>CM054060.1:146401251-147645089 GCA_028641055.1 Alopecurus myosuroides
ACTAGTGTAGCATAGAGTTCTAGGTGGAAGTTCAACTTCACAGTCTCCACTGAAGCATCGGTATATAAAACAATGTTTTGGAACCAAATGCAAATTTCGTGTGCCTCTGAGATCTGGTGGGGGATTGTTGGAATTTTGGCCCAAATGGACCAGCCTATTTAATATTCCAGAAATTCCTAATAAATCCTAGAGGCCCACTTGGCCCATTCGTGTATGGCAAGAGGTGGGACAAATGTTTAGTCCCACATTGCTAGTTGAGTGGAAGTTTTACTTGTTTATAAGGGAGGCCTTTCCACTTGTTGTATGAGCATGAGAAAGAGATGACTACACGCGCACTCCTCCTCCGCCGCCCGCCTCGCCTCGTCACGGCGCGCCGCGCCGCGCCGCGGGTTGCGGGAATGCCTCGAGCCGAGAGCCTCTCTCTCTCTTTATTTTGCCACACGCATGAATTAGAATATGAACAGGCGCAAGAATCTGAAACGTTTTGCTAAGTGGATTTTGATTACGGAGGCTGCTCAGCTTCGGCTGCTGCCTGTTTGCCTTCCCGACTCTTCGTTTCATCTTCTCGCGTGGCCTGTTCGGCTCCTGCTCTGTGCCTATAAAACCAGAGGTCGGTCCTCTCCAGAAAGACACACAGCAGATACATTGCCTTCTCGTTTCCACAGCCTTGCGCCACCGCTCAAGTCTTCCCCATCCTGGCCTGCGGCGTGCACCGCTGGTCGGGACAGTAGGCCTCCGAAACTGCGCTACTTCGAGTCCTGTACGGGAGAATGGCGATAAGGTTTTTGGGGAGCGCTCTGCGCGACTACTGGCTTCTTCATCACGGACGATAACGACATCTTCCCGAACGACGAATTCTTCCCGGAAGTCGACGATATGGGCGACAACGTCAACAATGGTCCCGCTGCTGCACCAGCACCTGTCCAGTATGTGCTCATGTCTTCTCTGTTCATTCTCATGTTTCAGATCTTACTAGAGTTTCTGGTTTTAGCATTTGGAGTAGATTTATTTTTCTCAGATTCTAGACTATGCATGCTTTTTGCCTACTCTCTAGAAATTCAGATGATTAAACTATGCATGCCTTTTGTCTACTCTCTGAAAATTCAAATGACTAGTTTAACTATTGCAACTGTAGTTTTGCTTTATCTACTGTTTTTATTAATTAAATTAAGTGGTAAATTGCTCATATTTCCAACAACACCTTCACACCCGATTCTTCACCAGCTCTTGCGAGGTTATTATTGATGATGACTATAGCGATTGATCTAGCTTTCAAATAACTGAATCAACGCTTCCCATGAAATTTTGACAACTTCCAACAGATAAGCAAACAACTTGTAATATATATTCATGACAAATTATTTCAACTTTCAACTAAGAAGTTACGACCTTATTACTATCATCTTTCAGTGTTACTATAGATCGAGATTTCTATTCCCACACATGATTCAACTTCAATACTGGAGCTTCCTGCTTCCATACGCATAAAGCTTTCAACTTCAATGGTAGAGCTTCATGCTCCTCACACACAATTTTTCAAGAAATCGAATTAATTCTAAATATGTAGAAACCTATAAAAAAAATATGGGTACTTACCCCCCCTCCCCTCGACAATGGCCAACAGATGCACCAGAGTCCGAAGGCGGTGTGGGTTGTATCGCGGGACTGACGTGCTTGCTAGGCTGGCATGAACCCTAACACCATCAAGGACTTGTGTGTGGCATATGACACTAGACGCGTCGGAGGTATGCCAAAGAGAAGGAGGTGGTGGAGCAAGGAAGTGAAAGTCGGATGTTGGCAAGGTTTGACGGATGTGAGTGATGAAGATGGGAGAAAAAGTTGGAAACAAGTATGGAAGTTAAAGAAGTGTACAACGCGTAGTGTCTATGGAAAAATAATTCTATATAGGACCTGGTATACAAATTCAGCCGTGTGGACCAACTCCAACAATTGACATGTGACATGCATGGCAGTTTAGATCTAAAAATAAACATTCAATTTTTTTTTCTCTCTCATGCCTACGTGTCAATTGATGGAGTTGGTCCGCACGACTGAATTTGTAGACTAGGTCCTGTAGAATTATTTTCCGTGTCTGCCATGTTCAATATTTTGAAAAAAAAGAAATTGAGGAGTTAGAAATAAAATAATGTTGATATCTAAAAGAAAATCTGTGATCCACACAGGCCCTTTTTGCCTACGCCGGTTGCAGGCACAGCCTGCGGGCCAAGCCCACCTTACACGACGAACACGGAACACCGCCGTCTAAACGCACGGAACTCAAACCAAACCCCGCGCGGCGCAACCGCGACGATGCTTCCGCCACCTCAGTTCTCCCACGGTGACTTCGTCGCCGTCCTCTCCCGCTGCGCTACCCTCGCGCACCTCAAGCAGCTCCATGCCCACTCCATCATCACCGCCCGCGCCGCCGCGCAGACCACCACCTTCCACCTCCTCCGCTTCGCATCCCTGCGCCTCTCCTGTCTTCCCTACGCCCGCCGGCTCTTCGACTCCACGCCCTACCCAAACGTCTTCCTCTACTCCGCCATGCTCTCCGCATACGCCGCCACATCCCCCGCGCACGCGTACTCCCGGGACGCGCTCGTCCTCTTCCTCCGCATGCTCCACCGCGGCCGCCCCGCGCCCAACCAGTTCGTCTACCCGCTCGCCCTCCGCGCCGCATGCGCCGTCGGCGTCCAGCTGATTAGGTCGATCCATTCCCATGTCTGCAAGAGCGGGTTCCACGCCTATGATGGTATAAGGACTTCGCTGCTCGATGGGTACTCAAGGTATGGAATGATGCAGGACGCACAAAAGCTGTTTGATGGTTTGACCGAGAGGAATGTGATCTCCTGGACCGCGTTAGTGTCTGGCTACGCGAGGTCTGGAAAGGTTGGAAATGCGATTGTGATGTTTGAAAGGATGCCCGAGAGGGATGTAGCCGCGTGGAATGCGGTGATTGCTGGCTGCACGCAGAATGGATTGTTTGTGGAGGCTATGGGGATCTGTAGAAGGATGGTGGATGAGGGATTCAGGCCGAATGGGACCACAGTTGCTTGTGTTCTATCTGCATGTGGGAATCTTGGGATGCTGAAGATCGGGAAGGTGATCCATGGATATGCGTGGAGGAGCTGTGTTGGTTTTGGCTCATCTGTTGTGAACGGGTTGATTGATATGTATGGTAAATGTGGAAATTTAAGGGAGGCGAGATGGATGTTTGATGAGGTTTCCGATAGGAGTCTGGTCACATGGAATTCTATGATTAATTGCCTTGCGCTACATGGGCACAGCAAGAGTGCAATTGCTGTGTTCAGTGAGATGAGGAATGAAGGAATTGAACCTGATGAGGTTACATTTGTTGGACTGTTAAATGCATGCACCCATGGTGGATTTGTCGATGAAGGGCTTATATACTTTAAGCTGATGTGCGATGAGCTGAGGATTGAATCGGAGATTGAGCATTACGGGTGTCTTGTTGACCTTCTTGGCCGAGCGGGACGGTTTGAAGATGTAATGAATGTTATAAAAAATATGAAAGTCCAACCAGATGAGGTCATTTGGGGGTCACTACTCAATGCCTGTAGGACACACAGACAACTAGAACTAGCTGAGTTTGCTATAAGAAAGCTACTGCAGTTGAGTCCAAACAATGCTAATTATGTCGTGATGCTGGCAAACTTATACAGTGAAGGTGGATTCTGGGAAGAGGTTACGAAGGTAAGGAAGCTCATGCAGGAGGATATTATGGGCAAGAAACTACCTGGTTGTAGCTGGATCGAGGTCGATCGCAAGACACACATTTTTTACTCTGGTGACGATGCTCATCCTGAATCAGAGGATATCTGTAACATTCTCGAGGAATTAGCGGCCTCAATGGAAATGTGTCAGGATTGATTTTTTAAAAATGCGACAGGAGTTCTCCTTTGTATTTATATTAGGACAACTGAACATTACAGGCCAAAATCTAAATAGAAGAAAAAACCATGAGGATAGGTTTGGATAGATTTACAATTTCATTTTAAAAGTTAGAACCTTCTATTCCAGAAATGAAGCGACATAAGTTGAAGAAAATGATGTAGGCATATACGCTGGATGTACATATGAAGGTGTTCCCTCGGACCCTACATCAAGCTACTGCATGCCAGAGGTAATACTTGTGCGAGCACTGTACTGAACTTCTGTACCCAACTTATGCGCTACTATTTCATAACGCAATAGGTGCATAAAATATGCATGTATTTAATGTAATTCATACTGATTATTCTATTTATGAATGAACTAATATATTTATGTTAATACTATTTATTAATTGGACCCAGTTTAATAGTCAGTAGTGCTGCTAGCAGCCCCACATCTTGGTGAACTTTTCTGTCTTTTTTCTTCACTGCTGTTGTGTTCATTAGATCACTATTCTGTGTTGTGATAGGTTAGCTTACATTACATGACAGTCTGACTACCTTGTGACTGGTGGAAGCTAGCCTACTATCTAGTATATTTGTCAATTGTAACCTGTCAAACAGAAAATGAACACCTCTATATTTAGAAACTTATCCTCAACATAATATCTACCCAATTTTCTTCTCTTTCTTGGTTTGCCACTTTATTAAGATGTACTCCCTCCGTCCGAAATTAAATGTCACAAAGTTTGACAAAAGTGGATGTATCTATAATTTAGTGTTAGATACATCCACTTTTGTCAAACATTGTGACGTTTAATTCCGGACGGAGGGAGTATATCATGTCACTTCATATAACCTACGCTATGCAGTTACTTAATGGAAAGCAGATTATAGTGTCATTCGAGTTTCTTGTCCAAACTGTTCTTGAGTGGTAACTGGATGATTTTATGAAAACAGGTTCAGCTAGAGGAAATTTCATGAGTTTGCCCATGTTCGGGTTGGTGCAAGTGTGCAACTGTTCAACCAAGCCATACATTCGCAATCAGTTACCTAACCCTGTACAAAACAATGGTGGTTTTGAAAATGTACTGCACAAACTGATTCGATGCTGTGTATATCACATAAGACTCCCAGAGCATGGTTTGATTGTGTCCTTGGCGTACATGGCTGACAGGAAAGATCATAACAAATCTGGTTTGTGCTGGCTTTAGGTGAAATTAGTTTTTCTAAGGGTTGCAGCTGCTGTGATGTCTATGAATACTCTAGTAACTCTGTCTACTTTATATGTTTATTTTCTTTAGAACAAAAGGAATTTATATCTGAAAACAAAAAGTAAGCCCTCCAACTTATTTTTGTTCACGTAGTTTAATGACTTCAAAGTATACGACGTATGTATTGACCAATTACTTCCACTAGTAAGATGAGATCCTCAGCAAAGAAGGAAGATAAAATGCAGTTTGTACAATTTATAATGTGCTTTTAATTCTATTATTCTCAATCCTTGAGGAATATTCAAGATAAACAGAATACATTTCAATTCTTAAAGTAGAATAGATGATGGTAAGTGATGTTCTATTGTTGTCGATAGGAAAAGTGAAGATTTGAAGATATCTTACTGTTAATTTGGAGGGCAAAATTAAAATAGATGCATTTGGGTTTCTATTTATCCAAGAGATCTCGGTTTTGATACGATGCCAGGATATGTTGGATGAATAAAATTATTAGAATTAACTGAACCCAACTACAACATTGTTGCTAAATTACTTGAAGCAGTAGCAGCTTTCCTGCTTGGAGTTGGAACTATCCTTTGCTGATAGGTGGGCTCTTGTTTCAACTCTTAACTCACTTTGTAGAATGTACACGCACAATTATGAAGTCCGGATGAAAATATGAGTTGGCAAAGCTGGTTCAATCAAATGTAGAACTGTTTCCCTTAGGAGCCTTCGATTGACTAGGAGAAAAATATTTTGTACCACCTACTGCTCCACTTTATGATTACAGCTTCAAATCTCTATGGTTATGTAACCGCTGCTGTTGTTTAATACTCCCTCTATTCCCAAAAAGAAGGTTTCTTTTCGGATACTGTAGTTTTGTATAAATAAAGCATATATTATTGGATTAATTCTTGGTCAAAGCTGAATTTTGGAAAGCGCGCGTGCCTTCTTTTTGGGTACGGTGGGAGTACCAATTTATGTATGCATGTTTTTCGACCAATTTTTTTATTTGCTCAGTCAGACTGCTGGTTGCCCCTATTTATATTTTCATCAAGTTGATATTACGTCTTTGTCGGTAGAGCAAAGTAAGTTTCTGGTTTATTGTTGGATTTTAACATCTATGCTGAATAATATTCAGAACCAGTATTACAGTGCATAATGTTTCTGTCTCCTGCCATTGTTTATGCCTCTTTTTTCTTGTACAGGAGAGCAAAAAGAAAGGGGTGTAAGAAGCTAAAACTGGAGTGAAGAACACATGATAGAAGTTTCCTATACATTGGCATGCACATGTCATTATAGCAGCTAATTCCTTATTTAGTCAATTTGTGGTGTTATCTTAAAAAAAAAACAGTTCCAAGTAGTTTGGCCTAATAAGAAGCACTAGCTTAGCAGCTGGAATAGCTAGTTGAAGGACAGATATATGTGGGAGCTGGAATCTGTTGCCCATTGCTGGCATGAAATGCCTGAATTATGTCAGCACATTTGCTTGGATGTTGGATGAAGAATTGTGGTGACATGGTCCTAACAATATATGCTCCGTGCTGCAGTATGGCCATACACATTTCACAATTTTTGCTCTATATATATAGTTTAGCTGGGTTATCTTTTCCTTATAAATTTATTGTAAACTGAGGTGTTCTCGTCCTCTCATTGTGTCTCCACAACTTGGTGAAAAGGTGATTCTTTGAAGGCAAAAGAGGACCAAGTTAGCAGATGCGTGTACTCCCCATATCTTGATGCTCATATTTTGTGAAATGGCAGGGCCAAGTGAAGGCATGGGGAAATGGCCACTGTACACATCCGTTGCAATCTAAATGAAGGCAGAAAAGGATGGTGCAGATTATAGAACAAACATGCAAGGTACAATGAAATGAAACACCGATTTTAGACGGAGAATAAAAGTATCAGAGAACAATTCCTGCGATGCCAAGTGCAAATGCCTCACCATGTAAACTGTGAACCGTACATTTCAGCACGATCTTCCAAAAGCAGATAAAATCTTGTATCCTTTCAATGATGTGACCTGCTGGCTGAAGCCTGTAGCCTGTGAGAAGCGATAAGTACAGTTATCTCCTGACAATTATTAAGACTCCTGATTTATAAGTTAATTTTTGGTGCCCCATTCAATGTAGGAATGGGATGATTACGTACTCGCAGTTCTGCACGTTGGGCCACAAGTGTTGTGAAGCTCATTACCATTCGCTATATAAAGAGGGGCGCAGGTTGCCCAGTGGGCACGTTACTCCTCTCTCATGCATTGGGAACCCTAACCCCACTCAGTCCAGCCGTCGCACCGGACCTAGCAGTCCGCCGTCGGAGCTCCTCCTCGCACGTCTGGATACCGGCAGAGGTGCTGTACGTTCAGCACTTCGACGTTTGTGGGATCGGATCGGCTGGATCGGATCGTGGGACTGCACTGCCCCGACGCGCTTCATCGATAATCCGCAACCGCGCGTCTAGTGGTAATCATCGTGGCCTTCTACCTCGGCTAGATCTTGGAAGTACCGCGTAGGAAAAAGTTTTCGTTTATCTCTACGCGCTCCAACACCCTCGTCCTCCCTCCTCGGCGCTCTCCTCTCTCCCCGTGCTCCCACCAGACGCAGCAGATGGCCAACTACGACGACGCTGCTGCCGCCAACGGCTGGCGCCGCCGCCACCTTCGCCGAAACAAAGCTTGGGCGCTGTACTGGGCGGGCTATCCGTGCCCGCCCGACATGCGCCTCCCGAGCTCCGGCGGCGGGCAGCCTCGCTGGCACCTCAGTGTCGGCGGAGTCCCCGTGCCCCCGATGCCTTCGACGGACGCTGAGTTCCGTCAGGCCATCGCGGAGGTCCGCCAAGGCCTGCCGGCGGACGAGGCCGTGCAGCTCCACTGGAGGCCGCACGGCCAGGACCCGTTCTGGTGGCAGGAGCTCCAGCGCCGCCACGACGCGGACATCGTCGCTGAGGGCAACAACGGCCCCGTCGAGGGCCGCGCCAACAGCTTGGGGCGCAAGCGTTGGTGGGGAGGCCAGCACCGTACTCTCGAGTGAGTGCTGGATCACATCGACGCCGCCAACGAGCCCAAGCTGGAGATGCCGCCCCGCCCGCACCCCTCGTGGGGAGCGCGGCGGATGGGCGGCTCGTCGTCGTCGGCCACCTCGAGCTCCTCCGACGCCCACTCTCTCTCTCACCCCCCATTCTAAACTCCGGCGCCCCTGTCCCCAGGCGCAGCGGCGGCGCCCTGCGCATCGGCGAGCCGCGCCTCCGGCTACGAGCGCGTCGTCCGTCCGAAGACGGAGGCGGCCGAGGACGAGGAGTGGCCGGACCTGAAGATCGCCGAGGAGCTGTCGCGCAACACGCTCCAGCCAGTCGCCGAGGACTGGAGCCTGCGCGACAGCACCGCCGAGGAGCTGGAGCTCCAGCGCCGCCTGCTCGCTGAGGCCGAGCAGCGCAAGGCGCAGCGCGAGCAGGAGGCTGCCGCCAATGCGGCCCGCCGCCGCATTCCTCTCCCGCCGCAGACGAGGGAGGTCCCCTACGTCGTGCTCGACCCCGACTCCGACGAAGAAGCCGAGCTCCTGCGAGCCCTTGCGGTGAGTAGGTGGGGCGACTCCGGCGCGGGGACGAGCAACACGCGCTGCGGCGATCCCGGCCAAGGAACGAGCAAGCGTGACGACGACGACGATGGCGACGATGTGGACTACAGCCAGGCGATCGCGGCGAGCCTAGGGCTCAAGTAGAGTAGTTCGTAGTTTAAATTTGCGTCGAACTGTATGAAATTTGCGTCGAATCAATAAAACGCGTCGAATTTCATTCCTCGGGTTTTTTGGGCCGAATGTTGGGCTCGGGGGGCGACTGGGAACCCTGCTCCACAGGTTCCAGATTAGCGCCGTTTGGCGCCACGGCGGCCCCAAAACGGCGGCGTTTTGGGCCCTGGTGGGCGCAACGACTGGAGATGCCCTAAGCACCATACAAGGAAGTCTGCATTGTAGCAGCGAGCGATGTGCACGGCAAAGATTGTGCATGATGTGGGGTTGCAGAGTTGTCAAGTCTTTTCTTAAATTAATAAAGCCACCACCGGCAGAGTTCGAAATACAACAGTACAAACATAGGTAACAATACTCGTTGGCAGCCATGGCGCAGACTGATAAGTGGTTTAACAGCCATACAACAGGATAGATACAAAGGAAACAATATCAGTCCCATATAGTGTGGAGGAGCGCACGGATCCTGTCAACCGTTGTCTCCACCGCCGCGCGGTTATTCATCCTAGCGTCGTTTTTTGGGCCGAATGTTGGGCTCGGGGGGCGACTGGGAACCCTGCTCCCCAGGTTCCAGATTAGCGTCGTTTGGCGCCACGGCGGCCCCAAAACGGCGGCGTTTTGGGCCCTGGTGGGCGCAACGACTGGAGATGCCCTAAGCACCATACAAGGAAGTCTGCATTGTAGCATCGAGCGATGTGCACGGCAAAGATTGTGCATGATGTGGGGTTGCAGAGTTGTCAAGTCTTTTCTTAAATTAATAAAGCCACCACCGGCAGAGTTCGAAATACAACAGTACAAACATAGGTAACAATACTCGTTGGCAGCCATGGCGCAGACTGATAAGTGGTTTAACAGCCATACAACAGGATAGATACAAAGGAAACAATATCAGTCCCATATAGTGTGGAGGAGCGCACGGATCCTGTCAACCGTCGTCTCCACCGCCGCGCGGTTATTCATCCTAGCCAGCCACGGCTCTCCATCCTGCAAGTAAGAGCACATTTTGTATAGCACATGAGACGCCCGACTCGGAAAGATACCTTTGATTGCGAATTTATTCCTAGTAGTCCATAGAGGTCAATACAGGACAGCAATGCACATCCATAACACTATGGCCTTTGTGTTTGCACACCTCCCTATGCGCCTCGGCATGGCACGACGGGTTCCGATCGTAGGAGAGAAGCCCATTACATCCATAAATGTGGTTTGTATCCTTTGGCTCCCCACAGAGACCACACCTACCATTGATCGGCCCTCGCCTCTGACGGATGTTGTCTCCGGAGGGCGTTGCTTCCGGGTCAGCTGCCATAGAAAGATCCTGATTTTCAGGTAACCTATGTTTTCCATAGAGTAATCCAGTGTGACTTGGGAGTCCCTTTGCAAAGATTGCGGTAGAGCGATATGACCAAGAATGGCAGCATGTCGACCCCAAATTTTCTTGCAGCTAGAAAGTGCAATGGGGGTGAGAAATCCAAACGATGAATCGTCTATATTTTTTTTTTTTTGAACAAAGGGGTGCCCCAAAAGGGGCAGTAATCACTTCATTAGATAGAATCAGGGTACAACACTGTGATTACAAGATCCATCCGGTGAAACCAAATTGCCTAGGCAAATACATCCCGAAAGAACTACCGAAACATAATAGCTATGCCGAAGAGCGATGAATCGTCCATATCACTGCCAGATTTTTTTAATGAGCATTCCACATTAAAAATCATTGAAGCCCATTACATCCACAAAACGGAATCATCAGGCTGCAGGCTCACATTATGAGGGGAATCACGCTGAGATTTGTCAGCTCCTTCGAGCTTCCCAAATCTCTGTCCCAGTCCTTTCTTTCCACATACAGACCCATTGCTTACACAAAATAGAGTACTTCCTCCCGTGGACCTTATACAATCAGCAAGTAGGAGTACTTAACACGTACGGAGTACTAGACGAGGAGCTCGAGACCCAACTCCACACAAAAGGGAGAAATACAACGACGCGATGCACTTGCACGCGTGTCATTTGTGTGTATATTATCTACTGTATAGTTGACAAAATCGACTAGACCTGGACGCTCTCGGTGGCCGCGACCTGCGACTGCGACTGCGAGGCCTGCGCTGACTTGAGCATGAACGACCCACCGGCGGCGCGTTCCGGCCTGCCGCTGGCGTCGTCGTCGTTGTAGGCATAGGCGAACCCGCCGTGCCGCGTCTGGTCCATGCCGGCCATCTCGTCCTCGGCCGACACGCGCAGTAGCCCGATCTTGTTCAGCACCAGGAACAGCGGGCCCATGGTAGCGCTCACCCACGCGGCGATGACCAGGATCATCACCAGGTGCGCGCCCAGCAGCCGCCCCCCGCCGCCCATGAACAGCCCGTACGGCCGCCCCGGCACGCCGTAGATCTGCTCCACGTACTCCCTGCGCGCGAACAGCGCCGTGAAGATGACGCCCCACGCGCCGCACCCGCCGTGCAGCTGCGCCGCCTCCAGCGGGTCGTCGAACTTGAACCGCGCGGCGACCGCGTTGAGCCCGATGAGCACCCACGCCGACACGAACCCGCAGATGATCGCCGCCCACGGGTCGACCACGCTGCAACCGGCGGTGATGGCAGCGAACCCGCCGAGAAGGCCGTTGCAGACGTCGAGCACGTTCCAGTGCCCCGTCTGGAGCCTCTTCCCGAACAGCGTCGTGAGCGCCGCCGTGCTGCCAGCGAGGGTGGTCGTCACGGCCGCGCGGCCTACCGCCGACCACTGGCCGTGGATGCTCCCGGCCGGGCCGTAGGATTTGAGGATGGTCAGGAACGAGCCGGGGTTAAACCCGTACCAGCCGAACCACAGCAGGAATGTGCCGAGAACGACGAGCGACGCGCTGTGCCCGCGCAGCGCCACGGAGCGTCCGGCGTGGTCGAAGCGCCCAATGCGGGGGCCCTCGATGAGGGCGCCCCAGAGCCCCGCCACGCCGCCAACCATGTGGACAACTCCGGACCCGGCGAAGTCGATGACGCCAGAGTTGAAGAGCAACGGCCCCGAGGTCCGGGAGGCTGAGGCCCACCCGTCGGCGGACCAGATCCAGTGGGAGACCACCGGGTAGACGAAGCCCGTGAGGAAGGCGGAGTAGATGAGGTAGGCCACGAACTGCGTCCGCTCCGCGATGGAGCCGGACGTTATCCCCGCGGCGGCGATGGCGAATGCCCACTGGAAGAGGAAGAAGCTGTAATCGAAGCCCACCTGGGGAACATCTCGGAGACCGAAGAAGTGTTTCCCGATGAAGCCGTTGGAGGGGGTGCCGAAGGCGAAGGCAAAGCCGAAGAGGTAGTAGAAGAGCGCGCCGGCGGCGGCGTCGAGCACGTTGGTGAGCATGATGTTCATGGTGTTCTTTGCCCGGACGGAGCCCGCGCAGAGCATGGCGAAGCCGAGCTGCATGGCGAAGACGAGGTAGGCGGAGAAGAGCAGGTAGGTGGAGTCCACCGCCGTCGTGGTGTCGGCGAACCTGTTGCATAGGTAGTCCGTCGCGTTAATCGCCGCCGACCCCAGCAGCGGCGCCAGGTCCGCCGCGCACGTCGACATCTTCGGCCGCCTTGCTTCCTTTGCCTTCTCACTCTGCAGGAGGAGCAATGGCAAGTGCAGAGGCTGAGTGGCGCCGCGCGAGATGGAGGTGCAAACGGTGGAGGAGACGGATTTATAGGCGACGCCGGGCTGCCGATGGCGACTCGATCAGAATGCCGGGCCCCTCATGCCAGTAAATCCTCTGATTCGTTTCATGTCTCCGACGCGTGGGACACCGTATGGTGAGTGATTTGTTGCTCCCCTGTTCGGCTGTTCGGGTGCCCTTGATGGATCTGATGAAATCTGAACTCAAATGAACAATGAAACCGAGCGATTTCGGGCTGGGGTATTGGTTCGTATTGCAGTTGTGTTTTGTTCCTTCCTTTTGCAAAATGTACTAAGATGGTGGGGATGTAAACCACATGACCACACTCTACGCACTGTACCATCGAGAGCCTCACGTTCGATACTCCATGTTCTATGTTCGGCTATTCACTCTCACTCTAGTTGATCTCTTCGATCGCTTCAGGTGGTTCCTAGTACTCCCTCCGATCCATATTAATAGGTGCTGAAGTGGATGTATTTAGACATGTTTTATTGCTAGATACATCCACTTCAGCACATATTAATATGGATCGGAGGGAGTACATGTTAGTGGCGCCACCGTCGCTCTGGAGGTGTTCGTCGAGTTGGTTTGGAGGTTGGCAACGCTGCAGGTCTTCTCGACTCTGTTTGGCCATGTGGAAGTGCACAGTTGGGTTCTGCTCATGGCGAAAGCTTGAAGAGGCGAATTCCTTTTTTTTTTAAGTGAGGCAAAAACTTTGTCTTTTATATTGATATAGGAGAAGCAAACATGGAACGGCCTAGGGTCTAGATCAACCTACCCACGACGGATTCCGAGGACGTCACTTTGTAATGTCCTCAACCCTCGGTCACGTTTTCGGGGTGAAACATTGATCATATGATGCAAAGTTAGAAGACCACATGGCTTCGCGCCCCTTCCCCTTCTAAGAGCGCCACCTTAAGGATTGTGATCGTTGCACGCTTTCTCGGGGCTGGGCTTCATTGCGTACTGGTTGGAAGTTTGTCAGCTAGCGATGTTGGGATTCCGTGTGGTGGTTCGTAAGGCAACGACAAAGATGGTGTGTGTAATGGTTTGGTCGCGACAAGACCTTCTTAGTCGGATTCTTGCTCCTACATGTCCGACTCGACTTCTTTTAAGCCTCTCCTGCTGCGAAGTCAGAGGTGCTGTGTGTAGCGTCAGAGGCGTCCGGTCAAAGATCTTCGTCGGCACAGATCTTGCACATCTCCTTTTCGGAGCAACTCCACGGAATCACCGGAGCTATCAGGTTTATGTGTGAAAAGTTATTTGTTTCGCTGTTTGCCATGGGACGGCGTGGGCTTCATGATGTCGCTTCTGCTAGGTTTTCCTAGGTGATAGCCCCATTGTGTAATCGGTGTCGCCGAAGAATGATCACGCCGACAATGCTGGGTAACCTTGATCACGACCCAATTCCCGGTCATTTGTGAAGTTTATGTTGGTAGCAAGGATTGATATGTGCGCCATCACGATGTTTGTGCTCCACGACACGACGGTATGTAAAGATATGTAATGATTTTTAGCCGGTTTCCGGCTAATTAATTGGTTTACTCTTTTTTTTCTTAATTAACAAAAAATAGAAAGCTTTTGACTCACTTAAAAAAATCCTGGTCTGCCGTTGGAGCATATGAAGCCGTAATTTGCATTTGTGCGCCGATAGTTTATTATGAAACTTTTAGCTATTTTCTAACGAATCATACCTTTAGAAACTTTCCGGTCAATAAGTTGCCACAGCTATCAGGCATCCGCGCCACCGATCAACATATCTATCTCCCGATTTGTTGCAGCCGTGGGAGACGATGAAGCAATGCGACCACCGTCCCTGCCAGGACAAATGACCGCGCGATCCGCAAAACCGTATGAGCGTCGCGGCGATTGGACAAGGCATCGCCGTCATCCGGAGTCCACGGCCGCGCTGAGTCGCTGACGTCCGGCAGTGCAGGGAAAGACTAACCACCACCGGGTGCACCGGGTCAGAAAACAAATGGAGGCGTCCGTTTCATCAGCAGGCCGCAAATCGTAACTTAATCCCCAGTTGCGATTTGTGAATCATCCATCCATCAGCCAGCAAAGTTCCCTTTTGCATGCATAAGATGATTGATTAGCCTTGTGGTGTGTGGCTGCTTCTGTCGCCGTGAGAGCTGCTCTGACTAACTTATGCCGTGTCCAGACTCCAGAAACATTTATGTTTTTGGGATCTTTCGTTGACTTTGGATCAGGCAAAGTTTTCCCGTTATGTTTCGGTACAGCTTGGCCTGACATCACCGTCATGAAAAGTACCGGCGGAGTATAGAATATCAAGTTTCCGGTGCGGTTTGGCCTCTGCTTCCATTGGATGCGACACGGCAGTCGGTCATGTCCTGCGCGAGCCATCAGCGAAGTGTACTCTCAAGAGAAAACGCCATACGTACTTTACATGGCGTATTAGTCCAACCGTTTCATCATCATCTATGTAATTTTCATCATCCAAGAGGCCAGTTCAAGACTCGCAACTTCAAGAGAAAATCGTTTGTGTGACGATAACTGTAGCTGGTTTGCTTAAAAAATGAAAAACGAAATAAGTTACCGGCCGGATCTTTCAAACTGTGGTGGCTCCACCTGCCATCACGAAGAATCTAATACCATCAGTTTTTTTTTAGAATGTCTAGTACCAGCAGTTGTGCGTTCACAAAGATGGCTGCAGTCTCCAAAGCCTTCACCCGTGTGACCCCAAATCGGAGTGGCGCGGGCCGGCGGCAGCGGGTACAACGGCTCGATTAGTATTCTGCGCAGCAAGACGGCTGGGGATAATTTGCTTTGCCATGGGCCTTAATTTTTCTTTTGTTCCCGAGATCTTTATGGGCTTGCATCGCTTGCCACACTCGTGTGCAGGCATAGTACCCTCCTTTCTAATTAGATTTCAGCCCAGTTGACTCAAACCCTATTATTTATCTTTAATACTCGTTGTCGAGATCTTGACTCGGCATATCCCTTGTATGACATACTCGGATTTATGGAATAAGAGGATGGATGCACGTCCGTGAACTCGAAGGTTAACATGAGACACGGACACGAATTTCCTAGGTTCGCGGACCTTGTGGAGGTAAAACCCCTACTCCTGCTTGTCTGCTTTTTTATTGATTGAGAGGTTACAAGGTGCAACAATGGCTGCGGCGGAGATTGGATCTCGCGCTAGACCAAAGGTGCTCTATGGTGGCTAGGTTACAGATTGCACGTGGCTTATTGTTTCGAGTCCCCTCCCAGCCCTTATATAAGGGGCTGGGTCTTAGGGTTTCCAAAGATCACGAGTACATATACAGTTCGACTTCAATTAGGCTTTATCCGTAGGATTGCCTTGCACGTCAAGATTGTAAGTCGGTTTCCCAGGCCCGTGGACCTAGGCTTGAACAATGAAGAGGCCTTTGAGTGGGCCCCAAGTCGTATCGACATACCATAGCCCAATAGCGGGGACGTAGTAGGTGTGCCCACGCTAGTAGACCCCGAGTCTCCATCTGAGTCGAAGAATCGGTTGGAGACTCTACATATGTCTGGGAAGAAGGGTTCATAGTCGACACGTTTGTTGCAAAAAACCTTTGACTCAGAAGATCAGGTGCCTTTTAGTTGACACATGTAACAAGAGAAGCATTAGACTCGGAAGTAGACAAAGTCTCAATCGACCCCCATTCTTTTGTTCAAGGGACATGGCTCAACACGCCCAACACAATTGATGGATTGGGGCTGGTTAATTGCTCTAGGGAAAATACAGTGTAGTCCTCTCAAACTCGAGTCCTTGGGATCGAGCCCGAACAAGCTTGAAGGATTTGACTCGCGCCGCAGAGGCCTTACCAAGTCAAAGCTAAGCAATAGTACGAGTACCAAACCGTTCGTCGGGATTTTCGTCATGTCGCACACATGGATTTTTACCAGAAATTGCAGCAGGTGCATCTCCTCGGCCCACAGCACGGAGCCGCGAGGCTTAATCACCGTGTCATGAACATAGAATCCGGAGTAATCTTTGTAGTTGTAGAAATCCGAGAATAGAAGGAGATTCAATGTCTTTTGAATGTGTGGAGAAGTTTGGTAACTCGAATAGGGTTAGATAGCACACGACGACTGCGCTGAGGCGTTCTGTACAACTCGTAGCACACAGAGAGGCTGGTGCGTCAGGGATGTGGTCGCACCGAGATTCTCGGGTAGAGTAACCGACGAGACATGACTAAGCAGGGCCCGCTCAGCCTTTTGACCGCAGCGTGATGGTAAGGCGCGCGTAGTGGGAGGCTGATACGTCTCCAACGTATCTACAATTTCTCGTGTTCCATGATTAATATTATGACATTTGCTACATGTTTTCTATACACTTTACATCGTTTATATGGATTTCCTGGGACTAACCTATTAACAAGATGCCACGCCACCAGTTCCTATTTTCTGCTATTTTTGGTTTCAAAAAAGTTGTTCTAAAAATATTCTCGGAATTGGACAAAAGAAAATCCCAGGGTCCTATTTTTTTGTCACGTACCTGGAGTCCGGAGGAGACCCAGAGGGGGGCACAGGGTGGCCACACCATAGAGTGGAGCCCCCCTTGGCCGTGCCACCAGGTGGTGTGGGCCTCCTGGCCACCCACTGACATTTCCCTTTCACCTATATAAGCTCCTTCTCGGCAAAACCTAAATCCCCGAGGCTCCATCCACGAAAAGTTCCGTAGCCGCCGTCATCGTCAACCCTAGTTCGGGAGGGTTCTGAAGCTCTCCCCGACACTCTGCCGGGAGAGGAAATTATCATCGGAGGGCTCTACATCACCATGCATGCCTCCGGAGTTATGCATGAGTAGTTCATCCTTGGACTACGGGTCCATATCAGTAGCTAGATGGTTGTCTTCTCTTCCTTATGTGCCATCATGTTTAGATCTTGTGAGTTGCCTAACCTGATCAAGATCATCTTATTGTAATGCTACATGTTGTGTTTGCTGGGATCCGATGAATATTGAATGCTATGTTAAGTTGATTATACATCTATCTTTTATATGTTATTTGTGATCTTGCATGCTCTCCGTTACTAGTAGATGCTCTGGCCAAGTTGATGCTTGTAACTCCAAGAGGGAGTATTTATGCTCTATAGTGGGTTCATGCCTCCAGTTATCTGGGAGAGTGACAATAACTTCTAAGATTGTGGATGTGCTGTTGCCACTAAGGATAAAACAACAATGCTTTGTCCAAGGATAATTCTATTGTTTACATTACACATTTTACTTAATGCAATAATCTGTTGCTTGCAACTTAACACCCAAAGTCTGCTTGGATTACATTATGAGGGTGGATTATTAGTCATAGATGCAGTTGGATTACGGTCTATGTATCATGTTGTAACGCCCAAATAAATCTCATAGTAATCATCATGTCTTGCATATGCACTACGGTACAGCCTCTATCTCTGTCAATTGCCAAGTTGTAATTTGTTTAGCCATCATGTTATTTATCTGTTTCGGAGAGACATCACTAGTGAAGTGTGGACCCCGGTCCAGTCTTTTACACTGATAATACAACCTACTACAAGCAATGTTCTCTTACTACAAATACTGTTTTCCTTTCATTCACTGCTTTGTGTTAGCAAAACCAGTGAGATTGACAACCTCATTGTTTCGTTGGGGCAAAGTATCTTGATTGTGTTGTGTGCATATTCCACGTTGCTGCTGAGCCTGGTAGTGCGCCATGCCAACATCAGCTGTCAACAACCTTCAGAAGTGATTTCTTTCTCCTACTTGTCCGATTAAACCTTGGTTTCTTACTGAGGGAAAACTTGCTGCTGGACTCTTCATACCTTCCTCTTGGGCTCTCCCAACGAAGTGTGTTCTCACGTCATCAAGCACTTTTTCTGGCGCCGTTGCCGGGGATTTCGAAGTCATCATCAGTAAGAAGTCTCCCGTCAACTACACACCGACAATTTTTCTAGCGTCATCGCCGGGGAGGAAGAGGATTTCTACATGGGGAGTCTCTCACCTCCAATCTTTTTTACTTTGTTATTGTTTTGCCTAGTTTATTTTATTTTGTATTTTTTGCTTCTTTATATCAAAAACACACAAAAAATAGTTCTTATTCTAATTGTTATTTTTGTTATCTTGTTTTTTAATCTTGCTAAAATGAGTATTCTTGAAGTTGAGATTCGTTCTTTTAGGCAACAAGAGGGAGAAAGTTTCAAAGATGCTTGGTATAGAAAAAGTGAAGCTCATCATAGATGTACTAAAAAAATATTCTACCTTGATCCTTCTTAGGAATTTGTATGTTGGTAATGTTCTAGACACTCTTACAGTTGGTAATTTTCTGGGAACTCCTCTTTGGAAGCCTGTAATTAGATTGAAAGTTTAGTAGTAACACCACCTACTAAAGTTGTTAAAACTGAGATCACTTTAGAAGATGTTATAAAAAAAGTTGAACTCTCTCGAGAAAAATTTGCCAAATTCCCTTGATAATTCTAGCAAAGTTATTGAATCCATAGTAAGTATGGGTAAGAGAATTACTGTTTTAGAGGCTAGCAATACCCATGATAATCAAAACTTCAAGATTGGTAAACTAGAGGAGGCTATGGAAACTTTAAGTTCAACTTTTTATTCTCTTAAATTTAAGAGGGAGAAAACTTTTGCGGGAAAAGAGCAAAAATTCATGTCTGTTCCCAAGGTGTCTAAACTAAAACCCCATAATGAGCTTAAAATTCATAAAACCTTTAGTGAAATTAAGAGTGATTTACATGTTGAATATTCTTTAGGGGTACCTAAAGTACCAATTTTTACAATCTGTTTTTTAGAGGAAATTATTGATTTGGATGCTTCTTCACTTGAAAAAACTTGATTCTTGTTTTCTGTGCCTAGCTGAAAGGCGTTAAAGAAAAGCACTTCTTGGGAGATAACCCCTGTTTTATTTTTTCAATGTTTTCTTCTATTTTCCTTGAGTCAAGGTCTTTTTTACTTCTGTAGCAAATCCTTTGTATCTTTAGTTTTTTGAATTGTTGTGCCAAGTAAAGTTTGTATTGCGAAGTTGATGCTAGATTTGGATTTCTGTACAGTAACAGATTTTTTCTGTCCAAATTGAAACATCCCGGAATTTTGTGTGTGTGATCTTTAGATATGTACGCAACTTTTATTTGTTCCGAGTTTTCTGATCTGAGCAACGTAAGTGCCTCGAAAAAAATCGTCTTTACAGATTGTTCTGGTTTTTGACAGATTGTGCCTTTTACTTTGCATTTTCTCTTTTACTATGTTGAGTGGATTTCCTTACTCCACAAAAACATTAGTGGATGTAGCTAATGCTTAGAAAGTATTAGTAATGCTTGTGTCCATGGAGAACATGTGAGTTTTTGATTATGCACTAACCCTCTAATGAGAATTACTTTGAGTTTGGTGTGAAGGAAGTTTTCAAGGGTCAAAAGAAGATGATGATATAATGTGATCAAGAAGAGTGAAAATCCTAAGCTTGGGGATGGCCCCGTGGATCATTCCAGCAAATTCCAAGAATACTCAAGTGTCTAAGCTTGGGGATGGCCAAGGCATCCTCTCCTTCATCAGCAACTTATCATGTCACTTCTAGTGAAACTATATTTTTATTCGGTCACATCATATGCACTTTACCTGGAGCGTCTGTTTTTTTGTTTTCTTTTGTTTTCTTTAATAAACTTGGTTGGAACCCGGAATTCTTGTGTGGGAGAGACACACACTCCTCTTTTTCATATGAATACTCGTATTCTTTATTTATCATACTCGTATTCTTCGTTTTTCATTTAGTTGCTGCAATCCTTTTAGCTCTTGTTCAGAGTTGTTAGTTCTTGTAGAGTAGTAATACTCTCTTTTTTCATTGATAAATTATTTGGAGAGTTTTTGTTTAAATAAAATGATTGGTGTTGGAAAGCAATAAAATATTTCATGCTTATAATGGTGCAAGTGAAGCTTGTTTAGACTGTAGCTTAGACTTTATCATGTCATCTTAGATATTATTTTAATTCGAGTTATTGATGTGGCATGACTTGTCTCAAATATCCGAGAGTGCTTAATGCGCCATTGAAAGAAATCATGAGTTGTTTTTATCATATCATGAGTCCCAAAGATTATTATTGATTGATTCATGATATGATATTGATGCACCCAAAATGCATCTACTTTTCCAAGCACTTTGCATCGTATTTCTCTCCGGAGTCCCCCCATAATTGAATAAATCTGCAGAATCTGACGTTGTTTTTAGCAAAAGTCTTCTTTCCGTCTATTTTCGCAGGACTTTTCACAGGGGACGAAAACCACGTAACTTTTTGTGGAAAAGAAGGGGAATGGGCACCAGATGGGGCCGGGGGGCCACCCGAGGGCCAAAAGGGGGCCCCACACGCGGCCAGATTCCTTGGCCGCGTGGGGTCACCCCTTTTGGGCCCAGATGGCCCACTCCGGCTAGGTCTTCGACGTAACCCTCCATATATACGAGAAACTGACGGGTTTCGAAGGGGAGGGCTGTTCGCGAAACGGAGCACCGCCGCCATCACGATCTTCGATTTCGGAGTCAGATTGATCCGGGATTTCACCCCCGGAGGTGGAATTCGAGGGGCTTCGTCACCATCATCATCACCACCATCATCTCCATCAACCATGAGCTCCATCACCCCCTCCATGTGTGAGTAGTTGCTGTAGGCATGTGAGGTGTGAGGGGTTTTGGATGAGATTGATCATGTAATTGCTACCCGGTATGCGGGATCTAGGGGTTTGTCTTGAGAATTCTTATGTCTTATGTTGATGCACTATTGCTAGGCTTAATGCTTGTTACTAGGGCCCAAGTGGCATGATTTCAGTATTGAACTTACATTGCTACATCATATATTTGAGTTTGGTATCTATCTGCAATGTGTATTACCTGCTATTATGTTGAACCTGCTAACCCTAAAGTGACAGCTAGGGAAAACAAGGGGGATATGTTCTAGTTTGAGGATTATGTGTGTTCATGGAGTGTTAATGCGTTGGTCCGGGCTATTCGAAAGGGTAGACCTTAATTACCTGTAGTTCCAAATTGGCCTCGGTGAAATGGGAAGGTAGGACAATAGGCTTTGTGCAAATTCTCTTGGTTAGTACGCACAATAATTTACGGAACACACACCTACATAAAACTGAGATAGAGAAAGGTCCCGCTGCTAGCAAAACATTATTACATGATCAATCTTATCTGTGCAACACCCCGCTATCACCTCATGCCTGCGTTTTAGTCTCTGGTTTACTTTCACTCTTTTCCGGTGAAAACTGGGAAAACACTTGCTCTCCATTTACTTTCTGTTTGTTTACTTTCACTGCATTATTACACTCACCACTCTCGCTGCAAGTTTGTTGATACACAGGTGTGGTTGGGAGTGACGTCACAATTGCTAAAGTCACACCGGTATTCTTGTGTTCCCACTGAGTCGAACTACCAATTTGGGTAATACTTCCCATCGAAGACTACGATTGATCTCCTGCACTTGGGAGCCATCAAGACTGTTTTCTGGCGCTGTTTCCGGGGAGCCTAGCTTTATTGGTAAGACCACTTGGTATTGTCTACTTGCTGCAGTTTCTTGTTCCCTACAATGGGAAAGGGAAAGGACACTTCGAAGGAGGTAATGCCTTCGACTACTCGTTCTGGTAATGATTTGCCTAGTAGACCAAATTTTTCACCTAATATTGTTTCTACTGTGGCTGCTAAGAAAAAGAAAGGAATAGCTGGTAAATTACCATTGTCAAAAATGTCTACTAGTACATCTAATGATCAAACACTTGAGAATGTTGACAAAGAACTAGCTTATGAAATTCCTGAAACTATTGAAACACCTGAGGCAAATGAAACACCTGAAACAACTGAAATTCCTGAATCTTCTGTAGATGAAAATGTAGAACTTGAGCTAGAAAGAAATGAGACTCGTAGAGAGTATGAATATGGGGCCTCTTCTGAAGAAGAAGAAGCATTTATTGAGGCCTTTATATCACCGGATTATACAAAACTTTATAAACTCTCTATTTATGATGATGCATCTCTTGGAAACTGTTTTGCTGCTACTAGGAATTTGTGTGGCCCAGCTATTAGAATTAGAGATAAAGATTATGAATTCAATGTTAATCCTGAGATAATTGAGATAGTTGAGAAGTCTAGATTCTGTGGAAAGGATGAGGAGTCTCCTCTTGATCATATTGCTGAATTGCATGCCTTATCTACTACATTTGGAAATGATGAAATCCGTCAACATATATTTATTCTTAAAATTGTTTCCTTTTTCTTTGGGTGAAGATGCTAGAGTTTGGTATAATCGTTTAGGACCTGCATGTATTACTAGTAAGGAAGAATGCTTGCAATTGTTTTTCAATAAATATTTTCCTGCTGAAAGGATACATGCATTAACTGTTGAAATTGGCAATTTTAAACAAGATAAGAAAGAGAGTCTACCCCAAGCTTGGGGGAAATTTGGTAAAATGTGTAAGAAATGTCCTGGTCATGGTTTTAAACCTCATGAATTGCTTGATATATTCTATAATGGACTAACGGGGGAAACAAGAGACTACCTTGATAGTATTGCAGGGAATATCTTTAGGGACAGAAGTGTTGATGAAGCAATTGAATTACTGGAGTCTATTCTCGAGAATGAAGCTGATTGGAACATTGAGGAGATAGATAAAAATGAGACACTCCTAGAGAAGAAAGGAGGTATACTCGAATTGAACCAAGAAACAATGGCTGAAGCTTCCAAGGATATTAAAGAGAAGGGAATTAAAACCTCTCATCTCAAGGAATTATCTGAAATGGGTATTAAACTTCCTACTGATGAACCATGCTTTCCAATTCAAGTGAACTATATATTCCCTATGGAAGGTAATGAGGAGGTAACACCTCCTGTTGATGTCTCTTATGTTAACAATTTTGCTTATCATGATAATCCTGAGGAGTGTAAAATTAGAATGACTATCATGGAAAACCATCATAAAATTAATTTCCTCCGTGAAAATTTAAATGCTAGTGTAGGGGAAGTTAAAAGAATTGTTAAACATTGTGAAATGATGAAAAATCAAGTTGAGCAAATGATTTCTTTACAAAATCAATTGTAAATCTGAATAAACAAAAACAATTATGTGGAGTTAATACAAGGGGAGGTGCAAGCACCCAGGATCCTGATTATCCTGATGATCATCCTAAAAGAAAAGAGCAAGTTGCTCTTAAAGATAAATCTTTTGCAGGAAAATATCCCAATGAAAATGAGCATGATGATGACTCCAATGAGCAAGACAAGGATATTTCTATTTCTGATGCTGAAACTGAGGATGATAATAATGAAGAAGAAGAATCATCTCCACCTGATATTGAACAACATGATGATAATAATGAAGAAGCTGCTGGTAAGGAGGATCCTCAGCCTCCTATTGAGAAGACCAAGAAGAAGAAGAAACCAAATAAAGATAAAGATAAAGGTAAAGAAAGGGATCCATGGGTACAAAGACCCATTCCATATCCCCAAGAGGTATCAAAAACAAAAGATGAAGAGAGGTATGGGCAATTTTATGATATGATTAAGAATATGAAATTAGAGATTCCACTTATTGATGCTATTAAGAATCCTCCATATTCAAAATACATGAAAGATATTGTCACTAATAAAAGAAAGATACCTATTGATGCTATTACTGCTATGCTTGCTGATTATTCATTTAAAGGAAAATTTCCTGAAAAACATGGAGATCCTGGTATTCCTACTATTCCTTGCAAAATTAAAAAAGCCTATGTGAAATATGCATTATGTGATTTAGGAGCTGGTGTTAGTGTTATGCCTTTCTCACTATATAAGAAGCTTAATTTGAACAAACTAGTTCCAACAGAAATATCTTTACAAATGGCTGATAAAACAACTGTTGTACCCATAGGAATATGTGAGGATGTTCCCATCTCTATTGCTAATGAGTTGATACCTACTGATTTTGTTATATTAGAAATGCCTGAAGATGATAATCTATCTATTATTCTTGGTAGACCTTTTTTGAATACTGCAGGAGCTGTGATAAATTGCACTGAGAGCAAAGTGACATTTAATGTTAAAGGCAAAGAGCACACTATTTATTTTCCCAAGAAGAAACATGTCACAAGTATGAGCACAAGTGTGAATGCTATACAAATAAATTCCATTAAGATTGGTAGCATTGAAATACCTATACCACCTCCAGCACCAAGGTATGAAATATTCATGATTGGGACCATTCCAATCAAATATGAGGTAACTTAATTTATTGTTTTATAATAAGTAATAATAAGAATCATGATCTATATTCTTTACATGTTGCTAATGAGACCTGATCAACCTCATTACTAATGTGGAAATGATAAAGGCATGATTCACAAACATTTAAATTGCATTTTTTATGTTATTTGCTTTAAAATTGTGAGACATAGACATAGTATTAAAAAATTTAGAATCAGAAGTCACAGAATATGAAGTTTTAGAAATTCTCTGTAGAAAAGTTTCACGTAAAATTCCAGAAAAATTAGGGGGTCAGTTTTTTGCCCGAAGGGACCAGCAGCCAGTGGGGGAGCACCAGCAGGCCACCAGGGGCCAAAATAGGTACCTCCACGCAGCCAGATTCCTTGGCCGCGTGGGATACCCCATTTTTGGCCACAAGTGGATGCTGGGGCCCATCCAATGCTCATCTGCTCCCTTTCGACCGAAAACCAACCCCAGTTCATCTCCTCCATTTTTCCCGTGCTCTGTTTCTCCGTCAATCCTCGATCTCCACATTTGAGGCAGATTTTTCAAATCTGTTTGATGGAATCACTCCTTGGTATGTAACTCCTTCACTCATCCAATTACTTTTTGCTCCCATGTTTTGTGTATGAAGTATTTTGCTGCACTAGGTGTCACTTATTATGTCTAAGAACTCCATGAATTTAAGTTTTCTAGTTGATATGGATGCATGATATTGATTAGAGGACTAGTTATGGATGCCTTAGCAATGTTTTAGAGTGATACAATTTAATTTTGTTGAATTTTATTTTGGTACAGCAAGGTAACATGCTGATCAAGGGAAAGGCATTGCTTGGGATGTCCTCAAGGACAAGGAGAAGAGAATCAAGGGTGTCCAACAATCATGATGATAATCAGTTATGGGAGGATGAATTGGTTTTTGCAGGTGAAAATCTGTGTGTCCATACCACAAGATGGCAAGACCCCGAAGTTCTTGAACATTGGGGGATTGCTGAAGATTTCCAAGCC
The DNA here is from genome assembly GCA_028641055.1 of Alopecurus myosuroides. Lineage (NCBI taxonomy): Eukaryota > Viridiplantae > Streptophyta > Magnoliopsida > Poales > Poaceae > Alopecurus > Alopecurus myosuroides. Next base: position 146,426,951 of record CM054060.1, read on the forward strand.
TTTGCTGCAACTACGGAACTGCTTGAGTTCTCACGCCATCCACGCAACACATATGTGGAACTCTCGAGGGAATTCCTCTCTACATTCAGGTTTGAGGGACCGGTGGTGCACCGGAAAAGTAAGTCTAAGAACCCTCCTCCAGCTACTTTTGTCATTAAATTTACAATGAGGGGGCAGCGTTTAGTCATGTCATTAGAGGAATTCTGTAAGGCTATACGTGTACCAACTACGGGGTTATGGGATGAAACATATGCTGATTCTAGAGAAGAACTTGTCACATTCTGGCGTAGCATTGCTAAAAATATTCCTGAAAGAATGAATAGAGGCAAGCTCACATGCATCCAACACCCGGGCCTTAGATATTTTGCATTGTTTCTTGCTAGAGGATTCCTTGCTAGGGATAACACTTCTGCTTGCACTGGTCCTATGATCTATTTATTAAAATGTGCAATGGAAAATACAACACCTATATATAACCTGGGAACCATACTTGCTAGAACTTTGCATTTAGCTGTGAGTAGGAATGGCACGGATAAAACTCCTTTATATGTTGGTGCCATTGCCACTTTAATCCATGAATACATTATGGCAGAACGAGGTTTTAATGATAACTTGGGTACCATGGTAAATGAGTCTCGACTGCTGGATTTTGGTTTACTTTTTCGCATGGATATGAGCAGGGCTGAGAAAGAATATTTTTCATATTGCTATAAGGATTCTAATGGGCACATTGTGTCTGTTAGGCTCCCTTGTGCTGACTTGTTTGACAGGGAGACAAAGTGGACTGTGCAAGAAGAGCCACAACAAGAAGAGCAACAACAGGAGGAGCCCCAATACCAGGCGTCTATGGCATATCCCTGGGGCTTCCCTGAACCACACCTTGGAGCACAGGCATGGCAGGATCCATCCTTCTTCCAAGGAGGTTCATTGAGTGGTGGACATGATTACCACCCAGGATACTAACTTGATCACAAGCTTGGGGGAGTATTTCTCTCCCTCCTCATTCGTTGTGTTATATCACTTGCATGTTATTTGTTGTTTTATGTTCTTTAAATCTGAAAAACACAAAAATATTTTTGTTATTTGTTAGCTAGTTTACTTCTGTTTATTTACATTATGTTTCTAAAAATCAAAAACCACAAAAAGATTTTTGTTTTCTTGAGTTTAGTACGGAGCTGCAGGAATTGCTGAAATATGTTCACTGTTATATGCTTTAATCTTTACTTGTGACTCCGTTTGAGCTGAAAATTTAATCAGTACTGAAACTTTTTATGGCCTTCACCTCCGTAAAACATGAGAAACTTTTGAGGTGTTTAGGTAGGTAAACAAATTGCTGAATGCAGTAACTTTTTATAGCAAGATTTGAGTTTTTATTGAGCAGTTCAAGTGGGGAGAGGAGAACAACAATGATATGATAATATGCTTGAAGGGATGAAAGGTATGACACCTTTGTCGTGCTTATGTATGCTTTTTAATAACAGCAAGTGCACACCTTATGATTCCCTTAACACTTAGTGACATAATAGCCATTGTTTATCTTCTCCGTGGTTTAGTAGAATATATTCTGATGCAACTGAAATATTGTTTAGTGTCATTACTTGGCTGATGGATTGAATAATTGTAGCCTTAAGCAAAGGTTTACGCATCCCATTGTGCTTACTGAACTTTCCAACCAAGGAAAGAATTAAAAGAGAAAATTTCATGAATGATAAAAGTGGAGTCTTATGCTTGACGAACTTATGGTTGGGGGTTAGTCTAAATGTGTATCACATGGAAAACTTTCAACGCTGCACTAAGAATTCTATATTCAAGTTGATATCATGTTCTTTTAACTGTGGATGCCTATCATGCCGAAATGAGGTAGAGGAATAGTAAGTCTTGATGAGTAAGTATATATAATTAGAGAGACGCATTGGGCCTCTAACCCAAGCCATGCGATATCATGGTGGAAATTTACTTATAGCTAGAATGGACTCCGCAACATATCCTATAATAAAATAAGAAGCTATGCATATAGTGAATGAAATAAAAAAGGATAATGAGTCCATTCCATTTGTTTGTCTTGCCATTTTGACATGGGCTGGTTTCCATGTCATGGGGAAAGAGGTACCCCAATTGCTGCTCTCTATGATGTCATTAATACTTACAATGATTGTACAAGGCTTATTAGGAATCTAGAGTTGAGTAATCATGGTACGGGACTTCGCTTTTAAGGGGCATGAGGCTTTCAACTTGTAGTTTGTCAAGCATAAGAATCAAAATGAAAAATTAATGCTTTAGCAAAACTGAGAGCAAGGTAGTAAGCACAATGATTTTACTTGTCAACATATGAAAGAATCAGAGATCTCAAAAATCTTGATATGATTCAATCATCAGCGATGCACAAGCCTTTGTTTATGTATACAATTGAGCAAACTCATTCAAGTATTAACACTTCATGTTATTTCTATTGCAACAAGTATATATGCTTCAACACTGAGTAGATGCACACTTGCTAGTATTTTGCTACTTGTTACAGGAATCATGTCTTGAGTATTTGCTAGTATTAATTGATGATGCATATGCAATGCAAAGTTCTTGCCAAAGTTTTTATCGCTTCTGCACTGCGTTTGAGTTGTTCGAGGACAAACAACGAGCTAAGCTTGGGGGAGTTGATGCACCCAAAATGCATCTACTTTTTCAAGCACTTTGCATCGTATTTCTCTCCGGAGTCCCCCCATAATTGAATAAATCTGCAGAATCTGACGCTGTTTTTAGCAAAAGTCTTCTTTCCGTCTATTTTTGCAGGACTTTTCACAGGGGACGAAAACCACGTAACTTTTTATGGAAAAGAAGGGGAATGAGCACCAGATGGGGCCGGGGGCCACCCGAGGGCCAAAAGGGGGCCCCACACGCGGCCAGATTCCTTGGCCGCGTGGGGTCACCCCTTTTGGGCCCAGATGGCCCACTCCGGCTAGGTCTTCGATGTACCCCTCCATATATACGAGAAACTGATGGGTTTCGAAGGGGGGGCTGTTCGCGAAACGGAGCGCCGCCGCCGCCACGATCTTCGATTTCGAAGTCAGATTGATCCGGGATTTCACCCACGGAGGTGGAATTCGAGGGGATTCGTCACCATCATCATCTCCATCAACCATGAGCTCCATCACCCCTCCATGTGTGAGTAGTTGTTGTAGGCATGTGAGGTGTGAGGGGTTTTGGATGAGCTTGATCATGTAATTGCTACCCGGTATGCGGGATCTAGGGGTTTGTCTTGAGAATTCTTATGCCTTATGTTGATGCACTATTGCTAGGCTTAATGCTTGTTACTAGGGCCCAAGTGGCATGATTTCAGTACTGAACTTACATTGCTACATCATATATTTGAGTTTGGTATCTATCTGCAATGTGTATTACCTGCTATTATGTTGAACGTACGAACCCTAAAGTGACAGCTAGGGAAAACAAGGGGGATATGTTCTAGTTTGAGGATTATGTGTGTTCATGGAGTGTTCATGCGTTGGTCCGGGCTATTCGAAAGGGTAGACCTTAATTACCTGTAGTTCCAAATTGGCCCCGGTGAAATGGGCAGGTAGGACAATAGGCTTTGTGCAAATTCTCTTGGTTAGTACGCACAATAATTTACGGAACACACACCTACATAAAACTGAGATAGAGAAAGGCCCCCTGCTAGCAAAACATTATTACATGATCAATCTTATCCGTGCAACACCCCGCTGTCACCTCATGCCTGCGTTTTAGTCTCTGGTTTACTTTCACTCTTTTCCGGTGAAAACTGGGAAAACACTTGCTCTCCATTTACTTTCTGTTTGTTTACTTTCACTGCATTATTACACTCACCACTCTCGTTGCAAGTTTGTTGATACACAGGTGTGGTTGGGAGTGACGTCCCAATTGCTAAAGTCTCACCGGTATTCTTGTGTTCCCACTGAGTCGAACTACAAATTTGGGTAATACTTCCCATCGAAGACTACGATTGATCTCCTGCACTTGGGAGCCATCAGTTATCACTTGTTCTCAAATTATTTGTATCCAATCTCCACTTGAACTTTCAAGGTGTCCTGGCATTTATGTTTTTCTCTCACTTTAAGGACAATCGGAATATCACTTTGATATGTTCTCTTTATGCTCAAAACAAACATATAACATTCAAGTGCATTATTATTCATGATCTTTTGTTTGTGTTACTTTTCATGTTTCAACATGGTTGCTAAGTTTCGTTGTTAGAATTATATCTATCATGCCTATGTTTAAAGTTCTATGATCTCAGCTTACAATGCTTTATAATATTTATGGTCAAGATTGTGTTGGTAGCATGTCTCCTTAGAAATTATTTTGTTTTTATTGTTTTACCTACTCGAGGACGAGTAGAACTAAGCTTGGGGATGCTTGATACGTCTCCATTATAATTTCAGATGTTCCATGATTAATATTATGACATTTTCTACATGTTTTCTATACACTTTACATCATTTTTATGAATTTCCTGGGACTAACCTATTAAAAGGATGCCACAACGCCAGTTCCTGTTTTCTGTTGTTATTGGTTCAGAAAAGTTGTTCTGGAAATATTCTCGGAATTGGACGAAACCAAATCCCAGGGTCCTATTTTCTGTCACGTACCCAGAGTCCGGAGGAGACCCGGATGGGGGCCACAGGGTAGCCACACTATAGGGTGGGCCGCGCCACCAGGTGGTTTGGGGCCCCTGGCCACCCACCGACATTGCCCTTCTAGGGAAAACCCTAAATACCCGAGCCTCCATCAGCAAAAAGTTCTGTAGCTGCCGTCATCGTTAACCCTAGTTCGGGAGGGTTCTGAAGCTCTACCCAGCAACCTGCTGGGAGGGTAAATCATCACCGGAGGGCTCTACATCACCATGCCTTCCTCCGGAGTGATCTGTGAGTAGTTCATCCTTGGACTACGGGTCCATATAAGTAGCTAGATGGTTGTCTTCTCCTTCTTATATGCCATCATGTTTAGATCTTGTGAGCTCCTAACATGATCAAGATCATCTTATTGTAATGCTACATGTTGTGTTTGTTGGGATCTAGTGAATATTAAATGTTATGTCAAGTTGATTATAGATCTATCTTTTATATGTTATTTGTGATCTTGCATGCTCTCCGTTACTAGTAGATGCTCTAGCCAAGTTGATGCTTGTAACTCCAAGAGGGAGTATTTATGCTCGATGGTGGGTTCATGCCTCTAGTTATCTGGGAGAGTGAAAATAACTTCTAAGATTGTGAATGTCCGATGGCGTGTAACACACGTTCGTTGGGAGACCCAAAGAGGAAGGTACAAAGAGGACAGTAGCAAGTTTCGCTTAGAAAGAAACCAAGGTTGAATAGACCAGTAGGAGAAAGAAATCACTTCTGAAGGTTGATGGAGCTGATGTTGGCAGGGTGCACCACCCGTTCAGCAGCAACGCGGAATCTACACACAGAATCAAATTACTTTGCCCCGACAAAGCAGTGAGGTTGTCAATCTAATCGGTTTTGCTAAAACAAGGGATTAGACGTATAGTGTGGAAAATAGTACTTGTTTGTAGTAGGTATAAGAGAACAATAATTGCACTAGGAAAACAACGGTCGCAGTGGTTGTATATCAGTGTAAAGAAATGGACTGGGGTCCACAGTTCACTAGTGGTGTCTCTCCAAAACAGATAGATAACATCCTAGGTAAACAAATTACACCTGGGCAATTGACAGATATAAAAGCTGCACCGTAGTGCATATGCATGACATGATGATTACTATGTGCTTCATGCGGGCATTACAACATAATTTATAGACTGTTATCCAAATTCATCTATGACTAATAATCCACCCTCGGAGCGTCATCCAATAAAACCTCGGGTATTAAGTTGCAAGCAACAAATTATTGCCTTAAGTAAAGTGTGTAATGTAAACATCGTTGTTTTCTCCCTAATGGCAATAGCACATCCCCCACCCGTTACATTTCTGTCACTCGAGCGTGAGTGAAAGGGAGGCATGAACCCACTATCGAGCATAAATACTCCCTCTAGGAGTTAAAATTATCAACTTGGCCAAAGAATCTACTAGTAACAAAGAGCATGCAAGATCATAAATAACATAAACAAGAAAGAACATGATAGATTGATAATCACTGTATATAACATTCAATATTCATCGGATCCCAGCAAACACAACATGTAGCATTACAATAAGATGATCTTGATCATGTTAGGCAGGTCACAAGATCTAAACATGAGGCATAAAGAGGAGAGAACAACCATCTAGCTACTGCTATGGACCCGTAGTCTAAGGATGAACTACTCACGCATCACCCTGGAGGCAGGCATGGTGATGAAGAGCCCTCCGGTGATGATTGATACGTCATAAATGTATCCCTAATTTCTGATGCTCCATGATCATATTTTGCCAATTGCTACATGTTTTCTCCCTTATTTATAGCATTTTTATACGTTTTCCAGACTAACCTATTAACAAGATGCCACAGAGCCAGTTCCCTGTTTTCTACTGTTTTTTTAGTTTCAGAAAAGTTGTTCTGGAAATATTCTCGGAATTGGAAAATTCGAAGCCCGGAAGTCCTATTTTCCCCGGAAGCATCCAGAAGACCGAAGAGGAACCGAAGAGGGGCAGCAGGGGGGCCACACCATAGGGTGGCGCCCCCTGGCCGCGCCAGCTAGGGGTGTGGGCCCCCTGGAGCTCCACGGCCTTCGCCTTTTCGCCTATTTAAGCCCCCCGGATGGAAAACCCTAGATACCTCATCAAAATCCCCGAAAAAGTTCCGCAGCCGCCGTCATCGTCAACCCTAGATCAGGGGGGTTCTGAAGCTGTTTCCGGCTCCCTGCCGGAGAGGAGATCGTCACCGGAGGCCTCTTCATCACCATGCCTGCCTCCCGAGTGATGCGTGAGTAGTTCATCCTTGGACTACGGGTTCATAGCTGTAGCTAGATGGTTGTCTTCTCCTCATATGCCTCCATGTTTAGATCTCGTGAGCTTCCTATCATGATCGAGGTTGATCTTATGTAATTCTCTGTGGTGTGTTTGCTGGGATGTGATGAATATTGACCTTATGCCAAGTTGATTATTGTCTTTATTTGCATGTGTTATTTGTGATCTTGCATGCTCTCCATTGCTAGTGGTTATTCTGGCCAAGTAATTGTTAGTGACTCCAAGAGGGAGTATTTATGCTCGATAGTGGGTTCATGCCTCCTTGTTGCCTTGCTCGAGTGACAGAAACATGAAGGGGGAGGATGTGTTGTTGCCATTAGGGAGAAAACAGCGGTGAGAGTGCCCGCGTGCATAATCATTGCTTACATTACACACTTTGTTAAATGCAATTATCTGTTGCTTGCAACTTAATAGTTGAGGGGGTTCGGATGATAACCTGAGGGTGGATTATTAGTCATAGATGCAGATGGATGCCGGTCCATGTATCTTGTTGTAATTCCTGCACTAAATAGCATAGTAATCTTCATGTCATATTGTGCACTACGGTGCAACATTTATTTGTCAATTGCCCAGCTGTAATTTGTTCACCCAGCATGCTATCTTTTATGGAGAGACACCACTAGTGAAACTACAAACCACGGTCCCTTTTTCCACACTGTTAAACAAACCACAAAAATTTCCTGCTTTCTTTACTTTCTGCAAGCATACACTGTTTTCCACACTATACGTCTAATATTTGTTTTCAGAAAGAATGGTGAGATTGACAACCTCACTGTACCGTTGGGGCAAAGTATTTTGATTGTGTTGTGTGCAGGTTCCACGTTGTTGCTGACACCGGTGAAGCGCCAGCACCACCGTCAGTGGCATCAACCTTCTGAAGATTCTCTTTCTCCTACTGGATTGATAACCCTGGTTCTTAACTAAGGGGAAAACTTCTACTCCTGTGCTCATCACACCCTCCTCTTGGGGTTCCCAACACGCTTTGCCAGCATAAAGGATTTTTCTGGCGCCGTTGCCGGGGAATTCAAAGTCGTAAAGAAGCAACCACTCCCTCGTCAACTCTTGCATCAGGATTTTTCTGGCGCCGTTGCCGGGGAGAAGGAAGTCTTCTGCCAAGGGGAGTCTCTCACTCTCAATCTCTTTATTTTGTTTATTGTCTTGTTTTTATTTTTGTCTTGTTTTTATTTCTCTATATCAAAAACACACAAAAATTAGTTTATTTCTCTATATTGAAAACACAAAAAAATAGTTTACTTCATAGCTGTTATTTATTTGCTTGCTTTTATTCTGCTAAAATGAGTTCCTCTGAGAATACCAAGTTGTGTGACTTCACTAGCACAAACAACAATGATTTTATTTGCACACCTATTGCTCCACTGCTCCTACTGCTGCTTTCTATGAGATTAAACCTGCTTTATTAAATCTTGTGATGAAAGAACAATTTTCTGGTATTAGTACTGATGATGCTGCTGCTCACCTTAATAATTTTGTTGAACTATGTGAGATGCAAAAATATAAAGATGTGGATGGAGATATTATTAAACTGAAATTATTTCCTTTCTCTTTGAGAGGAAGAGCTAAAGAATGGTTGCTATCTTTCCCTAGAAATAGTATTGATTCATGGACTAAGTGTAAAGATGCTTTCATTGGAAAATAGTATCCTCCTGCTAATATTATATCCCTGAGAAGTGACATAATGAATTTTAAACAATTTGATAATGAACATGTTGCTAAAGCTTGGTAAAGAATGAAAACTATGGTAAAGAATTGTCCCACTCATGGACTGACTACTGGGATTATTATACAAATCTTTTATGCAGGACTGAATTTCTCCTCAAGGAACCTATTAGATTCAGCTGCTAGAGGGACCTTTATGTCCATCACTTTGGGCAATGCAACAAAGCTTCTTGATGATATGATCATAAATTATTCAGAATGGCACACTGAGAGAGCTCCACAAGGTAAGAAGGTAAATTATGTTGTGCAAACCTCCCCTTTAAGTGAAAGGGTTGATGCTATTATGTTTATGCTTGTTAATGGTAAAGCTCAATTTGATCCTAATAATGTTCCTTTAGCCTCTTTGGTTGTTCAAGAAGAGCATGTTGATGTAAACTTTATTGGAAATAATAATTTTAACAACAATGCTTATAGAAATTATTTTGGTGGAAACAATTATAAGCCCTACCCTCCTAATAATGGTTATGGTAATTCTTATGGAAACTCCTACAATAATAATAAAAGCTCTACCTCTGATCTTGAAAACATTCTTATAGAATTTATTAGCACACAAATTGCTTTTAATAAATCTGTTGAGGAAAAGCTTGGTAAAATAGATGTTCTTACCTATAAAGTAGATAGCCTTGCTATTGATGTTGATTTTCTAAAACTGAAGGTTTTGCCACAAGATGTTAAAAAAATAAAACTTTGAATGCCATCCAAGTTCAAATAGACAATAATGTTAGATTGATGGCCGAATTACATGCTAGGTGAGAAAGAGAAGAAGAACTAGCTAAAAAGAATAATATTGCTAAAGTTTGTACTATCACAACAACTAGTAAAACTGAAGTTCCAAGTGCTAGTAAACCTCCTACTATCAATGGTAAATTAGTTGGTGTTAATAAAGTCCCTACTCCTTTGGTGAAACGTGCTAAATTGCCTAAAACTGCTGAAACTACTTATGATAAAAGTGCTGAAATTTTTAGAAATATGGGAGGTAATAGTTCCATTACTTTTGATGATAATAATATTGATTTTTATGATTGCAATATCTCTGAAGTTATTATGTTTCTACAAAATCTTGCTAGAAGTCCCAATGCTAGTGCCATGAATATGGCCTTTACTAAACATATTACCAATGCTCTCATGAAAGTTAGGGAAGAAAGGTTGAAACTTGAGACATCTATCCCTAGAAAATTAGATGATGGTTGGGAGCCTATTATTAAGATAAAAGTAAATGATTTTGATTGCAATTCTCTGTGTGATATTGGTGCTAGTATCTCTGTTATGCCTCAAAAGCTCTATGATATGCTTGATTTCCCACCGTTGGAACACTGTTATTTGAATGTTCATCTTGCCGATAATGCTAAGAATAAACCTCTTGGTAGAATTGATGATGTTCTTATTATGGTTAATAATAACCTTTCACCTGTTAATTTTATTGTTATGAACATTGAATGCAATGCTTCTTATCCTATTGTTTTGGGAAGACCGTTTCTTAAAACTGTTGGTGCTGTTATTGATATGAAAGAGGAGAGTATTAAATATCAACTTCCCCTAAAGAAAGGTTTGGAACACTTTCCTAAAACAAGATGAAGCTAACCTTTGACTCTATTATTAGAGAAAATATTATATTGATGCTTCTCCACTTGAAAACACTTGAGTTGATTTTTCTATGCCTAGCTGAAAGGCTTTAAAGAAAAGCGCTACCGGGAGACAACCCGTTTTATTTCTCTGTTTTCTTTCAGTTTTTTTTTCTTTGGTGTGGTTGCACCTGGTTGTTTTTTATTTCCTTAGAAACCCCTCTGTATATTTTCTTTTGAGTTTTTGTTGAGCCAAGTAAAGCCACTAGTGGAAAGTTGAGTCTATATTTCGGATTTCTGCGCAGGAAACATATTTCTACTGTCCATTGTAAATTCCGTTGAAAATCACAAAAAATTCAAATTGACCTGAGCTTTTTTGTGATTCATCCTGAGTTATATACGCAACTTTTTATAGAAGACCACTTTTTTATTTGAGCAACAGAAGATTTTTTTAAAAATCGATCTTTACCTGTCGTTCTGTTTTTGACAGATTTCTGCCATTTATCGCATTTGCATCTTAATCTCTTTCTTTTGATGTTCTTTTGAGAAAAAGAGTTTTGAAAGAAGTTATGACAGTAGATAATGTGTTTTTGAGTGTTATAGTTGTGTTGAAACTGAACCATGTGGATTTATTATTTCGATTGCACTAACGTTGCTAATGAAGATTGTGAGAATTTTGATGTGAAGGAAGTTTTCAAGGGTCAAGAGAAGAGGATGATATGATGTGATCAAGAAGAGTGAAAAGTCTAAGCTTGGGGATGTCCCGTTGGTACATCCAAGCAAATTCCAAGAATACTCAAGCGTCTAAGCTTGGGGATGCCCAAGGCATCCCCTTCTTCATCAACAAATTATCAGGTCACTTCTAGTGAAACTATATTTTTATTCGGTCGCATCTTATGTGCTTTACTTGGAGCGTATTTTATTTTGGTTTTCAGTTTGCTTTTTATTTTGCTTTCAGTTTGTTTTTTCTTTCATAATAATCTTGGTTGGACCCCAGCATTCTTTTATTGGAGAGTGGCACGCTCCGCTTTTTCTTGAGAATACGTTGTATTCTTAGTCTCTGTTTGACTGCTGCATTTATTCAGATCCTGTTTTGCATGCATCTCTTGTTAGAGTTGTTAGTTTTAGTATTATTATTTGAGTACTCTCATGTTTGCTTGCTGTATCATAAATAATATTTTTGTTAAATCATGTTTTGTATGGTGCTTGTTGGGAGAAACGAAAACTGCTGCTTGAAGTAGAATTTATAACAGTACTAGTAGAAGCTTGTATAGACTGTGGCTAGGATTTTTTCATGCCATGCTAAATGTTATTTTAGTTTTAAAGCCTTGTGGTTATTGAGTATAATGATTAGCCTCAAATAGCTGAGAGTGTTTAATATGTATTGAAAGATTCTTGAATTGTTCTTGTCATAGTAAAGCATCAATATATGGTATTCTCTTTCGAATGTTTTATTTGGTTGACTTGGCACATGCTCACACCATGTTTATGACTACAAACCAGTCACGAATAGCCTCCATGACAACTTAGTTTTTGAACTTGTGATACTGCTTATATTTTAATTAATGATGATTATGTCGCTATACATGATTATGGCTCTTATGCTCTCTTGATTTGTCGCTCCCAGTCTTTTGCTAGCCTCCACCTGTACCGAGTATGAGCTCTACTCGTGCATCCAAACTCCTCTAAGCCAAAATTTTCCCATTGTGTCCACCATACCTATCTACATGTGGTATTTAACTGCCATTCCAAAATAAATTGCTCATGTGTTACCTTTAAAACCTTCAAAATTACTCCTGCTTTATGTTCCTGTTTTTGCTCATGAGGACGTCAATAGAGAATATTTATCTCACTTGTTGATTTTATTTGACACCTTGGACTAGTGGCTTCATCCTCTTATCCAAATGATAGAAGAGCTGGCAGCGGGTTGCTCGGCTCCAAATTAAAGCATGGGATGACCTTCTACACCAGTTTATCAGTCAAAACATAATTGTGTAAACAAAAGAGAAAGAGGGATGACCTTCTACACCAGTTGCGTCCTTCACCATGGGAGACGATCTTGTGAATCCAGTTGACTTGTGACGTACTGTATTTTCGGTTTACCATTCGTTGACATTAGCATACATCTCCCAAAATATAGACACTCCTCCACGGTATGTGATTGTTGGCAGGCACTCGGGGCCATGGTTTGTGAAAGATGGATGGGAGGAGTGTCAAACTTTTAATACCTCCGTTTAATAAAATAAAAGGTCTAGCACATGAGTGATCCCTGCTTCCCTCTGCGAAGGGCCTTTCTTTTACTTTTATGTTGAGTCTCCATCTTCTAACTTTATGCACAGTTGAGAGAGCATTTTTGCCATTCTGAGTTCTATGTGCATTTGTCCCATAAGCATCAATAATTACTTCATGATGTGATATTATTTGTTCTAGTCTTCCTCTTGAACTTTTAAGGTGTCCTAGCATTTATGTTTTGCCCCACTCTTAAGGACTATCGAAATATCACTTTGTCATGCTTTCTCTATACCTAAAACAAACATTTACCTTTCTTTGCATTATTATTCATGATCCTTTATCTGAGTTACTTTTCGTGATGCAAAGTAATTGCTATGCTTTATTATTAAAATTTTATTTATCATACCTGTGTTTAAAAATGACCTGATCTCAGCGTGCATATGCTTTTACATTAGATTGATCAAGCTTGTGTTAGTAGCATGTCACTTCAGAAATTATTGTTTTGTCGTTTACCTACTCTAGGATGAGTAGGAACTAAGTGTGGGGATGCTTGATACGTCATAAACGTATCCCTAACTTCTGATGCTCCATGATCATATTTTTCCAATTGCTACATGTTTTCTCCCTTATTTATAGCATTTTATACGTTTTCCGCACTAACCTATTAACAAGATGCCACAGAGATAGTTCCCTGTTTTCTGCTGTTTTTTTAGTTTCAGAAAAGTTGTTCTGGAAATATTCTCGGAATTGGAAAATTTGAAGCCCGGAAGTCCTATTTTCCTCGGAAGCATCCAGAAGACCGAAGAGGGGCAGCAGGGGGCCCACACCATAGGGTGGCACCCCCTGGCCGCGCCAGCTAGGGGTGTGGGCCCCCTGGAGCTCCACCGCCTTCTCCCTTTCGCCTATTTAAGCTCCCCGGATGGAAAACCCTAGTTACCTGATCAAAATCCCCGAAAAAGTTCCGCATCCACCGTCACCGTCAACCCCAGATCAGGGGGTTCTGAAGCTGTTTCCGGCACTCTGCCGGAAAGGAGATCATCACCGGAGGCCTCTTCATCACCATGCCTGCCTCCCGAGTGATGCGTGAGTAGTTCATCCTTGGACTACGGGTTCGTAGCTGTAGCTAGATGGTTGTCTTCTCCTCATATGCCTCCATGTTTAGATCTCGTGAGCTGCCTATCATGATCGAGATTGATCTTATGTAATTCTCTGTGCTGTGTTTGCTGGGATCCGATGAATATTGACCTTATGTCAAGTTGATTATAGTCTTTATTTGCATGTGTTATTTGTGATCTTGCATGCTCTCCGTTGCTAGTGGTTATTCTGGCCAAGTAATTGTTAGTGACTCCAAGAGGGAGTATTTATGCTCGATAGTGGGTTCATGCCTCCTTGTTGCCTTGCTCGAGTGACAGAAACGTGAAGGGGGAGGATGTGTTGTTGCCATTAGGGAGAAAACAGCGGTGAGAGTGCCCGCGTGCATAATCATTGCTTACATTACACACTTTGTTTAATGCAATTATCTGTTGCTTGCAACTTAATCCCTGAGGGGGTTCGGATGATAACCTGGGGGTGGATTATTAGTCATAGATGCAGATGGATGTCGGTCTATGTATCTTGTTGTAATGCCCGCACTAAATAGCATAGTAATCTTCATGTCATATTGTGCACTACGGTGCAACCTTTATTTGTCAATTGCCCAGCTGTAATTTGTTCACCCAACATGCAATCTTTTATGGAGAGACACCACTAGTGAAACTACGAACCCCGGTCCCTTTTTCCACACTGTTAAACAAACCACAGCAATTTCCTGCTTTCTTTACTTTCTGCAAGCATACACTGTTTTTCCACACTATACGTCTAAACTTTGTTTTCAGCAAGACCGGTGAGATTGACAACCTCACTGTACTGTTGGGGCAAAGTATTATGATTGTGTTGTGTGAAGGTTCCACATTGTTGCTGGCACCGGTGAAGCACCAGCACCATCGTTAGTGGCATCAACCTTCCGAAGATTCTCTTTCTCCTACTGGATTGATAACCCTGGTTCTTAACTAAGGGGAAAACTTTTACTGCTGTGCTCATCACACCCTCCTCTTGGGGTTCCCAACACGCTTTGCCAGCATCAATGATTCCCCCTCCCGGCAGGGTGCTGGGGAGAACTCCAGAACCCTCCAGAACTAGGATTGACGATGACAGCGGCTACGGATTGTTTTGGCGGAAAAGGCTCCGGTGTTTAGGGTTAACCCGTGGAAAAGTATAAATAGGCAAGAGGGCAACGTCGGTAGGCGTCCAAGGGGCTCACACCACCCACATGCATGGCTAGAGCAGGGGCGCCGCCCTATGGTGTGGGGCCCCTGAGCCCCCCCTCCGGGTCTCCTCCACACTCCGTGTACGTGACGACTTTCTAAGACTCTAGGATTTTGTTTCGTCCAATTCCGAGAATATTTCCAGAACAACTTTCCTGAAACTAAAAACAGCAGAAAACAAAATTGGCTCTATGGCATCTTGTCAATAGGTTAGTCCCAGAAAATCCATAAAAATGACATAAAGTTTATAAGAAACATGTAGCACAAGGCATGAGAACAACATTGAACATCAAAAACTATAGATACGTTTGAGACGTATCAAGCATCCCCAAGCTTAGTTCCTACTCGTCCCCGAGTAGGTAAACAATAAAAACAAATAATTTCTGAGGTGACATGCTACCAACGTAAACTTGATCATCATAATGTAAAGCATGTAAACTAAGATCAAATGAATAAAGGATGTGGTTTATAGTTGATATTAAAAAGAGTAATGTATAAATCATTAGAAAAAACAAAGTAAAACTTTTCAATGAATCAATAAAAGACAATCCACTATGCAAAGTATATTAAAGATGATTTAAGCTTCAAGAACAACAATATAATCATCATAAGCATCAAACCCTCACAACAACTCATGTTAGGATCAAGTCAAGTGACAACAATATGCACGTAGGAAAATCATTAAACTATTTATGCACTCAAAACAAGCAAGTGTTCTGTATTGGTCCCTAGAACCAGGATGTTATGGCTAAAAGAATATTATGGGGGGTTTGGAAGGTCAATGGAAGAAAGTCTCACAAGCTAAAAGTGATCATTAGACAAGAGGAAGTCTTATAATCGAAGCTATGCAAGGAGTAGTGATTTCCACACAACGGATGCACATAGAGCTATAAGTGTATGAAAGCTCTCCAGTGGAACTAGTGGGGGTGCATCCAACTTGCTTGCTCACGAATACCTAGAGCATTTTTGAGGAGGCTCATCATTGGAATATACAAGCCAAGTTCTATAATGTAAATTCCCCACATAGTTATGCAAGTCATAAAATGAAAACTCTCTCCAAACTGAAGTACGGGTGCCAAATAAGCACAAGTGTGGAATAAATGATAGTAGTGCTACCCCTCTCTCTTTATTATCTCTCTTTGGCCCTCTTTTTTTTTCTTTTTGGTATTTTTCTTTTTTTATATAACCTCACTGGTAAGGGAAACACTCTATTTTACAATGAATCATCACACTTCTAGTACTCATAACTGAAACTGAAATACCTCTGATGTATAAAACTAAATGCTCCTGCCAGTGTAGCAGTATGCAAAATAACAGTGAAACATGTAACCAGTAACATAATGAAGATGGATGTTGTATGACAATATATCTCAGAATGGCTATGGAAATGCCATGATAGGTAGGTATGGTGGCTGTTTTGAGGAAGATATTTGGTCTTATGTGTAGGAGAACAAAGTCCTCCCATGGGGTTTGGATGCACTGGCAAAGCACGAACTCTCAATGTGAGCATGGGCAATGCACAGTACCGAAGAGGCTAGCAAATATAGATGGTGGAAGTGCCAGAAAACCGCAACTTAGAACTCACAAGTTAAAAGATTAAAACTATAAATATGATCATACAAGGCATAATGAAAATCACTCCAAGAGGGTCTATGGCAGTGAAAAGTCACTGTTGGCTACCCGACCGTAGCGCGCAACAAAAAGCCATTACGATTGTCATCAGCAGAGGAAGTCATATACCATTATACTATCAACTGGTTTTTCGAGTGTGGCACAGTTTCAAGCTTTTAGACCAACCATTAATTGTTTTTACCTTACTAAACCAGCAGGTTCAACACTAAGCATATTAATATCTCAAAACAACAGCAAATAATCAAGTGAAACAGTTTAATGATCTACAAGAGTATGCAAGTCTTTTCCAACATACCATCTACCACATGTAGCATTTTCTATTTCCATCAAACACCAAACAATATATATTTCGACACAAACTCACCAACTAATATAGCAATGAAACAAGAGGGTACTAACATAAATCTACTAGAACTAACAGCTCTGAAAAAGAGATGCATGAAAAAAAGGAGCTAAAAGGATTTGCAGCAGCTAGAAAAAAAACTAAGAATACGAGCATGAAAGAAAACAAGTATTCATATGATAAAGCAGTGCGTGTCTCTCTCCCACACAAAGAATGCTGGGTTCCAACTATATTTATTGCAGAAGTGAAAACTGAAAGATCGAGAGGTTAATTAGAGGAGGGGTTAAATAGGTTAACTACAAATTTTAGCTTCTTTTTCGGTTTAACAAGATAGTGCTCAAATATAGTTTATCTAGATTATGCAACTAGGTGGACAATCCTATATGTTGAGCAAATGAAACTAGCACAAGGTATATATATATGACTAAGCTAGTAGCAACAAGTAAAGGTAAGTTGAGGGATAACCGAACACAATGACGTGGAGATGTATCCCGAAGTTCACTTCCCAATGGAAGCTAATCTCCGTTGGAGCGGTGCGGTGCCACCAATGTGGAACACCGAGTAGCCCTCAAATGGCACACCGTATCTCCTTCGAGTCCTTCCACCGATGTGGAGAGGCTCAAATCACTATGTTGCCGTTGAGGTTGACAACTAGAACCTTTACAAGGATGAGGCACACTCCACAACTTTGGAGGGTCCTCACCAAATCCCCGGAGCCACCAAGACACCGGGAAGCAAGATCCACGAGCACAACAACAACAAGGCTCCAAGCTCCGATGAGCTAGGAGCAACATGGTTCTTGGCTCCAAATAACCAAGAAAAACAAGATCCCTAGGGGATGAGTGGGTTGATGACGAATCGGCTTGGTGAAGTTGCAGATCTAGATCTTCTCCTCCAAATCCCAAGAGATCAATGACTTTGGTTGGGTATTTGGGGAGAACCTTGAAGCTTGGAGGTGGTAAACAATGTAGGTGAGAGAAACCTTATTTGACACCTCCAAAAGGTAGGAGACAAGTCCTATTTATAGTGGGGGGGGGGGAGAAAACCGTTGGGGGGTTTTCTTGTGCTGGCAGGATACCCGTCCTGGAGCCCGACCTGGCCAGCTGGGAGGCCTGCCTGCTGCCCGCGAGACCCGGCATGTCGTGCAGGGAGCCTGGCCTCTGGCCCGGCCTAGGATGGCTACTTAGAGTGCCCGGCCCGAGCACAGAGAGCCCGGCCTAGGCCGGCAGCTAGGCTGGGCAGCACACCGACGCGCTCGGCCTCTAGCCCGGCCTGGGCTAGCAGTCAGGCCGGCTAGGCAACGCCCGGCCTGCACAGAGGAGAGCCCGGCATGGGCTAGCCACCAGGCTGGCCACCTAACAGACGCGCCCGGCCTGTGGCATGGCCAGGCCGGCGGCCAGGCCAACCAGACAGTTTCTTTGCTTCATCTTCCCCTTTGATTTATTCTTCCTCCTTCTTTCTTTGACTCTTTTCTTCAACAAACAAGTGTTTGAACTTGTTTTCCTCTCTCCATTTTTGTGCTCTTATAGATTTTCATATTTGTCATTCGTTTCCTAGAACACTTAAGCACAATGGTCAAATAATTCCAAGTGTTGTAATCAAACATCAAAAACTAGGATTAGGAATCATGTCCTTTCAATCTCCCCCTTTTTGATGTTTGATGACAACATATGGATTTTAAAAAAATATTATTGAAGCATTTGTGAGGGAGTAAGAATATAGAGAGGCTCCCCCTATGTGCGTGTCCACAATTATAAGTTGTGCTATCATATTGAGTGCACAAATAATTGGGGCTATTTAGATCTCCCTATATGTTATAGTTCAAGATAATCTCTAGAGCTATATAGGTTTCCAAAATTGCTTTATGATAGAGAATTAGGCATTTTAGCTCTAGGGTTTATCTACTCAATCCATTGACATTTTATCATAATACTAATGTAAGATATGTATCCATAGAAATTAATCATGTATGCAAGGATATGATATCAGCTCACCATACTTCTCATCAAGGAATGAATATTTCTAGGATAATAGTCTTGACCATAATATGGGTATTTCGAGAATGGCATAGTCTTCAATATAGAATAGATATTCCGAACACGACATAGTCTGACGATAGTCAAATAGGAGTAACAACTATAAACCAAATAAGGAGTTCAACTAGATAAAAAAACTGAAAATGGCAAATGGATGCATGCTATGCAAATGCAAAGATCACTAAGATAACTCCCCCCTTGGCATCAAGACACCAAAAAGGAGAAACTCAAGCCTTGAAGTACTCGTCATCTTGATCATCGTCATCTCGCTCATCATCATCATCATGGTGTGGTGGAGCCTGACCCGAGCTAGCCTGAGAGGTATTTGCTTCCCAAAATGGTCCAAGTGAGGTGGCATCATCGCCAAGCCAGTAAGTATGCTTGGAATGCCATTTGTGCTCATCAAGTTCTTCTTCAGAACTCACAGGACCCGGTGGGAGATGTAGGTGCTCCATGATCTCACGTTGGTGACAACAGTAGGCCTTGCCCTTTTGATAAGCCTGAAATTCCCCGTGTTGTTTATCCACAAAGAAGCACTTCATCTTTTGTAGACCCCGTTTGATGCAAAACTTCTGCGGACCCCTGAGAGCATTAGCTGGAGAAACATTCGGGGAGTCATCATGGGACACCGCAACCTGAGGTGGAGCACGATCTCGTGAGGAGCGTGGAGGAGGAACAACTGTGTCCTGGGAGGCGCTGAGAAGTGGGCGCAGAGTAGGAACAATCATGGAATAGTTGTTGATGAGCTGAGCCGGAATCTTTGTGTTGATGAGGGTTTGAAGATAAGATCCATAGATGGGAACCTTCTTGTCATGAACCGTAATCTGTAGCTCGTTCCACATGTAATCCAAGACATCCAACTGCTTGTTATTCTTTTTGGCAGTCACAATATGGTAGAGAAGATTGATAATCCACCGGCGAGCAAGCCCCTTGTCGCACCCGGACTTCTAGAGGATACTCGCAGTTCCGTTGAACAGAAGATGATTGGATTACGGGGCTTACCGGCACCCGCATCTCTTACGAGTAGGCCAACACACGTATGTGTGACAACCAACCCCTACTGTTCATCGTCTACGTAAACCATCCCATAGAAATCAGGATACTACCATTGACGTACTTCATACCATACACACATGGTACGTCAACGGCGTTGAACAAAGTGATAGCACAACATATCTCTAGGACAAAAAAGATGGAAATAAGTTGCAAATAGCTCTCACTACAGCAGAGATAGCAAATACAATCATCCAGAGGACACATGTCCCAACATAACATCATTACATTACAGCGGAAGCATTCAACAGGTCTGAGTACAGACAAGACCCAAACAGGCTTAAGAAGCCGGAAACGAAAAGACGGAGCCCATCCACGAAGTCTCGGATCCTGCCCGGGTCCGCTATCTACTCGTCCGCAGCCTCATCGAACTCCACGTAGTAGCCACCATGGGGATCCTCGGAAAATCGTCGTCTGCGGAAACCACAGCCCCAAAGGGGTCAGTACAACAACGTACTGGCAAGCAAGACTCACAGTTCACCAAAGTGTAACCCGTCAACACCAAGCACAAATGCTTTGGGTTCAACGGAAGAAAGGGTGATACAAAAGATGCGGCAGCGGGCTGCACTAACCAGCTACAGAAACATACTATAACTTCCGGCTAACAGAAAAGGAGATAAGATAGCGTATCGTAACCAACTACAACTAGCTCCAAACAAACCCATCCTGGATCTCGCCCCTTATCCAAAGAAGCGATCCGAGGATAACTCACACAGTTGGATTAATGATGGTTCAGGTTATTGTGTCAATAAACCTATTACTAGTCAAGTTATTATGGTTAGGTGTAAGTTGTCTGAGTACTTGTTAGCCAGTACTTTCACCAAGTCGTCACATAACCGCGGACAACACGGCTTCTCGAGAAGATTCATCCCTGCAGGGTGTGCTCCAGTACCCGTACACCCTCAAGCCACCAACTAAAACTCAGGCTGGCTTGACACGACTCGAACCATCTCTACAGCCTGTCCTAGGAGCCACGGAGCTATAAGGTCCTAGCCACGCAGCCGAATACTCAGCGCAAGTGTGCAAAACTCCCGCAGGACGCAACACCCCGGCAATACAGGCCTCGCCCTATATGTGTGCGTCATCATCATCATCAGTAACCATGGGAGCGACCCATTCATGCGTATGAGCCAAATGGAACACCCGAACTAAGTGTGGCTCTTCGGACAAACTGCGGATCAGATAAAGTCGGGGGGGTTCCATACCACCACCCGGATGCGGTGAGCACGCTCATCATGGATCAGTAGAGAAGACCCTTTTCCTAATTAGGTTCGACACTAGCAGGCCTCAAAACCACGCCGGGCCTCCTGCCGGTGCCTTATCAGCAAATTATTATTACCCAAGCATTAACAGGTTGATTGTTTAACATCGAGCCCCAGATCATAATAGAATATGATAACAGAAAGTAACTGACAGCAGACTCGAGCAAAAACAACCCTAAGCATGCTAGTAAGACACGGGCAACAACCAATGGGGTTATAGGTGTGGAGGTGAGGCTATATCATGGTTAAGGATAACATGTGATAGGTTCGAACACAAGCAACAATTCATAGGGCTAGCAGAATAGACAACGGAAAGTATCGGTATCCAATGTTGAAAGGAACACGATGGTTCATGTGAGTGAAAACTTGCCTGCAAACTCAGTAGCCTGGTACTGAGCTAAAACCTCAGAAGGGGTGTCGTAAGTATCGTCTGTCTCAACGTCGTCGTCTATTCGAGAAGAAGCAAACAAACAACACAGAGAGACAAACAATCAATAACATGGCGTAGAGCACAATCATGGAATGATGCATGACCATTTAATTTATGCACCAAAAATAAACTAGTTGACATGGTAACATAACAGGATTAATTGGACCCACATGCAATTTGGATTGCATATGGAAAGCCCATGAATTAAGGTTGAAATAATTGTTTTACAACTAATCAACAGGTGAAAGTGGATTAGTATGATTGCATGGATGAGGAAAACAGAAAAATAACAACAATAGAATCAATTGGAAATAAGGTTTACCAAGTTTTGGAATTCATTTATTAAGTTTTGGAATTTTGGTTTCTTAAAGGTGTCACACAAGCATTTGTTGTTTTCACCAATTTTAATTGTTTAAAATAGATAACGAAGTTCATATTTGAAAAGAACACCAAATTTTAGTTGGATTACATGTCTCATTTGTTGAAAAAGGAATTACAATGATTTAATTATGAATTAAACAAGTTCAAACAAGATTTAATTGAATTTAATTCAAGTAAGAATATTATTTGAATTTTATTTGTTCAAAACATTAAATAAAATTCATATTTGAAAATATTATGTTTTTCTGGTTTGAAAACATATTTTATATATTCAAGAAGAAATTAATTTGACCAAGTTATGAATTTAGCAATATTAAATGATTTAAACAAGGTTTAAATTATTTAAGCAATTTTAATTATTCAAATCATGAAACAAAATTTATATTTGGAAAGTACATGAAAAATGGGATGGAAAACATATTTTATTTGTGACATTTGGATTAATATTGAATTAGTTATGGAATTAAGCAAATGTGAAAAGAATAGTTTGAATTTGAAATTTGAAAACATTTGCAATGTTCAAAACAGAAAACAATTGACTTAATTAGATAGAGAATTAAATTTGGTTCAGAAATCATATTTTATTTGTATTATTTGGAGTTGGGATTCAAAAGTTATTGGGGTTTTCTTTCTAGGGACTAATTTGTAAAATTAATTGGACTGATATTAAAGAAAACAGGGGCAGAAAAGAAAACTGCACCGCGCAGGGACCCAGAATGGGCCACTGCCAGTGGGGCCAGCGCCACTGTGGCGCTTAGGTGGCAAGGCTGGGGATCTACGTGGCCTGCAGGGCCGCTGACACGCGGGCCCAGCGCGGGCGCGTGTGGGAAAAGAATTGGGAGGCGAAAATCGCCTCCCGCGGGACTCGAACCCGCGAGGTGGTGCTCGCGCGCAAGGGGCTGTTGCCAGTGCGGCTCTGCTCAGTTGCTTGTCAGGTATAGGAGCAGGTTTGGGTATATTGTTCAGTAGCGGTTAACTGAACTTTTGTGGGTGCAGGTTCAGGTTACTGCATCGACTGTCAGCGAGGGCGGACGGAGGGCGCCGGCGGCTCGCTGCCGCTGCCGCGGTGGCGCGCGTGCGTGCGGTGTCCGGTGCTTGCGGGTGAGTGCTCGGCGCGGATGCGGGCGTGCGAGGGCAGAGAGGGAAGGAGACGAGGGGGAGGGAGAAGCTCACAGCGATGGACGTACAGAGGAGCAGGCTCGGTGGCGACGGTGGCGAACTCGAAGATGGCGGCGGCGATTCGGTGAACCTCGGGGGAAACAGAGGGGACCGCGAGGAAGAGGGGAACTGGGCGGTTCCGTTCCCGGCCCTAGCACGGCCGGGAGGGCACCATGGCGGCGGCGACGAGCCGGAGAGGGAGGCGGCGGTGGAGGACCTCGGTGAGGTTCAGAGGGGGAGGAACGGGGCAGCGAGAGAGGAGGGGAACAGCGGCGTCGAGGGAGAAAAGGTGGAGGAGGCTAGGGTACAGAGGGGGAGCTCGAGGGCAGGTAATAAGGGGCGAGGAGGAGCTCGGATCGCCGTCCTTCTCCTGCACCTGCTAACGTGGATGCCATGGATGGATGCCGTACAGGAGGTTAGAGACGACCCAGGGGGGTAGCAGGCCAGTGGGAGTTGGGCTGGATGCCCTTTCCCCCTCTCTCTTTTTATCTTTTTTTTTTTTTTTTTTTTTTGCAGATTGAACAAGGAGAGAAAAGAGAGGTTTTGGACTAGGGAAAATTTAGGGAAAATTTTTGTAATGAGTTACTTGTTATAAAAACAGCAATGCAACATTTTGCTTCCCAAATAAATTTAATTGATGTTGTTGTTTGGAAAATTAAATGATTTTAAGTGAATTTTGATATTAATGAATAAGTGAAACTTAATCAATGTAAAGTGTTTAATTTCAAGTTTTAATGGAACAATTTATTTATTTGTTTTGTAGTTTTTATTTGAAACATGTAACATAACAAGTATGAATAAAGGTTTGAATTTTTGTTTGGAATTCATATAGAAAACAAATGGAATCAAAAGAAATCAAATGCAAAACAATTGCAAACAAGAAGCAATGAATATGATGACATGATGCAAAACAATAACTTAACAAGAAATAAAACATTCTAAAGGGAGATTTTCATACTTGGGATGTTACAAAACGCCCCCCCTTGAAGGAATCGCGCCCCGAGATTCCTACTGAGAAGAGAAAAGGTCTGGATACTTCTTGCGAAGATCCTCTTCGGTCTCCCACGTTGCCTCTTTATCGGAATGATGCGACCACTGCACTTTCAAGAACTTGGTGCTCTTGTTGCGAGTCTTACGCTCGGTCTCATCGAGAATTCGAACAGGGTGCTCCTCATAAGAGAGATCTTCTTGCAGTTCAATAGAATCATGATCAACTGCACGATCGGGATCTTTGAAACACCTCTTGAGCTATGACACGTGAAACACATCGTGCACCTTGGATAGTTTTTCTGGAAGTTCAAGACGATAGGCATTTTCCGCACGCCTTGAGAGAATGTTGAAAGGACCAATGTATCTTGGTGCCAGCTTTCCTTTCACACCAAAACGATGAGTGCCTCTCAGGGGAGTTACACGGAGATATGCTTTGTCACCAGGTGCATAGATCATATCCCTGTGCTTGCTGTCATAGTAGCTTTTCTGACGAGACTGAGCAATCTTGAGATTGTCACGAATGATGCGAACTTTATCTTCGGCCTCCTTAACAATGGAAGGGCCTAAGAGTGAACGTTCACCAGCTCCAGACCAATTGATTGGACTCCTGCATCTGCGGCCATAGAGAGCTTCAAATGGTGCCATTCCTAGGCTTGCCTGGAAGCTGTTGTTGTAGGAGAATTCAGCATATGGAAGGCATTCCTCCCATTTCATGCCAAAGGAGAGACCACATGCTCTGAGCATATCCTCGAGAATCTGATTGACTCTTTCGACTTGCCCTTGAGATTGAGGATGGTAAGCTGTGCTGAACTGAAGTTTGGTGCCCAATGCTTCTTGGAAACTTTTCCAGAAATGAGAAGTGAATATACTTCCACGGTCTGAGCTTATTTCCAATGGAACACCATGAAGAGGAACAATCTTTGCTGTGTAGAGCTCTGCTAACTGGCTAGCTGAGATTGTTTCTTTGACAGCGAAGAAGTGAGCTACCTTAGTGAGACGATCAATAACAACGAAGATTGCATCGTTGCCCCTCTTGCACTTTGGAAAACCAGTGACGAAGTCCATTTCAATCATGTCCCACTTCCACTCAGGGATTTTCAGCGGTTGGAGAAGACCGGCTGTTTTCTGATGAACTGCCTTAACACGTTGACAAACGTCGCATTCAGAAACGTATTGAGCAATTTCACGTTTCATGCCAGACCACCAATACAGTGTCTTAAGATCCTGGTACATCTTTGTACTTCCAGGGTGTATGGAGAGAGGAGTTTCATGAGCCTCTTTGAGAATGACATCTTTGAGACTTTGAATTTGAGGAACTGCAATGCGTCCTTCGAAGAACACAGTTCCCTTGTCATCAATTGAGAAGCACTCATACTTCACATTGCCTGCTTTGATGTTATTTGCGATCTTCTTGATCTCAGCATCACGAAGTTGTTCAGAACGAATCTTGTCCTCGAGAGTTGGACTGGCTGTCAAGTTTGCAATATAACCTTGAGGAACAAGACCAAGGTTCAGCTTCTGGAATTCTTCATGAAGAGGAGGTTGGCTTTCCATGATCATGAGATTATTGCAATACGACTTGCGACTGAGAGCATCGGCCATAACATTAGCCTTGCCTGGAGTGTAAGAAATGGTAAGATCGAAGTCTTTGATCTTTTCAATCCATCTCCTTTGCCTGAGGTTTAGATCTGGTTGAGTGAAGATGTATTTCAGACTCTTATGATTGGAAAAGATTTCAGTGCGATTACCCAACAAATATTGTCTCCATTTCTTGAGGGCAAACACAACTGCTGCAAGTTCAAGGTCATGTGTGGGATAATTGAGCTCATGTGCATTCAACTGACGTGAAGCATAAGCCACAACTTGACGTTCTTGCATAAGAACTGCTCCTAGACCTTGGAGAGAAGCATCACAGAATATCTGGAAAGGTTTGGTAGTATCTGGGCCAACCAGAACTGGTGTAGAAGTGAGTTTAGTCTTGAGGAGGTTGAAACTTTCCTCACATTGTGGAGACCAAACGAACTTCTTGTCCTTCTTTGTGAGATCAGTGAGAGGTTTGGCAATCTTGGAGAAGTTTTGGACGAAACGACGGCAATAGCTAGCCAAGCCAAGAAAACTTCTGACTTGCTTCACCGTCTTAGGAGGTTTCCAATCAACAATGGCCTTAACCTTTTCTGGATCAATGGCTATGCCCTTGGCAGAGATGACATGACCAAGATAAGCAACTTCTGAAATCCATAACTCACATTTGGAGAACTTTGCATATAGACGATGCTCGCGAAGTTTCATGAGAGTGAGACGAAGATGTTCTCCATGCTCTTCCTCGGATTTTGAGTAGACAAGAATGTCATCAAGATATACCACAACAAACTTGTCGAGGTATTCATGGAAGACAGAATTCATGAGTCGAGAGAAGGTCGTCGGTGCATTGGTGAGACCAAAGGACATGACGGTGTATTCATACAGACCGTAGCGAGTGGTGAAAGCCGTCTTTGGAATATCTTCCTTTCTGGTCTTTATTTGATGGTAACCCATTCTCAAGTCCAGCTTGGAGAATATTGAGGCTCCAGCAAGTTGATCAAAAAGATCACCGATACGAGGAATTGGATATTTGTTTTTGATGGTTTTCTCGTTAAGAGGACGATAGTCAACAACGAGTCTCTTTGTTTGATCTTTCTTCGCAACGAACAGAGTTGGGCAAACCCAAGCCGAGGAACTAGGTTGAATGTAACCTTTCTCCATGTACATATCGATTTTCTCCTTCAACAACTTCAGTTCAGGAGGAGCTTTCTTGTATGGATGCTTAGAGATTGGAGCAGTACCTGGTTCAAGTTCGATGACGAACTCAACAGCTCTGTCAGGAGGCATTCCTGGCAATTCTTCTGGGAAGACATCAGGGAAGTCACAAACCACCGGAATAGTTTCAATAGATGGTAGAGGGTTTGCATTGAGAGTGTAGAGTTGAACAACTGGATTTTCAGCATGGAAGTAGACTATCTGGCCAGAAGGGTGTGTGATTTTGACAGACTTAGCAGGACAATCAATGACTGCTTTGTTGGCTACCAGCCAATCCATCCCAAGAATGACATCAATATCTGAAGAGTGGAGAGCTATCAGAGATGCCTGGAATGGAAGGTTTCCAATTGTGATCTCGATGTTCTGGCTAACTTTATTGCTTTGCCAGCTAGATCCCGGTGATTTCACTAGGAGAGGAATAGACAACTGTTCGAAGTTGATTTTACTGGTGTTTGCAAAGCATTGAGAGATGAAAGAGTGTGAAGCACCAGAATCGAACAAGACTTTAGCACGAAACGAGTTCACAAGAAGTGTGCCCATTACAACCTCTGGAGATTCTTCTGCTCCCTGGGCCTTGACATGGTTCACCCTCACAGTTCTCAATGCATACTTGTTCCTGATGCGGGTCATAGGCGAAGCAGTGTGTACCATCACATGATTGACATTAGAGGTAGGTAGTGATGGTAGCTTGTTCTGCGGGCACTTGTAGGAGTAGTGTCCTGGTAGACCGCACTTGAAGCATGTACTAGCAGAACGAGGAGCTGTTGGACTTGGCTGAGATGGAGCACCTCCTAAAGATACCACTGGGGTGGGAGGGAGGGCAAGAAATCCTGCCGGGCTTGGTAAGCAGATGGGCGGTGTTGGAGTGGTATATGGAACCCAAACTCTATGTTTTTGTGGAGGCATGATAGCTTTTGAAAGATTAGCCTGTTCACGAGAGTGCTTACGAGATTCCTCAACCAACTTGCGCCCATGCTCTTCATTTAGAGCGATGTTGATGAGGTCCTCAAAATTCTTGGCCTTGACGTTGGTGAGAGCATACTTGAGTTCCGGGTTGAGACCCCTGCGGAACTTTGCCATCTTTCTCGCTTCCGTGGAGATCTCATCTCCAGCTAGCGAGCCAGACGATTGAACTCTCTTTGGTATTCGAGAACGTCCAGATTGCCTTGTGTGAAAGAATAGAATTCCTCACGCATTTTCTCCATGAGCCCATCGGGAATGTGATGGCGCACGAAAGCTTGCTTGAAATCCTCCCATGTGATTGCCACACTAGGAGCTCTCATTTCTTGGAAATTCTACCACCAAGACATGGATTGTCCACGCATAAGGTAGGTCACGTAAGGAACACGGTCCTCGTCAGCCACATGAGCTACCATAAGAGTACGGTTCATTTCACGGAGCCAGTCATCAGCATCCAATGGCTCGGAGGAGGTATCAAGCGTGCGCGGGTTGAGCTCAAGGAACTCCCGAATAGACACCCGGGTGTTGCCATTACTCCCAAGGTCTTGGTTCTGCTGCATCTGCCTTATAACTTGTGTCATCTGAGACAACACTTTCCCCATCTCAGGTGGCAGTGTGGGTTCTTCGTCACCACTTTCCATCCTGAAGAGGATACCAAGATTAACACACTAACCGGATAACAAAATCCAATATAAGTGCTTTAAAGGATTACTTCAGATGGTAAGTCGACAACATAGAACAAGGATGGAGGTTAACAACGGATTAACAGGTAATTTGTTACAACGGAAGAGAAGATTTGTGAAGGACGATATCGAAGCAACAACTGGGAAACAGGAGACCACAAACACCTGAGGTACTACGGAGAAACCCATCCAGGCTTCTAAAGGATCAATATCTACTGCTTAAGGAATAGAGGATCTGCTTCCGGGGCTTACACGCCTCCGTTCTCAATCGTGAGTAGGCAACATGATAAATCATGTCACAACCACCTCCATTCCTATGGTCTAGTAGATATAACCATCCTAGAGAAACCAGGATACGTGAAAACCTAACTTGAAAGTTTAGATGAGAAAGAGAAAACAACGTTTCACTTCCTTACCAGAAAAGGGAGGGTGGGTGGGGAAAGAAATAAAATGGCAGAATTCCTACTCTCACGTTTCATTTTTCCTATATAGCTACAAAATAGTTTCTAGACTCAACTGCGACCAGTAAAAGGGATCCTACAGGCAGACAGGCTCTGATACCATTTGTCGCACCCGGACTTCTAGAGGATACTCGTAGTTCCGTTGAACAGTAGATGATTGGATTACGGGGCTTACCGGCACCCGCATCTCTTACGAGTAGGCCAACACACGTATGTGTGACAACCAACCCCTACTGTTCATCGTCTACGTAAACCATCCCATAGAAATCAGGATACTACCATTGACGTACTTCATACCATACACACATGGTACGTCAACGGCGTTGAACAAAGTGATAGCACAACATATCTCTAGGACACAAAAGATGGAAATAAGTTGCAAATAGCTCTCACTAGAGCAGAGATAGCAAATACAATCATCCAGAGGACACATGTCCCAACATAACATCATTACATTACAGCGGAAGCATTCAACAGGTCTGAGTACAGACAAGACCCAAACAGGCTTAAGAAGCCGGAAACGAAAAGACGGAGCCCATCCACGAAGTCTCGGATCCTGCCCGGGTCCGCTATCTACTCGTCCGCAGCCTCGTCGAACTCCACGTAGTAGCCACCATGGGGATCCTCGGAAAATCGTCGTCTGCGGAAACCACAGCCCCAAAGGGGTCAGTACAACAACGTACTGGCAAGCAAGACTCACAGTTCACCAAAGTGTAACCCGTCAACACCAAGCACAGATGCTTTGGGTTCAACGGAAGAAAGGGTGATACAAAAGATGCGGCAGCGGGCTGCACTAACCAGCTACAGAAACATACTATAACTTTCGGCTAACAGAAAAGGAGATAAGATAGCGTATCGTAACCAACTACAACTAACTCCAAACAAACCCATCCTGGATCTCGCCCCTTATCCAAAGAAGCGATCCGAGGATAACTCACACAGTTGGATTAATGATGGTTCAGGTTATTGTGTCAATAAACCTATTACTAGTCAAGTTATTATGGTTAGGTGTAAGTTGTCTGAGTACTTGTTAGCCAGTACTTTCACCAAGTCGTCACATAACCGCGGACAACACGGCTTCTCGAGAAGATTCATCCCTGCAGGGTGTGCTCCAGTACCCGTACACCCTCAAGCCACCAACTAAAACTCAGGCTGGCTTGACACGACTCGAACCATCTCTACAGCCTGTCCTAGGAGCCACGGAGCTATAAGGTCCCAGCCACGCAGCCGAATACTCAGCGCAAGTGTGCAAAACTCCCGCAGGACGCAACACCCCCGGCAATACAGGCCTCGCCCTATATGTGTGCGTCATCATCATCATCAGTAACCATGGGAGCGACCCATTCATGCGTATGAGCCAAATGAAACACCCGAACTAAGTGTGGCTCTTCGGACAAACTGCGGATCAGATCAAAGTCGAGGGGGGTTCCATACCACCACCCGGATGCGGTGAGCACGCTCATCATGGATCAGTAGACAAGACCCTTTTCCTAATTAGGGTCGACACTAGCAGGCCTCAAAACCACGCCGGGCCTCCTGCCGGTGCCTTATCAGCAAATTATTATTACCCAAGCATTAACAGGTTGATTGTTTAACATCGAGCCCCAGAACATAATAGAATATGATAACAGAAAGTAACTGGCAGCAGACTCGAGCAAAAACAACCCTAAGCATGCTAGTAAGACACGGGCAACAACCAATGGGGTTATAGGTGTGGAGGTGAGGCTATATCATGGTTAAGGATAACATGTGATAGGTTCGAACACAAGCAACGATTCATAGGGCTAGCAGAATAGACAACGGAAAGTATCGGTATCCAATGTTGAAAGGAACACGATGGTTCATGTGAGTGAAAACTTGCCTGCAAACTCAGTAGCCTGGTACTGAGCTAAAACCTCAGAAGGGGTGTCGTAAGTATCGTCTGTCTCAACGTCGTCGTCTATTCGAGAAGAAGCAAACAAACAACGCAGAGAGACAAACAATCAATAACATGGCGTAGTGCACAATCATGGAATGATGCATGACCATTTAATTTATGCACCAAAAATAAACTAGTTGACATGGTAACATAACAGGATTAATTGGACCCACATGCAATTTGGATTGCATATGGAAAGCCCATGAATTAAGGTTGAAATAATTGTTTTACAACTAATCAACAGGTGAAAGTGGATTAGTATGATTGCATGGATGAGGAAAACAGAAAAATAACAACAATAGAATCAATTGGAAATAAGGTTTACCAAGTTTTGGAATTCATTTATTAAGTTTTGGAATTTTGGTTTCTTAAAGGTGTCACACAAGCATTTGTTGTTTTCACCAATTTTAATTGTTTAAAATAGATAACGAAGTTCATATTTGAAAAGAACACCAAATTTTAGTTGGATTACATGTCTCATTTGTTGAAAAAGGAATTACAATGATTTAATTATGAATTAAACAAGTTCAAACAAGATTTAATTGAATTTAATTCAAGTAAGAATATTATTTGAATTTTATTTGTTCAAAACATTAAATAAAATTCATATTTGAAAAGATTATGTTTTTCTGGTTTGAAAACATATTTTATATATTCAAGAAGAAATTAATTTGACCAAGTTATGAATTTAGCAATATTAAATGATTTAAACAAGGTTTAAATTATTTAAGCAATTTTAATTATTCAATTCATGAAACAAAATTTATATTTGGAAAGTACATGAAAAATGGGATGGAAAACATATTTTATTTGTGACATTTGGATTAATATTGAATTACTTATGGAATTAAGCAAATGTGAAAAGAATAGTTTGAATTTGAAATTTGAAAACATTTGCAATGTTCAAAACAGAAAACAATTGACTTAATTAGATAGAGAATTAAATTTGGTTCAGAAATCATATTTTATTTGTATTATTTGGAGTTGGGATTCAAAAGTTATTGGGGTTTTCTTTCTAGGGACTAATTTGTAAAATTAATTGGACTGATATTAAAGAAAACAGGGGCAGAAAAGAAAACTGCACCGCGCAGGGACCCAGAATGGGCCACTGCCAGTGGGGCCAGCGCCACTGTGGCGCTTAGGTGGCAAGGCTGGGGATCTACGTGGCCTGCAGGGCCGCTGACGCGCGGGCCCAGCGCGGACGCGTGTGGGAAAAGAATTAGGAGGCGAAAATCGCCTCCCGCGGGACTCGAACCCGCGAGGTGGTGCTCGCGCGCAAGGGGCTGTTGCCAGTGCGGCTCTGCTCAGTTGCTTGTCAGGTATAGGAGCAGGTTTGGGTATATTGTTCAGTAGCGGTTAACTGAACTTTTGTGGGTGCAGGTTCAGGTTACTGCATCGACTGTCAGTGAGGGCGGACGGAGGGCGCCGGCGGCTCGCTGCCGCTGCCGCGGTGGCGCGCGTGCGTGCGGTGGCCGGTGCTTGCGGGTGAGTGCTCGGAGCGGATGCGGGCGTGCGAGGGCAGAGAGGGAAGGAGACGAGGGGGAGGGAGAAGCTCACAGCGATGGACGTACAGAGGAGCAGGCTCGGTGGCGACGGTGGCGAACTCGAAGATGGCGGCGGCGATTCGGTGAACCTCGGGGGAAACGGAGGGGACCGCGAGGAAGAGGGGAACTGGGCGGTTCCGTTCCCGGCCCTAGCACGGCCGGGAGGGCACCGTGGCAGCGGCGACGAGCCGGAGAGGGAGGCGGCGGTGGAGGACCTCGGTGAGGTTCAGAGGGGGAGGAACAGGGCAGCGAGAGAGGAGGGGAACGGCGGCGTCGAGGGAGAAAAGGTGGAGGAGGCTAGGGTACAGAGGGGGAGCTCGAGGGCAGGTAATAAGGGGCGAGGAGGAGCTCCGATCGCCGTCCTTCTCCTGCACCTGCTAACGTGGATGCCATGGATGGATGCCGTACAGGAGGTTAGAGACGACCGAGGGGGGGGGGGGGTAGCAGGCCAGTGGGAGTTGGGCTGGCCCAAATGGGCTGGATGCCCTTCCCCCTCTCTCTTTTTATCTTTTTCTGTTTATTATATTTTTTTTGCAGATTGAACAAGGAGAGAAAAGAGAGGTTTTGGACTAGGGAAATTTTTTGTAATGAGTTACTTGTTATAAAAACAGCAATGCAACATTTTGCTTCCCAAATAAATTTAATTGATGTTGTTGTTTGGAAAATTAAATGATTTTAAGTGAATTTTGATATTAATGAATAAGTGAAACTTAATCAATGTAAAGTGTTTAATTTCAAGTTTTAATGGAACAATTTATTTATTTGTTTTGTAGTTTTTATTTGAAACATGTAACATAACAAGTATGAATAAAGGTTTGAATTTTTGTTTGGAATTTATATAGAAAACAAATGGAATCAAAAGAAATCAAATGCAAAACAATTGCAAACAAGAAGCAATGAATATGATGACATGATGCAAAACAATAACTTAACAAGAAATAAAACATTATAAAGGGAGATTTTCATACTTGGGATGTTACACCCCTTTTCCCCAAACTTGGCATGGATGGTGTTCCGGAGAATAGTGTGAGTCACATACCAAAAATCTGAGAAGAAGGCAACTTTGGGAATGTGTTGAGAGCCAAAACCAGTGGGATAAGAGTGTTTAAGTCTATCTTTGGCCTTCATAATCCTCCGTTCATCACAATGAATCCGAACATAGGAGAAGTGACATTGAACGGGCTCCACAATAC
Source organism: Alopecurus myosuroides (assembly GCA_028641055.1). Lineage (NCBI taxonomy): Eukaryota > Viridiplantae > Streptophyta > Magnoliopsida > Poales > Poaceae > Alopecurus > Alopecurus myosuroides. Next base: position 146,460,563 of record CM054060.1, read on the forward strand.
CAAAGAGAGCACCAAACTCAGCCAAAGTGGCATGACACTGAGTACCTCCGCTCATCTAAGTCATGGCACGTCCACCCTCGGTGGAAAAGTGAACTGTGGCAAAGAATTCCCGAAGCAGAGCGGGAAAAAACTGAACATCACAGGTCATAAGCTTGCTATTTTGATGATATTACATGAGTTCCATTACCTATGTCCATATTTCTCTAGATGCATCAAGATCAAAGAAATGTTGAGGCACATGATCATTCTTCAAGGTGCATACCACAAACTCATGAACTTGCTGATGCATCTTGCAATAAAAGCGAGTGTCACGGTAGGTACGATGAGGAAAAGCATATGGGTTGAATTTCATGCGATGATTTTCCCAGTCAACTGTGTTCAGACTCCCCCAGTTATCATGGACTGGCTCGTCCTCATTGACAGGAGAGGTTGCACATATGGTTGAGTGGGAGTAGAGCCACAAGCGGCAGCAACATTCCTCTTTGACCGCTTGCGAGCATAGGTGGTAGCCGCGGGTTCCTTGTCTGAGAATTAATGAACATGCAAGTGCACATGCATAATGAGTGTACATGGTCATAATGAAAACGTTGGGTTTGTTTGATAGACAATTTAGAAGTGGATGAATAAGTGATTATTAAAATGATAGTATGAGCAAGAAGATACATAACTAAGCATTGGGTGCAAACACGTCACCGTAGTGGGTTTTTAGGTCATAGGGATAAGGTAACACTAGTGGCAACCCGGAACAAGAAATCCCCTAAAAAAATATGAGACTTAGAGTGCAATGAAGCATTTGGTGCAAACGAACTATTAGAGTGATTTCCTAGGTTATGGCCATATGGTGCAAACAAAATACTAGAGTGATTTCATATGTCATAGGGATTAAGTAGCACTAGTGGCAACAATCCCTAAGCAATATGTAAGCAATATGCACTAGTGGCACCATTTAAACAAGAAATCCCTAAGCAATGTGTAAGCAATAGGCACTAGTGGCAATACTGAACAAGAAATCCCTAAGCAATAACCCTAAATATGAAATTCCCAAAAAAAAATTAGCCACAATACATGAGATCCCTAAGCAAGATGAGACTAGAAGAGGCCAATTAGCAATAAACAAAAGAAATTAGTACCCGTATTAGAAGCCATGGGAGAGTCTTCAACCAATGAGATGGATCTCCTCCAAATCCCCACCAATGAGAATTTCGTTAAAAGGAGTAGGGCAAATAGAGGCTAGGGTAGCAGATCTGAGGAGAAGGGTGGTTGGGATCGAGTCTAGAGGGTGGGGTGGAGAGAAGCTTGGGGCTGGGCACCCATGGTGGTTTTCGGGTGTGGGGGAAGGGAGAGGAAGATGAGATCTAAACCCCCCAAACCCGTGGCTTTTAAGTGGACGCAGGGGGGCCGGCCTGGCCAGGTTGCAGGCCGGGCGCCAGGGAGGCCATCCTGGCCAGGTCGCAGGCCGGGCGCCAGGCCGGGCACCCAACCGAGCCGGACGGCCTCGACCCCGGCCTAGGCCGGGCATCCAGCGAGCGCCAGGCCGGGCGCCACATGGACAGATCCGGCCTCGACCCCGGCCTAGGCTGGGCATCCTGCCGGTGCTAGGCCGGGCACCAAACCGACGACGCCGGCCCCTAGGCCGGGTTTTCTGAAAAAAATACTTCCCCCTTGTTCTGTTTTTTTTTTGGTTTGGATTTTGAATGAATGTTTTTTTTGAGTAAAAAAATATTACCAGTTTTAACCAACATGAATACACGGATTTGTTCCAATTTTTAACAAGTTGTTTGACCATGTACTTAATGCAAAGTTTTGATGATGTATGAAACAAGATGTTGGTCACATGGAGCAAAGCATTAGTATGATGATTTCCTTACACATCCAATGGAGGAAATAATAAAACCACAAAAATAACAAAGAGCAAAATTGGATGTGTTATGGAATAGAAGAGAGGATATGCATATGAGTTAAACACCAAATGTCTTATCCATATGAAAAAACAAACAAAACTTGAATCTTCGATTTGGGTGGTGTCCTTAGCCACCATGTATGAGTATGCTCGATATAACACCGCGAAGATATATCTTGGGTGCATTGTCGAAACTTGTCATTTAAGCATATTATGCCATTTGAAATGACCATTATGCATGATTTGTTTATTTATGCATTATAGGAGTAGTGACGACTCATTGATTGAGCTACACTCCCCCTATGTCTATGCGTACATCTAATAGCCAAATAAGAGTCTAGTAGAGGTGTGTATGAAAGATTTTCAATCAACTAAAATTGCTTGCACATACGATATTGAGCTCACTCCTTAATTTCTTGAATCTCTTATCATCTAGAGGTTTTGTGAGGATGTCGGCAAGTTGATCTTTGGTGTTGACATAGGAAAGGGAGATATCTCCATTGGCCACATGATCTCGAATGAAATAATACTGAATCTCAATATGCTTGGTATTGCCATTAAGTACCGGATTGTGACCAATCTTTATAGCACTCTCATTGTCACATAAAAGAGGCATTATCTTAATCTCAATTCCAAAATCCTTAAAACATTGCCTCATCCATAAGAGTTGAGAGCAACAACTAGCGGCGGAAATATACTCCGCTTCCGTGGAGGAGGTGGCAATACAATTTTGCTTCTTGGAAGACCAACACACGAGTGACCTACCAAGGAATTGGCAAGCACCCGAGGTTGATTTTCTATCCACCTTGTCACCTCCCCAATCCGCATCTGAATATCCCACAAGATCAAAAGTTGTGTTTGATGGATACCAAAGGACATGTGTAGGAGTGTCAACCAAATACCTAAGAATCCTTTTGACCGCAATCATATGGCTTTCCTTGGGGTTAGATTGAAATCTTGCACACAAACCCACACTAAACATAATATCCGGTCTATATGCACAAAGATAAAGCAAATATCCAATGATAGAACGATAAATTTTAGGATCAACCAGTATACCTACGTGATTCACGGTTGTTGACATTGGATAAGCTAGTGGCTTGGCATTGTTCATATCAAATTTCTTGAGCATGTCTTGAATATATTTTGCTTGACAAATAAAAGTTCCTTCATAATATTGCTTGATCTCAAAACCAATAAAGAACTTCAATTCTCCCATAATAGACATCTCAAACTCACTTGTAATTAGTTTGGAAAATTGGTCTACAAAACTCACACTAGAAGATCCAAATATAATATCATCAACATATACTTGACATACGAAGAAATGTCCATCTACACTTTTGGTAAAGAGTGTGGGTCAATTACCCCAAGTATGAAACCACGATCTACTAGGAACTCCTTTAAATGATCATACCAAGCACGTGGGGCTTGTTTGAGGCCATACAAAGCCTTATGGAGGAAGTATACATGGTTAGGATACTTGGGATCCTCGACCCCCGGGGTTGTTTAACATATACCAATTCATTTAGAGGACCATTGAGAAAATCACTTTTAACATCCATTTGATGCAAGATGAAGTTATGGCTAGTGGAAAATGCAAGTAATATACGAATGGATTCAAGTCTAGCTACGGGAGAGAAAGTTTCACCGTAGTCAAGTCCTTCGACTTGAGAGTAGCCTTGAGAAACCAATCGAGCCTTGTTGTGAATCACTTGACCATGAGAGTCTTGCTTGTTCTTGAACACCCATTTTGTTCCAATGACATTATGATCCTTGGGTCTTTCCACTAGGGACCATACTTTGTTTCTTCCAAAATTATAGAGCTATTCATGCATGACTTGAACCCAATATTCATCTTCAAGAGCATCATACACTTTGATAGGTTCAACATGAAAGACATATGAGTGAATACCACAAAACTTGAGCACTTGTCCACGAGTGGAGACACTTCTTCCCAATACACCAATAATATTCTTTTGATAATGTGACTTTTGGTGCAATCTTGAGACTTGATGAGTCATGGTGCGAATTAGCGCATCATCGGCATTCTCATTTGGGGGAATATCCTCATCATTTCCTTCATCATGACCATGATCTATCCGGAGTGAAGTTTGAACTCGGCCTAAAAGTTGAGAAGCGGTGCTTTCTTTGCACTTCATTTGCAATCCCAAGCTTTATTTGCACTTGAGAAGCGGTGTTGATGGCTTCGGCCCAAAATTTATATGAGGATTTGAACTCGGCCATCATAGTTCTTGTCATATCAATAAGTGTGCGATTCTTCCTCTCCACTACACCGTTTTGTTGAGGGGTGTACGCAGCGGAATATTGATGCCTTATCCCCTCTTCACTAAAGAATTCATCCATGGTGTATTTCTTGAACTCGAACCCATTGCCACTCCTAATTGACAAGATCTTGGTGTCATATTGGCGTTGCACTTCCGTGGCCCAAGATATGAACTTTTCTTGAGTCTCACTCTTCCTCTTGATATAGAATACCCAAGCGTATCTTGTACAATCATCAACAATCACCAAACAATACTTTTTTCCACCAAGACTATCATATGTGGGAGGCCCAAATAAGTCCAAGTGAATACGCTCAAAGGGCCTTGTTGTGGAGATGATTGATGTCTTGGGATGATTATTCTCATGCATCTTTCCGGCAATGTTAGTCCTACCACGTCCTCGCCCTTCACAAGAGTTTGTAGATTTCTCATACCGACGTGTCCCAAGCGCGATGCCAAAGCCAACCCACGTCGGATTTAGCCATTAGACAAGTGGTGATATGTATAGTTTCTTTCGAGAAATCAACTATATACATACCGTTTTCCACAAATCCAACAAAGGCCACTTTAATAGAAATGGTGTGAAGAACAAGCACGTGATGACGCCCAAATACACATGTAAAATTGGATTCACAAAGTTGCAAGATGGAAAGAAGATTATAGCCAAGGGACTCAACAAGGAGGACTTTCTCAATGGATGAATCCAGATAAATTACCACCTTTCCATGTCCCAATACCTTAAGTTGTGAACCATCACCAATAGTTACACGAGCAAATTTGAGAAGTTTGAGCTTTAGGTCATCTAACACTTCCTTTCTTCTGGTCATGTGTGTGGAACAACCACTATCAATCATCCATGATGTTCCACCGAAAACACAACCCTACAATGAACCAACTTCTTGTCTTAGGTTCCCATTTTTGGAGGTGTCCTTTCTTGTTAGTCACAAGGGTCTTAGGAACCCAAATAGCATACTTGTAATCATCACCATATGAGGTGCCAACATATTTTGCATAAACATGACCATCAATAGATTTAAGAAGCACATAAGATGGGTTGTAATTTCCCGCAAAGTTGTTGTGAGTGGTAGTGTTCCTAGGAACAATACTCTTAGCAATTATATCAAACTCATCTTCATCATTAGCCAACTCCCCCTCCTTCACAAAAACAATAGAGTTAGTGGAGGGAGTTGACTTCTTCTTGTAGGCCACCTTGGAAGTGGAACCAAAACCAAGGCCTTCCTTGCCAATAACTCACTTTTGACAACTCAAAAGATCATTAAGGTTCGTTTACCCTTGGATGCATGTGGCAAGACCTTTGTTGAGTTGTGCCTTCAACCTATTGTTCTCCTCAATGTGAGTTTCCTTGACACACAAATGTTTAGTAGCACAATAGTTTGCATTTACATTTTTGTAACCCTTTTAAGGTTTTGAGCTCATTTGAAATTGTTCGATGATCAATTTTAAGCTTATCAAAATCCTTAATGAGTTCATTGTAAACTTGGTTAGTTGCATCATTTAAGGCCATGAATTACGTTACCTTAGCAAAAGCATGCTCACAATCAAGTTTTACTTTAGCTATGCAATTGCAAAGGTATCCTCTATGCTTTATCTAAATCAATGTGATTCATCTAGAGCTTTCTCAAGCTTCTCAATTTTACTAGCATCATCACGAGCAAACTTTTCAATCAATGTTATTATCTCCTCATGTTCATCAATGAGTCCATGCGCCTCACTTAATTGATCCATGAGAGAGACAAAGATAGATTTAGTTTCTCCTTCTAGTTTCTCCACAAAGTTTGTCAAGGGGTTTTCCTCAACACAATATAATAGTGAAGGAGTAGAAGAGTTTGCAAGTTTGAGTGTAGGAGTCACCTTTGGGGATATCCCCTCGTCCATGAAGCACTTGTGACTCGAGGGACCCTTGTTGTCATTAGGGTTGGAGAGAAGAGAGCTTAAGTTAGGAGGTATGAAGCCCTTAGCCATGGCCACCATACCTACTTGTTCATCATCACCATCACTCTCTTTTCCACCAGACGTGTACTCAACTTCTTTTGCAATCAATGACCTAGGAGGGCCTCTCTTGATGAAGTTCCTGTGCTTGGGAATGAAGTTGGATTTCTTGATAAGTCTTCCACAATTTTCAATTCTACTCTTGAAGGGGCACTCGACAACAAAGTGCTCGGTATCTCAACAACTGAAGCAAGTTCTTGCCTTCTTCATGCTTGAGACTTCCTTTCCCTTGTTCTTGGTGGCATTTGATCGAAAATCTCCCTTCTTCCACCAATTTTGTTGAGCAAGGGCCAAGCATTCTTCATGTGATGTCTTCATCTCTTTCTCGGAGTTATCATGTGTGGATCCACCATCATCACTTGAGTCATTCTCTTCATAGGGAGTGGCCTTGGCCTTCAAGGCAAGGCAGGGTCTCTTCATGCCGTTTACACGGGCCATGAAAACATCGAAGGTTTGTTTCATGACTTTTAGAGTGATGAAGAGACCCAAAACATCATTGGGGGATAGATCGAAGTAATCGGCCCTTGATTGCACATTGACCACAATGTGTTCATTTTATGGAATAAAGGTGATTAAAAATTTCTCCTTGACCCAATCCTCCGTACAATCCTTGAATCCACAATCTCCCATGTCATTTACGAGAGCCTTGAGTCTTCTAAACATGTCTTCAATGTTCTCTCCATCACTCAAATGAAAGTGTTCAACTTGTCTTTGGATGATTGACTTATTGGATCGTTGAAGGTTGATGTTGCCACATATCAACAAGGCAATCCCAAGCTTTCTTTGCACTTGAGAAGCGGTGTTGATGGCTTCGGCCCAAAAGTTATATGGGGATTTGAACTCGGCCATCATAGTTCCTGCCATATCAATAAGTGTACGATTCTTCCTCTCCGCTACACCATTTTGTTGAGGGGTGTACGCAGCAGAATATTGATGCATTATCCCCTCTTCACTCAAGAATTCATCCATGGTGTAGTTCTTGAACTCGGACCCATTGTCACTCCTAATTGACAAGATCTTGGTGTCATATTGGCGTTGCACTTCCGTGGCCCAAGATATGAACTTTTCTTGAGTCTCACTCTTCCTCTTGATATAGAATACCCAAGTGTATCTTGTATAATCATCAACAATCACCAAACAATATTTTTTTCCACCAATACTATCATATGTGGGAGGCCCAAATAAGTCCAAGTGAATACGCTCAAAGGGCCTTGTTGTGGAGATGATTGATGTCTTGGGATGATTCTTCTCATGCATCTTTCCAGCAATACAAGAGCTACAAGGGCGATCTTTGAAAAAACTCACACTTGTTAGTCCTACCACGTGCTCACCCTTCAAAAGAGTTTGTAGATTTCTAATACCGACGTGGCCCAAGCGGCGATGCCAAAGCCAACCCACGTCGGATTTAGCCATTAGACAAGTGGCGATATGTATAGTTTCTTTCGAGAAATCCACTATATACATACCGATTTCCACAAATCCAACAAAGGCCACTTTAAGAGAAAAGGTGTGAAGAACAAGCACGTGATGACGCCCAAATACACATTTAAAATTGCATTCGCAAAGTTGCAAGACGGAAATAAGAGTATAGCCAAGGTACTCAACAAGGAGGACTTTCTCAATGGACGAATCCGAAGAAATGACCACCTTGCCATGTCCCAATACCTTAAGTTATGAACCATCACCAATAGTTACACTAGAAAATTTGAGAAGTTGGAGCTTTAGGTCATCTAACACTTCCTTACTTCCGGTCATGTGTGCGGAACAACCACTATCAATCATCCATGATGTTCCACCAAAAATACAACCCTACAATGAATCAAATTCTTATCTTAGGTATCCATTTTTGGATAGGTCCTTTCTTGTTAGTCACAAGGGCATTAGGAACCCAAATAGAATACTTGTAATCATCACCATACGAGGTTCCAACATATTTTTCATAAGCATGACCATCAATAGATTTAAGAAGCACATAAGATGGGTTGTACTTTCCCGCAAAGTTGTTGTGAGTAGTAGTGTTCCTAGGAACAATACTCTTAGCAATTATATCATACTCATCTTCATCATTAGCCAACTCCCCCTCCTTCACAAAAACAATAGAGTTAGTGGAGGGAGTTGACTTCTTCTTGTAGGCCACCTTGGAAGTGGAACCAAAACCAAGGCCTTCCTTGCCAATAACTCACTTTTGACAACTCAAAGATCATCAAGGTTCTTTTGCCCTTGGATGCATGTGTAAATACCTTTGTTGAGTTGTGCCTTCAACCTATTGTTCTCCTCAATGAGAGTTGCCTTGGCACACAAAGGTTTAGTAGCACAAGAGTTTGCATTTGCATTTTTTAACACTTTTAAGGTTTTGAGCTCATTTGAAATTGTTCGATGATCAATTTTAAGCTTATCAAAATACTTAATGAGTTCATTGTAACCTTGGTTAGTTGCATCATTTAAGGCCATTAATTCCGTTACCTTAGAAAAAGCATGCTCACAATCAAGTTTTACTTTAGCTATGTCAATTGCAAAGGTATCCTCTATGCTTTCTCTAAAGCATTGTGATTCATCTTGAGCTTTCTCAAGCTCCTCAATTTTACTAGCATCATCATGAGCAAACTTTTCAAGCAATGTTATTATCTCCTAATGTTCATCAATGAGGCCATGTGCCTCACTTAATTGATCCATGAGAGAGACAAAGATAGATTTAGTTTCTTCTTCTAGTTTCTCCACAAAGTTTGTCAAGGGGTTTTTCCTCAACACAATTTAATAGTGAAGGAGTAGAAGAGTTTTCAAGTTTGGGTGTAGGATTCACCTTTGGGGATATACCCTCGGCCATGAAGCACTTGTGACTCGAGGGACCCTTGTTGTCATTAGGGTTGGAGAGAAGAGAACTTAAGTTAGGAGGTACGAAGCCCTTAGCCATGGACGCCATACCTACTTCTTCATCATCACCATCATTACCAGCGGACGTGTACTCAACTTATTTTGAAATCAATGCCCTTGGAGGGCCTCTCTTGATGAAGTTCTTGTACTTGGGAATGAAGGTGGATTTCTTGATAAGTCTTCCACCCTTTTCAATTCTACTCTTGAAGGGGCACTCGGCAACAAAGTGCTCGGTATCTCCACAACTGAAGCAAGTTCTTGCCTTCTTAATGCTTGATACTTCCTTTCCCTTGTTCTTGGTGAAATATGATCGAAAATCTCCCTTCTTCCACCACTTTTGTTGAGAAAGGGCCAAGCATTCTTCATGTGATGTCTTCATCTCTTTCTCGGAGATCTCATGTGTGGATCCACCATCATCACTTGAGTCATTCTCTTCATGGGGAGTGGCCTTGGCCTTCAAGGCAAGAGAGGGTATCTTCATTCTGTTTACACGGTCCGTGACATCATCGGAGGTTTGTTTCATTACTTTTATAGTGATGAAGAGACCCAAAACATCATTGGGGGATAGATCCAAGTAATCGTCCCTTGATTGCACATTCACCACCATGTGTACATTGTATGGAATCAAGGTGACTAGAAATTTCTCCTTGACCAAGTACTCCGTACAATCCTTGAATCCACAATCTCTCATGTCATTTACGAGAGCATTGAGTCTTCTAAACATGTCTTCAATGTTCTTTCCATCACTCAAATGAAAGTGTTCAACTTGTCTTTGTATGATTGACTTATTGGATCGTTGAAGGTTGATGTTGCCGCCATACATATCAACAAGGCAATCCCAAGCTTTCTTTGCACTTGAGAAGCGGTGTTGATGGCTTCGGCCCAAAATTTATATGGGGATTTGAACTCGGCCATCATAGTTCTTGCAATATCAATAAGTGTGCGATTCTTCCTCTCCTCTACACCATTTTGTTGAGGGGTGTACGCAGCGTAATATTGATGCCTTATCCCCTCTTCACTCAAGAATTCATCCATGGTGTAGTTCTTGAACTCGGACCCATTGTCACTCCTAATTGACAAGATCTTGGTGCCATATTGGCATTGCACTTCCTTGGCCCAAGATATGAACGTTTCTTGAGTCTCACTCTTCCTCTTCATATAGAATTCCCAAGTGTATCTTGTATAATCATCAACAATCACCAAACACTACTTTTTGCCACCAAGACTATCATATGTGGGAGGACCAAATAAGTCCAAGTGAATACGCTCAAATGGCCTTGTTGTGGAGATGATTGATGTCTTGGGATGATTATTCTCATGCATCTTTCCAGCAATACAAGAGCTACAAGGGAGATCTTTGGAAAAATTCACACTTGTTAGTCCTACCACGTGCTCCTCCTTCAAAAGAGTTTGTAGAGTTCTCATACTGATGTGGCCCAAGCGGCGATGCCAAAGCCAACCCACGTCAGATTTAGACATTAGAAAAGTGGCGATATGTATAGTTTATTTTGAGAAATCCACTATATACATACCGTTTTCCACAAATCCAACAAAGGCTACTTTAAGAGAAATGGTGTGAAGAACAAGAACGTGATGACGCCCAAATACAAATGTAAAATTGCATTCGCACAGTTGCAAGACGGAAAGAAGATTATAGCCAAGGGACTCAACAAGGAGGACTTTCTCAATGGATGAATCCGGAGAAATGACCACCTTGCCATGTCCCAATACCTTAAGTTGTGGACCATCACCAATAGTTACACGAGAAAATTTGAGAAGTTGGAGCTTTAGGTCATCTAACACTTGCGGAACAACCACTATCAATCATCCATGATGTTCCACCGAAAACACAACCCTACAATGAATAAACTTCTTGTCTTAGGTACCCATTTTTGGATGGGTCCTTTCTTGTTAGTCACAAGGGTCTTAGGAACCCAAATAGCATACTTGTAATCATCACCATATGAGGTGCCAACATATTTTGCATAAACATGACCATCAGTAGATTTAAGAAGCACATAAGATGGGTTGTACTTTATCGCAAAGTTATTGTGAGTAGTAGTGTTCCTAGGAACAATACTCTTAGAAATTATATCAAACTCATCTTCATCATTAGCCAACTCCCCCTCCTTCAAAACTACAATAGAGTTAGTGGATGGAGTTGACTTCTTCTTGTAGGCCACCTTGGAAGTGGAACCAAAACCAAGGCCTTCCTTGCCAATAACTCACTTTTGACAACTCAAAAGATCATTAAGGTTATTTTGCCCTTAGATGCATGTGGCAAGATTTTTGTTGAGTTGTGCCTTCAACCTATTGTTCTCCTCAATGAGAGTCGCCTTGACACACAAAGGTTTAGTAGCACAATAGTTTGCATTTAATTTTTTTAAACACTTTTAAGGTTTTGAGCTCATTTGAAATTGTTTGATGATCAATTTTAAGCTTATAAAAAATCCTTAATGAGTTCATTGTAACCTTGGTTAGTTGCATCCTTTAAGGCCATGAATTCTGTTACCTTAGCAAAAGCATGATCACAATCAAGTTTTACTTTATCCATGTCAATTGCAAAGGTATCTTCTATGCTTTCTCTAAAGCAATGTGATCCATCTAGAGCTTTCTCAAGCTCCTCAATTTTACTAGCATCATCACGAGCAAACTTTTCAAGCAATATTATTCTCTCCTCATGTTCATCAATGAGGCCATGTGCCTCACTTAATTAGTCCATCAGAGAGACAAAGATAGATTTAGTTTCTCCTTCTAGTTTCTCCACGAAGTTTGTCAAGGGGTTTTCCTCAACACAATTTAATAGTTAAGGAGTAGAAGAGTTTTCAAGTTTGAGTTTAGGAGTCACCTTTGGGGATATACCCTCGGCCATGAAGCACTTGTGACTCGAGGGACCCTTGTTGTCATTAGGCTTGGAGAGAAGAGAGCTTAAGTTATGAGGTACGACGCCCTTAGCCATGGCCGCGATACCTACTTGTTCATCATCACCATCATCACAAGCGGACGTGTACTCAACTTCTTTTGCAATCAATGCCCTTGGAGGGCCTCTCTTGATGAAGTTCTTGTACTTGGGAATGAAGGTGGATTTCTTGATAAGTCTTCCACCATTTTCAATTCTACTCTTGAAGGGGCACTCGGCAACAAAGTGCTCGGTATCTCCACAACTGAAGCAAGTTCTTGCCTTCTTCATGCTTGAGACTTCCTTTCCCTTGTTCTTGGTGGCATTTGATCGAAAATCTCCCTTCTTCCATCACTTTTGTTGAGCAAGGGCCAAGCATTGTTCATGTGATGTCTTCATCTCTTTCTCGGAGATCTCATGTGTGGATCCACCATCATCACTTGAGTCATTCTCTTCATAGGGAGTGGCCTTGGTCTTCAAGGAAATAGAGGGTCTCTTCATTCTGTTTACACAGGCCATGACATAATAGGAGGTTTGTTTTATGACTTTTAGAGTGATGAAGAGACCCAAAACATCATTGGGGGATAGATCCAAGTAATCGGCCCTTGATTGCACATTCGCCACCATGTGTTCATTGTATGGAATCAAGGTGATTAGAAATTTTTCCTTGACCCAATCCTCCGTACAATCCTTGAATCCACAATCTCTCATGTCATTTACGAGAGCCTTGAGTCTTCTAAACATTTCTTCAATGTTCTCTCTATCACTCAAATGAAAGTGTTCAACTTGTATTTGGATGATTGACTTATTGGATCGTTGAAGGTTGATGTTGTCGTCATACATATCAACAAGTCAATCCCAAGCTTTCTTTTCACTTGAGAAGGACCATATGTGCTCAACTCCTTCCTTTTCCATTGCCTTCTCCAACATGTGCATGGCATGAGCGTTGAGTTGCTCATGTATGATGTCACTTGAGCTTAAGTTCGTGGGATCCTTTGGCTCATACCCCTTATCAACAATTCTCCATGTTTGCATTGAAGAGCTGCACATGTAAGACTTCATGGAAGCTTTCCAATTAGTAAAAAGATTCCTATCTACCATAGGAGGTGGACCAAGATGATTAACATGTGGATGTTGAACATTAGGAGCATTGTTATAAGCAAAGCCAAAGGAATTTCCATTACTACCATTTCCAAGTGCCGATGTTGAGGATGTTTCCTTAGATGCAATGGGATTTCCATGTTCATCTAAGACAACATTCTCTCTAGATTGATTAGATGAAGATGTCAATTCCTTTATTAGTCCCTCCATCTTTTTCTCGGAGCTATCAATCATAGCTTGGATTAGCTTTTGAATACCCTCCATGGTGATGGGATCATTAGCCATCCATTCCTCCTCTTTAGGCGGTAAAGCCCTTAATAAAGAGACGAGGATCTGATACCAATTGAAAGATCAAGAGGTTAACTAGAGGGGGGATGAATAGGTTAACTACAAATTTTAGCTTCTTTTTCGGTTTAACAAGATAGTACTCAAATATAGATTGTCTAGATTATGCTACTAGGTGGACAATCCTATATGTTGAGAAAATGCAACTAGCACAAGGTATGTATATAACTAAGCTAGTAGCAAAAAGTAAAGGTAAGTTGAGGGATAACCGAACACAATGACGCGGAGATGTATCCCGAAGTTCACTTCCCAATGGAAGCTAATCTCCGTTGAAGCGGTGCGGTGCCACCAATGTGGAACACCGAGTAGCCCTCAAATGGCACACCGTATCTCCTTCGAGCCCTTCCACCGATGTGGAGACTCTCGAATCACTATGTTGCCGTTGAGGTTGACAACTAGAACCTTTACAAGGATGAGGCACACTCCACAACTTTGGAGGGTCCTCACCAAATCCCCGGAGCCACCAAGACACCGGGAAGCAAGATCCACGCGCACAAGAGCTTCGGGGACAACAACAAGGCTCCAAGCTCCGATGAGCTAGGATCAACAAGGTTCTTGGCTCCAAACAACCAAGAACAACAAGATCCCTAGGGGATGAGTGGGTTGACGACGAATCGGCTTGGTGAAGTTGTAGATCTAGATCTTCTCCCCCAAATCCCAAGAGATCAATGGATTTGGTTGGGTATTTGGGGAGAACCTTGAAGCTTGGAGGTGGTCAACAATGGTGGTGAGAGAAAGCTTATTTGACACCTCCAAAAGGTAGAAGACAAGTCCTATTTATAGCGAGGGGAAGAAAACGGCCGTTGGGGGGGTTTCTTGTGCTGGCAGGATACCCGTCCTGGCCGGCTTGGAGGCCGGCCTGCTGCCCGCGAGACCCCGCCTGTCGTGCAGGGAGCCCGGCCTATGGCCCGGCCTAGGCCGGCTACCCAGAGTGCCCGACCCGAGCGCAGAGAGCCCGGCCGGGGCCGACAGATAGGCTAGGCAGCACACCGACGCGTCCGACCTCTAACTCGGTCTAGGCTGGCAGTCCGGCCTGCCCAGGGGAGAGCCTGGCCTGGGTTGGCCACCTAACAGACGCGCTCGGCCTCTGGCCCGGCCAGGCCGGCGGCCAGGACGGCCAGACAGTTTCTTTGCTTCATCTTCCACTTTGATTTCTTCTTCCTCCTTCTTTATTTGACTCTTTTCTTCAACAAACAAGTGTTTCAACTTGTTTTCCTTTCTCCATTTTTGTGCTCTTATAGCTTTTCATATTTGTCATTCGTTTCCTAGAACACTTAAGCACAATGGCCAAATACTTCCAAGTGTTGTAATCAAACATCAAAAACTAGGATTAGGAAACATGTCCTTCAAAAACAGAACAAAACCAAATAGACGCTCCAAGTAAAGTCCATATGATGTGGCCGAATAAAAATATAGTTTCACTAGAAGTGACCTGATAAGTTGTTGATGAAGAAGGGGATGCCTTGGGCATACCAAATCTTAGACGCTTGAGTCTTCTTAGAATTTGCTGGGATGAACCAGGGGGGCATCCCCAAGCTTTGGATTTTCACTCTTCTTGATCACATCATATCACCCTCTTCTCTTGACCCTTGAAAACTTCCCTCATACCAAACTTCGAAGTAATTCTCATTAGAGGGTTAGTGCACAATCAAAAATTCACATGTTCTCCTTGGACAGAAGCATTATTAATACTTTTTAAACATTAGATACATCCACTGATGTTTTGTGGAGCAAAGAAATCCACTCGACAGTAAAAGAGAGAATGCAAGTAAAAAGGCAGAATCTGTCAAAACCAGAACAGTCTGTAAAGACAAAAAAAATCGGGGAACTTAGGTTTCTCAAATAGAAAAATGCAAAGCTAGAAAAAGTTTCAGAGTTAGTTGAGGAATAAACACAAGAATCTGCAGGTCATTTTGATCTTTCTGTGAATTGTCACGAATTTAACGGTGGACAGCAGAAATCGGTTTCATGCCCAGAATTTAACGGAGACTTTACTTGACACAAAAAAATGCGAGAAAATAAAGATACAAAGGATTTTCTACAAAACTAAACAACACCTTGACTCAAACAAAACTGAGAAAAACAAAGCAAAAATAAAATCATGGGTTATAACTCAAGAAGTGCTTTTCTTTAACGCCTTTCAGCTAGGCACAAAAAGAAAGAAGATGCTCACATAAGAAATATGAATTAAGCAAAGGAGAGCATCAAGAAGCAAGTATAAAAAAAATTAAGTCTAACCCACTTCCTACGCATAGGAATCTTGTAAAGAAATAAATTAAAAAACCTCAAACTAGAAATCATGGGAAGGTAGAACAAGAGCAATTTCAAAACTTTCAACAAAAAGAGAGGTGTTTTAGTAACATGAAAATTACTACAACCATATTTTCCTAACTAGTAATAATTTTCAGTAGCATCATGAACAAACTCAACGACGTAATTATCACATAATGCATGTTTTTCATGGTCTAAAAGCAAACAATTCATACCAAACTCCAAAACAGTGGGATCAAAATTTAAAATCAGCTCACCTTTTTCCCCACTTTTAGCAATATTTAAACGAGATGATTGGTCACTCTTAAAACATACGGGACTCATGATAGCAATCCTAATTTCAGTAGCATTATAATTTATAACATCAAGTAACATAGGACCATCATCTAGAGCATTATCATATAATTTTTCTAAACAAACTTCCTCATTATCATACATATCAATAGTTGGAATAAATAGAGGATTATCATAGGATTTATCCAAGTAGCATGGATTTAGCAATATCATTCTCACAAGTTCCATTCATAGTACTATCAAGATCAAAAGTATAGCAAGCATCAATTTCATCAAAAAGGGATATTTCAAAAGAATCAATATGATCACCACAATTATCAATATAACACTCTGATACGTCATAAACGTATCCATAATTTCTGATGTTCCATGTTGTTTTCATGCCATATGCTACATGTTTCCTTTACACTTTATGCCATTTTTATCGATTTCCTGGGACTAACCTATTGACGAGATGCCATAGAGCCAGTTCTTGTTTTCTGTTGTTTTTAGTTTCAGAAAAGTTCTTCTGGAAATATTCTCGGAATTGGACGATTTGAAGCCCAAAAGTCTTAGAAAGTTGTCGCGCACACGGAGTCCAGAAGAGACCCGAAGGGGAGCCACAGGGCCCCACCCCAAGGGTGGGCACGCCCCCTGGCCGCGCCCAGGGTTGGCGTGCCCCCCTGCTCGCCCACCGACGTTGTCCTCTCGCCTATATATTGTCCCTGAAGGGTTAACCCTAAATATCAGAGCCTTTTCCACCAAAAACATCCGCAGCCGCTGTCATCGTCAACCCTAGTCGGGAGGGTTCTCGAGCTCTCCCCGGCACCCTTCCGAGAGGGGGAATCATCACCGGAGGGCTCTACACCACCATGCCCGCCTCCGGAATGATGCGTGAGTAGTTCATCCTTGGACTACGGGTCCATAGCAGTAGCTAGATGGTTGTTCTATCCTCTTTATGCCCCATGTTTAGATCTCGTGAGCTGCCCTACATGATCAAGATCATCTTATTGTAATGCTACATGTCGTGTTTCCTCGGATCCGATGAATATTGAATGTTATGTCTCGTGATTATCAATCTATCATGTTCTTTTCATGTGTATGTTATTTATGATCTTGCATGCTCTCCGTTGTTAGTAGATGATATGGCCAAATAGATGCTAGTAACTCCAAGAGGGAGTATTTATGCTCGATAGTGGGTTCATGCCTCCCTTTCACTCACGCTCGAGCGACAGAAACGTAAACAGATGGGGGATGTGATGTTGCCATTAGGAGAAAACAACAATGCTTTGTCTATGGATGATGTTATTGTTTACATTACACACTTTGATTACTAGGCTTGTGAGCACAAAGTTAATCAATATAAGGCGGTCCCCATATGATAGTAACTTTCCTGCCGAAGCACTAAGTTTTTTCTCAAATCGATCTTCCACTGGTTTCCACTCTTTATTTAAAAGTTTTCTATGATGAATTGGAATTCCAAGATACTTAAATGGCAATTCCCCCACCTCACAACCAAAAATACAGTGGTAATCCTCTTGTGCCTCTTTCGCTTTTCCAAAGCAGAAAATCTTACTCTTATGGAAGTTAATTTTTAAACCTAAGAGCTTCTCAAACATCGCAAGAATGACTACATATTAAGAGCCTTTTGCAGGTCATGCTCTAGGAATAAAATAGTATCATCAGCTTATTGAAGAATCGATACCGCACCTTCGACCAGATGTGGTACCAACCCTCCTACTTGGCCGTCTTATTTTGCACGCTCAATCAAGATAGCCAACATATCCGCTACAAGGTTAAAAAGGATAGGTGATAACGAATCACCCTTCCTTAATCCTTTGAGTGTCTAAAAATAATGTCATAGGCGATCATTCACTTTTACACCGACACTACCGCCTTGAAAAAATATACCAACCCATTGACACCATAAAGAGGAGAATCCTTTCATCCGCGGGACTATTGAAGTAAAGCCCAGTTGACTTTGTCATAAGCCTTCTCAAATTCAATTTTAAAAAGCACACTATCCATGTGTTTCTTTTCAACTCGTGAATCGTTTCATGCAAAACTACTACTCCTTCAAGAATATTACGCCCTGGGAGAAAAGCAGATTGGGTAGGCCAAATAACCTTGCGCGCAATTGAGATTACTCTATTCGTACCCATTTTAGTGAAATTTTTGAAACTCACGTTTCATAAAAAAATGGGTCTATATTGTTCAATTCGACTTGCATCCTCTTTTTTGGGTAACAACGTACTGATCCCAAAATTGAGTTTAAACAAAGGCAATTCTCCCCCATACAATTGAGCAAACATATTCATAAGGCCTGATTTAATTAAATTCAAGAATCTTTGGTAAAATTCCGCAGGAAAACCGTCTGGTCCTGGAGGTTTATTATGTTCCATTTGCATAATAGTCTCCATTACTTCCTTTTCCGGAAAAGGAGCAGTAAGGATAGCATTCTCCTCTAGTGCCACATGTCCACCTAGGCCGACGGGTTAACCATCAGCGTCTGTCTCGTAACGGATGTGCAAAACGGGACAAACTGTGGGCCCCACCGCTGTCTACGCTGACGGGAGAAGATATGCCGACGGGGATGGAAGGTACGACGACACGACACTGGCCGTCGGCGTACCTCAGCGCTGGCGGGATTCGCAAGTGCGCCGACGGGGCCCAACCGTCGGCGTCTGTCGTGTGTCCTGTAGCGAGATACTCCTGCTGTTCTAGATTTTGGACAAAATATTTGTTCACAACCATATTTCTAAATTCGTCTAAACAATAAAAAATAAACCAACATAAGCAAATAATACACGAAATATTACCTACTTGTCAAACTATCATGATACCAGTGGCATTGGAACGATAATTTAATCCGTGAACTATAAAAAAAATCATGTCATTCAAATTTATAGACCAAAGGTTATAGGAGTTTAAAATTATATTTTCTAGAGAGTAGCGCTTCGAACGCTACCCTCAACCAAAGGGAGCTTCCCTCTTTTACTTAGAACTAGCTGAGTGCCCGTGCGTTGCCACGAAACTACAAACTTAGAGCATCTCCAGCATAGGCTGCAAATAGTCGTCTAACCACCGATTGGCGCGGGAGCAGCATATGCCCAATAATAGTGCACACACGAAAAATATCCAGCTCGGCGCATGTGAAGTATCTGTGTGCAAGCCTTTAAATTAACACCAAGAGATGGATCAAAATATGAGATGCGGAATTGGAACATAAAGACCATCTTCTTCGAATTATATGAAAGTAAAATACAAATTCACTTGAAAGTATAACAGGATGCATCAAGAAACGAATTATTAATTTTGCACTGCAATAGTTGTGCAACCCTATATTGATTCCGCATCTTTTCCTTGGTCGATGAAAAGGTGCATTTTTAGTTATGAGTATGATTAATTCTATATTTCCATTTTTTCAAAAATTCCATATATTTTTTTAGATAAAGAATGTATATTAATATCGAGAGATACAAATTACACCTAGCCTCTGCAACAACGCAATAACCGAAGTCATTACGGATGCATACAGCCGAAAGACAATAAGAAGAAGAAATAAAAAAAGAAAAGTCCCACTACAGATTCACAGTCCTTGCAGCTGCAGCACAACCACCACCAAAAGAACGCTTGATGTTCAATGCTTCAAAAGCAACGTCTTCAAGAAGAACAGTGCCAGACACAACCAATTAAGGTCAGAGCTTGGGTTTTCATCCTGAAGATAATCCTCGCTCTCAAAACAATGTCTCCAACAAGAACACTGTCAGGCACAACCAATTAAGTTCATACCTTGGATTTTCACCATGAAAGGTAGGACTTTGAACTTCACCTGTGTTATCGCCCACGCTTATATACTGCTGCCATGGTTCATGAAACTCTAAGCCAATTTCTCATCGACGCAGAGGCTCCAATCACCATTGCTAGTCCTCCAATCTCAGCTTCCATGTCATTCTCCGCCTCTAACTTCACCATGGATTTTCCCATGATGGCAACCGAAGCAGAGCTTCGTGCCGCTTCTTGCATTGCGACCGATTCCCACCCGATTCAACAATCTCCAGGAATTAATGCCCATGGGAGATCTTCGGGGGAGCCTTCCGGAACCCAACACTCTGGCCAGATCAAAGAGGGCAGACAAAAGGTAGTTCTTCATCTTGCCTGAAGAGGAACCCTAGGACCACCGCCATTATTCTTCCACCTCGCAAACCCTGACGTCGCGAGACTACTCCCAGCATGAACGCCGGCAGAGGAGGGGTAAACCAGCACACAAATTGGTCACCGGCGTGACAGCCAGACCACTGCCTTGTCCCTGGCTGGACCTCAGTCTGCCTTGATCAGAACCGTGGGCCAAGATCCACCAACTTATCATGGTCACCACCTCCAACTGCCCCGCCGCCGGGAGCCACACCACCGCCGGGCCAGCACGTCGAGCCCCACCGCCGCGCGTCCGGCCGCCACCGGAGACCAGCAGATACATCCACCGCCGCCAGCCGCTTCCCGCCCAGCGCCGAGATTCAATCTCCCCTTCCCCACTCGTGGGGAAACGCATCAAGACGCCTACCATCCCCTCCATCCGAGACGGGCAGGGTGCCACCACCGTCGCCGGCCCCAGCGACGGCAACGGCGGTAGGATCTTGCCGAATCTTGCCTTTGTTTTTCCGGTGGCGTCGCCTCCGGAGTCACTCGAGGGGGAGCAACCCGGGACGGTTTCTGTCCGCGAAAATTCCATATAGTTATATAGTGTTAGATTCCAGGTACATTGATTGATGGAAGGAATCTATAAAACAAGTATTCGGTGGGATAACAATGCACAAAATTACACAGCGTATGTGCAACTGCAACTGAGTTTTAGAAGTACTAATTATTTAGTACAATATCAAGCTAGTAACTGAATCATGTATGATGTATGTGATTAAACACGCATACTGATATCGTGTGATGGTGATGCAATAAAAAAATAATCCACGAAACATGAGCTGCTTGCAGATTCAGGCATCCAGACTTCTAGTAAGGCGCAATGCTTGCACCACTATCATGTATTTGATGCCATTTATTTCCCTATCTGAAGCAAAGGTAACAATTGGCTTCCAGACGTGCATTATAAGGCTGCTATTTATAAGTAGAATAAAGTAAGTCCAGATCTGTATGTATGAAATGCAAAAGAGGTGAAAGAATACAGAGGAGACAGAACGTTCCATAAGGCATATGACATTAACCGAATTTTGTACATATCAAGGCAGCATCCGCGATTCGGAGGGATAAAAGCGAGCGAGCTAACCTGCGGGGCTCGCCCCTTTTGTTACTTTCATCGGCGGGGAGCGGAACCATCCATAGCGGCGGCCACCACTCCCGCGAGCAGGCCAGAGATAATTGACAGCGACGACGTGTTGTGGCTCGAGCATACCACCGGGATGGAGCTTGTGGCCTCTGCAACAACGCAATAACCAAAGTCATTACGGATGCATACAGCCGAAAGACAATAAGAAGAAGAAATAAAAAAGAAAAGTCCCACTACAGATTCACAGTCCTTGCAGCTGCAGCACAACCACCACCAAAAGAACGCTTGATGTTCAATTCTTCAAAAGCAACGTCTTCAAGAAGAACAGTGCCAGACACAACCAATTAAGGTCAGACCTTGGGTTTTCATCCTGAAGATAATCCTCGCTCTCAAAACAATGTCTCCAACAAGAACACTGTCAGGCACAACCAATTAAGTTCATACCTTGGATTTTCACCCTGAAAGGTAGGACTTTGAACTTCACCTGTGTTATCGCCCCCGCTTATATACTGCTGCCACGGTTCATGAAACTCTAAGCCAATTTCTCATCGACGCAAAGGCTCCAATCACCATTGCTAGTCCTCCAATCTCAGCTTCCATGTCATTCTCCGTCTCTAACTTCACCATGGATTTTCCCATGATGGCAACTGAAGCAGAGCTTCGTGCCGCTTCTTGCATTGCGACCGATTCCCACCCGATTCAACAATCTCCAGGAATTAATGCCCATGGGAGATCTCCGGGGGAGCCTTCCGGAACCCAACACTCTGCCCAGATCAAAGAGGGCAGACAAAAGGTAGTTCTTCGTCTTGCCCGAAGAGGAACCCTAGGACCACCGCCATTATTCTTCCGCCTCGCAAACCCCGACGTCGCGAGACTACTCCCAGCATGAACGCCGGCAAAGGAGGGGTAAACCAGCACACAAATTGGTCACCGGCGTGACAGCCAGACCACTGCCTTGTCCCTGGCTGGACCTCAGTCTGCCTTGATCAGAACCGTGGGCCAAGATCCACCAACTTATCATGGTCACCACCTCCAACTGCCCCGCCGCCGGGAGCCACACCACCGCCGGGCCAGCACGTCGAGCCCCACCGCCGCGCGTCCGGCCGCCACCGGAGACCAGCAGATACATCCACCGCCGCCAGCCGCTTCCCGCCCAGCGCCGAGATTCAATCTCCCCTTCCCCACTCGTGGGGAAACGCATCAAGACGCCTACCATCCCCTCCATGCGAGAGGGGCAGGGTGCCACCACCGTCGCCGGCCCCAGCGACGGCAACGGCGGTAGGATCTTGCCGAATCTTGCCTTTGTTTTTCCGGTGGCGTCGCCTCCGGAGTAGCTCGAGGGGGAGCAACCCGGGAGGGTTTCCGTCCGCGAAAATTCCATAGTTATATAGTGTTAGATTCCAGGTACATTGATTGATGGAAGGAATCTATAAAACAAGTATTCGGTGGGATAACAATGCACAAAATTACACAGCGTATGTGCAACTGCAACTGAGTTTTAGAAGTACTAATTATTTAGTACAATATCAAGCTAGTAACTGAATCATGTATGATGTATGTGATTAAACACGCATACTGATATCGTGTGATGGTGATGCAATAAAAAAATAATCCACGAAACATGAGCTGCTTGCAGATTCAGGCATCCAGACTTCTAGTAAGGCGCAATGCTTGCACCACTATCATGTATTTGATGCCATTTATTTCCCTATCTAAAGCAAAGGTAACAATTGGCTTCCAGACGTGCATTATAAGGCTGCTATTTATAAGTAGAATAAAGTAAGTCTAGATCTGTATGTATGAAATGCAAAAGAGGTGAAAGAATACAGAGGAGACAGAACGTCCCATAAGGCATATGACATTAACCGAATTTTGTACATATCAAGGCAGCATCCGCTATTCGGAGGGATAAAAGCGAGCGAGCTAACCTGCGGGGCTCGCCCCTTTTGTTACTTTCATCGGCGGGGAGGGGAACCATCCATAGCGGCGGCCACCACTCCCGCGAGCAGGCCAGAGATAATTGACAGCGACGACGTGTTGTGGCTCGAGCATACCACCGGGATGGAGCTTGTGGCCGAGGACCGAAGTTAGGGGAGAAGGTGATGCACACACCGATCCACGTGGTTCCGACTGCTCTCCGTGGCCACCTGTATCGTTCTCGTGCTCAATCGTCGAGAGTGCGTCGACGCTGACTTCACCCATCAAGGAAGTCAAGGAGCCCCTCAGCCCATCCTTGCTCTAGCCTGCCCCAGCGGCACCAATAATACCAGTGGTGACTTTGGACTCCTTCGTGCCGGCGGGAGGCAGCTTGAGTCCAGCGCGTTACTGATCTTGTCCAAGTCAGAGTTTTACACAGTAGCCTGGAAGTGGGAGGGAGGGATGCGGTGGAGGGAGACAAGCCGCTGCGGCGGAGCACCTCAGTTAGGTCTATCCAAGGATAGGAAGCCATTGCTTATATGACGAATCACTTGATTGGATTTTCGGCGCTGCTAAGCATACGACGTTTTGCGTCCGATTCCGGTACGATCCTACCAACCAGCGAGCTTGCGTGACGCGAGGAACAAGCGGTTTGGGCTTGGGCTGAAAGCCTGGGAATGGGAGTTGAGATCGGACCGGCTGTCCTGTTGGTAGAGCCCACCTCTCGAATAACACACTTTCTTTTAGCTTTTGTCCTTATCCCTTTTGCTAATGCTTGCATAGGGTGTTCTACTAGCATGCATTGCTAAACCGATATATGTAAGAGGTTTCCATCAAGGTGAGCTGTGAGAGAGGCACGGTTAGTTGGAGTGAAGATTTTTGCTTCTGGGCGAGTGGTCTCCTAATTAAAAATATTTCGAAAACCATACATATGAGTTTTAGAAAAAAAAATTAAACAATTTTAGATGTAGCCAATGGTGTATCAAAACGTGAAAAAAAAATCAATTTCTTACATCATTCCTTTCATCCATATTTTTTTCGGAATTCTTCAAAAATTTCGAATATAATTTTGTAATGTTTTAAATGGTGAAAGCACGGGAAGCTCGGGAGCCAAAAACACTTTCCTGAGCAATTCCAAATTCACGTGGTATTCGGACCTATGGGAGACGCATTTCAAAGGCTAGGATCCGCTCGGAAAATTGTATGCTAAGAGCTATAGGAGACGCATTTCAAAGTCCAGATGACGTGGTTGTCCGGCACCTAGTGAGGGTCCAGCTGGGCCTCCACGGGCATGGTGGCAAGTATGTCGGCGATCTCCGCCATGCGCTCCACGCTGGTGGGCACCGGCGACACCGGGCTACCTCCGGTGCTCAGACGCCAGGTGCCCAACACGCTGAAGTCGGGTGGCGCCGTACAGTTTGCATGCGCAAGGAGGCGGGCTTCCCAACCGTGCAAGTGGCGGCGGCCGAAACCATTGGCCGCCGCACCGTCGCCGGGTAGCGCTCCGCCATTGGGTCGAGTGGGTGGGAGAGGAGAGGACGAAGGAGATCTTGCATGCGGGGATTTGGCGACCGATGGCGAAGCGCGGGGGCTTTTATACCGGCTGAGAGGGCGGGAGGGGTGTAGATGCATGGGCGGGAACCTCGGCGGAGTAGCGCCATTGCACCGCCGCGTAGTCGATTGGAAGTCTAGGCCAGTGTGAGAAAGGCTACCGGTGACTGCATTGAATAACGCTTGAATCGAGGCTATCATGTGTGTTTCTCGGCTATCCCGCCAACACCAAGGGCTATCCTGTGTGTACCATGGACCTCGGACTCACACTTCATGCTTCTACGGCTACGGACATCACCGCCTACTCCGATGTTGATTGGGTTGGTTGCCCTGACACGCGACGCTCCACGTCCGGCTACTGCGTCTACCTCGCGTCTACCTCGCGTCTACCTCGGACCTTCGCTCATCTCCTGGTCGTCTAAGCGATAGCCTACGGTTTCTCGCTCCAGCGTTGAGGCTGAGTACCGGGTTGTTGCTAATGCGGCTTCCGAGTGCTCATGGTTGCGCCAACTTCTTCAGGAGCTCTCATACCCGGTCTCCAAGGCCACCATTGTGTACTGTGACAACATCTCCGCCGTTTACCTCTCCGCCAACCCGGTTCACCATCGTCGCACCAAGCTTATTGAACTCGACATTCACCTTTGTTCGAGAACAAATTGCTTTGGTCACATCCGTGTGCTACATGTCCCTACCTCGCAACACTTTGCGGACGTCATGACGAAGGGACTAACGACGGCGACATTCGAGGAGTTTCGATCCAGTCTTTGTGTTAGCTAGTGACGCTTCGACTGCGGGGGTGTTGAGTATATATGTATTGCGTGCGTACGTCTGTATGGGCCCTCCTCTTTCCTTGTATAGTCGAGGACGTGGCCACCCTGTACCCCATATATATACCGTGCTCAATGCACCAATATACATGTGTTGCATCTCTGCATTTAGCCCTAAACTTTTCTGGTTGCATTCCGGACAAGAGCCAGATTAATTATGAGTGGGATTGATTTGCAAATTGTTGAGATAAGACGCTTGAAACGGTGTGTAGGAAAGAAGAGGAGACTTGAAAAGTTACGTAGCACTCGTTGACAAATTTTTGACGGGATTCGATAGAAGTGTTGGTTTGGGCTGGGCTTAGGCATAGGGAGAGGATTAATTAGCCCATAGCCGTAACTAGCGGAGGATAGAGAGCATCGTACAGTTATCGGACAAGAATCGTCGTGCGCGAAGCACTTTCGTTGGATTTTATGGCAGCACACGCGGTGGCTGCTCGCCTCGGGGCTAGATCCCATTGAGATCCTTTTCGCCTCTGGTACGGGAGTAGATGTAAATAAAATCTGCAACCATCCTTATCCTTGTGCGATGTTAGCTCGATCCGTACGCTTAGGAACAAACTAATAGGAGTATACAGTAACAGCCTAGCACCGCAATTTAAGTGATTATTTTGTTAGTGCGACGCCGTTAGGTGTTTGTTAGGCAGTGACGCAACATGCGGTGAGAGGTTGTGATTGCGGTGGCGTTTGTCCCGTAATTTCTTAGAAGTGTGACACCGCCTCACCGCCACTGTAAGCTTAATAGTAAAGATTTCGCGATCATAGTAGGACCGATGTTACTATGTTGGCAAGGACGTAATTCCCCATGTGGAGGGTAGCGTCCCCGGGACAAGCGCTACCGAAAAGGATATTCAAAGTTCTTTTCGAACTAGCTTCATTTTGTTTTATTGTTTTGTTCCAGAGTCAGTTTTGACGTTTTTCACTTAGGGCCTGCTTGGATTACAGTTTTATTTTCCGGCCCATCTAACTTTACAGGCCAGTTTTCTTGTGCCCACTGATCCAGCCGGATTTTAATCGGACCTCAGCACGTCCGTAACCTTTCACGCGCGAGCCAGGCAACGATAGGAGCCAGGAAAATTACGGAGCGATCAGGAAAACGGCGAACCAAGTGGAGATTCAGCGAGCGGTTAGAACCAGCGACTTTCACGGAGGTATTGCCTAAAAAACGGCAAACCAAGCGGGCCCTTAGTCGCGGTTATGGTCCAACACAAAATCTACTCCCTCTGTCCTAAAATATTTGACGTCTACTTGACTAAATATAGATGTATTTAGACATATTTTAGTGCATACCTCCATATTTGCTCGCTAAATGGGGAGGATGACGTACGGGACATCGTTGGTGCTTGCCTGCGGTCGCAACCATGCATATCCACACCACGTCACCATGCATAACGCCGAACCATATTCGTTGTCATCCCTGTCGACCTGTTGTGCAGGTGCAGACGGATATGCACGGATCTCAACCTCTGATGCGAAGATGGGCCTAGATCCTCCAATATGCCAGGAGTAAAATTAAAAATCACCTCCATCGTTGTACCTGTACCCACTGCCTCATGTAGCAGCTATGTGGATGCACAGGCTGCTCAGTCAAAGAGGCGCCACTAAATGCGCGAGGACAGAGACCTAAACAGTCACAAGTGCCGGTCAAAGAGATCCATTCCTAAAGCATGGGGATTCACATGCCACAACCGCACTTTCGGTGCGCGAGTAAGTGAACAGGACCACCCTGGTAGCCCGCGACCGATGGCAGCCACAGAAATTGACGAGCTACTGTACCCTGCCACCGACCTCGATCAGGTACTACGCCCAGTCCAGAGCCATGGAACATGCGTGCATATCAGTCCAAGGATCCAATTCCAAACCAACAATTTCAGTCAAGGAGGCTCAACCACCTAGCTACGAGCCTAGCCGGGACGTGTATAACCGGCAGATCTAGAAAAACCAAGTGTAGCCAGTACCATCTAACAAGTCGATCACTTTTCCGCGATGTGTACCCCTCCCGCCTCCTGCCTAACAAATTGTTATTGTTTATATTTGTGCAAAAAAAAATTTGTTTATGTGCTCTTCGTGTCCGTACGAGCCCAAGACATTTTGCAGGTTGGGACTGACAGGCAAAACCACAACGCCATCACCCATCAGAATAGATCAATTTGTCAGACAATCTGAGGTCACACCATTTTTTTTTACACACAACGTTCTCCTTTTCTGTCAAAGAAAAGTTCCCTCTTCTTCGGTGCAAAATTATCAGAATCTGCCGCACCTAGTTTCTTAATTCTTAAAACTATCATCAAACTGAACGCATACTATTTCAAAAACTGGCTACATGCATGGAACCATGCTTTCAGTCCCATCGTAATTAACGGTTCGGGGATTATCTGAGAGTTATGGAAATGTACGTAAACACCATACTTCTTCCATCCTAAATTGTAGGTCCTTCATTTCTAAGTCAATCTTTAAGTTTGACCAAGTAAATAGAAACAATTAGTGATATTTGTAACACAAACAAATATACCGAGGATATATTACATATTGGATTGATTTAGAAAATAGAAGTTGAAGATGTAGACATTTTGTATAAATGTGGTCAAATAAAAAAGGTCAAACCTAGGGGGAAAAAATCAATAAGACCATCTCTAGCAGACACCGCATTCCGCCAACTCGCAAACCTGAGATGATGGTCGCAGGCAAAGGGCTTTGTAGTTCGCCAAAAACGGAACTGCATACGTAGGGTTTTGATACTAAAATCTTAGCAAATTCTTATGCAAATATAAACTAAAATATAAATATTTGTTTATTGCTTATTACAACAATAGTCAAACTTAGAAGAATGGTTCAAATGAAAGAATTAAACAAATAATCCAATACAACAATTGTCCGGAATAAAAGAATGGTTCAAATTGCACAACAAACAAATAAATGAATATAGAAATCTCTACTACCCATGCAAATGTCATATGTGCTCAATGAGATCATGCTGCAGCTAGGTGTGCCCATGGGTGTCCTCTATGTGCCGGTAGGACTCGAGGAAAGCTTGAATACGGCCAGGGTTTCTGGATGGCTTCACACGGCTACCTACATTGTCGTAGAAGAACTCCAAGTTTAAATCTCTCATCTTTAATGATCATGTTGTGAAGAATTACACAACATGTTATGATGTTGTTGAGGGTTTTCTTATCCCAAAAACGAGCTGGGCCACGAACAATAGCAAATCTAGATTGCAAAACTCCAAAGGCTCTCTCAATATCCTTTCTGCACGCCTCTTTTTGCTTAGCAAATTAAGTATGTTTCCTAGTGCTTGGATTGGATATAGTTTTCATGAAAGTAGTCCATGGAGGATAAATGTCGTCGGCAAGGTAGTACCCTTCAGTGTAGGCATTACCATTCAAAGTGAAGTTGTGTAACATCCCAAGTATGAAAATACCCCTAGAATGTTTGATTCCTTGTTTTATTTCAAGCAATGCATCATGTCATCATTTCATTGCATTGTTTTATTATTGTTTGCATTGTTAATATTTGTTTTGCATCTGTTTTATCTTGCTTCCATAATTCAAACTCAAACAAATTCAAATGGTTATTTTCATACTTGTTCTGTTACAACTTTTGGAATAAAAATAACAAATGAAAACAACCAAATTGTTCCATTTTATTCCATGTTGATCAACTAATAAAATGGTGCTTCTATTGCAAACAAATAATTCCCAAATTGTTTTCAAACTCAAACTCAAATTCAACAACTCTTTTGGAAATTATAAAATCAGTCCAATAATTCTAACCCAACTAATAATAGGGTTCACCCTATTAAATTGTGGTTTCTATTTTATTTAACAAAATATTCCAATATTCCAATTCAAATCAAATCTTCAAATTCATCAAACAACAACCCACTGGAGTTTTTGAAATCTCTAAACCAATCAACTAAATTCAAACTTTTAATCTATAGGGGCCACCCTATTAAAAATACCTTGTTTTCATAATGTTTAAACAATAGCAAAATTACTTTAATTATGGTTCCAAATACAAACAACAATTTTAAAGCACCACTCTTGAAAACCAATCTTGTAAATTGCTTTCTTTTAACTAAATCACTAACCCAAATTTTTTACTGGAATTTTTTTACTAATCTAATTATCATGTTTTTCTTCCAAAATCTGTCTCTACAAAAAAAAATAAAGGAAACAAAAACAACAAAAGAGAGGAGAGAGGCAGCAGCCAAATCTATCTAGGCCCAGCCCGTTTCCCTCTTGTTGGCCCAGTACCCCTTCAGCTGTCGCTGTCTTCAACCTCCAGACGACGTCATCCCTGTACGATCGCAGAACAGCCATCCGATCTTCTCCTTCCCTCACCGATTGCATGCCGTACACCTCCTCGTTCCCCTTAAAAGAACCACACCAACTCCCTGCCCTAGCCAAACCCTAGGCACTAGCTCCTCTCCCCATCGCCCACCGCCGTCGTTCTCATCTCGACTCCACCTTCATCCTCTGCTCTGTATTCTGAAACTCTGAACCTGTACCTCGACACCACCTCGTCGCCTCTCTGAAAACCGCCACCAATTCCTCGCCCTGGCCTCCTCGAGGTGCATCTAAGGAGGAAAATGGAACCGCCCCTTCGTGCTCTCCCTCTTTGGCGAAGGAGTCGTGAGCCGAGGAGGCCCCGGGCGGCCGCGCCGTCGAGGTTTCCGGCCGGCCGCCTCCCTGCTGATGCTCTGCGTCCGCCCCGACCCTTCCGCTCGAGGCCACCAAAGGTGAGGCTGCCCCCCTCGAACCGCTCCTCTCCCTTCCCCTCGGCTCGCCTCCTCCCTCTCCTCCAACCGCCCGCACCACGGCGCCCCCTAGTTCCCACGGCGAGCACCCTTCCATCGCTGCCATGGATTCAGTCGATGTCCAGTACCTGTTCGATTCAGTTAGTTCAGAGAATACCCCGCGGAACAACAGCTTATCCACCCCGAGTCTCCTCTCTGTCAACGAAACACGCGAGTAGCCCATCTGGTCTGTCCCTTGCGCGCCCTACTGCAGGTCATGGGATCGAGTCCCGGCCACCCCTTTTTGCTACTGCTTTTCCGAATTTATTTCGGTTCGTTGTCTGAACCTCAAGCCCACTGCTAGCGATTCCCTGACACCAACCAAGCAGCAGCGCAGTGGTTGCTCCCTAGTGCAAGCAGCAGCAGGGCAGGGGATCAAATCCCACCCCCTGCATATTACCCATCTTTTTTATTTCAATTCTCCAGATCCACCAAATTCCTGTTAATCACACCTAGGCCCTTGCAAGTTAATCTAGATCCCTGGAAAATATTTCCTAAGTCCCTAGATCATAAAAAAATGGCAGATTTGCACTATTTCTTGTAAATGGCATAATAAATTCATTTTAACTCCAATTCCAACATTTTTTATATGTTTTCAATACCAAATTAAATGTTCTTTTCAAATATAAAATTTGTTTACTGTTTTGAATATTTTAAATTGGTGCAATATTTGAAAACTTGTCAAATTCACTTAAATTTGCAAAATTCATAACTTGCTCATAAAAATTCCAAATTTCACAAACCAAATATGTTTTCCAATCAATTTTTCATGTACTTTCCAAATATAAATTTTGTTTGCTGTTTTGAATAATTTAAATTGCTGAAAACAACTGTTTCTTGTTTATTGCAATTAAAATTGCCAAAATAATAACTTGCTCATTTTAAATCCAATTTCCACAAATGAAATATGTTTTCCATGCAAAATTAAACCCTCTTTCCAAATATAAACTTTGTTTTCTGTTTTGAATAATAAAAATTGGTTAAATAATTTAATCCTTGTTTAATTCATTTAATATTGATAAATTTGTCACTTGATCAAAACAAATTCTTTTGGGACATATAAAATATGTTTTCAAACCACAAAAGTGTAAACTTTTCAAATATGAACTTCACTCAATGTTTTGCCCAAATAAAAATTCAAATAAGTTCATGTTTGAATTTAAATTCATTTAATTCTTGTTTAACTTGTTTAATTCCTAAATACTTTATTTGAAATCCTTTTTCAACAAGTGAAACATGTAATCCAACTAAAATCTTGTTTCCTTTTCAAATATAAACTTTGTTATTTGTTCTGAACACTTTAAATTGATGAAAACAATAATTGCTTGTGTGACATGTCTAAGTAACCAAAACTTTCCAAAATTAACAAATCATTTCCAAACTTGTTTTATTCCTTTTTCCTTTGCATCTATCATTGTTATTTTGTTGTTATCTTGTCATCATCATCATGCAAGCATCATGTTTAACCACTTACACTTGTTAATCAAATGTAGATCATTGCTTCCACCTTAACCACTTGCATCCATATGCAATTCACATTGCATATGGGTCCAATTAAATTGTGTTATCTTGTCAAGTAGTTTATTCTGATGCATCTATTAACCTGACATGCATCATCCCATTGTTTGTGCACTATGCCATGTTATTGATTGTTTATCTTTCTGCATTGTCTGTTTGCTTCTTCCCGGATATACGACGACGTTGAGACCGACGATACTTACGACATCCCTTCTAAGGATTTAGCTCAGTACCAGGCTACTGGGTTTTGCAGGCAAGTTATCACTCACATGAACCATCGTGTTCCTTTCAACATTGGTTACCGATACTTTCCGTTGTCTATTTCTGCTAGCCTTAGTAGTAGTTGTTTCTGTTACGAACCTATCACATGTATCCCTTAACCCTGATATTGCCTCACTTCCATACCTATAACCATTGTTTGAGCCCGTGTCTTACTAGCATGCTTAGGTTGTTTTGCTCGAGTCTGTTACCCGTTACTTTCAGTTACTATTTCATTATGTTCTGGGGGCTCGATGTTAATCAATCAATCATGCTAATGTTATCGCTAAATAATAATTTGATGATAAGGCACCGGCAGGAGGCCCATGAGAGGTTTTGGAGCCTGCTAGTGTCGACCCTAATAGGAAAAGGGTCTTGTCTACTGATCCATGATGAGCGCACTACCCGCATTTGGGAAGCGAGTATGGGCGCCCCCCTCAACTTGACCTGATTCGCATCTCGTCCAAATCGCCTCATTTAGTTCGTGTTTTCCATTTGCCGCATCATGTTTTTGCGAGCCCAGGCCAGGGTGGAACTTTTGTAGTCGGCATATAGGGGGACACGGTCTTAGAGTGCTATGATGGTCCATTTTCTTCTGGGCTTGATTAGCCGTGCGCCCAAGGTTCTTTGGGCTTGATGCGAAGAATGGTTGGTTGTGTAGAGTACCCCGCTTGGTGGAAGTGCATTTCCATCTGGCGGGTTATTCTTGAGTGTACGGCCAAATTGGTGCAACCCTGCAGGGATAATCTTCTCGAGAAGCCGTGTTTTCCGCGGTTATGGATTACTTGGTGAAAGTACTGGCTAACAAGTACTCAGGACAACTTAAACATAATGATCAAACATGTTACACCCCATGATTAATAACTTGACTAGTAATAGGCTTATTGACACAATAATTTGAACCATCATTATTACAACTGTGTGAGTTATCCTCGGATCGCTTCTTTGGATAAGGGGCGAGATCCAGGATGGGTTTGTTTGAAGTTATCTTTCAGTTGGTTACAATCCTCGATCTTATCTCTTTTCTGTTAGCCGGAAGTGTTAGAATCTCTGTAGTTGTTTAGAGCAGCCAATTGCAGCATCTTTTATATCCCTTTCCTTCCGTTGAACCCAAAGCATCTGTGCTTGGTGTTGACGGGATTCATTTTGGTGAACTGTGAGTCTTGCTTGCCAGTACGTTGGTGTACTGACCCCTTTGGGGCTGTGGTTTACGCAGACGATGTTTCCGAGGATCTACATGGTGGCAACTACGTGGAGTATGACGAGACTGCTGACGAGTAGATAGCGGACCCGGGCAGGATCCGAGACTTCGTGGATGGGCTCCGTCTGTTTGTTTCCGGCCTCTTAGGCCTATTTGGTTCTTGTCTGTACTCAGACATGTTGAATGCTTCCGCTGTATTGTAATGATGTATTGTTGGGGCATGTGCCCTCTGAATGATTGTATTTGCTATCTCTGCTCTAATGAGAGCCATTTGCAACTTATTTCAATCTTTTGTGTCGTAGAGATCTGTTGTGATATCACTTGTTAAACGCCGTTGACGTACCATGTGTGTATGGTTTGAAGTACGTCGACGGAAGTGCCTTTGATCTCTAGTGGATAGTTTACATCGACGATGGAATAGCAGGGCTTGTGTTGTCGCGCATAAGCGCAGGCCTACCAGGAAGCTGGGACGTGGGAGCAGTTATGCCCCATAATCCAAGCATCTGCTATCCAGTTCGTACGGTGAGTATCCCCTAGAAATCAGGGTGCGACAAATGGTATCAGAGCCTGTCTGCCTGTAGGATCCCTTTTTACTGGTCGCAGTTGAGTCTAGAAAACTATTTTGTAGCTATATAGGAAAAATGAAACGTGAGAGTAGGAATTCTGTTCTTTTTCTTCTTTTCCCCACCCTCCCTCCCTTTTCTGGTAAGGAAGTGTAACGTTGTTTTTCCCTTCTCATCTAAACTTTCAAATTAGGATTTCACGAATCCTGGTTTCTCTAGGATGGTTATATCTACTAGACCATAGGAATGGAGGTGGTTGTGACATGATTTATCATGTTGCCTACTCATGATTGAGAACGGTGGCAAATAAGCCCCGGAAGCAGATCCTCTATTCCTTAAGCAGTAGATATTGATCCTTTAGAAGCCCGAATGGGTTTTTCCGTAGTACCTCAGGAGTTTTGTTCTCGTTTTCCCCGATGTTGATATCCTGTTCTTCTCAACATCCTTTTCGTCCGTTGAAATCTTGTTGTTGTTTTCCCACTTCAAATCTTCTACCGGTGTCTAATCAAAACTTCCTTGTAAACTTTTGTCCAACTAAAGTGTTATTTCATATCGGAGAATCACATTCCTTTGTGTCAACAATCTTTTCCACAACATACAACCTATTTCTGGTTCCACTAAGCAATCAAAACTCTGTTCAATCCCCGGGATCTCAAATGTTGACTTCCAACATAAGTAAGAACAATCCAATTCTAATGGGAGGCCACATATTCCTCGTTACTCCCATGTTGCTGTTTCTGACATTGATGTTATTCTTGGTGTTGCATTGATGTCAATAATTCTGTTCCACCATTCTAGCCAGATAATCTATTCTCCAAATGAATCAAATTCTATCCAACTATACACCCTTGGTGCAAAATCTCTCCCCTTTACTTGAAATGTTCCGGTGGTTTGCAAATTCCCTGACGTCTATCCAATGTGCACGATGTGTTTCACGTGTCACAGCTCAAGAAGATCTTCCCAAGAAGTTTCCGGACCTTTTCTTTTCTCAGTAGGAATCTCGGGGCGCGATTCCTTCAAGGGGGGGCGTTTTGTAACATCCCAAGTATGAAAATACCCCTAGAATGTTTGATTCCTTGTTTTATTTCAAGCAATGCATCATGTCATCATTTCATTGCATTGTTTTATTATTGTTTGCATTGTTAATATTTGTTTTGCATCTGTTTTATCTTGCTTCCATAATTCAAACTCAAACAAATTCAAATGGTTATTTTCATACTTGTTCTGTTACAACTTTTGGAATAAAAATAACAAATGAAAACAACCAAATTGTTCCATTTTATTCCATGTTGATCAACTAATAAAATGGTGCTTCTATTGCAAACAAATAATTCCCAAATTGTTTTCAAACTCAAACTCAAATTCAACAACTCTTTTGGAAATTATAAAATCAGTCCAATAATTCTAACCCAACTAATAATAGGGTTCACCCTATTAAATTGTGGTTTCTATTTTATTTAACAAAATATTCCAATATTCCAATTCAAATCAAATCTTCAAATTCATCAAACAACAACCCACTGGAGTTTTTGAAATCTCTAAACCAATCAACTAAATTCAAACTTTTAATCTATAGGGGCCACCCTATTAAAAATACCTTGTTTTCATAATGTTTAAACAATAGCAAAATTACTTTAATTATGGTTCCAAATACAAACAACAATTTTAAAGCACCACTCTTGAAAACCAATCTTGTAAATTGCTTTCTTTTAACTAAATCACTAACCCAAATTTTTTACTGGAATTTTTTTACTAATCTAATTATCATGTTTTTCTTCCAAAATCTGTCTCTACAAAAAAAAATAAAGGAAACAAAAACAACAAAAGAGAGGAGAGAGGCAGCAGCCAAATCTATCTAGGCCCAGCCCGTTTCCCTCTTGTTGGCCCAGTACCCCTTCAGCTGTCGCTGTCTTCAACCTCCAGACGACGTCATCCCTGTACGATCGCAGAACAGCCATCCGATCTTCTCCTTCCCTCACCGATTGCATGCCGTACACCTCCTCGTTCCCCTTAAAAGAACCACACCAACTCCCTGCCCTAGCCAAACCCTAGGCACTAGCTCCTCTCCCCATCGCCCACCGCCGTCGTTCTCATCTCGACTCCACCTTCATCCTCTGCTCTGTATTCTGAAACTCTGAACCTGTACCTCGACACCACCTCGTCGCCTCTCTGAAAACCGCCACCAATTCCTCGCCCTGGCCTCCTCGAGGTGCATCTAAGGAGGAAAATGGAACCGCCCCTTCGTGCTCTCCCTCTTTGGCGAAGGAGTCGTGAGCCGAGGAGGCCCCGGGCGGCCGCGCCGTCGAGGTTTCCGGCCGGCCGCCTCCCTGCTGATGCTCTGCGTCCGCCCCGACCCTTCCGCTCGAGGCCACCAAAGGTGAGGCTGCCCCCCTCGAACCGCTCCTCTCCCTTCCCCTCGGCTCGCCTCCTCCCTCTCCTCCAACCGCCCGCACCACGGCGCCCCCTAGTTCCCACGGCGAGCACCCTTCCATCGCTGCCATGGATTCAGTCGATGTCCAGTACCTGTTCGATTCAGTTAGTTCAGAGAATACCCCGCGGAA
Source organism: Alopecurus myosuroides (assembly GCA_028641055.1). Lineage (NCBI taxonomy): Eukaryota > Viridiplantae > Streptophyta > Magnoliopsida > Poales > Poaceae > Alopecurus > Alopecurus myosuroides. Next base: position 146,496,987 of record CM054060.1, read on the forward strand.
CAACAGCTTATCCACCCCGAGTCTCCTCTCTGTCAACGAAACACGCGAGTAGCCCATCTGGTCTGTCCCTTGCGCGCCCTACTGCAGGTCATGGGATCGAGTCCCGGCCACCCCTTTTTGCTACTGCTTTTCCGAATTTATTTCGGTTCGTTGTCTGAACCTCAAGCCCACTGCTAGCGATTCCCTGACACCAACCAAGCAGCAGCGCAGTGGTTGCTCCCTAGTGCAAGCAGCAGCAGTGCAGGGGATCAAATCCCACCCCCTGCATATTACCCATCTTTTTTATTTCAATTCTCCAGATCCACCAAATTCCTGTTAATCACACCTAGGCCCTTGCAAGTTAATCTAGATCCCTGGAAAATATTTCCTAAGTCCCTAGATCATAAAAAAATGGCAGATTTGCACTATTTCTTGTAAATGGCATAATAAATTCATTTTAACTCCAATTCCAACATTTTTTATATGTTTTCAATACCAAATTAAATGTTCTTTTCAAATATATAATTTGTTTACTGTTTTGAATATTTTAAATTGGTGCAATATTTGAAAACTTGTCAAATTCACTTAAATTTGCAAAATTCATAACTTGCTCATAAAAATTCCAAATTTCACAAACCAAATATGTTTTACAATCAATTGTTCATGTACTTTCCAAATATAAATTTTGTTTGCTGTTTTGAATAATTTAAATTGCTGAAAACAACTGTTTCTTGTTTATTGCAATTAAAATTGCCAAAATAATAACTTGCTCATTTTAAATCCAATTTCCACAAATGAAATATGTTTTCCATGCAAAATTAAACCCTCTTTCCAAATATAAACTTTGTTTTCTGTTTTGAATAATAAAAATTGGTTAAATAATTTAATCCTTGTTTAATTCATTTAATATTGATAAATTTGTCACTTGATCAAAACAAATTCTTTTGGGACATATAAAATATGTTTTCAAACCACAAAAGTGTAAACTTTTCAAATATGAACTTCACTCAATGTTTTGCCCAAATAAAAATTCAAATAAGTTCATGTTTGAATTTAAATTCATTTAATTCTTGTTTAACTTGTTTAATTCCTAAATACTTTATTTGAAATCCTTTTTCAACAAGTGAAACATGTAATCCAACTAAAATCTTGTTTCCTTTTCAAATATAAACTTTGTTATTTGTTCTGAACACTTTAAATTGATGAAAACAATAATTGCTTGTGTGACATGTCTAAGTAACCAAAACTTTCCAAAATTAACAAATCATTTCCAAACTTGTTTTATTCCTTTTTCCTTTGCATCTATCATTGTTATTTTGTTGTTATCTTGTCATCATCATCATGCAAGCATCATGTTTAACCACTTACACTTGTTAATCAAATGTAGATCATTGCTTCCACCTTAACCACTTGCATCCATATGCAATTCACATTGCATATGGGTCCAATTAAATTGTGTTATCTTGTCAAGTAGTTTATTCTGATGCATCTATTAACCTGACATGCATCATCCCATTGTTTGTGCACTATGCCATGTTATTGATTGTTTATCTTTCTGCATTGTCTGTTTGCTTCTTCCCGGATATACGACGACGTTGAGACCGACGATACTTACGACATCCCTTCTAAGGATTTAGCTCAGTACCAGGCTACTGGGTTTTGCAGGCAAGTTATCACTCACATGAACCATCGTGTTCCTTTCAACATTGGTTACCGATACTTTCCGTTGTCTATTTCTGCTAGCCTTAGTAGTAGTTGTTTCTGTTACGAACCTATCACATGTATCCCTTAACCCTGATATTGCCTCACTTCCATACCTATAACCATTGTTTGAGCCCGTGTCTTACTAGCATGCTTAGGTTGTTTTGCTCGAGTCTGTTACCCGTTACTTTCAGTTACTATTTCATTATGTTCTGGGGGCTCGATGTTAATCAATCAATCATGCTAATGTTATCGCTAAATAATAATTTGATGATAAGGCACCGGCAGGAGGCCCATGAGAGGTTTTGGAGCCTGCTAGTGTCGACCCTAATAGGAAAAGGGTCTTGTCTACTGATCCATGATGAGCGCACTACCCGCATTTGGGAAGCGAGTATGGGCGCCCCCCTCAACTTGACCTGATTCGCATCTCGTCCAAATCGCCTCATTTAGTTCGTGTTTTCCATTTGCCGCATCATGTTTTTGCGAGCCCAGGCCAGGGTGGAACTTTTGTAGTCGGCATATAGGGGGACACGGTCTTAGAGTGCTATGATGGTCCATTTTCTTCTGGGCTTGATTAGCCGTGCGCCCAAGGTTCTTTGGGCTTGATGCGAAGAATGGTTGGTTGTGTAGAGTACCCCGCTTGGTGGAAGTGCATTTCCATCTGGCGGGTTATTCTTGAGTGTACGGCCAAATTGGTGCAACCCTGCAGGGATAATCTTCTCGAGAAGCCGTGTTTTCCGCGGTTATGGATTACTTGGTGAAAGTACTGGCTAACAAGTACTCAGGACAACTTAAACATAATGATCAAACATGTTACACCCCATGATTAATAACTTGACTAGTAATAGGCTTATTGACACAATAATTTGAACCATCATTATTACAACTGTGTGAGTTATCCTCGGATCGCTTCTTTGGATAAGGGGCGAGATCCAGGATGGGTTTGTTTGAAGTTATCTTTCAGTTGGTTACAATCCTCGATCTTATCTCTTTTCTGTTAGCCGGAAGTGTTAGAATCTCTGTAGTTGTTTAGAGCAGCCAATTGCAGCATCTTTTATATCCCTTTCCTTCCGTTGAACCCAAAGCATCTGTGCTTGGTGTTGACGGGATTCATTTTGGTGAACTGTGAGTCTTGCTTGCCAGTACGTTGGTGTACTGACCCCTTTGGGGCTGTGGTTTACGCAGACGATGTTTCCGAGGATCTACATGGTGGCAACTACGTGGAGTATGACGAGACTGCTGACGAGTAGATAGCGGACCCGGGCAGGATCCGAGACTTCGTGGATGGGCTCCGTCTGTTTGTTTCCGGCCTCTTAGGCCTATTTGGTTCTTGTCTGTACTCAGACATGTTGAATGCTTCCGCTGTATTGTAATGATGTATTGTTGGGGCATGTGCCCTCTGAATGATTGTATTTGCTATCTCTGCTCTAATGAGAGCCATTTGCAACTTATTTCAATCTTTTGTGTCGTAGAGATCTGTTGTGATATCACTTGTTAAACGCCGTTGACGTACCATGTGTGTATGGTTTGAAGTACGTCGACGGAAGTGCCTTTGATCTCTAGTGGATAGTTTACATCGACGATGGAATAGCAGGGCTTGTGTTGTCGCGCATAAGCGCAGGCCTACCAGGAAGCTGGGACGTGGGAGCAGTTATGCCCCATAATCCAAGCATCTGCTATCCAGTTCGTACGGTGAGTATCCCCTAGAAATCAGGGTGCGACAAGTTGCAAGCAGGAGCATCACCATTCGCAAGCCTTCCAAATAGGTGTGACCGTTGCAACACATTGATATCATTGTTGGTTCCCGGCAAACCGAAGTGGCAATGCCATATCCACAAATTCTCGGACGCTACGGCTTCAAGCACAATTGTTGCATCTCGGCTTTTGCCGTAATATTGCCCGTGCGAAGCCTTCGGGCAATTTTTCTAAGTTCAATGCATGCAATATATGTTACCTAGCATATGCCCGGCCAACCTCTCCTTTCATTCATCGACATCAACCTTTTCGTACCATCTTCGTTTGGTGCTTGAAGATAAGTTGGACCAAACACACAGATCATAACCTTCACGAAACTACGCACGTACTCTATTGTAGTATCTTCACCAATACGAAGATACTCATCGGTGTAGTCCGCAGCGATTCCGTATGCAATAACCCTCATGGTCACGGATATCTTTTGGTATGCACTAAATCCCAATAATCCAGCGGCGTTCCTCCGGCGAGTAAAATAGCGAGAATTGGACTCGGAAGCCTCTACTATTTTGACAAAGAATGATCGGCGCATTCGGTACCTTCGCCGGAACAGATTGGCGGGATAGGTTGGCCGCTGGGAGAAGTAGTCTTGCATCAGCAGTTCGTTGCCGAGGTGGCGATTGCGCGGGATGCAGAGGCGGCCTACCTTCGATCCGCGCCGCTGGTTCCTCTCTCGATCCTCGTACTTGTAAGGACCCCAGACCGGCAGTCTGAAACCCTACGTATGCATACATTCACGATCCCAGAAAGATCAGTCGTGAACAACATACACAGTTGGCACACAGATATACATCATCCATTACACGAATACATAAAGGTATTACATAGAAGATCACATGATCAAGTTTAACGCAACTGCCACAAAGGCAGGCAGCTTGACAAACACAGCGGAAGACAAATAAAACACAACGTAGCTGAGCCCAAGTCACGCCTTAACCTACAGGCTGCTGACCCGGAGACGATCCTAGTTCACAAAGCCGTCAACTCCGTACTTCTCTGCATAGATATCCTTTGGAGGCTCCTTCTCCAAATCTGATAAGTAGATACCAGGGGCGAAACCATAATGAGTACATTTGAATGTACTCAGCAAGACATCCATCATGTCACTTACCAACATGCAAGTATGCTTATATGGTGGAATAGGTAGGCTATAAATAGGGTTCACTACCAATGGTGTTCATGTATGATGACACCACAGTTGCAGTCAGGTTAATCTGTATCTTCGTTGAAGAAGATACTTCAGAAGAAAATAAGATAATATACTTTTATTTCTCTTGTAGATATCACATGTACAAGAGGTTTTGTAAAGTTTTGTTAAAGAATATTTTCTCTTTGCAAAACTTCTTGGAATCAGTTTCCAGAATTCTTGCTTAGAGTAGAAAAGGTTTTCTTTGCAAAACATTTTGTTTTGTATAACATCATCTGGCTTTTCATCATCGACGATACCTCCACGGTATAAGTTTCCATTCCTTTCCGAACTTCACAAGTTCATCATTTCCAGTATTTCACAAATACAATTCCTTTTCAAAAACTTTCTCTTTTGAAAACATTGACACAATGCTAGCTACATGGCCATTCAACTGTCCATATCCGAGGACGCGGCTTCTTCGAAAAAGTTGTACTCTACAGAGGTGTACACATCCACCAGATCCAGTACACCTCCCGTGAACAATCACGGACTGTAACAACAGTATGTAAACATCAGGTATATGATCATAACCATCCACTATGTTCAAGCTAGAATATGCCTATCTCTCAGTTTTAATCTCCTCGGCACCATGTCGCACATCGCCATGACAGGAGACTCAACTGATGCAACCGGAGGGAAAATTAATCCCACACTTTTTATGTCTCAACATTGGGAGTTTTGACGACATTCGGTTCTAGGGTACGATGTCCCTTATAGCAAGTGAGATAGCACACACTAATAAGAACAAACTTCAAGTTAAGCCCCGTGCCCATGTTGGGGTAGGGTGGCAGTACGGTAAAGGTTGTCCGGCGAAGACTAGGTTATGTGTCATTTTTGAAAACACCACCTTCTCAAAAATGACCACTTCCACATTCCTCCGGAGAACAAGGATCCGCCTTTTCTCCGGGTTTTTTCGTAAAGCCTTTGTTTTGTAGAATCACAATTTTAGGGTGTCCACTTAGGGACTAATATATTTGATGGTAATAAATACCATATGGTGGCCTATGGGCTTGGTATTACCAAGTTTAACTACTGGCATAATAGTAACCTATAATATAGTATAGTAGTAATTTCCACCTCAAAAATAGTTTTGATAATCAAGTTTTTGGTAAAACTTCAGAAGTAAAACATGCATGATATTTAATGGTAAGTATTGTATCAGCAAGCAATCAGGATGCTTGCCTGGTATCTCTTTGTGTCCCTGGTTGTTGGAGTGACTGGAACTTGAAACAGAGCTTCCCGACACTTCCTTCCTCTTCGTTTTCTAACGTCGTAAAAAGAGAATGAAGGACACACATTCAGAACCAAACAAGACAAACAAGGCTACAAGTAATACATACAGCAAGCAATCAAGAAGTACCACCCAAGTTCTCAATGTTTCCCTTAAGAAAAATTGGCATAAAAACTATAGTTGAAAAGTCTGCTTTTTTCCTAGTGTTTATGTGTGGCCAATTCAATGATTTTTAGTTAAGAACACCATGGACCAGTGGGGTAAAGCACATGTTACTAGACAGTAGGGTGTCACATAAAACACATTTTGATGTCTAAAAATTCCCACAACAATCTCTATGGCTAGCACACATAATTTGCTAAATTACTCAAGTGGTGAAATAAGCTCATGACAACAAGTCAAACCTATTTTTCCACCATGAGGCAAACATACCAGTGGGTGTTCCACTAGCAAATATGCTCACCAAGAGGTTAATAAGCCTCTGGTCACTTTTATAAAAGTGCTCAAAACAAACAAACAAGCACCCAAAAACTCCTACTCATACTAGTAGAAAATTTAGGAAAAATACTAGACTAGTTTAGGCTACACTAGTTAATTTTATGCACAAGTGTGCAAGCTAGCAGAGGAAAAACACTCCTCTAACCAGTACCATAATTGCTACTGGATTCCACAAAATAACATAAAAAACATAGCTAGGAAACAAGGAAAAACTATGCTTAAAAAGCTACACATGTGAGGAGATTAATTCCTAGTCATCCAAGTGTTATTCATGCTTTTATGCTACTTAAGAGGAAACCTATCAGAGGTGAAAACCCTAAGATAATAATGCCACAAGGACATTCCATCCTCTGGTTTCCACACCAAAGATTCATATTTTTCCCTAAGGGAAAACAAGACAAAAAGCATACATGAATATCCTAGTGTGAAATCTAGTCCTTAAGCATTTCTATTTTAAACCTATTTCAAAAACAAGCACCAAGTATCTAGAGGTTCTATAACCAAAATAACAGTACCTAAATGGTACTAGTTTCATGAGAATTAATCTAGCAATAAGCCTAAAAAGCATTTAAAGATCTACTCAAAACATATATAAAAGAAACACATCTAGTGTGGGGGAAATAATGTTTCCACCAAAAATGCAATGAAACCAGTGGGTGTTCCACTAGCATATCAAAGCAGTAGGAGGTCACAATGCCTCTGGTCCACTTGCTAAAAATTTAACAAAAGACTAAACAAGCTTCTAGTGCAATAACAATACTAGCAGAAAATAACAGGGTGCTAAAATAAGCAAGGTAATGATACTCATGCTATTGTTTTCACACATGTGAAAACTTTAGGTGTCAAGTACTCATAACAACCTTATCAAAATGCTACTGGACCTATGGATACAACCCAAAAATATGTGGTCACAAAACCACAAATGATTATGTCAAAATTCCACACATGAGGGAATTTTTCCATAACCATTCTCAAAGTCATGACAAAGCTATTCATGCTTTTCTACCAACTCAAATGCAAGCTAGCAGAGGTGATTAACAACAAAATATAAGTATCAAAAGGGTGCTGTATCTAATATTCTCAACACAACAATCCAAGTGTTTGCACATAATTTATCACTCAAAAATACTATGCAAAATATTAACTAGAGATAAAACATATGTTAATAACGAAAATTCTATTTCTTCTCCACTCAAGTCCACACAATCTAACATGCTAAAATAGCTAAGTAAACCTTATAAAACAAGTTCACACAACTTATACATGCTAGAAAACAATATTGTAACACAAAAATATAATCACATAATTTAAATAGCTAAAATGCCAAAATGGCAGAAATATGCAAAACAAGGATCTGTCCACAAAATTTTCTAGGATGCTCTAAAAATTAAACCCTTCTAGGTTTGGATAGCCCAAAACATGTACAAGACCATCCAGTTGAGTTTGCATCAAAAATCATTTTTAATTATTTTATAAAAATCACCAAAGTGCTCTCTGGTGTTTTACCAAATTGCATGCCATTTCAAAAATACAATGAATTTGGAAACGAGGTTAAATGCTCCTGTTAGGAAATTTCAAGGGCTTTCCAATGAAATTGGCCTCACTTCATTCTGAGTTGTAAAATAAAAATGGTGCTCATTTTGGTGTTTCTGGTACCTGTTGCCAAATCATTTTTAATTTCAAAAATGTTCATCCAAAAGTAGATCTACAAAATGGAGGTGGTTTATATTTTGTTTATCTACCACTGTGATTTTTGGTTTGGTCAAATTCATTTTTTTGGTTGCCTTTTAGAGCCAAAAGTAAACAGGTATCAATCTGTCAAAAATTAAAAGGAAAAATCAAGCTGTTGGGCCAGATCTGTTACTGGGCCGGCCAGATCTAGCAGCACCGCGGCCAGAGCTAGCCCGAGCCGCTGACGCGCGGGCCTGGGCGCCACGGGGGCAGCCACGCAGCACAGCGAGGCCCCACCCGCAGTTTGACTTCGTCCGCGCGGGGTCAAGGGGGCGGTGACATCGTGCGCGCGTCACCACGACGTCACGCCGGCCGGAAACTGCTCCGGCGAGCTCCACAATCCACGTTTTAGTCCACCGTTTCACGAATTGAAACCACCTACGGATTGCTTACGACGAGGGGATTCACCTAGTGGATGATTCGTTTCCAGGGATGCACCGGAGAGCGGCGGCGACAGCGCGCACGCGGCGGCCGGACGGTACCGCGGCGAGACCACGAACTAGGGGGAGAGGGAGAGGGGAAATGCGACCGCGAGGAGCGCCTGCTCACCTAGAACTCAAAGGACGACTCGGTGAGGTCGGAGAGGGCTCGAGGGAGCGGCAATAGCTCGCCGGAGCTGTCGTCGGGCTCGGGGAAGGTTTGGATGGCGCGGGCTCCACGATGGGCTTCGGACCGATTCCTTGAGCACCGAGCAACTACTCGACGAGGCGGAGACAAAGGAGCCAACGGCGACCGGCGGCGAGGTACGCAGCGGCCGAATCGACGACGTCCATTTTCGGCTAGGGTTCGGTTTGGTTTTTTTTTCTTTGAGAGGAGAGAGAGAGCTTGTTCGAGGGGGGGGGAGAGAGAGGGGGCAGGTGAGAGGTGCACTTGAGGTCTTTTAAACGCCTAGATGGCTTACCTTCGAAGCAATGGAAGCATGGGCTCCCATGCCCCTCTGCTGCGTCATCTACAGGAAGAAGAAGACCATGTGTGACTAGGATTTCAATTTAGTCCCTGGAAAATTACAAGTAGGTCCCTGTACTCTCAGAAAATGGATGTTTTCCCTAGGCAAACAAAGTTATAAATTTAAATCCTTTTGCCCAAAATTCTAATTAGTTAATGTGCACAACATATATGAAAATTGGATCAATAGGAGAAACTTGGTAATTCAAAGTTGTTCAAATTTGAATTCTTACATAAATGGACATTGAATTTATTTGACTACTTAGGAGCTTCCAAAAATTATAATTTTTGGCACACATTCCTCATTTGATGTGTTCCTTATGTGGTAGAAAACTCAAGTCATTTAGAGTTACTTCATAGAACAAACTTGTTCAAATTTCAAAAAGGTGCTGTGAAGAAAACAGGGGTTTTTGGAAACTTAAACAATTCAAAAACTTGTTTCCTTTTGGTTTTCATCCTTATTTATGATATAGAGCATGTGGTATTTATTTAATGGCATTTGGAAAAAGTTTGTAGAACAAACTTGTTCAAAATCCCAAATGTTGCTGTGGAGAAAATTCATGTTTTCAGGGCTTTAATGGATTCAATTTTTGGTCTCCTCTTGTGTGTGTTCCTTATTTGATATAAGGAAGCAATGGTATGAATTTCAGATCATTTGATTAAAGTTTCCAATAGTAACTTGTTTTAGTTTTCTGTTTCTGGAAATATTGGAATTTCTATTTAATAAGGCACTTGGCTTTTCTTTAACAATGCTTTGCCAAAATATTTATATGACTAGGGATAGCAAGTCAATGCTCTCCAATACCTTTGTTTTTAATATTGCAAGGTTGGAAAAACATTTGATAATATTTTGGTGAAGCATTTAAGAATGCCTCTTTTTCTGATAATCTTTTAGGGAAATTTTAATAAGTGTTTCCTCTTTCTTAATTTAGGCCTTGGAATAATATTCAACATGTATGGGACTCATAAGATAGTTTTTTGGAAAACTCTTTGATCAATATTTACTTTAGAAAATATTGTCAAGGTCATTGAAACAATATGTTGAATATTTTTAGTTTACTGCTTTGCTATCTTTTTAAGTTTGCAAGTTTATATAATTAGTTTGTTTAGTTGCACTCAAACAAATACAACCAAAGTTTAATTGTCACAAACATAGTTTAATTGTAAAGCAATTAGCAAAACAATTGTGTTAACAGGTATTCCAAAATTGGGATGTGACAGGTCTTCCCCCCTTAAAAAGAATCTCGTCCCCGAGATTCACAAGCGAGGACTAAGGGAGGGCCAACAAACACAATGTTAGTGTTGGAGTGAAGGTGCTTCCCCCCTTTGACTTTTCTTGGGAGGTGGGGTACTACCCTAAATTAGCAACTTCATTTTAGGTCCAAAACTTTTGTTTCCTAGTTTGAACAAAAATTAAGGTTAGTGCAGAACTACCTGGAAAAATACCGTCAATTATTACATGAGTTCCTAGCTATATCCCACATATTACATACAACATATGGAGTTGTGTACCACTCTCATAGAAAGGTATATAAGAAGCTAAAAATATAGCTTGTGGGTGCAAAGGTTAGGTTGCTAAGGTAAAAATAAACAGACAGAATAATACCCATGGCAGTGGGTATTACTCACCACAAGCAACTATCACTTAATGTGCTCATGATTTTAGTTGGATGTTTTAGTTTCATAAGATACTCTTAAGCACAATCATAACACAAGTATAAACTCATGCTAAGATAAAACATTTAAACAAAATCCAATAAGCAAGCAAACAACACCACAGATGAATAGACTATTTAATCACTAGGTTATTGTTTATTAGAGGTTTCGGAATCCATCCATCATGAACAATTAGCAAACAACCAGTAGCTAAAAACCAACGAATATAATCATAAAGATACTCTAAGACACCACCTTCACCCAAGATTAAACTCCTATTACACAGGCATAAAAAAAAATCAGGACTGCACAAATAACATACTAGTATGAAAAATCTACACCAGCATGCTATAAGAGATAATCATATCCTATAACCATAGAACATGCAACTAAATAATTCATGGCATGATAACAGAAGTAATAACTTCCTAAACATGCTATATCAACACATATACTCATAAAATAAAAAGAGGTAATACTAGAGCAAAAATCACCATTTTCTAGTGGTGGAACTATTTTCACTCTAGAGAAGCAAACAATGCTATCATGATGTTTAAACTTAAACAAGCAAGTCATGAACATAAATGTACCTAATAACAGTACACAAAACTTACTCATGTTAGTAAGCACAAACACCAAAGTAATTTTATGAATCAACCATTAAGCATGCAGAAATTTCTTCTAGCAGATTTCTGTTTTCTTTAATCAATTACTAGCAAACAAGCAAGGTATAACTCACACAACCAGTAGCTATGCAAGTAATGAAAAGTTATCTAAACCTTCTCAAAAATCCATACACTCAATTTAAAATCATTCACAAACAATCTACCAATCAAGAGGAATTTATTTTATTTGCGAACAATTTAATTTCAGCACACGATAGTGAGACATTTCTTAACATGATACCCCTAAGGAATATTATGCTAACAAAAGGATCACACCTAAACATATTAGTATTTACTAATAATAAATAAACTTCTCATTTGCATAAGTGAAAAGAAACAATTATATTTTCCATGGTGGAAAATAGAAATCAATCACATAGTGAAACATGCTATTTTCACACAGGTGTATGGTTGGGGATTTTTATCCTCAAGCTAAAATGCAATGGGACCAGTGGGCTATGGCCCACTAATACCAAGTAAAAAATAGGTACTAGCCTCTGGTTACTCATGAAAAACTTTGCATACAAGATAAAAATATAAGGCTATTTAATCTAGTGAAACAATACTAGTGCATACTGATAGTAATGCTTACATATGCTTTACTATTAAAAGACATGCAAGCTAACAGAGGTACAAGCATCAAAATAACAGTACCTAAATGGTACTGGACTCAAAGAAAACATAGCACAAAATTTATCAAAGCATTCACACAAAGATCTAGCTTTCACAATAATTCCAAATAATAAAAACTGGAAAAATAGCAAATGTTACTCATGCTTTGCTATAAGATCTCATGCAAATTAATGAAGATAACAGCATATAAATAACAGTACCAAAATGGTACTGGATCTATCGTAACCATAACAAAAATCTAGGTACAACAAATCTATAAGGATTTGCCCACTCAACAATCCCAATAATAAAACTGGAAGGTAACAAATGCTATTTCAATCTTATTCGAGTTTCCAATCATGCACACACTTTCTAGGGTAGATTTATTGTAATAAAACAACATAATAACAAGTCCTACCAACTCCATATAAGTTAGGAAGCAAGATTGAATAAAACACAAATTTATTTCAATCAAGAGCACACAAAGAAACAAAAACAGGAAAACTGTTGTTTTCTTGGTCTATCATAAACATTCCATTGTTCACTTAATTTCTAAACCTCGAATTTCATAGTACCTACAATGTCTACTACTATTTGGTTTCCAAAGTAGATACACATGATATCCTATTGACTAGTAAACGAATAGGTCATCATTTTATTTTCTCATGACTTCTCCTTTTTACCAACTAGAGTAAAAGGTGTCGTAAGTCACTTAATTCTTGGTTTAGAAAGAGTTGTCAGTAGTTCGCATGCTTTGGTTAGGTGTCAACCTAATATTATACAAAGCATGTTAGTCTTGTTAGCTTTCTATTTAATCATGTTTTTCTGACAAGATACGACTAGTGTCATCGTACGTCGAATATTTAATTGTGCTCTTTTGATTGGCTTTTTAGGGGGTTGCGCATCATGGCCTGTGAAAAATTCTTTCGCACCTTTCTCCAGAGGAGGGAGGTATATAACTTTTAAAAGGGTATTTCTCTAGTTTGGCCTTTTAAAAGGGAGCATAAAAAAAATGTGCAACATTTTGCCAACAGGGTAAAAAGAGTCTTTTGCAATTAGACAAAACACAGAGGTTTTGGTCAGTAGTGGTTGGTTTTCTTCACGCATTTTCTTCTTTAAAGGTTGTCGTTGTTGGAGCTTTATATGTTGGAGTGCATCACTGGTAGCAACGCTATCAGCTCGTGTGGCTTGATGGTCCTCTATTATTAGGCCCAACGGTGCTTTCATTGATGGTGGGGAAATGGTGGTGGTTCACGACAGGTCGCATTATGAAGCGAAAACAAGTATAAGTCTAAGCAACAAATTCTTGTTTTTGAATGCTATACAAACATTTTTGCTTGCAAAAATTTTACACGAGGCGATTCAAAAACAAGAGCGGGGCAATCACAAATCTGCAAATTTTGAGCACCCCACAAACATATAGAAGCCTAGATGAACCAAATTCTACACCAAACAACAGCACAAAGTCCTACGGACACACATAAGCAAGCCAAAACACACAAGCAAGACTCCATTGGGGCTACGTCGGGGAAGGCGACTCATGGGGTAATCGCTAAATTACTCCAAACTAGACTAATCCAAAAATCCTAGAAGTGGTTGAAGAACTATATCTACTTCTGACCAACATTACTGTAGAGCTAGGCAATTATTTTGGTCTTCTCGGGACAACGGCAAGTATAAAAGTTTCTGCATAGAAACAATATAATAGAAGTAAAGTTTTGATAAAAACTTTTAACTGTGAGAGGTAATAATATGCAACAATCTGTTTTTGAAACCCCAACTATTTTCTGAACAGAAAACTTCAAAAGCGAGAGATGTTTCAAAAACAGAGCGGAGCAGTTGTAAACAAGTAAGAAATAAACTCTTAACCGAGAGAGATACCAACTCTACAAGGCCCGCCCTTCGAACCAATGTTCAAGGACGCCCTTGATATGCATTTATAATCTTTTGAAAAGATAATAAGGAGGGGAAAATATACTAAAATTCTCTTAGATAAAAATAATGTAGATAGTAAATAGGTTTTTACTCAAAAATACTTTTCTTTCCTATCTGACGTCCATGCTAACTAAGGTCTCCTAAGGTCAGGATGGCTCTGATACCAACTCTGTAAGGACCCCAGACCGGCAGTCTGAAACCCTACGTATGCATACATTCACGATCCCAGAAAGATCAGTCGTGAACAACATACACAGTTGGCACACAGATATACATCATCCATTACACGAATACATAAAGGTATTACATAGAAGATCACATGATCAAGTTTAACGCAACTGCCACAAAGGCAGGCAACTTGACAAACACAGCGGAAGACAAATAAAACACAACGTAGCTGAGCCCAAGTCACGCCTTAACCTACAGGCTGCTGACCCGGAGACGATCCTAGTTCACAAAGCCGTCAACTCCGTACTTCTCTGCATAGATATCCTTTGGAGGCTCCTTCTCCAAATCTGATAAGTAGATACCAGGGGCGAAACCATAATGAGTACATTTGAATGTACTCAGCAAGACATCCATCATGTCACTTACCAACATGCAAGTATGCTTATATGGTGGAATAGGTAGGCTATAAATAGGGTTCACTACCAATGGTGTTCATGTATGATGACACCACAGTTGCAGTCAGGTTAATCTGTATCTTCGTTGAAGAAGATACTTCAGAAGAAAATAAGATAATATACTTTTATTTCTCTTGTAGATATCACATGTACAAGAGGTTTTGTAAAGTTTTGTTAAAGAATATTTTCTCTTTGCAAAACTTCTTGGAATCAGTTTCCAGAATTCTTGCTTAGAGTAGAAAAGGTTTTCTTTGCAAAACATTTTGTTTTGTATAACATCATCTGGCTTTTCATCATCGACGATACCTCCACGGTATAAGTTTCCATTCCTTTCCGAACTTCACAAGTTCATCATTTCCAGTATTTCACAAATACAATTCCTTTCAAAAACTTTCTCTTTTGAAAACATTGACACAATGCTAGCTACATGGCCATTCAACTGTCCATATCCGAGGACGCGGCTTCTTCGAAAAAGTTGTACTCTGCAGAGGTGTACACATCCACCAGATCCAGTACACCTCCCGTGAACAATCACGGACTGTAACAACAGTATGTAAACATCAGGTATATGATCATAACCATCCACTATGTTCAAGCTAGAATATGCCTATCTCTCAGTTTTAATCTCCTCGGCACCATGTCGCACATCGCCATGACAGGAGACTCAACTGATGCAACCGGAGGGAAAATTAATCCCACACTTTTTATGTCTCAACATTGGGAGTTTTGACGACATTCGGTTCTAGGGTACGATGTCCCTTATAGCAAGTGAGATAGCACACACTAATAAGAACAAACTTCAAGTTAAGCCCCGTGCCCATGTTGGGGTAGGGTGGCAGTACGGTAAAGGTTGTCCGGCGAAGACTAGGTTATGTGTCATTTTTGAAAACACCACCTTCTCAAAAATGACCACTTCCACATTCCTCCGGAGAACAAGGATCCGCCTTTTCTCCGGGTTTTTCCGTAAAGCCTTTGTTTTGTAGAATCACAATTTTAGGGTGTCCACTTAGGGACTAATATATTTGATGGTAATAAATACCATATGGTGGCCTATGGGCTTGGTATTACCAAGTTTAACTACTGGCATAATAGTAACCTATAATATAGTATAGTAGTAATTTCCACCTCAAAAATAGTTTTGATAATCAAGTTTTTGGTAAAACTTCAGAAGTAAAACATGCATGATATTTAATGGTAAGTATTGTATCAGCAAGCAATCAGGATGCTTGCCTGGTATCTCTTTGTGTCCCTGGTTGTTGGAGTGACTGGAACTTGAAACAGAGCTTCCCGACACTTCCTTCCTCTTCGTTTTCTAACGTCGTAAAAAGAGAATGAAGGACACACATTCAGAACCAAACAAGACAAACAAGGCTACAAGTAATACATACAGCAAGCAATCAAGAAGTACCACCCAAGTTCTCAATGTTTCCCTTAAGAAAAATTGGCATAAAAACTATAGTTGAAAAGTCTGCTTTTTTCCTAGTGTTTATGTGTGGCCAATTCAATGATTTTTAGTTAAGAACACCATGGACCAGTGGGGTAAAGCACATGTTACTAGACAGTAGGGTGTCACATAAAACACATTTTGATGTCTAAAAATTCCCACAACAATCTCTATGGCTAGCACACATAATTTGCTAAATTACTCAAGTGGTGAAATAAGCTCATGACAACAAGTCAAACCTATTTTCCACCATGAGGCAAACATACCAGTGGGTGTTCCACTAGCAAATATGCTCACCAAGAGGTTAATAAGCCTCTGGTCACTTTTATAAAAGTGCTCAAAACAAACAAACAAGCACCCAAAAACTCCTACTCATACTAGTAGAAAATTTAGGAAAAATACTAGACTAGTTTAGGCTACACTAGTTAATTTTATGCACAAGTGTGCAAGCTAGCAGAGGAAAAACACTCCTCTAACCAGTACCATAATTGCTACTGGATTCCACAAAATAACATAAAAAACATAGCTAGGAAACAAGGAAAAACTATGCTTAAAAAGCTACACATGTGAGGAGATTAATTCCTAGTCATCCAAGTGTTATTCATGCTTTTATGCTACTTAAGAGGAAACCTATCAGAGGTGAAAACCCTAAGATAATAATGCCACAAGGACATTCCATCCTCTGGTTTCCACACCAAAGATTCATATTTTTCCCTAAGGGAAAACAAGACAAAAAGCATACATGAATATCCTAGTGTGAAATCTAGTCCTTAAGCATTTCTATTTTAAACCTATTTCAAAAACAAGCACCAAGTATCTAGAGGTTCTATAACCAAAATAACAGTACCTAAATGGTACTAGTTTCATGAGAATTAATCTAGCAATAAGCCTAAAAAGCATTTAAAGATCTACTCAAAACATATATAAAAGAAACACATCTAGTGTGGGGGAAATAATGTTTCCACCAAAAATGCAATGAAACCAGTGGGTGTTCCACTAGCATATCAAAGCAGTAAGAGGTCACAATGCCTCTGGTCCACTTGCTAAAAATTTAACAAAAGACTAAACAAGCTTCTAGTGCAATAACAATACTAGCAGAAAATAACAGGGTGCTAAAATAAGCAAGGTAATGATACTCATGCTATTGTTTTCACACATGTGAAAACTTTAGGTGTCAAGTACTCATAACAACCTTATCAAAATGCTACTGGACCTATGGATACAACCCAAAAATATGTGGTCACAAAACCACAAATGATTATGTCAAAATTCCACACATGAGGGAATTTTTCCATAACCATTCTCAAAGTCATGACAAAGCTATTCATGCTTTTCTACCAACTCAAATGCAAGCTAGCAGAGGTGATTAACAACAAAATATAAGTATCAAAAGGGTGCTGTATCTAATATTCTCAACACAACAATCCAAGTGTTTGCACATAATTTATCACTCAAAAATACTATGCAAAATATTAACTAGAGATAAAACATATGTTAATAACGAAAATTCTATTTCTTCTCCACTCAAGTCCACACAATCTAACATGCTAAAATAGCTAAGTAAACCTTATAAAACAAGTTCACACAACTTATACATGCTAGAAAACAATATTGTAACACAAAAATATAATCACATAATTTAAATAGCTAAAATGCCAAAATGGCAGAAATATGCAAAACAAGGATCTGTCCACAAAATTTTCTAGGATGCTCTAAAAATTAAACCCTTCTAGGTTTGGATAGCCCAAAACATGTACAAGACCATCCAGTTGAGTTTGCATCAAAAATCATTTTTAATTATTTTATAAAAATCACCAAAGTGCTCTCTGGTGTTTTACCAAATTGCATGCCATTTCAAAAATACAATGAATTTGGAAACGAGGTTAAATGCTCCTGTTAGGAAATTTCAAGGGATTTCCAATGCAATTGGCCTCACTTCATTCTGAGTTGTAAAATAAAAATGGTGCTCATTTTGGTGTTTCTGGTACCTGTTGCCAAATCATTTTTAATTTCAAAAATGTTCATCCAAAAGTAGATCTACAAAATGGAGGTGGTTTAGATTTTGTTTATCTACCACTGTGATTTTTGGTTTGGTCAAATTCATTTTTTTGGTTGCCTTTTAGAGCCAAAAGTAAACAGGTATCAATCTGTCAAAAATTAAAAGGAAAAATCAAGCTGTTGGGCCAGATCTGTTACTGGGCCGGCCAGATCTAGCAGCACCGCGGCCAGAGCTAGCCCGAGCCGCTGACGCGCGGGCCTGGGCGCCACGGGGGCAGCCACGCAGCACAGCGAGGCCCCACCCGCAGTTTGACTTCGTCCGCGCGGGGTCAAGGGGGCGGTGACATCGTGCGCGCGTCACCACGACGTCACGCCGGCCGGAAACTGCTCCGGCGAGCTCCACAATCCACGTTTTAGTCCACCGTTTCACGAATTGAAACCACCTACGGATTGCTTACGACGAGGGGATTCACCTAGTGGATGATTCGTTTCCAGGGATGCACCGGAGAGCGGCGGCGACAGCGCGCACGCGGCGGCCGGACGGTACCGCGGCGAGACCACGAACTAGGGGGAGAGGGAGAGGGGAAATGCGACCGCGAGGAGCGCCTGCTCACCTAGAACTCAAAGGACGACTCGGTGAGGTCGGAGAGGGCTCGAGGGAGCGGCAATAGCTCGCCGGAGCTGTCGTCGGGCTCGGGGAAGGTTTGGATGGCGCGGGCTCCACGATGGGCTTCGGACCGATTCCTTGAGCACCGAGCAACTACTCGACGAGGCGGAGACAAAGGAGCCAACGGCGACCGGCGGCGAGGTACGCAGCGGCCGAATCGACGACGTCCATTTTCGGCTAGGGTTCGGTTTGGTTTTTTTTTTCTTTGAGAGGAGAGAGAGAGCTTGTTCGAGGGGGGGGGGAGAGAGAGGGGGCAGGTGAGAGGTGCACTTGAGGTCTTTTAAACGCCTAGATGGCTTACCTTCGAAGCAATGGAAGCATGGGCTCCCATGCCCCTCTGCTGCGTCATCTACAGGAAGAAGAAGACCATGTGTGACTAGGATTTCAATTTAGTCCCTGGAAAATTACAAGTAGGTCCCTGTACTCTCAGAAAATGGATGTTTTCCCTAGGCAAACAAAGTTATAAATTTAAATCCTTTTGCCCAAAATTCTAATTAGTTAATGTGCACAACATATATGAAAATTGGATCAATAGGAGAAACTTGGTAATTCAAAGTTGTTCAAATTTGAATTCTTACATAAATGGACATTGAATTTATTTGACTACTTAGGAGCTTCCAAAAATTATAATTTTTGGCACACATTCCTCATTTGATGTGTTCCTTATGTGGTAGAAAACTCAAGTCATTTAGAGTTACTTCATAGAACAAACTTGTTCAAATTTCAAAAAGGTGCTGTGAAGAAAACAGGGGTTTTTGGAAACTTAAACAATTCAAAAACTTGTTTCCTTTTGGTTTTCATCCTTATTTATGATATAGAGCATGTGGTATTTATTTCATGGCATTTGGAAAAAGTTTGTAGAACAAACTTGTTCAAAATCCCAAATGTTGCTGTGGAGAAAATTCATGTTTTCAGGGCTTTAATGGATTCAATTTTTGGTCTCCTCTTGTGTGTGTTCCTTATTTGATATAAGGAAGCAATGGTATGAATTTCAGATCATTTGATTAAAGTTTCCAATAGTAACTTGTTTTAGTTTTCTGTTTCTGGAAATATTGGAATTTCTATTTAATAAGGCACTTGGCTTTTCTTTAACAATGCTTTGCCAAAATATTTATATGACTAGGGATAGCAAGTCAATGCTCTCCAATACCTTTGTTTTTAATCTTGCAAGGTTGGAAAAACATTTGATAATATTTTGGTGAAGCATTTAAGAATGCCTCTTTTTCTGATAATCTTTTAGGGAAATTTTAATAAGTGTTTCCTCTTTCTTAATTTAGGCCTTGGAATAATATTCAACATGTATGGGACTCATAAGATAGTTTTTTGGAAAACTCTTTGATCAATATTTACTTTAGAAAATATTGTCAAGGTCATTGAAACAATATGTTGAATATTTTTAGTTTACTGCTTTGCTATCTTTTTAAGTTTGCAAGTTTATATAATTAGTTTGTTTAGTTGCACTCAAACAAATACAACCAAAGTTTAATTGTCACAAACATAGTTTAATTGTAAAGCAATTAGCAAAACAATTGTGTTAACAGGTATTCCAAAATTGGGATGTGACAGTACTCCTTGATGGCCATCACGACCACCAACATCTGCTATCGATGGTTCGCCAGGAGGTTCTCCACATCCGAGTCCTCGTCGGAGGAAGAATCAGCGAGCAAAACTTCCTCATCTTGGCTCAAGTCCATCTGCCAAACGAGAATGAGAGAGTGGGCGGCAGAGCAGGGGCGGTGGGGGAGGAGGCGGAGAATCCCACCTGAGATTTTGCGAGGCCGACGCGGTGGGGGTCGGTCCCGACAGGCGGCGCAGCGGTGGCAGATCCCCTTTCGCCGGGGCGGCCTCGATCTTGGGCGGCGAAGACAAAGAGCCGGCTCCGCCGTGGGGGCCCGAATGCGCAGGGCATATGCTGACGTTCGGCGGGGGCGGGGATGAGGAGAATGGGGTTCGGCGGCCGGAATCTAGGGCGGCGACGGGGAGGGCGGTCGTCGTGGCTGGAAGGGGAAAGGTGATGGGGGGATAGTAACCCGGTAGGCCAACCTCAAGGGGTAACCCGGCCCAAGATGTGCTGCACAGGATTCGGCTAAGGATAAGGAAACCTTTGGAAGGCTCGAAGTTTGTAGGCCTCGTAACCCGGATTGTGGGTTGCGGTAAGGAAAGCTAGGGTTTGTGAGTAGAGTTCGTGTAGGACTCAAACTGCGCCTTGGAGGGCAAGCCAAGGGGGGGTACAGGTGTTTTATAAACCGGCCCCTAGGTTTAGTTCGCGAGAGATTCAAGTCATAGTTGTATCACCAATTATTGAGTATCCAGTATAGTTCATATTCGAGATCCGGCGAGTTGCTTCCGGTTCTTAGATCGCTTTTTGCCATGTCTTCCTTCGAGCTAAACCCTCTCCCAAATACCTGTGTCGACTTTCCCCAGGATCAGTTACCCCAGGTAACATCTGCCGTGATTATCCCACGACAGTTGGCGCCCACCGTGGGGCCTGCGTCCAAAGGTGTTTACATCACGGGAGAAGCTCGGAAGAGCATGAAGAACTTCATCGTCGGCGAGATCTACACCAATGACGAAGGAGAGAAGATAGTGGACGGTTCCGGCTGGGAGCTAGAGCCGGGTCATCTCGAATCCGGATCTACTGTGGCGATCGGCCAAATCAGTATCTTCATCGGTATGGTACGTACACTTGATTTAAGAGGACAATATCACGTGCATGTTACAGGACTTCTAGCAGGGACAAAGGAGCATTAAATCAGGCGGTGAATTCAACTTCTGCGGCCGTTCCGAGATACCTAAGATGGGCGGAGCAAGAGGTAACGTGGAGTAGAGGGGATCACCCGGAAGGAATAGAGCGCCCCGGAACCTTGGCATTGGTGGTCGCTCCGCAGGTCAATGGTTACGAATTGAAAAAAGTCTTGATGGATGGAGGGAGCAGCATCAACATCCTGTATTGGGAGACCTTCTTGCGCATGAACCTCAAAGAATCACAGCTACAGAAAACTTCGACAGTTTTTCATGGAATCGTGCCGGGTCATTCGGCGCGCCCCGAAGGAAAAATCACATTGGAGGTCGCTTTCGGAGAATCGGTGGATAATTATCGCGTGGAGTGGCTCACGTTTGAAGTGGTCAAGTTGCACAGTCCTTATCATGCGCTGTTCGGAAGGCCGGCTTACGCCAAGTTCATGGCTAGGCCGTGCTATGTGTATTTGCAGCTAAAGATTCCGGGCCCCAAACGGACCATCACCATCCATGGGAGCCGGGACATAGCAGCTGAGTGCGATGAAGGGGATTCAGTGATGGCTGAGCAAGCTTGCAGAAAGGAAGAACTCAAATATTACCGGTCTCAAGTAGATCCGGATGATGGCACGGCATTGAGAAGGCCGGACTCCGAGGACGAAAGAGTGAAGTTTAAAGCAGCACAGGACACCAAGAAAGTAGATTTCGTGGAGGGAGATCCCACCAAGCAGTTCACTATAGGGTCTAACTTGAAAAGCGAGCAGGAAAAGGCTCTTGTGGAGTTCATTCGTTCAAATGCGGACGTATTTGCTTGGACGCCCAGCGACATGCCGGGCATCCCCACTGAGTTAGCGGAGCACAGTTTGCACGTGGATCCCAAGGCTAGGCCTGTGAAGCAGGGTTTGAGAAAAATGAATGAGGAAAGAAGAAGAGCCATAGGCGAGGAAATCGCGCGGCTATTAACTGCAGGTTTTATCATGGAAGTATTTCACCCGGACTGGCTAGCAAATCCGGTTCTTGTGATGAAAAAGACAAACGAGTGGAGGATGTGCATCGATTTCACAAGTCTCAATAAACATTGCCCAAAGGATCCGTTCGCGCTACCAAGGATAGACCAAATCATAGACGCGGTAGCCGGGAGTGACTTGCTGTGTTTCCTGGACGCATATTCGGGATATCACCAGATTAAACTCAAAAAGGAGGATTGGGAGAAAACGTCGTTTATAACCCCTTTTGGGGCCTTCTGCTACAAAACCATGACATTTGGATTGAAGAACGCGGGCGCAACTTACCAGCGGTGTATTCAGAAGTGCTTCGAAGATCAAATTGGGCGCAATGTGCACGCTTATGTGGATGATGTGGTTATTAAGACCCGGAAGGCAGAGACATTTATCGATGATCTAAAGGAGACGTTCAAAAACTTGAGGAGATACCAGATGAAGCTTAACCCAACCAAGTGCGTGTTCGGAGTTCCGGCTGGGAAATTACTCGGCTTTATAGTCTCCGAGAGAGGAATCGAGGCAAACCCGGATAAAATCAAGGCCATCCAGAATCTGAAAAAACCGGAAAATTTGAAGCATGTTCAAAAGCTCACGGGCTGCGTAGCAGCCTTGAGCCGATTCATATCCAGACTTGGAGAAAAGGCAATACCTTTGTACCGGCTCTTGCGGAAATCAGATAAATTCGTATGGGATCAAGAAGCAGATGAGGCGTTTGAAGCACTAAAGAAGCAGCTATCTGAAGCACCAGTACTAGCGGCGCCAGGTCCTAAAGAGCCTATGTTACTATACGTGGCAGCTGGCCCCCGAGCTGTTAGCGCAGTAGTTGTCGTGGAACGCAAAGAGGATGGGAAAGGTTACCCGGTTCAGAGGCCGGTTTATTACGTCAGCGAGGTATTATCAGAAGCAAAGCAGCGCTATCCACATTGGCAAAAGTTGGTATTCGGGGTCTTTATGGCCAGCCGGAAGTTGAAGCCGTATTTCCAAGAACATCCCATAACAGTGGTTAGTTCAATACCAATGTCGGATATTATCAGAAACTCAGATGCGACGGGAAGAATAGCCAAGTGGGCAATAGAGATGGGGGATTATCATATCAGCTACGAGCCCAGGTCAGCAATCAAGTCCCAGGCTTTGGTCGATTTCGTTAACGATTGGACGCACACTGGAATGGCTACCATAGTTCCAAATTCCGAATCATGGACCATGCACTTTGATGGATCAAAGCAATACGAGGGATCAGGAGCTGGAGTGGTGCTGACATCGCCCAAGGGAGACAAATTGAGTTACGTACTGCAAATTCACTTTGACTGTTCAAATAACGTGGCCGAGTATGAGGCCCTATTGCATGGCTTGAAGGTAGCCAAGGAGATGAACATTAGAAGGATACGATGCTTTGGAGATTCGGATCTTGTGGTACAACAGGTATCAGGAACTTGGGATAGAAAGGACGCAACTATGGCAGCGTACCGCAGGGAGGTCGATAGGGTTGCCGGGTGTTTTTCCGGGTATGAGGTGGAGCATATAGACAGAAGAAAAAACGAGGCAGCAGACGCACTCGCCAGACTCGGCTCGCGCAGAGAGCCGGTCCCACCTAATGTTTTCCTGGACGAATTATGGCGACCATCAGTTAAAACTGAGTCTGAGGAAGAACTGGCAAATCAAGACCCGGATTTGGAACTCGTGGCCACAGTACGTGTCGTTCCCGAGTGGACAGAACCATACCTGGCCTACCTATCACGGGGCGAGTTACCAGAACAGGAGGTGTTAGCAAGACAAGTTCTGAGGCGAGCGAAAGGATACTCCATTATCAGTGGGGAGTTATACAAGAGAAGTGCAGCAGGAGTCTTTTTGCGCTGCGTAGCACCAGAGGAAGGCCGACAGATTCTTAAGGAAATCCATGAAGGTGATTGCGGGCATCACGCATCCACAAGATCCCTAGTGGCCAAAGCCTATCGACATGGATTCTTCTGGCTCACGGCTCTAGCAGACGCGGAACGATTAGTAGCAAGGTGCGACGGATGTCAAAGGTACGCTCGCCAAACCCATGTGCCGGCTATGGAATTGCGAACCATCCCGTTAACTTGGCCATTTGCTGTATGGGTTATGGACATGGTTGGCCCCTTCCACATGTCACCTTGCAAGAAGACACATCTTTTAGTGGCTATCGATAAGTTTACCAAGTGGGTCGAGGTTATGCCAGTTACTAATTGCGAAGCAGCTACAGCAGTCAAGTTCCTGAAAAGAATTATCTACCGGTTCGGGTACCCTCACAGCATAATTACCGATAATGGAACCAACATGTCCCTTGGAGAGATGGAAAAATTCTGTGGCAACAATGGAATCCGGCTCGATGTAGCGTCAGTGGCTCATCCACAGGCCAATGGGCAAGTAGAGAGAGCAAACCAAGAGTTGCTTCGTGGATTAAAGCCGCGATTGCGAGTTCCTTGCGTCAGGGCCGCTGGAGCTTGGGTCGAAGAACTTCCTTCAGTGGTCTGGGGTATCAACACCACACCCAACAGATCCACTCAGATGACACCCTTCTTCATGGTCTATGGGGCAGAAGCAGTATTACCAAGCGATATTATTCATGATTCACCAAGAGTGGCATCTTATGTTGAAGTAGAGAACGAAAAGACCCGGCAAGATGCCGTGGATATGTTAGAAGAGCAAAGGGAACAAGCCTTGGAAAGATCCGCCATATATCAGCAAGATTTACGGAGGTACCATAGCCGGCGTGTGAAAACCCGGGTCTTCCAGGAAGGAGACCTGGTTCTGCGCCTGGTTCAGACAAACGAAGGAAAACACAAGCTATCACCACCGTGGGAAGGACCTTTCATCATAAGCCGGAATCTGCATAATGAGTCATATTACTTGATAGACGCAAGGGAAGAATCGGCCATAGCTAATGACACTGCTCATACCACTGCACCTATGCAAGAGAGAGACAGACCATGGAACGTGGCTCAGCTACGCCCGTATTATACTTAGCAAGGACTATGTTGGTGCACGGGAATTAAACGATGTAACAGGCAGCAGGTTTCAGACGTACTCTTTTCCCATCCAGGGTACCCTTGGGGACTGGACGGGTTTTTAATGAGGCGGCCTGCTGACCTAATTTTCTCATATCAAATAAAGAGGTGATTATCAAGAAAAGAGGCAATTATCATTTGTACAGTGTGTATCTCTAGGTCTTGAGGGCTGGTCGCTCATATAAGCACGGCTGCAAACTCAAAAAGACCCGGCCTCGATGCCAATGAGTTATAGGGGCTGGTTACTCGAAAACGAGTACGGCTACAATCTTATAACCGGACAAAGAAGTCCAAATTTCTCGGCTATTCTTACTTAAGCTCGATGTGACTCGCAACAAAGTGGCATGATTTGTTCGCTTACGATTACTGTCAGACATGAAGCCCAATGGGACTTGCCTGACCTCGTTTTCGTATCGATGTAACAACATGATATCCACGCGAAAGCCGGCTTACAGTACAAGATAGTCGAAAGGGTCATCTAAACCACAAGTTATGCAGAGTATAAGGCTGACAGCCGGAAACTCAACGATTATTAAGCATAACTTCAAACCTATAAAAGTCCTGGGATACTTGAGAATCTAGCGGCAGGCAATTCATTCTCTTTTCAAAAATCATGTGTTCTGTGCGCGGAAATCCGGACCTGGGGACTTATGAGTTTTGAAAGAGAAAAAGTGTTGTTCAGTCGTCAAAGTTCCAAGGAACCAAACATCATCCGGGTCTTGGGGGCTTGGGGACTTTGTAATAAGTCCGTTCGCCAAGCACCCACGAAACCCGGAAGCCGGGTCTCACAAAAGGAAGAATAAAGAATTGTGGGTATCAGGAATAAGACAAGTAGGATATCAAGAACAAGTGGGTGCAAAAGCATATAAATCGAAAGCCCAAAGAGGTGCAAAGTGCATCGGGAGTCCAGAATGTATTACAAAGCCTCACTAAAGTATCAAAGGAGCACGGGCGCTCCATTCAAAAAAATAAGTTGTTTCAATGGCACTTCGCCGACTGATGCATATGAAATAATAGGCGACACTCAATACTCTAAGCCGCAGGGTCCATCTTGGCTTTGCCCTTGCTGTCGCTTGTGGTAGCAATGCCACTCGGGTCAGTGGCAATGCCGACTCGCGCAGGTGGAGGGACGACAGGAGTAGAAGTAGCAGGCACAGAGTCGGCTTCGGCCTTCTTCTTGGCAGCCTCTTCCCTTATCTTGGCCGCTTCCTCCCTCCACCGGGCAAGCATGTCGTATGGCTTGGGGCGGTCCGCCTTGATAATCTTGTCGTTAACATCATATGCAGGAAGAATGGTATCAATCTCCAAACCATCGGCAATAACGCTAGCCGGGTGACGGACTTCTTTTTGAATAGCCTTGAAGTCCTTAGGCGAAAACTTGGATCCATCCGGGTTGAACTCCGGAAACCCGCCCATCAGCTTGGCCGGCTCTAGCTTAGGAACATAAGCTTTAGCCAGCGCGAGTCCTCGGGTCACACCAAATCGGCAAGATGAACGCTTCCAGTGCCAAATCCACTCAGGGATAGTGGAGCAGAATTCTAGCAATTTCTTCATGTTGCTTGGCCTGATACCCGGCAGTCGCAGCTCGTCAAGAATCCAACCAATTCCGGCACTAAGCTGCCAGATAGTGTCCTTGATAAGTGTCAACTTGGTAGTGTCATCTTCTTCAGGGGCTACGTCACACGGGCCTATTAAAAAGACAAAGGACAAGTAATAAGTAAAGGGATACGGTTGTCCATCTAGAGCGAATCCGGATCATGAGTGCTAAAATTCAGAGATCATACCAGTTGCAACACGATGGATATCAGCAATCTGCACTGAAAGAGTCGTCAGCCTATCTTCGGCCAAGTGAGCTCTTTTCCGGTATTTCCTCATGATCTTTTGGCTCCGGCGAGTCTCAGTTTCAGCTGCTTCGCGAAGGGCCGTTTCCTTTTCGATACGCTTGGTGGCCTTGGCTAGCTTTTTCTCAGATTGCGCAACGAAGTCCTAGGAGAAAAACCGAAGAAGGGTCAGTCGGAAATATCATGCAAAGTTCCAAGCAAATTACTGAGTAATTCACTTCGAACTTGGGGACTATATGAGGAAACAGATGATATTACTCGGGTTTACTTTGTGTTTGGTTATCAAGGCATCTAGGATATTTTCTTCATTGGCCCTCAAGGTGTAGAGGGCATCAAGCATCTGGGCAAACGTCATGTCTTCAGGGCGAAGTCTTGAAGGACCGGAAGATTGGCCTTCCTCTTGAAGGACTTTCCCGGGTCTTGGGGTTGGAACCCGGACTGTCTGAGTGTCCGGGTTAGGAGAACCCGGCTTGGTCTCCAGGATGATATCTTCGTCTACTTCTTCAGAGGACTTGGGTGATGCGGTTTCCGGTGGAGCTGGGTCCTTAAAGGGGTCTTGATCCTGTTCGTCCTCAGCCCCGTCATCAGCAGCAACATCCATGTTAATATTTGGCTCCTCATCTCCTCGCTTTTCCGCTTCGGGAATATCCGGGTCACTGTTGGTAACTTGGACACTAAAGGGAAAGAGGGATATAGTGGTTAGTGGCACGTATTAAAAAGGTTAATAAGTGCAAAAGAGTATCGAATAAAGTCACTTACCCGGTGTTCACAGTATAGTCCGGTGGGAGCTCGCTGCTGGAGGCAGATGATGTCGTCAAAGATACAGGCTGCGGTACCCGGAATTGCCCGGCGAGTGGATGATTAGGAGATGGACAACGTTGAGGAGATTTGGGAGGCTGAGGTGGAAGAGTGCTAACTCGGTGAGCAGGTGAAGTGGAGATACCCGGGTTAAGGGGATCATCCCCCGGGGAACTCCGGGTCACCCTACGTTTGGCCGGGGGGGATCCTTCAAGAATGGTGAATGCGATAATTGTTCATTAAGTCTATGCATAGTATCAAAGGAGTAGGGCTCAGAAGACATGGAGGAGAAGGGAACCTTTGCAACTACCCCTCTGGCCTTCCTCTTGGTTCCGACCGTAGTTTCCTGGTCGGATTCGGTGGCTTCCGGGTCATCTTCTTCATCTTCCTCCTCGTCCTCTAACCCTGAAAGTTGAGTATGTGTCAGACGAGGAAAAGATGGGTGATAGGAAAGATAGCACAGGTAAAAGGTGAATATAAGATTAGGGAAGATACCCTCGTCATGTTCAACCGGCTCATCCTCCTCTTCCGGGTCTTGGGAAGGAGGAGAGGTTTCGATCCTCCAGAAGGGATCGTCGGCCTGTGATCAAAGAGACGAAAGCAAGAGTTAGAAACTGCAGCAGGTAAAAGTGCCAAAATAAGCTAAAGGAATCAGGTCTCACCACTGGAGCTGGGTGCTCCCGAGTAAATGGGGGTAACCCGGTGACATTTTTTATCACCTCTAGCTTCTCCGTCAGGAAGCTTTTGACGGTCTTGTTGGTGTCACCGACGGCAAAGTTCTTGGTGGAGTATCGGAGCGAGTCCGTGATGTGCCCCGAGTATTCACACATTAACTTGGTGCGGATGGAGTTGGGCTGAACCCGGAAATCTACCCAGGTCTTCACCAAATTAAGTCCCAGAAGGCCTTGGGCCGAGAGAGCAGCTAACTTAGTCAGCAAAGGCTGGATTGCCTCCCTGTCAGAGTCAGGGGCAAAATCGCTGAAAGATTCGGAAGGCTCAAGCAGACTCTCCGAGTAACCTGGCAACTTCCTCTCGCCATCCGGGGAAGTGTCGTGGCAATAAAAGAAAGATAATTGCCAGTTTTTGACGTGGGAGTTCAGGTTCAGAGTTGGCATGGGTGAGTGTTTGCAGCGTTGGATAGACACTCCACCGCAACTAAGAAGCGCTCCGTCGCCGCTCTCGCGGCACGGTTTGCAGTGGAATAGTTCAAGAAAAAGAGCCAGACTTGGCGGAACGCACAAGTATGACTCGGATAAAACAATGAAGTGGGTAATATTCAACATAGAGTTAGGCCCTATGTCGAATACCCGGAGGCCGTAATGGCTTAAGACTTCTCGGAAGAAAGAGTGACCCGGAGGACGGAATCCCCGGGTCACGTGCTCGGTGAAGCAAATTACCTCATTTCCGGCGGGAGTGGGCCGGGTCTCGTCGCCTGGTGCCCTCCAGTGTATGTCCTTTTGAGAAGGAAGGATTCCTAGCTCGGCCATCCCGTCTAGCTTGGCCTTTGTTGCCGTAGACCGGCCCCAATTTGCAGAAATGGTTTGGGTAGCCTTTGCCGGGGCCGGCTGTTTCCCTTGTCTTTTTGGAGCCATAGAGTTGACCTGCAGGGTACAAGTAAGAGGTACAAGGAGTAAGACTCGGAATATCGGATTATCCGAGTTTGGAGTATTAAGGCGGTACGAAGACTGAAAAATATCCGGGTAACGCCTTACGGAGCAAAAGGTTGTGAATTGTCCGGGTGATAAATGCGGTTGAGGAAATCACTAGTTACTTACGTATTGAGGTGAGTTGGGTGAGCACGGATGGTTGCCCATGCTTCTATTGCGAGTAAAATAGCTGGAAAGGGAAGATGTTCCGGGTGTTAATGTGGTAAGCGGAAAATCGAGGAGGAATGGATCTAGATGGGAAAATTTGCGAGTGACCCTACAGAAGATTTGGTGGTTAATAATGATAAGGGGATGAGTTGTGACTGTGTATCAGGTGCTTAAAGGAGTTGAGAAGTATCGAATCGATCCAATTTGGTGATATCGGAAAAATAAGTTACGGGAGGACCCAGATCCGATCCTGGTTAAATTGAAGAAATTGCAAGGCTAAATTGGACAGCTGTGAGAGGCTTACTGAAGGGATTGAAGTCTGGAGCGAAGGTGTCGTGAGGTGTGGCTTGAATGCCCCTTCACGATCCTTGGCGAAAGAAATGAAGATGCGACGGTGACGCTCGATGGCGGCGCAGGATGGCTCGAGGTCGAGCGCGGCCGGCGACGCTCTCGCTTTTGATGGTGTGCACGAGTCTCTGGCGGCGGCGCTGCAAGGAAGTAAGGAGCAAGGGGAGAAAGGGAATGCTGAGGTAAAGTAAAGGGCCTAGGGTTTCCCACCGGCCACTATTTATAAGAAGAGGATGAACCTATCATAACGGCCGGAAGCCGGAAATTGTGGGATAGCAATTATCCACGCAAATTTTGTGACGTGTGCGCCAAATGCGGAGTAAAGTACTCTGTTAATAAGAGGAAGTACAATTTACCCCGAGGTGTCGGGGATCAGTATCGAGTGTAGGATTTTAACGTTTCGGGATTCAGATTTGGAGAAGCAAGCTAGATACTCGGAGAAAGGCCGGGTTACTGTATGGTCGCCATGGAGCCGTGCTCAGCTGCTTGTCAAGGCAACCTGAACCAGCCTCCATGAACTCGTGTGTTTTATGTTTTCTTTCAGGGAATAACAAGCGCTTCAAGGAGGAATCCGTGAAACCCACGCTATTCTGGGGACTACTGATGGGGGGATAGTAACCCGGTAGGCCAACCTCAAGGGGTAACCCGGCCCAAGATGTGCTGCACAGGATTCGGCTAAGGATAAGGAAACCTTTGGAAGGCTCGAAGTTTGTAGGCCTCGTAACCCGGATTGTGGGTTGCGGTAAGGAAAGCTAGGG
Organism: Alopecurus myosuroides; assembly: GCA_028641055.1. Taxonomy (NCBI): domain Eukaryota; kingdom Viridiplantae; phylum Streptophyta; class Magnoliopsida; order Poales; family Poaceae; genus Alopecurus; species Alopecurus myosuroides. The sequence continues at coordinate 146,527,938 of CM054060.1, forward strand.
TTTGTGAGTAGAGTTCGTGTAGGACTCAAACTGCGCCTTGGAGGGCAAGCCAAGGGGGGGTACAGGTGTTTTATAAACCGGCCCCTAGGTTTAGTTCGCGAGAGATTCAAGTCATAGTTGTATCGCCAATTATTGAGTATCCAGTATAGTTCATATTCGAGATCCGGCGAGTTGCTTCCGGTTCTTAGATCGCTTTTTGCCATGTCTTCCTTCGAGCTAAACCCTCTCCCAAATACCTGTGTCGACTTGCCCCAGGATCAGTTACCCCAGGTAACATCTGCCGTGATTATCCCACGACAAAAGGGGAGGGAAGCAGCTCGCGCGCTGAAATGTCCCTCCCGCCAACTACTTCCGTGCAATACAAGTCACCCCGGGACGCGTCGCGAAACCTCGTTTTGACAGTTTCGCGGGGGAAACTGCTGCACCCCTCAAAGTTTTTCGCAGGCCGGACACTTTTACGGGATCTGGTATGTGAGTGTTTATTGCCCGAAACGGCAAAACGGCGGTTATTATACAGTTTTGGCGGAAATGCGGTGTCTTCCAGCGATGCTCTAAGACCTATATTTTGTGAAGGGCCAATTAGTAAGAAATAGACATGCCTATAACGCACCCCAACATAAAATGATGAACTATCTTAGATCATAAACTCGCTGCTTTCTCAACATTTGTCCTGGTTTGAACCAAAAAATTGGAACCATAGTATATAAGGCACAATAGCATAATAGTAGTTTGTGATTAAGTCTACATGTTTTCTAGGAGTTCCTACTGTAGTTTTAGTAGCGCAAACTATATATTCACAAGACAATGTTACTGTAAAAGATAAAATATTCATTCAACTAGTTTAAAACATATTTTCTCTTTGGTTAGTGTAGGTTTAGTCAAAGGTAAGAACTCATAAGCTTCAATAATTGTGTTTGGGACAAATTTTAATTATATGAATATCATTTTACTTGAAATATATGTTGATCAAAGGAATCTAGGGGGTGTTTGGTAGCCTGCAGGAGGTCCAACCAGTCCAGTGGATACAAAAATTCCTTGATTGGTTGTCTGCACGAGCACTTGGGCCTGGCTCGCATGACCATTAAATCATCGTTGGGACATTCCCTATAGGAACGGCCAACTCGGCTGTTCCTGTGGAGACTAGGTCGTCGCTCGCTCCTCGGATGCAAAATACCCCTCTCTCTCTATCTCTCTCCACTCTCTCTCTCTCTCTCTACCCCCGCACCCGTAGCTACGAGCATGAAGATAGCGGGATCCCTCGTGGTGCAGCGAAAAAGGGGGTGGACAAATTCCGTCACCTCCCGTTGAAACCCCTCCTATATTTACACTCTTCACTCTCACCAAGCCCGCCATTTCTCCCAACTCGAGCTCTCAGCGCACTTCAGCGAGCACGTAAGCGGCGGTGGCGCACTCATTTCCGTTCGGCAGCAACGGCGAAGCCGCGGCGGCAAGTCTTTCTGGAGTAGGGCAGTCCCCATTTCCGCACAGCACCACCGATGGTGATAAGTGACCAAACCATAGGCTTTGAAGTGTTGATCTGCATGTGATTATCTAGATGTGCGAACATGTGTTTGTGTACATCTGTTTGCTTGGTGTTGCTGGTAGCAGTTTAGCCGATCTATATCGTTTGCTATGTGGTTATTTATATCGCCGTGCTTTTGTGTTAGAGCTAGTGTTCTTGTTTAGGTATGCTCTTCATTGGGTAGATGTTCTAGATTTTTTAAGATCTGTTAACACTTTGGTTATGTTATGCGTGTTACATGTAGGATTCAATGAACGACGACTTTAGCCAGGCACTAGCCGCCTGTTGTGACTCTATGGTCTACTCCTATGTGGACGACTCACATCCCTTGTATCAGAGTCCTATGGTTAAGTGTAACCAACCAGTAGCGGGATTGTGCACGAGGTGGTGAGCTCTGTAGCTTCAATGGTGCAAGCAAAGATTGCCAAGAGCAAGGCTCAAGTGATGGGAACCATGAAACTCTCCATACTAACAAACTATCCATACTAACAAATTGTCCCTACTAACAAATTGTCCTTTCAAATCTTCGGATCATCCCAAAGATGCGGAGTTCCTCAACAAGACCATTCTAAACTATGCACAAATGCAAACAATCTTCTCATATGGTTTGGCCACTGGCAAATTTTCCATGAACTCATCCCCTCGGCGCGCCACTGCCGGAGGATGCTGAGACATAGGAGGAATCTGACACAATCATCCTCGATGGTCCTCCGGACAAGCAGGGACATGTACACGGAGGTAAGAGGAAGATGGGAGACCTCGGTGACGACGAGATTCATACCTTCACGAACATGACAGATATTGTGAAGGAGGTTGTGCAGGACATCAGGGAGAGTAAGCCTACATATATGCACCATCACCTCTACGAGGATGTCATGGACGTTCTTGGCTTCACTAAGGAGGCGATGATGGTGGCTCTCGGCCACCTTGTCGACAACGAGGCACAAAGTATCAACTTTGTGGACATGATGGAACAACAAAGGACCCTCGGGATCAGGACCTTCCTAGGAAAGTACTACAGGGACCGAGGGTGCACTATGTTGGCGGAGGTGGCAGTAGGAGCAACATGATGATGGCGATGATGAACTGATGATGATGTACATTTTGGGTTAGCTAGTGTCGAGACATCGTAGTAGTTTTCATAGACTGGGGTGCCATGAGACTACGGTAGAGACGTGGGGTAACGGGATAGCGTAGTAAACACAGAACACGGGATTTACCCAGGTTCGGTACGTCGCGACAGTACGGCGTACCTACTCCTGCACTTCTCACTACGAGGGACTAAAGTCCGTATAATAAGGTTACAATGTAAGGGAATAGATCTAGCTACTCGCCGAGGATGAACTTCCCGGCGAGTTGCGCAAAGCTTACGCTAAGACCTAGAACCTTGAAACTAAAGGAACTTATCGAACTTATGAAATCTATCTCCCGTCCGGCTTTATATAATAGCCGGATTAGGGCTTACAGAACCAGAAACCTAGAAGACTACGTTTAACTTGTAACTTGGAAAGTAAGGAATCCGTCTTCTCCTCCAAGCCAGATCACGCGGGCCGTGATCCGGGTTCTTCTAGAATCCGGCTTCTACGCGTTGGACTACTGGGCCGCCCAATGGACCTAAGCCCATTACCTTGCAGGCCACCCTGGTAGTCCAGCTCTTTTGTCTACCATCTTCTATACCCCTATTCGGTATATATCCGACAGTAGCCCCCAGGAAGGATCAAAACTCTGAAACTCCGCCTTTTGCCAAATACATTTTGTCCGGGAAACTTGATTCAGCAGTCTTGATTCTTTCTTCTTTCCTTTTGAAGGAGATGGTAACATAAAACTCGGAACTACGAAAATCCGGCTTTTCTTCTCGCGATCCTTCGCGGAAAAGGAACATGTGACATCAGCGCTTTAACCATGCTGACGCAAGCGCCGCTTGGTTTCACGCGGGAAACCCTGCAACGTATCTCTGACAGATTCTCACGAGAAACGAGGAGATAGCCATCATTCCTCTGTCGTTCCGTTTCCCGGATTTTCCGGCGAGCGACACGCGTCGAACATCCAACGGTCAAAAGAGCCGTTGGCGCGTATCTAGAGGGTTTTCAGGCTATAAATAGCCGTCTTCTTCCTCCTCATCAACCTTCTTCACTCCCTCACTGCCTTCACCATTGGTGCGAACGCGAGCTCGAGAGTGAGAACAATTCCCTGCCCCGACGAGCCCTTCCCACGCCGGAACGCACCAACGCCACCGAGAAAGATGGCGTCTCCGCAATCATCGCCAGTCCGCGCCTCCGTCGACGAGCTCCTGAACGATCTGGATCCCCAACTTGGGTCGCCCAAGCGCGCCGGCGGCGAGCTGGAAAAAGCTACGGCGTCCACAGCGGGCGGAGGAAACGTCTCCGCCACCACGGATGCTGCGGGACCAAGCACCGCATCAACCCCGCCGTTCGCTCCCGAAACGGCGGAGGAAAAGGTGGAGCTCCTCGACGAGCAGCTTGCCGCCGCGAAGGCCGCCACCACCGCCGCCACTGGAGGAGACGAAGAAGAGGAAACTGCAGGCAACTGGATTGCCTGCAGTCTTCCCCCGGCTCTTCTTCCCAACTTGGAGAAGGAAGGCCTGGTTCTGAAGAAGAAATGGCGGCTCCCGGAAGAGGAGACCGAGCCCGCGCCGCAAGAGGGCGAAAGGGTGCTTCTCGCCTCCCACCTTCTGCGAGGTATGGGGCTTCCCCCTTCTTCTTTCTTCCTCCAAGTTCTAGCTCACTACAACATCCAACCTCATAATCTCCCTCCCAATTCCATTCTGTATATGGCCGGCTTCCAGGCCTTATTCGAGGGTTACCTAGGAATAGAGCCTAGGTTAGATTTTTGGTTGTACTGCTTTGGGGTTAAGCGTAACTCTTCGGAGGGCGCACTCCCAAATTGCGGAACCATTTCCTTTACTCTTCGGAGATTCCGAGAGGATTGGTTCCCCAAAATAAAAACCTCGGAATCCGTCAAATTCTGGACGGGTTCCTTCTTTTATCACCCCGACGTGCCTTTTCCTAAAAAAGCCGTCGGGGTTCCACCTTTTGTGAACTCCGCCGCTGTTCCCCAGGATAACTGGGTTACAGAGGCCGTCCAGGTTCTGCCTCCAGATCTACTAAGGATCAAGAGGCGCATCGCCAAACTCACTTCCTCCAAACCTCCTTTGACCGGAATGGACACGGTCTTTTGCTGGCTGAATAGGCGAATTCAGCCACTGGCAAACCACGGAGGCCGTCTCCTGTGTGAATACACAGGAGCCAAGGATCCAATGCGGACATCCGACAAGGATTGGCCCGCAAAGGAGCTCAGGCGGCGCATCAATCAGTTGGTCGCTTCACGCGATCAATACACGGAGAGTCGGCCAATGTACACGGCCGACAACCCCGCGCCTAAGGTAAATTTCCCGGTATTTAGGTATAACATTACTTCCTGGAAAATCTACCTTTCGATTCTGATTGGTTTTTTCCAACAGCTTTTGGATCTTCCAGACTCGGAGTTAGCCTCCGAGGCCGAGCTGGATGCGCTGCGTACCGCCACTACTGGTGGGCGCAAACGCAAGAAGATAATTTCTTCGGATGAAATTATCGACCTTGACGGAATCCCCGTCGCCACATCCAGGTTATTTTCTTCCGGGTTTTTTCTTTTATGGGATCCTTTTCGTCCATCTTTGGTGTTTTAACATTTTCCGGGTTTTCGGTTTTTAGCTTGCCCCCCTCCACCTTGAAGCCGAGGAAGTTGAAGAAGCTCAAAGCTGCTTCAAACCGAGGCAGCCAACCATCTCCCGCCGTCGCCCCGGATACGCCGCAGTCAATGGCGGAAGAACTTACTGCCACCACCACCACCAAGCCCCCAGAGCCCAGCCAGCCCGTTGTGCCAGAGTCGGACACGAGGGAAAGGGCGGCTCCAGAGGTGGGGAAATCTTCTCGGACATTCGACGAGGAAATCCCCACCTTTGACAAGGATTTTAAGGCTATAAATGACGGCTTGAACGCGGCCGAAAGTCATTTCGCGGAATACGCGAAGGAATTCCGGGAAAACTTAGCAGGTTTGCAACGCATGAGCCAGGTATGTAACTCTAGCCCCCAAGCATTAAACAAAATGCATGCTTTTTTTTTGCTTTGATGTTTTTTATTAACCATACTTTTCCTTGCTGTGTTTCAGCAAACCTCCGAGGCCATAAACCTGGAAGTTTTCAGGAAGCTCACTATCAAGAATAAAGAAGTTCGAAGTCTTCTTTCTATTCTTGAGGAGAGAGAGGCGGAGCTGGAATCGTCTCAGCTTGCTTTGACGGAAACGAAAGGTAGGCTTTTTCGTTTTGAAATTTCCGACTTAAAACTTTGTTGTGGTTTTCTTCTCGAGGAAATTGATCAACTCGGATTTGCCCTTTGCTTTTTCAGCTGCTTTAGCTGAAGCTAAACAAGCAGCGGAAGATTCCGGCAACGCCGAGATTCTCCGCAATGAGAACATTGAGCTTCACAAGAATCTTGTGAAGGCTCAAAAAGACCTGGAAGCCAGCAATCTGGCCCTTGGAGTGGCTAACTCCAAGGCTTCCGAGCAGGCGGAGAAAGACAAATCCGCTATCCAGGATTTGACTGAAGCTCTGAACCTTCGCCTGGAGGAAGTTTCGGAAATCGATTAACTCATCGGTAAATTTTTACCCTTGTCTTCATCTTTCCATGTTTTGCTTTCTCTGTTTGTCTCCTTAACCCTTTTGTATGCTTTATCGGATCAAACAGGAGACACCCCAGATGGCGCTCGGGCTGCAGGCATCCGAGCTTTCGGGGAAACATGGAACTTGATGAAGGCTGCTGCAACGCAGTTGGTAGGCAAGTTTCTTCCCGAAAAATCTGGGGAATGCTCGGAGGTTGAAAAACTTCCGGGTATCATCATGGAGGTGGCGGAGTCCAAGGAGTCTGTTCTCCGCTCCGCTGCACGGGGTGGTGCGCGTATGGCCTTAGGCCTTATGCGCATGCACTACCCTAGTGCCAAATCCTGGCGTGTGGCCACCGGTGTCCCTCAGGGATACACGGATGCGCAACGATCCACCATCTTTGGTGAAGTTAAGGGCCACGCCACCCAGATTGCCGCCATGGTAAATGTCGGCGTCCACTATCCAGAAGAAGAAGCTCCTCCGATTCCCGATGAAGAAAGCAGCGAGGAGGAGTCGGATTCTTGAAGGGTTGCCTGGAACCTGGATAGAAAATTTAGACAATAGGAGCATTACTGTTCCTTCATTTGTAATCCAAAATGTAATGCTTCTTATGTATTAATGAAAATTCCGCCTTTTGCAGTTTAAACTATGAAATTACTTTGCAAGTTGTTTGAATTTTACCACTCCTTTATCTTCTAAGTTCTCTGGTGTGTATGCTTTAACTGTCCTTAGTGTTTGAAATGGCTCAAATAGCAATATGAATCGTTATGCCGAGTAACTGGGGACGAACCAAGCAGTTTTGAAACTCGAAAACATGAATCATGCTAAAGGCATTTTTACTAACTAGTTCCAGTAACCCAGCACGCACGATCAGATAAAGACTTAGAGAAACAAGGAAAGTTTTAAGTGAAACTTGGGCACGCAGGCAATTCAAGTTTCCTTTAGCCTTTAAAAGGCTGAACAATCATTCAGTTATGTAACGCCGAGTACGCAAGCACAATTCGGGTTAACATTGAGAAATTTGTAAGATCATTGGGAAATAGATGAGGCGGAAGCACTTTGCACTTATAAGAAAAAATGGATGACAGTATTCCGACAACTTTATTTCATGATCTCAAAAGATGTTTACATAGATTTGAACTAAGTACAGAAGGGGACATAACTTGCTAGGTGTTCCCAGGCTTCCGCGATCCACTTGACCTTGTCGAAACTTTTCAGCAGCTTGAAGCATGATAGGTTCTTAGCCCCCAGCCAACTAGGAAATCTTTTTATGGCTGTGGCGGAACTCGGCAATTCTGGGACATCTTTTTCACACGTAAGTTCCGGGATGTTCGAGACTGCCTTGATCTCTTCCGGGTTAACTTCTATTTCTCTGCGAGAAACGATGAAATCCCGAAGTTTTCTTGAGGGAACCCCGAATACGCACTTAGATGGATTCAACTTCATCTTGTAAGTGCGCAAGTTTTCGAAAGTTTCTCGCAAATCCTCAAGGAATGTATCGTTTTCCTTGGTTACGACAGCAATATCGTCCACGTAAACATGGACGTTTTTTCCAATCTGACTATGCAAACAACGTTGCATGCAACGCTGGTAGGTTGCTCCTGCGTTCTTCAGGCCAAAAGGCATGGTTACGTAGTAATACGTCCCGTACGGGGTTATAAAAGAAGTCTTGATTTGATCTTCCTTTTTCATGCGTATTTGGTGGTACCCGGAGTATGCATCCAAAAAGCATAAAAGCTCAGAGCCTGCAGTGGCGTCTATTATTTGATCGATTCGCGGCAGCGCAAACCTATCTTTCGGACATAACTTGTTCAATCCTGTGTAATCTATACACATTCTGAGAGCAGTTGTGTCTTTCTTCGGTACTAATACCGGATTTGCGGACCAGTCAGTATGGATCACCTCCTTGATGAAATCCGCTGCTAAAAGCCGGATAATTTCCTTGCCAATAGCCTTCCGTCTTCTTCCGTCAAAACGACGGAGACCTTGTTTGACGGGTTTTGATCCGGGAATAACCTTGAGTTGGTGCTCAGCAAGTTCCCTGGGTACGCCTGGCATGTCAGCTGGACACCAAGCAAAAATGTCCCAGTTCTCACGGAGGAACTTGATGAGCTCGCCTTCCTATTTGTCAGTCATCCCAGTCCCTACAACGACGAATTTTGTTGGATCTTTGGGATCTAGGATTACCTGTCTTGTATTCTCGGATGCCTTGAAGCTATCTGTTGGCTTCCGAGTTTCTTTTCCTGCCGGCATTTCTTTCGGCGATACCTCCTTGGCTAACTCCTTCAGTTCTTCCTGAGCTATAACTCTCTGAGCGCAAAGGGCGTTTTGCTTCTCCAACTCGTTTGCCAGCTTGAAATCACCGGCAATAGTGATTACTCCTCCTTTGGGTCCTGGCATCTTCAGCTTGTTGTAGATATAGCAAGATCTTGCCATAAACTTGGCGAAAGCCGGACGTCCGAGTATTGCGTGATACACACTCTCGAACGGCACAACTTCGAAGGATACTTTTTCCTGCCGGAAGTGATCTTTATCTCCGAAGGTGACATCTAGGGAAATTTCTCCTAGGGATCGTGCTTGCCTGCCAGGAACGATGCCATGGAAGCGTATATTGCTGTAATTGAGCTGGGACTCGGATATCTTCAAGTGCTTCAGTGTATCCAGGTACATTATATTGATGCTGGATCCTCCGTCCATCAGCACTCTTCTTAGCCTAGTGTTTTGAACAATAGGGCTTACAACAAGAGCTTGTGTGCCGGGTTCAGGGATATTTCCGGGATGATCAGACTGATCCCAGATTATCGGTGTGTTGGAATACTTCAAGAATTTTGGGGTTGCAGGAACAACCGCGTTTATTTCTCGAAGTGTCCTTTTGGCCACCTTTGCTGACGGGGTTGCTAGGAAAGTTAGCATTGCTTCTCCGTCAACTCTCGGAAATTTGGGTTCGCCTTTTCGCTGTTGTTCCTGGATTTTGTCATCAGTGTCCGATTCACTGTCTTCTTTTTCAGCTTCCGGCTTTTGTTTGGCAGGTTTCCTCTTGGAACCCTTCCCTTTACTTCCGGATCCTGCATTGCCTTTCATATGCTTGTTTAGCCGGCATTGCGCGTTCGTGTGGGTTGGTTTCCCAAACTGAGAGTGGTGGACGCAGGGTTCCGACTTAATTCTCTCCCATTCTTCAGGAGTGTAATTGATGGGATCCGGACTGCGGCCTTTCCACTTGTTCCCTTTTTCTCCTCCAAAGGCTAAGTTAACCTCCTTGGGCTTTGTTGTTGACTCCGGAGTTCCTTTTTTATCAGAACGAGGCGTTTTCTTGGCCAGTATCAGTGACTCAATATTGCCTCCTCTTGCTCTGATATCGTCTTCGGCTGCAGCATGTTCATTAGCGGTTGTAAGCATAGATCCGAGATCTTTGTGCTTTTTAGAGCCAACCATGAACGGTACAAGTCCGGGTTTTAGGCCATTGACGAAAGCATGCATTGCTTGTACGTCAGTTACCCCAGAGCAACTATTCTTCATTGCAGTCCATCTGGAGATGAAATCCACGTATGGTTCGTCTTCAAATTGGGTGCAACGGTTCAGCTGGTTGATGCTATTTGGGCGTTTGTATGTTCCTCGAAAATGCTGAGTAAATACTCTCGCCATATCGTCCCAACTGTCGACAGTTCTTGATGGTAAACCATTAATCCAATCTCTGGCTCCGTCTAGCAACATTAGGGGAAGGAACTTGACAGCTTCCAGGTCTGTCCCATTGTTGATCTGGACGGCTGTGTAATAATCTGAAAGCCAGGTATCCGGGTTTGTACTGCCGGTATATTTTTGGTAGGTTGGACCAACTTTGGCAAAGCCAGAATGCAGGGTTATCCTTCGGATCCTGTCAGTGAAACACTTAGGACCAAAGTATAGATCATCCTTTTCTGCTCTGTCAATATGCGCAGAATATCTCCCGGCTGAATGGACAGAAGGGGATCTACTCCTTTCTTTTCCATTGTTACGCGGACGCGTTTTTCCGAGGTTATCCCTATCTCTTCCGTTGTCACGCCCTCTGGGATTAGGTGGAGTCCTGCTCCTGTACCTTTCCTTATCTTTGGGCGGTGTCCGAGATCTTTCACGCCTGTGAGGTGTATCGTATCTTCCAGCTTTTTCAGCTGGGTTTCTCGGAGGTGGCATTATTTTGCCGTCATTCCGGTGTTTGTCTTCCCGATCGTGTGGTTTATATCCATCTTTCGGGAGATGAGGTCCGGTTCTAGACGCTGCGTCCCGGTTGTCGGGGTTTTTCTTGTCTTTTCTCGGATCCTCTTTTTTATCTGAATCTCCGGGTTCTTCCGGTCCAGGTGCTCCAGCAGCGCAAGTAACAGTTTTGCAGAGGGCGGAATTATCATGCAGCCTCCCAGATCGCTCTTGTCCTCGCTGTTGCTGCTGTAATGCTTTTCCTAGGAAGGCATACACCCCTTGGAGTTTTTCCCCGTTGGAGTACAGATCATTGTTCAAGATGGCGAACGCTGCTTCCGCGTTTTCAGCTGCGGTTTTGTATATTGGTTCGCCCTTAGCATCTTTGCCGTTTAACTGCTTTTGCCAAGATGGGTTATAGAACCTTTCTTTCGGTGGCAGTTCTTCCGGTTTTGTAATTCCGGGTAACCTTGTAGGTTTTAAGACAGAGCTGTGCTTTCTCTCGTACTCCTCAATTTCTTCCTTCATAATTTTGATGTCATTATGGGTTTGTTGGAGGTGTTGCCGAGATCTAAGCAGTTGTTGCTGTTGCCGTTGGAAAGCTTGTCTCCTGGCTTCCAGCATCTCAGGGGGTTCATTGGGTCCCACTGGAGTTTGTAATAGTTCTTGCTCCTCCAGTTCTGTCATTGGCGGAGCAGTGATTTCCTTAGATTTCTTTTCCGTAGGCTTTGTGCCACTAATATCTCCAACTTCCAGGTTTTCATCAGCGAGATCCGCTGACTTTTTCTTCCGGAGTTTGTACTGGAGTTTTTTAGAAGCACGGTGCTTTTTCTTGGAAGAGGGAGGTTTTTTGACAGGTTCATCCTCTGTCATCTCCTTGACATTAGGAAATATCGGAGAAGTTTCCCCGTCTTCCCTCTCCTCTGCTGGCGGAGGGGTTTTAGGGCTTTCCTGGCTATCGGCACCCGTTGTATCGGCTGGTTTTGCCATTAGCACTTCATGGAACCCCTCTTGAAAGGATTTAACTTTTCTTACGAAGGCATCATCATCTTCGTCTTCGGAGAAGTTATCCGATCCGGTTTCCGACTCCAATCTCGCCTCAATGGCGGCAAGCACGGACTCTGTTTCCGAGTTCATCGTCTGGTTGACGGATGTCGGATCTTCCGTCTCTGTGACGGGTATTGGTTCTTCCGTCTCTGTGACGGGTGTATCGTTGTCTGCCTCTTGCACGGGATTTCCGTCATCCGTGTTTTCGGCGATCTCGGATTGCACCATGCCGATAAAGTGCGTATCACTGTTTTGTCGGCGATCTGAGCAAAATCCGGCATCGTAGTCGTCCTCGACTGGGTATAGGGCGGGTGGGAGATAATTGCTTTCACCGCAAAACCCCATTGCTTCCGCGGTTAATCCGATAAAGATATTATCAGATCCAATCGGTAAAACGCAGGCACTTACCAGATGGTTTTGCGCCGGGATGTAGGATCCGTTGTCGAGGAAGCGCCCGACGTCGTTGTCGAATTCCAAGCTTCCGACAGTGATCGATCTTCCGATTCCGCCTAATATCCCAGATCGGAACTTCACGCCTGACGTCGTTTGCCCCACGGTGGGCGCCAACTGTCGAGACATCGCAGTAGTTTTCATAGACTGGGGTGCCATGAGACTACGGTAGAGACGTGGGGTAACGGGATAGCGTAGTAAACACAGAACACGGGATTTACCCAGGTTCGGTACGTCGCGACAGTACGGCGTACCTACTCCTGCACTTCTCACTACGAGGGACTAAAGTCCGTATAATAAGGTTACAATGTAAGGGAATAGATCTAGCTACTCGCCGAGGATGAACTTCCCGGCGAGTTGCGCAAAGCTTACGCTAAGACCTAGAACCTTGAAACTAAAGGAACTTATCGAACTTATGAAATCTATCTCCCGTCCGGCTTTATATAATAGCCGGATTAGGGCTTACAGAACCAGAAACCTAGAAGACTACGTTTAACTTGTAACTTGGAAAGTAAGGAATCCGTCTTCTCCTCCAAGCCAGATCACGCGGGCCGTGATCCGGGTTCTTCTAGAATCCGGCTTCTACGCGTTGGACTACTGGGCCGCCCAATGGACCTAAGCCCATTACCTTGCAGGCCACCCTGGTAGTCCAGCTCTTTTGTCTACCATCTTCTATACCCCTATTCGGTATATATCCGACAGCTAGGGATTTAAAACTTCTCTTATGACCTGTATATTTTGATGAGGTGGTATATACTAACCCCTTAGATGATGGTGAATTTCTTTGTGGTGGTGGTAGGATGAAACCCACTTTTTATGTGATGGTAGGTTAACACCATAGTGATAGGATGAACTTGTGATCATGTTTTGGTAACTGTAATGCATGCTGCTCTAGGTTTATGATCTATTGTGTGCTTTCTGATGCTTTTTATGTAGTTGATTGATGTGCATTATGAAGATGACCTTCTGTCATTGTGATCTTCATGTGTTTGTAGATGAACTGGTATGTCGTGTACCAAGGAGGCGTCCTAGAGTGTACATTTTATGGCGGAGCTTCCAGGAACAAGTGACTAATTTCTCGAACAACAACTTCGAAGGGTTCAAAACTTTGGAGGAGGCACATATGAACTACTCCAATTTCCTAAACGCCGATGAGGTAGTACCCAATGAGGTGGTAGCTGAAGAGGAAAATCAGGTCCAAATAGCAGGATCAAAGACTTCATAACCAATGTTCTGGTTGTGGTCATTGTTAAGCTCTAATTATTCTAAGTCGTTATGTATGATCAGATGTATGATCGAAGAATGGTAACCTCACTAGATTTGAACACCGGTAACTGTAGAAGGCCTCATAGAGGCAACCGAACAAGGTTGAGTAGGTTCATCCTAGCCCAAAAGAAAGGACTGCAGGCAACCAAACAAAGTGGAGGTTGTTGCCCAACTCATGCAACAAACTTAGATGGAGGCAACCAAATAACTTGCACAACATGGTACATAGGATGTATCGCCCTGGTCATGCCTCCTAGGGCATGTTCTCAGTGGACGCATGCTACCAAACACGCCCCTAGGAACTAGTTGTAAATGTTTTCCATGTGTACATGCGTGTGCACGCAACCATTCTGAAAATATGCTTTTGTTGACCCATTTTTCAAGCATGAGTAGGTGGGACCCACGCTTGAGTGTGTGCACCGCGTAAAGAGAGAGACTACGTCAATGCAGTTGTCTGTTAGCCACTCACTCTAGCACATTCTAGCATATATATATATTGTATTGATGGTTGCGTCAAAGTCAAACTAGTGTTAAATATTGTGTGGACTATTGATGACATGAAGAGGCCAAAAGTAAGTTTTTGCACTTTCGGCGTGTGATATTCTATATTTGTTTTTTATTGTTTATTGTTTTGAATCGGTGACGGTACAATCTCCCATTTAAAGTTGAAATACGAGCTATAAATAAAAATTGTGTTGTCACAAAAATATGTAGGAGGAAAGTATTGAAATGGAGTCAAATCACAATTAACGGAAGAACTATGACTTAATATAAAAAATAATCACAAAAGAAAATCAGTAATTTGAGGAGCCCAATTTAATACTACTATACTTCAATTCTAGTGACATGGCAAGAGGAGTATTCATTTGTTTCTGCCTTATTTAATTTCGAGTTATATATATAAATTAGAATTACTTAAGAATTTTAGCTATACTAGAAAATTATATATTTTTAGTGAAATCGTTTTATAATCACCCATAATGTAACACAAAACGTTGAGCATTAATTTTAGTATAAGTAAAAAAAGTTAGCCATTATCGTTAATTTATTTTCATCATAAATTAGTGTTAATATTTCACCTGAATAATCTTATTAATAATAATAAATTTAATAAATTATCAGTCAAACTAAAATATGTTTGAATATACGTTTCTATATCCTCACCTTATATTTATAAACTGAGATAGCACCTTTTATTAGCCGAATTGGATAGTTTTAAATCTAGATGCCGTCAATCTTTTGTTTGACAAGGGATATATACAAGTAAAACAAACAACAGAGAGAGTACGTACGTAGCATCATTGCAGTTGGTGGAATCAATTGCGTAAAAATATAGTTGGTGGAAATAGGAACTCAATTCTCAGCTCTCAGTTACGCTTTATCATAAAGGCTTAGTAAGTGTGGGTGGTCGATAACCACACCCATGTGTTGCTTAAAGGAAAAAATATGACGCACAGACAGTGTAGTCCGCTGATGCTATAGCTGGTCAAAGAAAGCATTCAAAACGGATTTGCACTCAGAGGAATAAATAAGAATACTTTGAACGGCCACTGCATTGACCGGTTTTAGAGGGGCCGCTACAGAATAACTACGAAGCTACACAGGGGGGGCTAGATGCCCCTGGCAACAATTTTTTCTTTACACGACGAAGACCATAGAGACGGATATTTATCTAGCAAATTAGCTAGAGAATGAGGCTAATAGAGTCACCAATCTAATTAGAAAGCGAATGAGCTAGTCACCGAAATCGGCAATTGGAGACGATGTCAGAGTCAAGATGAATCGAACTTGTAGTACTTGTCGACGGCGGCGACGACGTCCCAGGTGCAGCTCAGCCCCTTGGGGAAGACGACGAGGTCGCCGGCGCCAAACTCCACGGGGTCCGGCGAGCCCTTGATGTGCGCCCTCACCTTGCCCTTCAGCAGGTAGCACGTCTGCCTCGCGTCAAACTTCAGCGGGAACTTCCCCGTCGGGCAGCCCCACCTGCACGAGCAGGAAAACAACAATTACATACACGGCGTATGCCTGCTTAGAAGACACCATGGAGTGGAACAAAGAACAAGAAATGGGTAGTGGACGGGTGATCGGTCGGCAGCGCCTAGCTACTCACTTGGGCCAGGACCTGACGCCGAGCTGAACGAGGCGCGACTCCGGCGGGTTGTGCTCGACGGCGATGGAGAGGCCGGGTGGGTCCGTGTCCATGGTGTCCGGGTTTGAGCTCGAGGCCATGAGCACTTGAGGAGATGGAGGGAGAGTGGTGGCTAGCCTGGATGTAGGAGGAAAGAATGAGGGAGAGGTTTGTGTTAGTTTGGTAGGTGTTGAGGCCTCTCGGGGTCTAGGGGAAAGGCAAGGCTGAGTGGTAGCTTCACTCATGCTATTAGAACACCGGAGGGGAGGAATCTCTCTCTCGCTTCTCGTCGTTAGTGATGAGCGTGGGTGATTTTTTATTATTTCCCTCCAGCATGTGTATATATTACGACAGTTGATTCAGTTGGCGATATATCGTGATATATCAAGTTTTTTCCATGAAAACATACTGGTGTACATAGGTTTTTTTTTTTGCGTGGTACTGGTGTACATATAGGTGCATAAACGGCACAACAACATATACAGAGTACCTGTGTATTATAGACTTTTAATACGGATAACAACAGCTGCACGACCGCAGGACAGAGGCTCGATTTAGAGACCCGACACTACTCCCTACCGTTGTTTCTACTCCAATTATTATGGTTGGGTTTGTTTTAAGTTAAATATTTTAATGTTTAACCAAATTTATAGGAAAAAATATCAACACTTCTTATAATACCAAATCAATACAATATGAAAATATATTCCATAAGAGACTGAATGATATTGATTTGATATTAGTATTTTTTTTTCTATATCTTGGATCAAACTTTAAAAAGTTTGACTTAAAACAAACATAATATGCGGAGTAAAAATAACCACTCAGGGTACTCAGTGTACTGCTAATGACAATTGCACGACCACAGGATAGCGCCTCAATATACAGAACACACAATACAATACCATATTACTCTTAAACAAGTCAGGTATGTTGGGTTCAAACTAATCTCTCCTATTAGTGGTCTTCGACATTTGAGGTGCAAGCCCAGACTTTCTCGAAGAGCAAGCACGGATTGTAATAGAAATATAATATAGATTTTTTTATTAGTTCTCTTTTATTATAGTAGTTCCTTCGCACTACCTTCGTCTATATTCATCTGGTTTTTCTTTGCGAAGTATAAAATTGGAAAACAATGCAGAGCAGCATGAAATCATTTGTTCATTAATTAGATATTGGAAAACAATGCAAAGTGGTATAAAAATAGTGAGAAAATTTAAATAGCACTACAGTTCGGTTGTACTAGTAAAACTCAAAGTTTGCATCAGATGCATCTACTTCCGCTGTTCAACAATAGATGACTTCCACATATCTATATATGGATGTATCTAGACATATTAGTGTCTAGATACATCCATATATAGATATGTGGAAGTCATCTATTGTTGAACGGAGGGAGTAGAATGTAAGATGGGTGGTGGCAGCGAGTACCGACGGAATGCACACAATTGTATTTTCATTCCATAATTAGGAAACATGCAAGAGTCACCGTGATGAATAAGTATAAGCCTGCCATGTTTCAAAGAAGTGCATAATAATAAAGCAGCAGTTTATCATTGAATGCACCCATAGTGATAATGGCTTCCAGCGCCATATCTTCTCAAGCAGTATGTATCCACTACTCCATGTACTATGCAATTATAAATAAACATATGTTAAGTTGTGTTCATGCATAATTCTCTAAGATGTGCTATCGAGTGTTCTTAGTTAGGTTTATGGTCGAGGGTGCCATAAAGCCTGCCGATAGAGCCGTGGGTGGAAACGTGGGATAGTGGAAACGTGGACACAATTTACCCAGGTTCGGTACGTCGCAACTAAAGTGGTGTTCCTACTTCTGAAATCTCACTAAATCAGGGCTGAATTTGAAGTATACAAAGTACAATATGAGTAGGGTTTCGCTAACTCGGCGAGGATGAACTTCCCGGCGAGTTGGCTTCTAGCTATTAGAACGTGTCTATGCTTGTTCTCTTCTGTCTTTCGACAACTCCCGTCCGGTTTTATATAGATAGCCGGATTAGGGCTTACAGGAAAGAAACCTAGAAGACTACGGAAAGTATTCCTATTCTTGGAAAGTAAGACATCCGGCTTCGTCTCCACGTTGGACCACGTATTGGGTCGTGATCCAGGTTCTTCTAGAATCCGGCTTCCTGTGTGTCAGCTTACTAGGCCGCCCAATGGACTTTGTCCCATTGCCCGCGGGCCACCCTGGTAATCCGGCCTTTGGGATCTGCCGGATATGCCCCTAATTGGCATATATCCGACATTAGCCCCAAGGAGAATTAAGACTTTTATTCGTTGTCTTTTCCTATATTTCATGCCTTTCGAAAATTCGGACGTCGGTCTTGAATCTTCTTTTCAACCAATATTATGTCAATCTCGTTTTCCCGGAATCCGGCATTTCCTCCACGAATCTTCATGGAGAAAGAACTTGTGACGTGAGAGAGAAAATCATGCTTACGTCACGGACGTTTGGTTTCAGTCAAAGGCTGAAAACATATCTCTGACAGATTTTGCACGCGAATCGAGGAGATAACCATCATTACGCCGGCTCATTGTATCCCGGAATTTACTGCGAGACACGCGTCAATCATCCAACGGCTAATTTAGCCGTTGGGGTAATCTCAACGATAAAAACAAGTATAAATAGATCATCGGTGCCTCCGTTCTTCTCTTCTCTCCCATTCTTGCGACTCGCTCGAGAACAACAGCTCTCGCGCGCCCCCGCTTTCGAGAGAGAGAAAAAACCCTCGCTGGAGTCCACATCATCGGCGGCCTGAGCACTAGCCTGCGGCAGCACCACCAGCAAATGGACGCCGGAAGCCAGACCCGCACGCCCGAGGTCTCCGTCAACCCCGCGCTCACGGTGCCCGCCACGGGCCCCGTGATTCCTCCCGCACACGCCTCTTCCACTACATCGATCGTGGAGGTATCTTCATCATCGGCTCTAGTGGCTCCTCCGAACACCACTGCGGCTATCATGGAGACCACCACGGACGCTCCGGTGGGCAGAACCCCTAATTCCGCCTTCGGATCTGCGCCTCCACCAACATCCTCCGTTCTGCCTCCTCCCGTCCCCAAATCGGGAGATGGTGAAACTGCTCGCACCGGCGAGGACACAGTAGGTGACGCCGCCGCCGGTGGCGAGGAAGATGAAGGAGGGGAAACTGGAAATTGGAGTTAATGCAATACGGCATCGACCCCTTTGACAAGCCTGGAGAAGGACGGGTTCCTACAAAAGTGCAAATGGCGGCTGGAAAGTGAAGACACCGAGCCTCAGCCGAAAGACGGAGAAAGGGTAATCCTCGCTTCTCACGTCTTGCGAGTTATGGGATTTCCGCCTTCACCTTTTTCATCCAAGTCCTCTAGCACTACAGCGTTCAACCCCACAATCTTCCTCCAAACTCCATTGTTTATATCACCGGCTTCTAGGCTTTATTCGAAGGATACCTAGGAATAGAACCTAGGTTAGATTTATTCCAATACTGCTTCAATGTGAAGCGAACTACTTTTGACGGTCTTGTCCGGTCTGTGGGACCATATCCTTCAACCTGCGCCAAGGCAGGGAGATATGGTTTGCAAAAATCAAGACCTCGGAATCTGTCAAGTTTTGGACGGGTTCCTTCTTCTACCATCCGTATGTCGCGTATCCTGGAAAGGATACCGGCATTCCGTCTTTTGACAACTTCGTGGCTACTCCCAGGGATAATTGGGCTCTGGATGCAGTCTCAGTTCTTCTCTCAGACGGATAGAACGGCGGATCACCAAACTCGTCGTATCCAATCCTCCTCTTACAAGAATGGATACGGATCTTTCTGGCTCGGAAGGCGGATTCAGCCTCTTTCCTTCCGCAACGGCCGTATTCTCAGCGAGTATACTGACTCGGACGATAAAATGTGCGTGACTCCGACTGCAATGTCGGAATGTTTTTTTCAAAAGAGGGTGAATCATCTGGTGGCCACTCGCGACCAGTATGAAGAAAGCCTGCCAATGTTCAATGCAGAAAATCCTCCTCCCAAGGTAAAGCATACTTTTTTATACTTCAAAGGGGTTTTTTGCTTCTTTGCGCCTACGAATGTATACTTATGCTTTATTCGTGTTTTTCGTAGCTTGAAACTCTGAACGAGGATCAGCTTGTTTCTGCCGACGGGGAGGAGGCACTTAAAGCCCGCTTTGCCGCAGACGGTGGAAGGAAACGCAAGAAGATTCCTGCTTCCACCGAAGTTATCGATCTTGACGGAGTTGTCATCGCCACTTCCAGGTAACTTTTTATTTTGTCTCTCTCCCGCTCCACTAAAGGGGAAAGGTCGGAAGAAATAGAAGGTTACTTCTCGCGGGGGGGGGGGGGCAAAACCTTCCCCTTCCGTCGCCCCAGAAACCCCTAAGGCGGATGCTATAGGGGACCATTCTGCTTCCTTAGAGGAGTCTGACTTCCCCTTTCTCAGCCAGACCAGCAAGCCCGATGCACCCGCACCGGATGCACGGGAAAGGGCGGCACAATTTGAAGAAGGAGGGCTTTCCCTCGTCCATATTGACGAGGCAATTCCCTACTTTGATGAGAAGTTCAAGGTAAAGCAAGAATCCTGTTTTGACGATCATGGCTATATGCATTCATGGGCTAGAAACCAAT
Source organism: Alopecurus myosuroides (assembly GCA_028641055.1). Classification (NCBI taxonomy): domain Eukaryota; kingdom Viridiplantae; phylum Streptophyta; class Magnoliopsida; order Poales; family Poaceae; genus Alopecurus; species Alopecurus myosuroides. The sequence continues at coordinate 146,547,805 of CM054060.1, forward strand.
TTGTCCGAGCCCCCTTGATCCTTCTTTGGCCACAAGGAGGCCTAATTATCCGGAATAATTACGATTTCTTGCCTCGGCAGGTCATCCAAGATGGAATCCACCACATGGGCATCTCCTTCTCCGAATACAGCAAGGAATTCACTAAGATGCTCTCAGGACTTCAAAGGATGACCTAGGTATTCCTCCAGCCCCCAAGTATTAACACAGAAGTTTCTTTTTAGTATTAATGTCGTTTAGGGTTGGTTTTAACCATGTTTATGACCTTTGCTTGCAGCAAACTGCCGAGAGCATAAACCTGGACGTTCTTGGCAAGCTCAACATGAAGAACAAGGAAGTGAAATCCCTCCTTGTTGTCACCGAAGAGAAAGACGCCAAAATTGCTGAGCTTCACAAGCAATTTAAGGAGAATGCATGTAAGCCTGGTTTTCTTTCCTCAAAAGCTTTTCTAACTTGCGAATTTTCATTTCAAATGCTTTTGCATTTTAACTTAACTTTTCCTTTTTTGCAGCATTACTTGCTAAAGCTAAGCAAGCTGCCGCGGACGCCGGCAATACGCATCAGCTCCGCTCCGAGAACTTGGAGCTTCACAAGATAAATGTGAAGATCCAAAAGGACTTGGACGAATGGCAAAAAGCGCTGGCACTGTCTGAATCTCGGCTAGAAACCCAAAACGGGAAGGATAGCGCCACCATCCGGAACTTGGAGGCTGCCCTGCATCTCCGCTTAGTAGAAATCGCTGAGATTGATAAGCATATCCTTGGTAAGCTTTTTTCTCTTTTACCAGCTTTTTTTCCTTCAGTTTCAAAGTGCATACTTTTTCCTGAGTTTTTCTAACTTATGCCTTATTGCATTTTATAGCATAAGGCGACTCCTCTACCCGGATTGACCGCATTCGGGCATTCGACATATTCAGGGTCAACATGAAGAAAGCCGGAAGAAAACTTGTCAGCAATTGCCTTCCAGACAAGAAGACGGAGTATGAGGACATTGCTCAGTTGCCGAATTCTTTCGCCGAGGTGATCGCCCGACGAGAATCATGGATGCATTCATTGCTCGCGGCGGAGCGTGTATGGCATTGGGTCTGTTGAAGATGCATTATCCTTCTGCCAAAACATGGTGTGTGGCCACCAGTAATCCTCAAGGATACACAGAAGCCCAAAGGACGGAGATCTTCGACTCCGTCAAAGGAAATGCTTCCAAGATAGCCTGGATGGTCTCCATGACCACATTCTACCCAAAGGAATAGATTCCTCCAACTCCGGAGAATCCAAGCGGGAGCGAAAGTGATGACAACGACGACAATGAAGACTTTGTCGATGTTGTCTGAATCCATGTCTTGCAAACAATGAAAGGCGAAAGAATGCATCACTTGCTGTACTATGTAATATTGATATGTAATGAATTCTAAATGCTTATTTTGTATCAACAACTATGCTTTTGGAGTTTAATATTTAGCTTTGCAAGTTAATTTTTTCTCCTTTTCTTTTAAGTTCTCTGGTTTGTATGGTTTAGCTTTTCGTAATGTTTGAGTGATTCAAAAGCATGAAATCTACACGCCGAGCAGCCGGGTTTAGTAACCAATCTGTCTAAACTCGGAATCATGAGTCATACTTTAGCACCGTAACTTATTACTCCAGCGACCCAGCTAACAAACAATCAGATAATACTGAAGAAAAAATAAGTAGCTAAAAGTATGAACTCCAGGCATGCAGGCACAATCTGGTGTTCTGTAGCCTTATCAGGCCAAAAGCATTCAGATATTTAACTCGGAGCACACAGGCAAAATTCGGGTTAACATTGAGGTAGATTGAAACATCATTGGGAAATAGAAAAGACGGAACATGCTTTGATAATAAGACAGAAAAATGATTTGCATGCTTTTCCAACAAACTTTATTTCATGATCTCAATAATGTTTACATAGAATTGGACTAGGTATAGAAAGGATGTAACTGCTGAATGCTCTAGGGCCTGTTTGTTTCTTCTAGTTCTACATATATGCTTCTTTTCCTCTTCGATTCGAATTTTTCGGGTCATCTTCGTCATCCCGAATATCTACAAGGTAATATGGCCCGTTTTTCATAGCTTTGCTAATGACAAAAGGTCCCTCTCAAACTTGGTCTAACTTATGTTTTCTTTCTTTCACCCTTCTTATCACTAAGTCACCTTCTTTAAAAGAATGATGCTTGATTTTCTGGCTATGATATCACCGTAATACTTGCCGATAAATGGCGGATCTCTGCAACACAAGTTCTCGTTCTTCTTCTAAAAGATCGACGACATCCTATCATGCGTTTTCGGCATCCGTCTCATCGTATGTCTGCACTCTGGGGCTATCATGGATCACGGCGCATTTATACAGTTAACCATCAATTACCGTGTATCATTTGCATCAGCGCTTTATCTACCTTTTAAAGACTTCAACTACTCCATCCGGGAATTTCTGATTGACTAAGAAATTGAGGTATGGCATTGTCCGATCCAGGATTACGAGCATGGCCTCAATTGATTTGGATACTAGGGGGTAGTCAAAATCTCCGACTTTTATCGATGGTTCGTACAAATGCTGGACAAATACACCAGGTGGTAATGTTATCACCCTTTCCGAGCCCATCCAAGCTAAAGCATCCGCGTTCCGGTTTTCTTCCTGTTTGACGTGATTTACCTCAAACCCTAGGAAGTAAATGGCGAATTCGTCGACAGTTCTCCGATATTCTGCCATTATGGGGCTTTTGGCATCCCATGTCTGGCTAAGCTGGTGTTGTACTAAATCTGAGTCTCCATAACATAGTATGTATTTGATACCTATTTCCTTTGCAATATGCAAGCCGTGAAGTAATGCTTCGTATTCTGCCATGTTAATGCTGGTGTTGAAATGAATTTGAAGCACATACTCCATTTTGTCGCCCTTTGGAGATTTAAGCACCACACCTGCACCAGCGCCTTCTTTCATTTTGGATCCGTCGAAATGCATGATGCAATATTTCGATTCCGGCATAGGCGTGTTTTCCATGGCTTCTGTCCAGTCAGCTACAAAATCCGCAAACACCTAAGATTTGATTGCTGTCCGGGGTTGGTACTTAATATGGAATGCGGAAAACTTAATGCCCCATTTGGATACTCTGCCTGTTGTCTCCGTATTGTTTATAATATTACCTAGTGTTGCTTTGCTTACCACTGTTACGGAATGTCCTCGGAAATAATGGCGGTGTTTTTGACATGCGAAAAATACGCCATATGCCAGCTTTTGATAATGTTGGTACCTTTGTTTTGACTCTGAGAATACTTCACTGATGTAGTATACTGGAAATTGTTCTGGAACACTTTGTTCGTCTTTCCGCCTTTCCACAATTATCCCTGCACTTTTGACCCTGTTTGTTGCTGTTAGATATAGTAACATTGGTTTTTCGTCTTTAGGCGATGCCAAAATCGGAGCTTTCATTAAATTTTCCTTTAGCTGGGCTAGTGCTTTGTCTGCTTCTTCTGTCCATAAAAATTTGTTAGATTTCTTCAACAATTTGTATAATGGAAGAGCTTTATCACCAAGCCAACTTATAAATCTTCTTACAGCGGCCGCGGAACCCGTCAATCTATGGACATATTTTAGACACTTAGGTCTTTTGATGTTCAGGTTTGCTTTGAGCTTTTCCGGGTTTACTTCAATTCCTCTATGAGAAACGATAAAAAACAAAAAAAATTCTTGAGGGAACTCCGAATACGCACTTCAGTGGATTTAACTTCATTTTGTAAGTGCGCATATTATCGAAAGTTTATCGTAAATATTCAAGGAGCGTATGCTTTTCCTTGGAAACGACGGCAATGTCATCCACGTAAACATGGACGTTTTTTCCTATTTGGTCATGCAAGCATCTTTGCATACAATGCTGGTATATGGCTCCAGCATTCTTCATGCCAAAAGGCATGGTTATTGATGAGGACATCCCTAGCTCTTCACCTATTGTTGAACATGAAGATCCTCCAATCAAAGCTAATGAAGTTAGAATTGGTCCAATGACAAGATCAAGAACCAAGCTACTTCAACAACAGGTGAATTCACTCCTACTTGAGTATAATGTTTATAATTGTGAGAACTTTATACTACCTAAATCATTGCATCTATGTGTTCTTAGGTTTATTGATAACACAAACATTAATGGAGATCATGGAGAGAAGATACACATGGATGGAGATGAGCTAGAGGAGGAGATGGTGATCAAGTGCTAAGGATGGTGAAAACAAGCATTGCAATTATTATTTCACAAGGGGATGAGTGCCTCCACAAGGTGAAATGCACTCATTGATGGAAAAGCAAGAGGAGGGCGCCCACATAGAAGATCTATGTGCCATAATAGTGTTAGGTTTGGTTTCCATAACCAATGTGGCCGAATTCCTTGTGTGGGAATCGTTTTGTATCCATATTTGTGAGTTCTAGTCCTAGTAGGAGTCCTAATCCTAGTAGGGAGGGTTGTGCTTGCGCAAGGAGCCTTGTGGCCGCACCCCCTCCACCTATATATGTTGGCCACCTGCGTGTGGATCAATTAGACTACGTTAAAACCAAAAACCCTAGACCTCTAGATTGAAACTGCTTGTAAGCCTTTCATCTGGAAGTTCATCTGCAAACTTTACGTGATACCTGCTGTTCCACTGGGAATAAGACGGTACAGTACCACTTGTAGTCGGTGGATTACTTGTGCAAGAGTGTGGAGTTGAGAATATCCTTGGGGTTGCTATCTTTTGCATTGGCATCAGGGATCAGCCGGGAGAGTTCTTAGTGGCGCACTAGTTATCATACTGGAGTATCTGTGAGTTCACTGAGAAGATCGGGCCACCCCATATCATCTTGGTATCAGATTTACAGGTTGCCTCGGTGAGCTATCAAATTTCCTTTAGTTTGAGTGTTTTTATTTTCCTATCCAGAAAATTGCCCCACAAAAATAGTTCTAGTCATTGCCATAGCCTAGATATCACCTTAGTTTCATTACTTTTGCTGTCATTGTGTTAGATTTTGTGTTGCTTTTTCTCGTTTTTAGTTTTCTATTTTTTCGGCTAGGTTTAGGGTTCTTGTTCATCTAGCCGAGATCCTATCAAAAAACATCAAAAAAATCCGCTGCCACTTGCCCTAAAACACCACGGGTTCCCCTCTATTTTTCCTAGTCTAGCCCTACTCGGATTGCTATTCGGGAGCTACTAGGTTGGTTTGGGTTCCTAGCTACAATCGGATTCGAGGAGGGGTGGGTTTTCATCCGCAATTTTCCTACCAAAAACGGTCCCTAGTCCCTTTCGGATTCCTACCCTACCACGACACGGATTCGTGTGTTTTTCTGCCGTGCTCATAAGCTGCTGCCGCGCGCGCCCACACACACACGACCCACGGCAGCAAATCTCTGCCCCCGCTGCCGCGCTCTACAGCCCGCTGCCGCGCGCACACACCCATGGCACAGACGGCAGAGTTTCTCTGCCGTGCGCGCCTGCTGCTACTGTTTCTCTGCTGCGGTACGAAAAACCTTCGTTTTCTCTGCCGTGAGCTCTGCCGTGGTACCAAAACCGCCTATTTCTCTGCCGTGAGTGCTGTTTCCTGCCGTGAGCTCGTTTTCACCTAGAATTTTTCTGTTTTTCTTTGTTTTTCCTTGTTTTCTCACTAGGACTCATACATCCATACCTTGTGAACCTTAGCCACAACCTTTCTACAGCATTATAATAGGACCTTGCCCACAAGTATAGCTATTTTGTGCTCTGACAGGTTGCTCATTTTTCATCACCACCATTGTGTTCACTTGTGTTTAGTTAATTGTTGCTCCTAGCTTAGTGTAAGGCCATTGGAAAAATAAAAAATAAAAATAGAAAAAGCACAAAGTATAAAAAAAAGGAGAAAAGAGAAAGTGCAAAAAGGCCATATCATTACTATTGTTTACTATTTGAGCTTGCCATTGTGACACTTGATTTTTCATTGAGCAATCTTGTGCCTGTCAATTAAGAGCCTAGCTAGTGACTTTCTAGTGCATTGCAAATTTCATCCACATATTGCTTTGCCACATTTGTCTCCATTATGTGAGTTTCCTTGGGTATTTTATATCTTCACTAAGACAGCAAATAGGATTGTTACTTTGGTGATTGTTAGGTATCCATACCAAGCCCCACTAAATAACCTTGTTTGCCTTTGTGAGAGTTAAAAACCTGGGTATTCTCTCTTTCACACCAAAGCACTTTAATTGCCTCTACTTGTGGTAAGTATCTCTATTCACTTTGGAGTGGTAAGATATCCTATTGTTTTGCTAGATTCTTGAGTGAGTTGAGAGAGGCACCACAACCTATACTTGTTTTATTTTCACTAACCTTCTAATGGATCTTTCTAGTGGTGATCTTGTGCAGCAGAAGAAGGACCAATCTGAGGGAGTGAATTGGAGGGAGTATGAGGCATTAAGGGATGTGTTGACACAGAAATTGGATGACAATGAGGAACACTACAAGAAATATGTTAATGAAGCTTGTGATCCCGTTTATGAGATAGTCAATGGCATGGAGAAGAAAGTGGAGGAAACCAATAAAGTGGCCGAGACCAATACTGCTCAATTGAGAGTAATGCAAGATTCTATTGATGCCATCAACAATACCATGACTGATCTTCAAAGATTGATTCAAACTCGGTTGCCACCTATTGATGATGACAATGCTAGTGTCCATAGTGATGCCAATAATGAGGAGGAAGCTAATTTTGGCCGTGGAGCTAGAGGAGAAAGAGGAAGAGGAGGTTTTCAAGGCCGAGCTAGGCGTGTGCCTTTGCCCAATGCTAATGACAATAGAGAAGATATATTGGGTAAACCCAAATTTTCTATTCCATCTTTCAGCTTTGATACTATGGATGTGGAAGAATTCTTGCTTTGGGAGTTGAAAATTGAGAAGCTATGGAGATTGCATGATTATAATGAGGATAGAAAGATCAAGTTGGCATCTTCTGAGTTTGATGGATATGCTCTTAGATGGTGGGACAATTTAGTGAGAAAGAGGCATAATGATGGTGAGTTACCCATTGCTACTTGGAACACCATGAAAAGGCTCATGAGGGAAAGATTTGTACCACCCAATTACATAAGGCAACAATTTGATAAATTACAACAATTGAAGCAAGGTCTCAAGACAGTTGATGCTTATTATCAAGAGATGGAATTAATTGTGCAAAGAGGCCGTGTGGTAGAGCAAGAAGAGCAAACAATGCAAAGATTTCTTTCAGGATTACATTATAGAATCAAGGGCATTGTGAGACATTATCAATATGCTAATATGCATGATCTACTCCATCATGCTAGGGAGGCCGAATCACATCTACTTGAGGAAGCACAAAATTCAGCTAGAACAAGGAGTAGATTCCCATTGAGATCATCTACTACTCCTAGTGTACCACCACCACCACCTCCATCATCAAGTTTTCGAAGTGATCCATCATCCAAATCCGAGCCTAGTGTGGCTAATACAAGGAAAACATCACAACCAGCAGCAAGTGCCTCGGGTTCTAGTGCTCCTAATACAAGGAATAGAGATATTACATGCCACACATGTGGAGGAAAAGGGCACTTCAAGAAGGATTGTCCAAATTCAAAAGTGATGATTATCAATGAGAACAATGAGTATGAGACAGGTGATGATGTTGATCCTAATGATCTTGATGATGATAATGGCTATTTGAGTGATTCTCCTTTGGATGCTTATGCTACTACTATGCCTTCTATTATTTGCACCCAAAATTCATTGAGTGTGGTACCTAGTCCTGAAAATCAAAGGTGCAATCTATTCCAAACAAAGGCTGTTATTGGTCCCAACATGGCTTGCAAAGTCATCATTGATGGAGGGAGTTGCAGAAATTTGGCTAGCAAAGATCTATGTGCAAAACTCAATTTGAAATATATGCCACATCCTTCTCCTTATCACATCCAATGGTTGAGTAGCACGGGACAAATGAAGGTTTCTCATATGGTGAGAGTGGAGTTCCAAATTGGACCTTATAAGGATATCATTGAGTTTGATGTGGTGCCCATGACAGTTTGCCACTTATTATTGGGAAGACCTTGGCAATTTGATAGAAGTGTGAAGCATGAAGGGAGAGCCAATACTTATGAGCTATATCATCATGGGAAGACCATTATTTTGAGGCCTATGACTCCACAACAAATAGTACAAGAGTCCCAATCCAAAGTTGCTATGAAAGTGGAAAAAGAGAGAGAGAGGGATGAGGGAACACCAAAAATACAAGCCATGGGGAGTGATAGCAAAACCAATTCGAGTGGTAAAAAGAGAGAGAACCTATTATGCATGTTAGCCACTAAAGAGGATTTGAGGGAATTTAAGGATGATCCTACACTAGTCCCTATTATGCTTATTCACAAGGGAGAGATTTTGGTTTCTAATGACATGACCCCTATTCCTCTTGGTGTTTCTAATGTTTTGCAGGACTTTGAGGATGTTTTTCCACAAGATGTGCCCTCGGGATTGCCACCATTGAGAGGAATTGAACATCAAATTGATTTGATCCCGGGAGCATCTCTCCCAAACCGAGCCCCTTATAGAACCAATCCACAAGAAACAAAGGAGATCCAAAAGCAAGTACAAGAACTATTGGACAAAGGTTATATTCGGGTTAGTCTTTCTCCTTGTGCCGTTCCCATTATTTTGGTTCCTAAGAAAGATGGTACTTGGCGCATGTGTGTAGATTGTAGAGCAATTAATAACATCACTATTCGTTATCGTCATCCTATACCACGTTTAGATGACATGTTAGATGAATTAAGTGGTGCTACTCTTTTCTCTAAAATTGATTTGCGTAGTGGATACCATCAAATAAGAATGAAAGAGGGAGATGAATGGAAAACTGCTTTTAAGACAAAATTTGGTTTATATGAGTGGTTAGTAATGCCCTTTGGTTTAACTAATGCACCTAGTACTTTCATGAGATTAATGAACCATATTTTGATAGACTTTATTGGTAGATTTGTGGTAGTTTATTTTGATGATATTCTCATATATAGCCACAATGAACATGACCACATGGATCATATTAGACAAGTTTTGCAAGTGCTAAGAACTAATAAATTGTATGGTAATCTTGAGAAGTGCACTTTTTGCAAAGATAAGGTTATATTTCTTGGTTATGTTGTTTCTAAGCATGGAATTGAGGTTGATCAATCTAAAATTGAAGCTATTCGAAATTGGCCAATTCCCACTAATCTGAGTCAAGTTAGAAGTTTTAATGGGCTTGCTAGTTTCTATAGAAGATTTGTGCCAAATTTTAGTACAATTGCTGCCCCTTTAAATGATCTAACTAAAAAGGGTGTTAATTTTGAATGGGGTGTTTCTCAAGACATTGCTTTTGATACTTTAAAAGAGAAGTTAGTTTCGGCCCCATTGCTTATGCTTCCAAATTTTGATAAACAATTTGAGATTGAATGTGATGCTAGTGGCATAGGTATTGGAGGTGTGCTCATGCAAGAAAAGAAACCTATTGCCTATTTTTCTGAAAAATTGAATGGTGCACAATTGAATTATTCTGTTTATGATAAGGAATTATATGCACTTGTGAGAGTTTTAGAAGTATGGAAACATTATTTGTGGCCTAAAGAATTTATTATACATAGTGATCATGAAGCATTGAAATTTTTAAAGTGCCAAAATAATTTGAATAAGAGACATGCTAAGTGGGTTGAATTCATTGAATCTTTTCCATACATTATAAAACATAAAAAGGGATTGGATAATGTAGTTGCTGATGCTTTGTCAAGGAAAAATATGTTACTCTCAAATTTAGAAATCAAGGTTTCGGGTTTGGAGGGTATTAGAGATTTATATGATGAAGATAATGAATTTTCCATGCCATTTAATAAATGTGTTAATACTAAAGCATGGGACAAATTTCATATACATGATGGGTACTTGTTTAGAGCTAACAAATTGTGTATTCCCGAGTGTTCTTTGCGTTTATTTTTGATCCAGGAATCTCATAGTGGAGGATTGATGGGACACTTTGGAAGAGAGAAAACATTGTTGATGTTGGCAGAAAATTTCTATTGGGCACATATGAGAAGAGATGTGTATAGATTGGTGCAAAGATGTATTACTTGCAACAAATCCAAATCAAAATTGAAGCCCCATGGATTATATACACCATTGCCATCACCAAGTACACCATGGGAAGATATTAGCATGGATTTCGTGTTGGGATTGCCAAGAACAAAAAGAGGACATGATTCTATCTTTGTGGTTGTGGATAGATTTTCAAAGATGGCTCATTTTATTCCATGCCACAAAAGTGATGATGCTTCTCACATTGCTAAGTTGTTCTTTAGAGAGATAGTGAGATTACATGGAGTTCCAAGGACTATAGTTTCAGACAGAGATGTCAAGTTCATGAGTTACTTTTGGAAGACACTTTGGGGTAAGCTTGGCACCAAATTATTGTTCTCTACTACTTGCCACCCCCAAACTGATGGCCAAACCGAAGTGGTCAATAGGACATTGTCCACATTATTGAGAAGCATGATCAAGAAAAATTTGAAGGAGTGGGAGGAGTGTTTACCACATGTGGAATTTGCATACAATAGAGTTGTGCATTCAACTACTCAATTATGTCCTTTTGAGGTAGTGTATGGTTTCAAACCTATAACTCCTCTTGATTTGTTACCACTTCCTTTACAAGAGAGAATTAATATGGAGGCATCCAAGAGGGCTGATTTTCTTAGAAAGATTCATGAGCAAACAAAAGAAGCAATTGATAACAAGGGAAAATATGTGGCCGAGAGGATGAATAAGAAGAGGAAGGAACTCATTTTTCGGCCAGGAGATATGGTTTGGGTGCACTTCAGAAAAGATAGATTTCCAACATTGAGAAAGTCCAAGTTGATGCCTAGAGGAGCTGGCCCTTATAAATTTCTATCTCGGATCAATGACAATGCCTATAAAATTGACCTCCCAATTGATGAGTTTGGTGTAAGCAATTCATTTAATGTGGCTGATTTGACACCTTACCATGGAGATGATTTAGCATCGAGGTCGATGCCTTTTCAAGAGGGGGAGGATGATGAGGACATCCCTAGCTCTTCACCTATTGTTGAACATGAAGATCCTCCAATCAAAGCTAATGAAGTTAGAATTGGTCCAATGACAAGATCAAGAACCAAGCTACTTCAACAACAGGTGAATTCACTCCTACTTGAGTATAATGTTTATAATTGTGAGAACTTTATACTACCTAAATCATTGCATCTATGTGTTCTTAGGTTTATTGATAACACAAACATTAATGGAGATCATGGAGAGAAGATACACATGGATGGAGATGAGCTAGAGGAGGAGATGGTGATCAAGTGCTAAGGATGGTGAAAACAAGCATTGCAATTATTATTTCACAAGGGGATGAGTGCCTCCACAAGGTGAAATGCACTCATTGATGGAAAAGCAAGAGGAGGGCGCCCACATAGAAGATCTATGCGCCATAATAGTGTTAGGTTTGGTTTCCATAACCAATGTGGCCGAATTCCTTGTGTGGGAATCGGTTTGTATCCATATTTGTGAGTTCTAGTCCTAGTAGGAGTCCTAATCCTAGTAGGGAGGGTTGTGCTTGCGCAAGGAGCCTTGTGGCCGCACCCCCTCCACCTATATATGTTGGCCACCTGCGTGTGGATCAATTAGACTACGTTAAAACCAAAAACCCTAGACCTCTAGATTGAAACTGCTTGTAAGCCTTTCATCTGGAAGTTCATCTGCAAACTTTACGTGATACCTGCTGTTCCACTGGGAATAAGACGGTACATTACCACTTGTAGTCGGTGGATTACTTGTGCAAGAGTGTGGAGTTGAGAATATCCTTGGGGTTGCTATCTTTTGCATTGGCATCAGGGATCAACCAGGAGAGTTCTTAGTGGCGCACTAGTTATCATACTGGAGTATCTGTGAGTTCACTGAGAAGATCGGGCCACCCCATATCAGTTATGTAGTAATACGTTCCATCAGGAGTTATGAAAGAGTTTATTATTTGGTCTTCTACTTTCATGTGTATTTGATGATACCGGAATAAGCGTCCAAAAAGCATAAAAGCTCAGAGCCAGCAGTGGCATCTATTATTTGATCGGTTCACGGTAAAGCGAACCTATCTTTTGGTCACAATTTGTTCAAGCCGGTATAATCTATACACATCCTAAGAACAGTAGTATCTTTCTTCGGGAATAATACCAGATTCACATACCAATTGGTATGTATGACTTCCCGCATAAAATCAGCTGCTAAAAGCCGGATAATTTCTTTGCCTATAGTCTTCCGCCTTCTTCCATCAAAACATCAGAGACTTTGTTTTACGGTATTTGATCCTGTAATAACCCTCAATCGGTGCTCAGCAAGTTCCCGGAGTACGCCTGGCATATCCGCAGGACACCAGGCGAAAATATCCCCGTTCTCACGGAGGAACTCGATGAGCACGCTTTCATATTTGTCAGTCATTCTTGTTCCCACCATGACGTATTTTGCCAGATCTTTGGGGTCCAGGATGATCTGCTTTGTATTATCGGAGGCTTTGAAGCTGTCGGCCGGTTTTTGGCTTTGTTTTCCTCCCGGCATTTCTATCGGCGATACCTCTTTAGCTAGCTCTTCCTTTGCTATTACCTGCTCGGCGCAAAGGGTGTTTCCCAGCTCTAGCTCGTTTGCCAGTTTGAAATCTCCTTCAATGGTGATTACTCCGCCTCTTGGCCCTTGCATGTTAAGCTTGTTGTAGATGTAGCCTGTAACACCTGTGGTGTTACCTGTTTGTTTTGTTTGCATCATGTGCATCACATTTGCATTGCACCATGTTTGCATCACAACTGAAAATTTCAACACAATTTAAACTTTCACCCTTGCTCAAAAATTTCCAATTTCAAAATTGCAAACTAAACCACTCATTTGTTTTCAATAGTTTGAAAATTGTTTTAAACAAATTGCCTGCTAAATAAATTTGTCCCTGTTGTTAACAAACCCTAATGACTAACTCCAAAATTCAAATCAAGTCATTCATCAACTTGTTGGGTTTAATTCAAACAACTATTTTTCAAATCAATTAATTAAATCACCTTCATCTTCTAACCAAAATGCCTCAAACATAACCACTTTTGAATTCATAAACTTAACAAGCCAAGCAACTAAATTTCAATCAAATTAAACCCTAGGGGTAACCCTATTAAACATTACTTTGTTTTCCTAATACCAAAATCATTCAAAAATTGGTTTAAATATCAAACAACCATTTATTTTCAACTTTCTGTAAAACCAAACTTGGCAGTGCTTTCTTTTAATCAAATTAACTTAACCTAATTTTTCCTACAATTTTACTAACTTTAAAGATCTCCTTTTTCTTCCTTGTGGTTTTCAGCAAAAAAAAAAATAAATAAATAAAAGAAACAAAAGGAAAAGCAGTGGGCAGCAGCTAAACCCCAGCCCATTGCTTTTCCTAACTACCGCACAGCGCAAGGCCCAGCCCACCTGTATCACTTACCCTTTCGAAGAGCCCCCACCTGTCGACCTTTTCTTCCTCCGGTCACTGTCATGGCTGTACGACAGAACCAGGACCATCGATCAACTCCTCCCACCCCCTGGATGCTTGCCGTACCCTTGCTCCTCTCCCTTATAACCACCACCAACCCTAACCCTAGCTAGTCCCATCCACCATCGCCGCCGTCCTCTCGAGTTCCTCCTCCTCTCTGTTGGTTCGTTGACTGAACCCTGCAACCCACCCACAGAACATCACCATCTTCTCCCCTCACCACCGGTAGGCATGATCACCGCGAGGAGATCCTCTCTCCGGGAATGGAATCGGGGTGGATTCCTCGTCAACTTCCGTGAAGACGCGGCGGCGAGAGGAGGACCCGATGGCCGCCGCCGTCCGTTTCCGCCGCCGGCTGTTCCTTCCGTCGCTGTCAGTCGACAGCATCGACTGTCGCCTCGCCTGCGACAGCGACTAGCCAAGGTGAGCGCCCAAACTGCCCGTGCTCTCTCCCTCCCGGTCCCTCCTGCGCACCGCACGCGCACCTGCACTGCGCCGCCGCCGCGTGGCCGGCCGTCGAGCCGAGGTGCAGCCATCGGTTCGTCGATTCTGTGCATACGTGCAGAGAACACCTTCAGTTTCGTCAGTTCGGGTAGCTGGCGATTTCCTCTCCTCAAAAGAACCGGAACGTCGTATCTATCACAAGGAGAGCAACAACCCGGTGGTTCGGTTCCTTTCCGTGCGCGAGGCAGGTCCGGGGTTCGATCCCCAGGACGCGCACCCTTTTCCTCTATTTTTTCCCTTCGCGCGCTCGCGGCCCCACCTGTCATGGGCTCATGTGGACACGCAAGCAGCAGCGCCACGCTGGCCCCCCAGGCCCACACTGCAGTGGCTGGGGCTGGCTAGCAGTGCTGTGAGAAAAACCCCTGCGAATTTCTGTTTTCCAAAATGAATTACAAATAGCAGATTTGCATCAAAATTTCAAACTTTAATAACTTCCAATCTATAATTCCAATAAATGCAAGTTTTATATGTTTTCTGATCCAAATTTCCTAAACTTTCCAAATATCCAATTTGTGTACTGTTTTGAACTTTAAAATTGCAATTCAAATTTAAATTCAAATCATTCAATTGTATTTTGCCAAAATTCATAAGTAATTCATAATAAATCCAAATCATACAAATAAAATATGTTTTCCATACCATTTTGCATAACCTATTCAAATATAATTTTTGTTTTCTGTTTTGAATAATTTAAATTGCCTAAACAATTTAAATCTTGTTTAATTCAATTAAAAATTGTTTAATATTGTTTAATTCATAATTAAACAATCCTAAGTCCAATTTCAAAATGTGAAACATGTAATCCAACTAAAATTTGATAACCTTTTCAAATATCAACTTTGTTGTTTGGTTTGACCAACTTAACTTGATGATAACAACCACTACCTGCTTAACACCATTAAGTAACAATAATTTCCAAACTTGATAAATGTTTTCTAAACTTGTTAACCATCCTATCACTTGCATTTAATATTGTTATCTTCTTGTTCTTCATCATGCATGCATCATTCTAACTCACTTACACATGATGCTTAGTGTTAGAACAATTAATTCAACTATAAGGCATGGGTTTGCCATATGCAATCTTTGCATATGGAATCCATTTAAACTTGTGTATCATATCCATTAGGTTACTTTGGTGCATCTATTAAACATGACATGCATCCATATCTTGATCATGCTGGATCTTTTGCCGTCGTAGTAATTGTTGCATTCCGGTGTTTGTTCGAGGTTCGTTGCTTCTTCCCGGATAGGACGTTGAGATGATGTGAGCAACGACAAGTTCTGCTACCTTGCGGGATCTCAGGCAAGTATACTCACTTGCATGCCATATGGCTGCCTTTCATCACTTGTTACCGATTCTTTCCGTTGATTCTTTTCTGCTAGCCTTAGTGGTAGTTGTTTCTGTTACGAACCCATCACATGAATCCCTTAACCTTGATATTGCCTCACCTCCATACCTACAGCCTTTGTTTGTGCCTGTTCTTATCTAGCATGCTTAGGGTTGCTTTTGCTCGAGCCTGTTGTCGGTTACTTCTTTCGCCATCGTACTATTAGTTTTGTTACCGTTCCGGGGGCTCGAAATATTAATCAATCAATCCTGTTAATGCTGCTGTTAATAATAATTTGATGATAAGGCACCGGCAGGAGGCCCTTTGTGGTTTTGAGGCCTGCTAGTGTCGACCCTAATAGGAAAAGGGTCTTGTCTACTGATCCATGATGAGCGCACTACCCGCATTTGGGGAGTATGGGCTCCCCCTCAGTTTGACCCGATTCGCATCTCGTCCAAATCGCCTCATTTAGTTCGGGTTTTCCATTTGCTGCATGCATGATCTTGCGAGCCCTTGGTACCCGGGTGGAACTTTCGTAGTCGGCATATAGGGGGACACGTTCTTAGAGTGCTATGAGGGTCCATTTTCTTCTGGGCTCGATTAGCCGTGCGCCCAAGGTGCTTTGGGCTTGATGCGAAGAAGGGTTGGATTGTGTTGAGTGCCCCGCTTGGTGGAGTGGCCACTCCATCTGGCGGGATATTCATGAGTGTCGGTTACTATGGTGCAACCCTGCAGGGATAATCTTCTCGAGAAGCCGTGTTTTCCGCGGTTATGGATTACTTGGTGAAAGTACTGGCTAACAAGTACTCAGGACAACTTTAACATAATGATCAATCATGTTTCACCCAATGATTAATAACTTGACTAGTAATAGGTTATTCACACAATAACTTGACTCATCTTTAATACCACGGTGTGAGTTATCCTCGGATTGCTTCTTCGGATAAGGGGCGAGATCCAGGATGGGTTTGTTTGAAGTTATCTTTCAGTCGGTTACTACCACTCGATCTTATCTCCTTTCTGACAGTTGGAAGTAATAGAATCTCTGTAGTTGGTTAGTGCAGCCTGCTGTCGCTTATTTGCCATAACCCCCTTCCTTTCCGTTGATCCTAAAGTATTTGTATCTTGTGATGACTGGCTACGCCGGTAACTTGTGAGTATGGGCTTTCTCCCCCTTGCCAGTACTTAACCGTACTGACCCACGAATCTCTTTCGTGGCTGCAAATTCCAAATTGCAGTCAACAGGTTTGAAGTCTGACGACGTTAGCTTGGGAATCCCTCCGGCTTGGCCTGGGCAGGGATTGGACGCCTTCGGTTATCTTCAGGACTCTTAGTCCAATTTGGATCTTGTCCGTAGACGGACGTTTGTTTCTTCCGCTGTTATTTGGATCTTTGTATTGTATCAGTTGTATCCCTGGCTCGTTGAGTCATCTTGTATCTTTCTGATGCTGTTGTAATTGTGGATTATTCGTGAACTATTGTAATGTTATCATAAATGGCAACCTGGAATCGGTTATTATGCGGATTAGGCGGGAATGCTGAAATCTGCATAGTGCCCGATCTCGGGGCGTCACAAATGGTATCAGAGCCTTGGTTCCGATTCCCGAGATTGTTTCGATACGAATGGTTATCGAAGCAACGGGTCCGCAAAGCCTGTAGGAAAACCTCGCTAACGGTCGTTGTTTCTAGAGTGTCAAAAACTATTTCTGCTAAACTATTTTGGAAAACCTCTCAACAGGATTCTTGTTTTTCTCCTTATCTCTATTCTATTCCCATCCCATCTTATTTGTTTTGGAGTTTTCCCCCCTTGTCTATCTTTCAAAGTGTTAGGATCCCACGTGGGTGGACGTTTTCTGAGCCTTTAACCTACTAGCTTCGATCATCGGAAGGTTCCTGGTGGAAGAACATCGTCGTCACTCCGAGCAAGAATCTCTTGTTAGTGGTGTCGAGAAACCCTTGTTAGTGGTGTCGAGGAGATCAACTGGAAGCACGAAGAATCGATAGTCGAACTTCTTTCCCTCCCGGGTTAGCAGGTGGATTGCGAGGGCGCAATCCCTTGTTAGTGGTGTCGTCTGTAACACCTGTGGTGTTACCTGTTTGTTTTGTTTGCATCATGTGCATCACATTTGCATTGCACCATGTTTGCATCACAACTGAAAATTTCAACACAATTTAAACTTTCACCCTTGCTCAAAAATTTCCAATTTCAAAATTGCAAACTAAACCACTCATTTGTTTTCAATAGTTTGAAAATTGTTTTAAACAAATTGCCTGCTAAATAAATTTGTCCCTGTTGTTAACAAACCCTAATGACTAACTCCAAAATTCAAATCAAGTCATTCATCAACTTGTTGGGTTTAATTCAAACAACTATTTTTCAAATCAATTAATTAAATCACCTTCATCTTCTAACCAAAATGCCTCAAACATAACCACTTTTGAATTCATAAACTTAACAAGCCAAGCAACTAAATTTCAATCAAATTAAACCCTAGGGGTAACCCTATTAAACATTACTTTGTTTTCCTAATACAAAAATCATTCAAAAATTGGTTTAAATATCAAACAACCATTTATTTTCAACTTTCTGTAAAACCAAACTTGGCAGTGCTTTCTTTTAATCAAATTAACTTAACCTAATTTTTCCTACAATTTTACTAACTTTAAAGATCTCCTTTTTCTTCCTTGTGGTTTTCAGCAAAAAAAAAAAAAATAATAAAAGAAACAAAAGGCAAAGCAGTGGGCAGCAGCTAAACCCCAGCCCATTGCTTTTCCTAACTACCGCACAGCGCAAGGCCCAGCCCACCTGTATCACTTACCCTTTCGAAGAGCCCCCACCTGTCGACCTTTTCTTCCTCCGGTCACTGTCATGGCTGTACGACAGAACCAGGACCATCGATCAACTCCTCCCACCCCCTGGATGCTTGCCGTACCCTTGCTCCTCTCCCTTATAACCACCACCAACCCTAACCCTAGCTAGTCCCATCCACCATCGCCGCCGTCCTCTCGAGTTCCTCCTCCTCTCTGTTGGTTCGTTGACTGAACCCTGCAACCCACCCACAGAACATCACCATCTTCTCCCCTCACCACCGGTAGGCATGATCACCGCGAGGAGATCCTCTCTCCGGGAATGGAATCGGGGTGGATTCCTCGTCAACTTCCGTGAAGACGCGGCGGCGAGAGGAGGACCCGATGGCCGCCGCCGTCCGTTTCCGCCGCCGGCTGTTCCTTCCGTCGCTGTCAGTCGACAGCATCGACTGTCGCCTCGCCTGCGACAGCGACCAGCCAAGGTGAGCGCCCAAACTGCCCGTGCTCTCTCCCTCCCGGTCCCTCCTGCGCACCGCACGCGCACCTGCACTGCGCCGCCGCCGCGTGGCCGGCCGTCGAGCCGAGGTGCAGCCATCGGTTCGTCGATTCTGTGCATACGTGCAGAGAACACCTTCAGTTTCGTCAGTTCGGGTAGCTGGCGATTTCCTCTCCTCAAAAGAACCGGAACGTCGTATCTATCACAAGGAGAGCAACAACCCGGTGGTTCGGTTCCTTTCCGTGCGCGAGGCAGGTCCGGGGTTCGATCCCCAGGACGCGCACCCTTTTCCTCTATTTTTTCCCTTCGCGCGCTCGCGGCCCCACCTGTCATGGGCTCATGTGGACACGCAAGCAGCAGCGCCACGCTGGCCCCCCAGGCCCACACTGCAGTGGCTGGGGCTGGCTAGCAGTGCTGTGAGAAAAACCCCTGCGAATTTCTGTTTTCCAAAATGAATTACAAATAGCAGATTTGCATCAAAATTTCAAACTTTAATAACTTCCAATCTATAATTCCAATAAATGCAAGTTTTATATGTTTTCTGATCCAAATTTCCTAAACTTTCCAAATATCCAATTTTTGTACTGTTTTGAACTTTCAAATTGCAATTCAAATTTAAATTCAAATCATTCAATTGTATTTTGCCAAAATTCATAAGTAATTCATAATAAATCCAAATCATACAAATAAAATATGTTTTCCATACCATTTTGCATAACCTATTCAAATATAATTTTTGTTTTCTGTTTTGAATAATTTAAATTGCCTAAACAATTTAAATCTTGTTTAATTCAATTAAAAATTGTTTAATATTGTTTAATTCATAATTAAACAATCCTAAGTCCAATTTCAAAATGTGAAACATGTAATCCAACTAAAATTTGATAACCTTTTCAAATATCAACTTTGTTGTTTGGTTTGACCAACTTAACTTGATGATAACAACCACTACCTGCTTACCACCATTAAGTAACAATAAT
The DNA here is from genome assembly GCA_028641055.1 of Alopecurus myosuroides. Taxonomy (NCBI): domain Eukaryota; kingdom Viridiplantae; phylum Streptophyta; class Magnoliopsida; order Poales; family Poaceae; genus Alopecurus; species Alopecurus myosuroides. The sequence continues at coordinate 146,567,475 of CM054060.1, forward strand.
TTCCAAACTTGATAAATGTTTTCTAAACTTGTTAACCATCCTATCACTTGCATTTAATATTGTTATCTTCTTGTTCTTCATCATGCATGCATCATTCTAACTCACTTACACATGATGCTTAGTGTTAGAACAATTAATTCAACTATAAGGCATGGGTTTGCCATATGCAATCTTTGCATATGGAATCCATTTAAACTTGTGTATCATATCCATTAGGTTACTTTGGTGCATCTATTAAACATGACATGCATCCATATCTTGATCATGCTGGATCTTTTGCCGTCGTAGTAATTGTTGCATTCCGGTGTTTGTTCGAGGTTCGTTGCTTCTTCCCGGATAGGACGTTGAGATGATGTGAGCAACGACAAGTTCTGCTACCTTGCGGGATCTCAGGCAAGTATACTCACTTGCATGCCATATGGCTGCCTTTCATCACTTGTTACCGATTCTTTCCGTTGATTCTTTTCTGCTAGCCTTAGTGGTAGTTGTTTCTGTTACGAACCCATCACATGAATCCCTTAACCTTGATATTGCCTCACCTCCATACCTACAGCCTTTGTTTGTGCCTGTTCTTATCTAGCATGCTTAGGGTTGCTTTTGCTCGAGCCTGTTGTCGGTTACTTCTTTCGCCATCGTACTATTAGTTTTGTTACCGTTCCGGGGGCTCGAAATATTAATCAATCAATCCTGTTAATGCTGCTGTTAATAATAATTTGATGATAAGGCACCGGCAGGAGGCCCTTTGTGGTTTTGAGGCCTGCTAGTGTCGACCCTAATAGGAAAAGGGTCTTGTCTACTGATCCATGATGAGCGCACTACCCGCATTTGGGGAGTATGGGCTCCCCCTCAGTTTGACCCGATTCGCATCTCGTCCAAATCGCCTCATTTAGTTCGGGTTTTCCATTTGCTGCATGCATGATCTTGCGAGCCCTTGGTACCCGGGTGGAACTTTCGTAGTCGGCATATAGGGGGACACGTTCTTAGAGTGCTATGAGGGTCCATTTTCTTCTGGGCTCGATTAGCCGTGCGCCCAAGGTGCTTTGGGCTTGATGCGAAGAAGGGTTGGATTGTGTTGAGTGCCCCGCTTGGTGGAGTGGCCACTCCATCTGGCGGGATATTCATGAGTGTCGGTTACTATGGTGCAACCCTGCAGGGATAATCTTCTCGAGAAGCCGTGTTTTCCGCGGTTATGGATTACTTGGTGAAAGTACTGGCTAACAAGTACTCAGGACAACTTTAACATAATGATCAATCATGTTTCACCCAATGATTAATAACTTGACTAGTAATAGGTTATTCACACAATAACTTGACTCATCTTTAATACCACGGTGTGAGTTATCCTCGGATTGCTTCTTCGGATAAGGGGCGAGATCCAGGATGGGTTTGTTTGAAGTTATCTTTCAGTCGGTTACTACCACTCGATCTTATCTCCTTTCTGACAGTTGGAAGTAATAGAATCTCTGTAGTTGGTTAGTGCAGCCTGCTGTCGCTTATTTGCCATAACCCCCTTCCTTTCCGTTGATCCTAAAGTATTTGTATCTTGTGATGACTGGCTACGCCGGTAACTTGTGAGTATGGGCTTTCTCCCCCTTGCCAGTACTTAACCGTACTGACCCACGAATCTCTTTCGTGGCTGCAAATTCCAAATTGCAGTCAACAGGTTTGAAGTCTGACGACGTTAGCTTGGGAATCCCTCCGGCTTGGCCTGGGCAGGGATTGGACGCCTTCGGTTATCTTCAGGACTCTTAGTCCAATTTGGATCTTGTCCGTAGACGGACGTTTGTTTCTTCCGCTGTTATTTGGATCTTTGTATTGTATCAGTTGTATCCCTGGCTCGTTGAGTCATCTTGTATCTTTCTGATGCTGTTGTAATTGTGGATTATTCGTGAACTATTGTAATGTTATCATAAATGGCAACCTGGAATCGGTTATTATGCGGATTAGGCGGGAATGCTGAAATCTGCATAGTGCCCGATCTCGGGGCGTCACATAGCCCGACCTAGCCAAGAATTTGCAAAAGTCGGACGTCCGAGTATTGCGTGATACACGCTTTCGAACGGTACTACGTCAAATCAAATCATCTCCTGGCGGAAGTGGTCCGCCTTTCCGAAGGTTACTTCTAGGGAAATTTTTCCTAGGTAATGCGCTTGCTTTTTATGCGGTTCGTCTTCCTTCAGTTCCTTGACATCAGGATAGGATGGGCTTTTATCACCATCTTCTTCCTCTTCTTCCTCCTCACCAGCCGGCGGAGGTGTTTCGGGATTTGTTTCCTCTTCTTCCTTGGCATCTCACCGTGCGGTTGGTTTTGCCATGAGTACCTCGTGGAAGCTTCCCTGCATGGACTTGCACTTTCTCTCAAAAGCATCTTCAACCTCATCATCGGAATCTGTGCTATACCCTGCAGATCTGGTTTTCAACTCTAACTTTGCTTCAATAGCTTCTAAGATAGATTCGGCTTCTAAGCTTGACACCAAATTGGCGGATTCTGGATCATCCATTTTTTTCCGTGGGATCAGCGTTTTCAGCCTTCTCCACGGGATTTTGGGCTTCCGTGTTTTTGGCGATCTCGGATTGCACCATGCCAACGAAGTGTGATCTGGGTGTAGACATCTCCTAAGAGGCGGAAAATCCAGTCATGCTTTGGTGATATGCAGCTAATGAAATGTTCCCCAATGTATGAATAGGGCAGATCTGAACCGAATCCGGCATCAAAGCCTTCATCTACTGGGCACGACGCGGGTGGAATAAAGCTACTTCCACCACGGAATCCCATTGCTTCTGCCGTCAAACTGATAAAATGTTAGCAGATCCGATAGGAAGGACACAGGCGCTTACCAGGTGATTCTGTGCCGGCACATAGGATCCGTTGTCGAGGAAGCGTCCGACGTTCCCGTCGAATTCCAGGCTTTCAACAGTAATCATGCTGCCGATTCCACCAAGTATCTCCGCTCTAAACGTGACTCCCGACGCCGCTGGCCCCACAGTGGGCGCCAACTGTCGAGTGTTCTTAGTTAGGTTTATGGTTGAGGGTGCCATAAAGCGTGCCAATAGAGCCGTGGGTGGAAACGTGGGAGAGTGGAAACAAGGACACGGTTTACCCAGGTCTGGTACGTCGCAACTATGGCGGCGTTCCTACTCCTTCAATCTCACTAAATCAGGGTTGAACCCTGAAGTATACAAAGTAAAATGCGAGTAGGGTTTCGCTAACTCGGCGATGATGAACTTCCCGGCGAGTTGGTTTCTAGCTATTAGAACTTGTCTATGCTTGTTCTCTTCTGTGTTTCGACAACTCCCGTCCGGCTTTTTATAGATAGCTGTACTAGGCCTTACATGAAGGAAACCTAGAAGACTACGGAAAGTATTCCTATTCTTGAAAAGTAAGACATCCGGTTTCTTCTCCACGTCGGACCATGTATTGGGTCGTGATCTGGGTTCTTCTAGAAGCCGGCTTCCTGTGCGTCAGCTTACTGGTCCGCCCAATAAACTTTGTCCCATTGTCTGCGGGCCACCTTGGTATTCCGGCATTTGGCCTTTGCCGGATATATCCCTAATTGGCATATATCCGACATGTACCATAGACAATTATTAGATCACTTGAACCACACATGAATTATTTGCTTTCATTCCACTTTTAACAATATGTTTTCTTATATTTGCTGGATTTTGAAGTTTTCTACAAGGAACTAAAAACATCTATTACCTGACGTGATTAATTTAAATCTCTACTTTGTGATGATGCACATTCAGAACAACTAAATCGCAATGAAAATTTTCAATACAAATTTTTCTAATAAAGCAAGACACTGTACCAGGAATACCAAGAGGATTACTCGGAAGAGAAAAATAAAAAAATGTTGAGGGATGAAGCTATTAGATGAGAAGCTAAAAACTGATATATCCGTCATGTTTTACATGATAGAGTATGACATTTTTAGTGCAGAAGTATCTATGACCAATATAGCTATATATGTTGCACTAAAAGATAAAATGCGCAAGAAGGATTTGGTCCGATACTACACTACCCTCATAAACATCCATAGCACCATTTTACCAATCAATTACATTCAGAAATATTGATGAACAAAATCAGGAGTAATTTTCCCCATAAGTCAGCTGAACAATTGAGTTCGTGACTACTTCAGGGAAAGAATCTATATGGGAAGAAGATTCAGTTATATTGAAGTGAAGTAATTAAACACTAGACAAATGATGGTAATATTGATAAGATGACCTAATGACCTAAATAATCAACACCAAGAAGTTCTTGGGTTGACCTCTCTTTAAACTAGCCAATGATGCTTGAGACCTTCGGCAGACACTTATCAATTGAGTTGAATCAAATTGGAACTACTTAGTATATATAGAAGTGCCACATGATATCTTAACAAATGGGAGATGAAAATGCAAATAGAGCAGGAAAAATCTTCACGGGACAAAACATACCACGATAAATAAAGCTTGTGGGAGTTACTTACCTGTGTTGTGTCCAAAATGAGCACCTCCCAGGACTTTCGATTCGGTAGCTCGGTCCCTGAATCAATATATAGGCATCAGCAAGCATGCCACATGCCATGGAGGGTGGCGTGTCTGGCAAAGGGAGCTCTTCGGTCGGTGAGCTAACTACAGGGTTACGTGCAAGAATTTCAAATTTTCCATCTTACATAACCGGAAAGATCTACTATGAAGATATGAAGCACACCCATACATGCAAAGATCTGGTACTTACAAACACCGGCAGAGGTAGAACGCCATTTGTCGTTGACATTGTCGATGAAGTCTGTTGAAGATTCTCACATGCAATTCTGCAGGTGAGAATGTGACGAACCACAAGTGTAGGGGATTGCAACAGTCTTCGAGGGTAAATATAGCCCAATTGATTGATTCGACACAAGGGCAGTCAGAGAATATTTATAATCCTTAACAACTGAGTTGTCAATTCAATTATACCTGAAAACTATCTTGCTTCACACAAATTATTAGTAGTAACAGTGATATAACAGCAGCAGTAGTTTAATAGTAACAACAACAGGAAAACAATAGTAGCAATAGAAATAGCGATTGTAAACGGAATAAGTAGCAGTGCTAAAAACACCATAGGCATATGGATGGATGTATGGGTGATGCATTGTCGGGGGGCTACCCCCGAGTAGGGGCAAGATTGGTAAGAAATGGTGTTCGAGGTGTTGCTTACCGAGTTGAGCCGTACCGGGTAGGGAGCTACCGGGTAGAATGGCAACCGAGACGGAGCTATCCCGGTAGGAGATGTGAAGAGCCAAGGTGAAGAAATAATTGTCCGTCTGGATCGTCCGAGTAGTACTTGGAGGATTCGGATAGGCAAGGGGCTTACTCTTCTCGGAGGGAAAGTCAATGGAGCCGTTGTAATCCCGCGTATCCAGGAAGAGTACAGGCGTGCGGTTCAACTTACTAGGCGTGATGATGCGTATGCATACGCTGGTACAATGCGCTGTATGGGCGAGGCCACGTCCTATCTCTGACAAGGGGGACAGGACATGTCAGAGACCACGACAGCGGAGACTTTCGGCGTCTGTCAGCGGATAAGCGGAAGCGTGCCATACGGCACAGTGTGTAGTCACCTAAACATGTACTAATAGTTGGTGGCCACCAGTATATAAGGTGGCCACACCCCTCCCGTGTAAGGGTAGCTGTTATTCTGAGAGGAAAAGTGTTGCTAGTTGGTTTAGAGAGTGACATAGCAGTAGAGATCCTTCTTCGTTTAGCTCCTTGAGCTTGAGGAACCATTGTACTCATCACCACATATACAGAGAGAGAGGCAGGAGTAGGGGTGTTACCTCCACACGAGGGCCCCGAACCTGGGTAGATCTTGTTGTTTGCAGTGTAGTGAGCGCGCCAGCTAGGCGTGCGATCCCTCCCTGGATACCCACAGTGTCCATCGGCCCCAAAGTTAAGCCATCCCATGGAATCTGTCTTATCCACACCACGACAGTTGGCACCCACCGTGAGGCCAACAGTGGCGCTGGCTGGGGTTTCTATTCGGACGGGACCTCTTCCTCGTTCGGGGGAGCTCGTGGTTTGTGGCCTTGTCCACAAATTCGGCTCCTCCGACTTCTTCACCGACAACACTGGTGATTTCTACGGCAGGCCTGTTCCCGTAGGCGGCTCCGTCATCAGCTTCGGCGCGCAGTTGGTGTACGTCGCCACCACCGTCATCCGCGAGTACCCCGAGGTGGTGCTCGTTGCTGCTGATCCTCCTGTCGTTCTCGCCATCCGCGGGCAGCCTATCGGTGGCTCTGTAGGCAGCGTGGAGGTGATGATGACCGGTCCGGCTCCTGCGGCCGAGAAGGGTGCGCCCGATGCTGCTGGCAAGTCGGCTCGGCCGGGCCACAAGCCATTAGAGAAGCCTGAGAACCAGCCGGGCTACAAGGGTCCTTCTACATCGACCGCTCCCTTCGCCAACGTCATCCGGCGGTGTTGCGGGCGCAGCTCGAGTAGCAGCGCCAGGCCTTCCTGCTGCAGGCCACCGAGATGGCGAAAATCAGGCAAGGGTTCGATCTCGACCAGAATGAGTACAATAGGGCTCCTGGTCTTACTCCCGTTGCCAAGAACCCTAGTCGGATAGGGATTATCCGCCGCAACCTTGGTGCCGAGTTGGCTAGAGATGGTAGAACTGCTAGTAAATCTGCTAGCTTTACTTTGCATGGTAGGCCCAAGTACAGTACTCCTGCTAAAACGCTTAGGGCGGCAGAGGCAGTTGCTGCCGAGTTGCCATATCTAACCGGTGAAGCTCGCATTGGGCAGCAGGATCGACTTAATGAGCTTGTTCTTTAAGCTGGCGTGCAGAAGGAGGCTTTCCGAAAGGCAAATCCGGGAGCCGGTGCGTCCCATGTTGTTCATTCGCATGGGGCGAGATCCGGAGGCCAAGCCTCCTCACCTCTTCCCGGTGGTGGGAGATCTCGGAGTGTGAACTCCGGGAAACATAAACAGATTCAAGTGTATGACCCAGCTGTCGCTGGAAAACAGCGTGCTGTAGAGCGGCAACCCGGGCAAGAACACATTGCTCAAAGTGGTGGCCATAATGTTGCCCGAATTCAGCAAGAGGGACAAGGAGGCAACCGAGATGGTCCATCTTGGCTCCCGGCTGCCAACCCGATTCAGCCTCAACCCGGTGTCGGAGCTGCTGTTCAGCCACATGTGGTTGCCCATGTGGTCAACCCGGTTCCCCAACCCGGTGCTGCACGACAGGACCGGTACAATGATGGTTACTCGGCAATGGAGCAAGTCGGATGCCAAAGAAATGAGCGATATGCTGATGCTGGAGGAGTTGGAGCTCGGTTTGGGGGTACGTGTGCTGCAGCCAAGTGACGCAAGATACAAGCTGGATAGGGTCTACCAATCAAAGGAGATGGAGCTGCAAGGCCCACCGGGACTGCTCTGTTTCGGTCCCAGAATCATGAATGAACCAGCTGTGCCCAAGTTCTAGCTGTCAAGAGGGAGCAAAACTTATGATGGGAGCACCAAGCCGGAGGACTTGTTGAATAACTATGTCACTGCCGTGCACATTGCCGGTGGTAATCGCAGATGGGCGGTGAGATACCTGCCTCAAATGTTGGAGGGCCCAACACGGATTTGGCTGAACAACTTGCCGAGAGATAGCATCAATTGCTGGCTTGATTTCTCGGAGGCATTCATCAGTAACTTCACAAGCACCTACAAGAGGCCAAACCGGGCACATCAGCTGTCTGCGTGCAAGTAGAGGGAAGAGGAGACTGATCGAGAGTATCTGACTCAGTGGAGCACACTGAGAAACACCTGTGAAGGTGTGAATGAGTCTCAGGCTATTGCCTGGTTCTCTCAGGGTTGCCGACATGGCAGCATAATGTGGCAGAAACTACAGAGGGAGATGCCGAGTACGCTCGCCGAGATCATCAAGATTGCTGATATGTATGCACTCGGGGATCCTACTCAGCCTCTGCTCGACTCATTTGAGCCGAGAAGGAGGAACCATGGCAATGATGGGGCTAGGCGGAATGATCGCCAAGATTACTGGAACATGAGGCGGGATGACAGGCCGGATATCCGCTATGGCTCGGATCACGTGGCCGTGGTTGATCTGGATCAACCTGATGCAGGAAGCTGCCAGAGGCAAAAGAATGCTGGGCCCTAGTATGGGCAGAACCAGAATCAGGGCCAGAACTACAAGAAGCAGTACTCGGATCCCAACTAGTCCGGAGATGCGCCTCAGAGGTTTACCTTTGAGATGATGAGGGATGGGCCGTGCAGCTACCACACTCGGCATCCGAGTAGGCCGGCAAACCATACTTCCCGACAGTGCAGCTGGTGGGACCGGATCAAAAGTGAGAGCTTTGGCTAGTTGCCTCCTCCTCCTCCTCTGCCGCTCTCGGGTTCGAATGTCCCAGGCCTGCCGAGAACCAGAGGAGGGAGAATGTGAACCAAGTGGCGCAGGGGGCCAACAACAACAATACCCACAACAACTACTACAGTCGCAACAACAACCGCAACAACAACTTCAACCGGAACAACAACAACAATGACAATGCTGACGGCGGAGGCCGAAATCAGTATCAGGAGCACCATCAGAGCTACATGGTGTTCACTACCGAGCCGGATGACAAGCAGAGCCTGCGTAGGCGGGCGATGGAGGTAAACGATGTGATGCCGGCAGCGCCGGATTACAAGCACTGGTGCGACCATGACATTGTCTGGTCTCGGGTTGATCTTTCCAGGATCATGCCCAACCCGGGTAGCTATGCCTTGGTGGTGGACCCAACCTTCATTGGGCCCAAGATCAATGTGAAGTTCAGCAAGGTGCTGATTGACAACGGCAACAGTATTAACATTTTGTACCGAGATACCATGGAGAAGCTCGGTTACTCCGAGATCATGCTGCTGCCCAGCCGGACTACCTTTCACGGCATTGTGCCCGGAGTGTCTTGTGCTCCTATCGGCCGGGTTTGGATTGATGTGCTCTTTGGCACCAGGGAGAATTGCCGGACTGAGTGCTTGCAGTTCGAGGTGGTTGATTTCCAGAGCCCTTACCATGCTCTTCTCGGTGGACCGGATCTGTCCAAGTTCATGGCCTCTACTCATGCGGCCTATTTGAAAATGAAGCTTCCCGGTCCCAACGACATCATCACCATCTCGGGTCATTACAAGCGCTCTCTGGAGTCCGCATCTGCTGGATCTCGGCTGGCCGAGTCCATGGTCATTGCGGCCTAGAAGAAGAAGATACACGAGGTAGTGGCCATGGCCCAGGCAACTCAACTCGGCATGCCCGGGATGCCTAGCTCTCAGCAAGGTGACACTTTACAGGCCTCTCAGGAGACCAAGAAGGTGAAGATTGACCCCGAGTTCCCAGAGCGTGTCGCCATTATTGGCGCCGGGTTGGAGGAGAAATAGGAAAGCACGCTCATCCACTTCCTCCGTGAGAATCGGGATGTCTTTGCCTGGTCCAATCAGGATCTGCCGGGAGTCCCTAGGGAATTGGCTGAGCACTCTTTGCGTGTGCGGCTGGATGCCAAGCCGGTGAAGCAAGCCCTGCACCGTTTTTGTTAAAAATTTAAGCAATTTATAGATTAAATTAATCCAAGTATAAATCATGAACATGACGTAAACATACTGATAATTAACCATGTTCCTGCATACTAGATTGATAATAGATACATCTACGCAAACTACTAGTATTGCACACATGGAAATAATAAGGACAGGGATAAACGTGTTATACCCTTCGGTCGGCCAATTGGCAGTAGCCGTAGCAGAGGCGGTAGCCGCGTGGCGGCTGCGGCAGAGGTGGCGGCTGCGGCAGCAGTGGTGGCCTCGGCGGCAGTAGCTGCGCGTTCAGCTTCGGTGGACATGTTGAGGATGATGGCGATGCAGTAGTAGTCGATGTAGACGTACGGCAGTGAGCAGTCGCGTAGGAGACACTCCCCAAAAACCTAATCGCCCCTCTCCCGTACAGGATCTGGGGAGGCGGGGTTTCGGAGGCTTGCTCTCCCGTCGGCTGTGTACGCGGTAGACGGGATGGGATCACCGGCGGCAGCAACAGAGAGAGGAATGACAATGGGCGCAAAGCGTATGAGGTCTGTATTCTGTGTCCGCCTGAGCCTCCAATATATAGGCACGACCGAGTAGGGGAACAGTCATCTCACAAATTCAATTGACGTTTACTACAGCCGTTACCACGTGATAAATACGGCGCTTTACTACGCGCGGTTATTACACCGTTATCACGCGATCAATACGGCTGTTACCAAAATAAATGTGACGCAATTAGACAACAACCAATATGACGTCTCATATTATTGGCGTGTCTGTTGACTCCCCGTTTCCGACTGCCAAAATAAAGACATCGGCTCGGCTCATTCCCGCAACCCGCGGCGCGTCGTGACGTGACATGTCGTGACGAGGCGAGGCGAGGCGTGGCGAGGCGGGCGGCGGAGGAGGAGGAGCGCGTGTGTAGAACACCTCCACAACTCCTCTCTCTTCATACCAACTCACACTAGTGGGGAGAGATCTCACCTTATAAACTGGTGCAAAACTTTCTCAACTAGCAATATGGTACTAAACTCACACGATTTGCTATGGCACACATGGGCCTTAGGGATTAAATAGAAATTTCCTAATGGGCTAAAAGCCCATCCCAAATTTCAGAAATCCCCCACCAGATCCCGAAGACCCATGGTGTTGTCCTCTGTTCCAATCACTGTTTTTATATACCGGCATTTTCAGTGGAGACCCATTAAGGTTGAACATCCACCTAGAACAAATAGCTACACTACAACACAACTGAACAATGGACTATGCCTTGAATTGTCAGTTTGGCGTAAAATAGTTTCACTAAATTTCTTGCCAGTACTAGGCTGCCGAAGGCTGACCCCTCGGGCTGAGCATATTAGTCACACTCCTGGCCTATTCATGAACTTGTTAGAGATCACCCAATCTCATAGACTGTGACCAGCAGTCAGGCTCATATAGGTATGTCCTCCAAAGATCGCTCTGTAGGATAGCATCTTGCCTATACAATCGTTGGAACACATTAAGACAAAAGTCAACCTGCCATACAGTTTTTTAGAGTAGTGCATCTCTAGTGGAGTGGGTTAGTAAAAATTACTCTCCTTAGTTAACCACTAGCTTGTTTTCCCAGGTCCCACTTCACGGGATCTCCGATCACATAGGTTGGGTTACTGCCATGGCAACTCATGTGGGTCTCATATCCATCTCCCTTGATGCACTTTCTATCACAACACATGATATCCCTTTAGTAAAGGGATCTGCCAGATTCTTAGTCGACTAGATATAATCCACCTCTATCACTCTGTAGTTTCTTAAATGTCTGACAACTTTTAATCTCATTTTTATGTGCTTTGTGGACTGTGCATTGTCCTTTGAACTCTTCACCTTGACAATTATTGTTTGATTGTCACAATTCATAAGGATAGACGGTACTGGATTTTCAACCACATGCAAGTCCATCAAAAGATTTTGAAGCCATCCTGCTTCGACACTAGACGTGTCTACTGCTATTAATTCTGCTTCCATTGTTGATCTCGTTAAGATCGTTTGCTTAGAAGACTTCCAGGAAACAACACCACCTCCAAGGGTAAACACATACCCTGTTGTGGCTTTCATCTCAGCAGAATTAGAGATCCAATTTGCATCACAATACCCTTCAAGTATCGAAGGATATCCATTTTAGTGAAGTCCATGGTTCACGGTACCTTTCAGATCGCGCATAATTCTTTCTACAACATGCCAATGAGCATCACCCGGGTCGGAAACAAACCGGCTTAGTTTGCACACAGCAAACATGATGTCAAGCCTCGTAGCGCTCGCTAGGTACATGAGTGAACAAATTACTTGAGAGTACATCAGCTGATCCTTACCTGTGCCTTCGAACGTTCGAATCCGCACACTAGGATCATATGGTGTTGGAGAAATTTTGAAGTCTGAATATCTAAAACGACTCAAAACCTTCTCAACATAATGGGATTGCAGAAGTGTAATCCCACCCTCATTGTCTCTCAATAGATTGATGTTCAAAATAACATCAGCCACACCAAGATCTTTCATTTCAAAGTTCTGGGATAGAAACGACCTAACCTCATTGATTACTTTGAGGTTGGTCCCAAATATCAGTATATCATCAACATACAAACACAGTATAACTCCTTCGCCCCCACCATGGAGATAGTATACACATTTGTCAGCTTGATTAACAACAAAGCCAACAAATGTTAAAGTTGTATTGAACTTCTCATGTCATTGCTTAGGTGTTTGTTTCAGACCATATAAAGATTTCAGTAACTTACACACCTTTCCTTCTTGACCATCTAACACAAAGTCATCTAGCTGTTGCATATAGATTTCCTCGTCTAACTCTCCATTTAGGAAAGCCGTCTTAACATCCATCTGATGAACGAGAAGACCATGCGAGGCTGCCAACGAGATTAATACTCGAATAGTGGTCAGTCCGGCCACAATGAATAAGTATCAAAGAAATCTTCATCTTCTTTCTGGGAGTAACTGTAACAGCCCAAGTATGAAAACCTACCATTTAGAATGTTTGATTTCTTGTTATTAAGGTATTGCATCATGTCATCATATTGTTGCATTTGTTTCTTTTGTTTTGCATCTGTTATTCTTTGTTTTCACAATGAAAATCAAACAATTTCAACTGCTTTGTTTTCATACTTGTTCTGTTACAACTTTTGGAATAAAAATAACAAGTGAAAACAACCAAATTGTTCCATTTTATTTCATGTTGATCACTCCTTAAATTGTAGGTTTTAATCAAACAATTAATTCAATCAATTAATTTCAAATTCAAATCAAATCTTCAAAACATCAATCCACTTGAGTTTATAACAAATCTCCAAAACAATCAAACTCATTTTAATCACTTTAATCAATAGGGTCCACCCTATTAAAATCCTTGTTTTCAATATTAATCTATTAATTTCTAAATTGCTCAAATTCAAACCAAATGTGTTTGTAACAGAACCATTTTTGAATTTATAAACATGAACAAGCCACTCAACTAATTTTAATCAAATTAAATCATGTTGGGTCACCTTTTTAAAGTGTGGGTTTTAATAATCCTTTTAATACTCAAAAACACTCAAATTTGGTTTATTTTCCAAACAGCAGTTTATTTTTCAAAACTTTAGAAAACAAATCTTGGAAATTGTTTTCTTTTAACCTAAATAACTAACCTAATTTTTCCTGGAATTTTTACTAACATAAACCTCATGTTTTTCTTCCTTTTCCTCTTTGCTACAAAAAAAAAGGAGAAAGCCAAAAAATAATAAAAGGAATCGGTTCAATGGGGGGGGGGGGAAGAAAACCCAGCCCATCATCCAGCCCACCCCCTTGGCCCAGTACCCCTCCAGCATGTCGCTGTCTTCCTCCTCTGGCTGATGTCACCTGTACGACCTGCAGGAGAACCCTCCGATCGCCTCCTCCCCCTCCCGATTCTCTGCCGTACCATGGCATCCCCCTCCTTAAGTACCCCCTACCCTCCTCGGCTCGCAGCAAACCTAGCTACCCCTCTCTTTTCCTCCTGCGCCGCCGTCGCTACCACCCCCGAGCCCCCTCTGTTCTGAAAACCCTGCACTCACCGAACCACCGTCTGAATCCCGCCGGCGATCGCCGTCCACGGTGCCTCGCGGTGTTCTCCGACCCCGGGAATCAAACCGCCATGCCTACCTCGAGCCGTTGGACACCTTCCTGGAGGTCAAGGAGGCCTGGGTGCGCGCCGCCATCGCCGCTTCTGCCGCCGGCGACGACCACCCCTACGTCGATCCTCTGCTCGACTCCAATCGGGAGGTGAGCATCCCCTGTCCACCTCTGTCCCTCCTTGTTTCCTCCCCGCGACGTGACGAGCACACCCATCACCTCTATCGTGCACGTCCACCCCGTCTGCCTCGAGCACAGCGGCGTTGCCTCAACGCCGGCGAGGCCTCTGTCCGTGCCTGCAAACTGCAGTTGCAGTTTCGTCAGTTTGGCACAAAGCCGTGTGCTTTACCTGAAAAACATTGCAGCTGTACTCTGAACAAAAGTTCAGTTACAGCGCAGTGGCAGTAGCCCTTCGCGCGCAGGAGGAGGGTGCGGGTTCGATCCCCCCCTCGCGCGTCCTTTTTCCGCGATTTTTGCCTCGGTGGCCAGGCCCACGGGTCAGTGACCCGCTGCGCCACCTCACCATCCAGCGCGCCACGCTGGCCCCCGTGGCCCACGCCCAGTGGCTGCGGCTAGGGTGCTGTGGTGTGACAAAAGTTAAAACGTTCTGTTTTATTTTTCAAATTACTTTTAAATGGCAGAATAACACACCAAAACTAAAACATGAATATCTTTTAATCTATAAATCTAATAAATAAAAGTTATATATGTTTATTGCTCTAAATCAAATGATCTTTCCAAATAATCCATTTGTGTACTGTTTTGAATTTTCCAAATACATTTAAAAATTCAAATTTGAATAATTCAAATGTAATTTGCAATAATTCATAAATAATTCATACTAATTCCAAATAAGGCAAATAAAACATGTTTTTCATACCATTTTGACTAACCTATTCAAATATAATTGTTTTGTTTCCTGGTTTGAATAATTTAAATTGCCTAAATAATTTAATACTTGTTTAATTCAATTAAAATTGATAAAATCATAACTTGCTCAAATTTAATTATTTCTAAACATGTAAAATATGTTTTCAAACCAGAAAACCCTAACCTTTCCAAATATGAACTTTAATTAATAATTTGAACAATTAAAATTCATTTAATATTCCTATTTGAATTAATTCCAATTTAAAACTTGTTTAATATTGTTTAATTCATAATAAATTCATCCTAATCCAAATTTCAATATTTGAAACATGTAATCCAACTAAAATTTGATGTTCTTTTCAAATATAAACTTTGTTATGTGTTTTGAACACTTTAACTTGATGAACACAACAATTGTTTGTGTGACATGTCTAAGTAACCCAAAATTTCTAAACTTACTAAATGATTTCCAAAACTTATTAAATCCTTTTGTCACTTGCATCTATCATTGTTATTTGTTGTTATTTTGTTGTTATCATCATGCATGCATCATGCTAACAACTCTCATATAATAATTAATTGTAAACCATTTGTTTCCACTTATTTCAATGGATCTTTTCCATATGCAATCCAATTGCATATGGGTCCAATTAAATTGTGTTATCTTGTCAAATAGTTTATTTTGATGCATCTATTAACATGACATGCATCATCCCATGTTTGTGCACCTATGCCATGATATTGATTGCTTATCTTTCTGCGTTGTCTGTTTGCTTCTTCTCGGATAAACGACGACGTTGAGACCGACGATCCTTACGACATCCCTTCTAAGGATTTAGCTCAGTACCAGGCTACTGGGTTTTGCAGGCAAGTTATCACTCACATGAACCACTATGTTCCTTTCAACATTGGTTACCGATACTTTCCGTTGTTCTTTTCTGCTAGCCATTAGTAGTAGTTGTTTCTGCTACGAACTTATCACATGAATCCCTTAAAACCTGATATTGCCTCATCTCCCTTCCCACAACCCATTGTTTGAGCCAGTGTCTTACTAGCATGCTTAGGTTGCTTTTGCTCGAGTCTGTTACCCGTTACTTTCTGTTACTACCTTTATTATGTTCTGGGGGCTCGATGTTTAATCAATCAATCATGCTAATGTTATTATTAATAATAATTTGATGATAAGGCACCGGCAGGAGGCCCTGTGTGGTTTTGAGGCCTGCTAGTGTCGACCCTAGTAGGAAAAGGGTCTTGTCTACTGATCCATGATGAGCGCACTAACCGCATGTGGGAAGCGAGTATGGGCGCCCCTCTCAACTTGACCTGATTCGCATCTCGTCCAAATCGCCTCATTTAGTTCGTGTTTTCCATTTGCCGCATGCATGTTTTTGCGAGCCCAGGCCAGGGTGGAACTTTCGTAGTCGGCATATAGGGGGACACGTTCTTAGAGTGCTATGAGGGTCCATTTTCTTCTGGGCTCGATTAGCCGTGCGCCCAAGGTGCTTTGGGCTTGATGCGAAGAATGGTTGGTTGTGTTGAGTGCCCCGCTTGGTGGAAGGGCCTTTCCATCTGGCGGGTTATTCATGCGTGTACAGCCAAATTGGTGCCACCCTGCAGGGATAATCTTCTCGAGAAGCCGTGTTTTCCGCGGTTATGGATTACTTGGTGAAAGTACTGGCTAACAAGTACTCAGGAGAACTTAAACATAATGATCAAACATGTTACACCCATTGATTAATAACTTGAGTAGTAATAGGTTGATGACACAATAACTTGATTCACCTTTAATACAACTGTGTGAGTTATCCTCGGATTGCTTCTTTGGATAAGGGGAGAGATCCAGGAAGGGTTTGTTTGAAGTTATCTTTCAGTTGGTTACAATCCTCGATCTTATCTCCTTTCTGTTAGCCGGAAGTGGTAGAATCTCTGTAGTTGGTTAGCGCAGCCAGTTGCAGCATCTTTTATATCCCCTTTCCTCCGTTGAACCCAAGGCATCTGTGCTTGGTGTTGACGGGTTACACTTTGGTGAACTGTGAGTCTTGCTTGCCAGTACGTTTATGTACTGACCCCTTTGGGGCTGTGGTTTCCGCAGACGACGTTTCGAGGATCTACATGGTGGCTACTACGTGGAGTATGACGACGAGACTGCTGACGAGTAGATAGCGGACCCGGGCAGGATCCGAGACTTCGTGGATGGGCTCCATCTGTTTGTTTCCGGCCTCTTAGGCCTATTTGGTTCTGGTCTGTACTCAGACATGTTGAATGCTTCCGCTGTGATGTAATGATGTATTGTTGGGGCATGTGCCCTCTGAATGATTGTATTTGCTATCTCTGCTCTAATGAGAGCTATTTGCAACTTATTTCAATCTTTTGTGTCATAGAGATCTGTTGTGATATCAGTTGTTCAACGCCGTTGACGTACCATGTGTGTATGGTTTGAAGTACGTCGACGGAAGTGCCTTTGATCTCTAGTGGATAGTTTACATCGACGATGGAATAGCAGGGCTTGTGTTGTCGCGCATAAGCGCAGGCCTACCAGGAAGCTGGGACGTGGGAGCAGTTATGCCCCATAATCCAAGCACCTGCTATCCAGTTCGGCCCGATGAGTATCCCCTAGAAGTCAGGGTGCGACAGTAACCCTTGGCCACAAGTCTAGCCTTGTACTTTTCAATCGTACCATCGGGCCTAAGCTTCTTTTTGAACACCCAATTACATCCTAATAGTTTATAGCCATAAGTATGTTCAGTGATCTCCCACGTTCCTTTAGCCATGATCGAATCCATCTTGCTACGGACCGCTTCTCTCTAATAGTCAGCATCTGGAGATGCATAAACTTCTGAAATAGAAGTGGGAGTATCATCTACAAGGTACACAAGGAAGTCATCACCAAAGGACTTTCCAGTCCTCAGTCTTTTGCCCCTACCAAGGGTTTCCTCGTCATCCTTTTCAGGATTCTCATCATGTGTTTGTTCATAATATTCCATAGGAATGGCAGGCTCAAGAGTCTCCTCCGATTCCTATCTAGAAGTGGTTTGCATATCTCTCATAGGAAAAATATCCTCAAAGAATGTAGCATCTTTAGACTCCATAATCGTACCAACCTTCACGTCAAGTACCTCGGATTTCACTACTAGAAATCTATAGCCAACGCTATTCTTAGCGTATCCCAAATTAACGCAATCCACAGTCTTTGGTCCAAGTTTACACTTTTTGGGGATCGGCACATTGACTTTCGCCAAACAACCCCAAGTACGTAAGTATGAGAGTGTTGTTTTTCTCTTCTCCCATTGCTCATAGGGAGTGACCTCATTATCTTTCATCGGAACTTTATTCAGGACATGACATGATGTCAATATAGCCTCCCCCACCATGCCTTGGATAAACCCGATGTTTCTAACATGGCGTTAACCAAATCTGTTAGGGTACGGTTTTTCCGTTCGGCAACCCCATTTTACTGAGGTGAATAGGGAGGCGTCCTCTCATGAATAATACCATGTTCCGCACAGAAAGAGTCAAACTCATTAGAGAAATACTCTCCACCACGATCTGACCAGATTCGTTTAATTTTCTTTTCAAGTTAATTCTCAACTTCTGCCTTATAGATTTTAAAGTAGTGTAGAGCCTCATCTTTAGTGTTTAACATATATACATAGAAAAACCTAATGGAATCGTCTATTAACGTCATGAAGTGTCTCTTTCCACCTTTAGTCAACACACCATTCATCTCACAGAGATCAGAATGTATGAGTTCTAATGGCGCCAAGTGTCTCTCCTCCGCAGCCTTGTGAGGCTTACGAGGTTGCTTTGCTTGCACACACGAATGGCACTTAGAACCTTTGGCTAAAGTGAAACCAACGTGACAAAGACGTGAATGCCAAACTTCTGTTTCATCAACACTCGAATGAATATTGTTCACGACTTTATTACAGAAATCAGCAAGGGAAAAGCGGAACAGACCTTCGCACTCATGCCCTTTTCCAATAAACAGTCCATATTTCGTTACAACTACTTTATTTTACTCAAAACCCAACTTAAACCCTTCTCTACATAGAAGGGAGCCACTAACGAGATTCTTCTTGATGGCGGGGACATACTGCACGTTCTTGAGCTGCACGATCCTTCTCGAAGTAAACTTCAGATCGACCGTGCCAACACCAAGTACAGAAGCACTTGCGCCGTTCCCCATCAATACGGACCCGTTCCTTGTGACCTGATAAGAAGAAAACAATGAGATGTCAGCACACAACATAAATATTTGCACACGTGTCAATCCACCAATCAATAGACTGACAAACTAAAAATACAGTAAACAAATTACCATACCCATATGCCCCATTCTCATTGTTGCTCACAATCATGTTGACAACCTTGGAATCCTGTCCTGGCTTCTTGTACTTGTTTGGGCACTTCACAGCCCAGTGTTCCAGTGAACCACACGTGAAGCAGCCATCTTTCTTCTTATCCTTCTTGAAGGTCTTCTTAGCCTTCTTTTTGAAGTCGGTATTCTGCTGGACACCAGTCCTCGCCTTGTTCTTGTGGGAGTTGTAGTTCTTATGTACCATATTGGCCGCAGAAGTCCCTTCGTTCCCTTTTCCATGTGAGTCATTTGCCCTCGAATTCTGCTCAACACTCAGATGGCCGATGACATCCTCTACTGAGAATTCACGCCTGTGATGTTTCCGAGTAGTGGCAAAGTTCCTCCAGGAATTAGACAGTTTGGCGATTATGCATCCCGCGACATACTTGCCCGGTAGCACACACTTGAGAATTTCAAGCTCCTTAGCGATGTACTGTATCTCATGAGTCTTCTCCAATACATAACGGTTTTCAACCATTATGTAGTCATGGAACTTCTCTATACTGTACATCTCCCTGCCAGCATCGGTTGCGCCAAATTTGGATTCGAGCGCCTCCCGCAAGTCCTTGGCAACCCGCATATGTAAATATGCGTCAACAAACTTATCTCCGATCACGCTTAGAACGCATCCAACAAAGACGACGGTGGCATCCCTAAACGCCTTCTCCTGTTTAGGAGTAATTGTTCCCGTGGGAGTGACACCGACGACGCAGAACACATTCATAGTCGTGAGCCATAAGATTGTTTTGGTTTGCCAACGCTTAAAGTACGTCCCCGTAAACGGGTCTGGTTTCAGTGCAATAGAAAAACCATGAATCAAAAATTGGCTACACATATTAGGTTTTTGGATTGTTAAGAATATAGGCAATTTACAGATTAAATTAATCCAAGTATAAATCATGAACATGACGTAAACATATTGATAATTAACCATGTTCCTACATACTATATTGATAGTAGATACATCTACGCAAACTACTAGTATTGCACACATGGAAATAATAAGGACAGGGATAAACGTGTTATACCCTGCGGTCGGCCAATTAGCAGTAGCCGTAGCAGAGGCCGCGGCCGCCGCGGCGGTTGCAGCAGCGGTGGCGGCTGCAGCAGCAGTGGCAGCCTCGGTGGTAGCAGTGGCGGCCTCGGGGGAAGTAGCAGCGCGTTCAGCTTCGGTGGACATGTTGACGATGATGGCGATGCAGTAGTAGTCGAAGTAGACGTATGGCAGAGAGCAGTCGCGTAGGAGACGCTCCCCAAAAACTAATCGCCCCTCTCCCGTACAGGATCTGGAGAGGCGGGTTTCGGAGGCCTGCTCTCTCGTCGGTCGTGTACACGATAGACGGGATGGGATCACCGACGACGGCAACAGAGAGAGGAATGACAATGAGCGCAAAGCGTATGAGGTCTGTATTTTGTGTCCGCCCGAGCCTCCAATATATAGGCACGGCCGAGTAGGGGAACGGTCAACTCACAAATTCAATTGGCGTTTACTACGGTCGTTACCACGTGATAAATGCGGCGCTTTACTGCGCGCGGTTATTACACTGTTATCACGAGATCAATACAGATGTTACCAAAATAAATGTGATGCAATTAGACAACAATCGATATGACGTATCATATTATTGGCGTGTCTTTTGACTCCCCATTTCCGACTGCCAAAATAAAGGCATCGGCTCGGCTCATTCCCGCAACCCGCGGCGCATCGTGACATGACTTGTCGTGACAAGGCGAGGCGTGGCGAGACGGGCGGCGGAGGAGGAGGAGTGCGTGTGTGGAACACCTCCACAACTACTCTCTCTTCATACCAACTCACACTAGTGGGAAAAGAGTTCACCTTATAAACTGGTGCAAAACTCTCTCAACTAGCAATATGGGACTAAACTCCCACCATTTGCTATGGCAGCATGGGCCTTAGGGATTAAATAGAAATTGCCTAATGGGCTAAAAGCCCATCCCAAATTTCAGCAGTTTTGCGGATGAAAGAAGAAAATCCATTGGTGACGAGATCACAAGGCTGTTAGCAAGCGAATTTATCATGGAGGTACTGCATCCGGATTAGCTGGCCAATCCGGTCATGGTCGAGAAGAAGAACGATGATCATATGGTCGCTGTGGTGTGGCGCATGTGCGTTGACTACACTGACTTGAACAAGGTCTACCCCAACGACCCTTTTCCTCTTCCCCGGATAGATCATGTGATCGACTCCACAGCCGGGTGCGAACTTTTGTCTTTTATTGATGCCTACTCTGGTTTTCACCAGATTCTACTGAACCCGGCTAATCAAATAAAGACTGCTTTTATTACCCCATACGGGGCTTATTGCTATCGTGTCATGCGCTTTGGGTTGAGAAATGCTGGGGCCACATACCAGAGATGCATGCCGAAATGCTTGCATGAGCAGATAGGCAAAAAATGTGTAGGTGTATGTGGATGATATAGTCATTAAGACCAAGGAGAAACACACACTCCTAGGACATATCGAAGAAATATTCGCAAACTTGCGAAAGTACCGGATGAAGCTGAACCCGACCAAGTGCACCTTTGGTGTACCGGCAGGAAAGTTACTCGGTTTCCTCGTGTCTAGCCGTGGTATCGAGGCCAACCCCTCCAAGATAAAAGCTACTGAGAGCATGTCTGTCCCGAGATCACTCAAAGATGTGCAAAAATTTACCGGATGCCTAGCTTCCCTTAGTCGGTTCATTGGGAGAATGGGCGAGAAGGCCTTACCTCTGTACCAGCTCATGAAAAAAAGTGACAAGTTCGTTTGGACACCACAAGCCGACGTGGGTTTTCGAGAACCCAAGACCATGCTGGGTACCGCCCCGGTTCTGGCTTCTCCCCTGCCCAAGGAGCCAATGTTGCTCTATATTGCAGCTACCAACCGAGTTGTGAGTGTAGTGGTGGTAGTGGAGCGAGAAGAAGAGGGCAAGTCGGTGTAGAGGCCAGTATATTATCTCAGTGGGCTGATCTCCAACTCGAAGCAAAATTATCCTCACTACCAGAAGATGACATATGGAGTCTATATGGCTGCCAAGAAGCTCAAGCATTATTTTCAAGAGCATCCGATTACAGTGGTGAGCACTGCAACCATCTCGTAAATTATGGGCAACAAGGATGCAAGTGGCCGAGTAGCCAAATGGGCAATTGAGCTAGCCGTTTATACCCCGATGTACGCGAGAAGAGAAGCCATCAAATCTTAAGCCCTGGCGGATTTCTTCGTTGATTGGGCCGAAATGCAGTATGAGCCTCCCTTGCCGGAAACAAATTTTTGGCGGATGCATTTAGATGGCTCCAAGGTGAAAGAGAGTCTTGGTGCCGACGTTGTGCTCACCTCACCCAAGCGGGATCACCTCAAGTACGTCCTGCAAATCCATTTTGCGGCATCCAACAATGTGGCCGAGTATGAGGCCCTAGTCCATGGACTAAAAGTGTCCAAGGAGATTGGTATCCGCCGGATTATATGCTATGGCGCCTTGGATCTAGTGGTTCAGCAAGCCTCGGGGACTTGGGACGCGTTGGATGCCAATATGGCTTCTTATCGGTTCCTTGTCCAAAACATGTCCGGATTCTTTGATGGATGCGAGTTTCACCACATTCACCGAGCTGAAAATGATGTTGCTGATGCTCTATCCAAGTTGGGCTCTTCTCGGCAGTCCATCTCGGCGATAATTCTTTGGAGCATCTCAGGAAGCCATCCATCAAGCCTTCTCCTGAGTCAGATTTGATATTCTTCCCGGTTGTACCGGACTCCGAAGTTGTTCCCATGGAGATCGATGAGGGGATCGTGAAGGAGAACTCGGGGACTGCTTCAGTCCCCCCTGGGACTGATTCACTCAACCCGGGGACTGTCGCATTCATCTCGGGTATCATCTCGTAGTACTTGGGGACTCGTCTCCATCTCGGAGCAAGTCATGTCAATTGATCCAATGGAGGTGGATGAGCCAGTGTTTCCTACTCAGGCGATACCGAGTTGGGCTCAGCCCATATTATCTTTTCTGGCGGATGGCACTTTACCGAGTGATGAGATCTCGGCCAGGCAAATACAGAGAAGATCCAAAGGCTACACTGTTATAACCAAGGAATTATACAAGAGGAGTATCACAGGCATGCTCCAGCGCTGTGTCGAGCCGGAAGAGGGAGAAGAGATTCTTAGAGAGATACATCAGGGAGAATGTGGGCACCACGCCTCATCTCGGAAACTAGTAAAGAAGGCTTTCTGGCATGGATTCTTTTGGCTCACTGCCTTGCAGCAAGCAAAAAATCTAGTGAGGAAGTGCAATGGGTGCTAGCGATATGCAAGAAAGATACACATGCCAGCTTCCGAGTTGAAAACAATTCCCATCACTTGGCCATTTGCAGTTTGGTGCTTGGACATGGTGGGGCCCTTCAAGCCAGCTCGGGGCAATATGACTCACACTCTAGTCATGGTTGATAAATTCACCAAGTGGATTGAGGTGAAGCCAATCCGGAAATGTGATGGAAACACAACAGTAACATTCTTGAAGGACATTATCCTGAGGTATGGCCACTCGCATGGGATCATCTCGGATAATGGGACAAATTTTGCTGAGGGGGCCATTGCTCGATTCTGCAAGGAGAAGAGGATCCGGCTAGACATTTCATCAGTCGCGCATCCAGAATCAAATGGGCAAGTTGAAAGAGATAATGACATGGTCCTATCCGGAATAAAGCCAAGGTTGATGGATCAATTACCGTGAACCCCTGGTTGTTGGCTGGACGAGTTGCCGGCGGTGTTGTGGAGGCTAAGGACTACCCCTAACCGATCAACCGGATACACACCATTCTTCCTGGTATATGGAGCAGAGACCGTGTTGCCCACTGACCTTGAACATGACTCACCGAGAGTAACCCTCTATACTGAGGCAGAGGAAAGAGAAGCCCGAGAAGATGATGTTGATTTGCTAGAAGAAGCAAGAGAATTAACTCTATCGAGATCAGTTGTATATCAACAGAATATGAGACGCTATCATAGCCGGAAAGTAAGCCCAAGGGTTTTCCGAGAAGGAGATTTAGTGCTTAGGATGGTGCAACGCATAGCCGGAATGCACAAGTTTCCCCTCCGTGGGAAGGGCCATTCATTGTGAGCAAGGCTCTGCACAATGATGCGTAATACCTCATTGATGCACAGGAGCCACAGAAGAACAAGTCAGATAAATCCGGAGACGAAACTAAGCGCCCCTGGAATGTAGCTCTACTCCACCGTTTCCATTCTTGAAAAAGCATTGTATGTATCTCCTTACCGAGTTGAAATCCAAGTCGGCACTCCAAGTAGGAACTCGGGGACTGCCAGTGCCTAACTTTGTCTGTGTTATTTCTTACTTTGCTATGTCGGTTAATCATCTCGGATTTTCATGCGTATGTCTAGTAATGTGTTTAAACCTAAGGGCCAACTCTTCGACTTTGCTGCTGTCCGCAACCCGGCTTCATGGCAACCAAGAGAACAAGCCAAGGGTCAATGAACACACGAAAAACTACTAAGGAAAGAAAAAGTTAATCAACCGAGATAAGTTGCTTTTTCTTCTGTTTTTTCGGCCAAGTACTGGCAGTTTAAATTGTAATCTCAAAGTTGTGAAGTATTATAAACTCGGTTTTCCAAATCTTGTGACTCGACTGCCAAAAAGCCACAAGTGTCCGGCAAGAGCAAAGACGAAAAAAGCCAGATGGATAAGAAAACCAACTTGGGGACTCGAATTAACGCAATCCGGCATTCAGCCAGTCTTGCTAGAAATTAAATAAAACTGAGTAGCAAAAAAGCGAGATAATAGTTTGATACAATTGCACCCGGCATACCGGGGATCCGATGAAATGTTTGAGACTGAAAAATAGATGATTAGGCCACAGCCAAATGAGATGCTTCAACATCAGCACCTGCCGGGTTGGAGGACTCTGTGGGGGGCTCAGAAGCAGCAGTCAAAGTCAGAGGCACGGAGGCGATGTTCTCGGCTGTGGGCTCTGAGGCGCTCAATTCGGGAGCAGGCTCCGAGATGAACATCTCGGTGGTGACGATCTCGGAGGCCGTGGCTGGATCTTGCTCGGCCGAGATCTCCTCATCCACCTCCTTAGAGTTGTCGTCAACCTCAGTTTCTTCGTCGCCCTCGTCACCCTCGTCGACATCCTCATCGCTGTCCTCATCGTCCTCGGCCTCGCTGTCGGTGTTGGGCTCGGTGTCGGGCTCGGTGGGGCCATCCACAAACTCCTCTGTGTCGGCGTATGAGTCCACCCGATAAGCCGTCTCCTGGCAGATCCGGATATAATTTTCTTTTGTGGTCCACCAAGATCCATTCTGCAGCTTCTAGAGAGTGCAGAGCCTTGTCTACGCCGGCTCGAGCTGCTGAGGCGTGCCATTTCTTGAGCTCCTCCTGGACGTAATTCAGCTTGGAGGCCAGCTCGTGGACTGTTTTGGGAGGCTCAACTTCCGGCCAGAAGTGTCTGTGTAGTCAGATGGCGGTGGAGACGATATTGGTTCCCAAACCCTTGAGGGGCAGAACTCAGGCTTTGATGCCCTCGATCTGGTCCTCGATGGTGACAGTCTCAGTGTCGTCGAAGCCAACATCTGCCCGTTCCTGCCTGGCCCTCTCAACGACCCTTTCAGCATCGAAGTTCAGGTCGGGGAAGGTCCCAGGGAAGCAGGATGCCCGAGTTAAGGAAAGAGATCAGTCGAATAAAAGAAATCGGATAGAGCATGTCGGGCATAGCAAGTTGGGAGAAAAACCAAGACTTACATCGCAGTTCCATGGTGAGGTCCTTAAGCCTACGAAACCACTGATCCGCATTGGAATCATGTTTACTCAGCAAGACGCGGGAGCTGCTCACCATCTGGTCGAGTGCAGTGTTCCGCTCTTTCAGGATATCGATCTCCAGATACAACTCGAGCTTCTCGGCAGCGGTGCGGTCCACCAATTCGGCCTTCTCCTTCCCGATCTGCAGCGCCACTTTTATAGCATCAGCCAGCTCCAGCTTGAGTTTGGCCACTTCGTTCTTCTCGGCCTAGAGTTCTACCCGGAGCTGGGAGGTGTTGTCATTTATCTGCTGCTGCACCTCGGCCAGGGAGAGGAAATTTTGATGTTTCTCAACAAAGGATTTATGCTCAGCTGTATGAAAAAACAGTCTACTTAGCCACTTAGAGGGAAGATGCAAACCGAGTAAGGAAGAAGAAGGAAGAAGGAAACTTACTCTCCAAGGTCGTGATCTTGCTCTGTGCTCATTCGGCTAGCACAGTGCAATCCTGGTGCTTCTCGGCAAAGACCCGATGCTCACCTACATAAGAAAGCAAAATTAACCAAAGAGAAGGAAAAGCATAAACACAAAACGCAAGGATAAGAAATACATCACTTACTCTCCAAAGCAGAAATCTTGGTGACGGAATCCGTCAGCTGCTTCTCCAAAATAGCTGTTAAAGAGAAAACAGAAACCGAGTTAGAAAACTGATGCAAAAGAAGAATATGCAGTATCTCGGTATGGAGGAGTTACCTTTGCTCCCCAGCTCGTCCTGCAGGTTATGGATCTGCTCTTTGGCATCTCGGTAAGCCCAGAGAACCTTTTGGAAGATCAGAGCACGAGACTTGGTGCAAGTCTGAAAAGAAACAAGAAAAATGTTAGTTGGAAGATTCAACCCGAGTAGACTTCAACTCGGTCGATAATTGCCTACTCGGCCCAAATCTCGGCGACTGGATGATATATGAATTTCGGGGAGAAGATTTGTCAACTCAGAAAAACCGGATATAAAACGAAACTTACTCGGGAGGTGATCTCGGCATCTTCTGCAGCAGTGCGCAGGCAGTACATCTTGTGCGCCAAGGTGCTGCTTGAAGATGAAACCGGCTTGGAGATTTGGCCGACATCGGCCCGCTTCCAGGATTTCTGGTAGTGGTCCAACGGGCCCAGCTTCTTCCCATTGTATTCCGGATTGATGAAGCCAATCCGGTCCAGGGTGGCGTCAATGTCTTCCCGCAGCTCTACGGCAAGCTCCTGGCGGGCCACGAGCTGAGTGTCCGTGTTGATTGCCAGGGTGCCGGGTTTCGCCTTCGCCCCGGTCTCCTTTTCTGTGCCTGCTGCTGCTTCAGCCAATGCACCAGAACTTCTACAAGTCCTGTCACTTGCCTGCTACCCTCTCCAGCCACTGCGCCCTGCGATGGCGCAAACTTGGCTGACTGCCGAGTACGAGGTCCTGTTGGTCTTCTTGGAGGAGGTGGGCTTGGTGATGCTGCTGCTGGGTTCGTTGGTGTGGAGGCTGACCTGGTTGTTGTTGCGGTGGATAGAATTGGCCCGGTGACCGTTGCTGCGGTGTTGGGTGCTGCTTTTGCTGTCGTGGTGGTGGTTGTGGCTCGTTTTGCTGCTGCTGCTACTTCCAGCGGGGAAGTTCTTCTCGGTGGGGTTGGCGGTGTTGTTGCGGTGGATGTTGGAGAAACTGGTTGATGCGGCGCTTGCTGCTGCGCCGCGACTCTGGGTTGCTGTTCTGGCTGCTGCTCAGGTTGGTGCTCATGTCGCTGCTCGGTGGTCGACTCCGGCTGTTCCAGAGTCTCTTGGTTATCCATCTCGGCGCCCATGTCGCCTACGCCGAGATTCTGGTCTTCTCGGTTCGGGAGGGGCATCTCGGACCGGTCGTCGGTATGGGTGTCCATATCCTCGAAATCGAGGTCAATAACACCGCGGGCGCTACTCTGTCCCACGGGCGCACCGAGGTCCTCGACATCAAGGGAATCACTGGATAAAAGGAAACGGAAAACTAAAGAAAATGCAAGTGCAAAGCGTCTCGGTCAAAAGAGGCAGAGAAAAGCAAAAACTATGCAAACATAAAGCATCTCGGGAGGTACTTACCCATCGACTGTGGGCTGTAGGTTCTTTCGGCGTTTCGCCGTGACCTTGCCACCCTTGGGACCCTTGTTCCCATATTTCTTGTTCCGTTTGGGTGGGGGTTCGACGGCGCCGCTTCCGGCACTCTTCTTCAGTTCCACGGGGGCGGTGATGGACACGGGCGCCGCGTCAATCACCTGATCTTCCAAGTCAGCTGGGAACAAGGAAACAGAGTACACAAATGAGACCGAGAAGGGGTTAGATACCTCCAAGAGAACACAATCGTCATCACTATAACCTTCATCATCCTCGGACCAGTCCCGGATTGAGGTTGGAACTCGGGACTTACCGGGTTGAGCAGGAGGAAATGCGAGTGGGATGGGGAGCTACCAACCAGCTTTTATCAAACCATGGGGAAGTGCCTTTTAAGTTATATTATTTGGCACCAGCTCTCTTGCAATTTTAGATGAGCACCGATTTCATACTCATCAGGTGAAATAAGAGAGAAGAAATTTGCTTGACATGAGACATGATGATCTTTAAACTACTTCCTCATGAACTAAAAAGACAGGTTAATAATTTTGAAGATTTAAAGATAGCACACGAGCAATTTACTTGGAGTAGCGGCGGTATGTCACGTGTAGGTAGGTATGGTGGACACATTGGAAAACTTTGATTTTTGGTAGTTGGATGCACGAGTAGAGCTCATACTCAGTAAAGTGAAGGCTAACAATAGACGGGGAGCGACCAACTAGGAGAGCAACAACGGTCATAATCATGCATTGCGATAAAACATCATTGAATAAAGCATGGATGTAATATTATAACCCTGAAAATAAGAGATCACTGAGGCTTAAATTGACTTTCTTTATATTCTTACATGTGTGAACATGTGCCAAGTCGATCCAAATAAGTTCTTCGGAGGGGAATACCACCAAACTATACCGTCTTATGAACAAAACAACACATGTGACATTCTAATAACAGATTGAGCACTCCTAATCGTTTGAGACTCATCAAAAGAAAGCATGAACTACTAAAGCAATATTATACATACAACTATCTATCTTGACAAACTAATATAAGACCATGCGAATAAACATATGTACAAAAATGAAGAGAAAAGAGTTCATACCAGCTTTCTAATCTCGTCCACTTCATCGTATATCGTTATTATTTCTTTGTCACTTGCACGACTTGATGATAAGAATAAAGTGCCAGCACCGCCGTGGACATGAGCTGAACTCTGTAAACAACTATACAATAACAAGAAGAAGATAAAATATTTTTGTTGTTTTTTTCGAGTTTGTAAGAAACAACAAACAAAGATGAGAGAAAACACGAACAAACAGACAAAAAAGGAAAAGAACGAGGGAAAACCGAGAAACAAGAAAACAAGAAGAAACAGAAGACGCGGAGAGAAGAAAACCAAACGAAGAGAACAAATAAAATGTTTTTGGTGTTTTCTGAATAAGCGGAAGAGCGATAAAACAAGGAAACAACAAGTTACAAATATTTTTGGGTTTTTAAATATGAAATAAAGGAATACAAAACGAGAGAAAAACTAAGTAAAATAAAAAAGAACGAGAACACGAAGAAGAAAATGAATAAAAAGCGAAAACCAAATAAGAAACAAATAATGGTAGGTCTAAAAGAATATACAAAGTATCAAGTAATGCGCCAACATAAATAATAAATAGGAATCATAAAGCGGGTGTGAGTGTGTACGTACTCCCCCAAGCTTAGGCTTTTGGCCTATTGGTAGTGTTGGTTCAAGGGGTTCCATCCTGACGTCTCATGTTGCTCTGCAGGTATTCGTACTATTGGTATGGTGTGAGATGCATGTCCCAGGTCGACAGCTGCAGCGAGAGTCTGTCCATCGAAAGCGACTAAGATGAAGATCCTTCCTCGTGATAAAACAAAGATGGGTTCTCCATGTATGCGAAGGAGGATGGCCTCGCGGGCTCCTCCTCGTGCGCCTTGATGGTGCAGGTCTTGCACTCGTTGGGAGACCCCAAGAGGAAGGTATGATGAGCACAACAATAGTTTTCCCTCAGTAAGAAACTAAGGTTTAATCGACCAGTAGGAGGAAGGAGTAACTTCAGAAGGTTGAAGCGGTTGATATGGCAGGGTGCACTACGGTTCAGAAGCAACGCGGAACCTACACAACACAATCAAATCACTTTGTACCAACAAAGAAGTGAGGTTGTCAATCTCACCAGTTTTGCTGAACACAAAGAGGTTAAACGTATGGTGTGGAAAACTATAGGAAAATATTATGAAAGCAGTATGAGAGCAGTAGGAAAGCAATAGGTGTTTTATCAGTATGAGGAAAAAGGACCGGGGTCCACAGTTCACTATTGCTTTTTAATTGCCTAGCCCTCGGTGGCATCTTGTCAATATGTTACTTTTGAAAATCGATAAAACTGACATAAAATGTATAGAAAACATGTGGGAAACTATAACAAAACAACATGGAACATCAGAAATTAAGGATACGTTTATGACGTATCAACATCCCCAAGCTTAGTTCCTACTCGTCCTCGAGTAGGTAAACGATAAAAACACAATAATTTCTGAGGTGACATGCTACCAACATAAACTTGATCATCAATATGTAAAAGCATAAGTAAGCTGAGATCATAGAACTTCAACACAAGCATGATAAATAAAACTTTAATAATAAAGCATAGCAATCACTTTGCATCATGAGAAGTAACTCAAATAAAAGATCATGAATAACAATGCAAAGAAAGATATACGTTTGTTTCAAGTATAAAGAAAACATGTCAAAGTGATATTTTGCTAGTCCTTAAGAGTGGGGCAAAACATAAATGCCAGGACACCTTCAAAGTTCATGAGGAAGACTAGAGCAAATAATTAGAGAACTGGCAATAACACATCATGAATCAATTAGTAATGTTTCTGGGACAAATGAACATAAAACTCAGAATGGCAAAAATGCTCTCTCAACTATGCATAAAGTTAGAAGATGGAGACTCAACATAAAAGTAAAAGAAAGGCCCTTCGCAGAGGGAAGCATGGATCACTCATGTGCTAGAGCTTTTATTTTATTAAACAGAGGTATAAAAACTTGACACTCCTCCCAACCATCTTTCACAAACCATGGCTCTGAATCCTCGGGTGCCTGCCAACAATCACATACTGTGGAGGAGTGTCTATATTTTAAGAGAGGTGTATTCTTATGTCAACGAATGGTAAACAGAAGGACGCATCTGGGTAGAAGGTCATCCCCCTTTCTCTTTTGTTTACAAAATTATGCTTTGATTGATAAATCCGGAGAAAAATAGTGAAGAGAATTTGTGTTATTAATTTGGGGCTGGGCACCCCGTTGCCAGCTCTTCTATCATTGGATAAGCGGATGAAGCCACTAGTCCAGGGTGTGAAAGTCCAATCAACAAGTGAGATAAAGATTCTCTATTTACGTCCTCATGAGCGGAGCACAAAACAAGAGCAATTTTGAAAGTTTTAAAGGTAACACATGAGCAATTTACTTTGGAGTGGCGGTTAAATACCACATGTAGGTAGGTATGGTGGACACAATGGGAAAATTTTGGTTTTAGGGAGTTGGATGCACGAGTAGAGCTCATACGCAGTACAGGTGGAGGCTAGCAAAAGACTGTGAGCGATAAATCAAGAGAGCATAAGAGCCATAATCATGCGTAGCGACATAAACATCATTAATCAAAGCATAAGTGGTACCACAAGTTCAAAAACTAAATTATCATATTCGTGACTGGTTCATACTCATAAACATGGTTTGAGCATGCGCCAAGTCAACCAAATAAAACATCCAAAGGAGAATACCACAAATTTATGCTTCAATATGACAAGAACAACTCATGATTCTTTCAATGCCTATTTGAGGCTAATCATGCTACTCAATAACCACAAGGGTTTAAAACTAAATAACATCTAGCATGATACGAAAAATCTCTAGCCACGGTCTATACAAGCTTCTACTTGCACCGTTAAAAATTCTACCTCAAGCAGCAGTTTCTTTTCCCAACAAGCACCATACAAATCATGCTTTAACAAAAATTCTCTACATGCTACATCAAGAAAACATGAGAGGACTCACATAACACTACTAAAACTAACAGCTCTGAATAAGAGATGCAATGAAAACTAGAGCTAAACAGGAAACATTGCAGCAGCTAGAAGAAAAACTAACAATACTAGCATAGCAAGTATTCAAATTAAAAAGCGGAGCGTGTCTCTCTCCCAAACAAAGAATTCAAGGATCCAACTATATTATTGAAGCAAGGAAAACAAAGAAAACATAGGAAAACAAAAGAAAAAAACAGACGCTCCAATTAAACTTCATATGATGTGACCGAATAAAAATATAGTTTCACGAGAAGTGACCTGATAGATAGTTGATGAAGAAGGGGATGCCTTGGGCATCCCCAAGCTTAGATGTTTGAGTCTTCTAAAAATATGCTTGGATGAACCACGGGGGAATCCCCAAGCTTTGACCTTGCACTCTTCTTGATCACATATATCACCTCTTCTCTTGACCCTTGAAAACTTACTTCACACCACACTCAAACAGTAATTCGCATTAGAGGGTTAGTGAAACAAAAAAAATCCATGGGTTCTGTATGGCACAAGTGCTATTGAGACTTTTAAATATTAGTTACAGACATTGATGTTTTGTGAAGAAAATAAATCCACTTGACATCGCAAAAGAGCAAATGCAAGAAAAATGGCAGAATCTGTCAAAACCAGAACTGTCTGTAAAGAAGAATTTTTTTCGGGTCACTTCTGTTGCTCATATCGAAAAACTTAAAGAACAAAAAAGTTGCACAATTAGCCAAGAAATAAGCAAAAAAAATTCAGATCATTCTGAGCTTCCAATATTTTATACGATTATTTACGGTGGACAGCAGAAATCTGTTTCCTGCGCAGAAATCCGAAAACCAACTCCAACTCCCGTAAGAAACCTTACTTGGCACTACTAAAACATGAAAATAAATATACAAAGGTGTTCCTACAGAAGCATACAACCCCATGACTCAAAAACAAAGAAAAAATAAAATCATGGGTTATCTCCCAAGAAGTGCTTTTCTTTAACGCCTTATAGCTAGGCCCAAAAAAGTGGAATCAAATATTTTCAAGTGAAGATGCTCACATAATAAATATGAATTAATAAAATAAGAGCATCAATAAGAAAGTATAAAACAAGTTTAAGTCTAACCCACTTCCTATGCATAGGAATCTTGTAAATAAATAAATTAAAGAAGCTCAAACTAGAAATCATGGGAAGGTAGAACAAGGGCAACTTCAAAACTTTCAACAAAAAGAGAGGTGTTTTAATAACATGAAACTTCTTACAACCATATTTTACTCTCTCATAATAATTTTCAGTAGCATCATGAACAAACTCAACAACATAATTATCACATAAAGCATGTTTGTCAAGGTCTAAAAGCACACAATTCATATCAAGCTCAAAAATAGTGGGATCAAAATCTAAAATCAGATCCTCTTTCTTCCCACTTTTAGTAATATCAAAACAAGATGATTGATCACTCATAAAAGGTATAGGACACATTATATCAATCCTATTTTCAGTAGCATTGTAATTGTCGGATATATACCAACTAGGGGTATATCAGGTGGTGGTCTAAAGTGCCGGATTACTAGGGTGGCCTAATTGGTAATGGCCTATGGTCCATTGGGCGGCCCAGTAAGCTGAAGCACGGAAGCCGGATTCTAGGAGAACCCGGATCACGGCCCACGTGATACGGCTTGGAGTAGAAGGCGGATTCCTAACTTTCCAAGTTAACACATACCGTAGTCTTCTAGGTTTCCTACTATGTATGCCCTAACCCGGCTATTATATAAATCCGGACGGGGGATAAGATAGATAGACAAGAAGCTAAAGGCTAACTCGTCGAGAGGTGGATCCTTGACGAGTAGCTAATAGAACCTCACATTGTACTCTGTATTCTCAGGCTTTAGTCCTGAATAGTGAGATTGCAGGAGTAGGAACGTCGCATTACTGCGTCGTACCGAACCTGGATAAAACCCTGTGTCATTGTCCATCATACAATCATGTCCCCCCACTTCTCTATCGGTAGTCTCATGGCACCCCCGTCTACGAAATCTACTACGATGTCTCGACAGTTGGCGCCCACCGTGGGGCCAGCGACGTCAGGCATTATGTTTCGATCAGGGATACTCGGCGGAATCGGCAGTACAATAACAGTCGGAAGCCTGGAATTTGACAACGACATCGGGCGCTTCCTCAACAACGGATCGTACATGCCGGCGTGGAATCACCTGCTAAGTGCCTGCATTTTACCGATTGGATCTGCAAACATCTTTATCGGATTAACTGCAGAAGCAATGGGATTCTGTGGTGGGAGCAAATTTATCCCACCCGCCCTATACCCAGTCGAAGACGACTATGACGCCGGATTTTGCTCAGATCGTCGATATACTGCTAAATCGCACTTTATCGGCATGGTGCAGTCCGAGATCGCCGAAAACACGGATGAAAGCAATCCCGTGCAAGAGGCAAAAAACAACACTCCCACAATAGAGGTGGAGGATCCGACATCCGGCAACATCACGACGCGCTCGGAAGCTGACTCTGTACTAGCCGCCATCGAGGCGATATTTGAGTCTTAACCCGGATCGGATCACTTCGATACCGGAGACGAAGATGAAGACGCTTTCGAAAGAAAGGTCAAATCCTTCCAAGACGGATTCCACGAAGTACTGATGGCAAAACCGGCTGAAAACACGGATGCCGACAGTCAGGAAAGCCCTAGAACACCCACCAGAGGAAGAGAGAGAAGAAGGAGAAACCTCTCCAAAATTCCCCGACGTCAAAGAATTGACAGAGGAAGAATCCTGCAGAAAACCTCCCTCTTCCAAGAAGAAACACAAAGCTCCTAAAAAGCTCCAGTATAAGCTCCGGAAGAAGAAATCGACTGATCCAGCCAATGAAAGCCCGGAAGTAGGAGATGCAAGCGGAGTGAAATCTGCGGAGAAGAAAATGAAGGAAATCCTTGTTACGCCAATGACGGAACAGGACGAACAGGAATTACTCCAAACACCAGTGGGACCACACGAGCCCCCTGAAGTGCTGGAAGCCCGGAGGCAAGATCTCCAAAGGCAGCAGCAACATCTATTTTGAACTCGAGAAAACCTCCAAAAAACCCAGGCTGACATCAAGCTCATGCGGGAAGAAATCGAGGAATACGAGAGAAAGAATAGATCTGGCATTAAACCTACGCGGTTACCCGGAATCGCAAAACCGGAAGTACTGCCGCCAAAAGAAAGGTTCCACAACCCATCTTGGCAAAAGCAGGTAAATGGCAAAGATGCCAGAGGCGAGCCAATATACAAAACCGCAGCAGAAAACACGGAAGCAGCATTCGCCATCCACAACAACGATATGTACTCCAATGGTCAAAAACTTCAAGGGGTGTATGCTTTCCTAGAAAAGCGTTGCAACAGCAACAGCGAGCGCAAGAACGATCAGGGAAGTTACATGACGACTCTGCCCTATGCAAGACAGCTACATGCGCCGCTGGAGCACGTGGACCTGAAGAACCTGGAGATTCAAACAATTCGAAAGAGAAGAAATCAGATCCGAGAAAGGACCGGAAGAAACTCGACAATAGGGATGAAGCGTCCAGAACTGGATCCCATCTCCCGAAAGATGGAATTAATCCCCGTGATCGGGAAGAGAAAAACCGGAAGGACGGAAAATCAATGCCGCCTCCGAGACGCCCTGCGGAAAATGCTGGAAGACAGGATATGCCTCACAGGCGTGAGAGATCTCGGATGCCCCCCAGGAATAAGGAAAGATACAGGAGTAGAACTCCACCTTATCCCAAAGGGCACGATCACGGAGTAAATAGAGATAATCCCGGAAAAGCGCGTTCGCGCCATAATGGAAAAGAAAGGAGTAGATCCCCTTCTGTCCATTCAGCCGGCAGATACTCCGCACACATAGACAGAGCGGAAAGAGACGATTTATACTTTGGACCCCAAGTGTTTCACTGATAGGGTCCAAAGAATAACTCTGCATTCTGGCTTTGCCAAAGTTGGTCCAACGTACCAAAATGTCAGACCCCGGACCCAGAGATATACATACTGTTATGTGCTCATAGCCATGGACTCACAAGGGCTTCAGGGTTACCAGCCCCGGCCGCAACAAACAACGGCAGGCAGACCGGATTCATCGGCACGTAGTACGGATCCCCGGTCTACTACTCCTTGTATCCATGCTAGTCATAACCAATTATGCATACCCAAGCTTCCATGAGTCGGATGAAACTGAAGGAACGGGACCAAAGTTATACAGAGCTGCTATGTGTCCAGAAAGTGCAACAACAATCGAGGGTTACTGGGGTTACCTCGCCCCAGGCCGATCACATTGACAGGCGGGCTCGGACATGGATCATCGGCTCCACAACCCCTCGACTGCGACAACTATGCAGGCATAGCCAATACTGTATAACAATGAGCTCGAAACCAACAACCGATCAAAGCAGCACTCTAGACATGGAACTTGTATTAAACAGATGTTACTAGAGTATAGCTTACAAACAGAGGTAACAAGACCCAACATTACATCAGACAACGGAAGGCAAATTATGTTGCTAATCAACAAGAACCAAAAAGTCCTAATAGGCCGCAACATAAGGCGACGCCCCAGCCCATAGATTCCAAGCTGCTACCTGGGAACCACGAACTACTCGTCGATGTCCACGTTGAAACACCACCGAACCGAGGAACTCCACCTGAACCAAGTTGAAGCAAACATGAGTACGGGAGGTACTCAACAAGACTTAGTTAACCTATTATATATCTGCTTCTTTTAGAAAGAGTTATGAAGGTTGTTTTGCGTAAAGCCATCTTTGTTTTCCAAGTTGAGGGAGGAATAGCACGTCTCATGGAGTATTTTGAAAACAGATAAGAAACCTACTCAACTACTGATATCATCATCTTTTTAATCCACCAAATCATATCAGCACCTCGTGCTTCAAAGATCACCACCTCAAGTTGTTCCGGTAACTCATGCTACAAGGTAACCCCTCTCGGCATGTCCGAGGAGGCATCCTTCATTCGTTATCAGCAAGTTTTAATCATTCCGTTTAAGTTATCTATGATCACAGAATCCGTCACGAAGTCGTCCTTAACCGCGGACACGGCTTTTCGAAAAGATTTAACCCTGCAGGGGTGTACAACTTTAACCACACGTACCAACCAACTCTTAATGCCAGATCATTAGCACTATTCCGGGAAGTGCCGACAGATGGAGGTTGACCACGACCTTTTCCTTGCTTCGCCTATTCCATGAGTCGCTCCGAGTAGAGATGGACCGCCAATAGGGAGTGGCCATCTCCTGTCGGGTCTCTATCGTTGTGCGCAATGCTCGACGGTTACCTACCCGCAGAGCGCCGATACATCGCCACATCCTAGTTTTGAAAGTGTTTTAATATCCCCGCAAATCCAAATGGAAAGCCCGAACTAGGCAACTCATGGAACAAACTAGGCAAGTTGAGACCGAGGGGAATCCAATCCCCCATGTGGATGCACGCTCAGTCTTGGCTCGAAGACGAGAACTCGCTCCTAGGGGCATGAACGAGACAACCACCACAGACCCTCTGTGGTCTCGTCATCCACACCTTTATATCATGTTAATCAAATTCTCTTAACTTTCCACAACATACTATCATCCTAGATTCATACGCGGCTCTGATTCATCAACCGGATGGAGCAGAGATCAACAGACATGTATGACTAAGCATGGCATATTTGAGGCTCTGGCGATACACACAAACAACTCCTATGTCTGCTAGGAGCATTGAATCATGATATCTGGGTTATGCAAATAAATAGGATAACTCTATCTATTGACTCAAGATACATTGGAATCGAATGCATTTGTACGAGAATCAAAAGTCTTTCGAAATCATATATGGGAAGATAAGAGGTTATGCTTGCCTTTCCTCAAGAAAACCAGAGAAAGTCTTCAGGAATAAGTGCTTGACTTGTCGGTTAAGATCAAGTATTCACCATGGAGTTGATGGCCTTCTCTTCGGAGTCACGTTCTACCGAGGGGGAACAAACACCCAAACAAAAAGAACAACAATCAACACATGGCAACGATGCAATGCGCGATATGTATGCATGAGCAAGTTAATGCACTTAAAGAAGCCCTAAACATGTTCTTTGGGTTGCTAGGGTTCATATGATAGTTAACCATTTTTACTGAATTTATCCCGAAATAGACCCCCGAGGGGCACTTCGGGCAATTATGAAAGTGACTACCAATTTAATT
The DNA here is from genome assembly GCA_028641055.1 of Alopecurus myosuroides. Lineage (NCBI taxonomy): Eukaryota > Viridiplantae > Streptophyta > Magnoliopsida > Poales > Poaceae > Alopecurus > Alopecurus myosuroides. The sequence continues at coordinate 146,605,526 of CM054060.1, forward strand.
GCTCAAATGGGTTTGAAAACATCATAAACAGGTTGCATTTGTCATTTTGAGCAATTTGGTATATAACTTTTAATTTTCTAATTTTATTGAATAAAAACTTATTTTTCCATTTTTAAATGAATTAAACAAATTCAAATAATGTTCAAAAATCAACTTTCTCAAACATGATTGAAAATGGTATATTCAGATAGAGTACATTTTTCTGATCATATCTATACCTTACTTTTATTTTTCTGAGGTATAAAACAATAGCTATTAAATTATTAAAATTAATTAGTTTTCTGTTTATATTTAAACGTTTCCTGGAAATAAGAAAAACAGGAATATGACGTTGCGCTGACGTCACTGTGCCGACAGCAGCTCCCAAATCGTCTCTGGTCCCGTTCAATCGCTCGAACGAGCGCGTGATTCGGCAATTGGGATGTACCACGAGAGGGAGGGGAGCACGGCGAGTCGAACGGTGGCCGCGCCGCCCGGGAAGGTCCACCGGAGGCTCGCCGGCGTGAAGCCACCGCGGCGGCGGGATAGAGGCCACGGCGGCAAGGAGCTACGGGAAGGGAGGGGGAGGTTGGAGGGCACCTAAAGACGCGGGAGATCACCAGGGTTGCATGGAGCCGACGGTGAGGACAGGGGAGCTAGCAAACGACGACAATGGCGTGGCGGCCGGCGGCCGGACTCGGGGAAGACGGCGTTAATTCCGGCGACTCGCGGCTTCCCGGGAAGCGTGAGTGCTCGAGGAGGCAGAGAAGAGGACGACGGAGCGGATGGCGTCCTCGGTGGAGCTCTACGGTGGCCGGAATAGCGACGGCGAGCGGCGGCCGTGGTAGGTTAGGGTTTGGGTACTTGTGCTCGCTGTGAGGAACAGAGTGGAAGAGGAGGGTCGCGAGGGGGGAGTCTGAGGGAGGAGGGTTCGATCGGGACGCCTCCTCGTGTCCTATCCACTCCCAGGAGGCGAAGCAGGAGGTGGCAAAGCGTCCGCGGCGACCTTCTCGTGTACTGGCCGAAGGTGGAAGAGACAAAAGACCATTTTTCAAAAACCCCCAGGAACTTTCAGAAATTACAGAATGGTCCTTTCCTTTTTAAAAACAGAACCAAAAACATAGTTTTGAGGGCCTTTTCGTGAAAAGAAAATTTGCCAAAAATACTTTTTGGGAAGCTTATGAAATTTCCAACCTAACCATAACTTGATTCCCCAAATTTTGAAAATGTTTTGTAAACAATTTTTGGGTGATCACTTTAAGTGATTTTTATGCAAGTTTCCTTTAAAATCAATTTAAAACTTGGTTCCAATTTTTCATGCATGCTATGCCATGAACACCACACCACTACCCTTTGTTATCAAAAATAGGGATGTTACAAATCTACCCCCCTTACAATAATCTCGTCCCGAGATTACCGAAGGAGAAGAAAGAAGAACACCGGTTTTGAACGATCTTCTCGAATCTTGCGGTTCTCTTCGTGAAGAGTTTGATCCGTAGTATCATGAAGTGTTGAACGAATACACCTAGGTAAGAGGGAAAACTCTTAGGAACTGATCTTCACAAAGATCAAGTATCTCATGGATAACTCATGACAGGAATGTTCGTAAAGAACGTTTTGAGTTAACATGCATGAAACACATCAAGGTAACGGAGGGAATATGAGAAGGTTTCAAGTTTGTGGACGATTGTTCTTGAAAGGATTTAGAATATGAGCTATCAAAGAATGTTGGAACACCGTAATGAAGGAGGAACTCTTGGTCACACCATAAGACTGGTTAACCAACAAGGATTAAAACACCGGAAGGAGTAGGGAATCTCTTTCCTATGGTGGATTTGACGTAGCAATACGTTTACCACATGGTTAAGATCCCATGGCTAAAGTAACTGACAAATTCACACAATGTGTGAGATGAACAGAAATTCAGGTACCAACAACTTGAAATAGGGACCTGATCAAAGCCGGTTACAAAACACCACGAGATGTTTTCATGGTGAACTTGTTTCCACAGAAGGAAAAGTTTGGAGGATCAACTGAGAGGTATTGGAAAGATCAACTTCCAAGTTATCTTGGACGTTCTAGATACCAAGATCAGGCTTACGGTAAGACGTGAGTAGATCTTCAAGTGAAAGTAGAACTCCAGTTTGAAAAAAACTGTGAGGAAAACTTGTTGAGAACGAGCCACACAAGAATTCTCACAGGGAGTGGTTGTTCTTACGGATTCAAGGGGATATGACATTAGGCCTTCCAGCTAATTGTGTCAACCACCACATCAACCATGCCGGATTTTTGAATGGACCTAATTCAATACCCTTGAGAAGACACCAACCATCATTGCTTCTTGAGATTCAGCTCTGGTTAGTGGATTTATAGCTCAGGCTCGGTATGTTTGAGCGAAGAGATTTGCACCGTTTACCAACGAGATACATATGCTGGATTCTCAAGATATGGACTATGATGTCACACTCAAGAAGATGAGCGAGATCGCAGAACTCATGTATTAGCAACTTGCGAAAGACGGTTGCACCTACATGGTTTAGTTGCAAAGGAACACATCGGAGTCTTTGTTAGAAGGAGGTTACAGAGATAACAAAGTTTTTGGACTTCTTCCCTTTCACGAACAATCAGTCAGTGGCTTGGGTGTGGATACAAAACTGGTTCAAGAAATGGAGGTAACAATCCACCATATCAAGAATAGTCCACACATGCATGACCAACTTGGATTATTCCCGAGGGAGACAAGAAAACTTTACTCGGATCCATGGCGACAACTTTCACCGTAAGCACACGAACCTGAGAAAGTCACTTCGAACATCCAGAACACAACTTCGTGATGACACAAAGATGGTTCTCAAAGGTTTCCAACATTAGTGCCAAGTGTTCAACATGAACCTCATGCAACTTGGAGAAATAGGAATGTCATCGATGGGCTCGATAACACGCTTATCAAATTACTCCAAGAAGGGGGAATCATATGGTACATGAACATGGAAAGGTATTGGTCAGACTATAGGACATGAAGGTGTACTCGGCAAAGCACCACGAGTGAAATAACCGTAAAGGTAGTCCTTGGATCTGATCTAGATTTGACGATAGCCCAACTCAAACCAAGAGGTAGAGTAATAGCATTTCCGCAAAGGAGGTACTATCCTGCTTCAACACGAGGAAAACTAGATATCCCTTATCAAAGGAACAAATTGGAAAGAGTTCGTGTCTTTCAAATCTCCAAGTTGTTGTTTAAACTCAACCAACTAGTCCAGGGTATCCAACAAGGTTTCTGGGAGAAAGGAGGGGTTCACAGTACCCCTTGTTTATACATCACGGTCAGGACCTGGTGATACTTCTAGAAAGACAACCAGAATATCACAACCTACCGGTATATCTTGAAGTTCGAAAAGGAATCTTGCTTTTCAAAGCAACCGATATGATCTTGAGAGCATCGGTATGAACCTAACTCTTTGACCAGGAATTGTTCACCGGAATGAACGGATTTGGTAACACGACCTACTTCAAAAAGAGGCTGGGTGACCAGTAGTGCTAAGAAGGATACATATGTTTCTTGAATTTTCGAAGCAATAAGAATTGCTAGGAATATCTGGTACGCACCTCAATGCACACCCAACATTCTTGAGCACTTCAGCTTGGAGGAAGGGGGTGAAGACATGTATGAGCACCACTTCATCAAAAAGACCATGAAACTCAACACAACCTCTTGATATATAAGAGTGTGATACCCGGAAGTGGAACAGAACGGAAGCTAACAGAACTTCTTGAATCCGCGAATTACAAAACTTTGACCTGGTCCTGGAGATGAACGAGGTACTGGAGTTTGTTTCTCCTGACATTCCTAGGTGGAATGTTTTGAAGGAAAACAAGAGCAAATACATTGGAAGAATCCAACACACATATGCAACTTGGTTTCAAAACAACGGATGGGGATTTGAGAGCAACTGGAATATAGGGACATGCTCCGGAGAATCCAGAGGCCATGGGGAGTGCACAGGTGATACTCTTTTGTAAAACCCATGCTAGAAGATCGGTATAGCTGAATTAGAAACGAAGATGTGGATTTCATGATGACCACTCTTGTTGTGATCCCTTCTTGATTACAAGGGAAAACCTACGGCTATTGGAGTTGAAACTACCTAGCCATCCTGAAGTAGAAGATATTCCTCAGGATCCAAAGAAACAGAACTTGGGTTAAAGGCCAGCATCCTGTACTGATAGAGTGAGCATCACCTGGTTATAAAACCACATGACTCAACTCACCGCAATTCAGTACATTTCGGGACCTTCGGTTCAAGTCCAAAGTTTATAAACTTAAAGGAAGGAGTAACTACTATCTTAGTGCCTTGAAGGACACTACGAATAGCAATCACGAGGTATCGTTCCAAGAAGACATACGTAGCTCCGGAAGAGTTTGGGCAGAGGAGAACAGATACATTCGAGATGAAAAGGAAATCTCGAGGTTCAGGATTTTGACACTTAGAACATGAAAAATGTGGAATCCACACAACTCTGAGAGACTAGGATGGAAAGGAAATCTCCCAGTTTAAGAGATAACGGACTTTGGAACACACACGACTCAAGAAACCCAACACTAGGTCAACTTGGGTAAAAGACGTCCTTGCCAAAGAAGGCACCTGAGTTTTGAATGACTAGAAGAGATAGCAAAACTTTTCAAATCGAAACAGGTAAGGTGACCCGGAGTGAGAACGATACCAGATAAGGAGTAAAAATAATCCTAAGAAGGTTTTCACAATCATTTGAGGTTTCAAAATAGTTTTCACAAACTCTAGACTCAACATCGACCAAGCAGTAAGGTTTTCCTACAGGCAGTCCCGCTCTGATACCACCTCTTGTCAGACCCCGGACCCAGAGATATACATACTGTTATGTGCTCATAGCCATGGACTCACAAGGGCTTCAGGGTTACCAGCCCCGGCCGCAACAAACAACGGCAGGCAGACCGGATTCATCGGCACGTAGTCCGGATCCCCGGTCTACTACTCCTTGTATCCATGCTAGTCATAACCAATTATGCATACCCAAGCGTCCATGAGTCGGATGAAACTGAAGGAACGGGACCAAAGTTATACAGAGTTGCTATGTGTCCAGAAAGTGCAACAAGAATCGAGGGTTACTGGGGTTAGCTCGCCCCAGCCTGATCACATCGACAGGCGGGCTCGGACATGGATCATCGGCTCCACAACCCCTCGACTGCGACAACTATGCAGTCATAGCCAAAACTGTATAACAATGAGCTCGAAACCAACAACCGATCAAAGCAACACTCTAGACATGAAACTTGTATTAAACAGATGTTACTAGAGTATAGCTTACAAACAGAGGTCACAAGACCCAACATTACATCAGACAACGGAAGGCAAATTATGTTGCTAATCAACAAGAACCAAAAAGGCCTAAGAGGCTGCAACATAAGGTGACGTCCCAGCCCATATATTCCAGGCTGCTACCTGGGAACCCCGAACTACTCGTCGATGTCCACGTTGAAACACCACCGAACCGAGGAACTCCACCTGAACCAAGTTGAAGCAAACATGAGTACGGGAGGTACTCAACAAGACTTAGTTAACCTATTATATATCTGCTTTTTTTAGAAAGAGTTATGAAGGTTGTTTTGCGTAAAGCCATCTTTGTTTTCCAAGTTGAGGGAGGAATAGCACGTCTCATGGAGTATTTTGAAAACAGATAAGAAACCTACTCAACTACTGATATCATCATCTTTTTAATCCACCAAATCATATCAGCACCTCGTGCTTCAAAGATCACCACCTCAAGTTGTTCCGGTAGCTCATGCTACAAGGTAACCCCTCTGGGCATTTCCTAGGAGGCATCCTTCATTCGTTATCAGCAAGTTTTAATCATTCCGTTTAAGTTATCTATGATCACAGAATCCTTCACCAAGTCGTCCTTAACCGCGGACACGGATTTTCGAAAAGATTTAACCCTGCAGGGGTGTACAACTTTAACCACACGTACCAACCAACTCTTAATGCCAGATCATTAGCACTATTCCGGGAAGTGCCGACAGATGGAGGTTGACCACGACCTTTCCCTTGCTTCGCCTATTCCATGAGTCGCTCCGAGTAGAGATGGACCGCCAATAGGGAGTGGCCATCTCCTGCCGGGTCTCTATCGTTGTGCGCAATGCTCGACGGTTACTGTCGAATCTCTGACTCTACAAATCCCTTAGGTGACCCTATCGGGTTTCGACTAGGAGAAGTCATGAGCGCTGGTGGAATCGTCGGCTAGACAGGGGGCGAGATTTTCCCAGGTTCAGGGCCCTCGTAGAGGTAAAACCCTTACTCCTGCCTCTTGTCGATCTGTATTGATGGAAAGATCTGTTACAATGGTGATGCTCGAATCGAGAGTTATATCTCGAGTTCAAGGCTTCGATGGTGTTGTGTTGCTTGGTCCTCTCCCGGGGGGCTCTCCTGGCCTTATATAGGTGGCCAGGTCTTGAATCCTACCCGGAGAGGACTCGAACCCTAACTAGGTCGGTTACATGTTTCCTATCTTAATCCGCAAGTTAGTGCAGGTGGGCTTTCACGTGGGCCTTTTGGAGTATTCCAAGGGCTCCTCTTCTTGGGCCTTCAACCTTGGGCCTGAGAGGGGGTGTCCTTATTCACAGGGTCCAGGATCCATATATTCGTCAGTAGCCCCCGAGCGTTTGCTCGAGTGGGATTTTTCCAGTCGAGTAGACGGTCAAGCCTTTCTTGGTCTGCCTTTCTTATGGATAACCATCTTGGTTGTTTCCTGTTTTAAAGGGTGTGTTCCCTGTGCAACGAGTCTTCATGCTCGAGTGTCGAGCAACATAGGTGCCTGTTTTTGCGGCTTTATCGCAGAAGGATGCGACACAGTAGCTTGGCTCTCCCGAGAGATCAGGGCCAATTAATTGCGACTAGGGCAAAAACATTCCTGGCCTACACAGATTCGAGACCTCCGACTCGAACACGACAAGGTGATTGTTGCGACTGAGCCGTTGTGGACTTATCGAGTCGAACTTAACCTATAGGGGTACCCGGCGCGTCCGCTAGGATTTTTCTTCGTGTTGTTGACACGGAATCATACCGGAGGACGCAGCTTTCGAGTGCGATTCCAGGACCTTAAGAAAGATCTTTTTGGGTCTTACCTTCATATTCGAAGAATATGGCATCCGGATGTGCCTAGTCGGCTGAACAATCCAGGTCTTTATGATGTAGAAATATCATGTGTGAATGGAGGTAGGTTCTTTCTACCTGAGTGATTGTTTAAGATTCAATCGAAAGAATTTTCGTACTGAAGAGAGTCATGCCCATATGAAAGAGTTTTCATGTTCGGACTGTTGTGCCCGTACGAAAGAGTTTTCGTGTATAGGGTAGTTCTCTTGTTTTAAAGAGGTCTTGCTCCATGATTTGTTCGCAAAGGAATTGCCTTTAATCGAAGGAATTTCATACGAAGCTGTTTTCGTGTTTGAATTTTCCATTCGAAGGTTCTTGAATTTGATGATGCATGCCATGACGTCATGGCGCACTTTTCTCCTCCCGATGGGACGTGACGGAGTGGTAACAGATGGGCTGGCCCACCTAGTCAGCTTTTTGACCAGGAAACGAGACGCCGCTCCCGGTTTTTACGTGAACGGTGCAGTAAATGCGCACGATCTTCTGTTAGGATCGTGGCACGGAACAGCGTTTCACCGTCTCCTTGTTTCATCTTCACACGTGGTGGCTGCGATAGGCGCCACGTAGCGCATCGAATGGCTGGGGCTGATTCGCTCCGTGTATAAATACGGGACTTAGCGCTGCGGTAAAAACATCCCAGCCTTCGTCTTCAATCCATCTCCTTCCTCGCGCCCATCTTCTTCCTCGCGCTCGAGCTCGTGCTGTCAACCATGGCTGGAGGCAAAAGACGTGGCGCTGCCACCTCTACAACCGGAGAAGTTTCCGCGCAACCTGCGCCTCGAGCTGGCGACTGGCGTTCGCCCAACACTACCGCGAAGAGCATCAAAGAGATGCAGCGGGAGGGGCTGCTGCCGGCTGAATCTGAGAAGCGGGTGCGCCTCGGGAAGAAAGAAGAGGTACCAAACCCGCAGTCGAACGAGCGTGTGGTCTTCGCGGACCACGTGTCTCGGGGTCTTTCCTTCCCTCTCCATCCTTTCCTCCTCGGGTTGCTGTATGTCTATGGCATACAACTTCACGATCTTCCTCCGAACGCGGTGCAGCACATATCGTGCTTCATCGTGTTCTGCGAATGCTTCCTTGGCATTCGCCCTCATTGGGCGCTTTGGAAGGCCCTCTTCAAAGTTCGCATCTTCCGCGAGAAATCGCGGGTGGAGTCCGAGCCTGGCGAGCCGCTACGCACAGGTGGCTTCGGGATCCAGGCGCGACTGGAGAGCAGCTACTTCAACATGCACTTCGTCGACTCCGCCCAAGGCTGGCGGAAAAAGTGGTTTTACGTCATCGACAACAGCTCGGGTGGGATCGTAGAATTCCACCCGTTCGCTGTTTTGAAGAGGCGGAAGTCCTGGGCGCACAAGCTGTCAGCCGAAGAAACCCAGGTTGTCACGCCCCTACTCGCAAGGGTGTCCGCTCTCCGGGATCAAACTGCTGGAGTGGTACTCAACGGGCTGCACCTGGCGAGTATTTTTCTGAAGCGCAGGATCCAACCGCTGCAGCAAAGGCCTTCCACCATGTGGGAATACCAAGGCGCTGAAGACCCTAGACGAGTGAGCCGCGAGGAGCTTTCGAACGTTGAGTTCGAGAAGAAAATCGCGGCTGTCACCAGCTTGAAGGTGGGGGAGAAGTTCCCCGACTGCACAGTCGAAGCCTTCGACGCTTCGAAACCTCCACCAGCCGCGGTTAGTTTACCCTTCCTGTCTTCTATTATTTTCTTCTTTGCTTTGAGCTTTAGTCGACTGAATTTTTTCTTGCCTTCTTCTGCCTTCTTTGTAGAGCTTAGCAGTGGCGAACTGCTACCCTCCAGTTGCGGGAGAGGACGCCTCGGAGTTGTTGGCGAGTCACCTGGACGGCTTAGCCGATACCAGTGTAGCCGATGCTTCTTCGAGCTCCGAGGACGATTCTTCGGATGATGCGGAGGGATCGAATGGCGGCCTTCATCACCACAAGCGTCGTCGAGTGGATGATAACGAGGCTACTTCCAAGGATAACTCCTTGGAAGAATCGCCTGGGAAGGCTCCTATCTCCGCGACTCCACTTCGCTCACTCGCCCCTTCCCCTTCATTCCCAGTAATCGCGCCCGCTTGGAACGCGGATTTGCTGGATGAAGATGAAGATGATGAGTAAGTTCTTCTTCTTGTCCATTAGTCGAACTTTTTCCTTTGCACCTATGTTGATGTTTATTTGTTGCAGTTTGCAAACCATCAGTCCTCGCAGGTATGCTTCTTCTGTTCCTCCCGAAAAGAGGAATAGAGCAGGAGCTGCGGGTGAGACTCCCACAGCTGGCACTGTCCAGAATTCTCCCAGTGCAGCCCCCCATGCGGCGACTGTGGAACGTGAGGCGCCTAGCTTTGCCGCCAGGACTTCAGCTTCGAAAGAAGTGACGGACAGCTCCGTGGATCCCCTCTCCCGCGCCACGGGCCAGGTAAGCTTTGTCATTTGTCATAAAATTTTTATCGGGTGCACGACAGTGCTCCCGATGGGAGTAGCCCCCGAGGCTGTAGTCGATCGCGTGCGGTCGGCTACAGGCTCAAAGCTTTGTCTTTTTCTTCTTCTTGATTTTATCGGGTGCACGGCAGTGCTCCCGATGGGAGTAGCCCCCGAGGCTGTAGTCGATTGAATTTAATCGGGTACAGGCTCCAGTTCATATCTTCTAATTCTTCTACCTCTGTATTTTTGTAGTCGCTTGTTGACTCTCTTGCGGCGATTGGTCGCCGAGTTATTCTTGCCGAGTTAGATTGTGAGTCGCTTCGATCAGATCGCAGTCGACTCTCGTCTGAGAACGAGCTCCTTAAGAGTAAGTCTTATCATCTTTTCTTCTTCCTATTCTTTCTTCGATTCTTGATTTCTGACAAGTGTTTCTATGCAGCCCGACTCGAATTCGCGGAATCCGAGAAGGGCAGTCTTTCTGAGCGGGTAACCACTCAGGGGGCTAATCTGGCGGCCATCCGACAAGAATTGGAGACCCCCCGCATGCGATCGGAGGATCTTGAAAGGCAACTTGCGGATGCGCGGAAAGCTTTAAAGGATCAAGAGGATGCTGGCAATAAGGCTGATTCTAACCTTGTCGCGTTCCTCCGTCCCCTTGCTGAGCGTCTCGCGGGTAAGTAATTTAAGCTCTCGCGATTTCATCTTTTATCCTGTTGGACTTGCCAGGTCTTGATATTCTTTTCTTTTGCAGGTCTTCTGGATGTTCCTCTGGAGATCTCTGGGATCCAACGGGTAGACGTGCTAACCGACACTCTTGCTCAACTCAAGAGGCACGCCAAAGGAGTTTGCTCCTTGATTGGTGATGCCACTCATGTGTTGACGCAACTACACGGTCGCTTCCTCGCCAACGCTGCACCTCCATCTGCGCTAGATGACTTGCTGAAGATCTTTTCGAAGAGCAGTCTCTTGGATGCCTACGCGGTCGCCCAGTCGGAGTCTGGCGCAAAGACTGTGATCCAGTTCGCGCTGGCGCATGGAGTCACCGGTTTGGAGGGAGCCTACTCGGCTCTTCCAGTCGACCCCTCCACGGGCAAAAAGGTACGGCTCTATCGTTTTGGCGAGCAAGCCGCCATCCTTGCTCGGAAGCTGTCCGAGCTATTTGCTCGGCTCACAGGAGGGGCGACTGCCGCTAGCGGGAGTACCACTGTAGCTTCGTAGTTTTGTATTCCTTTTCCGTTTTGAATGTAATGAACCTTGGGATGTATTCCCGTATTATCTTTAATCGAAATGTTTGCCTGGAAATTGCTTCTGGTAGTTTGTGTATTCTCTCCCGATGGGAGTAGCCCCCGAGCATTCGTCAAATGTGCGACTAGAGATACTTCGAATAGGGCGTCTTACTTCTTTCCTTGTACTCTTCCAGGCTACTGGATTTGTTGGAGAATCCTCAGGTGGACTTGCTGCCCGAGCTGATCCACTTGTTGCAGCTGTTGGGTCTTTGGCTGGTCTTCGTGATCGGGTAGCCGATGGCGAGCGCAAACTGAAAGTGTTGCGTGGGGTAGCCTATGTGGCGAAGTCCAAGCAGAAACTGGCGACTGAACAGGAACAGTTTGTGATGGACGAGCTAGCTTCCCTTGCTAGGGAACTGTTGTGTAAGTAATACAGCCCCCAAGTCTTCTTTGTCTTGCTTCCTTATCTGATTACGTACTCTTTTCTTCAGTTGTTAAACCGGATGATAGGGAGGAAAAACAGTGGGTGGAAAACCACATTCTTCAAGAAGCTGGCAGCTCAAGGCCTCATGCGAACAATTTTTGGTGTGATCGCAGCCGAGGTTTTGTGTTAGCTACTTTGAAGTTCCGTGTCTCCCAGATAAAAGTTCTCGTGAGTTCTTTTCACGAGGTCTTGATCGCGATAAACGCTGCATTCTACCCGCTTGAGAGGGGTCCTGAAGATTGGAGGTATCTCCTTGGGCTCTTCGGGCAGGAGGGAGAAATTCGCGAGTGCGTGCGCAACCAGATGATTTGCGGCGCGGTGGTTGCTCTCTCCTTTGTCCGAATACGACATCCTGAAGTAGATTTTAACTCCGTAGCTAGCCTCCCAGATGGACCAATCGATGATATTTCTCCGCATTACGATGTTGTTCGTCCTGCAGCGGAGAAAATTATTCGATTGACCTCTGAAGAAGTAGAGAGAGTGTTGGCGACTGAGAATGCTTATCGCCATGACTGATTGTTGAATGTGTATATTCTATCATGCTGCATAGCTTGTAAAAACTGTTTATAAGGTGTGTAACCTTGTGTGTATGAATTTTCTTGTGATGCTTAGTTGTAGGCTTAGCCCCGTGTGTTTATGGGGTGTGTACCTGTAACTATTTAGCATGTAAGAATAAATAATCTTCGAATAAATATGGTTGAGAAACCATGTATTTTATTGCTATGACTGAGAAGTCATGTATTCGGGCTACAAGAGTGGCTAGTTTAGCCTTATTTGTTGTGATAATAAGTAATCCTAGGGATAAAATTTGCGGAGGTGTGCGATATTCCAAGGATTGGAATAGATTCCTCCAGTCGACGGATTCTTCAGCCTGTAGGCTCCGCCTGGGATGACTTCGTGTATGAGGAAGGGTCCTTCCCAGGGTGGCTCGAGTTTGTGTCCTTCTTTCTGCTTGAGCCGTAGCACTAGATCTCCAACCGCGAATGCTCTGTGGCGTATGCGGCGACTGTGATAGTTTCGCAGTGATTGCTGATATACTGCGGATCTTGCGAGCGCGATGTCTCGCATTTCGTCGAGTGCATCCATATCTTCCGCGAGTGCCTTGTTGGAGGTTTCTTCGCTGTAGGCCACGACTCGTGGGGCGCTGAATCTAACATCCTCGGGTAGGACTGCTTCTGCCCCGTATACCATGAAAAATGGTGTGTATTTTGTGGATCGGTTTGGAGTTGTGCGGAGGCTCCATAGTACGGAGGGTAGCTCTTCTGCCCAATGTCCTGCGGCGGGGTGTAGACGATCGAGTAGACGTTTCTTGATGCCAACCGAAGCTAAGCCGTTGGATCTTTCGACTTGACCGTTCGTTTGCGGGTGGGCAACTGAAGCAAACTTGAAGTTGATGCCCTTTTCCTCGCAAAACTGTTGCGTTTCCTTTGCTGTGAAGTTTGTACCATTGTCTGTAATGATGTCATGTGGCACGCCAAATCTGCATGCAATGGAGTCGAGGAATTTGACGGCGCATTGGGCGCTCGCCGAAGTTACTGGCATGGCCTCGATCCATTTAGTGAACTTGTCGACTGCGACCAGCAAGTGTGTATATCCGCCAGGCGTGGACTTGCGTAGTGGTCCAACGATGTCCAGCCCCCATTGTGCGAAGGGCCAAGCAATGGGTATCATGTGCAATTCTGTAGCAGGTGTATGCGGTCTTGATGCGAATCGCTGGCAAGCATCGCATCGCTCGACCAGGTCCTTTGCATCGGTAGCTGCTGTTAGCCAGTCGAATCCCGCTCGGAAAGCTTTTCCCATGATTGTTTTCCAGCTAGCATTATGTCCGCAGTCTCCTTGGTGGATGTCCTGGAGTAATTCTTTGCCGTCTTCGGGTGCGATGCAGCGCTGAAGTATACCCGAGATGCTTTGCTTGTATAATTCTCCGTTGACTACCCGGAAGGATTTGCTGCGTCTCACTATTTGTCGAGCCTCGCGTGGATCGACCGGGAGCTGTCTGTTGATGAGGTAGTCGAGATATTTCTGCGTCCAGACTGGCTCGACCAGAAAAACCTGTCGTGATATATTATGGGTAAGCTCGATAATGGCGACTTGCGGGCTGGCCTCTATTTCTGACGCTGCGGGTGTTCCTGTAGCTTTCTTGACTTTGACCGATCGCTTGATCATCCGTTCGAAATATATTCCTGGTGGTATGGGTGTATTTGTGGAACCCATGTTTGCCAGCCTATTTGCTTCTTCATTGCTTGATCTTGCAATGTGCTTCAACTCGCACCCTTTGAAACTTCCTTCGAGTAGATTGTACATGTCGCGATACGCGACCATGTTTTCAGCAATTGCATCACATTCTTTCATTGTCTGCTGCACAATGAGATTGGAGTCGCCGTAAATCATTAATCGAGTAGCTCCACAGGCGACCGCCATCTTCATTCCATGCAACAGGGCTTCATATTCTGCGTCGTTATTCGATGCTGGATCATCTGGTGGAAAGTCCAATCGCAGGACGTATTGCAGTTTGTCTCCCTGTGGCGATATGAGGACAATTCCAGCTCCTGCTCCTTCGTTTCTTTTGGACCCGTCAAAATACATTATCCAATTGCTCGTGTACTCAGGTGGCCCGGGCGTTTGTAGTTCTGTCCATTCGCTTAGGAATTCCACGAGCACCTGAGATTTGACTGCGTTGCGCCCTGCGTAAGTGATGTCCCAGGCGCCCAACTCGATGCTCCATTTGGCTATTCTTCCGGATGCCATGGGGTTGTTCATGATTGTCCCGAGTGACGCATCATTAACTACTGTGATGGCGTGTTCCTGGAAGTAGTGCTTGAGTTTTCGAGCTGTAAGGACCACCCCGCATGCGAGCTTCTGGTAATGAGGATATCGTTGTTTGCATGGCGAGAGCACTTCGCTGATGTAATAGATTGGACGCTGAACTCCGTACGCTTTTCCCTCCTCAGGTCGTTCGACTACGATTGCTATGCTGATGACCTGGTTTGTGGTGGCTAGGTATAAGTAGAGTGTCTCCCTTTCTTGCGGTGTTGCAAGGACTCGCCTACTTTGCAACGATCGCTTTAAGTCCGCGAATGCTTGCTTAGCTTCTGGTGTCCACTCGAATTTGTCCGTCTTCTTCAACAGCTTGTAGAAGGGTAACGCTTGCTCTCCCGATCGTGCGATGAACCTGCTCGGGGCGGCCAATCGCCCTGCAAGCTGTTGGACTCCGCGTAGATTAGTTGGCTCCTTCATTGTCAAGATTGCTTGTATTTTTTCTGGGTTGGCTTTGATGCCTCTGGCGGATACCAGGTACCCGAGAAGTTTCCCTGCTGGGACGCCGAAAACGCATTTTGTCGGATTGAGCTTGATCCTGTATGCGTTGAGGGCATCGAATGTTTCTCTAATATCCTCGAGGAGTGTGCTCTCAACTCGAGTCTTGATGACTATGTCGTCAACGTACACTTGTACACTCTTGCCAATGAGCTTGGCGAGGCATTTTTGCATGCAGCGCTGGTATGTTGCGCCTGCGTTCTTGAGCCCGAAGGGCATTGTCGTGTAGCAGTAGACACCGTGAGGTGTGATGAATGCTGTCTTTTCTTCGTCTTCTCTTTTCATCCGGATCTGATTATATCCCGAATAGGCATCCAGGAAAGAGAGGCGTTGGCAGCCTGTCGTAGAGTCCACGATCTGGTCGATTCGCGGGAGGGGAAAGTTGTCCTTGGGGCAGTGCTTGCTTAACGACGTGTAGTCGATGCATACCCGAAGGATGTCCGTTTTCTTTTTGGGGACCAGTACCGGGTTTGCTAACCAAGTGGATATCTTGATCTCCCTGATGAATTTTGCTGCTAACAATCTGTTTACTTCTTCTCCAAGCGCCTTCTACTTGGGTTCTGAAAATCGTCGAGTAGTTTGTTTGATTGGTTTGGCATCTGGAAAGACTTCGAGTGAGTGCTCGGCAAACTCCCTGGGTATTCCTGGCATATCTGATGGCTGCCAAGCGAAAATTTCCCAGTACTCACGGAGGAGTTCGACGAGCGCGCTTTCCTATGCTTGCGGAAGGGTGGTGGAAACCAGCGCTGTCTTCGCAGGATCTGTCGGGTGCACTTGATGCTTTCGAGTGTCGCTATTAGCGCTGAACTCCAGTTCAGGCGCGTTTTTCTTCGTGAGGGGCATCACGGAGTGATCCGTGGTTTTTGCCAGCTCTTGAAGTTCTTCTTGTTAGGAATTTAGGCAATTTACAGATTAAATTAATCCAAGTATAAACCACGATCATGACGTAAGCATACTGATAATTAACCATATTCATGCATACTAGGTTGACAGTAGACACATCTACGCAAACTACTAGTATCGCACACATGGAAATAACAAGGGCAGGGATAAACGTGTTATACCCTGCAGTTGGCCAATTGGCAGTAGTCGTAGCAGAGGCGGCGGCCGCGGCGGCAGCAGCAGCGTTGGCGGCCTCAGCAGCAGCAGCGGCCTCGGTGGCAGCAGCGGCGGCAGCAGCAGCTCGTTCGGCTTCGGAGGCCATGTTGATGATGAGGTAGTAGTCGAAGTAGACGTACGACAGCGAGCAGTCGCGTAGGAGACGCTCCCCAAAAACCTAATCGCCCCTCTCCCGTACAGGATCTGGAGAGGCGGGGTTTCGGAGGCCTGCTCTCCCGTCGGCCGTGTACGCAGTAGACGGGATGGGATCACCGGAGGCAGCAACAGAGAGAGGAACGACAGTGGGTACAGAGCGTATTAGTTGTGTATGTGTGTCCGCCCCTGCGACCTCAATATATAGGCACGGTAGGAGAACGGTCAGCTCACAAATCAATTTGGCGTTTACTACAGCCGTTACCACGTAATCAATGCGCCGTTTTACTGCGCGCGGTTAACACGTGATCAATGCGGCGTTTTACTGCGCGCGGCTGTTACCAAAATAAATGTGACGCAATAGACAGCAATCAATATGACGTCTCATATTATTGGCGTGTCTGTTGACTCCGTTTCCAACTGCCAAAATAAAGGCATCGGCTCGGCTCATTCCCGCAACCCGCGGCGCGTCGTGACGTGTCGTGACGTGTCGTGACGAGGCGAGGCGGGCGGCGGAGGAGGAGGAGCGCGCGTGTGGAACACCTCCACTACTCCTCTCTCTTCATACCAACTCACACTAGTGGGGAGAGAGCTCACCTTATAAACTGGTGCAAAACTCTCCCAACTAGCAATGTGGGACTAAACTCCCACCATTTGCTATGGCAGCATGGGCCTTAGGGATTAAATGGAAATTGCCTAATGGGCCTGCTAGCCCATGCGAATTTCAGCAATCCCCCACCAGATCCCGAAGACCCATGTGTTGTCCTCTATTCGATTCACTGTTTTTATATACCGGCATTTTCAGTGGAGACCTGTTAAGGTTGAACATCCACCTAGAACAAGTAGCTACACTACATCACAACTGAACAATGGACTATGCCTTGAATTGTCAGTTTGGCGTAAAATAGTTTCACTAAATGTCTTGCCAGTACTAGGCTGCCGAAGGCTGACCCCTCGGGTGGAGCATATTAGTCATACTCCTGGCCTATTCATGAACTTATTAGAGATCACCCAATCTCATAGACTGTGACCAGCAGTCAGGATCATATAGGTGTGTTCCTCCAAAGATCGCTCTGTAGGATAGCATCTTGCTTATACAAGCCTTGGAACACATTAAGACAAAAGTCAACCTGCCATACAGTTTTTGAGAGTACTGCATCTCCAGTGGAGTGGGTTAGTAAAAATTACTCTCCTCAGTTAACCACTAGCTTGTTTTCCCAGGTCCCACTTCACGGGATCTCCGATCACATAGGTTGGGTTACTGCCATGGCAACTCATGTGGGTCTCATACCCATCTCCCTCGATGCACTTTCTATCACAACACGTGATAGCCCTTTAGTAAAGGGATCTGCCAGATTTTTAGCCGACTGGATATAATCCACCGCTATCACTCCGGAGTTTCTTAAATGTCTGACAGCTTTTAATCTCATTTTTATGTGCTTTGTGGACTGTGCATTGTCCTTTGAACTCTTCACCTTGACAATCACTGTTTGATTGTCACAGTTCATAAGGATAGCCGGTACTGGCTTTTCAACCACAGGCAAGTCCATCAAAAGATCTCGAAGCCATCCTGCTTCGACACTAGACGTGTCTAATGCTGTCAATTCCGCTTCCATTGTCGATCTCGTTAAGATCGTTTGCTTGCAAGACTTCCAGGAAACAGCACCACCTCCAAGGGTAAACACATACCCCGTTGTGGCTTTCATCTCATCAGCATCAGAGATCCAATTCGCATCACAATACCCTTCAAGTACCGAAGGATATCCACTGTAGTGAAGTCCATGGTTCACGGTACCTTCAGATAGCGCATAATTCTTTCTACAGCATGCCAATGCACATCACCCGGATTGGAAACAAACCGGCTTAGTTTGCACACAGCAAACATGATGTCAGGCCTCGTAGCGCTCGCTAGATACATGAGTGAACCAATTACTTGAGAATACCTCAGCTGATCCTTAGCTGTGCCTTCGAACTTTCGAATCCGCACACTTGGATCATATGGCGTTGGAGAAGTTTTGCAGTCCGAATATCCAAAACGACTCAAAACCTTCTCAACATAATGGGATTGCAGAAGTGTAATCCCACCCTCATTGTTTCTCAATAGCTTGATGTTCAAGATAACATCAGCCACACCAAGATCTTTCATCTCAAAGTTCTGGGATAGAAATGACTTAACCTCATTGATTACTTTGAGGTTGGTCCCAAATATCAGTATGTCATCAACATACAAACACAAAATAACTCCTTCGCCCCCACCATGGCGATAGTATACACATTTGTCAGCTTCATTAACAACAAAGCCAACAGATGTTAAAGTTGTATTGAACTTCTCATGCCATTGCTTAGGTGCTTGTTTCAGCCCATATAAAGATTTCAGTAATTTACACACCTTTCCTTCTTGACCATCTAACACAAAGCCATTTGGCTGTTGCATATAGATTTCCTCGTCTAACTCTCCATTTAGGAAAGCCGTCTTAACATCCATCTGATGGACGAGAAGACCATGCGAGGCCGCCAACGAGAGTAATACTCGAATGGTGGTCAGTCTGGCCACAGGTGAATAAGTGTCAAAGAAATCTTCATCTTCTTTCTGGGAATAACCCTTGGCCACAAGTCTAGCCTTGTACTTTTCAATCGTACCATCAGGCCTAAGCTTCTTTTTGAACACCCACTTACATCCTAATGGTTTACAGCCATAAGGACGTTCAGTGATCTCCCATGTTCCATTAGCCATGATGGAATCCATCTCGCTACGGACCGCTTCTCTCCAGTAGTCAGCATCTGGAGATGCATAAGCTTCTGAAATAGAAGTGGGAGTATCATCCACAAGGTACACAAGGAAATCATCACCAAAGGACTTTGCAGTCCTCTGTCTCTTGCCCCTACCAAGGGTTTCCTCGTCATCCTTCTCAGGATTCTCATCATGTGTTTGTTCATAATATTCCATAGGAATGGCAGGTTCAGGAGTCTCCTCTGATTCCTGTCTAGAAGTGCTTTGCATATCTCTCATAGGAAAAATATCCTCAAAGAATGTAGCATCTTTAGACTCCAAAATCGTACCGACCTTCACGTCAGGTACCTCAGATTTCACTACTAGAAATCTATAGCCAACGCTATTCTTAGCGTATCCCAAATTAACGCAATCCACGGTCTTTGGTCCAAGTTTACGCTTTTTGGGGATCGGCACATTGACTTTTGCCAAACAGCCCCAAGTACGTAAGTACGAGAGTGTTGTTTTTCTCTTCTCCCATTGCTCATAGGGAGTGACCTCATTGTCTTTCGTCGGAACTTTATTCAGGACATGACATGATGTCAATATAGCCTCCCCCCACCATGCCTTGGATAAACCCGATGTATCTAACATGGCGTTAACCAAATCTGTTAGAGTACGGTTTTTCCTTTCGGCAACCCCATTTGACTGAGGTGAATAGGGAGGCGTCCTCTCGTGAATAATGCCATGTTCCGCACAGAAAGAGTCAAACTCATTAGAGAAATACTCTCCACCACGATCTGACCGGATTCGTTTAATTTTCTTTTCAAGTTGATTCTCAACTTCTGCCTTATAGATTTTAAAGTAGTGTAGAGCCTCGTCTTTAGTGTTTAACAGATATACATAGCAAAACCTAGTGGAATCATCTATTAACATCATGAAGTATCTCTTTCCACCTTTAGTCAACACACCATTCATCTCACAGAGATCAGAATGTATGAGTTCTAATGGCGCCAAGTGTCTCTCCTCCGCAGCCTTGTGGGGCTTGCGAGGTTGCTTTGCTTGTACACACGAATGGCACTTAGAACCTTTGGCTAAAGTGAAACTTGGAATTAAATTTAGTTTTGCTAACCGCGTCATGCAACTGAAACCAACGTGACAAAGACGTGAATGTCAAACTTCAGTTTCATTAACACTCGAATGAATATTGTTCACGACTTTATTACAAAAATCAGCGAGGGAAAAGCGGAACAGACCTCCGCACTCATACCCTTTTCCAACAAACAGTCCATATTTCTTTACAACTACTTTATTGGACTCAAAAACCAACTTAAATCCTTCTCTACATAGAAGGGAGCCACTAACGAGATTCTTCTTGATGGCGGGGACATGCTGCACGTTCTTGAGCTGCACGATCCTTCCCGAATTAAACTTCAGATCGACCGTGCCAACACCAAGTACAGAAGCACTTGCGCCGTTCCCCATCAATACGGACCCGTTCCTTGTGACCTGATAAGAAGAAAACAATGAGATGTCAGCACACACATGAATGTTTGCACCTGTGTCAATCCACCAATCAGTAGACTGACAAACTGAAAATACAGTAAACAAATTACCATACCCAGATGCCCCATTCTCATTGTTGCTCACGATCATGTTGACAGCCTTGGAATCCTGTCCTGGCTTCACATACTTCTTTGGGATTCTTAGCGAACCACAAGTGAAGCAGCCATCTTTCTTCTTATCCTTCTTGAAGGTCTTCTTAGCCTTCTTCTTGAAGTCGGTATTCTGCTGGACACCAGTCCTCGCCTTGTTCTTGTGGGAGTTGTAGTTCTTCTGTACCATATTGGCCGCAGAAGTCCCTTCATTCCCTTTTCCATGTGAGTCCTTTGCCCTCGAATTCTGCTCAACACTCAGATGGCCGATGACATCCTCTACTGAGAATTCACGCCTCTGATGTTTCAGAGTAGTGGCAAAGCTCCTCCAGGAATTAGGCAGCTTGGCGATTATGCATCCCGCGACATACTTGCCCGGTAACACGCACTTGAGAATTTCAAGCTCCTTAGCGATGCACTGTATCTCATGAGCCTGCTCCAAAACAGAACGGTTTTCGACCATTCTGTAGTCATGGAACTGCTCTATACTGTACATCTCGCTGCCAGCATCGGTTGCGCCGAATTTGGATTCGAGCGCCTCCCACAAGTCCTTGGCAACCCGCACATGTAAATATGCGTCAACAAACTTCTCTCCGATCACGCTTAGAACGCATCCAACAAAGACGACGGTGACATCCCTAAACGCCTTCTCCTGATCAGGAGTAATCGTTTCCGTGGGAGTGACACCGACGACCCAGAACACGTTCATAGCCGTGAGCCATAAGAATGTTTTGGTCTGCCAACGCTTAAAGTACGTCCCCGTAAACGGGTCCGGTTTCAGTGCAGTAGCAAAACCATGAATCGAAAATTGCCTACACAGATTAGGTTTTTGGATTGTTAGGAATTTAGGCAATTTACAGATTAAATTAATCCAAGTATAAACCACGATCATGACGTAAGCATACTGATAATTAACCATATTCATGCATACTAGGTTGACAGTAGACACATCTACGCAAACTACTAGTATCGCACACATGGAAATAACAAGGGCAGGGATAAACGTGTTATACCCTGCAGTTGGCCAATTGGCAGTAGTCGTAGCAGAGGCGGCGGCCGCGGCGGCAGCAGCAGCGTTGGCGGCCTCAGCAGCAGCAGCGGCCTCGGTGGCAGCAGCGGCGGCAGCAGCAGCTCGTTCGGCTTCGGAGGCCATGTTGATGATGAGGTAGTAGTCGAAGTAGACGTACGGCAGCGAGCAGTCGCGTAGGAGACGCTCCCCAAAAACCTAATCGCCCCTCTCCCGTACAGGATCTGGAGAGGCGGGGTTTCGGAGGCCTGCTCTCCCGTCGGCCGTGTACGCAGTAGACGGGATGGGATCACCGGAGGCAGCAACAGAGAGAGGAACGACAGTGGGTACAGAGCGTATTAGTTGTGTATGTGTGTCCGCCCCTGCGACCTCAATATATAGGCACGGTAGGAGAACGGTCAGCTCACAAATCAATTTGGCGTTTACTACAGCCGTTACCACGTAATCAATGCGCCGTTTTACTGCGCGCGGTTAACACGTGATCAATGCGGCGTTTTACTGCGCGCGGCTGTTACCAAAATAAATGTGACGCAATAGACAGCAATCAATATGACGTCTCATATTATTGGCGTGTCTGTTGACTCCGTTTCCAACTGCCAAAATAAAGGCATCGGCTCGGCTCATTCCCGCAACCCGCGGCGCGTCGTGACGTGTCGTGACGAGGCGAGGCGTGGCGAGGCGGGCGGCGGAGGAGGAGGAGCGCGCATGTGGAACACCTCCACTACTCCTCTCTCTTCATACCAACTCACACTAGTGGGGAGAGAGCTCACCTTATAAACTGGTGCAAAACTCTCCCAACTAGCAATGTGGGACTAAACTCCCACCATTTGCTATGGCAGCATGGGCCTTAGGGATTAAATGGAAATTGCCTAATGGGCCTGCTAGCCCATGCGAATTTCAGCACTTCTTGCATCCCAAAATATTTTGCGATCTCATTAAATTCAATGTCGTATTTGTTGGATTTCTGAAAATCTTCGTCGATGGTGATTACGCCATGTTCTCCAGGTAATTTGAGCTTCAGGTAGGCGTAATGCGGTACTGCCATGAATCTGGCGAACGATGTTCGTCCAAGAATGGCGTGGTACTGCGAAGGCCAGTCGACAACTTCGAAGACGAGGAATTCTCTTCTGTAGTTGCTCTTAGTGCCCAGCACAACTTCTAGGTTAATTGTTCCGAGTGGACGGATTGCTTTTCCTGGAACTATCCCGTGGAAGGATGTTTCTGATTCCTGGAGGCCGTCCAAGTTCCTGTTCATCCGACGTAGTGTATCCGCGTAGATAATGTTGATGCCACTGCCACCATCCATGAATACGCGGGCCAAGTCGTAGTTGCCAATTTGTGCTTGGATGACAAGGGCGGCGTGTCCTGGTCGATAGACTCGTGGCGGGTGATCCTTCATCGAGAATGTTATTGGCTGGTCCGCCATCTTCAAGTATTCTGTTTTTATTGGCGGTGTCTGCACGGCCATGAACAATTGCCTTGTGTTAGTCTTTTGAGCTCTGCGGGATGGACATACCTTCTGGATCATCGCGAGTTGCCCTGCTGGATTCGGGTACGCGTTGGCCCCGGAGTTTTGAGCTGGCGGTGCAGGTAGCACGGCTAATGCCATGTTTGGATTTGCTGGTGGAGGTGGGGGTTGTGACGGCTGGAATCCTTGGTGGCCTCTTCCTGGAAGCGGTGGGTAATTGCGCGTGTGCAGCTCTTTTCCTTGCGAGTGCTTCTGAGATATCGATAAACTTTCGGCAATCCTTAAGAAGGTGCGTTGCCTTAGTTTTGCCCGTGCGTTTATCTGTAAATAGATGTAGCGAGCAGTATCCATCAAGGTCTTCGTCAGGTGATTTTTCTTCAGCTTTTGGTCTCCACTCGCGATTCCCACGGCGACCGGAGTCGCGGCCTCGCGTGAATTCCGCTGCAACCAACTCCTCTCTGTCCTCGTGGTCGTAGTATTTTCTCCTCTTCCTTCGACTATGACGATCTTCATCATGTGCAGGTGATGATGCCCTCTCATTGCGCACCGCATCTTCTCCATTAGCCTATTTTTCGGCTATGTTCATTAGCTCCCCAATAGTCTTGGGTGCGGCTCTGCCCAGTTCTTCTCTGAAAGCCGTTCTTCGGGCGCCTTTTGCGAAGGCTTCAATCGCTACTTCTTCTGAAATGGTTCCTGCGGTATTCCTGAGTGTAGTCCATCGCTGGATGTACTCGCGGGTGGATTCGCCACTTTTCTGCTTGCATGCTCGCAGTTCTTCAATGGTGGCTGGCCTCTTGTAAGTCGACTGGAAATTTTTGCAGAAATCGCGGTGCAAATCATCCCACGATGTGTAGCAAGATTTCTGTCGTCTCTCCAGCCAACTGCGAGCCGCGCCGGCGAGATGCAAATTGAGGTATTGCATAGCCGTGTTCTTATTCCCACGTTGGCATTTTACTGCCGTGAGGTAATCGCTTAACCATTGAGAGGGCTCGAGTGAGCCGTCGTATTTCGTTACTTCCGTGCTAAGCTTGAATCTTTTGGGTAGAGGCGCCTCGCGGATACTGCGGGCAAAGCAGAGAGCGCCGCAGGTTTCGTCATCCGAAGAGCTAGACGTGGAGCGCTCGCGATATCGCGAAGCCCTCGCCTTATCCACCCTTTTTTGCGCGAGGTCTGATCGCGCGTCGTACTCTGGCCGGTCGCGGTCAGTATCCTTCCTTGGCTCCTTGCTTCGCTTTCGCGAGCGGCTGCTATGATGCCGCGAGCTCTTGTCTCTCGGACTGCCTTCACTGCTACTTCGACTGTCATCACGGCGCCGTGCTTCTTTTCCTCGACCACGACGCGGTGACCTGTCCCTTCTTGGCGAGGAACTCCTACGTTTGCGGGATGCTTCCCTATCCTTGTCCTTCTCCTTCTCCTGTTCCTTCTCCAGCTGCTCTGCGGCCTTCTTTCGATCATAAGCGGCAAGCCTTGCGGCCGCCAGCCCTAATCCTTTGCGCACTTGTTTGTATTGTTCCGCCCGAGGATCACTTTCCGTCGGTTGGTTCATTTGCATGTAGGTTGCTGCGGCCAGAACCGCGGCGGCAGGAGTTTGCGGGTAGATATTGCCATCGTCGTCGACTCGCATGAGAGAAGGAGTGATCGATCTGCTGGTTCCGGCTAGGACCTCATTGTTCCTGGATGTAGATGCGTGTCCCTTCCTCGCGGGTCGGGTTCCAACCGAGGGTGTTATGTACAGCCCGGCTCGCCTTTGGCTCGATTCGTCCGCCGCTCTTCTTCGGCGGGCCAGGTCTATTCGAGCGTCCTTGATAGTCGTGGCTGCTCTCACTAGGTGATAGTGGTAGGCAACCATGTCTTCGTGTGAAGCCCCGGATGCGGGTGGCTTGCTCGTTCGCATAGCCTCCTTTGCTCGGTTCCAGGACTCCCGTGAGACGCCGATTATGTTGCGCTCTGCCGCGCTGTGTTCTGTTTCCGAGGCTTGTTCCGATCCCGCCATGCAGACTTGAGCCAGTCGAGGCTCGTGCGTCCTAGGCGTAGGCCGAAAGTTTCTTCGAATTCTAGATGGTTCCTCTGTCGAGAGGGTATGGTAGTCGTTGTCGTTGAAGCGGATGGACTCGCCGCTTTTCTCTAGATGACGGCGTGAGTCGACAGCTCCAGATTCGGTTTCCGATTCATCCGAGAAGTGGAGGATTCCGTCCCGGTTAGTCACGAATTTTAGGCTCCCGAATGTCAAGGTGACGCTTTTCTCCAGATCCTCGAATACCGGGCGCGATTCCGGCGAGTGAGGTGTGACCACGACAGATCCGATCCGTATAGGATTGTTCGGAGCCGTAGTCGATGGTTTCCAACGAGAGTGCGTTGTCGATGAAGCCGAAGATGCCGGTGATCCAGCGCCCGTCGTCCCCACGGTCGGCGCCAATTGTCGAATCTCTCACTCTACAAATCCCTTAGGTGACCCTATCGGGTTTTGACTAGGAGAAGTCATGAGCGCTGGTGGAATCGTCGGCTAGACAGGGGGCGAGATTTACCCAGGTTCAGAGCCCTCGTAGAGGTAAAACCCTTACTCCTGCCTCTTGTCGATCTGTATTGATGGAGAGATCGGTTACAATGGTGATGCTCGAATCGAGAGTTAGATCTCGAGTTCAAGGCTTCGATGGTGTTGTGTTGCTTGGTCCTCTCCCGGGGGGCTCTCCTGGCCTTATATAGGTGGCCAGGTCTTGAATCCTACCCGGAGAGGACTCGAACCCCAACTAGGTCGGTTACATGTTTCCTATCTTAACCCGCAAGTTAGTGCAGGTGGGCTTTCACGTGGGCCTTCTGGAGTATTCCAAGGGCTCCTCTTCTTGGGCCTTCAACCTTGGGCCTGAGGGGGGGTGTCCTTATTCGCAGGGTCCAGGATCCATATATTCGTCAGTTACCTACCCGCAGAGCGCCGATACATCGCCACATCCTAGTTTTGAAAGTGTTTTAATATCCCCGCAAATCCAAATGGAAAGCCCGAACTAGGCAACTCATGGAACAAACTAGGCAAGTTGAGACCGAGGGGAATCCAATCCCCCGTGTGGATGCACGCTCAGTCTTGGCTCGAAGACGAGAACTCGCTCCTAGGGGCATGAACGAGACAACCACCACAGACCCTCTGTGGTCTCGTCATCCACACCTTTAGATCATGTTAATCAAATTCTCTTAACTTTCCACAACATACTATCATACTAGATTCATTCGCGGCTCTGATTCATCAACCGGATGGAGCAGAGATCAACATACATGTATGACTAAGCATGGCATATTTGAGGCTCTGGCGATACACACAAACAACTCCTATGTCTGCTAGGAGCATTGAATCATGATATCTGGGTTATGCAAATAAATAGGATAACTCTATCTATTGACTCAAGATACATTGGAATCGAATGCATTTGTACGAGAATCAAAAGTCTTTCGAAATCATATATGGGCAGATAAGAGGTTATGCTTGCCTTGCTTCAAGAAAACCAGAGAAATTCTTCAGGAATAAGTGCTTGACTTGTCGGTTAAGATCAAGTATTCACCATGGAGTTGCTGGCCTTCTCTTCGGAGTCACGTTCTACCGAGGGGGAACAAACACCGAAACAAAAAGAACAACAATCAACACATGGCAACGATGCAATGCGCAATATGTATGCATGAGCAAGTTAATGCACTTAAAGAAGCCCTAAACATGTTCTTTGGGTTGCTAGGGTTCATATGATAGTTAACCATTTTTACTGAATTTATCCCGAAATAGACCCTCGAGGGGCACTTCGGGCAATTATGAAAGTGACTACCAATTTAATTGCTCAAATGGGTTTGAAAACATCATAAACAGGTTGCATTTGTCATTTTGAGCAATTTGGTATATAACTTTTAATTTTCTAATTTTATTGAATAAAAACTTATTTTTCCATTTTTAAATGAATTAAACAAATTCAAATAATGTTCAAAAATCAACTTTCTCAAACATGATTGAAAATGGTATATTCAGATAGAGTACATTTTTCTGATCATATCTATACCTTACTTTTATTTTTCTGAGGTATAAAACAATAGCTATTAAATTATTAAAATTAATTGGTTTTCTGTTTATATTTAAACGTTTCCTGGAAATAAGAAAAACAGGAATATGACGTCGCGCTGACGTCACTGTGACGACAGCAGCTCCCAAATCGTCTCTGGTCCCGTTCAATCGCTCGAACGAGCGCGTGATTCGGCAATTGGGATGTACCACGAGAGGGAGGGGAGCACGGCGAGTCGAACGGTGGCCGCGCCGCCCGGGAAGGTCCACCGGAGGCTCGCCGGCGTGAAGCCACCGCGGCGGCGGGACAGAGGCCACGGCGGCAAGGAGCTACGGGAAGGGAGGGGGAGGTTGGAGGGCACCTAAAGACGCGGGAGCTCACCAGGGTTGCAGTGGAGCCGACGGTGAGGACAGGGGAGCTAGCAAACGACGGCAATGGCGCGGCGGCCGGCGGCCGGACTCGGGGAAGACGGCGTTAATTCCGACGACTCGCGGCTTCCCGGGAAGCGTGAGTGCTCGGGGAAGCAGAGAAGAGGATGAAGGAGCGGATGGCGTCCTCGGTGGAGCTCTACGGTGGCCGGAATAGCGACGGCGAGCGGCGGCCGTGGTAGGTTAGGGTTTGGGTACTTGTGCTCGCTGTGAGGAACAGAGAGGAAGAGGAGGGTCGCGAGGGGGGTTCTGAGGGAGGAGGGTTCGATCGGGACGCCTCCTCGCGTCCTTTCCACTCCCAGGAGGCAAAGCAGGAGGTGGCAAAGCGTCCGCGGCGACCTTCTCGTCTACTGGCCGGAGGTGGAAGAGACAAAAGACCATTCTTCAAAAACCCCCAGGAACTTTCGGAAATTACAGAATGGTCCTTTCCTTTTTAAAAACAGAACCAAAAACATAGTTTTGAGGGCCTTTTCGTGAAAAGAAAATTTGCCAAAAATACTTTTTGGGAAGCTTATGAAATTTCCAACCTAACCATAACTTGATTCCCCAAATTTTGAAAATGTTTTGTAAACAATTTTTGGGTGATCACTTTAAGTGATTTTTATGCAAGTTTCCTTTAAAATCAATTTAAAACTTGGTTCAATTTTTTCATGCATGCTATGCCATGAACACCACACCACTACCCTTTGTTATAAAAAATAGGGATGTTACACAAAAGTACACCGGTAGCACAAACCCGGATACATGGCTCTCAGACTACTATACAGCCGTTCAGATCAACAATGGGACAGACCTGGAGGCAGTAAAATTCCTCCCCCTAATGTTACTGGATGGAGCCAGAGATTGGATCAATTGATTACCATCAAGGACTGTTGACAGCTGGGATGATATGGCTAGAGTATTTACTCAGCATTTCCGGGGAACTTACAAGCGCCCAAACAACATCAACCAGCTAAACCACTTCACCCAGTTTGAGGATGAACCATACGTAGATTTCATCTCAAGGTGGACGGAAATGAAGAATAGTTGCTCTGGAGTAACTGGCGTTCAAGCAATGCATGCTTTCATCAATGGCTTAAAACCCGGACTCGTACCGTTCATCATCGGTTCCAAAAAGCACAAAGATCTCGGATTTATGCTTACAACCGCCAATGAGCATGCAGCGGCCGAAGACGACATCAGAGCGAGAGGCCGCACTATCGACACTTTGATCCGAGCCAAAAAGACCCCTCGCACTAAGAAAAAAGCAACTCCCGAAGCAACGCAAAAGCCCAAAGAAGTTAAGATAGCCTTTGGAAGAGAAAATGGGAGCAAGTGGAAAGGAAGAAGCACAGAGCCGATAAATTACACCAAAGAAGAGTGGGAAAAAATAAAATCGGAAAACTGCGTCCACCACTCGCAATTTGGGAAACCCACCCATATTAACACACAATGCCGACTGAACAAGCATATGAAAGGCAGTGCAGGATCCGAAAACAAAGGGAAGAACTCCAAGAGGAAATTCTCCAAACAAAAGCCAGAAGCTGATAAAGAAGACACTGAAACTGAAACTCACGAAAAAATCCAGGAACAGCAGCGAAAAGGCGAGCCTAAGTTTCCGAGAGTTGACGGAGAATGCAACCTAACTTTGCTGGCAACTCCCTCAGCAAAGGTGGCAAAGAGAACGCTTCGAGAAATAAACGCGGTTGTCCCTGCAACCCCGAAATTCTTGAAGTACTCAAATACACTAATTACCTGGGATCAGTCTGATCATCCCGGAAATATCCCTGAACCCGGCACGCAAGCTCTAATTGTAAGTCCTATTGTTCAAAACACTAGGCTAAAAAGAGTGCCGATGGATGGAGGATCCAGCATTAACATAATGTACCTGGATACACTGAAGCATCTGCGAATCTCGGAGACCCAACTCAATCACAGCAACATACGTTTTCACGGCATCGTCCCTGGCAGACAAGCATGATCCCTAGGAGAAATTTCCCTAGATGTAACCTTCGGAGACAAAGATCACTTCCGTCAGGAAAAAGTATCCTTCGAGGTTGTGCCGTTCGAAAGCGTGTATCACGCAATACTCGGACGTCCAGCTTTCGCCAAATTCATGGCAAGATCATGTTATATTTATAACAAGCTGAAGATGCCAGGGCAAAAGGAGGAGTAATCACCATAACGGGAGACTTCAAATTGTCAAACGAGATGGAAAAAGAGAACGCCCTTTGCGCAGAAAAAGTGATAGCAAAGGAAGAATTGAAGGAGCTGGCAAAAGAAGTATCGTCAACAGAAATGTCGGCAGGAAAAGAAAGTCGGAAGCCAGCAGATAGCTTCAAAGCTTCCGAGAACACAAGACAGTAATCCTAGATCCTAAAGATCCGACAAAGTTTGTCGTAGTAGGAACTGGGATGACCGACAAATAGGAAAGCGAGCTCATCAAGTTCCTCCGTGAGAACTAGGACATTTTCGCATGGTGTCCTGCGGACATGCCAGGCGTACCTAGGGAACTTGCTGAGCATCACCTTAAGGTAATTCCAGGATCTAAACCCGTCAAACAAGGTCTCCGTCGATTTGATGGAAGAAGACGGAAGGCTATTGGCAAGGAGATTATCCGGCTTTTGGCAGCAGATTTTATCCGGGAAGTTATACATACTGAATGGTCTGCAAACCCAGTATTAGTCCCGAAGAAAGACATCACCGCCCTTAGGATGTGTATAGATTATACTGGCTTAAATAAATTATGTCCAAAAGATAGATTTGCGTTACCGCGAATCGATCAAATAATAGATGCTCTGTTTGCTCTGAGCTTTTATGCTTTTTGGATGCATATTCCGGGTATCATCAAATACGCATGAAGGAAGAAGACCAAATCAAAACTTCCGTCATAACCCCGTATGGGACGTACTATTACATAACCATGCCATTTGGCCCGAAGAACGCTGGTGCAACTTACCAGCGTTGCATGCAACGATGTTTGCATAGTCAGATTGGCAAAAACGTCCATGTTTACGTGGACGACATTGCTGTCGTTTCCAAGGAAAAGGACACACTCCTTGAAGATTTGCGCGAAACCTTCGAAAATTTGCGCACTTATAAGATGAAGTTAAATCCATTGAAGTGCGTATTCGGGGTTCCCTCAGGAAAACTTCTGGGTTTCATCATTTCTCATAGAGGAATAGAAGTAAACCCGAAAAAGATCAAAGAAATCTTAAACATCTCCAAGCCTACGTGCGTAAAAGATGTACAAAGATTGACGGGTTCTGCAGCAGCCGTTAGCAGGTTTATTAGCCGGCTAGGGGACAAAGCTCTGCCACTATACAAATTGTTGAAGAAATCCGACAAGTTCGAGCGGACAGAAGAAGCGGATACAGCATTAACCCAGTTGAAAGAAACTTTGATGAAAGCTCTGATTTTGGCATCCCCAAAAGACAAAGAACCTATGTTATTGTACCTTACGGCTACAAACAGGGTTATTAGCGCGGTGATAGTTGTGGAAAGGAAGAAAGAAGAACAAAGCATACCAGATCAGCATCCGGTATACTATGTAAGCGAAGTTTTCTCCGAGTCCAAACAAAGGTACCCACACTATCAAAAACTGGCATATGGCGTATTTTCCGCATCTCGGAAACTTCGTCATTACTTCCAAGGACATTCCATAACAATGGTATGTAAAGCACCGCTAGGGGATATAATAAACAATGCGGAGGCAACTGGCCGAGTAGCCAAATGGGGCATCGAGCTAGCAGCATTCGACATTAAGTACCAACCCAGGACGGTAATAAAATCCCAGGTTTTGGCAGATTTTGTCGCCGACTGGACAGAAGCAATGGAAAAAACACCAATGCCGGAGTCCGAATACTGGATCATGCACTTTGACGGATCCAAGATGAAGGAAGGCGCTGAAGCTGGTGTAGTCCTAAAATCCCCAAAAGGAGACACAATGGAGTATGTATTACAAATACACTTCAACGCCAGTAATAATGTGGCAGAATACGAGGCTCTGCTTCATGGCTTGCATATTGCAAAGGAAATAGGCGTTAAACGCATCTTATGCCATGGCGAATCAGATTTGGTACAACACCAGCTCAACCAAACTTGGGACGCCAAAACCCAATCATGGCCGAATATCGGAGAATGGTAGACGAGTTTGCAATATGTTTCCTTGGATTTGAAGTGCTTCATGTCAAAAGGGAGGAAAATTGGAACGCGGACGCATTAGCCCGCATGGGATCATAAAGGGTGAAAATCCTACCACCAGGTGTGTTTGTCCAACATTTGTACGAACCACCGATAAAAGGTGGAGACGTCGACTATCCTCTGGTTTCCGAGTCAATTGAAGTCATGCTTGTTAACCCGGAATGGACAATTCCATATTTAAACTTCTTAGTTGATCAGAATTACCCGGATGGAGCAGACGAAGTTTTGCAAAGACAGATACAACATCGATGCAAAGGATACACGGTAATCAATGGTTGCCTGTATAAACGCAGTACTATCGAAAATTTTCTGCGATGTATTTCGCCAGAAAAAGGACGAGAAATCCTGCAAGAAATCCATGCAGGAGATTGCGGACATCACGCTCAATCAAAAAGCATAGTCAAAAAAGCATTCAGCGCAGGGTTTTTCTGGCTAACAGCCAAGACAGACGCCGAGCACATAGTAAACACATGTGTCGGATGTCAGTTTTACGCCAGGCAGACAAATATGCCAGCCCAAGCACTCAAAACTATCCCTATTACATGGCCGTTCGCGGTCTGGGGGCTAGATATGATGGGATCATTCAAAACTGCAAGAGGCAGACTTACACATCTACTCGTTGCAGTGGATAAATATACCAAGTGGGTGGAGGCTAAACCCATAAAAAAACTTGACGGTGTAACTGCCAGAAATTTCATTATTGACATAGTCATGAGATATGGCGTTCCACATAGAAGAATAACTGACAACGGGACAAATTTCTCTATTGGAGAGTTGGCAAAATATTGCCGACAAACGGGAATTCGCCTAGATCTCGCATCTGTGGCACACCCGCAATCCAATGGACAGGTTGAACGAATGAATAGTTCAACCTTGCAAGGAATACGCCCAAGGTTCGAATCCCCTCTTCATAGAGCAGCTGGAGCATGGGTGGAAGATTTACCCTTTGTGCTTTGGAGCAATGAACGGCGCCAAATAGGTCAACAGGGCAAACCCCGTTTTTCCTAGTTTATGGTGCGTAAGCAATTCTCCCAACGGACATGATCCATGACAGCCCGAGAGTGCAGGATTTCGATGAATCAGATGCCGAAAGTGCACGGCAGGATGCCATCGATCTCTTAGAAGAGGAACGAGAGCTTGTGCTTCAAAGATCCTCCATTTATCAGCAAGGTTTACGACGTTATCATAGTCGGAAAATCAGGCATCGTTCTTTTAAACAAGGTGACCTAGTGCTAAGATTGGTGCAGCAAAGAAAGCACAAATTGGCCCCATTATGGGAAGGACCATTCGTTATCAGTAAATCCATGAAAAATGGATCATACTATCTTGTAGACATTCGAGATACGGAGGATGATCCCGAGAAGCTGAATCGCAAAAGAAAGAGAAATATAGATGATGAACTAGGAGAGACAAAGAGGCCCTGGAGTATCCAGCAGTTACGTCCCTTCTATACTTAGTTCAATTTCTATGTAAACATCTTTGAGATCATGAAATAAAGTTGTCGGAATCCATACTTTTATGTTTTACATATTCCGCCTTTTCTATCTCCCAATGATCTTTCAAAATACTCAATGTTAACCCGAATTGTGCCTGCGTGCTCGGAGTTAAAAAAACTGAACGATTTTCAGCCTAAAAAGGCTTAAGGAAACCCAGATTGTGCCTGCATGCCTGAGTTTCATATAAAAAATTCCTTAGCTATTCTCTAAATATTATCTGATTGTTTTTGTGCTAGGTCACTGAAGCTAGTAAGTAAAAAATGCCTTTAGCATGATCCATGTTTCTGAGTTTTCGACTGATCGGTAATACCCAGTCACTCGGCATGAAGATTAAAACGCTATCGAGCCATTTCAAGCACTAAGGACAGTTAAAGCAAACAAAACCAGAGAATTTAGAAGATAAAGGAATGATAACCCAAAAAAAACTTGCAAAGTAATTATATAACATTAAACTGCAAAAGGCGGAGTACTTGTTCATTCAAAAGGATAGAAGCATTACAATAATGTTTACAACATAAGTTCGGTAATGCTCCTATTTTCTATTTCCCCAGGACCCGGATTTCTCCTTCAAGCATCTGAGTCATCTTCGCTAGAGGATTCTTCTGGAGTGTCCGGGATTTCCTCCTCCGGGTAGAAGATGGAGATGTTCACCATGGAAGCAATCTTGGTTGCGTGACCTTTGATCTCGTCAAAGATGTTGGTCCGCTGGGTGTCCGTATATCCTTGCAGGATGCCAGACGCCACACGCCAAGATTTGGTAGTGGGGTAATGCATACGCATAAGACCTAAAGCCATGCGTGCACCACCCCGTGCTACGGAGCGCAAGGTGGATTCCTTGGACTCCGCCACCTCCAAGATAGCCTCCGGAAGTTTTTCAACTTCCGAGAATTCCCCAGTCCTTGCGGGAAGGAACTTGTTGATCATCTGCATACCCGCAGCCTTGAGCGCGGTAAAGACCTTCCCGAATGCTCAAATTTTTTCAATCCGAGTAAGAGCAGGGTCATCTCCTGTTTTCAGACAAATAACCAAAGGGTTATGAAGAAAGCAGGGAAAGATTGTAAAACGTCAAAAATCCGGTAAAAGTTGAAAACTTACCGAGGATCCTATCCATCTCGGAGCCTTCCTCCAGGCGAAGATTCAAAGCGTTCTCCAGATCCCGGATAGTTGCTTTTTCCTTCTCAGCTTGGTTGGAGGCATTGGATTGAGCAATGCCTACAGCCAGCTGGCTGGCCTCCAGTTCTTTCTGAACCTTCATAAGATTTTTATGAAGGTCCAGGTTCTCCCGGCGGAGGTTCTCGTCATTGCCGGCATCTTCAGCAATTTGTTTGGCTTTCGCCAAAGCAGCTGAAAAGCGAGAAAAAAATCCCGAGTTAGAAAATTCGGAAAAGTACTTAGGAAAAAGCATAAAAGTGAAACCACGGGAAATAAAATACCTGTTGTTTCCTTCAGCTGATGCTGAGACGATGCCAGCTCCGCTTCCTTAACTTCAAGAATAGAAAGAAGGCTTCTAACCTCTTTATTCTTGACTGTTAGTTTGCCAAAAACTTCCATGTTTATACTTTCAGCGGTTTACTGAAACATGGAAATGAAACAAAATGCTTAAGTTAGCGGCAAGCATAATAAAGTTGAAAACATTAAGTTAAAATCATGCATTTGACTTATTTCTTGGGGGCTAGAGATATTACCTGGCTCATCCGCTGTAAACCCAACAAAGTTTCCGTGAACTCTTTTGCAAACTCTGCAAACAAAGTCCCGGTAGCACTAAGGCCCTCATTGATATTTTTGAAATCTTTATCGAAGGTGGGAATGGGTTCCTCCTTAGTTGCCCGAGAAGTACCTTCGACGTCAAGGACCGCCCTTCCCCTCGTGTCCGTTTCCGGCACAATAGGCTGGCTGGCCTGCAGGGTTTCGTCGTTGGGGGCAGCAGCGTGCTCTTCTGTAACTGCTACTGGGGTATCTGGAGCAGTAGCAGGAGAAGGGTGTGGACCTCTGTTAGCCACAGATTTAACCCTTTTTAGCTTCTTGGGCTTCAGAGTTGTGGGAGCCAAGCTAAAAAAGAAGAATGCCATAAATTTAAACTTCTGAGAATATAGAAAAATGCTCCGATAAATCGGAAAAAACCCAGACGAACAAACCTGGAAGTAGCGACGGGAATACCGTCAAGATCAATAATTTCCTGCGAGGAGGAAATCTTCTTGCGCTTGTGCCCGCCAGCGAAGTTGGCGCGCAACGTATCCAGATCGGCGTCAGAAGCAAGATCTGACTCGGGAAGTTCAAAGATCTGTCAAAGAGGCAAAAGCCGGGTTAAAACAAAATCCGAGATAAATAGAAGGAATACAAACTCAAGGGGCAAAAAGTGTACCTTGGAAGCCGGGTTAGACGTTGTATACATCGGCCGGTTTTCTTCCTATTGATCGCGCGAGGCAACCAATTGGTTTACGTGTTTTTGCAAATCTTTTGCCGACAAAGATTTGCTCGTCGACCTCATAGCGTCAGCGTCCCCCGTGTAATTACACAGAAGGCGAGGGCCGTGATCAGCCAAAGGCTGAATCCGCCTATTTAACAAGCATAGGACTGTGTCCATGCCGGTTAGAGGTGGATCGAAGGCGACGAGTTTCGCGATGCGCCGTTTGATCTTGAGAAGGTCTGGCGGCAGAGATTGCACTGCTTCTATTCCCCAGTTTTCTTTGGGAGTGGCAACGGTATTGGTGAAAGGTGGAACCCCGGTGGTTTTTCCGGGAAAAGGAACGTCGGGATGGTAGAAGAAGGAACCCGTCCAGAATTTGACGGATTCCGAGGTTTTGATCTTGGGGAACCAATCCTCCCTGAATCTGCGCAGGGTAAAGGATATGGTCCCGCAAGTCGGAAGCGCAC
Organism: Alopecurus myosuroides; assembly: GCA_028641055.1. Lineage (NCBI taxonomy): Eukaryota > Viridiplantae > Streptophyta > Magnoliopsida > Poales > Poaceae > Alopecurus > Alopecurus myosuroides. The sequence goes on from CM054060.1 coordinate 146,641,260, forward strand.
CCTTGGAAGGGTTCCGCTTAACCCCAAAACAATACTGCCAGAAGTCTAACCTAGGAGCTAAACCTAGATACCCTTCGAAAAGAGCTTGAAATCCGGCTAAGTAGAGGATGGAGTTGGGAGGCAGATTATGGGGTTGGATCTGGTAGTGGTCCAAGATTTGAAGGAAAAAGGCGGATGGCGGAAAACCCATATGTCTCGCGATGTGGGAGGTAAGGAGAACGCGTTCCCCGTCCTTAAGCATTGGCTCGGACTCATCTTCCGGGCTCCGCCATTTGCCCTTCATCAGCAACCCCTCCTTCTCCATTGTCGGAAGGAGGGAAGGAGGAATACTGTTCTGGCTCCAGTTGCGGGCAGTTTCCCCTTCGTCTTCCGCCCCGGTGGCGGCGGACGCGGCCGCGAGCTCCTCTCCGACGAGGATTATCTTTTCCTCCGCCGTCTCGGGCGCGAGTGGAGGAGATGGCGCGGAGGAGGACCCGGCAAGGTTGGTGGCGGCGAGAGGAGTTTCCTCGCTTGCTGCGCTGCCGGCAGTTTTCTACGGCTCGTCGCCGGTTGCGTGGATAGGAGAATCCACCATGGGATCCATGGTGTTGATGATTTCATCAATCTCCGCCGCGACGGAGCGGGCCGGAGAAGAGCTTGGAGAGGCCATTTTTTGGCGGCGCGATGGAGATTCTGTGTGCTCCGGCGAGTTCCCGGACGGCGCTGGTTCGTGCGTTCGCTGGAAGGTTGCTCTGCTCGCAGTGTGCTTGGGCGATGTGTGAGGCGAGGAGAACTAGGAGCAGAAGGTTTGCCGGAGAGGATGGAGACGGCTATTTATAGCCAGAAACCCGTCGCGATATGTGCTAACGGCTCTTTTGACCGTTGGATGATCAACGCGTGTCACTCGCCGGAAATTCCGGGAAATGAAACGACGGGTGATGATTGCTATCTCCTCGTTTCCCGCGAGAATCTGTCAGAGATACGTTTCAGGGTTTCCCGCTCGACACCTAAACGTCCCTAACGTTAGCAAGATTAAAGCACCGACGTAGGAAGTTCCTTCTCCCCGAAGATTCGTGGAAGAAAAGCCGGATTTTCTGAAATCTGAGTTTTGCGTTATGATATTATTCTGATAAAAAGAAGAATCAAGACAGAGAGCCAACATTTCTCGGAAAGAATGCACACTTGACGAAAGACGGCAAATCGGAGTCTTAATCCTGCTTGGGGGCTACTGTCGGATATATACCAACTAGGGGTATATCAGGTGGTGGTCTAAACTGCCGGATTACCAGGGTGGCCTAATTGGTAATGGGCTACGGTCCATTGGGCGGCCCAGTAAGCTGAAGCACGGAAGCCGGATTCTAGGAGAACCCGGATCACGGCCCACGTGATACGGCTTGGAGTAGGAGGCGGATTCCTCACTTTCCAAGTTAACACATACCGTAGTCTTCTAGGTTTCCTACTCTGTATGCCCTAACCCGGCTATTATATAAAGCCGGACGGGAGATAAGATAGATAGACAAGAAGCTAAAGGCTAACTCTCCGAGAGGTGGATCCTTGAAGAGTAGCTAATAGAACCTCACATTGTACTTTGTATTCCTAGGCTTTAGTCCTGAATAGTGAGATTACAGGAGTAGGAACGTCGCATTACTGCGTCGTACCGAACCTGGGTAAAACCCTGTGTCATTGTCCATCATACAATCACGTCCCCCCACTTCTCTATCGGTAGTCTCATGGCACCCCCGTCTATGAAATCTACTACGATGTCTCGACAATAATTTATAACATCAAGTAACATAGTACCATCATCAAGAGCATTATCATACGATTTATCCAAGTAGCATGGATTATCATAAATAACAGTAGCAATATCATTCTCACAAGTTTCATTCGTAGTAGTATCAAGTTCACAAGTATAGCAAGTATCAATTTCATCATAAAGGCATATTTCAAAAGAATCAATAGGATCATCACAAATATGAGTTAAAGAGTTACTATCATTGGGAGGTAGACATGGGTAGCTCCACTCTTCCTCCTCTTGATCATCACTCTCCTCTTTTTCATCCAATGAGCTTCCAGATTCAGCAGTTTCTTCTTCCATAGGTTCCTACAAGGCATTAGTCTCTTCCTTAGGTTGAGAGCATTTATTAAGATATTTCATTATGTAGTAATTACAATCCTTGCAATTATCAAAGCAATATTCAAGTATAGCATAAATCTCATATTTATAAGGTGCATCATCAATATTTTCAAGCAAATAGGCAATTTTGAATGCACCCTTCCAAGCAATAAATTCTTCAATTTGTTCCACATCATATAATTCATAATTTCCCTTAACATAAGAAGATATGGTAACATCATCATCATACTCACATTGAAAAGGGAGGTGTTTATACCTCCTACATCAGCAAGATTTATCAAAGCAATAAGTAACATTATAAGTGGAGCACAAGTTTTTAGCATAGTCATGCAATTTATTAATTTGCTCCCATAAGTGTATCCCTTTTTGTGACAAGCGGTGTTCCTTATAATATTTTTGTTGTTCATCCGTGAACCTAGCTTGCCAATAAGATCTAGTTTCAAAGACATCGGACATTGATAGCAAGCATGATAAAGCAAAAAATAACAACTAGAATAAGAACTATTTTTTTTGTGTTTTTGATAAAGAGAAGCAAACAAGACAAAATAAAATAAACTAAGCAAAACAAAATAAAAACAAAGTAATTGGAAGTGAGAGAATCCCCTTGCATAAATTCTCTTCCTCCCCGGCAACAGTGCCAGAAAAATAGCTTGATGGTGCAGGTATTGCACTCGTTGGGAGACCCCAAGAGGAAGGTATGATGAGCACAGCAGCAGTTTTCCCTCAGTAAGAAACCAAGGTTTAATCGACCATTAGGAGGAAGGAGTAACTTCAGAAGGTTGAAGCAACTGAGATGGCAAGGCGCAGTACCGGTTCAGAAGCAACGTGGAACCTACACAACACAATCAAATCACTTTTCCCCAACACAATCAAATCACTTTGCGTAGTACCGGTTCAGAAGCTCCAGAACCCTCCCGGTCTCGGGATGACTGTGGCGGCGGCCTCGGGTGTTTCTCGGGTAACAGTGGGATTGTTTTAGGTTTTACGCCTCGGGGGGAATAAATAGGCGAAAGGGCAGAGGCGGTGGAGGCTCAGGGGCCCTACACCACCCCCTGGCGCGACCAAGGGGGCCGCGCCACCCTGTGGTGTGGGCCCCCTGAGGCCCCCCTCCGGTTCTCTTCGGGACTCCGTGGAACCTCCGGGATTTCTAAGACTTCCGGGCTTCAAATTTTCCAATTCCGAGAATATTTACAGAAAAACTTTTCTGAAACTAAAAACAACAGAAAACAGGGAACTGGCTCTGTGGCATCTTATCAATAGGTTAGTCCATAAAATCGATAAAAATGACATAAAGTGTATAGCAAAGATGTAGGAAACTATAAGAAAACAACATGGAACATTAGAAATTAAGGATACATTTATGACGTATCACGCCTCCTCCTGAGGTACTTGTCCAAAATAGCCTCGCAGATGGACCATTCGTAACTCGAAACATCAAACAAACAAGGCGCAGGCAGACTAACATAGCGGGATTTAACGTCATCTGCCTCAAATAAAAGTTTATACCTAAAGGCACCATAAGCGCCCTTGGATTTAAAGAAACATGCGACAGTAAAGCGGCAAAATCTAATCTACCGGGGTGCAACAGTTCATCATCAGGGTCTAAAGGCACAACGGTTTGTGCAAAGAAAATACACGAGGCAACAATGCCTCCAAAATAAGGTCCTCTATTAGCATTGTTGACAATACGTCTAGCAATTTGCGCACCAACGCTAAAACAATAAAAAAATCAACATTAGAAAGCATGATGGTAAGATCAAAACTCGTGGAGTTGTTGGTGTTCTCCCTGGCAAGAACTTCTCCAAGATACTAAGCAAAATACCTGACAGCTAGGAATTACAAGCAAGAGTTCTTACTGCGCTGCACAGTTCTCGTGTCCTGGTGGAATAACTTCGAATAAAAATTACGGAGATCAGTGGAGTTTGTTATCCTCCCAGTTTTCCCAACGTTAGGAACGTTAATAACCCTGCAAAAATCATCAAGGGACATTGTCCTCTTTCTATCATAGAGAACTCCACATGTGGGTTACCACCATTAAAGAATTTGAAGGTTTGCACAAATATGAAGGTTAGTTTCCGGTATTGGACCACTTCATTCTTCGCGAAGTCTAGCAAACCTTCATTAGAAACAAGTTCATAAAAAGAATCATAGATACCCAGATCCGTCAAGAGGTGATTGCAACGATACGCGGAAGCTCGCACATCCTTCATTCCATCAAATTTCAGCATACTAAGATCAACAATTTCTTTGTTGAGAGAAGATCTCATGGTTGATTTCCTTTTGGAGGACCTAGTCTCTCTTGCGGAGGAAGGAGCAATTTCCCCTCCAAACCAGCCTCCAAACTTGTTCATACTCCTATGATGAAATTGTTTAACAAGGCCAATATAATTTAACTATGAGGATAAATATTATAGGAAACCACTCTAGCAATCTTAGCAGAACTAATACATGTATCAAAACAATTTAAATAAGCTCAAAACAAGCATGCTAGGTCAAATAACTAGTCACCTAGTGCAGCAAAATACTCAAGATATACAACACCAATCAAAATTCTAAGGGTATAGGCGGAGGAGTCACATACCGGAGAAGAGATATATCAAATTTCGGCACAAATGGTGAGCTAAATAAGGAGATCAAATAAATCCGAGGAAGAATAGCAAGAACTCGAAATTTTCCAGGAGCAATGGTGTTTCTCAGGAGAGAGAAAGAATGGGGAGGCAGGCACTAAAGTGATGGGGACCGCCTCCTCGGTGCGGCCAAAGGGATGGTCGCGCCTGCTTGCCTTCTGGGTGACAGGTGGGACCCCTGGGTTGCACTAGGTCCCACTCTGCCCCTTCTTTTGCATAAAAATATAATATAATTTTTCTGGAATTTTTGACGAAACTTTATTTTTGGGAAATTCCAAAATTTCCATGAATGAATGTAACGCAAAAAAAATGTTTACAAAGTGATGGAAAACAAAACAAAAACTAATTCTACAGAAGTTCTAAGACATGCTACAATGCAAATAACAAGAGGAAACAGGAGATAACAAGGTCAAAACAGAGGGAAACAAGATTGGGCAAGATGAAAACATGTGGAAACAGAGGAAAACAAGGTGGAAAACAAAATGGAAACAAGAGAAAACAAGGAGGAAATAGAGTAAAACAAAGTGAAAACATAGTTTCATCCATTAAAAATCAATTTGTTAACAAGGTTGATCAAGTCTTGCCGCCAAACCAATTTTATATGAAATAAAACTTTGCACCTCACTAAATCAATTATGTTACCTCAATTTTGATAGACATAGTCCCAATCATAATAGTTTCATATTCTTTTTGTGGAACTGGAATGGGACAATAGAATTCTCCAATCTTGATGGTCTCAACATTTTCAATTGAGTTTAGACTATATTTCTTATCAACCTTCTTTGGAAACTAAACAATATGTTCGTTATCATTTACATTGAAAGTGACCTTCCCTTTATTACAATCAATAACAACACCTGCAGTATTAAGAAAACATCTCCCAAAAATAATAGACATGTTTTCAACCTCAGGCATTTCCAACACCACAAAGTTAGTTAAAATTAAACAACTAGCAACTTGGACAGGGACATCCTCACAAATGCCAATAGGAATAGCAGAAGATTTATCAGCCATTTGCAAAGAGATATTGATAGGAATCATTTTTTACAAATAGAGTCTCTTATAAAGAGAGAGAGGCATAACACTAACTCCAGCACCAAGATCAAATAAACAAGTTGTCACCTAATTATTTTTTATAGAGCAAGGAATGGTAGGAATACCTGGTGATACGTTGCAAACGTATCTATAATTTTTTATTCTCCATGCTTGTTTTCTATCCAATACCTTTTGTTTTCCACTTGTTTTCTTTCGTTTTACGGATGTTTTCACAGACTAACCTATTAACAAGATGCCCCAGGACAGTTGCTGGTTTTTGCTGTTTTTCTATTTCAGAAAAGTTCTTAAGGAAATATTCTCGGAAAGGGCTGAAAATTCACGGAGATTAATTTTACCCGGAACAAAGACAGAGTCCAAAGGGGAGCCGGGGGAAGCCAGGGGCCACCAGGAGAGTGTCAGGCGCCCCCCCTAGGCCGCGCCTGGTGCGCCCCTGGATGCCCCGAGCACCGCCTCATGTCCCCCCTTCGCTTATAAATTGCCTTTAACCCTAAAACCATCGGGGAAGGAGTTATTTTTTATGAAACATACAGAGAGGCGACGTCGCCTCAAAAGTCCAATCTAGGGCTTCTTGAGTCCTGCTCCAGCAGCCTCCCGGAGAGGGGGATCGTTACCAGAGGCCTCTACATCGCCATCATCGCCTCCGGACAGATGGGTGAGTAGTTCATCTTGGGACTGTGGATCCATACCAGTAGCTAGATGGTTGTTGTCTCCCCTATGCCACCATGTTTAGAGTCTCGTGAGCTTCCTAACATGATCGAGACCACTCTTATGTAATTGTGCATGTTGTGTTTGCTGGGATCCCATGAACCATGAGATTATGATTATTTTGTTCATGTCAATATGAGATGCTTCACTTATATTTTTAGAGAGTTTTAATCTCGTCTTGCAATGGTACCCGGTGTTTATGATTACCTTGGCCACGTAGTTGTTTTCTCCTCCAAGAGAGGGTTTATATGCTAGATAGTGGATTCATACCTCCTTGTTGCCTGCGCTCGAGTGATAGAAACGCGCGGGGGGGGATGTGTTGTTGGCACTAGGGAGAAAACAGTATCTACAAATGAGAACCGCTGCTTACATTACATGTTGATCTTAATGCATTTGTCTGTTGCACACATAGAAATCACTTCATTGCTGCAACTTAATACAAAGGGATTTGCTGGAAAACTTTCTTGAAGTGGACTTTTAGATATGGATGCATGCTGGATAGCGGTCCATATGCCTTGACGTAATGCCTACAATGTTAGAACCCGTGAACTTTATTTCGTCATAATAGTATTGTTATACATTCATGATTTGTCAATTTCCCAGCCGTAATTTGTTCACCCAGCATGTTAGTTTTCTTTGGAGAGACACCACTAGTGAACTATGGCCCCGGTCCTATTTTCGTAATATTAAAACCTTCTTGTAACCACTTTCATAATTGTTTCCTTGTTGTTCTGTTTTTAATTTTATTGTTTTCCAAGACTCTATACGTTTAATTCTCATGTTTTTAGCAAGACCGGAAGATTCACAACCTTACGGAAAGTTGGGGCAAGAGAGAGTTTGTGTTTGTGTGCATATTCCACGCTCCCTTCAACTACACACAAGTACTTTGCTGGCGTTGTTGGTAAATAAATCTTCTTCAAGACTACGAAATCCTACTGGTTTGATAAATCTGGTTCTTACTAGGGGAAAACTTACTCTAGACTGTATCCTACCTTCCGCTTGGGGTCTCCCAACGAGCGTGTGATCACGTCATCATCATGTACTTTTTCTGGCGCCGTTGCGGGAGATTTCTAGCTTGCTGCAAGGGGAGTCTCACACTTCCACTCTCTTTCTTTTGTTTTTTTATGCTTAGTTTACTTTTGTTTAGTCTTCTTTTCTCTTTATCAAAAACCCAAAAAAAATTGTTCTCTAGTTTTTAGTCTTCTATTTGTGTTATCTTGCAAGCTTTTCTAACAATGATAATACCAAGCTTTGTCACTTTACTAGTACCAATAATAATGATTTCATATGCACACCAATTACTCCACCCGCTACTACAGTAGACTCCTATGAAATTAAACCTGCTTTGTTGAATCTTGTTATAAAAGATCAATTTTATGGTATCGGAGGAGATGCTGCCTCTCATTTAAATAATTTTGTTGAGTTATGTGACATGCTAAAATATAAAGAGGTAGATGGTGATATTGTGAAATTAAGATTGTTCCCTTTCTCTTTAAGAGGAAGATATAAGGAATGGTTATTGTCTTTTCCTAGAAATATCCTTGATTCTTGGACTAAATGCAAAGATCTTTTTATAAGGAAGTATTATCCACCTGCAAAAATTATACAACTAAGGATTATCATTATGAACTTTAGACAAAATGATAATGAACATTTTTCTCAAACTTGGGAAATAATGAAAACTATTCTTAAGAATTTACCCACACATGGACTAACTACGTGGATGGTTGTCCAAACTTTTTATGCAGGATTAAAATTTTCTTCAAGGAATTTATTGGATTCAATTGTGGGAGGAACCTTCATGAACCTCACCTTACGCTCAGCCAACAAGTTATTGGATGATCTAATGACAAAATATTCCCAATGGCACACAGAAAGGGCTCCAACGGGTAAAAGGAAGATTTTTGAAAAAAAAAAATCATCTTTATCGATTGTTCTGTTTTGACAGATTTCTGCCAATATTTGCATTTACGACAGTCTTTTTCATTTGGTGTTCTTTTCAGAAGGAGAGATTTAAAAGAAGTTGTGGCAGTAGCTAATGTTTTAATTGAAGTGTGAGACTTATGTTGAAACTGAACCAAGTTGATTTATTATTTTGATTACACTAATGTTGCTAATGAAGATTGTGAGGTAGTTTTGGGTGGAGGAATTTTGAAGTATAGGGAGAGAAGAATGATGTGATGACATGAAGGATGGAAAAAATCTCAAGCTTTGGGATGCCCATGTCACCCCAAGACATATCCAAGAAGTACAAGCATCAAAGCTAGGGGATGCCTAAGGCATCCTCTTCTTCATCAACAAAAATATTAGTTTTCTTTCAAAACACTATATTTTTATTGCCACATGATATGTGTTAAATTCTTGGAGCATAATTTTATTTTGTTTTCAGTTGTTTTTGTTTTTGTTTCTGTTGCTTTTGGTTTGATCCGAGCAATTCTATTTTGGGAGAGATACGCTCTGTTTTCATTGCCTAGAACACTCTAGTTTTCACTCTTATTGTTCTACGAGTGTTCAGTTTTTGCTAGTACTGTGTTTTGCTCTTGTTTTTCACTCGAATTTTGTTCAAAGCTTGTTGGTTTGCTTCAGTTATATTTGATCAGATCTCTGGTCTTTGATATTATTTGCTTTGAGAGTTGTTTCGAATAAGTTGATTGGTGTTGGAGAAGAGTAAATTGTTTCATGCTTATAGTGGTGCAATACGAAGCTTGTTTTGACTGTGGCTTAGGCTTTGGCATGTCATATTAGATGTTATTTTAATTATGTGCTTAGTTATTTATGATGTATCATGACTAGTCTAAAATAGCTGAGAGTTCTTTAATGTGTCATTGAATTCAATCATGTGTTGCTCTCTCATATTGAAGCATGGTATTGTGGTATTTCTCCTTTGAGTGCTTTATCTAGATTGACTTCGCGCATGATCACACCATGTTATGACTACACACAAAGTCACTTATAGCCTTTATGATCATTTATTTTTTGACTTGTAATATCACTTCATGCTTTGATTAACGATGTTTTGTCGCTATGCGTGATTATGGCCGTTATTGATCTCTTAGTTGGTCGCTCCGAGTCTTTTGCTAGCCTATACATGTACTGTGTATGTGCTCTACTTGTGCATTCAACTCCAAAAAACAAAATTTTGCCAAATGTGTCCACCATATCTACCTATATGTGGTATTTAACTGCCACTTCAAGTAAATTTCTCGTGTGCTACCTCTAAAACCTTCAAAATTATAACATGTTTTGTGTTCTTGTTTTAGCTCATGAGGAAGTAGTTTAAAGTTTATTATGGTTTGTGTCAAGCAAATTTATCCTTCCTTCTTTCACCCGGTTAGTATGGAATATGTGCTCATCTAAATTTTCAGAGAGTTGGTGCCAATTAATATAACAAAAAGGCACTTCCCCATGGTTTGATGAAAGCTAGTGGGTACCCGTGAACACGGCTAGCCCTGGTTTGTGAAATAAAGGTGGGGGAGGTGCCAAACTAATAAAACAACGGAAACCACTCTCAAAAGTCTAAACAATTTACTTGACATGGATTATGATAAGTTTTTCATTACCATTCATTGACATAAACGTACACCTCTCTCAAAATTGTTTTGAATATCTCTGTTTTATCAAATAAAAAGCTCTATCACATGAGTAATCCATGCTTCCCTCTATGAAGGGCCTTTCTTTTACTTTTATGCTCGGTATTCATCCTCTTACTTTATGCACCAGCTAAGAGAGCATAGTTGTCATTCTAAGTATAATGTGCTTAGTCCCAAAATTTAATATTGATTTATTCATGATTTATGGTATTGCTTGCTCTCACATTATTTGTATCTAGTCACCATTTAAACTTTGAAGGTGTCCTGGCATTTATGTTTTGCTACCACGTGAAGGACTAGCTGGATACCACTTTATTATGTTTTTCTCCATGATTGAAACAATTGTATCATTTTCAATGTTTCATTATTCATTTTCTTTTGTTTGTGTTTCTTTTAACGTGCAACATGGTTTCTAGTTTACATTAGTTGAAATAATACGTATCATTCCTTTGTTAAAGTACTTTGATTTCATCTTTGCAATGTTTTTACATAACTGATGAGGACATCCCTAGTTCTTCTACACTTTCTCCAATTGAAGATGTTGCTGTGAGGATTGGACCTATGACAAGATCAAGAACTAAACTATTAGAAGAACATGTGAACTCACTCTTATTAGGTTATGATGTTTGTTATTTCGAGAATTTTATACTACCTAAATCCATTCATTTATGTATGATTCAGGTTATTTATAACACAAGCATTAATGGAGGAGAGGAGCATGGAGTCATGGTGCCACACTTGGAGGAATACATGGAGCAGGATGAACATGAAGGCACAAGAGAGAATAAGAAGGCAGAAGATCAAGAAGAGGGAATTGAGAGCATAAAGGAACATGTCCTTGCTTGTTTCAGCCCAATAATAATGTGATGGCTTAGAGGGTTATGGGGGCACCAAGGATATGTCCTAGGTAGTCCCACGAGAAAGAAAAATGACTTGCGTGTCCATTAGCCGCACCCCCTCTTATGGGTCGGTTTGTACCCCTTAGTCGAGTTCAAACTTGTTATTGAGTCCAAACCTGAGTCAGGTCTAGGGGTGGTGCGAATAGCCTTGTGGCTGCACCCCCTCCTCTTATATGCATACCACCTGCGTGTGGTGAAGGTTTTAGACTACGTATAACATAAACCCTAGAACCTCATGTTGAATTTCTCGAAGCATTCATCTTGAAGTAATACAATTGCAAGTTTTGCGTGCTATCCGTTGTTCCATTGGGAATTTGTAGATACAGGACCACTAGTAGTCGGTGGCTACTCGTGCAAGTGTGTGGATTTGCGAATATCCAAGGGATTGGTTGTTGCTCCAATTGGCATCAGGAATTAACCGGAGAGTTCGTGGAGAGACACAAGTTATCCACTCTATCAATCATTGAGTTCATCGAGAAGATCGGGCATCCCCTTATCATCTTGGTATCATATTACTGGGTTTACTCGGTGAGCTGTTTTCAATCCTTTAGATTCGAGTGTTTTTATTCCCCATACAGAAAAAGCCTTAGAACATCACCTTTTTCGAAGTTTTAGTTGTTGTTTGTGTTTGAATTCGTGTTCCTTTTACTCTTTTGAGTTTTTTAGGTTTCAGTCTAGGGCTAGGGCTCTAGCTGTTCTTCATGTTTCTTTATAGAGTCCACCAAAAAATCCCAAAAGAAATCCAAGTCGAGGTGTTTTACCATTGTTGAATCCGAGTTGTGGTGGGTTTTCCTACCGTGCCACAAAAACCTTGTTCTTTTCCCTGCCGTCATTTCCTCAAGTTCAAGTGGTCTTCAGAGTCCCTACCATGTGAGCACAAGCGAACCAAATCGTTGTCGCGGGTCTCCTTGTGGCTCTCGGAATCGAACTCTGCCACGCGTCTACTCCTACTCGGAGTCGTGTTCTGTCGGGCACAAATAGCAGCGCGCAATGCTGCCACGCCTTGATCCCCACTGTTGTGAACCTCGCTGTCGCGGTACAATTTCTGCGCGAAACGCTGCTGCGCCGTTTGCTTCCAAACCGACCGCGCGCAACACCTGCCGGGCACCGTTTTTCTCACCGATTTGCTGCCGCCGCGACAGAAATGAGTGTGTTTCTCTGCCGTGAGTATCTCATGTTCTTTAGTGTTTTTAGTTTTTGTTTATTTTATAATTTCTTTAGGAATTCCAATCTGGACATTGTGAGACCTAGACACATCCATTCTACAGTAATCAAAGAGGTACCTTGCCCAAAAGACTAGCTATTTTATTTGCTCACTACAGGCTGCTCATTATCATCATGTCTTGTGTCACATTGTTATCATTTTGTTATTCTTACTCCTAGTTTTTATTTGGCCATTGAAAAGTATAAAAAAAATAGAAAATAGAAAACAGAAAAAGAGAGAAAAAGTGGCCGAGAGATACACTGCTATACATTCTTATTGGAGTTGTTTGATCGTTACTACATTGACACTATTACATTGAGCAATCTTGTGCCCATTTTATCATTGATCTTGGCCAGCGTCTTTCTAGTGCATTGCAATATTTCCATCCATATAATTGCTTTGCCACATTTGTCTCCGTATTGGTGTGTGTTTTCTTAGGTGAATTTTTGTATCATCACAAACAACAAATAGGACTTGTTAATTGGTGTTGTTAGGTATCCATACCAAGCCCCACTAGATATCCGGTTTTGCCTTGTGATAGCTAAAATCCCTAGGTATTCTCTTGTTCACACCAAGTCATACTAGTGTTTATTGCTTGTCCTTAAGCACTCATGAGAAGTAACACAAAACATAGCAATCACTTTGCATCATGAGAAGTAACACAAACAAAAGATCATGAATAATAATGCACTCGAAAGCTATACGTTTGTTTCAAGCATAGAGAAAACATAGCAAAGTGATATATCGCTTGTCCTTAAGAGTGGGGAAAAACATAAATGCTAGGACACCTTCAAAGTTTATGAGGGAGACTAGAACAAATAATTTGAGAACAAACAATAACACATCATGAATCAATTAATAATGTTTCTGGGACAAATACACATTAAACTAAGAATGGCAACCATGCTCTCTCAACTATGCATAAAGTTAGAAGATGGAGACTCAACATAAAAGTAAAAGAAAGGCCCTTCGCAGAGGGAGGCAGGGATCATTCATGTGCTAGAGCTTTTTATTTTATTAAACAAAGGTATTGAAAACATTTTTTAGAGAGGTGTATGCGTATGTCAACGAATGGTGAACCGAAAATACAGTACGTCACAATCCAACTAGAAAGGTCATCCCTCTTTCTCTTTTGTTTACACAATTATGCTTTGACTAATAAATCAGAGGAAAAAATAGTGACGAGAATTTGTTGTATTAATTTGGGGCTGGGCACCCCGCTGCCAGCTCTTCTATCAATTGGATAAGCGTATGAAGCCACTAGTCCAGGGTGTGAAACTCCAATCAACAAGTGAGATAAATATTCTCTATTTACGTCCTCATGAGCTAAAACAGGAGCACAAAACAGGAGTAATTTTGAAGGGTTTAAAGGTAACACATGAATTTACTTTGGAGTGGCAGTTAGATACCACATGTAGGTAGGTATGGTGGACACATTTGGCAAACCTTGGTTTTTTGGAGTTGGATGCATGAGTAGACCTCATACTCAGTACAGGTGTTGGCTAGCAAAAGACTGGGAGCGACAAATCAACAGAGCAATAAGGGCCATAATCATGCATAGCGACAAAATCATCATTAATCAAAGAATAAGTGGTAATACAAGTTCAAAAACTAAATGATCATAGAGGCTATAAGTGACTGGTTTGTAGTCATAAACATGGTGTAAGCATGCGCCAAGTCAACCAAATAAAACATTCAAAGGAGAACACCACAAATTTATGTTTCAATATGACAAGAACAACTCATGATTCTTTCTAAGGCACATTAAACACTCTCTGCTGTTTGCGACAAATCATGCTACGAAAAAAACCACTAGGCTTTAGAATTAAACTAACATCTAGCATGACATGAAAAAGTCCAGCCACAGTCTATACAAGCTTCTAATTGCACCGTTATAAGCACGAAAATTGTACTACTGCTTGATGACCCACAAGTATAGGTGGTGTATCGCAGTACTTTCGATAAATAAGAGTGTCAAACCCAAGGAGGAGCAGAAGGTGTTGACAAGCAGGGTGGATAGAGGATTCACTGTAAACACAAGCAAACGGGTTTTTGGTGGTTTTTGATATATCAGATAAATAAATTGCGAGTAAATAAAGTGCAGTAAATAATATTGCAGCGAGTGGCCCAATCCTTTTGAGAGCAAAGGACAAGCCGGTTGTACTACTTGACTACCAAACGTTCTCGATGACACATGGGAATTTCGTCAAGTGCTTTCGCTTTGGTACGGTTGATTAATATTTACTGGTTCCTGAAGTGTTGTGTGGGTGAACCTATGCTAATGCACCGCCCAACTCCGGGGAGGAATTTCTCCGACAGATTTCTCCCTGCCGAAGATCTTTTCTCTATCTGGTGTTTTCCGCCCCGAGGCGGCGGCGGAATAATTCTTGATGATGCCCGGAGCGATGACGGTGACGATGGCGATGATTTCCCCTCTCCGGAGAGGAATTTCTCCGACAGATTTTTCCCTGCCGGAGATCTTTTCTCTCTCTGGTGTTTTCCGCCCCGAGGCGGCGGCGGAATAATTCTTCGATGATAGTCTGGGGCTTAGGGTTCCCTGGGGGTAAATTATGCGAAAGGGATTGACCAGAGGTGGGCCAGAGTGGCCACACCACCTGGCGGCGCGGCCAAGGGGGGGCTCCACCACATGGTGTGGGCCCCTGGTGGCCCCCCTCTGGCTCCCCTTATGGCTAGCCTCCTCCTCTGAACTTCTAAGACATCTTTGGTGTCCTCGCTCTTCTTCTGAACTTCTGAAATAGGTTATCTCGACGGTGCCTTTTCAATCAGATTTCTGGTCCCGGTGTCTATTGTCCAATAATTATAGAACATGCAAAATAAAATAAAAATAACATAAGTGATGCATCATAACATGAAATATATCAATGCAAGTTCAACAATTATTTGTTCACCAGGTTCAATAGATTTCTTATTACTCTTATTAACCACACTAGTCACCATAGAGTGTTCTTTCACTTTAGCAGGGAAAGGCATTTTTTTCAACATAAGGCTCAGGAAAAACAGGGTTAATAGCATGCACTTCTATATTACTAGCAAGAACAATATCTTTATTAGGTGCATGATACTTGTGATAATCCTTTTTAGGAATATCAAGATAGGAGGCAAAAGCTTTAAGGCAGTTTGCAACGATTTCAGAATCAAGACCACAAAAGGCACTAACATTATAGAAATCATTGGTTCCCATAAAAGATTTCATGCATTCATAATCATAATTTATACCTGACTTTATGTATTTGTCATTCTCCTATCCTTCAGTGTTTTTTGAATATGGTCAAGAAGATCCCATTTAGTAGTAACGGTAGAAGTACCACTAAATAGAGAACCAAAAGTATTCTCCATAGTGAAATAAAACAACAGACAGAAATAAAAACATCACTCAAAGTAAAAGTTTCTCTTACCAATAGCGCTTCACTCCCCGGCAACGGTGCCAGAAAATAGTCTTGATGACTCAAAAGTATAGGGGGTGTATCATAGTACTTTCGATAAATAAGAGTGTCAAACCCAACGAGGAGTAGAAGGTGTTGACAAGCAGGTTGGATAGAGGATTCACTGTACACACTAGCAAACGGTTTTTGGTGGTTTTTGATATAGCAGATAAATAAAGTGTGAGTAAATAAAGTGTAGTAAATAATATAGCAGCGAGTGGCCCAATCCTCTTGAGAGCAAAGGACGAGCCAGTTGTACTACTTATGACTACCAAACGTTCTCGAGGACACATGGGAATTTCGTCAAGTGCTTTCGCTTTGTTACGGTTGATTAATATTTATTAGTTCGTGAAGTGTTGTGTGGGTGAAACTATGCTAATGCACCACCCAACTAGGACTAATACATACTTGTGATTATAACCCTCATAAGCATCCGCAAATACAAGAAAGTAATTAAGATAAATCTAACCACAGCCTTAAAACTCCGGGATTCTACGCTCCCTCGTGCATTGGTTTCCTAACGGGGGTTTAGGTTTCTGTCCCTTTAGTAACCCCACAATTAGTAGCCAAATACACAATGCATCCACCTAGGACCATAAAGGTGAAGTATCATGTAGTCGACGTTCACATGACACCACTATAAGAATAGCACCACAACTTAAATACCGAACCACGAGATATTACTTCAACATAACTTCACTACTAACATCATGACTTCTCCCATGTCCTCAAGAACTAAACGAACTACTCACAAGATATCATATGGATCATAATCCGAGGTGATATAATGGATAATAACAATCTGGTCATAAAGTGCTAGCACCGACAAATCTCATAAGCATCAACTACTAACAAGTAATCCACACCGGGAGAGAGATCTAATGTAAAACAACGATAGAGGTCCCTAATTGTTATAGCGGGATGACGGTGGATGATGAGGGTGATGGTGCTGGTGGTGATGACGATGACAATCTTGATGATGCCCGGAGCGATGACGGTGACGATGGCGATGATTTCCCCTCTACGGGGAGGAATTTCCCCGGCAGATCTCTCTCTGCCGGAGAGCTTTTCTCTCTTTGGTGTTTTCCGCCCCGAGGCAGCGGCGGAATAATTCTTCGATGATAGTCTAGGGCTTAGGGTTCCCTGGGGGTCAAGTACGCGAAAGGGATTGACCAGAGGTGGGCTAGGGTGGCCACACCACCTGGCGGCGTGGCCAAGGGGGGCGCCACCACATGGTGTGGGCCCCTGGTGGCCCCCCTCTCGCTCCCCTTCTGGCTAGCCTCCTCCACTGAACTTCTAAGACATTTCCGGTGTCCCCACTCTTCTTATGAACTTCTGAAATAGGATATCTCGACGATGCTTTTTCCATCAGATTTCTGGTCCCGGTGTTTATTCTCCAATAATTATAAAACATGCAAAATAAGATAGAATAACATAAGTGGTGCATCATAACATGAAATATGTCAATGAATAACAGAAACTAACAATACAAAACAGTGATGCAAAATGGACGTATCACTGCTTTCCAACACCAAGCATTACATAATAAACAAAAAATCTCCAAGAGATACGGAAATGAAACAAGAGAGTACTAACACAACTCTACTAAAACGAACAGCTATGATAAGAGATGCAAGAAAAACAGGAGCTAAAAAGGAATTTTGCAGAAGCTAGAAGAAAAACTAAGAATACGCGCATGACGAGTATTCAAACGAAAAAGCGGAGCGTGTCTCTCTCCCAGAAAAACAATGCTAGGGTCCAACTATATTACTTCAGCAAGGAATACAAAATAAAACAAAGGAAAACAAAAGAAAAAACAAAAGACGCTCCAAGTAAATTTCATATGATGTGACCGAATAAAAATATACTTTCACTAGAAGTGACCTGATAAATTGTTGATGGAGAAGGGGATGCCTTGGGCAACCCCAAGATTAGATGCTTGAGTCTTCTTAGAATTTGCTGGGATGAAATACGGGGGCATCCCCAAGCTTTTACCTTGCACTCTTCTTGATCACATTATATCACCCTCTTCTCTTGACCCTTGAAAACTTCCTTCACATAACACTCAAAGTAATTCGCATTAGAGGGTTAGTGCACCGATCAAAAATTCGTGGGTTCTGCATGGGCACAAGTGCTATTGATACTTTTAAACATTAGCTATAGCCACTGATGTTTCGTGAAGCAAAGAAATCCACTTAACATCGTAAAAGAGCAAATGCAAGAAAAATGGCAGAATCTGCAAAAACCAGAACATCCTGTAAAGACGAATTTTTTTGGGGCATTTACGTTGCTCAGATCGAAAAACATAAAGAACAAAAAAATTGGAATTATCTGAGGAATAAGCACAAAAAGTTTCAGGTCATTTTGATCTTTCTGGAATTTATACGATTTTTTACGGTAGACAGCAGAAATCTGTTTCCGGCGGAGAAATCCCAAACCAACTCGAACTTTCGCTAGAAACTTTACTTGGCACAAATAATACATGACAATAAAGATATAAAGGAGTTGCTACCGAATTATACAACCCCTTTACTCAAAGAAAACAGAGAAAAACAGAGGAAAAATAAAACCATGGGTTATCTCCCAAGAAGTGCTTTTCTTTAATGCCTTTTAGCTAGGCCTAGAAAAGTGGATTCAAGTGTTTTCAAGTGAAGAAGCATCCAAATCAAGATAAGTCAATTCCTCAATAATGCATTGTATTTTATCTAAAATGAGTTTCAGATGCTCCTCTCTTAGAACTTTTAGGTTTACTACTCTCATCAAATAAATTTTCTGGAACAATCCAATCAAAATTATTTTCTAGGGCTTCATGTAGTGCTACCAATTGAAAGGGGATTGGTATTTTCTCCTCCTTTTCATTTCTAGGTTCAGCTCTTTCGAGAGCACCACCAACATCTACACATGAGCCTAGCATATTGAAACAATCAAAAACTTTTCTAGCTTCTCTAGCAACATCTCCAAATTCTATAAGCATTGTTTCCAGGATAAAATTTCTTTTTTCATATCTTCAATATTAATCAAGCTGAGGAACATATGCTATAGTATGGGATGAAGATTAACAAACCTAGATTCTAACATGTGAATTAAAGAAGTTGCAGCAGTTTCATAATTTGGAGCAAGTTCTACTATGGATTTTTCCTCAAGATTATCATGCTTACTAACATGATTAAAGAATTCTTTAATGGTATCCTTTCCAAGTATAGAACCACTAACAACTGGAAAATCTTTCAGGGTAAACTTAGGGAGCAACATGATAAAGAATAACAAATACATAACAAAAGTAATAAATAGAATAAGAACTAATTTTTTGTGTTTTTTATAAAGAGAAGCAAACAAGACAAAATAAAATAAACTAAGCAAAACAAAAACAAAGTAAAGAGATTGGAAGTGAGAGAGTCCCCTTCCAGAAATTCTCTTCCTCCCCAGCAACAGCGCCAGAAAAGTGCTTGATGGTGCAAGTCTTGCACTCGTTGGGAGACCCCAAGAGGAAGGTTTGATGAGCACATCGGAAAGTTTCCCTCAAAAATAAACCAAGGTTGAATCGACCAGTAGGAGAAATAAGTAACTTCTAAAGATTGATGCAACTGAGGTGGCAGGGTGCACTACCGGTTCAGCAGCAACATGGAACCTACACAACACAATCAATTCACTTTTACCCAACGAAGCAGTGAGGTTGTCAATCTCACTGGTTTTGCTGATAACAAAGAGGTTAAATGTATGGTGTGGAAAACAGTATGAGAATAATATGAAAACAGCAGTAGCAGTGTGAAAACAGTGGAAGCAGTGTGTGTATTATCAGTATGAGAAAATGGACTGGGTTCACAGTTCACTAGAGGTGTCTCTCCATAAAAGATAGCTAACATGCGTGATAGATAATGAAACATGCATGAAATGATGATTACTATGATTCATGCGGGCATTAAAACAAGATAAATAGATCGTCATCCGACTGCATCTATGACTAATAATCCACCCTCCGAATATCATCCGAACAAACGTTGGGTATTAAGTTGCAAGCAACAGATTATCGCAGTAAGCAAAGTGTGTAATGTAAAGAATGTAAACAGAGTAAACATCGTTGTTTTCTCCCTAATGGAAACAACACATCCTCCATCCGTCACGTTTCCGTCACTCGAGCACAGATGCAAAGGAGGCACGAACCCACTATCGAGCATAAATACTCCCTCTTGGAGTCACTAGCATCTACTTGGCCAGAGCATCTACTAACAACAGAGAGCATGCAAGATCATACATAACATACACATGAAGACATCATGATATATTGATAACCAAGAGACATAGCATTCAATAATCATTAGATCCCAGCAAACACAACATGTAGCATTACAATAATATGATCTTGATCATGTGAGGCAGCTCACGAGATCCAACCATGAGGCATAAAGAGGAGAGGAAAAACCATCTAGCTACTGCTATGGACCCATAGTCCAAGGATGAACTACTCACACATCACTCCGGAGGCAGGCATGGTGGTGTAGACCCCTCCGGTGATGATTTTCCCTCTCGGCAGGGTGCCGAGGAGAACTCCAGAACCCTCCCGATCTCGTGTTTACGATGATGGCGGCCTCGGGTGTTTTTCATGTAAAAGTGGTATATTTTTAGGGTTCATGCATCAGGGGATTATATGGGAGAAAGGGCGATAGCGGTGAGCGCCCGAGGGGCCCACACCACCCCCAGGTGTGGCCAGGGGGCTCGCCGGCCTATGGTGTGGCTCCCCTCCGGGCCTCTTCGGCACTCCGTGGAACCTTCGGGAAATCTAAGACTTTCGGGTTTCGAATTTTCCAATTCCGAGAATATTTCCAAAACAACTTTTATGAAACTAAAGACAGCAGAAAACAGGAACTGGCTTTGTGGCATCTTGTCAAAAGGTTAGTCCCGGAAAATCGATAAAAATGACATAAAGTGTAAGGAAAAAATGTAGCATATGGCATGAAAACAACATGGAACATCAGAAATTAAGGATATGTTTATGACGTATCACCTCCCCCCAAGCTTAGGCTTATGGCCTAAGTGGAGATCAATCACAGCGCGGGAAGTAACGCCATGCTGGTGGGTCATCCCTAGCATGGTCATACTTGCGCCCATGAAGAAGATGAAGCAGCAGACGCGTAATCATGTCCAGGGTGCTGGTATGGAAACCCCGCAGTGTCGGAGGGCTGGACGAAATCATTTTCGTCCCCCTCTCCAGCATCCTCTACATGTTGGGGATGCTCCTCAATGTATGCATCTAACTCACTCTCTGAGTGTGACCATCCTTCCCTGACATTAAGGTTAAACAAAAGAGGCGCGTGCAAAAGGACTACTCTATCAGATTTAGTCACTATCCACCTTGATTTCTTGGAGAAAGTTATTTCATAGGATAAATTGCTCAAGTTAGCAAAGTAGGAAACAAACTTATGTTGTATCATGGAATTAAGATCCAACTTCTCTATGGGAAACTGAAGGTCTAAATGATGTGGCTCCACACTATGCAAAGCTAGCAAACGAGAGGCAATGAGACCTCCACAAATTATGCCCTTCTCGCGGTTAGTGGCAATACGGAAAGCAATTAAAGCACCAAAATTATAAGACCTATCATGCCTCAAAGCAGTTGAGATAAAAGATAGATCATACACAGATAACTTGTTGGCAGTTTTTCTAGCAAGCACACACTTGGCAATAAAATAGGCAAAATATCGAATAGATGGGAGTTGAATGTCTCAAATTTTACTACTCTCTCCTGTGAAGCTTCAACCTTGGCAAATTCCTTCATATAGATCCATCAATGGTTTGGGATGCCCTCTTATCTTTCCACGTGATCCCCATTGTGGCACTTTAATAGCTGCACAAAAATCATCGAGAGGCAAGTTGAAAGCTTTATTATAAATTTTATAATGAACCATGGGGTTAGCAGAGGACCAGCTGAAACGGAAATCCTGCACCACGGACATAGTTAGTTTAATGTGTTGGGTAGGTTCATCCTCAATGAAATGTTCCAATCCTGCATTAGCCACAAGAGTTTGGAAATCTTGCAAAATTCCTACAACGTGCATAAATTCCTGGAATGGATAAATGGATGGAAATACTCTTTCTTATCGGTGTACTTGCATGACCTCATGAAACTCCAACTCATGCTAGTCAATTTGGTATACATTGTACTCCATTTATGAAATTTTAAACAAGCATCACAAAATCTAATTTCAAGCAACTATAAGATAGAAACTACTATAGAGACTTGTAGGAGGGCTAAACATGCATCAAAACTAAATTATTTCACACAAATCAAGCATGCTAGCTCACACAAACTGTCACCTATAGTATCAAAATACTCAATAAATACCGCACTAAATAAAATTCTACTTGGATAATTGGAGGAGTCGCATACCGGAGAGAAAATGCTCCAAATTTCAGCAAGAAAGATGGGCTGAGCAAAGAGATTGAGAAATTCGCGAAGAAGAACAGCAAGAGCTCGGGTTCCAAGAATATTTTCTAGTTTCGTAGATACAGTGGAGTGTTTGGCAGGGAGGAGAGCAAGTGGAGGGCCAGGGGGCCCCTCACAATGTGCTGGCGCCACCAGGGGCTAGGCCGCGCCAGCCCATGGTGTGCCTGCATGGTGGGTCCCCTTGGAGTCCTCCAGGTGCCTCTCTACCTCATTTTTTATGTAGAAATTTAATATAATTTTTCTGGAATTTTTAGAGAAACTTCATTTTCGAGCAATTTCCAGAATTTAATAAATAATTAAAAACCAGAAAAAAAAATAGAAAGTTGGAAAACATAACCAAAACCAAAACTACAGAGGTTCTAAGACACTCCCACAAGCAAATGACCAAAGGAAAACAAAGTGAAAACATAAATGTGGGTGGTGAAAACATGAGTGACAACAGTAAACAAGGTGAAAACATGGTGAAAACATGACTATGGATGGTGGAAACATAATTATACTGAAGTATCATGGTGCGAATACAGTGAAAACATAAAGCGGAAATTGAAAGCATAGTGAAAACATTGTTCTCTTCATTCAAAATTACTTTGTTAACAAGGTTGATCAAGTCTTGTTACCAAAACAATTTTTATATGAAGGAAAACTTTGCTTATCCCTAAATGATTATGTTACCTCAACCTTGATAGACATAGTCCCAATCATAATTATTTCATATTCTTTTTGTGGCATCGGAATGGGACAATAAAATTCTCCAATCTTGATGGTCTCAATATTTTAAATTGAATTTAGACCATATCTCCTATCAATCTTCTTGGGAAAATAAAACTGTGTGCTCTTTATCATTAACATTAAAAGTTACTTTTCCTTGATTGCAATCAATAACAGCCCCGGCAGTGTTAAGAAAAGGTCTCCCAAAAATAATAGACATATTATCATCGTCATGCATTTTCAACACAACAAAGTCGGTTAATATCAAACAGTTAGTAGTCACTTGTAAAGGAACATTCTCACATATACCAACAGGAATAGCAGTAGATTTATCAGCCATTTGCAAAGATATATCCGTTGGTATCAATTTTTCCAGAGAGAGCCTCTTATAGAGCAGTTCTAACATAATTATTTTTAATAGAACAAGGAATAGTGGGAATACCTGGATCTCCAAGCTTCTTTGGAACCTTGCCATTGAAAGAGTAATTAGCAAGCATAGTGGAAATTTCCTCATTAGGAACTTTCCTTTTGTTAGAGAGAATATCTTTCATATATTTAGAATAAGGAGGCAATTTAATAGCATCAGTCAAAGGAATTAGCAAAAGCAAAGGCTTCATCCATTCACAAAACTTGTTATAATGTTCTTCTTCCTTTGACTTGTGTTTCTTATTAGGAGAAGGCATTTATTTTTGTACCCAAGGCTCTCTCTCATTACCATGTTTATTAGCAATGAAATCCTCCTTAGTATACTTTCCAGTTTTAGTTTGTTTTTCAGGTTCAACTTCAGTTTCTTCTTTATCAGAAGCATCACTTTTATCATTACCACTTTAAGTTTCAGCATCAGAGATAGATATACTATTAGGATCTTTAGCAGGTTCATAAGATTCTACAGCATTTTTATGTCTCTTCTTCTTTTTGTTAGAAGGATAACTATTGTTTTTAGGTTGTTGAGAATCTTGTTCAATTATTTTAGGATGTCCCTCACGATACAAGGGATCCTGAGTAGAAACACCACTTCTAATAATTATTTCACAAACATGTGTTTCTCTAGAAGCATTAGCTAGCAAATCTTTTTACACTTCAGTAAGTTGATTAATTTGAGTTTGAACCATATGAAAATGTTTTACAAGCATTTTAACATCATTAGAAGTTCTCTCAATAATACCATGCAAATTATCAATAGCTCTAGAGTTTTCCATCAGATGATTTTGCATTCTCATATTAAAATTATCTTGCTTAACAACATAATTACCAAATTCATCCAAGCATTGATCAGGTGGTTTAGAATAGGGAATATCTCTATTACAAAAATATTGGAGAGAGTGTACCTCAACTGTGGGTGGATGAGGAATTGGCTTACATAATTCTTCTATAGGTGGTAGATTCTTCACATCTTCAGATTTAATACCTCTCTCTTTAAGAGATTTCTTGGCTTCCATCATCACTTCATCATTTAATTCAATCATTCCCCTCTTCTTAGGGTGTTGGTTCTGGTGTTGGTGTGGGTGTTGGTGTAGGCTCACGTATAGTCCAATCATCATGATTTTTGGCTATTTTAACCAATAATTCCTCATCTTCTTCTGGAGTTCTTTTCCTGAAAACACAACCAGCACAACTATCGAGGTATGTCCTAGATTCAATAGTTAGTCCATTATATATATCTAGGAGCTCATTTTAAGGTAATGGATTTCCAGTCTAGCTCTTATTAAAGAATAAAACCTTGACCAAGATTCAGGCATTTTCTCTCCTTCAATTTTCTTGAAGTTAAAGACATTCTACAAAGCAGCATGTTGAGCACTAGCAGGAAAATATTTTTGAAAGAAAGCATTAACCAAACCAATAGGAATATCAATAGATCTAGGTGACAAATTGTTAAACCAATTTTATCTTCATCTTTCAAACAGAAAGGGAATATCTTGGTAACAAGGTAAGTGCATTTCTTAATATCATCAGAAAATAAACTACTCAAAGATGAAAGATCATTCATATGTTCCATAGCACTTTTATTTTCAGTACCACAAAAAGGTTCTTTATCAATAATAGATATATAAGATAAATCTAGAGAGAAATCATAATCCTTATCTTTAATGTGTATGGGAGATGTAGCAAACTCAGCATCAAGAGAAGGTTTACGTTTAACAGCACATCTTGCAAGAAGACTCTTAATAGCTAGTAGTAGCTTTAACTTCTTCAATAAAGTCATCATTAAGTTCAATGTAAGTTTCCTCAAGATCATCACTAGGAATTTCTCTGGACTCAGATGAATTAATAGGTGTACTAACATTTTCATCAGGAATTTCAGTGTTTTCAATTTGTTTAGATCTAGCAATTATAGCATCTAGGAAGGGACCTAGTGAACCAATTTCATCAAGCACAGTAGAAACATCATCAAAAGTATCGGAAGCATTTTTATATTCAGTAGAAGTAGTAGTGTGTGTAACATGTGGTGGTGTAAGGAGCTTACTCATTACAGACGGTGAATCAAGAGCAACAGAGGTTTTCAGAATTGTACCTCTCCTTGTAGTAGATGGTAATATAGGAACTTTTCCATCACGAGTTCTACCCATGATGAAAGGCTTGTAGAGAAAAATATCACGTTGAAGTGAGCAAATAAATAAATCTATTCTCCCCGGCAAAGGCGCCAGAAAATAGTCTTGATGACCCACAAGTATAGGGGATCGCAACAGTCTTCGAGGGAAGTAAAACCCAATAGCCAAACAATATTTATAAGCCTTAACAGATGAGTTGTCAGTTCAGCTGCACCTGAAAGTAGACTTGCTCACAACAATTTGCCGGTGGTAACAGTTTTATAGCAGCAACAGTAGTAAAATAATAGGAGTAAAATAGTAACAGGGGTAGCAATTGTGGGAAACAACAGGACTAACGTACTGTAGGCATACAGATGAATGAACGGGCGTTGCATGAATAAGATAGTTCATATAATAATCAAAACAAGGGCATTGCATATAGATAATAATAAGCATCCAAGTTATAGGCAAACCATAGTCATGTGTTCCAATTTAGTCGTACGTGCTCACAATGGGAAACTTCCACAACATGTTTTGTCCTACAAGCCCGTTGCAGCGGGGACTCAAGGGAAACTACTGGTAATTAAGGTGCTCCATTTAATAAAGCATCAGAAATAGAGATTACCCTCCCGCACAAAGGTTGATGATGAAGACGTCAAAACCAACCTCAAGGTCGAGTGGTCGTACCACGACTAGTACCACAACTCGCAGCAACTCGTGAGATTACACACATAAGGTGTAGACGACAACTCTAGGTCTCCGGCCTAGCGAAGTTTATGGAAGCATAGAGATGGACCGAAAAATAATAGCACGGCGGTGTGCTTATAGTAGAGAAATCTCAACTCCTAGCACAACTCCTAGCATAGAGATGGACCGAAAAATAATAGCACGGCGGCGGCCTAGCGAAGTTTATGGAAGACATGTTTGGAGAAAAGAGAGAAAATTGGATTGATTGGAAAAGGGGAGAGGTGCCCTTCTTTATAAAGGGGGAGGGGAGCCAACCTCCTTGCCTCCCCTATATGGGACTAAACCCACATGAGGATGCGGCCACGGGAGGGGCAGTTGCGGCCCCCATGGGCCCCATAAGGCCCATGCGGCTGGCTCCCCTTTGGCCTCCCTCCTTTTCCTCATTTTCCACTAATGGGCCTCTTTCTCCCGGAAGGCCCATTAGTGGAATACATGAATTTAAAAATAAAATAGTATTTAATAATCAATTACACTAATTAATAATAAATATATATTTCTTATTTATTTCGAGTCCCGGAAACCACTCCGACACCCTCCGATCTCCATCGGGCAATTCTCCTTTAATTCTGATACTCCTTCGAAACTCTATGATCTTCATCGGATAAATATAAAAACGATTCTGGCTCTCTTTATTCTCTTTGATACTAAGATCACTCTTAAACATCGTCTACTCTTAAGTGTGACACCCTACGGTTCGGGTCTACTCCAAACATGTCTGAGACACCTCTCTGACCAATGACCAATATCGGGATCTAGACATCCATAATGGCCCTTGTGCATCCATCGATCTTTTGCGTCGCTTGAACCTTAAACGTCAAGTACCCATGCCTCTTGCCATAGTGATGCTCTGTTTGTCCGAGACCTGATCGTCCGCTATCTCATACCCCATTCAGTCTCGTCGCCGACATAACAATTTTACTCGTTCCCGTGTTGTTGCATCTCTATGACCTAGTCACATGCTTGCAAGATAATTGATGCAACTCCACTGCGTGGGCCTAGATGTATCTATACTTCACTAGGATTGGCAAGACCCTCTCTTGATGGTACGCCTCAACATATCTCTTTCATTACCCAAGAGTCACGTTTATAATCACTCTGTTACAGTGTGAAGTTTGATGCAATCAAAGTAACTTTCAGGATAGCAATTAAATACAATCTCACGGTCAAAGACTATGGTACTATGTTTTCGTTATCATAACATTGAACTTAATTACTCGGCCTCGTCGTGATAAAACATAATGGGTGTGAGTCCATCACATCATTCACCAATGACATGACTCCGTTGTTGATGGTATAAATACCCATGATTAGGAAACCTTGATCATTTGTTGCCCAGCAGACTAGTATAACTAGAGACTACTAGGGACCTGGTTTGCTTACATACCACACATGTATTAATGTTTCCGCTTAACACAGTTATAGCATGGTATAAAACATTATGAACATAAGAGTTATGATAAAAATATCCTTTATTATTTGCCTCTAGGGCATAACTCCTTAGTTGCATCAACCCGTCAGTGCTATGACGTCCAGGACATGGCGCTAACGAAGAGAGAACAACCTTTTAGTGTGGTTATGGTGGTAGAACCAATAAGGTAGATTATATCTATATGAGACGTGTGTTTCTCAACACATGCGAGAGACCCAAGAGCCAATTGTGGGTTTTATCCCATTGGAGTGGGGGTCCTTTATATAGTGTGAGGGATGGGGACTTTCCTTGGGAAAGGAGTAAGCCTTCTCCATGGTGTGGCCAAGCTAGGGAAGCCGCACCCTTGCACCATTCCACTTCCCCAATTCGGATTGGACTCCTAGTCCAATAGGAGTCTTTTCCTTTTGGGGCTTCTCCTTCCTTTTTATTTCCCTTTAATTTTGAAAATTTTCAATTATTTCCAAAATAAAATAAGGAATCATGGCGGATGTGGTGCGCCTTCCCTAGTGGGGTTGGGGCCCATGCGGAAACACCACACGATGTGTGGCGCCACCCCAGTCCCCTTCGTCACTCCCCCTCCCCTTCTCGGGTTTGTTGGAGAATCTTCTGGAACCCTATGACCGTATAGATAAAATCATTGAACTTATCCACTAATATCAGAAAGATATTTCTCACATCCTTGGACATATCATGTCCTCCCGTTTCTCTCCTAAATAATTATGCCTTCCACATGCATTATTTTTCTCTCATGATAACTTCACCGTAACCTCTGATTGACACCAGAATTGTTCATGTGACATCGGAATGACTTCGACAATTCTCATAAACCATTGTAACTACAAAAAACTCTAAATTAAAGATTGATATTGCTTAAGCGTGTGACTAGGAAAGATAAGGTAACACATAGTCATATTCTGGAACTTATAACCAATAGCGGAACCATGGACGTCGATGATGGCTCATGTGCATTCACGAAGGAAGAGAGAACATTTTAGTTACTCATTACTCGTGTCCCATTAAATTCACGATACCAATGAAATCAAGAGGTGAGAGAATGTGCTCTAGTGTGATCAAACTGTTTGACCATAACACATATAAAACTCATACACATATCATTCTCATTTTTTCGTACATATCCCTAATATTCTTGTGATAAATCACACTGTGATATTGAGAGGATCCAGAGGATGTATCTCTCCTTGTTCTGGAGGATTTAAGTGCCATTCTTGACCGATCTCAGTTCCACTACACACCCTAGGACATACTCAAATATCATCGTTATAATGTCATGTTACAGTAGATGTTTGATAACATCCAAAGCACAACTTTCAATGTGCGGTCACTAGATATTCTGATAGTAAAGGGACCTTAGAGCATCTCCACTCATGCCCCCAGGAGCCCCCAGGCAACTTTTTCCGCGCCGACGGCCAAAAAAATCCCCACTCGTGCCTCCAGGACCTTGATTTTCGCCGGATTCGTCAAAAAGATCACCCGGCGATACCAGCCCACACCCAGCGCACCGGGGGGCTCACCGGGGCGCGGACAGCCGCAGCGTGGACGGGCGTGGGGCTGGCGCGGTACGGATGGGCGTGAGAACGGGCGCAACGAGTGGAGAACTTTTCCCCCGCGGGCCAAGTTTTTCATCGGCGCAACCCCAGGAGGAGGCAAAAACACCTCCTGGGGGGTCTCGACAAGTGGAGATGCTCTTAGCTAATGATAATTCCATACTCATTTTTCTAAATCATTACAACATTTAGTTTGTCTCTTAGCAAGATCATATACTTGTGTCGGTTCGGTACTATTGTTATCCCAACAATGTACCCTAATAGTTGATTGACTTATCAAAATCCATGATCAGACAAACGTAATCATCTTAGAACATCCGTGCTAATCTTAGAGACAAGATTAGAAACACTTGCTTGTTATATCTCTACACCTGATTTTAGATTATCCTTTGAATACTCACTATTCAAGTATCACCACGGTTATAGCACAAATATATAAACTTAATAATAAACTTGGAGATAAATAGTAACTTAATATTATTGTCTCTATGGTATATCTCCAACAGTACCGGGACTAATTGGGCAGTTGCGACGACGCCGCTAGGACGCTGACAACGGGTGAACTACGTGAGATAACAGTGTGAGGAAGACGGGAGTAGTGGTGAGTGGAGGAGGCATGGGCAGAGTGGTCGGTCATACATGAAGAACTGGCCATGTGTTCATGGCTATTATTTGCAACAAGAGGAAAAAGGAAAAGAAAGAGAAAATCCTTGAGAAGAGAAGGAAACCGGGGAAAAGTACACGATAGAGAGTTCTCGCCGTGCCACTTGTGGCGGACGAGCTTCATGTTGTTAAGCTGGCGTGGACCAACACCACCTATTGATTGAACCCATGGCGCTTCAGATGGCCGCCGAAGAGAGAGTCTAATAATGCGGACGAACCTCTTGACATGAAAAATGAGAAGCATCATTTCGACAACCACAAGAATGGCCACAACCCATAGGTCAAAGAAGCAGGGAGAGTATCTAAACAATATTCAAGAGTAACGCCCATAAAATTAGAGGAAATCAAGAACATCGGTAGCCTGACTGAATAGGAAAAAATAAACCGTGAATAATATCCGATGGAAGTACAGAACGACGAAGATGGTGAGGACGAACAGCCACGAAGCAAGGGAACGCGGGCCTAGATCTAATAGAGAACATGATACTTCGAAGTTGGTGAGGACGGGGCGGAGGCGTTGGGGCGACGATCACGGTGAGAAACCGATAAACTCTTTTGATCTGGTACTAGAACCTCATCTCCAGTTTGACAAAGCGATGGCATGGGCGACGACCACGGGGCGCATCCGGTCAGCTCCATTGATCCGACCAACTCACCGGTATTCATCTTTCCTTACAAGGCGCAGCAGCGGAAATCGAGATGCAACATGAGGGTGTGGGAGGAGGAAGAGGAATAGCGAGCATGGAATCGACAAGAGTCTTCTAGAGACTTCATGTTGGTCCAACATACAGACGAGGTTGCTTCATAGGCTGAAGGATCCCAGGGTGATGGTTAAGTTGGACATCGCGCGAGCCTTCGACTCGGTTTTGTGGGGGTTGCTCTTCGAGATCCTACGTAAATTAGGGTTTGGGCCGAGATTTTGCGAATGGGTGGCTATCCTCTTATCCACCGCAAGCTCGAGGGTGTTGCTTAACGGTGATCCCGGCCCCCCGGTTTGGCATAGGAGGGGCTTACGTTAGGGGGACCCCCTTCCCCCAACTGTTCGTTTTGGTGATCAACTCACTGAACTAGCTCCTCGCTAAGGCTGTGGATTTGGAGATCCTTCGAAGGGTGGCACGTCAGGACCTAGTAACTATGGTTTTGCTTTATGCGGATGACGTGGTTATCTTTTGTCATCCTGACTAAAGAGAGTTGCGCAGGCTGCGAGACATCCTCGCGCTTTATGGTGGCACATCGGGCCTTCACACCAATTTTGCCAAATGTTCCATCTCGCCGATTGGGTGTGACGAGGCACTTGCGGCGGAGGCAGCAGACGTAATGGGTTGCCTGGTTGCCCCCTTTCCGGTGAAATATCTGGGCATCCCGCTAGGTCTACGCAGGCTCCCCACAGCGGCGCTGGACCCGGTTATCGACAAGGTTGCGGACAGACTCCCGACTTGGAAGGCGGCTATGATGCCTAAGGCGAGAAGATTAGCTCTTATCAAGGCAGTTCTGGCCGCGATTCCATTACACCAGCTCATGGTCCTTGGCACCAACAAGAAGGCTCTCAAGAGGATTGAGAAGATATTCAGAGGTTTCCTATGGACGGGACGCGCGGCTGCCCAGGGGGGCACTATCATGTTAACTGGGCTAGGGTGTGCCGACCATTGCGGCTGGGAGGCCCGGGGATTCCGGATCTGGTACGCACGTCTGTGAGTCTCAGGGTGCGTTGGTTGTGGAGGATGCATACGGATCAAACGCGCCCTTGGCGGGGACTAGACATGCAATTCTCAAGGGTGGAGCGCAGGATCTTTGAAGTCTCCACGGAAATGCGCTTAGGGGACGGGTCTACGGCTCTATTCTTGCAAGATAAGTGGCTAGAGGGTAGTTCACTGGGGGACGTGGCGCCGGCCTTGGTGCCAATCATCCCCAAGCGTACGAGGAAGCGCAGGACTGTCCGCGAGGCGCTGACAGAGCGCCGGTGGATCGAGGACATTGCAGGGGCCTTGAGCCCGATTGCGCTCATGCAATATGTCACGGTGTGGACTTTGGTCCAAGGGGTGCAACTTTCTCCAGCACCGGATACCCTTATCTGGCGTTGGACTCCGGACAAACAATATTCCGCCAAGTCCTGCTATGTTGCTCTATTCGAGGGGGCAACCATCTCGAGATCTTGGAAAGTAAACCGGAAATCTTGGGCGCCGCCAAGGGTGAAGTTCTTCATCTGGTTAGCATGCATGGACCGCTGCTGGACGGGAGAGAGACTAGCCCACCGAGGCCTACCCCACCAGGACTCATGTGTACTCTGCGACCAGGAGGAAGAGTCGATGCATCACATTCTCACTGGATGCCCCTTCTCTCGTACGATATGGCATGAGGTGATGTCATGGATCCGATCAATGGCTACACCTTCGGTTGTGGAAGATGATTTCGTGGATTGGTGGACACGGACGCTACAGGCCACCCCCCGTCTACTGCGCAAGGGTTCCTCCTCGCTCTTGATGCTCACGGCATGGTAAATCTGGAAGCACCGGAACGCGATCATCTTCGACAATGCAAGACCCTCAGTTGGCGCTCTGATAGAATGCATCAGGACTGAGCCTCGTTCTTGGGTGAGCGCGGGGGCTAGCGGCCTCACACTACTTCTCTCTTAGCTAGTGGGTTGAGTTCTATGCGGTGGGGTTGCCTGCTTTCAAGGCTTGTACATAAACTCTCTTTTTCTATCAATGCATCGAAACGCAAAGCTTTTGCGTTTTCGCAAAAAAGAGTCTTCCAGAGAAGTCCGGACACGCGTGAAGAATTTAGAGGAGAGAGCTACCACGGTGTGTCGCAGGCCACAAATTTGTCGCTGGCCCACAACGACCAAAGCATCGACCGCGCATGACCAAGTGAAAATGCAGGGAAGGGACGCACGAGATGAAATGTGAATGCGAAACATGCGTCTTCGACGTAAGAAACATGGTCGTGACCATTAAAAATTGGAGAAAAACAAAAACTCACGCTGTTTTAGATGGTACTTATGTCTCTACAGAATGTTTATAGGAATAGCATAACACAAAGCCTTTTGGAATAAACAACACCACCTCTACCAACGGTGAAAAGAAGCAAGGGGCTAGCAGGACCAATGATCGCACGCTCTCTATGACTTTCCTTATACTCCCTCCGTTCTAAAATGTACTTACGATTTTCCAAATATTGACCAATCAAATTAAAATAAAAACTGCCGATAGTACCAGAGTTTAGGGCCTGTTTGGTTGGGAGATTTTCTCATGTAATTAGATTACACCGTGACCCGATCCCGTTAGAATATGTTTGGTTGGCCCAACCCGTAAACTCATAGCGTGTAAACGGATACAACCCCCCCCCCCCCCCACACACACACACACACACCTCCCTTTGTTAACAGTTTGCGTTACCGAAGGTCGAAAAAAACATTTGTCTCCATCCCCTCTCGTCTCTGCCCCGACCACAATCTTCTCCAAAGCGGTGGCGCTGGTCAAAACGGAGGCAACATGTCTCCCCCACCCTCTCTCGCCCTCCCACGGGAGGAGCAGTCGCCAGAAGAGCGACGGTGGCCGCCGATCCTCTTCACTGCTCAGTGTTCTTCATCGTTTGTCTCCCCATCAACTTCCTATATGCCACGAGCAACTCTCCATGGGAGCTCCAGCGGCCCGGCGTGGGAGGTAGAGGCGGCAGTCGTGGCCCTTCAGATCTGATTTTCTCCTTCAGATATCTTCCCCGTTACCGTTACCATGTCGTACCAAGCAGATTAAGAAAAAATTCGAGTACATTGCAATACCTCAGTAACCCGATCCCCTTACC
The DNA here is from genome assembly GCA_028641055.1 of Alopecurus myosuroides. NCBI lineage: Eukaryota > Viridiplantae > Streptophyta > Magnoliopsida > Poales > Poaceae > Alopecurus > Alopecurus myosuroides. The sequence continues at coordinate 146,674,783 of CM054060.1, forward strand.
GTTTACGTTTACGCTGGAAGAAACATACACGTTCTTAGTTCCTCGTGTCGGTATTGTTTTATTTTCGGTATTGGCTTGATTTATTTGGCCCACTGTACTGCTAAACCCTTGACTTTGTCACTACTACCTATAGAACCAGTACGTACAAGGGAGCCATTTGGTTGCGTATTGGAGGCCGACTTGAATTTGAGAAGAAATTGTTATGAAACTGAGAGGAACAAACAAGGAGATACCGACATGTGTTAGATTGTGAATCTGATGGTACACGCACCAATCCATTGGCACCTCGGATGAATTGTAGTTTGACATGGCTATAATGGTACAGAAATAAATATGTTAGAACACGAAATTTAGTCAGCTTTTCAGCATTGGAGAAATACAATGAAAAAAATAAGACAGACCAGAACTCGGGTCCAAATTAATCGAGTACTATTTTTTTTTTACGGAGTAATGAAATCACAGAGACTTGCCAAACCACGTATGGGACTCGGCTAGCGACACCACATATCCCCCCTCCCCCCCCCCCCCCCGTTTTTTTTCGGCGCGCCTCCCTTTCCACCCCGACGATGTCGTCGTCCGACGTGGGAGTGGTTGCGTTGCTCGGCTTGTAGATATAGTACCCTTTCTTTGTTTCGATGGTTTGCTTCAGGTTGTGTTGTGGAGTAGGGCACCGGCTCTCATCGGCCAGATCTGGTGCGCACTTGCTCTGATCTTAATCGTCGCGCAGCTCCGGTGGCAGGAGCGGTTGCAGACGGAGGTGCTCTGGCGAGTCATCTCGGAAAATAAGGTCGTCTTCCCCGCCCCCTCGAGTATTCCTGCTCCTGTGCTTGGGTGTGGCACTGGCAGGTTTGGCGGCCCGTCTTCATCGAGCTTCCATGGTGGAAGGTAGTTGACGGCGGAGCAGGCGCAACTCGATTCAATAAGCACCCCATATGCCCCCTTCGTGGTTGATGTTCGTCTGCTGTGTTTTCTCCTTCGACCGGCCGTGGTGGTGTGGATTGGAGGAAATCGGTGGTGCTGATTAGCGATGATGGAGGAGGTCGAGAAAGCTCAGATGCTGATCTTCTATGGAGCAGATTCTCGGTGGCACAAGTTCGGCCACCGACCGACGTTGTTGGCTGTCAGCAGCTCCAAGCCATGGCGCCTTTGTTGCGTCAGGCTATCTTCAACCTCGCGAGGAAGCTTCTTCGAGGTCGTTGAACGGCGCGTTTTCCCCATCCTACAGCAACTGGTTCCGTCCCCGCTACTTGCGTGGGGAGTCGTGGGGCGGCATGTGTCTTCTTCAGCGACGGCAAAGGCGAAGGACTTGATTGCTTTTTTAGTTCTTCGTTCGGGGTTTGTTTACAAGTTGTCTTGGGCCTCCTTGTAATTTTTCCATCTTCTGAGGCCCCTCTTGTAAAGTGTACTCCGCCGCTGTTCACTGCATGCAGCATCTAGGCCTTCGGGGTCTTTCCCTGTTCAAGAAAAAAAAAACCACACCACGTATGAAGCAACCACACCGGCCACCGACCACACCGCCGAGAAGTAGCACGATAAATCGCGAGCAGGAAGCAACCCCCGGGGGTACAAACCAAAGAGGAGAGGCAATCTGGCCGTCCCTATCCGCTCCCCTGACGTGGCGCGTTTGGGGCCACCGGCTGCTGGTCATGCCCTTGACCGCCTGGTGGGGGGATCCCGTGAGGCGACAGCCCGTGTGGCCCGTCAACCGTGCGCGCGGACACGTGCGGCAGTGGGGACGACCGGGTCATCCGATCAGATCGCAAAATCAATCGGGCGCGGGGCTATGCGACGCGCTGGCATATTTGCCCGGTTTGGACGATGGCGATGTGACGCGTGATGAGGAGCGCGACAATACCCTGGTCGTACGCCGTCTCCCCCCAAACATGTGGGGCGCCAGTGCCCAGGCGACGCGTGGTCGGGTGCCAGGCGGAAGGGCTCGGATTCCTTGCGTTTCGATGAGGAAAAGGGTCGGATCATGTACGCACATTTAATTTGATGCCGTGCCTCGTGTGGCATTGGTAATGCCTGGCGAGGAGTACAACGTAAATCAGTGTGGCGGTGTGGCCTCGCAGGCCGACACCACGAATTTGCTTTACCTGGCACCAAACAGTAGTACTCCCTCCTAGTTATTGGATGTTTCAAGAGTCAAGACGGTCAAATGGTTTGGAAAACAGAAAAAAAAATAAAAAAGGATATTTAAAAGAAAAGAAAATGTTACTCCTCCAATCTATAGTAGGAGTACTTACTTCCTCCGTCCACGAATAAGTGTACATCTAGTTTTACATTTAGTCAAACTTTTTAAACTTTGACCAAATTTATAGAAAATTATAGCAATATATATGACATTAAAATGATATATTTTAAAACTTCATGTTAAGACAAATCTATTGATATTAATTTGGTGTCATAAATGCTATTACTTTTCCCGATAAAATTAGTCAAAGTTTAATAAATTTGAGTGCCGAAAAAGGAAAACGTACACTTTATCGTGGACGGAGGGAGTATTTATTATGGGTCGGAGAGAGTACTAGATCCGCTAGATAGATTGGCGAGAAGAGGTTGGGACAACTGTGGGAGATATAAACTTTGTAACCAAGAACAAGAAACGGCGACCCACCTCATCTTCAAATGTAGGCTCACGACTAGAGTTTGGAGTGATATCAACGGATGGTTGGGTATTCATGGCATATCCCCTTCGGATTGGCACTGTCGAGACATCGTAGTAGTTTTCATAGACGGGGTGCCATGAGACTACGGTAGAGACGTGGGGTAACGTGATCGCGTGGTGGACAGTGAACACAGGATTTACCCAGGTTCGGTACGTCGCGACAGTACGACGTGCCTACTCCTGCACTTCTCACTAATCAGGACTAAAGCCTGGATATAGAATTACAATGTGAGGTTTAGATCTAGCTATTCGCAGAGGATCAACTTCCCGGCGAGTTAGCCTATAGCCTCTTCTCTGTTATTCGTTATCAAATTTATCTCCCGTCCGGCTTTATATAATAGCCGGATTAGGGCTTACAGAATAGGAAACCTAGAAGACTACGGTAACTATAACTTGGAAAGTAAGGAATCCGTCTTCTCCTCCAAGCCAGATCACGTGGGCCGTGATCCGGGTCCTTCTAGAATCCGGCTTCTGTGCGTCAAGTTACTGGGCCGCCCAATGGACCATAGCCCACTACCACTTGGGCCACCCTGGTAATCCGGCACTTTGACTACCATCTTATATACCCCTATTTGGTATATATCCGACAGTAGCCCCCAAGAAGGATAAAAACTCTGATTCGCCGTCTTTCGCCAAATGTGCTTTGTCCGAGAAATTTCAATCAACAGTCTTGATTCTTCTTATTCTTCTTTGAAAGAGATGGTAACGTGAAACTCGGAATCCTAAAAATCCGTCTTTTCTCTCACGATCCTTCGCGGAGAAGAAACTTCCTACGTCAGCGCTTTTAATCATGCTGACGTAAGGGTCGTTTGGGTTTCACGCGGGAAACCCAGTAACGTATCTCTGACAGATTCTCACGGGAAACGAGGAGATAGCCATCATTACCCTGTCGCTTCATTTTCCGGAATTTCCGGCGAGTGACACGCGTTGATCATCCAACGGTCAAAATAGCCGTTGGCACATATCTTGACGGATTTCTGGCTATAAGTAGTCGTCTTCGTCTTCGCTGAAATCCTTCCGCACCCTCACTCTCCACGCCATTGCTGGGCACGAGCCCTCGAGCGAATAACCATTCCCGAGCGCATATCGCACCCAGAGCACCACCGGAGTCGAAACGCGCCGCCACCTAATGGCATCCTCGCCATCTTCCCCCACTCGCTCCGCCGCGCACACCATCGACGAAATCATCAGCGACTTAGATCCACAGCTAGGATCTCCGACGCGCACCGGCGGCGAGCCGGAAAAGACCGCGGCTTCTGCGGCGGGCGGAGGAGATCTTTCCGCCGCCGCGAACGTTGCGGGCTCGAGCTCCGTACCTTCTCTGCCGTTCGCTCCCGAGACGGCGGAGGAGAAGATCACGCTTCTCAGCGACGAGCTCGCCGCTGCTGGAGCTAACGAAGAAACGGAATTTGTCGGCAACTGGAGTCCGAGCAATATTCCTCTTCCCCTCCTTCCACGAATGGCAAGGGAAGGATTAATAGTTAAAGGCAAATGGCGGAACTCGGAAGGTGAATTCGAGACCAAACCAAAAGACGGGGAACGCGTCCTCCTTACCTCTCACATCGCGAGAGGTATGGGTTTACCTCCTTCCGCCTTTTTCTTAGACGTCCTTAACTATTACGGCGTCCAGCCACATAATCTTACTCCAAACTCCATCCTCTATCTAGCTAGTTTCCAAGCCCTTTTTGAAGGGTATCTCGGGATAACTCCTAGTCTAGATTTTTTGCAATATTGCTTTGAGGTAAAACATAACATCACAGAAGGTATTTCTCCTATCTGCGGAACTATATCTTTCACCCTTCAGAAGTTCAGAGAAGATTGGTACCCAACGATAAAAATGCCGGAACCTGCCCAATCTTGGCTAGGTTCTTTCTTTTACCATCAGGACATCCCATTCCCTGGTAAGGAAACCGGGGTTCCTCCATTTGTTAATTCCGCCGCCATCCCTCGAGAGAGTTGGACAGTCGTAGCAGTACAAACATTGCCGGAAAACCTGATGAAGATAAAACGACGTATCGCCAAGCTTACTTCCTCTCAGCCTTCTTTAACTGGGAAGGATACCGTTTTATGTTGGTTTGGACGCCGCATTCAACCTCTTTCCTTTCGTTCCCGGCTTCTTTGTGAATACAAAGGCCAGAAGATAGCATGAGGGGGAAAGATAAGGCTTATACCAAGAATGATTTTATAAAGCGGCTTCACCAACTGGTCGCCACCAGCGATCAAATTGAAGAAAGTCTGGCGATTTATCACATGGAAAATCTGGTCCCAAAGGTATTTATACTTTTCCTTGCTTCCGGGTTTTCTTCAGATTAACTTCTTTCTCCGACTTTCAACATAACGTTAATTCTTTCCTAGTTCGACGAACTTCAAGGAGTTGATCTTGCTTCCGACATCGAGCTTAGCGAATTACATGCTAGCTTTTATAATAATCGGAAACGCAAAAGGCAAGTGACTTTCGGGAAAACGGTAACTGTTGACGGAATTCCCATCGCCACCTCCAGGTATTTTACTGGAGCTTCCCTAGTTATCGTTTTCCTTTGGTTCTTCAAGATTTTTATTTCTCGGATATTCTCCTTTCAGCCTTGCCCCAACTCCTCTGAAGACAAAGAAGTTGAAGAAACATAAAGCTGTTATCGAAGAAGAATCTTCTTCTGCAACCACGGGCGTGAGGGGGAGAACGGAAACACAGACGGGTGGAAATCTCCGGTCATCTGTTAACGAACCCATCTCCAATTTGGACAGCAATATCCGGATAAAGGAAGAACCATTCGACGACCTTGGATATATCCGTCCAGAGGCTAAGAAATTCTTCGCCCCTGCCCCTCTGATTCGCCCTTGGCCACAAGGCGGATTAATTGTTCGCAATGATTTCGTATTTTCACCTCGTCAGGTCATACAAGATGGCCTTCATCACGTTGGGATTCTTTTCTCGGACTATGCAAAAGAATTCAACGAGACTTTGGCAAACTTGCAAGAAATGAGCCAGGTAATACTTCCAGCCCCCAAGCATTAAGTTGAAAGCCTCGCTTCTTCTTAATGCTTCTTACTATGCTTGTTCATACTTAAGCATTTGGCTTTCATTTCCGTGTTGCAGCATTCTGCTGATGCCATAAACTTAGAAGTTTTTAATAAACTTAACATCAAGAATGAAGAGGTGAAAACCCTTCATTCTATTATTAAGTCTAAGGATAATGAGCTGGCATCATCTCAGCTACAGTTATCGGAAACAACAGGTATGCTTTTACTCTGTTTTATCCGGATTATCAATAAGCATTTTCCCGAGATATTTTTAAACTCGGAATTTTTTACTTGATTTTCAGCTGCTTTGGCTAAGGCCAAGGAAGTAGCCGAAGATGCCAGCAATGCCGAACGTCTTCGCAAGGAGAATTTGGACCTTCATAAGGAGCTTATGAAGGTTCAAGAAGAACTGGAAGCCAGTAATCTGGCCCTTGGAATTGCTCAATCCAAGGCTTCCGAACAGGCGCAGAAAGATAAATCCACTATCCAGGATTTGGAAAGTATCTTAATCCTTCGCCTAAAGGAATGTTCCGAAATTGACAAGGTTCTCGGTGAGTGTTGTTACATTTACCGATTCGTCCATGTCTTTCTATCTTTCTCTATTTTGTCACCTAACCTTTTTGGAGGCTTGTTTCGACAAACAGGAAATTATCCAGGTCTTTCTCGCATTGACAAAATCCGAGCCTTTGGTAAGGTATGGAATGCGATCAGAAATGCTGGAATGCAACTGATCAGCAAGTTCTTCCCTGCGAGTACCATAGAATTCTCGGAGATTTATAAACTTCCGGGTGTTATCCTGGAGGTGGCGGAATCCAGGGAGTCCTCCTTACGCTCCGCTGCACGGGGTGGTGCACGCATGGCCCTAGGCCTTATGCGTATGCATTACCCTGGTGCCAAATCTTGGCGTGTGGCATCCGGTATCCCTCAAGGATACACAGATAACCAACGAGCCAGCATCTTTGATGAAATCAAAGGCCATGCTACCAAGATTGCCTCTATGGTAAACATCTCTATCACCTATCCGGAAGAGAAGGTCCCTGAAGCCCCCGAGAATGACAGCAGTGACGAAGACTCGGATGCTTGAAGGGCTGTCCTGATCCTGGATGGCGGAACTTAAACAATAGGAGCATTACTGGACTTTTACAATGTAATTCATATTGTAATGTTTCTATTCTTTTTGTATAAACAAGAACTCCGCCTTTTGCAGTTTTAATTATGCAATTATTTGCAAGGTTTTCGGGTTTTAATATTCCTTTGCCTTCTAAGTTCTCTGGCTTATATGTTTTAACTGTCCTTAGTGTTTGAAAAGGCTCAATAGTATTATGAATCGTCATGCCGAGTAACTGGGTAGAACCGATCAGCTTGAACTCGAAAACATGGATCATACTAAAAGCATTTTTACTAACTAGCTTCAGTGACCCAACACATAAACAATCAGATAATACTTAGAGAAAAGTAAGGAATTTTTTGAAACTTGGGCACGCAGGCACAATCCGAGTTTCCTTTAGCCGTTAGCAAGCTGAAAGTCATTCAGTTTTTAAACACCGAGCACGCAGGCACAATTCGGGTTAACATTGAGTATTTTGTAAGATCATTGGGAAATAGATAAGGTGGAATCATGCTTTGTACTATAATGAACTTGTAAAAACATGGATATCAAAATTCCGACAACTTTATTTCATGATCTCAAAGATGTTTACATAGAAATTGAACTAAGTATAGAAGGGACGTAACTGCTGGATGCTCCAAGGCCTATTTGTCTCTCCTAGTTCATCGTCTATCTTTCCCTTTCTTTTGCGATTCGGCTTCTCGGGATAATCTTCCGTGTCTCGAATATCTACAAGATAATATGACCCATTTTTCATAGCTTTGCTGATTACAAATGGTCCTTCCCAGACTGGGGCCAATTTGTGCTTTCTTTGCTGCACCAATCTCAGCACTAAGTCACCTTCTTTAAAAGAACGATGCCTGATTTTCCGACTATGGTAATGTCGCAAACCTTGCTGGTAGATGGCGGATCGTTGAAGCACAAGCTCTCGTTCCTCTTCTAGGAGATCAACGGCATCCTGTCGTGCATCTTCGGCGTCTGAATCATCGAACTCTTGCACTCTTGGGCTGTCATGGATCATGTCCGTTGGAAGAATAGCTTCCGCACCATAAACTAGGAAAAACGGGGTTTGCCCGGTTGACCTATTTGGCGTCGTTCGAATACTCCAAAGCACGGAAGGTAACTCTTCTACCCATGCTCCAGCTGCTCTGTGTAGAGGAGATTCGAGTCTTGGGCGTATTCCTTGCAGGATTGAGCTATTCATTCTCTCAACCTGTCCATTGGATTGCGGGTGTGCCACAGATGCGAGATCTAGGCGAATTCCCGTTTGTCGGCAATATCTTGCCAACTCCCCAATGGAGAAATTTGTCCCGTTGTCGGTTATTATGCTGTGTGGAACTCCGTATCTCATTACCAAGTCAATGATGAAATTTCTGGCAGTTGCACCATCCAGCTTTTTGATGGGTTTGGCCTCCACCCATTTGGTATACTTATCCACTGCTACGAGTAGATGTGTAAGTCCACCTCTTGCAGTTTTGAAAGGTCCCATCATATCTAGCCCCCAGACTGCAAACGGCCATGTAATGGGGATAGTTTTGAGTGCTTGGGCCGGCAAATTAGTCTGCTTGGCGTAATATTGACACCCAGCGCACGTATTAACTATGTGCTCAGCATCTGTCTTGGCTGTTAGCCAGAAAACCCAGCGCGGAATGCTTTTTTAACTATGCTTTTTGATTGAGCATGATGTCCGCAATCTCCGGCATGGATTTCTTCCAGTATTTCTCGTCCTTCTTCTGGTGAGATACACCGCTGAAAAATTCCGGAAGTACTGCGTTTATACAGACAATTGTCAATTACCACGTATCCTTTGCATCGACGCTGTATTTGTCTTTGCAAGACTTCGTCTGCTCCCTCCGGGTACTTCCGATTGACTAAGAAGTTTAGATACGGAATTGTCCAGTCCGGTTTGACGAGCATAACTTCAATTGATTCGGAAGCCAGAGGATAATCAATATCTCCACCTTTTATGGATGGCTCGTGCAAATGCTGGACGAATACACCTGGTGGTAAGGTTTTTACCCTCTCTGATCCCATGCGGGCTAACACATCCGCGTTCCAATTTTCCTCCCTTTTGATGTGGAGTACTTCAAATCCAAAGAAACAGATGGCGAACTCGTCCACCGTTCTCCGTATTCGGCCATTATAGGGCTTTTGGCGTCCCAGGTTTGGTTAAGCTGATGCTGTACCAAATCCGAGTCCCCATAACACAAGATGCGCTTTACTCTTATTTCCTTTGCAATATGCAAGCCATGAAGCAGAGCTTCGTATTCTGCCACGTTATTACTGGCGTTGAAGTGTATTTGCAATACGTACTCCATTGTGTCTCCCTTAGGGGATTTTAAGACCACACCGGCGCCAGCGCCCTCCTTCATCTTGGATCCGTCAAAGTGCATGACCCAGTATTCGGACTCCGGCATTGGTGTTTTCTCCATTGCTTCCATCCAGTCAGCGACAAAATATGCCAAAACCTGGGATTTTATTGCCGTCCTTGGCTGATACTTAATGTCAAAGGATGCTAGCTCGATACCCCATTTGGCGACTCGGCCAGTTGCCTCCGCATTGTTTATAATGTCCCCTAGTGGTGCTTTACATACCACCGTTATGGAATGCCCTTGGAAGTAATGGCGCAGTTTTCTTGATGCGAAAAACACACCATATGCCAATTTTTGATAGTGTGGGTACCTCTGTTTAGATTCGGAAAAAACTTCACTTATGTAATATACCGGATGTTGGTCTGGTATGCTTTGTTCGTCTTTCTTCCGCTCCACAACGATTACCGCACTAATAACCCTGTTTGTATCCGTGAGGTACAATAACATAGGTTCTTCGTCTTTTGGGGATGCCAAAATCGGAGCTTTCATCAAAGTTTCCTTTAACTGGGTTAACGCTGCATCAGCCTCTTCTGTCCACTCGAACTTGTCGGATTTCTTCAGCAACTTGTAGAGTGGTAAGGCTTTATCCCCCAGCCGACTAATAAATCTGCTGACGGCAGCGGCGGAACCCGTCAATCTTTGGACATCTTTCACACACGTAGGTTTTGAGATGTTCAAGATGGCTTTGATCTTTTCCGGGTTAACCTCTATTCCTCTGTGAGAAACGATGAAACCCAGAAGTTTTCCTAAGGGAACCCCGAATACACACTTAGATGGATTTAACTTCATCTTGTAGGTGCGCAAGTTTTCGAAAGTTTCTCGCAGATCCTCAAGGAGTGTATCTTTTTCCTTGGTTACGACAGCAATATCGTCCACGTAAACATGGACGTTTTTGCCAATCTTACTATGCAAACAACGTTGCATGCAACGCTGGTAAGTTGCACATGCGTTCTTCAGGCCAAATGGCATGGTTACGTAATAGTACGTCCCGTATGGGGTTATGAAAGAAGTCTTAATTCGATCTTCCTTTTTCATGCGTATTTGGTGGTACCCGGAGTATGCATCCAAAAAGCACAAAAGCTCAGAGCCTGCAGTGGCATCTATTATTTGATCGATTCGCGGTAACGCGAACCTATCTTTCGGACATAATTTGTTCAAGCCTGTGTAATCTATACACATTCTAAGAGCAGTAGTGTCTTTCTTCGGTACTAATACCGGATTTGCAGACCATTCAGTGTGGATTACTACCTGGATGAAATCTGCTGCTAAAAGCCGGATGATTTCCTTGTCGATAGCCTTCCGTCTTCTTCCGTCAACTCGACGGAGACCTTATTTGACGGGTTTTGATCCTGGAATCACCTTGAGTTGGTGCTCAGCAAGTTCCCTGGGTACGCCTGGCATGTCAGCTGGACACCAGGCAAAAATATCCCAGTTCTCACGGAGAAACTTGATGAGCTCGCCTTCCTATTTGTCGGTCATCCCAGTCCCTACAACGATGAATTTTGTCGGATCTTTGGGATCTAGGATTACCTGTCTTGTATTCTCGGACGCCTTGAAGCTGTCTGCTGGCTTCCGGGTTTCTTTTCCTGCCGGCATTTCTGTCGGCGATACCTCCTTGGCCAATTCCTTCAGTTCTTCCTTTGCTATGACTCTCTGAGCGCAAAGGGCGTTTTCTTTCTCCAACTCGTTTGCCAGCTTGAAGTCACCAGCTATGGTGATTACTCCTCCTTTTGGTCCTGGCATCTTCAGCTTGTTATAGATATAACAGGATCTTGCCATGAATTTGGCGAAAGCTGGACATCCGAGTATTGCGTGATACACGCTTTCGAACGGCACTACTTCGAAGGATACTTTCTCCTGCCGGAAGTGATCTTTATCTCCGAAGGTGACATCTAGGGAAATTTCTCCTAGGGATCGTGCTTGTCTGCCAGGAACAATGCCATGGAAGCGTATGTTGCTGTAATTGAGTTGGGACTCGGAAATCTTCAGATGCTTCAGTGTATCCAGGTACATTATGTTAATGCTGGATCCTCCATCCATAAGCACTCTTCTTAGACTAGTTTTTTCTGGACAATAGGGCTTACGACAAGAGTTTGTGTGCCGGGTTCAGGGATATTCCCGGGATGATCAGACTGATCCCAGGTAATTGGTGTGTTCGAGTACTTCAAGAATTTCGGGGTTGCCGGAACAACCGCGTTTATTTCTCGAAGTGTTCTTTTGGCCACCTTTGCTGACGGAGTTGCTAGGAATGTTAGCATTGCTTCTCCATCAACTCTCGGAAATTTGGGTTCGCCCTTTCGCTGTTGTTCCTGGATTTTTTCATCAGTGTCCGATTCACTGTCTTCTTTTTCAGCTTCTGGCTTTTGTTTGGCGGGTTTCCTTTTGGAGCCCTTCCCCTTATTTCCGGATCCTGCACTGCCTTTCATGTGCTTATTCAGCCGGCATTGCGCGTTTGTATGGGTGGGTTTCCCAAATTGTGCATGGTGGACACAGGGTTCCGACTTAATCCTCTCTCACTCCTCTGGAGTGTAGTTGATTGGATCTGGACTGCGTCCTTTCCACTTATTCCCTTTTTCACTTCCAAAGGCTATGTTGACCTCTTTGGGTTTTGTCGTTGTTTCTGGAGTTCCTTTTTTGTCAAAACGAGGAGTTTTCTTGGCAAGTATCAGTGATTCGATATTGCCCCCTCTTGCTCTGATGTCGTCTTCGGCTGCGGCGTGTTCGTTGGCGGTTGTAAGCATAGATCCGAGATCTTTGTGTTGTTTGGAACCAACCATGAACGGTACAAGTCCGGGTTTTAGGCCATTGACGAAAGCATGCATTGCTTGTACGTCATTTACTCCAGAACAACTATTCTTCATTGCCGTCCATCTGGAGATGTAATCCACGTATGGTTCATCCTCGAATTGGGTGCAACAATTCAGCTGGTTGATGCTGTTCGGGCGTTTGTACGTTCCCCGGAAATGCTGAGTAAATACTCTAGCCATATCATCCCAGCTGTCGACAGTTCTTGCTGGTAATCCATTGATCCAATCTCTGGCTCCGTCCAGTAACATTAGGGGAAGAAACTTGACAGCTTCCAGGTCTGTCCCATTGTTGATCTGGACGGCTGTATAATAGTCTGAGAGCCAGGTGTCCGGGTTTGTGCTACCGGTGTATTTCTGGTACGTTGGACCAACTTTGGCGAAGCCAGAATGCAGGGTTATCCTTCGGATCCTGTCAGTGAAACACTTAGGACCAAAGTATAGATCATCCTTTTCCGCTCTATCAATGTGTGCGGAATATCTTCCAGCTGAATGGACAGAAGGGGATCTACTCCTTTCTTTTCCATTGTTGCGCGGACGCGCTTTTCCGGGATTGTATCTATCTCTTCCATGATCACGCCCTTTTGGATTAGGCGGAGTCCTGCTCCTGTGCCTTTCTTTATCCTTAGGAGGTGTCCGGGATCTCTCACGTCTGTGAGGTATATCGTATCTTCCGGCTTTCTCAGCTGGGTTTCTCGGAGGTGGCATTGTTTTGCCGACATTCCGGTATTTTTCTTCCCGATCGTGGGGTTTGAGTCCACCTTTCGGGGGATGGGATCCGGTTCGGGACGCTTCATCCCTATTGTCGGGGTTTTTCTTATCTTTTCTCAGATCCTCTTTTTTATCCTTTGAATTGTCGGGGTTTTTCGGGGGATGGGATCCGGTTCGGGACGCTTCATCCCTATTGTCGGGGTTTTTCTTGTCTTTTCTCGGATCCTCTTTTTTATCCTTTGAATTGTCTGAATCTCCAGGTTCCTCTGGTCCAGGTGCTCCAGCGGCGCAAGTAGCTGTTTTGCATAGGGCGGAGTTATTCTGCAGTCTTCCTGATCGCTCTTGGGCCCGCTGTTGTTGTTGCAATGCTTTTCCTAGGAAAGCATACACCCCCTGGAGCTTTTCACCATTAGAGTACAAGTCATTGTTGAGGATGGCAAACGCTGCTTCCGCGTTTTCTGCTGCAGTTTTGTATATTGGTTCGCCTCTGGCATCTTTGCCGTTTACCTGCTTTTGGCAAGATGGGTTGTGAAACCTTTCTTTTGGTGGCAGTACTTCCGGTCTTACGATTCCGGGTAACCTTGTAGGTTTAATGCCAGATCTATTCTTTCTCTCGTACTCCTTGATTTCTTCCTTCATGAGTTTAATGTCATCCTGGGTTTTTTGGAGGTGTTCGCGAGTTCTGAGTAGATGTTGCTGTTGCCGTTGGAAAGCTTGTCTCCTGGCTTCCAGCATCTCAGGGGGTTCGTTTAATCCCACTGGCGTTTGCAACAGCTGTTGTTCTTCCTGTTCCGTCATTGGCGGAGCAAGGATTTCTTTGATTTTCTTCTCCGCAGGCTTTGTTCCGCTAGCATCCCCTACTTCCAGGTTTTCATCGGCTAGATCAACTGATTTTTTCTTCCGGATTTTATATTGGAGTTTCTTAGCAGCACGGTTCTTCTTCTTGGAAGAGAGGGAGGCTTTTTGACAGGCTCATCTTCTGTCAATTCCTTTACATTAGGAAATATCGGAGAAGTTTCTCCGTCTTCTCTCTCTTCCTCTGGCGGAGGAGTTTTAGGGCTTTCCTGACTGCCGGCGTCCGTGGTATCAGCCGGTTTCGCCATTAGTACTTCATGGAATCCCTCTTGAAAAGATTTAACTTTCCTTTCGAAGGCGTCCGCGTCTTCGTCTTCGGAATCGAAATCATCTGATCCGGTTTCTGATTCTAATCTTGCCTCAATGGCGGCTAGTACAGAGTCAGCTTCCGAGTTCATCGTCACGTTGATAGATGTCGGATCTTCCGCCTGTATGACGGGTGTCGGATCTTCCGTTTCTGTGACGGGTGTGTTTTTGTCTGCCTCTTGCACGGGATTTCCGTCATCCGTGTTTTCGCCGACTTCGGATTGCACCATGCCGATAAAGTGTGTATCACTTTTTTGTCGGCGATCTGAGCAGAATACGGTATCATAATCATCTTTGACTGGGTATAGGGCGGGTGGGAAATATTTGCTTCCACCGTAAAACCCCATTGCTTCTGCAGTGAGTCCGATAAAGATGTTAGCAGATCCGATCGGTAACACGCAGGCACTTACCAGGTGGTTTTGCGCCGGTATGTAGGATCCGTTGTCGAGGAAGCGTCTGACGTCATCGTCGAACTCCAGGCTTCCGACAGTGATTGATCTTCCGATTCCGCCGAGTATCCCAGATCGGAACTTCACGCCTGACGCCGTTTGCCCCACGGTGGGCGCCAACTGTCGAGACATCGTAGTAGTTTTCATAGACGGGGGTGCCATGAGACTGCGGTAGAGACGTGGGGTAACATGATCGCGTGGTGGACAGTGAACACAGGATTTACCCAGGTTCGGTACGTCACGACAGTACAACGTGCCTACTCCTGCACTTCTCACTAATCAGGACTAAAGCCTGGATATAGAATTACAATGTGAGGTTTAGATCTAGCTATTCGCAGAGGATCAACTTCCCGGCGAGTTAGCCTATAGCCTCTTCTCTGTTATTCGTTATCAAACTTATCTCCCGTCCGGCTTTATATAATAGCCGGATTAGGGCTTACAGAATAGGAAACCTAGAAGACTACGGTAACTATAACTTGGAAAGTAAGGAATCCGTCTTCTCCTCCAAGCCAGATCACGTGGGCCGTGTGTAACATCCCAAGTATGAAAAACAACCATTAGAATGTTTGCTCTTTGTTAATTTATGTTTTGCATCATGTCATCATAAGTTTTGCATTTGTTTTCCATTTGTTCTCCCTTGTTTTTCAATTTGAATTTTCAAATCAAATTTCTAATCTATTTGTTTCATACTTGGTTCTGTTACAATGTTTCAAATAAAACTTGCAATCAAACCAATCATTTGTTTCTAATAAACTTGAAATTTAAAAGCTATTAAATTGTTTAAGTTTCATTAATTCAAATTCACTCAAATTCAATTAAAATACAAACAGCAACACAATTTGAAATTTTTGAAAACACAAAAGTTTGCACATTGGTGCTTTTATAATAAATAACTTATAAACATTTTTTTCCAAATTTTTCCAACCCCCAAAAGCTATTCTTTTCTTTCCTCTTCTTTTTCTGCAAAAAAAAAAAGAAACAGAAACAGGAAAAACAAAACAAAAAAAAACAGAGTGGGGAGAGGGCAGGCCAGTGGGCTGAGCCCACCGCACCAGCCCACCAGCCACGGCCTGCGTACCCCCCTTTCCCTTACCTCTGTACGGCGTCCATCGACGCTGTCCACGTCGAGCAGCAGAGGGGGGGAACGGCCAGCAGAGCTCCCCCTCCTCCTTAAAACCTACCCCGAGCTCCTCCCCGTGCCCTAGCTTCTCCTCCTCCTCTCTCTCTCACCACCGCCGCCGTTTCCTTTCTCCTCCTCCCTCGGTCTCTCTGATCTCTGAACCACCACCGCCACCGCAACAGAGTCCGGTGATCATCGGCGCCATGGCCCTCCTCAGCGCAGGTTAAGCACGGGAAGCGAATCCCCGTGCCGTCCGCTTCCTCCTCGACACCGCTGCTATGGCTGGAAGCCCCTGGATCGTCGTCGCCGTCCTCGCCTGTCGCTGCCGTCACCTGCACCACGTCGAGCCTCTGCTACATCTTCAGAGGTGGTGAGCACGTCGCCCTCCTCTCTCCTCTGTTTCCCCTCCGCACCAGCACGCATCCCTTGTACGCCCACAGCACCCTAGAACCCAACCGCGAGCAGCAGCACCGCAGCCACGCTCACCGCCGGCGGCCGTTCCCCTCTGTCGGGTTCAGTTAACTGAAACTGAAAAGTTTCAGTAATAGCCGCGGCTGAACCTTATACCCCCGCGCGCTCCTATACTGTCAAGATACAGTAGCGCAGCGCAGTGGCAACGCACCGCGCGCACGCACGCGAGGGCCAGGGTTCGATCCCCGCCCCGCGGGATTAAATCCCCAAATTTTTGCCCTTTGCCACGCTGGCTGCGCAGGCCCACCTGCCAGTGGCAGTGGTGGCCACACCAGCACCTACTCGCGGCCACGCAGGCGCCCAGCTGGGCACTGGCCCACTGCCAGTGACCCAGGGGCTGCTCTGCCCGCGTATAAAAAGCCCAGGGGCCTTTTTCTGAAGTTTATTTTCGCATCCAAGCCCCTGGACCAATCTGTAACTGGTTAATTCACAAAATAGCCCCTCAATTTCAAATTCAAATAACTTTTGTATTTCAAATCCAAATTAAATAAATAAAATATGTTTTCTGTACCAAATTTAATTCTCTACATGTTTAAATCATTTGTTTACTGTTTTGAACATTTCAAATGTTTTCAAAATTCAAATTCAAGCAACTCATTTCAAATTTGGTCAAATTCATAACTAATTCAAATTTAATTCAAATATCACATATAAAATATGTTTTCCATGCAAAACCACCTTTTCAAATATAAACTTTGTTTCCTGTTTTGAATAATTAAAATTGGTTAAATAATTTTAAATCTTGTCTAAACCATTTAAAATTGCTAAATTCATAACTTGGTCAAATTAATTTCTTTTTGAACATATAAAATATGTTTTCAAACCAGAAAAATATAATCTTTTCAAATATGAATTTTATTTAATGTTTTGAACAAATAAAGATTCAAATAATTTCATAATTGAATTAAATTCATTTAAATCTTGTTTAAACTTTTGTAATTCATAATTAATTCATTTTAATTCCCTTTTCAACAAATGAAACATGTATTCCACCTAAAATTTTGTGTTCTTTCCAAATATGAATTTTGTTATCTATTTTAAACAATTAAAATTGGTGAAAACAACAAATGCTTGTGTAACTCCTTTAAGAAGCCAAATTCCATAACTTAAGAAATAATTTTCCAAACTTGGTAAACAACATTTCCATTTGAAGCTATTGTTGTTTTCTCATTGTTTTCTTCATCCATGCATCATCCTAATCAACTTTCACATGATGGTTAGTTGTAGCTCATTTAATCCAACCTTAACTCATGGGCTTTTCCATATGCAATCCAAATTGCGTATGGGCCCATTTAATTATGTTACCATGTCAACTAGCTTACCTTTGATGCATCAATTAAATTGCCATGCATCATCCCATGATTGTGCATTATGCCATGTTATTGATTGTTTGTCTCTTTGCGTTGTTTGTTTGCTTCTTCCCGAATAGACGACGACGTTGAGACAGACGAGGTTTACGACACTACTTCTGAGGAGTTAGCCCAGTACCAGGCTACTGAGTTTGCAGGCAAGTATTCACTCACATGAACCATTGTGTCCTTTCCACACTGGATATCGATACTTTCCATTGTCTATTATGCTAGCCTTAAGATTCGTTGCTTGTGTTCCGATCCTATCACATGTTATCCTGTGAACCTGATATAGCCTATCCTCCACACCTATACCCTGTTGCTTGTTGCCTGTGTCTTACTAGCATGCTTAGGGTTGTTTATGCTCGAGTCTGCTGTCCGTTATTTTCTGCTACCTTATTTATTATGTTCTGGGGGCTCGATGTTAAACAACAACCTGTTAATGATTGAGGTAATGCTAATTTGATGATAAGGCACCGGCAGGAGGCCGGGTATGGTTTTTGAGGCCTGCTAGTGTCGAACTCAGGAAAAGTTCTTGTCCTCTAGATCCATGATGAGCGCGCTAACCGCATGTGGGAAGCGTGTATGGGCGCCCCCCTCAACTTTGATTCGATTCGCATCTCGTCCAAATCGCCTCATTTAGTTCGGGTTTTCCATTTGCCGCATGCATATGCAGGTGCGAACCCGAGGCCAGGGTGGAACTTTTGTAGTCGGCATTTAGGGAGACACGTTCTTAGAGTGCTATGAGGGTCCCCTTTTCTTCGTGGGGCTTGATTAGCCGTGCGCTCAATTGCACGGGGTTCTTTGGGCTTGATGCGAAGAAGAGTTGGGTTGTGTTGAGTGCCTCGCCTTGGTGGAAGTGCATTTCCATCTGGCGGGGTATTCTTACGTGTACGGCCAAATTGCTGCATCCCTGCAGGGTTAAATCTTCTCGAGAAGTCGTGTTGTCCGCGGTTATGGATGACTTGGTGATAGGGCTGGCTAACAAGGATTAGACAACTTACACCTAACTAATGATAACTTGATTAGTAATAGACCTTATTGACACAATAACTTGACCATCATTAATCCAACTGTGTGAGTTATCCTCGGATTGCTTCTTTGGATAAGGGGCGAGATCCAGGATGGGTTTGTTTGAGGTTAGTGGTAGTTGGTTCCGATACGCTATCTTATCCCCTTCTTTTAGCCGGAAGTTCTAGCGTGTTCCTGTAGTTGATTAGAGCAGCCTGCTGCCGCACTTTTGTATCACCTATTCTTCCGTTGAACCCAAAGCATCTGTACTTGGTGTTGCCGGGTACACTTTGGTATCCTGTGAGTCTTGCTGGCCAGTACTTGTCTGTACTGACCCCTTTGGGGCTGTGGTTTCCGCATACTACGTTTCCGAGGATCCCCATGGTGGCTACTACGTGGAGTATGACGAGGCTGCTGACGAGTAGATAGCGGACCCGGGCAGGATCCAAGACAGCGTGGATGGGCTCCGTCTTTTCGTTTCCGGCCTCTTAGGCCTATTTGGATCTTGTCTGTACTCAGACACTTTGGATGCTTCCGCTGTGATGTAATGATGACTTGTTGGGACATGTGTCCTCTGGATGATTGTATTTGCTATCTCTGCTCTAGTGAGAGCTATTTGCAACTTATTTCTATTTCTTTGTGTCTTAGAGATTTGTTGTGATATCACTTGTTCAAATGCCGTTGACGTACCATGTGTGTATGTTATGAAGTACGTCAATGGAAGTAGTCGGATTTCTATGGGATGGTTTACGCAGACGATGGATAGTAGAGAATGGTTGTCACACGTTTACGTGTTGGCCTGCTCATATTGAGATGCGGGTGCCGGTATGCTCCGTAAGCCATTTTTCTACTGTTTAGCGGGCTATGAGTATCCTCTAGAAGTCCGGGTGCAACAAATGGTATCAGATCCTGTCTGCCTGTAGGATCCCTTTTACTGGTCGCAGTTGAGTCTAGAAACTATTTGGTAGCTATATAGGAAAAATGAAACGTGGGAGTAGGAATTCTGTTCTTTTATTTCTTTCCCCACCCACCCTCCCTTTTCTGGTAAGGAAGTGCAACGTTGTTTTCTCTTCTCATCTAAACTTTCAAGTTAGGATTTCACGTATCCTGGTTTCTCTAGGATAGTTATATCTACTAGACCATAGGAATGGAGGTGGTTGTGACATGATTTATCATGTTGCCTACTCACGATTGAGAACGGAGGCGTGTAAGCCCCGGAAGCAGATCCTCTATTCCTTAAGCAGTAGATATTGATCCTTTAGAAGCCCGGATGGGTTTTCCGTAGTACCTCAGGAGTGTTTGGTCTCGTGTTTCCCCAATGTTGCTTCGATATCATGTTCTTCTCAACATCCTTTTCGTCCGTTGAAACCTTGTTGTTGCTTGCCACTTCAGTTCTTCTACCGGCGTCTAATCAAAACTTCCCCGATCATCTGCAGATGGATCTCGGGTTCTACCCGCAGGTGGTTCGTATGACTCATTGCGAGAGCACTGCCGGTTATCCGGAGATGCTGAGAGACATGGTCACTTTTCTGGGGTTCCGTTGGGCACCAGAGTACCAGGTTTACGAGCAGCAGCGAGAGTTTGACCAGACCTACTACCAGGCTATCGTCTACATTCTGTCAGATGATGGCATGAGCGTAGTCCACCGCTACGAGGCAGTGGGTTCCACAGTGGATATGGCTGTGCAGCAGGCAGCTTATGTGAGTCTCACCGTCCTTCGTGCTGACTACTGGGGATTTGACGATTCTATCTATCGCCACATCCCCCGTGGTTACATCACCTCGGAGGGAGCTCACTTCACTCTCTACGACAACTTGGATGTCTACGAGCATGATAACTCAAGGCTGCACACCACCCCTCAGTTTGTGAGGCACAGTGACGCAGTTGCCAGCACACTATCTCAGGAGTTGGCTTCAGTCAGAGAGCAGCTCTACCTTGCTTTGACTCGTCTGGCGACTTACACCACAGACTATGTTGGAGACGAGCGCTTTGCACGTTTCGATCAGCCAGTTGGTCGTCGTCTGCCAAATGCTGGAGGTTACGAGCCGATCAGAGGTCCAGTCCTTAACCTTGGTGCTGGTTACACTGGGATTCCACGCTTTGGAGCACAGGGAGTCGACGCTATGTACTTCACCACACCTAGAGTCGCTCTCAGACCACGTCAGATCTACGTGGATCGTCGTTCCACCTACTTTCGTGGGCGTGCTCCTCACCGTACCTCTCGCCGTACTCCTAGCCGCCGTCCTGCGTGATGAGCATGGGAGTGCCGATGTATCCATTCTTAGCTATGTTTAGTTATCCTTTGGCAGTCGAACCATTTATGGTGTGTTGGATATTCTGATGTATTTGAACATGTGATGATGTACCTGTTGGTTATCTATTCATGCGTCGGAATAATCTCTCTTTCGGTTGCCAAGTCTATCCTTTTCTTTTGTTGTGCTAAAATGCATTTCCATTCAGGATGCCGCCAACAAGGAACAACGCCCCTGAGCCACCGCCAATCGCGGAGCTGTTGACTCAGATGACCCAAGTCATGGCGCAGATGGCCCAGTTTCAGACTAATCAGCACAACAACCAGACAGCTCCACGGGCCAGCATCAAGGAGTTTCTCAGTCTGGGCCCAAGAGCTTTCGTGGCCACACGCGAGCCTCTGGACGCTGATGACTGGATCCGTGAGATAGCTAAGGCTCTGGAGATTGCTCACGTGGCTGAAGAAGACAAGGTCAAGTATGCATCCTATCTGCTGAAGGGTCAGGCAGCTACTTGGTGGGAGAACTTTCAGGCCATGAGAACTGGCATACCAGTCACGTGGGGTTGTTTCAAGGAAGCCTTCCTGAAGCACCACATTCCAGATGGTCTCATGGAAAGGATGCGTGAAGAATTTTGCTCACTCAAGCAGGGCAAGCTGGACGTCATCGGGTACCAGAGTGAGTTCAATCGCCTCGCTCGGTACGCTGGTGATGAGGTGTCCACTAAGGCTAAGAAGATGGCAAGGTTCCGCAGAGGTTTTAACCCGGAACTCAAGTATGCCCTCACAAACGTCAAGGCCAACAGCTTCGAGGATCTCGTTAACACCGCGCTCAATGAAGAAAATGGGCGCAAGGCGTTCGAGGAGTCTCGCAAGCACTCGCGTGAGGGTGGTTCCTCCTCCAACATGACCACCCCTCCGCAGAAGCGCCGCATCTGGGTGCCAAATGGTGTTGTCACTCGGGCTCCATACGCCCAAACTTCTCGAGGCTTCGCTCCCCGCCCACCCAACCCTGCTCAGATGCATGATCAAAGGGCTTCGATGGGGCAGCCAAGGCCAGGGCCTCCTCGTGTCGTCACTTGCTACAAGTGCAAGCAGACGGGACACTACGCTGATAAGTGCACGCAGAGGCAGCTACCTCCACCACCACCTCGTCCTAACACAAACCAGGCAATGGTGCGCGCTCCCCCGCCTAAAGCCTTCAACACCAACAACAGGCCTGTCGGGAGGACCGCAAGGGTGAATCATGTCAAGATCGACAAAGCTGAGGAAGCTCCTGACGTCGTTCTCGGTATATTACCCGTAAACTCTTTTCCAGCTAAAGTGTTGTTTGATACCGGAGCATCGCATTCATTTGTGTCAAAGATTTTTTGCCACAACAAACAACCTAATTGTGGTCCCACTAAGCAATCAAATCACTGTTCACTCCCCGGGATCTCAAATGTTGACTTCCAAGATAAGTAAGGACAATCAAATCCTAATTGGAGGCCACATATTCCTTGCTTCTCTCATGTTGCTGGGAAGTTCTGACATTGATGTCATTCTTGGTATGGATTGGTTGAAGGCCAATAAAGCAAGGATTGACTGTGCTCAAAAGTCAATAACTCTGTTCCACCCTTCTGGCCAGATAATCTATTCTCCAAATGAATCAAGTTCCATGCAGCTGTGCACCCTCGATGCAAAACCTCTACCTTCACTTGAAAATGTTCCGGTGGTTTGCGAATTCCCTGACGTCTTTCCAGAGGAGTTGCCAGGGATGCCTCCGGACAGAGCTGTTGAGTTCGTGATCGAACTTGAACCAGGTACTGCTCCAATCTCTAAGCATCCTTACAAGATAGGAACTCCCGAGCTGAAGTTGTTGAAGGAACAAATTGATATGTACATGGAAAAAGGTTACATTCAACCTAGTTCCTCGGCTTGGGGTTGCCCAACTCTGTTCGTTGCGAAGAAGGATCACACAAAGAGACTTGTTGTTGACTATCGTCGTCTTAACGAGAAGACCATCAAAAACAAGTATCCAATTCCTCGTATCGATGATCTTTTTGATCAACTTGCTGTAGCCTCAACATTCTCCAAGTTGGACTTGAGAATGGGTTACCATCAAATAAAGATCAGAAAAGAGGATATTCCAAAGACAGCCTTCACCACTCGCTACGGTCTATATGAATTCACCGTCATGTCCTTTGGTCTCACCAATGCACCGGCGACATTCTCTTGACTCATGAATTCTGTCTTCCATGAATACCTCGACAAGTTCGTTGTGGTATATCTTGATGACATTCTTGTCTACTCAAAATCCGAGGAAGAGCATGAAGAACATCTTCGTCTCACTCTCATGAAGCTTCGCGAGCATCGTCTCTATGCCAAGTTCTCCAAATGTGAGTTTTGGATTTCAGAAGTTGCTTACCTTGGTCATGTCATCTCTGCCAAGGGCATAGACATTGATCCAGAAAAGGTTAAAGCAATCGTTGATTGGAAACCCCCAAAGACGGTGAAGCAAGTAAGAAGTTTTCTTGGCTTGGCTAGCTATTGCCGTCGTTTCGTCCAAAACTTTTCCAAGATTGCCAAACCTCTCACTGATCTCACAAAGAAGGACAAGAAGTTCGTTTGGTCTCCACAATGTGATGAAAGTTTCAATCTCCTGAAGACTAAACTCACTTCTACACCAGTTCTGGTTGGCCCAGATCCTTCCAAACCTTTCCAAATATTCTGTGATGCTTCTCTCCAAGGTCTAGGTGCAGTTCTTATGCAAGAACGTCAAGTTGTGGCTTATGCTTCACGTCAGTTGAACGCACATGAGCTCAATTATCCCACTCATGACCTTGAACTTGCAGCAGTTGTGTTTGCCCTCAAGAAATGGAGACAATACTTGTTGGGTAATCGCACTGAAATCTTTTCCGATCATAAGAGTCTGAAGTATATCTTCACTCAACCAGATCTAAACCTCAGGCAAAGGAGATGGATTGAAAAGATTAAAGACTTTGATCTTACCATTTCTTACACTCCAGGCAAGGCTAATGTTATGGCCGATGCTCTCAGTCGCAAGTCGTATTACAATAATCTCATGATCATGGAAAGCCAACCTCCTCTTCATGAAGAATTCCAGAAGCTGAACCTTGGTCTTGTTCCTCAAGGCTATCTTGCAAACTTGACAGCCAGTCCAACTCTCGAGGACAAGATTCATTCTGAACAACTTCGTGATGCTGAAATCAAGAAGATGGTAGAACACATCAAAGAAGGCAAGGAGAAATTTAAGTCCTTCTCAATTGATGACAAGGGAACTGTGCTCTTCGAAGGACGCATTGCAGTTTCTCAAGTTCAAAGTCTCAAAGATGTCATTCTCAAGGAGGCTCATGAAACTCCTCTCTCCATACACCCTGGAAGTACAAAGATGTACCAGGATCTCAAGACACTGTACTGGTGGCCTAGCATGAAACGTGAAATTGCTCAATACGTTTCTGAGTGCGACGTTTGTCAACGTGTTTAGGCAGTTCATCAGAAAACAGCCGGTCTTCTCCAACCTCTAAAATTCTCTGAGTGGAAGTGGGACATGATTGAAATGGACTTTGTCACTGGTTTCCCAAAGTCCAAGAGGGGCAACGATGCAATCTTCGTTGTCATTGATCGACTCACTAAGGTCGCTCACTTATTTCCTGTCAAAGAGACAATCTCAGCTAGTTAGTTAGCAGAGCTCTACACAGAAAATATTGTTCCTCTTCATGGTGTTCCATTGGAAATAAGCTCATACCGTGGAAGTATATTCACTTCTCATTTCTGGAAAAGATTTCAAGAAGCCTTGGGCACCAAACTTCTGTTTAGCACAGCCTACCATCCTCAGTCTCAAGGGCAAGTCGAAAGGGTCAATCAGATTCTCGAGGATATGCTCAG
Source organism: Alopecurus myosuroides (assembly GCA_028641055.1). Classification (NCBI taxonomy): domain Eukaryota; kingdom Viridiplantae; phylum Streptophyta; class Magnoliopsida; order Poales; family Poaceae; genus Alopecurus; species Alopecurus myosuroides. The sequence continues at coordinate 146,699,161 of CM054060.1, forward strand.
AGCATGTGGTATCTCTTTTGGCATGAAATGGGAGGAATGTCTTCCATATGCTGAATTCTCCTACAACAACAGCTTCCAGGCAAGCCTAGGAATGGCACCATTTGAGGCTCTCTATGGCCGTAGATGCAGGAGTCTAATCAATTGGTCTGGAGCTGGTGAACGTTCACTCTTAGGCCCTCACATTGTTAAGGAAGCCGAAGAGAAAGTTCGCATCATTCGTGACAATCTCAAGATTGCTCAGTCTCGTCAGAAAAGCTACTATGACAGCAAGCACAGGGATATGGTCTATGCAACTGGTGACAAAGCATATCTCCGTGTAACTCCCCTCAGAGGCACTCATCGTTTTGGTGTCAAAGGAAAGCTTGCACCAAGATACATTAGTCCTTTCAACATTCTCTCAAGGCGTGCAGAAAATGCCTATCGTCTTGAACTTCCAGAAAAGCTATCCAAGGTGCACGATGTGTTTCACGTGTCACAGCTCAAGAGGTGCTTCCAAGATCCAGGTCGTGCAGTTGATCATGATTCTATTGATCTGCAAGAAGATCTCTCTTATGAAGAGCACCCTATTCGAATTCTCGATGAGACCGAGCGCAAAACTCGCAACAAGAGCACCAAGTTCTTGAAAGTGCAGTGGTCCCATCATTCCGATAAAGAGGCAACATGGGAGACCGAAGAGGATCTTCGCAAGAAGTATCCGGACCTTTTCTCTTCTCAGTAGGAATCTCGGGGCGCGATTCCTTCAAGGGGGGGCGTTTTGTAACACCCCAAGTATGAAAAACAACCATTAGATTGTTTGCTCTTTGTTAATTTATGTTTTGCATCATGTCATCATAAGTTTTGCATTTGTTTTCCATTTGTTCTCCCTTGTTTTTCAATTTGAATTTTCAAATCAAATTTCTAATCTATTTGTTTCATACTTGGTTCTGTTACAATGTTTCAAATAAAACTTGCAATCAAACCAATCATTTGTTTCTAATAAACTTGAAATTTAAAAGCTATTAAATTGTTTAAGTTTCATTAATTCAAATTCACTCAAATTCAATTAAAATACAAACAGCAACACAATTTGAAATTTTTTAAAAAACAAAAGTTTGCACATTGGTGCTTTTATAATAAATAACTTATAAACATTTTTTTCCAAATTTTTCCAACCCCCAAAAGCTATTCTTTTCTTTCCTCTTCTTTTTCTGCAAAAAAAAAAAGAAACAGAAACAGGAAAAACAAAAAAAAGCAGAGAGGGGAGAGGGCAGGCCAGTGGGCTGAGCCCACCGCACCAGCCCACCAGCCACGGCCTGCGTACCCCCCCTTTCCCTTACCTCTGTACGGCGTCCATCGACGCTGTCCACGTCGAGCAGCAGAGGGGGGAACGGCCAGCAGAGCTCCCCCTCCTCCTTAAAACCTACCCCGAGCTCCTCCCCGTGCCCTAGCTTCTCCTCCTCCTCTCTCTCTCACCACCGCCGCCGTTTCCTTTCTCCTCCTCCCTCGGTCTCTCTGATCTCTGAACCACCACCGCCACCGCAACAGAGTCTGGTGATCATCGGCGCCATGGCCCTCCTCAGCGCAGGTTAAGCACGGGAAGCGAATCCCCGTGCCGTCCGCTTCCTCCTCGACACCGCTGCTGTGGCTGGAAGCCCCTGGATCGTTGTCGCCGTCCTCGCCTGTCGCCGCCGTCACCTGCACCACGTCGAGCCTCTGCTACATCTTCAGAGGTGGTGAGCACGTCGCCCTCCTCTCTCCTCTGTTTCCCCTCCGCACCAGCACGCATCCCTTGTACGCCCACAGCACCCTAGCACCCAACCGCGAGCAGCAGCACCGCAGCCACGCTCACCGCCGGCGGCCGTTCCCCTCTGTCGGGTTCAGTTAACTGAAACTGAAAAGTTCCAGTAATAGCCGCAGCTGAACCTTATACCCCCGCGCGCTCCTATACTGTCAAGATACAGCAGCGCAGCGCAGTGGCAACGCACTGCGCGCACGCACGCGAGGGCCAGGGTTCGATCCCCGCCCCGCGGGATTAAATCCCCAAATTTTTGCCCTTTGCCACGCTGGCTGCGCAGGCCCACCTGCCAGTGGCAGTGGTGGCCACACCAGCACCTACCCGCGGCCACGCAGGCGCACAGCTGGGCACTGGCCCACTGCCAGTGACCCAGGGGCTGCTCTGCCCACGTATAAAAAGCCCAGGGGCCTTTTTCTGAAGTTTATTTTCGCATCCAAGCCCCTGGACCAATCTGTAACTGGTTAATTCACAAAATAGCCCCTGCAATTTCAAATTCAAATAACTTTTGTATTTCAAATCCAAATTAAATAAATAAAATATGTTTTCTGTACCAAATTTAATTCTCTACATGTTTAAATCATTTGTTTACTGTTTTGAACATTTCAAATGTTTTCAAAATTCAAATTCAAGCAACTCATTTCAAATTTGGTCAAATTCATAACTAATTCAAATTTAATTCAAATATCACATATAAAATATGTTTTCCATGCAAAATTGAACCACCTTTTCAAATATAAACTTTGTTTCCTGTTTTGAATAATTAAAATTGGTTAAATAATTTTAAATCTTGTTTAAACCATTTAAAATTGCTAAATTCATAACTTGGTCAAATTAATTTCTTTTTGAACATATAAAATATGTTTTCAAACAAGAAAAATATAATCTTTTCAAATATGAATTTTATTTAATGTTTTGAACAAATAAAGATTCAAATAATTTCATAATTGAATTAAATTCATTTAAATCTTGTTTAAACTTGTGTAATTCATAATTAATTCATTTTAATTCCTTTTTCAACAAATGAAACATGTATTCCACCTAAAATTTTGTGTTCTTTCCAAATATGAATTTTGTTATCTATTTTGAACAATTAAAATTGGTGAAAACAACAAATGCTTGTGTAACTCCTTTAAGAAGCCAAATTCCATAACTTAAGAAATAATTTTCCAAACTTGGTAAACAACATTTCCATTTGAAGCTATTGTTGTTTTCTCATTGTTTTCTTCATCCATGCATCATCCTAATCAACTTTCACATGATGGTTAGTTGTAGCTCATTTAATCCAACCTTAACTCATGGGCTTTTCCATATGCAATCCAAATTGCGTATGGGCCCATTTAATTATGTTACCATGTCAACTAGCTTACCTTTGATGCATCAATTAAATTGCCATGCATCATCCCATGATTGTGCATTATGCCATGTTATTGATTGTTTGTCTCTCTGCGTTGTTTGTTTGCTTCTTCCCGAATAGACGATGACGTTGAGACAGACGAGGTTTACGACACTACTTCTGAGGAGTTAGCCCAGTACCAGGCTACTGAGTTTGCAGGCAAGTATTCACTCACATGAACCATTGTGTCCTTTCCACACTGGATATCGATACTTTCCGTTGTCTATTCTGCTAGCCTTAAGATTCGTTGCTTGTGTTCCGATCCTATCACATGTTATCATGTGAACCTGATATAGCCTATCCTCCACACCTATACCCTGTTGCTTGTTGCCTGTGTCTTACTAGCATGCTTAGGGTTGTTTATGCTCGAGTCTGTTGTCCGTTATTTTCTGCTACCTTATTTATTATGTTCTGGGGGCTCGATGTTAAACAACAACCTGTTAATGATTGAGGTAATGCTAATTTGATGATAAGGCACCGGCAGGAGGCCGGGTATGGTTTTTGAGGCCTGCTAGTGTCGAACTCAGGAAAAGTTCTTGTCCTCTAGATCCATGATGAGCGCGCTAACCGCATGTGGGAAGCGTGTATGGGCGCCCCCTCAACTTTGATTCGATTCGCAGCTCGTCCAAATCGCCTCATTTAGTTCGGGCTTTCCATTTGCCGCATGCATATGCAGGTGCAAACCCGAGGCCAGGGTGGAACTTTTGTAGTCGGCATTTAGGGAGACACGTTCTTAGAGTGCTATGAGGGTCCCCTTTTCTTCGTGGGGCTTGATTAGCCGTGCGCTCAATTGCACGGGGTTCTTTGGGCTTGATGCGAAGAAGTGTTGGGGTGTGTTGAGTGCCTCGCTTGGTGGAAGTGCATTTCCATCTGGCGGGGTATTCTTACGTGTACGGCCAAATTGGTGCATCCCTGCAGGGTTAAATCTTCTCGAGAAGCCGTGTTGTCCGCGGTTATGGATGACTTGGTGATAGGGCTGGCTAACAAGGATTAGACAACTTACACCTAACTAATGATAACTTGACTAGTAATAGACCTTATTGACACAATAACTTGACCATCATTAATCCAACTGTGTGAGTTATCCTCGGATTGCTTCTTTGGATAAGGGGCGAGATCCAGGATGGGTTTGTTTGAGGTTAGTGGTAGTTGGTTCCGATACGCTATCTTATCCCCTTCTTTTAGCCGGAAGTTGTAGCGTGTTCCTGTCGTTGATTAGAGCAGCCTGCTGCCGCACTTTTGTATCACCTATTCTTCCGTTGAACCCAAAGCATCTGTACTTGGTGTTGCCGGGTACACTTTGGTATACTGTGAGTCTTGCTGGCCAGTACTTGTCTGTACTGACCCCTTTGGGGCTGTGGTTTCCGCAGACTACGTTTCCGAGGATCCCCATGGTGGCTACTACGTGGAGTATGACGAGGCTGCTGACGAGTAGATAGCGGACCCGGGCAGGATCCGAGACAGCGTGGATGGGCTCCGTCTTTTCGTTTCCGGCCTCTTAGGCCTATTTGGATCTTGTCTGTACTCAGACACTTTGGATGCTTCCGCTGTGATGTAATGATGACTTGTTGGGACATGTGTCCTCTGGATGATTGTATTTGCTATCTCTGCTCTAGTGAGAGCTATTTGCAACTTATTTCTATTTCTTTGTGTCTTAGAGATTTGTTGTGATATCACTTGTTCAAATGCCGTTGACGTACCATGTGTGTATGTTATGAAGTACGTCAATGGAAGTAGTCGGATTTCTATGGATGGTTTACGCAGACGATGGATAGTAGAGAATGGTTGTCACACGTTCACGTGTTGGCCTGCTCATATTGAGATGCGGGTGCCGGTATGCCCCGTAAGCCATTTATCTACTGTTTAGCGGGCTGTGAGTATCCTCTAGAAGTCCGGGTGCGACACCGTGATCCGGGTCCTTCTAGAATCCGGCTTCTGTGCGTCAAGTTACTGGGCCGCCCAATGGACCATAGCCCACTACCACTTGGGCCACCCTGGTAATCCGGCACTTTGACTACCATCTGATATACCCCTATTTGGTATATATCCGACAGGCACCATGTCCCCTCGATGAAGGAGTGGTGGGTGGAAGTGATCAATGGTCCAAGTCACAATTCGAAAGGTTTAATCTCTATGGCCAATGCTCATATCTTGGGAGATTTGGAAGGAAAGAAACGTTAGGGTCTTCCGAAACCACTACTCCACGATGGCAATGATTGTTTACAAGATCAAAGAGGAAGCGAGGATGTGGTCTATTACGAGGGCGAAAGCCTTGAGTAACTTGATGCCACAAGAGTAACCTTGTATTTTTCGGGTCGGGGTATTTGCCGGCCCACGCTATGTAATACCTTCTAAAAACTTCTCCTTATTTAATGAAAATGGCAAATCTTTTGCCTCGTTTCAAAAAAATATGCCAAACCCATATTTCAGTGGCTCAATAGCAGGATTGCCCATGGTGGGGGATTCTCCTCCCCGACCTTCATGCGTGTATCATGAGCAGCCTGCCGCGCTCGTGTGTCAGCAGCCTCGCTGCCATGTTGGAGCTTTTTTGTTGGAGCCATGGATGCTCATGTTAAGAGCTCAAAAATTGAGGACAAGCTCCGGAAAGCACGAGGGTATGGGGTGTTAGAGATATATTCCGGTATATGTATTTGGTAGTATAGGATTTGTAATCCATCTCCTACTCTATCTCTACGAGGCTTCTTGCCCTCCAAGTTTGTACCCCAATATATACTAGCCCATGAGGCTCAATAATACATCCATCATATTCCGCCAATCTCATCCTTCTACATGGTATCAGCATAAACACGATCTAACCCTAGCCGCCACCGCCGCTTCCGCCTCGCGCCGCCCTCGGGACGGATCTCTATGATCGTCGCCGGGGGCCGCGCCGCCCGTACCTAGGGTTCGTCCGCCGGTCCCGTGGATCGGCTGCCCTAGAGCGTCTTTCTCTCCGCCGGTCGCTTGGCCGGCGTTTTCTTTTTTGGTTTCCCGATTCAAGATCGGTTTGCGTCGCCCGCCGCCGCCGTCGATCCTCACGCGCCTCTACACCGACACCGGCGCGACTTCCGGCCTCGGCGGCTTCGCGCGACGGCGGCCGTAAGGCCGCCTTCCGCGCGTCTACCCGCCCGTCGCTTTGTGTCGGTCGTCATCGTCCCTGCTCCGATCGGGACTCCTCCACTACCCCGCCTTCACCGTGGCTGCCTCACGCACGGAGCTGCCTTAGCCACTCAAGCACGGCGCTGTGTTCGCCGCTCGGCCTCCACCACCCAGCCTTACGGCATCATCATCATGCTGAGCGGCGCATCCTCCACCTCGCGAGCAAGCGGATTGATCACCCGCCCGCCCGCGATCCGTTCCATCCAGGCTGCGCGGCCGACCCGTACAGTCGTCTGCGTGCGCCTCCGCATGTTCCTGTGACGACCGTCCCTCAGTGTGCGCCTATCACCGATCGAGCAAACGGGCTGTCGCTGCGTCGCCCCATCGGGCCGCAGCGCCGCCGCCCCGTGGTTCTCACCGTAGCTGCATCACCCCGCGTGTCGCTGCTGTGTCGCCCCTCCGGGCCGTAGCGCCGCAGCACGCGGTCCCCGCCGCCGCCCCGAGCTGTTCCCGCGGTTCACTGGCGGTGCGCTGCCGCTGCGTCGCCCCTTTGGGTTGTAGCGCCACTGCACACGCGGTTCACGCCGCTGCCCGGAGGTCTTCCCTGCCGTCGCCCTGACACGCGCGTCGCCGCTGCATCACTCCTTCGAGCCGTAGCGCCACGACATGCGGTCCTCTCCGCCGTCCCCGCGCGTTGACCTCTTCGTGGTATGCGCCGCGCCGGCTCCCTAGGCGCGGGAACGCCACCATCCGCGCGTGGTCTTTTTCGAGCTGTTGGGTTCTTCTTCGCCTACTACGAGCATCGCCGCCGCGCTTCTACACGTGACTGCTGTGGCCCTTCGAGGGCTACCGCCGCCGCGTCGCTCCTAACTGCAACCGACATGCCCCCCCACGGGCTGCCTTTGGTTCCGCCGACTACATCGCCGTCCACCTCTTCGTCTACGTCCAGCACGAGCTTACCGCCAGCGTCGCCGTCCTCTTCCTCAACCACTTCATCTACTCCGTCAACCGTGGTTGACATCGGCACCTTCTACCCCCACGCCGACTGGCACCGCAACCGTCGTCGAGTCCTTCTTTGCTGCCGCCTCTCCTAGCCGCCGCCTCGAGCCGCCGCCGCCGCCCCTTGCCGCCGCCGCCGCCCCTTGCCGCCGCCGCCGCTCCTCCTCCGACATGGTGTACAGTTTGTGCTCGTTCCCGTCTACGCATGCCCGATGCTGGCAATACCGACGCTTGCCTTCGTCCACGACGTGTCCTCGGGCCCGGCAAGCCTGGTGCGACGCCTCGTCAACATCGACTTCGTCTTTCTACGCATGCCCGGTGCTGGCAACACTGACGCGTGCCTTCGTCCACGACGCGTCCACGGGCTTGGCAAACCGGCGCGACGCCTCGTCCATACCGTCTTCTTCCCGGCGCACCACCACTTCAACAGCACTGCGCCCATGTCTAACTTGGCACCTCCTTGCGCCCCGCGGCTCCACGGCGACTATCTCGACACCGGCTACCACGACTCGACATCGACCTCGGCGATCCTCGCACGGCTACCTCGACCACGGCTACACCACCCTACGCTCTCGGCTACCTCGACCTCGGCACAAAGGGCTATCATCTCGCCTTGAGCACTCATCAGCTTCCTCTACGGTCCAAGCTCCAGCGCCGTGACACCGTCCACGATGTCAGCCCACTGGATTCTACTTCGGTTTCTCTCCAGTCTGACCGTCCGCGACGCTCCTGTTGTTCGCCACGCTACCGCTACGACTACGGGGGGATGTTAGAGATATATTCCGGTATATGTATTTGGTAGTATAGGATTTGTAATCCATCTCCTACTCTATCTCTACGAGGCTTCTTGCCCTCCAAGTTTGTACCCCAATATATACTAGCCCATGAGGCTCAATAATACATCCATCATATTCCGCCAATCTCATCCTTCTACATGGGGAATTGATCTGTTGTCCTCGGATCCGACGCTGACGGGTCTCCGGCAAGCTTGATCTGTCGTCGCCAAGGTTGATGGTCGAAATCAAGATTAGCACTTTTGTGATTCTTTAATGCTGCATACATTTTTTTCAAGTTACTACAAATGTGTATGGGGGAGATGCTATGACCATTCTTGGTGTAAAATCTCTTCAATGATGTAAATGTTTCTATGAGAAGTTGTAAATGTTTTTGGGAGAAGACATACATGAGTTTGCTTTTCCGAGTATTATTAGTGGGGATATACTACATACACTTTTTTTTCCTTGCATACTCATTTGATGCACCGATGTTTTTAAAATGATCCCATGTTTTCAATTTTCATACAACATTGACCCACCGCGGAATAAGATGTTACAACAATGCTATGGTAACACGAGTCGTACTATTTACTCCAATCTAATTTCAAAACATATAAAATAAATACATAAAGTAGGAAACTAATAATGCATCATTATTACAACACAATTTCATCGATCACACACAAAGTTCATCTAGCAAATCACAAAGTTCATCTGGCGATCATCTATAACATGAAATGAACAGGAATAGCGACGTCGGAGTCATCTCTCCGCTCATGTTGGATCTCGCCGATTGTAGGAACAATGTTGAAATTTTACGCGATGACGCGCCAAGTAATGCTAGAATCGGTACCTACCACGGGCATGGCGGTGACACCGGGCTAAACAAAGACCATACGAGAGGAGAAACAAACTGAGGTCGAGCATGAACTGCATTAACTTCCTTGGAGCGAGGAGAAGGATGGACGCCGTGACTTGGAGTTTGTAAAAGTATAGAAGAAAATCTTGTACTAGGTATATTCTAGCTTTTGTTTTATAGGTCATTGTTACTATCTACCAATGCATGTTCCAGTTGACCACTCATATTAAAGGTGACACATTTGGTGTCATATTAAGGTGACACAATTAGAGCATTTCCAGTGAAAGGTGTATATATATGTGCAAAGCAAGTTATACACGACGTTGAGGCAAATCGGAGAAAGTTTACGCTCGATCCACCTTGCTACCTAAGATGTAAATATACACCACCCATCCATCTCGCGAGGACAGCAACTAGAAGAACTAATAGGAAAAAGAATATAAATGTTCTGGATAGACCTTCTGCTAGAAAATTGGGAGGTGTATAAACTAGAAAGGTGTATATGTAAGAGCATCTCTAGCAGTGACCAAAAAGGCAAAACTGAAAACCGTGTTTTCATTTCGTGTTTTCTAAAGTTTTCAGTCTCAAACCTATCTGCGCGGACCAGAAACCGAAACAAGAACTAGGAAAATTAAATTTTCATTGATTTCGTAGGAATGACAACATTTCGCGGTAGTGACATACGCGAAGAACTAGGGCGATGAACTTCATCGTCGTTTTCCTACTAGCTACGGTGGCCCCTCACTATCACTCGTTGTCGGAGCCGAGGTCGACGAACTTGGCGTCGTCCTGCTCCGCGACGTGCTTCCAGTACGCCATCTTCTCCATGTGAACGTACCCTGGTGAGCCCCGCCTCGAGGAGCTTGGCATCAAGCATGCTGCGCTGCTCCTGCAGCTCCTCCTATAGAATCGTCCTCGCACAGATGACGGCGGCAATCTTCTCCATTGCATCACCAAAGGCGGAGTCCTTCGGCAAAATGGTGGAGAAGGCCGCCACATCGGACCTTTGCGGCGGGGTCTCGTCGCGGATGACGAGCGGGGTGTGCACCCTGCCGTTGGAGCCGCTCCTCCCCACGTCGGCGGAGCTCCCCTCGCCGCGCAGCATGGCCGCACGCTTGCGGTCGTACTCCTCAACCGTGCGGTACATCTACGCAGGCGGCACAGGGAGTCCTTGGTGGATGAACTTCCACGCGACCCACTTCCGCGCGGTGTCGAAGACAACGAACGACTTGCGCTCGTCGTCGGAGCCGCCTCTGTCGCCATGGTTGCCACTCCCACGCCCGTGCGAGGCGGCAGAGGGAGTCCTTGGTGGATGAACTTCCACGCGGCGTCGAAGACGACGAACGACTTGTGCTCGTCGTCGGAGGAGCCGCCTCCGTCGCCACGGTTGCCACTCCCACGCCCGTGCGAGCTTGGGCTGCGCGCCATAGGTGCTAGCGGTGGCAGATCTTAATTTCTCTACGGCGTGGCGAATTGCTCGTCAGCGGCGACGCTCGGTCATGACATAGAAATGTGGTGCGGTAGAAATAGGGGGTGCACTCGGGGCGGGCGGGGGGTACGGGTTTCACGGGGCGATTTCTAGGACTGGTGTGGTTTTCATACTCTGGCCTGACAAATAAACTCGACCAAACCCATAGAGTCGCCGGACTTTCCCAATCACAATTCTAGCCCTTCTACAAGCACCGCTAGATATGCTCTAGGTGTACATGCAGATATGCACCTCCAAATTCGCACCTTCCAGTTCGCACCTTCCAGTGGAGATGCTCTTAGTGTGCCTCCGTGGATCTTACCATGGTGGCTGAAAGCAACCCAAAGAGGAGTTGGGACAGAAGCAGTTGAGACATAGTAAAAATAGTACTCACAGTCATCTATGCATAGTCAATTCACAAAAGAAAATGATAGTTTTACTGTTTCACAAGCTACGGCATTAATATAATCGTTTACAGGAGAATGTTCGTGACAAAACAGCTGCCAGAGTAAGCTCTCAGAAAAAAAAAAACATCTGACCAAAATTTGTTTAACACAAAATCACATATCCAAATATCATTACTTAATTGCTAAATTTCAGACGTTAGTTCTGAATTGCAAATCCTGCTGATAGAACGTCCAAGCATATGCAATTATGGTCTTGAAAGAAGAGTGCAATCAAGCAATTATTATGTACTGTACTATGAAGGGGAAAAACCTACCATAGAAAATGAAGCAAGCGTGAAATTCAAGTAGACTTTGGATGCTCTGCTACTTGCAACTTCTTATCATCAGAGTCCAACATATCAGTACAGGACGAACTAGAAGAACTTTCTTTTTTTGTAGTGTATCAACTCTGCCGAGATGCAACGGCAGTTTGTACTATACTTTGGCAAGAAAAATAGCGAGCAATGCCGTTTTCAGGGTGGCTGTGAACCTGTGATCCATATTGGAAATAAGGATATACTACCAGTTCTGAAACAAGATTCTAAAAGGACGGTGAAATAATGCAGTGGCAATTTGATTTGAAAAACATTTCCTAAAGTTCCAGACAGGATTTCCAAACAATTCAAGAGTGGAGTGTCCCTTGCAGTGCACCGTCGATCAAAAGGGATATGCTAATTATCCTAGTATATCCCCTCCCAGTTCTGGATTTAACTTCTCCGCAACAATGCAATAATGCAATGGTAATTTGAATTGAAAATCGCAATAGTGGTCCTAATATGCAAAATATCTCTTAAAGTAAGAGACAGGATTTCCAAACAAGAACAGTTCAATTTCCCATCCTAATGGAATGCCCCCTGCAATGCAAGATTGATCAAAAGGTACATGCTAACTATCCTAGTATATTCCCCCAGTTCCAGATTAAACTTCTCCAGGATAGTGTCATAATGCATCAGCAATCAGAATTGAAAAGCAAAATATTGCTCCGATTTGCAACAATCATAAAATATTTCATAAAGTTCCAGAGAGGATTTACAAAGAGAAAAAATGCTAATGGAATGCCCCTTGCAATGTACTACCGATCAAAAGAAAAACTACACTAGCACACTACTTTCCAATCAAATTCAAGGGGCATACTACGCATGGACGTTCACTGCATTTGCAGCAATGGTAAGAAAAGGGGATATTGTAGCCATCCTAGTCGATCAACGAACTAACAAATCACTAAATAGTGTTCCAGTGCAATTCTCGGTGCTAATAGAATTTCCAGTGTGATAACACCACTAATCAAACAGATCTGTGAATCAAGTGTTGCTATTATTTGTAATATAATTGTACACCATCTCTGTATCCTCAATTCCTCATCCATATGAACAACAGCAAAAACTGAAGCTAATTGATCAACCTAGGCACATATTGAGCAGAAAAAAATTATAGTGACAAATAGATCCCAAATCAATCTGGCTATACAGACAAGATAATTCAAGGAACTCGCAGAATAGTGCAATGGCAATCCTAGTTTGCAATCGTAGATTATTTCATGAAGTTCCAGAGGATTTAAAAAAAGAAAAAATGTTAACGGAACCGCTCTTGCAAAGTACTATCGATCAAAAGAAATATGCTTAACTATACTAGTCAAATTCAAGGGGTATGTTGCATATGGACGTTCAGTGTAATTGCAGCATTGGTTAAGGGCATATTGTAGCCATCCTAGTCGATCGAGGAGCTAACAAATCACAAAATAGTGTTTCCAGGGCAATAACACTAATAATCAAAGAGACCTGGGCACCAAGTGTTCCTAGAATTTTCAATAAAACTGTAAACCATCTATGTATCCTGCTCCAGATGAACAGCAGCAGAAACTGAAGGCATATTGATCGACGTAGGCACATATTGAGCAGAAAAAAGTAGTGACGAACAGATCCCGAATCAATCCGACTATAGAGACAAGATAACAAAAGGAACTCGTAGAGATGATTCTAATCAAGTCAAAAGCCAATTGCACATTAACCAAGCAACATGATATCCAGGAACAACGCAGCAGTAAGATAGCCTGATTAATCCCCACAAGTCTCCAGATATCTGAAGGTAGTTTCACTTGACCGATAATAATAATAAACTAACTAAAAGGACCACCACCGCAAATCATATATCGACATAGCAACCTCTCAAACTTCCTTAGGACTCCAATTAGTACCGGAACACACGCCTCTCGATCAGGCGAGGTCGGCGTCGTCGAAGTCGGCGCCGTCGAAGGTGTTGAAGAAGCCGGCGAAGGCGAGGGGGCCCCTCACCTCGTTGACGCGGACTCCCATGCGGTGGGAGTGGAGCAGATCCCCCTCGTCGTCGTCGTCGAGGAAGCCGGCGCCGGCGGCGCTGCGGGGGGAGTCGTCGATGTCCATGAGCGTCGTGATGGCGTCGTCCTCCATGGAGCGCGGGGAGATCGGGGCGGCGGCGGCGGAACGCGGGGAGATCGGGGCAGCGGCGGCGGAGGGGAAGTTGCGGGTAGGGTTTTGGCCGGGGTGGCGAGCCTGAAAAGGCGTCGGTGGGCCGCGCGGGGTGCGGATCCTTGGGTGGCGGGGCGCCCTCCCGTCCATGTTTCGGTTGCGGCTAATAATCGCGGCGTGCGAGGGTTTGGAGATCTGTGTGGCGTGGCGTGCCTTCGTGGCCCACGGGATATTTTTATATGCGACAGAGGAGGTAGGCGGCGTGCGTTTTTCGTTTTCGTTTGGTTTTCTCCACGGAGAGACGGTGGTCTGTAAAAAGAAAATGAGACGCTGGTCTTCTTCCGGCGCTGCCCCTGTTTCTTTCTACAGCTTTGCCCAGATCTTCAGACCAGTTGCATCCACGTACACAATATTGCATGTGATTCTTATGCATCTGATAAAGGACCGCGATGAGCGTCCCCTGGGATGAAACAACTCGATCCCCCGGGTCCGCAGCCGTTCGATGGGGGCAGTTATGGGCCGCACGATCAAAGACTAGACGTACCTCTTCCCGCTTTCTTACAAGGAGCAAAAAGGTAAAGGAACGAAGCAAATACAGACAGTGAAAGCAGATCGGGCAGTTCCCCGTGATCTCCGAAGGCGGCACGGGAGGCGATCGACGCGGGCGGGCGGCGCGTCGCGAATCAGACGCCATGGCTAACCACATCCGCAACTCGATCCTCTACCCACCTCATGGTCATCCTCACCACGTCCCCCCGCCCTCCATAGTAGCTTCAAGCTCGGGGGCAAATCCGGCGAGCCGACGGCGGAGACGGAGTTCCAGCATCTACGACGGCGGCCTGGGAGCATGGTTTGCTCCGTGTCCGTATGAGGGTGTCAGGAACCCTCCTACCCACTTCAATGAAGATCCAGAGGTTGAGGAACCAGCACGCTCTGTGAGTTTTATCCCCCCTCTAGATTTCTGTTTTTTTTTTTTTGCTCAACTTGCTGGTGCAAAAATTGCTCCCAATTGTTGTGATGGTTGCTGGTAGTTGTGTCCAATTTGCTGTGATTGTTGTTGGTACAAACATTGCTCCACTTGTTGTGATTGAAGTGATTGTTTGCTTGTAGAAAAAATTGCTCCAATTTACTGTGGTAGTTGTTGGTAAAAATTTTGCTCCAAATGCTGTGATGGTTGATGGTAGATGTGTCCACTTGATGTGATTGGTTGCTGGAAGAAGTTATGTAGCAACTTATTGGTACTGACAGTGGTATTAGCATGAAATTTGTTTGGACACAAAAAGAAATTAGCATGCTGAGATTGATCCATATATTGAACACAACTGTCGGCATCGATTTATTGATGCTGAAATTGCTACTTATGGACATGCTGGTTGCTCCTCATTGTAAAAAAATTGTGTCTTATGTAGCATCGAAAAGGAGAAATTATTATCTTCGTGGAGCAAACAACCTTTCAAATATGCTAAGGGACAAATGTACACATTTGTGAGATGAACTATTTTTGACATGCTGATTTTAGTTGTGTTGTGTAGCAAAAAAACAGTAGCAATAATAATTAATAACACGAGCATTTGAACAAAAAGAAAAATGCACGTCCAAAGTAGATTATGTTTGAGTAAATTTGTGAAATTGCTACCAGATCTCAGGAACATGTTCTGTTCATGCATTTACCACTTTTTTTAGTAGTTTGTGAGCAAACTAAATTGATCAGATTTGTTTGTTGCAGGGATTTGTTGCTGACAGCATATTGGAAGGTTTCGACCTTAACAACACCCCTGGAAGAGAGGATCAGAACCACTTCAATTGTCAGGACACTACTCCGAATGATTTCGTTGATGGGCCACGTAGCGTAAATAGTGGGACTGTTTCAAATGATGTTGAGGAAGGTGGCGAGGAAATAACCTCACAGCCAGTGGAGCCATTTGTGGGGATGATTTTCGATGATATTGAGGAAGCACAAAAAGTTTACAATGACTACGCGATGAAAATGGGCTTCGGCACACATATTGGAAACACAAAGTATAGCCAGGCGAGAAATGCACCTCCGGACACTATATTGAGCAGAGTGTTTGAGTGTGTGCACACCGGTAGACCTCCATCTGAGATTAAAAAACCTGGTGGCAAAAGTGGTAGCAAATCTCCATTTGAAGAAGATAATGACATGAGCATCCACAGTGTGCAAAAGTCTCGTAGCAAACATGCATCTGAGCAGGTTGACATGTCGGACACAAGGCAACGAATAAAGATCATTCGCCATGACTGTAAAGCTCACATGATTGTTGCCATGCGCAATGGAGCTTGGACTGTGACCTTTTTCAGAGCAGATCGCACACACCCTATGGTTAAACAAGTAGGGAGGCGCAGGTTCTACCGTTCACATAGGAAGGTGCCGGAAGAGGACTACCAGTTTATACAGACATTGCATAACCAGAATATAACCACAACACAACTGATGGGAGCTCTTGGCAGTGTCCACGGTGGTGACCCGAGGTGCTTGGGGTATGTGAAAAGGGATGTTTCAAACATCCGGGCAATGCTACGGAATGAAGTTACACTGCGTGACATGGAGATGACGTTGGAGTACTTTAAGCAGAGGCAAGCTGAAAACAACAACTTCTTCTATGCAACCCAGGTTGATAAAGATGGTGTTGTCAGGGCCTTATTCTGGGTGGATGGTCGAACAAGGTCTTTGTATCATAAGTACAAGGATTGTGTGTTTTTTGACACAACTTTCTGTACAAATAGATACAACATGTCATTTGCTCCCATTGTCGGTATCAATAACCACAGACACACGAGTGTGCTAGGTTGTGCTCTGTTACCAGATGAGAAAATAGAAACATTCAAGTGGGTGTTCGAGCAGTGGATGTGTCGGATATATACTGAATAGGGGTATATCAGATGGTAGTCAATAGTGCCGGATTACTAGGGTGGCCCAACTGATAGTGGGCTATGGTCCATTGGGCGGCCCAGTATGCTGACGCACAGAAGCCGGATTCTAGAAGGACCCGGATCACGGCCCACGTGATCTGTCTTGGAGGAGAAGGCGGATTCCTTACTTTCCAAGTTAGAAGTTACCGTAGTCTTCTAGGTTTCCTATTCTGTATGCCCTAACCTGGCTATTATATAAAGCCGGACGAGAGATAAGATAACTAGAGACGAAGCTACAGGCTAACTCGCCGGGAAGTTGATCCTCAGCGAATAGCTAAACAGAACCTCACATTGTAATTGTATACACAGGCTTTAGCCCTGATTAGTGAGATTGCAGGAGTAGGGACGTCGTATTATTACGACGTACCGAACCTGGGTAAATCCCGTGTCTTTGTCTTCAACACGATCCCGTTTCCCCACGTCTCTACCCGTAGTCTCATGGAACCCTCGTCTATGAAAACTACTACGATGTCTCGACAGTTGGCGCCCACCGTGGGGCTAACGACGTCAGGCGTTAAGTTCCGATCTGGGATACTCGGCGGAATCGGTAGTTCTATAACTGTCGGAAGCCTGGAGTTCGACGAGGACGTCGGACGCTTCCTCGACAACGGATCCTACATACCGGCGCAAAATCATCTGGTAAGTGCCTGCGTGTTACCGATCGGATCTGCTAATATCTTTATCGGACTAACTGCAGAGGCCATGGGGGTTTGCGGTGGAAGCAAATTTATCCCACCCGCCCTATACCCAGTCGAGGATGACTATGATCCCGGATTTTGCTCAGATCGCCGACATAAAAGTGATACACACTTATCGGTATGGTGCAATCCGAAGTCGCCGAAAACACGGAAGGCGGAAATCCCGTGCAAGAGGCAGAAAACAGCAAACCCACTACAGAGGTGGAAGATCCGACATCCGCCAATCCAGCGATGAACTCGGAAGCTGACTCTGTGCTAGCCGCCATTGAGGCAAGATTAGAGTCAGAAACCGGATCAGATGATTTTGATTCCGAAGACGAAGACGTGGACGCCTTCGAAAGAAAAGTTAAATCTTTTCAAGAGGGATTCCATGAAGTACTAATGGCGAAACCGGCTGAAAACACGGACACTGGCAGTCAGGAAAGCCCTAAAACCCCTCCGCCAGAGGAAGAGAGAGAAGATGGAGAAACTTCTCCGATATTTCCCAACGTCAAGGAATTGACAGAGGATGAACCTGCTAAAAAACCTCCCTCTTCCAAGAAAAAGAACAAGGCCGCTAAAAAACTCCAATACAAACTCCGGAAGAAGAAATTGGCTGATCCAGCTGATGAAAACCCGGAAGTAGGAGATGCAAGCGGAATAAAAATTGCGGAGAAGAAAACAAAAGAAATCCTTGTTCCGCCAATGACAGAGCAAGAAGAACATGAATTGTTACAAACACCAGTGGGATTGCATGAACCCCCTGAGGTGCTAGAGGCCAGGAGACAAGCTCTCCAAAGGCAACAGCAACATCTATTCAGAACTCGTGAACACCTCCAAAAAACCCAGGATGCCATCAAGCTCATGAAGGAAGAAATCGAGGAGTACGAGAAAAAGAATAGATCTGGCATTAAACCTACAAGGTTGCCCGGAATCGTAAGACCGGAAGTACTGCCGCCAAAGGAAAGGTTTCACAACCCATCTTGGCAAAAGCAAGTAAACGGCAAGGATGCCAGGGGCGAACCAATATACAAAACCGCAGCAGAAAATGCAGAAGCAGCGTTCGCCATCCTCAACAATGACATGTACTCCAACGGTGAAAAACTCCAAGGGGTGTATGCTTTCCTAGGAAAAGCATTGCAACAACAACAGCGGGCCCAAGAGCGATCAGGAAAGTTGCACGACGACTCTGCCCTATGCAAAACAGCTACTTGCGCCGCTGGAGCACCTGGGCCGGAAGAACCTGGAGATTCCGACAATTCAAAGGATAAGAAAGCGGATCCGAGAAAAGATAAGAAAAATCCCTACAACAGGGATGAAGCGTCTAGAACCGGATCTCATCTCCCGAAAGGTGGACGCAAACCCCACGATCGGGAAGAAAAACACCGGAATGATGGCAAAGCAATGCCACCTCCGAGACACCCTGCTGAAAAAGCCGGAAGACATGATGTACCTCACAGGCGTGAGAGATCTCGGACACCTCCCAAGGATAAAGAAAGGCACAGGAGTAGAACTCCGCCTCATCCAAAAGGGCGTGATCTCGAAAGAAATAGAAACGATCCCGGAAAAACGCGTCCGCGCAACAATGGAAAAGAAAGGAGTAGACCCCCTTCTGTCCATTCAGCCGGTAGATATTCCGCACACATGGATAGGGCGGAAAAGGATGATCTATACTTTGGACCAAAGTGTTTCACCGATAGGATCCGAAGAATAACCCTGCATTCTGGCTTCGCCAAGGTCGGTCCAACGTACCAGAAATACACCGGCAGTACAAACCCGGATACCTGGCTCTCAGACTACTATACAGCCGTCCAGATTAACAACGGGACAGACCTGGAAGCTGTAAAGTTTCTCCCCCTAATGTTACTGTATGGAGCCAGAGATTGGATCAATGGATTACCATCAAGAACTATCGACAGCTGGGATGATATGGCTCGAGTATTTACTCAGCATTTCTGGGGAACTTATAAACGCCCGAACAGCATCAACCAGCTGAACCGTTGCACCCAGTTTGAGGATGAACCATACGTGGATTTCATCTCCAGATGGACTGCAATGAAGAATAGTTGTTCTGGAGTAACTGACGTACAAGCAATGCATGCTTTCGTCAATGGCCTAAAACCCGGACTTGTACCGTTCATGGTCGGTTCCAAACAGCACAAAGATCTCGGATCTATGCTTACAACCGCCAATGAGAACGCTGCAGCCGAAGACGACATCAGAGCAAGAGGAGGCAATATCGATACACTGATACTGGCCAAGAAAAATCCTCGCCCTGAGAAAAAAGGAACTTCAGATGCAACAGCAAAAACCAAAGAAGTTAACATAGCCTTTGGAAGTGAAAAAGGGAACAGATGGAAAGGACGCAGTTCAGAACCAATCAACTACACTAAAGAAGAGTGGGAGAAGATTAAGTCGGAACCCTGCGTCCACCATTCGCAATTTGGGAAACCCACCCATACGAACGCACAATACCGGCTGAATAAGCACATGAAAGGCAGTGCAGGATCCGGAAACAAGGGGAAGAGTTCCAAAAGGAAATTCTCTAAACAAAAGCCAGAAGCTGAGAAAGAAGACAGTGAATCGGACACTGACGAAAAATTCAGGAACAACAGTGGAAAGGCGAACCCAAGTTTCCGAGAGTTGATGGAGAATGCGCCCTAACTTTTCTAGCAACTCCATCAGCAAAAGTGGCAAAAAGAACGCTTCGAGAAATAAACGCGGTTGTTCCGGCAACCCCGAAATTCTTGAAGTATTCAAACACACCAATCACATGGGATCAGTCTGATCATCCCGGAAATATCCCTGAACCCGGCACACAAGCTCTTATTGTAAGCCCTATTGTCCAGAACACTAGGCTAAAAAGAGTGCTGATGGACGGAGGATCCAGCATCAACATAATGTACCTGGATACGTTGAGACATCTGGAAATCTCCGAGACCCAGCTCAATCACAGCAACATACGCTTCCATGGCATTGTTCCCGGCAGGCAAGCACAATCCCTAGGAGAAATTTCCCTAGATGTCACTTTCGGAGAAAAAGATCACTTCCGTCAGGAAAAAGTATCCTTCGAGGTGGTGCCGTTCGAAAGCGTGTATCACGCAATTCTCGGACGTCTAGTTTTCGCCAAATTTATGGCAAGATCCTGTTATATTTATAACAAGCTGAAGATGCCAGGGCCGAAAGGAGGGGTAATCACCATAACTGGAGACTTCAAGCTGGCGAACAAGCTGGAAAAAGAAAACGCCCTTTGTGCTGGAAAAAGAAAACGTGTGTGAAAGATGTCCAAAGATTGACGGGTTCCGCCGCTGCCGTCAGCAGATTTATTAGTCGGCTGGGGGATAAAGCCTTACCACTCTACAAGTTGCTGAAAAAATCCGACAAATTCGAGTGGACAGATGAGGCCGATGCAGCGTTAACCCAGTTAAAGGAAACTTTGATGAAAGCTCCGATTTTGGCGTCCCCAAAAGACGAAGAACCTATGTTATTGTACCTCGCGGCTACAAACAGGGTTATTAGTGCAGTACTTGTTGTGGAACGGAAGAAAGACGAACAAAGTATACCAGACCAGCATCCGGTATATTACATAAGTGAAGTTTTCTCCGAGTCCAAGCAAAGGTACCCACACTACCAAAAACTGGCATATGGCGTATTTTTCGCATCTAGAAAGTTACGCCATTACTTCCAAGGACATTCCATAACAGTGGTATATAAAGCACCACTAGGGGATATAATAAACAATGCGGAGGCAACTGGCCGAGTAGCCAAATGGGGTATCGAGCTAGCCGCCTTCGACATTAAGTATCAGCCAAGGACGGCAATAAAATTCCAGGTTCTGGCAGATTTTGTCGCCGACTGGACGGAAGCAATGGAGAAAACACCAATGCCGGAGTCCGAGTACTGGATCATGCATTTTGACGGATCCAAGATGAAGGAGGGCGCTGGAGCTGGTGTAGTCTTAAAATCCCCTAAAGGAGACACAATGGAGTATGTATTACAAATACACTTCAACGCCAGCAATAACGTGGCAGAATACGAAGCTCTGCTTCATGGCTTGCACATTGCAAAAGAAATAGGGGTTAAACGCATTCTATGCTACGGTGACTCGGATTTGGTACAACATCAGCTTAACCAAACCTGGGACGCAAAAAGCCCTATAATGGCCGAATATCGGAGAACGGTGGACGAGTTCGCCATTTGTTTTTTGGATTCGAAGTACTCCACGTTAAAAGGGAGGAAAATTGGAACGCGGATGCGTTAGCCCGCATGGGGTCAGAAAGGGTAAAAATCCTACCACCAGGTGTATTCGTCCAGCATTTGTACGAGCCATCCATAAAAGGTGGAGATATCGATTACCTCCTGGCTTCCGAATCAATTGAAGTTATGCTCGTTAACCCGGACTGGACAATTCCATATTTAAACTTCTTAGTCAACCAGAAGTACCCGGAAGGAGCAGACGAAGTCTTGCAGAGGCAAATTCAGCGCCGATGCAAAGGATACACGGTAATTGATAACTGCATGTACAAACGCAGTACTTC
This sequence comes from Alopecurus myosuroides, assembly GCA_028641055.1. Lineage (NCBI taxonomy): Eukaryota > Viridiplantae > Streptophyta > Magnoliopsida > Poales > Poaceae > Alopecurus > Alopecurus myosuroides. Next base: position 146,720,565 of record CM054060.1, read on the forward strand.
CGGAATTTTTCTACGGTGTATTTCACCAGAAGAAGGACGAGAAATCCTGCAAGAAATCCATGCCGGAGATTACGGACATCATGCTCAATCAAAAAGCATAGTTAAAAAAGCATTCCGTGCCGGGGTTTTCTGGCTAACAGCCAAGACAGATGTTGAGCACATAGTCAACACATGTGCAGGGTGTCAATATTACGCCAAGCAGACTAATATGCCGGCCTAAGAGCATCTCCAGCAGATCATCTATATTTCATCATCTATATCCTCGTATAGATGATCATCTAAAAATATTCCTGTATAGATGTTCTCAGTTTTACAGCAAAACATCTATATTCGGAACATCTATATTCTCTCTCCTATATTTTAATGTTATGTTGTAACTACCATTTAGGAAAAGAAAACAAAAATTTATGTCCATCTATACAAAGAAAGCAAAAAGTGCAACATTTAGGAAAACAGATACACATATGTTCATGATACAAATATCTACAAATTTCAGTGCCATCGATCCAGATTATGGGCAAATACATGGACAAAATTTTTACAAACTATGGGCAAACACATGGACAAAATATCTGCAATTTCAGTGCCATCTTCTAGTACACTACCCATGGATGCAGAGACTAGTATGCAAAATATCCAGCAAGTGGCAGCACGAGCACAAGGCACGGCCTGCCTGCGCATCAAGCATCCAGCAGCACAGCACAAGGCACGGCCGCGGCGCCCGCATCCTGCCTCCATCGATCACTTCCCCGCTTGTGCATCCAGCAACACAGGACGAGCTGCCGTCCGCATCCTGCCTCCATCCCCTGCCTCCCGATCCTGCCTTCATCCGCTGCCGCCTGCATCTCGCAAAGGAGCTCGAGCCTCCCAGGGACGGCGGCGCCCGCACATCCGGTCGTGGCGCCCGCATCCGGGGGCCGTACCGCCGCCAGCAGCCCTGGCCGTGGCGCCCGCAACCGGCCCAGCGCCTGTGTTCGTCTGCCTCCCGACCCTGCGCCCGCATCTCGCAAAGGAGCCCGGGCTTCCTAGGGACGGCGGCGCCCGCGGACCTCCGTCCGTGGCACCCGCATCCGCCGCCGCCAGCAGCCCCGGCCGTGGCGCCCGCATCCAGCCCAGCGCCTCCGCCCGTCGGCAGCGCCCCTGCGCCCGATGGCGGCGTCCAAGCGCCAGCCCCTGCGCGCGACGACGGCGCCCGATGACCCCGCTCGAGCTTGGAAAAATAAATCCCCGGCGTCGACCTCCGGATGCGCGCGGGAGAAATTTTTCCCTCGGAGCAGTTGGTTTAGCAGATCAGCTCACCGTCCCCCACATTTGGCTGATGGGTAGAATTTTTTGGGGTCAGCTAAACGTAGATGACGACATAGCTGATCCGCTGGAAGCGTTTTTTTGCTTGTTGATCCTCTATACGACTATAGATGTCCGTTTGGACATGCTGCTGGAGATGCTCTAAGCACTCAAAACTATCCCAATTACATGGCTGTTTGCGGTCTGGGGGGCTATATATGATGGGACCGTTCAAAACTGCGCGAGGCGGACTTACACATCTACTTTTAGCTGTGGATAAGTATACCAAATGGGTGGAGGCTAAACCCATCAAAAAGCTTGACGGTGTAACTGCTAGAAATTTCATCATTGACATAGTCATGAGATATGGCGTTCCACACAGCATAATAACTGATAACGGGACAAATTTCTCCATTGGAGAGTTGGCAAAATATTGTCGACAAACGGGAATTCGCTTAGATCTCCAATCTGTGGCACACCCACAATCCAATGGACAGGTTGAAAGAATGAATAGCTCAATCCTGCAAGGAATACGCCCAAGACTCGAATCTCCTCTCCATAGAGCAGCTGGAGCATGGGTAGAGGAGCTACCTTCCGTGCTTTGGAGTATTCGAACGACGCCAAACAGGTCAACTGGGCAAACCCCGTTTTTCCTAGTTTATGGTGCGGAAGCTATCCTTCCAACGGACATGATCCATGATAGCCCAAGAATGCGGGATTTCGACGACTCGGATGCCGAAGAAGCACGATAGGATGCCGTTGATCTCTTAGAAGAGGAACGAGAGCTTGTGCTTCAAAGATCCGCCATTTACCAGCAAGGTTTACGACGTTACCATAGTCGGAAAATCAAGCATCGTTCTTTTAAAGAAGGTGACTTAGTGCTGAGATTGGTGCAGCAAAGAAAGCACAAATTGGCCCCAGTATGGGAAGGACCATTTGTAATTAGCAAAGCTATGAAAATGGGTCATATTATCTTGTAGATATTCGGGACACGGAAGACGATCCCGAGAAGCCGAATCGCAAAAGAAAGAGAAAGATAGATGATGAACTAGGAGAGACAAAGAGGCCTTGGAGCATCCAGCAGTTATGTCCCTTCTATACTTAGTTCAATTTCTATGTAAACATCTTTGAGATCATGAAATAAAGTTGTCGGAATTCTTGTATCCATGTTTTTACAAGTTTATTATAGTACAAAGCATGATTCCACCTTATCTATCTCCCAATGATCTTACAAAATACTCAATGTTAACCCGAATTGTGCCTGCGTGCTCGGTGTTTAAAAACTGAATGATTTTCAGCCTGCTAACGGCTAAAGGAAACTCGGATTGTGCCTGCGTGCCCAAGTTTCAAAAAATTCCTTACTTTTCTCTAAGTATTATCTGATTGTTTACGTGTTGGGTCACTGGAGCTAGTTAGTACTTTAGTATGATCCATATTTCCGAGTTTAAACTGATTGGTTATACCCAGTTACTCGGCATGATGATTCATAATACTATCGAGCCATTTCAAACACTAAGGACAGTTAAAACACATAAACCAGAGGACTTAGAAGACAAAGGAATATTAAAACCCGGAAACCTTGCAAAGAATTTCATAATTAAAACTGCAAAAGGCGGCGTTCTTGTTTACACAAAAGGAATAGAAGCATTACAATATAAATTACATTGTAAAAGTGCAGTAATGCTCCTATTGTCTACTTTCATCATCCAGGTTAAAGGCAGCCCTTCAAGCATCCGAGTCTTCTTCGATGTTGTCATTCTCGGGGGCTTTGGGGATCTCCTCTTCTGGATAGGTGATGGAGATGTTCACCATAGAGGCGATCTTGGTGGCGTGGCCTTTGATCTCATCAAAGATGGTGGATCGCTGGGTTTCCGTGTATCCTTGAGGGATACCGGACGCCACGCGCCAAGACTTTGCACCAGGGTAGTGCATACGCATAAGGCCAAGTGCCATGCGTGCACCACCCCGTGCAGCGGAGCGTAGGATGGACTCCCTAGACTCCGCCACCTCCAAGATGGCACCTGGAAATTTCTCAACTTCCGAGAACTCCCCAGTCCTTGTGGGAAGGAACTTGTTGACCAGCTGCATGCCAGCAGCTCTGATCGCAGTCCACGTCTTCCCAAAGGCTCGGATTCTGTCAATCCGAGTGAGATCTGGGTTACCTCCTTTTTTTCAGACAAAACAACCAAAAAGGTTAAGTGAAAAAGCAGAGAATGAAAACAAGACATGGAAAAATGGTAAATGAAGTAAAACTTACCGATGATCTTGTCGATTTTGGAGCCTTCCTCCAAGCGAAGGTTTAAGGCATTTTCCAAGTCCTGGATAGTGGACTTATCCTTCTCCGCCTGTTCGGAAGCCTTGGAATGAGCAATTCCAAGGGCCAGATTGCTGGCTTCCAGATCCTTTTGGGCCTTCATAAGCTGCTTATGAAGGTCCAGATTCTCCTCACGGAGACTGGCAGCATTGCCGGCATCTTCAGCTATTTGCTTGGCCTTAGCCAAAGCATCTGGAAAAGCAAGGAAAATTCCGAGTTTAGTCAAAACTCGGGAAAATTACTTAGACAAAAAGCTGAATCAAAAAACTTCAGAGAAAAAAGTTACCTGTTGTTTCCGACAGCTTCAGCTGAGACAATGCCAGCTCCGCATCTTTCACATCAAGAATAGAAAGAAGATTTCTAACTTCTTTATTCTTGATGGAAAGCTTATTGAAAACTTCCATGTTAATGGTTTCAGCGGTTTGCTGGAACACGACAAGGAAAAGAGTAACTAAAAAGCATCAAGGCGAAAAGTTGGTTTCAGCGGTTTGCTGGAACACGACAAGGAAAAGAGTAACTAAAAAGCATCAAGGCGAAAAGTATACATTTTGCTTAATGCTTGGGGGCTAGAGTTAAATACCTGGCTCATTCGCTGCAACCCCGCCAAGTTTTCATTGAACTCTTTTGCGTATTCCGCAAAAAGAATTCCGGCCGCGCTTAGGCCATCGTTGAGGTTCATGAAGTCCTTGTCGAAGGTGGGAATCTCCTCATCGGTTGTCCGAGAAGAATTTCCCACCTCTGGAGCCGCCCTTTCCCTCGTCTCCGTGTCCGGCACAACGGGCTGGCTGGGCTCCAACGACTCGGTGGTGGGGGCTGTCGCATGCTCTTCCGCCATTGTAGACGGTGTGTCCGGTGCGATGACGGGAGAAGGTTGAGAGCCTCTGCTCGTCACAACCTTATGCCTTTTCAGCTTCTTTGGCTTTAAGGTAGAGGGAGGCTGGCTAAAGGCAAAAAACAAAAAATCCGGAAAGAGTTAAAACTCCGAAGACAAAAGAAAATTTCGACAAAAGAAAATAACCCGGATGCTCTAACCTGGAGGTGGCGACGGGAATCCCGTCAAGATCAATGATTTCCTCAGAGGAGGAAATCTTCTTGCGCTTTCACCCACCTGCAAAGGCAGCACGCAACGCCTCCAGTTCAGCTTCGGAGGCCAGCTCCGAGTCTGGAAGTTCAGCAATCTGTCGAAAACAAAAAGCAGAGTTAGAATCGAAAAATCCGAGAAAACATGGCAAAATTCCACCCAAATGACGGAAAAAATACCTTGGAAGCCGGATTGTCGGCCGTATACATTGGCCGACTCGCTTCATATTGGTCGCGTGATGCGACCAACTGGTTCACGCGCCGCCGCAGATCCTTCGCGGCCCAGTCTTTGCTGGTTGTCCGCATTTTGTCGTTGGCGCCCGTGTACTCGCAAAGGAGACGGCCGCCATGGTTGGCCAACGGCTGGATCCGCCTATCCAACCAGCAAAGGATCGTGTCCATGCCGGTTAGGGCCGGATCAGAAGAAGTGAGCTTGGCGATGAGCCGCTTGATCCTTAGAAGATCAGGCGGCAGAACTTGGACGGCTTCTGTTCCCCAATTGTCTTGGGGAACAGCAGCGATGTTTGAGAAAGGTGGAACCCCGATGGCATTTTTTGGGAAAGGAACATTGGGATGATAAAAGAAGGAACCCGTCCAGAATTTGACGGATTCCGAGATTTTGATCTTGGGGAACCAATCTTCCCTAAATCTCCTAAGTGTAAAGGAGATGGTTCCGCAAGTCGGGAGTGTGCCCTCCGAAGAGTTCCGCTTAACCCCGAAACAATATAACTAGAAATCTAACCTAGGTTCTATGCCTAGGAAACCCTCGAAGAGGGCCTGAAAGCCGGCCAAGTTAAGAATAGAATTTGGTGGCAGGTTATGGGGCTGGATATTGTAATGGGAGAGGACCTGGAGGAAGAAGGCAGAAGGTGGCAATCCCATACCTCTCAGAAGGTGGGAGGAGAGAAGAACCCGTTCGCCGTCGTTTGGCATGGGTTCGTTCTCGTCCTCCGGAAGCCGCCACTTCCCTTTCAACACTAGCCCCTCCTTTTCCATGTTTGGAAGGAGGGACGGGGGAATGTTGCAGGCAACCCAGTTGTCGGCAGTCTCCAGCTCTTCATCAGCTCCGGCGGCGGCGGACGCGACAGCCTCCGCGGCCGCGAGCTCGTCGCCAACGAGCGTTATCTTCTCCTCCGCCGTCTCGGGAGCGAACGGCGGAGAAGGCGCGGAGCTCGAGCCCGCAAGATCCGCGGCGGCGGAAGGATTTCCCTCGTCCGCCGCGGTGCCCGTAGTCTTCACCGGCTCGTCGCCGGCGTGCGTTGGGGAATCCAACTGAGGGTCCATCGTATTGATGATGTCTTCGATGTCCTGCGAGACGTTGCGGGCGGGCGAAGACAGCGGAGATGCCATTTGGGTGGCGGCGCTGGCTCGCCTCCGGTGAGGTTTTAGGCGCACTGTGCGTTCGGTGCTTTCTCTCTCTGCTGGAAGCTTGGGCGCTGTAATGGCGTTCGAGTGGTTGCGGAAGGTTTTCCGGGAGGACGAAGAAGGCTATTTATAGCCGGAAATCCGTCACGATACGTGCTAACGGCTCTTTTGACCGTTGGATGATCAACGCGTGTCGCTCGCCGAAGAATCCGGGAAATGAATCGACAGGGTGATTATGGTTATCTCCTCGTTTCCCGCGAGAATCTGTCAGAGATATGTTTCTGGGTTTCTCGCCTAGAACCCAAACGTCCCTTACGTCAGTAGGATTAAAGTGCTGACGTAGGAGATTCCTTCTCCGCGAAGGATCGTGTGAGAAAAGCCGGATTTTCGGAATTTCGAGTTTTACGTTACCATCTCTTTTAAAAGAATAAAAAAGAAGAATCAAGACTGCTGGCCAATATTTCTCGGACAATACATACTTGGCGAAAGACGGCGAATCAGAGTTTTAATCCTTCTTGGGGGCTACTGTCGGATATATACTGAATAGAGGTATATCAGATGGTAGTCAATAGTGCCGGATTACTAGGATGGCCCAACTGGTAGTGGCCTATGGTCCATTGGGCGGCCCAGTATGCTGACGCACAGAAGCCGGATTCTAGAAGGACCCGGATCACGGCCCACGTGATCTGGCTTGGAGGAGAAGGCAGATTCCTTACTTTCCAAGTTAGAAGTTACCGTAGTCTTCTAGGTTTCCTATTCTGTATGCCCTAACCTAGCTATTATATAAAGCCGGACGGGAGATAAGATAACTAGAGATGAAGCTACAGGATAACTCGCCGGGAAGTTGATCCTCAGCGAATAGCTAAACAGAATCTCACATTGTAATTGTATACACAGGCTTTAGCCCTGATTAGTGAGATTGCAGGAGTAGGGACGCCGTATTATTACGACGTACCGAACCTGGGTAAATCCCGTTTCTTTGTCTTCAACGCGATCCCGTTTCCCCACGTCTCTACCCGTAGTCTCATGGCACCCCCGTCTATGAAAACTACTACGATGTCTCGACAGGATGCTTGCAATGGATAGTGTCCACCCGGATACATAATGACAGACCAGGATCAGGCAATGGCAGAAGCAATTTCTCAGATTTTCCCAAACTCATTACATAGGTGTTGTCTCTACCATGTGATGCATTGTCGGGGGGTTACCCCCGAGTAGGGTAAAGGCAAGTGCTAAAGGCAAGATCAGAAGGGATGTTTGGCCGAGTAGCAGGCTACCTGGTACTTGCTACCCGGTCGACTGCTACCCGGTCTTACATCTAGACGGCCAGAAGGATGAATCAAGAGAGTTATGCACATCCGAATAGAAGAGCTGGTCCGAGTAGAAATGGCGGGAACCTACTCGGGCCAGAAGTCAAAGGAGCCGTTCTGACACCGAATCCCGTGTATCCCGGGTCCGTACTTGGCACTGTTCACATCACTGTTCATCTGAGGAAGGCGTGCCTGACAGCGACAGTGTGTCAGCAGGGCGTCGCAGGATAGGGGGACCTACTCTGTGTTCGCCACAGTGATAACAGACTGGACACTTGGTTTTGCCCAACGACTTTCCGCACCGGGACAAATCTAGAAGCCAAAGCTGTCAGCGGGAACTCGGAAGAAGGACTGTGTGTACACAATGTCGACATCTGTTTGTATTTGGCTGTATCCGGCAGGGCACCGAGTATATAAGGTGCCCTGCCCCCTCCTGCGCGAGGGATGCTGACCTAGATCCTGGATTGGTTCACATTCTTGACCTAGTTCATCTGGTAGAGAGAAGAGTGGCTACTCGGTAGCAAGAACCATTGTACTGTGGCTACTCGGTGAGACATCAAAATACAGAAAGAAAGGCAGGAGTAGGGGTTTTACCTCCTCACGAGGGCCCTGAACCTGGGTAGATTGTGTTGTTTGCAGTGCCTGTTTCATCCTTCACGCGTCTACTCGTCGCGTGATCCCTCCCCGAGCGCCTCCAGCGTCCTTCGTCCCCACATCTTTAGCCATCCTATGGCATCTGTCTTGACACCACCACGACAGTTGGTGTCCACCGTGGGGCAACCAGCGGCGCTGGCTGGAGTTACCGTTCGGACGGGATCGATTTCTGCTGTCGGAGAGCGCGTGGTCTGCGGCCTCGTCCACAGATTCGGCTCCTTCGACTTCGTCACCGACAACGCCGGCGATTTCGGCGGCAGGGCCATGCCGGAGGGCGGCACGGTGCTTTCTTTCGGCGCGCACCTCGTCTACGTCGCCACTGTCATCGACCGCGAGTACCCCGAGCTGGTGCACGACGCGGAGGATCCACCCGCCGTTATCGCCGCACGCGGGAGGCCGTCGAGCCGCTCTGCGAGCGCCGCGGAGGTGATGATGGCCGGCCCTGCTGCTGACGCCGGGAAGAGCGCGGCTGCTACCGCTGCGGCCATCGTCGAGGATCTCGCTGGCTCAAGTGCTAGCGGGAAGACGCACAAGCCTTACGAGAAGGAGTGCAACCTTCCGCTCTCCCTACTCCGACGATCCCTGCGTCTGCTGCGCGGACGGGTATGCCGCCTCCCACTGATCTCGAGCTCCTGACCATGAAGGCGCAGCTCGACCGGCAGCGCCAGGAGCTGCTTGCTGAGCAGGCGGAGTTGGAGAAGATTAGGCTAGAGCTTAGCTTAGATCAGCTTGAGTACAACAAAGCTCACGGTTTCACTCCAGTTGTTAGGAGAGCTAGCAAAGTAGGTGCTACGCGTCGCAACTTAGGCGCCGAGATGGAAACTGTTGTAGAGGCTCCCAGTCAGTCCGCCACCGCAAACACCTCCACCCGACCCAGATATAGCACACCCGCCAAAACACTTAGAGCTGCTGAGGCTGTAGCTGCCGAGTTGCCGCATCTAGCTGGCGACGCGCGCGTCAGGCGGCAGGAGAGGCTGAACGAGTTGGTGCTAGAGGCTGCGATTCAGAACGAGGAGTTCCGAAAAGCCAACCCGGGTGCTGGAGCTTCTCAGGTGGTGCACTCGCACGTGGCCAGATCTAACGATCAGGCTTCATCTCCACATCCTAGCCGTGAGAGAAGCCGGAGTGGGCATTCCGGCAAGGATAGGCAGATGCAGGTGTACGACCCGGCTGTCGCCGCGAAACAGCTCGCTGTGCCGCGACAGTCCGGTCAGAAACACAACACTGCAGGAGCAGGCTTTCAAGCCCATAAAGCTCAAAGCCAGGCCCGAGATGGAGAGCGCCCAGGTCCTTCTCAGCATCCCGTCGCTCAACCTACTCGGCAGAGGCAGCAGCCGCGTGCAGTGGCACCAGTCGCCAACCCGGTGGAGCAGCCTGTAGCTGTGCAGGTGGACAGATATGATGATGGCTACTCGGCCATGGGGATGGCTGGCTATGACATTCTGGATCGTGTGGGCGAGCGCGTGTTGGCGCCTGGAGATGCAAGGCACCAGCTGGACCGGATCAGCTTGTCGGTGCGGCTTGAGAACACGGGACCTCCTGGCCCCGAGTGCTTTGGCCCGCGCATCATGAACGATCCATCTGTGAAGAACTTCCAGCTCGCAAGGGGTACCAAGAGCTACAACGGCAGCACCAAGCCAGAAGACTGGCTCAACGATTATGTCACCGCAGTCCACATCGCGGGCGGCAACCGGAGATGGGCAGTGCGGTACGTCCCGCAGATGCTAGAGGGTCCAGCTCGCACTTGGCTCAACAACTTGCCCAAGAACAGCATAAATTGCTGGCTGGACTTCTCGGATGCCTTTGTCAGCAACTTCACCAGCACCTACAAGAGGCCGAATAGGCCACAGCAGCTGTCCGCTTGCAGGCAGCGGGAAGACGAGACGGACCGCGAGTACCTTACTCGGTGGAGCACACTGCGGAACACATGTGAAGGTATGAATGAAGCCCATGCCATCACTTGGTTTGCGCAGGGTTGCAGACACGGCAGTATGCTGTGGCAAAGGTTGCAGAGGGAGATGCCAAACACTCTGGCGGAGACCATCAAGATTGCAGATCAGTACGCACTCGGTGATCCTACCCAGCCCCTGATGGATTCCTCTGAGCCGAGAAGAAACTTCAACAGCAACAAGCGCAATGAGTTCCGCAACAAGCGCAGGGGTGACCGAATAGATGTTCGGTATGACCCCAAGGAGGTGAATGCAGTGGCTGTTGGGGCTGGGGGCAGCCAAAGGCAAAAACCTGCTGGATCCTACGGGCAGAACCAGAACCAGGGCCAAGGCAACAAGAAACCATTCCGTGCTCCTCAGTCAGGTAGCGGCAACTCGGAGCAGACGAGGAAGTTCGTCTTTGACGACATGAGGGATGGCCCATGCAGTTTCCATACTCAGCACCCCTCAAGGCCTGCTAACCACACAACCCGACAGTGCGAATGGTGGGATCTGATCAGGAATGAAGGCTTGCCTCCTCCTCCTCCTCTGCCAGCTGCAAATGCCAATGTGCAACCTGCTCGCGCACCCGCAGCTCGGCCTCCAGTGTTTCCGAGAAGGGAAAACGTGAACCAAGTGGCTTTAGGAGCCAACCGTCACTTCAACAATGAGGGCTACCGCAACAACAACAACAACTACAACCGCAACAACAACAGAGGCAACAACAACTACCACGGCAACAACAACGGCAACAATGAGGGCGGAGGCCGCAACCAGTACCAAGAACACCATGAGAGCTACATGATCTTCACTTCTGAGCCCGTCGACAAGCAGTCACAGCACAGGCGTGCCATGGAGGTCAATGCCGTGATCCCTGCTGTTCCTCACTATATGCATTGGTGCAACCAAGAGATCAAGTGGTCCCGAGTAGATCATCCCAAGGTGATGCCCAACCCGGGTAGTTACGCTTTGGTGGTGGATCCTACCTTCTTGGGTCCCGAGAAGAATGTGAGGTTCAGCAAGGTGCTGATCGACAACGGCAGCAGCATCAACATTGTGTACAGAGACACACTCGAGAAGCTTGGGCTGGCCGAGAACATGCTGCTGCCCAGCAAGACCACGTTCCATGGCATTGTGCCGGGAGTCTCGTGCAATCCGATTGGCCGAGTGTGGATAGATGTGCTATTCGGCACCAGGGAGAACTGCCGCACAAAGAGCCTGCAGTTCGAGGTGGTTGATCATCAGAGCCCCTATCATGCTCTACTCGGCAGGCCTGCTCTGAGCAAGTTCATGGCCTCTACCCACACGGCATATCTGAAGATGAAGATCCCTGGTCCCAATGGCGCGATTACCATCTCTGGTGATTACAAGAAGTCCATGGAGTGTGCTTCTGCCGGTTCTCAGTGGGCGGAGTCCATGGTGATTGCTGCCGAGAAGAAGAAGATGTACGAGGTGGTGGCTATGGCGCAATCCGCGCAAGCTGGAGCGCAGGGCGTGCCGAGTACCCAGCACGGGACCGCGTTCCAGGCATCTCAAGAGACAAAGAAGGTCCAGGTCGACCCCGAGTTCCCCGACCGCGTAGCCATCATTGGCTCCGGGTTGGCGGAGAAATAGGAAAGCGAGCTCATCCACTTCCTCCGTGAGAATCGGGACGTGTTCGCCTGGTCCAATGAAGATTTACCAGGAGTCCCGAGGGAGTTGGTTGAGCACTCGTTACATGTGCGTCCTGACGCCAAACCAGTGAAGCAGGCCATGCGCCGCTTCGGAGATGAGAGAAGGAAGGCCATTGGTGACCAGATCACCAAATTGCTGATAAGCAATTTCATCATGGAGGTGCTGCACCCGGATTGGCTAGCCAACCCGGTCATGGTCGAGAAGAAGAAGGAGGATCCCAAGGCTGCTACTGCATGGCGCATGTGTGTCGACTACACCGACTTGAACAAAGCATGCCCCAAGGATCCTTTTCCGTTACCTCGCATCGATCAGGTGATCGACTCAACTGCTGGTTGTGAATTGCTGTCTTTCATAGATGCCTACTCTGGTTTCCACCAGATAGCTCTCAATCCTGCTGATCAAATAAAGACCGCCTTCATTACCCCGTACGGGGCTTATTGCTATCGTGTCATGTGTTTCGGGTTGCGGAATGCGGGTGCTACTTATCAGCGGTGCATGCAGAAATGCTTGCACGATCAGCTCGGCAAGAATGTGCAGGTGTACGTAGATGACATTGTCATCAAAACGAATAAAACATATACTCTGCTTGCCGACCTTGAGGAAACCTTTGCCAACTTGCGCAAGTATAAAATGAAGCAGAACCCGAGTAAATGCATCTTTGGCGTCCCGGCTGGCAAGCTACTCGGATTCCTGGTGTCTAGTCGGGGCATTGAAGCCAATCCTTCAAAGATAAAAGCTATTGAGAGCATGTCTTTGCCGAGATCCCCGAAGGATGTGCAAAAATTCACTGGTTGCTTGGCATCTCTGAGCCGCTTCCTGGCCCGAATGGGCGAGAAGGCCCTGCCTCTGTACCAGCTGATGAAGAAAAGTGACAAATTTGTCTGGACTCTGCAAGCGGATGTGGCATTCAACGAGCTGAAGGCAATGCTGGCTAGTGCTCCTATCTTAGCTAGTCCGCTACCCAAGGATCCAATGTTGCTGTACATTGTTGCCACCAACCGGGTAGTCAGTGTGGTGATTGTGGTGGAGCGAGAAGAAGAAGGCAAGAGTGTGCAACGCCCGGTGTACTACCTCAGTGAAGTGATGTCCAACTCCAAGAAAAACTACCCGCATTACCAGAAGATGGCCTATGGCGTATACCTGGGTGCCAAGAAGCTGAAGCATTATTTCCAAGAGCATCCCATCACGGTTGTGAGCTCTGCTCCTATCTCAGATATCATGGGCAACAAGGAGGCGAGTGGCAGAGTAGCCAAGTGGGCAATTGAGCTGGCCGCGTACGCCCCCGCGTATGCGAGAAGAGAAGCCATCAAGTCTCAGATTCTGGCGGAGTTTCTAGTGGATTGGGCTGAGGTGCAGTACGAACCTCCTGCTCCAGTTTCCAATTACTGGAAGATGCACTTTGATGGCTCGAAGGTGAAGGAAGGCCTTGGTGCTGGCGTAGTGCTCACATCACCCAAGCGAGATCAGCTCAAGTACGTGCTGCAGATTCATTTCAAGGCGTCCAACAATGTAGCAGAGTACGAGGCCATGGTGCACGGCTTGCGAGTAGCCAAGGAGGTTGGCGTGCAACGCATCATATGCTATGGCGATTCAGATCTGGTGGTGCAGCAAGTCTCTGGCACTTGGGATGCTCTGGATGCCAACATGGCATCATACCGCTTCCTGGTACAGTCTATGACTGGGTTCTTCGAAGGCTGCGAGTTCCAGCATATTCACCGAGCAGAGAACGAAGCAGCAGACGAGCTGTCCAAGTTGGGATCTTCTCGGCAATCCATCCCGGCGGGAGTTGCCTTAGAGCACTTGAGGAAGCCATCCATCAAGCCATCTCCCAACTCGGAATCCATATTTGTTCCTTCTCTGCCAAGTGAAGAATCCGTTCCAATGGAGATTGACTGGGAGAATGCAACAGAGAACTCGGGGACTGCCGCTCCCTACTCGGGGACTGCCGCTCCCTACTCGGGGACTGTCGTTCCCTACTCGGGGACTGCCATTCCATACTCGGGGACTGCCACTCCATACTCGGGGACTGTTGTCCTTAACCCGGGGACTGTCGCATTCATTGAGGAGGTCCTTGCCAATCGTTCAGGGCTCCAGAGAAGTGCTCCCAACCCTAAAGAGCAGCCAGAGGTGCCTGTCCCAATGGAAGTGGACGAACCAGTGTTGCCCACACGGGAGACACCGAGTTGGGCCATGCCCATATTATCCTTTCTAAAGGACGGTACTCTGCCAGAAGATGAGGTGGTCGCAAGGCAGATTCAGAGAAGATCTAAGGGCTATACTATATTCAGAGATGTGCTGCACAAAAGAAGTGCCACCGGCGTGCTGCAACGTTGTGTAGACCCAGAAGAAGGACGAGAAATTCTGTTGGAAATACATCAAGGAGAATGCGGGAACCACGCCTCTTCACGGGCGTTGGTCAAGAAAGCTTTTCGGCATGGCTTCTACTGGCTCACAGCTCTGCAGCAAGCTGAAAACATTGTGAGGAAGTGCAATGGCTGCCAGATGTTCGCAAGTAAGATTCACATGCCTGCTTCCGAGTTGAAAACCATTCCTATCACATGGCCGTTTGCTGTATGGTGCCTGGATATGGTTGGCCCCTTCAAGCCGGCTAAAGGCAACATGACACACATCTTAGTCATGGTGGACAAGTTCACCAAGTGGATTGAAGTGAAGCCTATTCGGAAGTGCGATGGAGCTACAGCCGTGAAATTCTTAAAGGATGTGATCCTGAGATACGGCTACCCGCACAACATCATCACCGACAATGGCACGAATTTCGCAGAAGGGGCAATGGTGCGGTTCTGCAGAGATAAGCACATCCGACTAGATGTTGCATCTGTTGCGCATCCCGCCTCCAATGGGCAAGTGGAGAGAGCAAACGGCATGGTGCTGGCAGGCATAAAGCCAAGGCTGATTGAGCCGCTGCTGAAAACACCTGGGTGTTGGCTAGACGAGTTGCCAGCGGTGTTGTGGAGTCTAAGGACTACCCCTAACCGGTCAACCGGCTACACGCCATTCTTCTTGGTATACGGGGCTAAGCCCGTGTTGCCAATAGACTTAGAGCATGACTCCCCCCGAGTAACCCTCTACACTGAGGTGGAGGCGAGAGAAGCTCGAGAAGATGACGTTGACCTGCTCGAAGAAGCAAGAGAGCTTACTCTGTCACGTTCAGCTATCTACCAGCAAAACCTGCGGCGTTATCATAGCCGAAAGGTGAACCCAAGAGTTTTCCGAGAAGGATACATGGTCCTCAGGCTTGTGCAACGCACAGCCGGGATGCACAAATTGTCTCCTCCATGGGAAGGGCCCTTCATTGTGAGCAAAGCGCTGCACAATGATGCCTATTATCTCGTGGACATGCGTCCATCACAGGAGAACAGGGCAGATAAAGCTGGAGAGGAATCCAAGCGCCCTTGGAATGTAGCCCTACTTCGTCGCTTTCATTCGTGAGCAAAGATGTGTATGTACTCTCTTATCCAAGTTAAAATTCTACCCTGCAATCTGAAATTCAGCTCGGGGACTGCCCTCGCCTAAAATTGCTCTGTGTGTTCTTACTCGGCTTCACGCTTTGTCTATTCGGTTGCTCTGCTTCAAATTTCATAAGTACGTTGAGTATTGGACTGGTAGAGAAATGCCATTCTATGGAATGCCATCTGTGGCGCATCAATAATGCGTGCGCCATAGAAAAGAAATTTTGTGGCGCATGCTCACAGGTGCGCCACAGAAATTCCCAATTCTGTGGCGCATCAACACAGCGTGCGCCACAGAAACAGAGTGGGCCCCACACCAATCAGTGGACTGTGTGTCAGAAGCCCCATTATTATGGCGCACTCCACCTGGTGCGCCACAGAAAATACCAATTATGTGGCGCACGGTTGTGCTGCGCCACAGAAATGCCATATTCTGTGGCGCATTTTGACAGATGCGCCACAGAATATGAAATTTCTGTGGCGCAGCACAACCGTGCGCCACAGAATTATGTGCTGGTGCGCCACAGAATTATGTGCACTGTGCACATAAATATGGCAGCCCCCTCTCTCCCCCCACTCATTTCATTCCAAGTGTATGTTGCTCACTCGCCTCCCCCTTCTCTCCACTCCATTTTTACACATTTAATTCTCTTTTTTTTGGTAGGTGAACCTATTTATTCGATGTATAATTGTTGGTGAAGTTTCTTGTTGTTGGGGGGCCTAATTACTTCCATCTATACTCCGGTCCCTCCCTCTCCTCGCTCTTTTCGCGTCTCGGTATCGAATCTACTAGAGGTGAGTATAGTTGGAGGTGCATGTCTCGTGTGGCCATCGATCGATGTGTATGGGTGTTTGTCATGCATGTGCAGGTGGACCGATCGATTGTCGCGCGCGTGTGGGCGGTCATGGTGCATGGATGTTTTCCGAAATGTTGATTCACTTCCATTTCGGAAAACTTTTGCACCCCATATGTCCTACTTATAGGAGAGGTCATGCCGAATTTTTCCGGCGACTATGCATGTTGTGGTTCTAATTTTCTGCTCTCTATGTGTCTGTGCAGGCAACCATGGTACTAGAAATGAGCTCTGCTCGAATCGCTAGATACAAGAAAGACGCGAAGGCGGACATGATTCGGTGCAACAGGCGGCAGATAAGATGTCCGTGTCGATCATGCAAACTCGTGCGCTGGATTGACCCTGATTCCGGACAATTGGAGGAGCACCTTCTCAGACGCGGTTTCTTTGACGACCGCAACCACGTGGCACCGCCGGCAGCAAAAGTTGTGCACGAAGAAGAGGGCGAGCGAGGTGACGAAGGAAATGACGGCGAAGAAGATCATCATGAAGAAGGATATATCGGCGGAGAAGATCGACATGACGATGAAGACGTGAACACGGAGACCCCGCTAATTTCGGCCTTGCGGGACTCTCATGTTCAGGATCTGCTGCTTAAGGAGACGAGCAACGACATAGCTGCAGCTAGGGAGAAAGCCAAGCTGGTGCAAATGGAGATAGACGGGGTGACTCCGTTGTTTCCTGGGTGCCGCCCCGAGGATACGAGGTTGCATGTAACGCTTGCTGCTCTGAAGATGAAGACGCAAAACAAATGGACCGACTCGAGCTTCAACAAGAATTTGAAATTCTGGCACGATCGCCTTCCCGAGGGGAACACATTGCCAAGCAGTATCAACGAGGCTAAGAAAGTCGTGTGCCCTCTTGACCTACCTCACGAAAAATTTCACGCCTGCATCAATGATTGTGTAATTTATCGGGGGGAGTACAAGGACACAACCACATGTCCGAAGTGCGGCCACGGACGATACAAGTGTGGAACCAACAACAAGAAAATTCCTCGAAAAGTGGTATGGTACTTTCCTATCACTCCCCGTCTTCAACGGTACTACGTGGACCCTAAGGAAGCAAAGCTCATGCAATGGCACGCGAAAAGGGAGAAGCCGGAAGAAGATCCGAAGAAGGGCTATATCATGACACATCCTGCAGACGCTGCCCAGTGGGAAGCATTGGACATAGCTTTCCCGAGTTTTGGGGGCGACGCGAGGAACGTCAGGCTGGGTATGAGCACCGATGGACTCAATCCGTTCGGCAACCAGAGTAGCACACATAGCAGCTGGCCCGTGTTTGTATGGCCTTACAACCTACCCCCGTGGCTGTGCACCAAGCAAAAGTACATACACTTGAGTATTCTCATCCAGGGGCCAAAACAACCAGGTGTCGACATGCATTTGTATCTCGGGCTGCTGAAAGACGAGTTAGACACGTTGTGGAAGACGCCACCCCGTACGTGGGACGCGTACACTAGAGATTATTTCCATATGAGAGCCGCGTTGCTGACGACGGTCACAGACTATCCTGGTTACGCGTATGTATCTGCCCAGGTCGGCCACGGATTCTGCGGCTGCGTGAAGTGCATGGACGGGACCCCGCATCTCTAGCTACCAAGGGATCATGGGTCTTCGAAAACCGTGTACCCAGGGGCTCGAAGGTGGCTTCGCCTGGATCACCCGTGGAGAAAACGCGGTGAGTTGTTCAATGGTAAAGACGAGCCCGATGGAGCCCCGCGCACTAGGAGCGGCGAAGAAATCGACGAGCTTCTGAAAAATTGGGACGAGTGCCCTTCGCCGGGAAAGAAACGACCCAAGCCAGAGCCGCTGCTGGGTCTATGGAAAGTGAGGTCTGTTTTCCACGACTTGGAGTACTGGCCGGTCCTCCACGCGCCTCATAGCCTTGATGTGATGCACATTACGAAGAACGTTACGGAGAGTCTGCTTGGCACTATTTGCAATTCGGAGAAGTCCAAGGATGGGCCGAAAGCAAGATACGATCTAAAACATTTTGGCATTAGGAAAAATCTACAGGTCCCCGCCGATAGTGATGATGATGATGACGATGAGGATAAGACGGAAGGGACTCAACGTCCTCCCCGCAAAAAGGCTAAGAAGAACACCGTGGTGCTTCCCGCTGCCTGCTTCACATTGAGTCCGCCGGAGCTTGAGCAGTTTTTCAGGTGCCTCGTAGAAGTCAAAGTTCCTCACGGATACTCAGGGAGTATAAGCAGATATCTGGACTTAGCGAAGAAGAGGTTCACCGGGATGAAGTCTCACGATTGTCATGTGCTCATGACGCAGATACTTCCTGTTGCGATCCGAGGGATAATGGACGAGCATGTCCGTGATACGTTGTTTGGCCTTTGCAACTTTTTCGACGTTATCACCCAGAAATCGATCGGCGTGAGGCAGCTCAAGATGCTACAGGATGAGATCGTGGTGATACTATGCGAGCTCGAGATTTACTTCCCGCCGGCATTCTGTGATATATGTGTACATCTCCTTCTCCATGTCGTTGATGACATCAGGCATCTCGGCCCGATGTTTCTGCACTACATGATGCCGATGGAAAGGCAGAATGGTGTCCTGAAAGGATACGTTCGCAATAGGGCCCGTCCAGACGCAAGCATGGCCAAAGGATTTCTAACCAACGAGTGCATCTCTTTCTGCGACAATTACCTAAGCACCGAAGACGATCAGGATGTCGGTTTGTCCACCAGGACGCACCTTGGCAGACTCAACGGAGTCGGTCACCGCGAGGGCTGCCGCGACGTCCATGTCGGCATTCAAAAACGACGCGACGACTTTGATAGGGCTCACCGGGTCGCGCTACAACACTTAAAGTTGATCGAGCCTTTCGTGGAAGAGCACAAAAGCTTAATCAATCAGAATTATATTGAAATGGGCGGGCCGAGGAAGATGGGAGACGTAACCAAAGAGCACAACTCCGGCTTCACGCGTTGGTTCAAGCAAATTCAACTGATTGAAGCACGGAGAAAAATGCCTTCTACGGAAGATGAAAAACTCATATACATCTTATCACAGGGCCCCGGGCAGAACGTAAGGACCTATCAGGGGTACGACATCTCCGGTTACAGATTCTCCACCGAGGACAAGGACATGAGTAGCGAAAATCAAAACTCACGAGTAACTATGCTATCATATGGCGATGCCGAGACTAATGTGGAAGAAAGATACTTCGGAAAGATCGAGGAGATATGGGAGCTCAACTACTGCGGAGAGACGGTGGTGCCAATGTTCCATGTGAGATGGGCCAAGAATGTCAAGAAAGAAGGACGGTATTTCACCACAATGGTTATACCCGATGCCAAATCGAAGAACGCATCCGCGAAAAATGAGCCATGGGTACTCGCTAGCCAAGTTGACCAATGCTTCTTCATCACCGACCCGTCAAGGCCTAGCCGTGTTGTCGTGAGGAGGGGCAAGAGGAGCATCATCGGAATGGAAGGAGACGCCAACGAGGAAGACTTGGACAAGAACGGTGATCCGAAGATCGAGGAGGAGTTCGACAAGCACTTCGACATGCCTACTACTGGTAAAGTAAGAAGGAAGACATCCCTACCTACCCACGGTTGTCCGTTCACGCGAAGAAATCTCAAGGTGGACGGTATAAAGTATCCAGTCGCCAACAAAAAGGGAAAGAGACGCTAATTAAGCTAGATCGGAACCGAGACGAAAAAGACTTTATTATGTATATATGCTCATGTGTATGTTAGACAACCATATGTGTGTGTGAGACGTTATATAAAAAAATATTCTAATATTAAATGTGTGTTTTATTTTTGTAATTGTAATTTACTGTTTTCTTTCTTTAATTATAATTAAATAAAATGTTAAAAAAAGTGGGGGAATATCAAGATTCGAACCTGGGTGGTGAGAACCTCACAGCAAACCACTGCACTAGTAACACAGATTTGTCAAAGTACAACCGTGCGTGTTTTTATTTATCTATCCACAGAATTCTATGGCGCACTTTCTTGATGGTGCGCCATAGAAATTACTACGTCACAATGACATGTGGCCCCGTACACTTGGCCACAGAATAGGCCCAAGCATTTCTGTGGCGCGCCCCTAGAAGCGTGCGCCATAGAATTCTAACAATTCTGTGGCGCACGGGCTCGTGGTGCGCCACAGAATGTGCTTTCGACCAATGACATGTGGACCCGCCCGCCTGGTATTCTTCCACACTTAGGAATTTTGCATCCCCGCTCGATCCCCTCAGTGTAACCTCGATCTCGTGCGACGAACAACACGCTCGATCCCCGCTCGATCCTTTCTTCTCCCTCGCGCTCGATCGCCACCGTGGAGGAACCGTGTGGAGGTGGTAGGAGAGGAGGAGCCGCGCGCGCCGTGTGGAGGTGGTAGGAGAGGAGGAGCATCGAGGAGCACATCGAGGAGGTGCAGGACCGCGCGCGCCGTGACCTAGGAGAGGAGGAGCCGCGCCGTCGCCGTCTGCATCGAGCGCCGCCGCTCGACACCGTCTTCCTCGACGCCTTCAACCTAGGGCAGGTAAGCCCCCTCTTCACAGGGTTGATGTGGTGATCCCCCGGGCAAGGACCTGCCTCTCCTCTCCATCCACCTGCACGCAATGTCATCTCACCTCTTCCCCCTGGACAGCTTGATTATTGGTTTCATGTGCGTCTGTACACTTGTGGAAAGGAAGCATCCGTGCGATGTTGATTATGTATTCTGGCCTTGGGTAATATGATCTTGTCAGATTCTTCACAAGAGCTCTAGAGACCAGGGATTGGTATGATTTGCATTGTTCTTCATGATTAGCCGCCCATTATCTGTGGTTTGATTGCCTCTACTAGTTGGTGCTGCTTTGCTACCGTACGTGCTTAACTGGTTCCTTCAAACGAGAGATCATAGGTGTATTCTGCTGCTTGGATTTGCCTTTTCCATTCCCTGTTAGGAAATATATGTGCTGGTAGGTTTTTTGTGCAGGTTTTTTCTTTTTGAGATGCCAATGTTTCGCGAGGAAGTTGATTCATTTCCTTCGGAGCGAATTTCTGGCACTCCTAGACATAGGAAAAATAGCAAAGGTCATGCCCAAATTTTCTATGAATTTTATACTTGGTAGATTTTCTATTATACTTAGTAAATTAGCAATGGTATGTAGAATTGGTAAAAATGACAAAATTACAAAATCTAGTCTACTGCTGACACCCTCGTTATCAACAACCGTCAGTTATGTCTCAGCATAATAAATAGAGGCAACTTGCAAAATCCAAATTGCTATTGAATCATGCCTAAATTGCTTCTGAATCATGCCTAAATTGTTCACCTGTGAATTGAAGTTAAGTATATGGTTTATTTGATTGAGCATAGAAACTCCTGGGATAGTACCCAGTGTGTGTTAATTGCGACGAACGGTTAGCACAGTTATATACTGATCTCATATGCATGACTAGAGCTACAGTTTTTGTGCATTCAGATAGTAGCAGTGTTAGAACCTTATAATTTCTCAACTGTATGGTGACAACATTTATATATTCAGTTTTCTCAAGGCTTAACGATTGCTGTAGTTTCAGAGTTTAGACCACAATGAACATACATGACAATGTACCTATTTTCACCAAGAAAGAAGAGCTTATAGATTAACTACTCAATGGTGCAAACATCATCATGCACTACCTACAACTTAAATATGCATATGTATCCATCTAGTAAGCGCGAACAAAACCAAGAGACGGGCACAAACTAAACCATTTAGCCTAATTTATGACCCCGTCGCCACTGTTTGCAAAAAGGATAACTTCATCAGTGTAGAAGGTGCTTCGTTTGCTCTAATGTCCACCATCTGAAAGTACATTTACAAACAATACACCAGTTTCAGCAGCTCTATAATTTTAACTGCCAATGGAGCCTCTTCCAGTAGCTGTATAATACGTATTGATGCGTACAATGCCACAGATTCAGGAGCAGAACCAGTTTATGTTCTGCTGGTATGACTCATAAACACTATAAGGGCCATGAATAATTCCTTCCAAGAATTAATGTATCACTATGTTGCTGGATTTACCCAACTACGTCTAGATGTTTTCTTTAATGTTCCCTGTTTAATCTTTGCCCTCACTTGTTCAACAATATCCCACCTACCAGAAGAGGCATGTAGGTTAGATACTGAGACAAGATTTGACGGGCTCCCTTCTTCCAATCTAATAAGAGACCTGCAAGCCAAATCTTGAGCTTCTTTGTTACTGTGAATAACAGAGGCATCCAGAAGTGCTCCCCATACACTAGAGCCTGGCTCTACACTCATTGACTTGATAAAATCCAAGGCATGGTCAATCAGCCCAGACCTTCCCAGTAAATCAACTATGCAAGCACACATCTCCTCTGTTGGATGAAGTTTGTGATCCTTCACCAGGGAGTCGTATATCTCTAGTCCCTTCAACAAGAAGCCCACCCTGCAGCAAGCTGAAAGCACGGCCAGACCAATTATGTTGTCCGGCTTAACCCCCGAAGCATTCATATGATCAAACAAAGATAGCTCGCCATCCATGGACAATCGCCATCTTCTTCGGAAAGCACGAACCATATATATATTCTGACAGGCTAACACGACTTACCCAGCCAGGCACCGGCCCGCACAAGGA
Source organism: Alopecurus myosuroides (assembly GCA_028641055.1). Lineage (NCBI taxonomy): Eukaryota > Viridiplantae > Streptophyta > Magnoliopsida > Poales > Poaceae > Alopecurus > Alopecurus myosuroides. The sequence continues at coordinate 146,743,111 of CM054060.1, forward strand.
AAAGAAAAAAGAAAATACTTTGATTCTCCTGGTAGATGACTGGCTATATACTATGCACACCGATGGCATGATAGGTACAGTGAGCTCGCAGATTGGTCCACGTACGGCGCTGGCCATGGACTACACTCTTGGCCATAACCCTGGTCAGGTCATCGCCGCACGCGCGCGTGAGCTCAGCTCACTTGACCAGACCGGCGCATTGCCGTCAAGTCAACAGTGCCCGCTTACACACGCACGCACCAAGAGTCGACGTGCTACTTCGACTACCTTTCGAACAGTATACATACACACTCTAGCTAGCTCGCTACACTGGTTGCTTGTGCACTTGTGCTTGACTATTAGCAACACACCGTTTGCTTCCTTGAGATGTTCTTGTCACGAACGGTCGCTCCAACAGCCGTCTCCGTCGTGTCATGTTGGCCACAATAATCATATCGGCAAAACCCTGCAGTCCTGCCTATGACGATTTTTATGTGGCTGGTTTTGCTAAGAACAAGGAGTCCCTTGTCGCTTACCTTTCTACCTGTAGACCGTGACCCGTGTGTCTGTCAGTGCATACCATAGTTTTAAATAGCCCGGCTCCGCCATATCTACCTAAATGATTTTATTTATGATTTACTGCTACAGACTCCGTATAGCCTGTTATAGCCCCGCTTGTCTTGGGCAGAGACTTTGTGTATCTAGCGTCAGTTTATTGATAATATTGCCATGGCCTTTTCTTTCTTTAGCAAAGATTCTTTCTTCACTGGTATACAAAGCAACCGAGTGAAATGAGCATGCTACAGTGAGATGAGAAGCACACCTGTCATGGCATAACAGAGAGGCCATGGCCATCCATTGATGGTGCAATTTTTTTAAGGGAGAATGTGTTTAGCAATACCATTCTTGAAGAAAAGTTTGATTAGCAAGTTGGCAATCTCTCTGCCAATCTTCATGGCCATTATTTCAAACTGAAGAAGAGCACACCTTGTTTGTGTGAGCATGAAGTGGCTGGGTGCTCCTGTAGCTATCTGCCTATCTCATTTTATTCACTTAGGCAACTTCATAAGCTTTCCCTCGCCGTGGTTTCTCTATGTGCAAACTTATCTTGCCATCTAGGCTACTTATTCATGTTTTGCTGCATCTTTTGTTTAAATGGCTGGCAATTTACATAATAATTTAGGCAAGATCCTTTAGCTGTTTTGGGGATCTAGTAGATGGGGATTCTGCTCCTCTAGCTGGAGTGTTCATCAACATCCTTTAGCTGTTTTGGCTAGAGTAGCTTGTCCCAAGACTTTATGCTGCTTCCCATGTTTCTCACGGCTTATGCATCAACTCCGGTAGAGGAAGCTAAAAACAATGTCTTTTCTTTCTATCTCTGTAGCATGCTTGGAAGAGCCAGACATGTTTCTGTACAACAGATTGTTTCTTGAGATTGCATTCAGGCAGCATTATATATAGAAAAAGGCACAAGTCAAGTGCTCGCGAACGTCACTGATACAATCACCAAGGTCTCGCCGAGTGGCCTACCATTGGCGCCTGAAGCGGTTTCCTCAGGGTACGGCATGCAGCTAGGGTGCATCGTGCGGGAAAGCATGTCGATCAACACGACGGACCTTAGAAGCAGCGAAAACAAGGCTTTGGTCGAAATCCTCCTGAAGAAGCTTCACCAGCGATACACGTTCCCGGAGCCGTTCAACAAAAGGGTGGACTCTTTAGCCATCACGAAGATGAGCACCGCGTTGAGCAGCTAGAAATCCCGGGTGAAGAAGAAGATCGCGAAAGGTAAAAGCTGGGAGGAGATCCGTCGCACAGACCCGACACTCGAGAAAGAAGATTTCGACATACTGAAGGCGTACATGAACACCGAGGAGTGTAAAAAATGGACAAAATGGGGGGAGGATATGCGGGAACAAAACATAGGGCACCAACATTGCGGAAGCGGTGGTTACCGAGGAAAACATGCTGTTTGGGAGAAGGAGGACCGCGAGATGGAACGTCTCGGAAAAGATAACCCCTGGCACAAAATCACGGACATACAAGTTAGGAACTTTGTCCGGTCCCGGTACTTCTTAGACTGGAAGACGGGGGAATTCGTGACGAAAGACCAGGACGTGAAGGAATTCGAGAAACATTTGGTAAGGACACATATATCTCAAGTACATATATATTGCATTGATCTAATAATTAGATAATGGGCTCACCTTAATTTCCTTTTGTCCGAAGGAGAGGGAGTTGCGGAATTCTGACCACTCGTCCGAAGGGTCGACGGGTCGGTGGGACACGCCTTTCAACAGGGCGACGAACGCATACAAGAAAAGGCCGTTGGATGCCCCGCCGACGTCAGCTGGCCGTATCTCCGGCTTTGGGCTAAACATGAAGGTAGCCGAGTTCTACGCATCAGATGCCAAGTCGTCGAGAAAGAAGAGGAAGACGACATCGACTAAGGATGATGAGGAGGTCGCGGAGCTGAAGAAGAAGATGGCGGCTCTAGAGAAGAAACTTGAGAGCAGAGAGGTGGACCCCGACACGCTCAATAAATTAGTGGATCAGAGGCTCAAGGAAGTCATCCCCGCTGGGTTGATGGAGGGGATAGCTTCTTGGAATGCGGGGGGTCAAATTGGACCGATCCATCTGCCCACCTTCGTCGGCAGCAACTCAAGCATGAACCAGCAAGTGCCGCCGCAACAGCTGACCCCCCAGACGCCGGCGCCGCTCCTTCTGGTCACATCGCCGCCCCCTTCCGCAGCAATGCCGAAGAATGATGGGCCGGCCGCCGGCACCGTCGCCCTTGTCTCGACACCCGCCGAGCTCGACGCCATCACCAAGGTAACTAATTAGTTAGTCATGATCTAACTACGCCTTCTCAAGATGACTGTCATCTCATGATGCCTGGTATGTTGCCCAACAGGACGAAGCTTGCGTACTCCTGCATCGCGTGGTGCCCGGCGGAGAGTTGGTGGATGTTGCTACCGGCACTATTATACAACCGGGGGAACGCACTATGCACCACTCTCAAATGGACGAGAATGTGATGAAGGTGAAGTTGGCCAATGTAGTGCCGGAGTATCGCGACGTCCTCCCCCCTTTCAACCTCCAGGCTGCGACGAGGAGGACACCTTGGTACTTGGAGACTGCACGACTTGGGTGATGAAATGGCCGAAGAGCCAGATTCGTCTTGGGGGGGTCTTGTGATCAAGCGCAACATCGGCGCCACATCCCCTATGGCCCCGCTCAGTAAGATCGTCCGGCCCACGAAGCAAAGAGCCCTCCAGACAGCACCCAAGGCCGCCGCCCCTCAGAAGGAAACGGTAGTCGTCGCCACCACCACCCAGAAGGAATCGGCGGTTGTTGCCACCACCACAAGGCACAAAGTGTTGTTGGGAAATATGCCGCAACGACCGCCCAAAAGATCATCAAATGCAGTTGTGCCTCAACCGCCGGCATCACAGCCGCCGTCACCACCAAAGGACGTGGACAACCCGTTTGCTGGAGCCGGTGTCGATGACTATCATTACGATGACAATGTCGACATCAATGCCTACCTCAACACGGGCTACAGCCAAGATAGGTACATGCCTGATATGGATCGTGACGATGAAGCCTTCCGCAGTCACGACGATCAACCTAGGCGTACTGAAGTCACGCAGCGCCTGACCTACCCGGAGGGTACAGTATTCAGCCCTGGCACACTGCATAAGACAATCGTAGGGTCGTCCCGAGCACCCGCACCCCCAGCTCCCGCACCCCCAGCTCCCGCAGCAGATCAGGCCACCCCCAGCAAGAAGATTAGGAAGAGACCTGCTAAAAAGGTCCAGCATACTAAGATCTTGGCCGACGCCGTGGTACGACCCCGTAAGGATGGCTTGACCCGCTTGCATGAAGCTGGGAAACCGATACTGGGTCCGGACGAGATACAAGGGGCAACTGGACCAATGCTCACATTGCAAAACATTATCGTGATGCTAGAGGGCCTCCTTCTTAAAGAAGAGTCTCCAAATTACCCGGCGTTCGTGGTCAAGGTGCCAGAGGGCCCGGACTTCGTCCATGAAGACCCCGCGGGAATGTTCTTCATAGCGTACGAGGATATCTTCAATCTGTTTCACTCGAGACGGCTGGACTATAACTTGGTCCGCCTATACGCGCTCAATGCTCAGCTGCAGATCAAGCGAGAGTTACCCCCGTACGTTATGGTAGCGGATCCCTACTACATGCGTGATAGCCAGCTGGAGGAAGGATCAAGTTCACGGACCAAGGCAGTGAAGTACCTCGAGAGCTTCATGTTGAGAAACAGTGAGAACAAGAGGGACATTCTTTTGCCTGTCTTTCCCGAGTAAGTCTCGCGACCATCGTAGCTAATGTTTTTTTTCTAGATTTCATCCATTGCTTATCCTGGATTCGATTGCATGTGTTGAGCAGGGACACATACTGCACACTCATCGTGCTTTGCCCAAAGTGGTCACTAGCCGAGTACTTCGACTCGTCGAATAAGACGAAGAAGAAAGACTACACCAGAATAAGGAGTGTTCTCGATGAGGCTCTCAACGGCTACGCCCAAAATGGAGGCACGTTCCAAAAGAAACAAGAATGTATCAGGCCGGCTACTGGCAAATACGGGTTCAGGCACGTGACCGAGTTCCCCTGCATCAAGCAGCCGGCTTGGAGCACAAAGGAGGCCTTCTATGTCCTCCATCACCTCAAAGGGATTGTCCGCGATGCAAATAATATGAATCATCCTTCTAAACTCCGAGACTGGTCCAACAAAATGGCGGGGGAAATCTCACAGGAAGATCTTATGCAAGATTTTCATCGTATCAAAGTCAAGTTGTCGGAGATAATCATTGAAGATGTCAACAAAAAGGGAGGGTCCTTGAACCAGCCCATAGGGTTATGCCAGAGGGATATCCAGGAACTCCTAGAGCGGCAGGATGATCGTAGGTCGTGGATGACGAAGGAGCTATATAAGCCGTTTCCGGCGCCTCTCCAGAAGAGGTATCGTTGATCGAGGTGTGCGTAGCTAGCTACTATTAGTTTGTTTAACAAAATTTGCTTAACTTATATATGCCTAGCTACTATATTAGTTTAGCTCTAAACTTAGGCCTAGCTAGCTACTATTAGTTTGCTCTAAACTTAGGCCTAGCTAGCTACTATTAGTTAGCTCTAAACTTAATTAGGCCTAGCTAGCTACTATTAGTTAGCTCTAAACTTAGGCCTAGTTTTATGTTGTATATCTTTGATGCTTATTTTTGTTTCCTTAGTTGTTTTTGGTGAACATATATGCCTTAGTTGTTTTTTGCATTATACTTACTAATATGCTTTGTGTCTATCTATATAGATGACGTACTACGTGGTGTTCGAGGGTCGGGTTCCAGGAGTCTATGACGAGTGGAAGGACTGTAAAGCACAGGTGGACAAGTTCAGCGGCAACTGCTATAAAGGATACGAGACTAGACACGAGGCGGTTGCGAAGTGGAGGGACCACCAGTCGAAACAGAAGAACAAGATGAAGACCTCCATCAAGCTACCGTTCTTGCTCACCATCGTCGCCGTGCTTGTAGTCTATTTCATCTTAGCTTAGCCATTTGTAACTTGGCAACTCGAGTAACTATGTGGTGACAATAATTGTTCGATGATGTGTTTGACAACTCGAGTAACTATGTGATCACTTTGAGACAAAATCGATACTTTGCACTATGTATCACTATTGTGATTAAGTAACTTTGTAAAATATCATGAGTATGTTATATGTTGTCAAATATCACTGCTGTGTATAATTCCTGTATATTCAAACTGTATACAGCAGAAACAAATCAAATTTCGAAAAACATCATCCTTTTCTGTGGCGCACCAGTAAATTTTTCTGTGGCGCACCTTATTTCTGTGGCGCATCCCTACGGGTGCGCCATAGAATCTGTATATTTCTGTGGCGCATGTTTCTGGTGCGCCATAGAATGCTCCTTTCTGTGGCGCAGGTAGGAGGTGCGCCATAGAAGTAAGTATTTCTGTGGCGCACGGGATTGGTGCGCCACAGAAAATATTTTTGTGGCGTGTGTTCTGTGGCGCACCCCTGTGGCCCCGGGGTGCGCCACAGAATCTCTTTTTGGTGCGCCACTGATGAAGGGATCTGTACTAGTGTTGTGTTTAAACCTACATGCCAACTCTTCGACTATGCTGCTGTCCGAAACCCGGCTTCATGGCAAGCAAGAGAACAAGCAAAAGGTCAATGAGCACAAGAAAAATTACTAAGGAAAGAAAAAGTGCAGGAACCGAGTAGTACGTTTTTTACTGCTGTTTCTTGTTAACTCCTTCTCGGCTAAGTGGTGGGCTGCGTTACTATGAGTGTTTCTAAGTGGCTAAGTATTTGCAACTCCAACTTTGAATTCTTGTGACTCGAATACCAAAAAAGCAACAAGTTGCGGGTAAGAGCTGAGATGAGAAGGAAGAGCGAATAAGAACTGCAACTCGGGGACTTGCATGATCACGCAACCCGACATCGAGCCAAAGTCGCTCAATTTGACTAAGTTAAATATCAAACGTGAATTAAACTGAGTAGCAAACGACAGGCATAATTGTTTCGATACATCTGCACCCGGCATCCCGGGGATCTGATAAAAGTTTCGAGCGTAAAGTTGCAGGAAGTAATCAAGTCGAAGCAGCAGTGTTCTCGGCGCTGGCCTTGGTGGCTTCAGCGTCAGCGTTGGCCTTGGCGGCTTCAGCTTCAGCGCTGGCCTTAGCAGCATCAACCTCCGAGTTGGCGGCGTCGGTCTTCGCAGCATCCGCATCTGGCTCGGTAGCAGCTTGTTCAGAGGTGGCAGTGGCCACCGAGGTGGCGTCCGTAGCCGAGGTGGAGGCTGCAGTCTGAGCGCGGAGTCGCGCCGTGTCGTCGAGAGCCGCACCTGAGGAGGTGCCAAACTCGAGGGCCGCGGTGTCGATCGTCATCTCCACGCTCTCGGCCTCCTCCTCGCTGTCCGCAACGACCGCGGCCTTCCCCTTCCCGGTCTTGCAGCGCTCACTTTCGAAGCTGCTCAGGCCTTCAGACTCGGTGGCGTCCTCGTCTTCATCATCGTCGTCATCATCGCCCTCCACCTCCGTGTCGGGCTCGGTGACGCCGTCGATGAAGCGCGCGGTGTCCGCGTACTGGGCGATCTCGTACGCAACCGACTGGCGGCGAGCCACGCAGTCGGGATCCGTCTCCCACTTCGACTTCTGCCTCATCTCGAGAATGACATTAAGATCAAGGTTTTCATACCAGCTGCAGATGAACAGCAGCAGCATGTCAGCACCGGCCCGAGCTCCAGATGCCCGCCATTTCTTCAGCTCGGCCTTCACGCCAGTCAGCTTCTCGGCAAGCCCGCGGATGGTTGGTGGCGCTGTCTCCCGCGGCCAGAATAGGTCATGAAGTTGGAAGGCAGTGCGCACCAAATCGGTGCCCACGCCCCTTAGGCGCTGGAGCTGGACCTGCATGGTGGTGATGCTGTCTTCAATTGAAGCCTTGGCATCCATAGGCTCGCCCTTCTCGGTGCGAACAGCTTGGGCCTTTGCCAGAGCAGGCTTGCAAGACGAGTCGAGGTCGGGGAAGATTTCTGAAAGAGCTATCAAGAAGATTAGAGACAGGGGCAGAATAGAAAAATGAGTCGAGTAGAAGAGAAGCAGAAGGGATAAGTGAAGTGCAAAGAAGTGGGCACTTACTATTCAGGTCGTAGAGTAGCACCTGCAGCTTGTTCTTCCATGACTCTTCGTCAGCGACATGCTTCTCTTCTACCTTCCGGAACTGCGCCAGCTGGAGCATGAGATCCGAGTTGCTCTCCTTCAGTGTCTTGCATTCCAGATCGAGAGCCCTTTGCTTGGCCGCGGCTGCTGCTTCGGTCTTCTTCTTATCGGCCACTGCTTTATTTCTCTCGGTAGCTAGATCAATGGCTTTCTGGAGAGCAGTTCGCAGCTGGACCTGCAATGGTTCCATCTCGGAGAGGTGCCTTTTCTTGAATTCCACCTCAAGGCTTGCAAGCTGCTGCTGCACCTCAGCAGGCTTGAGACAGTCAAGATGCTCCTCGACAAACTTCTTATGATCTTCTGTGAAAAGCAAAGCACGGTCGGCAGAGTAGCAAAGATGAAAGCAAGAAAACAAGCCGAGAAGACATCAACTCACCTTCCAGCTTCTTGATCGTGGCTTGGCCGCTCTCGACAAAGACGCGGCAGTTCTCGTGCTCCTCGGCCAGGGCCTTGAATTTGCCTGCAGAGAACGGCCGATTAGAGCAGAAAGCAAAAAGCGGGCGTAAGCACCAAACGCAGAAACCGCGTAGCTAAAAGCTTACTTTCGACTTCGGAGATCTTGAGGGCGCTATCCATGACCTCCTTCTCCGCCGCCTCATCAGACTTGTGCTCCAATTCCAGGGCCTCAAGACGCCTCCTAGCGATGCTGTGGTTCCATAGCAGTCGCCGGTACAGGTTGGTTCTTTTCAGAAGGCTATTCTGAAAGGAAGAAAGAAAAAAGAATCAGACAAAGTCGTGAAGATTCAACCCGAGAAGGCGGCAACTCGGTTGAGTACCCGCCTACTCGGCCAGAATCTCGGGGACTGGGTGATGGATAAGAAGAAGGAGAAGAATAGAAGAGAAGGAAAATGCAATTCGGGACGAATGAGCAAAGCTTACCGCGTAAGTCTGTTCAAGATCCTCTGCGGCCTTGCGATGGACGAACAGCTTGGCGGCGAGCGTGCTGGTATTGGACGAGATAGTCATGGGTTTATAACCCATGTTCGCCTTGTTCCAGTCGATTCGCATGTGATCCAAATCGCCCAAACACGTGCCGTGCCAGTTCGTGTTGCCAAGGACTTCGCTGTCCCACTCAGCGTCAATAAATCCAACCCGGTCGATCATCTGCTCAAGGCCCATGGACGTTACCTCGGCTTCCTGAACCTCGCGCGAGTAGATCGAGACGGACCGGTCCTTATTCCTGGCTGGAGGCTTGGAGTCCACCGCCGTGGCCTGTTTGCCCCTCATGATAGCAAGTTTCTTCTCGGCTGGGGTCATTGGGATGCTGTGCTGCTGGCTCATCTTCACCATATAAGGTGGGAAGCTGGGTGGATCTGGGAAGCTGGATACTGCGGCAGCCGCGTCAGGTTCACGGATGGTGAGCTGGCCGGGCTTGGCAGTTGGTCTTGGCGGCGGCATCGTGGCAGCATCCCGCGCACCGCTACGCGAGGGGTTCCTGCGGACAGTGCCCTCTGGCGGGCCAGCTGGCTTCTCGGTGGCCTGCTTCCCGGAAGTTTGCTTCTCGGCGGCTTTCTTCTCGGCGGCCTTCTTCTGAACGGCTTCCTGCTTGATCTTCTTGATAGGCTGCTTGGCCGGAGGGCTGGATGCTGTCTTGGTCTTCTTCACCGCCGGGGAATTTGGCGCGGTGGAGGAAGTGCCCTGCTTGGTAGGCGGCACCAAGAGCGTGCTACCCGGCGTAGCATCCGGCTGAGCGCTACCCTGCGCGGCGTCTGGTTGCGCGTCGCTCAGAGGGTACTACTCCATCTCATCAATTGTCTTAACCCGCTGCTCGGCAGCGGGGTCTTGCTGTGTGGCGTCTTGTCCTGCTACCCGCGGCTGGGCCGCGGGGTCGTCATGCTCAGCAGCCCCTGTCGCTGGCTGCTCTTGGTCTTTTTCTCGCCGCTCAAGGGCGGCGTCATCATGCTGCTCAAGATCTTGTTCTAAGTTCTCCTCGGCCGTGGTGGCCGGAGGAGAAGGCGGCCTCGCGTCGCGATCAGCATCCCGCGCCTCTTGTTCTGCGCGGGCCTGCTGCTTCTTCTCGGTGTCGTGGGCGTCGGTGTCCATGTACCGAGCGTCGTCGGAGTCGTCTCCTTTCACGGGAGAGGATGCACGCGCCTCATACCGTGCGGCGTCCTCGTCCTCCTCGGAGATCTCGATGAGCTTGTCAACATCGATGGCGGTCTTCTTCTTGGGCTTGGTGGATGCGACGGCAGCACTAGCGTCCAAGGGGGCGCTGAAGAGAAGAAAGAAGATTAGAAAAGGAAAAAAGACAGAAGAAATCGAGAAGAAACAGCGGAGTAAAAGGATTGGGAAATTGCGGCCACAGAGGTGTATAGCTTAGGAGAAAGTGGCTTACCCTTTGCGGGAAGGGGGTAGCCGTCGCCCTTTTGCCACGGCCTTCTTGGTCTTCTTCCCGGCCGTCTTCGTCTTCTTGGAGGGGGGCTCCTGAGCACCGCTACCCGTCCTCTTGCGAGTAACAGGAGTGGCGACTGAAAGCGGATCAACGGCCAGGGCGTCCTCCTCCTCGTCCTCGCCCTCCTCCTCAGCGCCGGCATCGTCTGTACCATTGGGAAGAAGGAAACAGTTCAGAAGCGGGAGGAAGTGGGGTTGCGCTACTAGCGGCCAGACAAGATGAGCTCAATTACCTTCATCATCATCCTCGGACCAATCACGGACAAACGCATCTACGTGATGGTTCTCCGTCTGAGCGGCATGAGGGAGGTTGAGCTTGTCCGCGGTCTCGAAGGAGACCTCGTCGTCTTCCTGTCGGTCGTCCGACCAATTGTCCTCGAAGCGTTCCATGCTCTCAGCGAGCTGGCGAGCAAGGACCTGAAGAATAGAGAAACATCACAAGTTAGTCGAGTAGCATAGAGGCATCCTACTCGGCAAGGCGTGCAAACATAAAGCACATTAAGCCTAAGCAGTGCTACTCCGTGTGCTACTCGGCAAGGCGTGCAAACATAAAGCACATTAAGCCTAAGCAGTTCTGCTAAGTGCCCTACTCGACGCAGAGTGCAAATACTAGTCGCTGCAAGATAAGAAGGCTATCTACTCGGAACATGCATACAAGAAATAGGATAAGAAGTACATACCCGCTCGATTAGCTTCGTACGGCTGTATGGGATGAAGCCATACTGCCAATTGTCCCTGAGGCCAGTAGTCATGATGGACCGCGCATGAGCGGCGACATCCGCGTTGCTGAGCTCGAACGTGGTTGTCCGAGTACAGTCGCCGGGGCCGCCCATGTAGCACATGGGGTGGACGCGGTGCTGGAGCGGCAGCACCCGCTTGGAGATCCAGCAGGCGATTGGGTCGTCGCTCTTGAGCCCTTCTCCGGCCAGATAGGCGAGGCGCTCGTCCATCTGCTTCAGGTTGCTGTCGATGGACGGCTTGGTCCGCCAGTTCTGCCCGATGGGAGCTCGATTGCTCCAACAGGGCAGGTTGATTCGGTCCTCCACCTTGGCTCCCTTCATGGCGGGGACATTCTGCACGTACAGGAACGTCCTCTGCCACTTGCGGACAGAATCCAATCCCTTGATGCGCGGATGGTTGGTTCCAGGGCGCTGCACCATCATGGCGCTGTCGGTCTCTGTTATCCGGCTGCTGGTGTCCGCGCCGTCCTTCTTGCCTTTGCTGTGCTGGCGAAAGAAGAAATACCTGGACCAAGTCTCTGTTGTGGGGCGAACGCCCAGGAAGACCTCGCATACCACGGCGTGGTACGAGAGGAAGACGACGGCGTTCGGAGGGAGATGGTGCATCTGGAGGCCGTAATGGTCGAGGAACGACCGGAGGAAATTTGATGCTGGAAGCCCGAATCCTCGCGCGAAGTGCGAGAGGAAGACGACGTGCTCACCTTCCTGCGGGGCAGGGACGAGCTCACCGTCAGGTTGCCGGCAGCGAACACCGGGAGGAACTCGCCGGGTGTTCACCAGCCATTGGCAGTCCTCGGCGGTGACCTCGGATCCGGCCCAGCCGGCGCGAGCGTTGTCGTCGCGAGCCATGGCGGTGAGGAGGAAACTGGGGAAAAGATCGAAGGATTTGGTGTGTGGAGAAGCTCGCGGCGGCGCAGTGAGTTGCGCAGCGGCGAGGAGCTCTGCGGCGGCGGAGAAACGAGAAGGCAGAGGGGAAATTGTGAGCGGAAGGAGAAGAAGGAGTTACCGAGGGGGTATTTATACCGCTCCTCGGATTACCGTTACGAGTTGAGGAAGTGGGATCGATCGTGGCAGTAATCGTGTGGCGTGGGGTCTGTGGGCCGGTTAGAAACGCACACAGCGCGGAACGCGCGCGTAACGGCCGCATTAGATCCCACGACGAGATCGTGGGCAATTACTGCGCGTGATGGGACGTAACGGGCTGGTGGGCCCACCCCGTGAAAACTGGGCGCGTGGCCTGTCAGTTCCCGGGCACCGAGGCGTCGAAGTCGTGTCCACGTGACACGTGCCCAGTTGCAGCGCGGAAAGCCGGATTGTGCTCTGTCACGCAGAGATTCCGTTTCAAGATTTCACCAAGTCATTTTACTCGGCTACAGAGAAGAAAAGTGGCCCTATTCGGAAGAGAAGAAACAAGATCAAGGGCTACTCGGAGGTTTTCACTCGGTATCCCAAGGTTCAAGGGCAAGACTGTCAAGGTTGGTTCTTAAGCTGGCAGGGCCCAGTGAACGAATTCGCAGGACTCTACCAGCTTCGGGGACTGCTGTCGGGGGGTTACCCCCGAGTAGGGTAAAGGCAAGTGCTAAAGGCAAGATCAGAAGGGATGTTTGGCCGAGTAGCCGGCTACCTGGTACTCGCTACCCGGTCGACTGCTACCCGGTCTTACATCTAGACGGCCAGAAGGATGAATCAAGAGAGTTATGCCCCTCCGAATAGAAGAGCTGGTCCGAGTAGAAATGGCGGGAACCTACTCGGGCCAGAAGTCAAAGGAGCCGTTCTGACACCGAATCCCGTGTATCCCGGGTCCGTACTTGGCACTGTTCACAGCACTGTTCATCTGAGGACGGCGTGCCTGACAGCGACAGTGTGTCAGCAGGGCGTCGCAGGATAGGGGGGGACCTACTCTGTGTTCGCCACAGTGATAACAGACTGGACACTTGGTTTTGCCCAACGACTTTCCGCACCGGGACAAATCTAGAAGCCAAAGCTGTCAGCGGGAACTCGGAAGAAGGACGGTGTGTACACAATGTCGACATCTGTTTGTATTTGGCTGTATCCGGCAGGGCACCGAGTATATAAGGTGCCCTGCCCCCTCCTGCGCGAGGGATGCTGACCTAGATCCTGGATTGGTTCACATTCTTGACCTAGTTCATCTGGTAGAGAGAAGAGTGGCTACTCGGTAGCAAGAACCATTGTACTGTGGCTACTCGGTGAGACATCAAAATACAGAATGAAAGGCAGGAGTAGGGGTTTTACCTCCTCACGAGGGCCCTGAACCTGGGTAGATTGTGTTGTTTGCAGTGCCTGTTTCATCCTTCACGCGTCTACTCGTCGCGTGATCCCTCCCCGAGCGCCTCCAGCGTCCTTCGTCCCCACATCTTTAGCCATCCTATGGCATCTGTCTTGACACCACCACGACATGCATCTTGTGAGGAAAAAGTTGGGGCCAAACTTGGCAGAAGGGAACCCTTTTAGTGATGCTTTCTATGGGTGCATCTATGGAACAGACACGGTGAAGCAATTTGTGGATTGCTGGGAGCATATGCTGATAGAGTTTGGCATGTCTGAAAACACTCATCTACAAAATATGTGGAAGTATAGAACAACATGGGCACCTGTTTATTTCAGGAACAGATTCTTCCCTTTCACGAGCACTACTGGAAGGTCTGAAGGACTGAATTCGTAATTCAAAACACTGATACGGCCAGGTGACTCGGTGTACAGCTTTGTGCAACAGTATGAACTTTGCCAGAGATTGATGCTTGATCGGGAGGATAATGCAGGGTTTACAATGGAGACGGCAAGAAGATCACTTTGGGGGAGGTAAGCAAAAAACAACATTTGAATACTGCACCATTGTAGCACCTCCAAAAATATAAAAAATGTAAGGTAGTGTGTAGCAACTAGTGCAAAATGAATAGACCGGAATAATAATCTAAGCTTCAAAATTGAAAAGCAAAATATCCTTTCTACTGTGCAAAAGGTTGAGAGACAATCTGTAGCAAAAAGAAATGTCTGCATGTCGTGTATGTGTAGCATTAACTAATAGTTAAAGTAGCAACAAAAACCTACTGATGTAGCATTGATTTTTATCTAATGGTGTAAAAATTACTTGTTGCATGAGAAACAAGGGCAAGAATTCTATACAGGCAGAAATATTTGAAAGGTATCAGAAGCTTGTGGCTGCATCGACAAAGTTCTATCCGGTACGGGCAGATGTAGAAGGCATTGGTTTTGATCTAGTTCCAAACCCTGGCCTAGAAGTGAGAACATACCGGGTTCAAGTTGAGTTTGAGGAGGGAATGTACTCCTGCGTTTGCAATGGGTTTGAAATGTGTGGACTGATATGTCCACACATCATTAGGGTCATGGTCCACCTAAATGTCCAGAAAATACCAGAAAGGTACTTGTTGTACCGATGGTCTTCGGTAGCAACAACACCAGCACCTGATCCAGGGGGCAACGGGCTCAGATTTGGTGTCCCACCAACAAACACTCTAAAATACAAATCACTGTGCAGGAAAATGAATGAGTTTGCCTCGGATGCATGTTTTATGAAGTTGTTTCAGAATGGTGTGTGAGGCTAGCAAAAGGTTGCTGCAATCTTAAGAGCAAAAGAAAATGTGGTTGAAGGCGATGACGAGGAGGATGCAGGATTGGATGAAGACCAGCATAATGGACCACAGCAAAATGAACCAACAACAATGGTTGGTGACATCAAGAAATTTGCGACCGGCGGGCAAACACTGGAAAATCCTAAAAGGGTAAAACCTAAAGGTCGTCCCACAGTGAAAGAACTGAGGCAAAAAACGTTGGTTGAGCTGCACGATGCAGAAACTTTGAAGAGACGCAAGCAAGCTGACGAGGCCAAAGAAACAAGCAAGAAACCAGTGAAGAATCCCAGGCAACCTAGGAAGAAGAGAGTAATGAAGTGCCCATGGTGTCATGAGGAGGGACATGCAGTGAAAGATTGTGTTGCTAAACAGATGGGGGATGAACGGATGGTAGCTGGGGCTGAACTAAGGCTGTAACTGTTCTATGTTGATGTTTTTTAAAACAATTGCTACGAAGAAGTTGTTAGGGTGAAAACATAATTGTACATGGCATTGGTGCTATTGGGATAGAATGATTTGAAACATAGTTACCTTGTATTGGAGCAAATATGGGAATTTTATAGCAAAAATTTATTCTGTGGATAACTTGTATTCTTGCATTGGACCAACTGAAAAATGTACTCAGTTATATGAAACAAAAATTATCTATTTTGATTGTTGGTAGCAACATTTTATTGTGTATGAAGCAGTGAAAATCTATTATTGGAGCAAATAATTTACTCTACGTGAGCAAAAAATTGTTTTGTCCTGGGAGTTTCAATAGCTTTCTTCAGCAAATAAGTTGCTCTGTAGCAAACAGATGCCATTATTGGAGCATTAAAAAATTACTTTTGAAGCCAACAGATGCCTCTAATGTAGCAAAAACAGGGTAATCACCAGGAACACAAAAAGTAAAAAAGGATCCAGAAAAACAGAGAATTCATTTGATATAATTTGTAGCAAAATAGAGTAATCACCAAAGATAAAATTCATTTGATACCATTTGAACCAAGCAGGAGAAAACTACATTCATTGCCATGGTTAAACATAGTCAACTCTGTCATTGATAGCCACATTCATTTGTTTGGCAAAATGACACAATCCGTGGATCAGTAGATTCCATCAGGGATAAATATAGGAAAAAACAAAAAACATATAAGGGTTGTTTTCATCCCAACTTTACACTAGATGAGGCTAATGCAAATTTACACATCGCGATTGTCACTCCAGGCTACATGAAACTACTAATGGCTACCCCCCCCCCCCCCCCGAGACTCCAAGGAAGCCTCCATGATGTCCACGATGTTGCCTTTGTTCTCTCTATCCTGGATGAGCTTCGCTGCGACAGCCATGATATGTAGGAATGTCATCCTTGGAGAAGGACATCATGCTTTTAGCGTCGAAGTGTTGAATGAACAACATTGTGAAGAAACCACAGTCATAGCTGGAAAAGAGAAAAGAAAGAAATGCACATAGTTAGCAGCGAACTCGTAAAATGTATAATGACTGGATACATGAAGGTAGCAATAAGTTGAAACTGTTGTAGCAAACATAAACTTCTAAAAGAGCATATAAACCTAAGTACGGGAACATTTCTGCCCAAAAAACAGATCTTCTACAATTGGCTTGAAAACTATAATTGCATCAAAGAAAAAGGATCTTACAGCGTCTTCTGCTGTGGGTGGGTGGGTGTGGCAAGTGTGTAGAGGTCCACGTCTATGTGTGAAACTCCAGAAGCTTTGCAAAGTGCCGCAAAGTTACAAAACTAGAAAATCAAAAAAACATGAAATCAGTGTGATACACGCAAAAAATGTAATCCTTAGAGACACTTCTAACAACTAACCAGGTTGTTTGCTGCTTCCGCCAAAAAGCTCTTATCCTTGTGGTTCACTGAATCAAACACATGGAACTGCTCGTGTAGCAAGTTGACAGTGCAACCATCCAGTGGTTTTCCTTGACTACGGGGAAGTGTAGCTAATGTAGCGGAACAAAATGAAATACAAATTAGCACAAACAAGGATTTATAAAATAATACCGATGTAATTACAACGTAGCGAAAAAATGTAGGAAGAGGAAGCCATAACTCACAAGGTATTTTTTCATGATCTTGAACTTCACATTTTGGCTTTTGAACTCTCTCACAACTTCAGTTGGGTTAAACTTGTCTGGATCAACTATGAGCTTTTGCTACTCACGACGAAACAAAAAGGCAAAAGTTATATTAGGGTGAATATGTCAGCTAAGGCGTGCAGCAAAAAGTCTTGGGACATAACTAACCATTGTGTAGCAATTGAAAACATTTCTTTTCAAAACAGATGTGTTGTTTTCCTCTTCTCTTTTGGCTTCCTTATTGAAACTCTCAGACCAAACACGCATGACCTGAGTGTCAAGACACTTCGTGGGGCCTAGAGAATTGTGAAAACTCTTGTAGTCACAGTGAGACCGCCCAATTAGAATGAAAGGAGGCCTGAAAAAATACATGAAACATAATTAGAGGTATCCAGGTTGCTGCAATAACCAAAAATAAAAAGAAAAAAAAGGAGTAGCTAGTAGCAAAACAAAAATGTCACGTAATTACAGGACTGTGAGAAAAGTCCAAAAAAAAGACTCACGGGTCATCTTTTCCTTTCTTTTGACGTTCAGACTTGAGATTGCGAGAATGACGCACAAACTGTTCGTATAGTGCAACTACATCTGGAGAGGGCTTCTTCATCTTTTTCGCCACTGGAGCTTTAACATCATCTTTCATTTCCCTTTTATACCTAATCCTCCTTTGAAATGTTAGGACACCAGTGCTACCATCCTTCTCTACAACACCTGAGCTGCCACCATTGTCTAGGAAACTCAAACAATAATAAGCTAGTGGAGAAGGTTACAAAATTGATCTATAGCAGCAAAAAAGTGTGGGGAAATTTGTTTGGGAGCATGTAAATAGACAGAGTAGCTTGAAGGGTTGGGTAACGTAGCAAAACTACAAAAGACTGTAAGATCATTATGTAGCAACCAGAATTATCTAAAGTAGCAACCATAATTATCTAAAGTAGCAAATCGACAATACTAAGATAGCATTTTTAAAAGACAACAGAAGCAAAAAAAAATGCGCACATGGAGAAAGCAAACCCGGAGTGTCCCCATGTTCAGGTGTTGCAGCGTCAGGAATATCCTCCACATTTTCATCAACTAGTAAGCCGTCAGTCATAGGGATGCAGGTGTCGAGGCATGGTTCGGGAGCTACACAAAAATAGTCCATCAGGAAAAATAATTCGAAAAATCCTCTTTTGGGCAGTGGACACAAATCCATGATGAAAATAGAAAAAAAAATAAAGATAAAAAGGAAAGGGAGAACATACACGTGGGAGCAACCTTGTCTCCACCTATCGGAGAAAAATCATCCTCCGCCTTTTCTGCACACACAACATCGGTCTTGTCAGGGGCTTGGGAAGATTCATTGTCTTGGCTCCACACATTAAATTTCGGACAGTCATCCCAGTAACCTGTTGGTATGTTACGTCGAGGTGTAGGAGAAGCCGTCCTAGGAACGAATGTACTATCCGCAGCAGCTCTGGGTGGACTAAAGTCAGTGGGTATGGGTGGACTCACCGCAGCAGATCTGGCTGGACTACCAACAATAGCTTTATCTGAACTAACGGCATCAACTCTAATTGGACTACTCACAGCCCCCTGATCCTCACCATCGGCGTCCGCGTGAGAGGATTCTACAACAATTGCTGGTTGCGGGACATCGTTGTGCTCGCATTGGTCTGCTCAATCTCAGTTGCACCAGCATCACCCTCAACAACGTTTTCTTCGCAGACATGAGAATCACACTCCATAGGATCCACAACAGCAATTTCCTCTTCAATATCAAGTTCATCGGACTCCGAAGAAGACTTGTCACAACCCATGTTGCTCTGCCCGTCTAGTCCTACACCAGAAGCTGGAAAGACGATACTCGGGCCATCATCTTCCTTCAAGGCAGCTTCAACATCGTTCAACAGCGAAGCCATTTGTTTGGACTGCATTGATTTTAACCCTACACCAAGACTCCTGAGAATAGCATCAACATTAGAAGCAAAACTGGCCCTGTGCTTGTCGTATAGGTTCTTGAACCGAGATGGTACCTGTGTTCAACAAAAAACATGAATTAGTGTGTGAGGAAGCAACAACTATAAAAAAAGCATCATCTGGTCATTAGAGAAGCAAAAACCAACACATTGAGACAAAAACATTGCCAGAACAAAACAAAATAACTGATGGTGCAAAACAAAATCATTATAGTAGCAGAAATTGAAAGCTATTATAGCAAATTGTATAAAATACAACTAAACAGAAAAATACACACAAATAAAGAATGGAGAAAAAGAAACTAACTAAAACAGCAGTAATTAAAGCCTACTGGAGTAAAAGGAGATATGTAAAGTAGCAAAATGTGAAAAAGGCACCTTGCTACATATGTAGCAAAAAAAATGCTATATGAACAAACAAAATGAGCTACAAGAGCACATTAGAAACTATACAAACCTCAAATTGCTCGATGGTAGGGAAAACAAGCCATTCATTAAGCGATGCAGACGGATTGACATCAATATCCTCGGGCATTGAATTGTCCACATGACATGGCACATACACTGTTTTGGATAACGGAAGGAACTGCACAACCAAAAAAACATTCAAGAGTGAGTTTAAACAATTTGAAACGTGACAGAGTAACGCAAACAACGAAAAGCACATGAAAACAACCAGAGAGTCTACTTACAGGACGCCTCCCAAAGATAGTCTTGTTCAACAGGATTTTATTATCACGGTCAATCTTGACAATGAAACTAAAATCTTCGCTGGTCACAAAACAAGCTCTAGGAATCCCATTGTTTATAAAGTGCTCATTCTTTGGGATGAGCAAGTGGTCCATGTACACCAGCTATAGATGCAAAAAACACACAAAATTAAGCTGCAGCTGAATGGACATTCATAAAAGGAACTTAAAAGCTATTACAGTAGCAGAAATTGAAAGCTATTATAGCAAATTGTATAAAATACAACTAAACAAAAAAATACACACAAATAAATAATGGAGCAAAAGAAACTAACTAAAGCAACAATAATTAAGAACTAATGGAGCAAAAAGAACTATGTAAAGTAGCAAAATGTGGAAAAAAAAACACCTTGCTAACAAAGTTTAAAAAAGCACATTGACAAAGCATTACATGTATGTACATTCATAAAAGGAAAAAAGACAGCAACCAGAATGAAAAAAAGATGAAGCAAAGAGGTAAAACTTACGGCTAGAACAGGCAATGGGCCGGACATCCAGAATTCAAACATGTTCTTAATTTTCTTCTTTTTCGATGGACCGGGTGCGGCTGCTACTGGTTCCTCAGACTCAACCCGCTGCTTTCCCTTCTGAAGATTAACACCATCAAGCACAAGCGGTTGCTCCTTCTTCTTCTGAATTTTCTGAATGTAATGCATCAACAACTCCAGAATGTGCTCCTCCCAGTCATACTCGTGGGTCTTCTTTGGGTCACTCATGCACCCTATGTACTCTAAGCACATCATGTTGTTAGTGGATGGATTCAGAACAGTCGCCAACACAAAAGGTCACAGGTCCTGATTATGGCATCCTCTTCACCGTCATCAAGCTTCTTCAACATCGTTGCTGCATTTTCTATGGGTAGCCTCGACCCACCTTTGTATGACTCTCTAATTTCTGAATGGACACTCTTCGTTAGCAACTCAACTGGCTTTGTTCCTGAACGTATACCAAACACCTTCCTGATAGTCTCTCTTGTGAAAACAATCCGTTTTACTCCATAGTGAAACTCACGAAGCTCGACCGCAGTGTTCATGGCGACAAAATCGATGAGCTCATTAGGGACATTGAAAGGTGAAATGTTGAGTAGTGATGCAAATGCGTTGTGCTTCCCAATAATTTCTCTCTTGCGTGTTGTTAGATCATTTGCACACTTCAGCAACCGTTTTGCAACAAAACGGTACTTGGTACACCAGTACTGCCCCTGCTGAGCAAAAAACCCGAACACTTAAACAAAAAAAAGACACAAAAGAAGCACACAAATTGTACAACAGAAGCAAACACAAGGCAGCAATAAAAGCACATCATGAATATAATTGTAGCAACACAATTTATTTACACACAAATTTGAAATACAGTGAACAATTATAGAGCAAAAATGTGGCACACACTATCATAGAAGCTCATGGCAGCAACAAAAGAAAAACACACAAAAATGCTACCTAGAAAATAATAGCAGCAAAACAGCAAACGACTTGCTACAAAAAACATAAACAAGAGGATGAGAATCCAACTGACAATGAGTTAAAACAGATAAGGAGATGAGCTCCTACATCCCTAAAACATACATGCAACATCAAAAGCAAAATAAACCACTAAGAACAGGTCAGGGGGAGGGGAGTTGGAAAGAACACAAACCTCCATTGCTTCTACTTAGAGATTACGAGCAACTCTATTATGTTGCCCAGTCAGTAAACACTTGCCTGCAAAATCCTAGATGAATTCAGAATTCTATTTGCATGGACGGTTCCAACTAAAACAAAAATTTGCTACACACGGGGGGAGGGAATGGAGTGCGACTAGCCGGAGCAGAGAGCTTGATAATTGAGGAAGGGCGCACATCGACGAATCTGGTCGGAACCCCGAGAGAGAGAAAGGGGCAAGGGGGGCGCGGAACAGGGGCAGCGTGCTAGCACAGGGGATGATTGGGGCACGCGGGACCTCGCCGGAGTGCACGCGGACCCTCGACAGCGCCGCCTACGGCGCCGCCTCTCGCCGCGGCTCGCGCCGCCTAACTAGTGAACGGCTGAAGGGGAACCTCGCCGAAGAAGTATAGTACTAGCAAAAGGGGGGATGGGGGGAGCGGAACCTCACCGGAGAGCACGCGGAGACTCGGTAGCGTCGCCTTCGTCGCTGCCTCTCGCCGCCGCCCGCGTCGCCTCTCGTCGCCGCCCGTGTCGCGCGTCCAAAGCGTAACGGGCGAGCCGGAAATGGGGGACCGCAGAGATGCTCTTTCGGGGTTGTAGTAATCCCTACCGAATCGTGGGGGACGTGGGTTCTATGCAACCGCTCGATCCGGATGTATCTAACGGCCAGCGACCCGGGGGACGGAACGCAACGTTCCCCCAGGTGATTAGAAGCGTTTTCCTAAAATTTATCAAAAAAAAAAATTGTATGTTTGTGGACTGCATAAAAAGTCTTGTATGTGAATAGCAGAAAATCTCACGTCTTAAAAAATTTAATGAAATTTCGTAGGTAGGCACACAAGATGCAACCTTATAATTGAAAACTTAGAAGAGGGTAGTATACAGTATGCGGAGAGGATCGGATCTATTGCATTCAAGATCTGCCGTCTATTTTCCCGATTCCCATTTAATCCCTCTATTTTTTCCATCTGAAATAAACATCAGTTATAACACACACACACACACACACACACACACACAATCGGACAGACACCCAGATGAAAGGAAATGGCTCCAAGGTAGCGTAATTAGGATACTCCGGCAAGCATGGGTAGGGAGCAAGTCCACTAGATTTATACTTCATTAGCCCCTAGTGCAGAAGGTAGTATCGCCTGAAACGAAGTTATCTTCAAAGCCTCCAAGCACTATAGGTCTTGTTTGCAGAATGCTTGAGTGGGGAGTGCTCGTGGTCTTTGGGCAAACAGAAACCTGTGAAACCATTTATACATACAGCTGTTCCGGTAGAATTGGCGTTCAGGTCTACAGTACATAGGCAGCTAGCGAGAGGGTAGCTGAACAAGATTACAGCGGAGCTAGCACCCAAAGGAGATGAGTAGCCTAGATCCTGGTATGGCAAAGGCCGCACAGCAACTGGAGCTACTCCTTCCGCAAGCCATTCATAGCCTCATTCACCTCTCCAATGTCTTCCGTGCTAGCAGCGGAACCTGCGAGACGATTCAGTGAGAACAAATTGTCCCATAGATGCGCTCACGAAGACACAAGATGTCTAGGGAAAATGATGGCGGTACCCTTACCCAATGCTAGACGCTTCCAAACATTTTGATGCACCATGCTCTCAACCTCAACCTTCTTTCTTTTCATAACCTTCATCTTCTGGTGCAACTTGGGTATTATGTTCTCAAGAGCTGCAGTTGAGTAGGGCATACATTCACAACAAGAAATAATAGAACAAAAGTAGCTAGTTGCCCTTGATTAATACCAAGCAGCTTGGTATAGACCAAATATATAAAACATAGTTCTATGATCTTTGTGATTTAGGTCAAGCATCATGTAACCTATACTCAGCTGTATTTATACAAGGAAACAGCTAGTAGAACACAGCCAGACAAAAACAGACAAGTCGTAACTAAGTGTCAGAACCTTCTGATTGATAAAGGTAACACATCAGAGCAAAAGTTCAAGAAGGTGACTAGAGCTTGATTGTCTATCCAATTAACATTATAAATCGATGGCCCATGACTAATACTGATACGCACAGCACTTGCTACCAAATTACTAATTATCCCGATTATCTAGCAAGGTGATAGAAGAATATTGGCATCAGGGTTCATGGTGATAACATAAAGAAGCACAACTGGCTTGGTTTTACTAAACCTTCACCAGCCATCTAAACTGGCAAGTGCCCAGGTAAATAATCAAACCAAGTAAAGTTCTGATCATTTTGAGAAGATTGAACTTTCTAATAACTCTTTTTAATGGATATTAGTCTTGTAATGTTCTAAGAAAACAAGACTTGAGCATGCCACCAATGTTGATGTTAAACTGCAACCTGAGCATACTAATACAATATTAGTAAGCAATGAAGGACATACTGAACAGAGCTGATGAACCTGCAAAGTTTGATATCTAATGGAGTATTGCTTCAAAAAGATATAAGGGAGTAGACTTCTTTGCCATTTTCTTTTTTTTCTTACGGTATTTGCTACTGAATCTAGTAGCGTACCTTGCATGTTGTCCTGAACAGATTTGTCTACGAACAATTTCATTACTTCAGCCATAGAAGAATTAAGGCTACTCTTGTACGTAGCTTGCCTTTCCAAGGAAGACATCTCTCTTTGCAGCTCTTCAGATTCCTTGTTAGCCTAATCAAACAACATTAGAGTTTCTTAGATTAACTATAGATATGTTAACAAGGCAATTCCTTATGAGTATGTTGCTTACATCTTCGAGTTTTTTTCTCAATAAATTAAGCTCTGCGTCCAGCTCTGAATCATTATTTCCATCTTTATGCAACACCATTGCAGAAGAATTATCCTGATGAAGAAAAATACATCATATTTATACTCGTTTATATTATACTTATACTACATTTTATTGAAATGGGGGTTGCAATGCAAAGTAAATATAAAATACAGAAAAGGATATGTACATGCAAGGATGCTTGAATTTATGGTTTACCGGATTATATATGTTAAAAAAAATCCCAAACATGCTCATCTCTGATATATTTTTCTAACAGAATTTTAAAGATGCATGATTAGGTAAACCCTAAACTCAGGCACCCACCCTTGCAAGTACAAAGTCCATTCAAATATTATACAAAAATGCATGGCTTCAATAAACCAAATTTTGCGTAAATATATATATTTGTTGAGTACCTTATAGCAATCAAGCATTGACCTTAGGCTAAACGATATCCACACTGATTCAGTTTACAAGATCTAAGACCTGAACTGCAGATAATATACCAGAAACTTTGATCTGTAAGATAATATCAAACTGGAAAGTCGATAGTTATGACTTGGTCACTTAGTCGATATAAGAATACAGGCATGTCTTCTGTTTCCCTAAAAAAAGCTGTTTACACAAAAGTTGTAACTTCTAACTGATATTTAATCTATCCACAGCTGCCTACTTGGGCGTCTCGAGTTGTTATCTAACAGGAATATTTTCTATGGATTGATAACAGAATTGCACCACCATATTCTAAGCATATGCTCACTCTGTTTCACTACATTTTTATTCAGCCTACCATGTGCACAGACCAAGAAGGCACTAAATCTGAGAAGCTATTGCCAAAGCAACTAAATAGGAGTGCAAAATGCAATAATTACACTGTTGATTACCCAAAGATCATATATATTAAAACAGGAATTCCCGAGGTCAGGGATAGATAAGTGAAGCAGAGGGGGTATAACCACAAGCTACTGTTTTCCAGTGCAACAACAACCAAACAAATTGATTATGTACATCGGCTAGTTGATTTTAAAAAAATATCAATAAGAAATATCTAGGTACCTGTTAACCTGAGCATCATAAGGTCTTATTAATATTACTGTGTATTATGTTACTTTCTCAGTTGCACCCAATGTTGACCAATGGGTCTTAGAAAAACTAAAAATTAATAATACCATGTACTCCTTCCAATCATATATACAACGTCACTTAATCTTGTCTCAAGTAAAACTAGTTTTATTTTGACGGAGGTTATAAAAAATTATCCACTACTTTACCCAATATAATATGAAAAACATGTTTCAGTTTCATAATAGATTTAGTGATTTTGATTTGGTTTTGTAGGTGTGTTTTTTTATATACAAAGTTGGTCAAACTTAAATAGGTTTTTTTTTTACCTAAGAGAAGAGTAACTGAAACAAGATAGAGAAAAACTGATGTTTTCATATTTTTAGACTAAGCTTGGAAGTCAGAGAAGAAGATGGAATGCCAATCACCATAGATAAAGAACAGAACTCAAATCATCTAATTAGCTTACCATTTAGATCAAGCCTGAAAGGGATTAACCATACATAAAATTTATCTTGAAAGATTAAAAGTGGGCATTCCAAAACTAAACTGTTTTATTGCGGAAATTTTGGAATTCACTCTTACTCCTGTATTTCCCACATGGCTATACAGTATACAAACACATGCACATGGGCCATATCTAACTCACGCACTGACATCCAAAGTTAGTCGACAGAAACTAAGTTATTAAGTTTCTGAGTCAACTAAATCAATTGAGACTATTTTTTCAGTACAAGTTGAAGCATCACTTTCCATCTTTTGAACCCTCAAGACGAAGCTATCGGTTACAATAATATATAGTGATTCATGTGGAACTGGGATGATGATTGTGCGAATCAAATCTAAATTGAGTGTTTCGTCAAATTAAGAAATCTGGCTTTAACAAATCAATCACTTTGAGTTAAGGAACATACATCTTCAGGCGCCACGAATTCTTCAGGTACAACTAAGCACTTCTGAAGGCAATACGCCTCCCACCTGCTCATTCTCTTATCCAATACATCCTTTACCATGTGGTGAATGTAATGTACCCCCTAAAAACAGAAATCAACAAAAAAAAATCCATACTTCAGAATGATTGGTTAGCAAAAATATGTAAAATTTTATAATGTGAATGTCACAAAATGGTTTTAAGAAGAAAGATCTCAATGGCATAAATGCAACATAATAAAAACGGAACACCTTGTAGATATCTTACAGCAAGGCAAAGGTAAATCCAGATGAATTACAGACCACGAACTAAATTTATCTTGGGGATTGTTCTGGCCGTTTCAGACTTCCATTCTGTAACCCTTTTACATTTAAGAACTGCGTTGTGACAGATATATATACGATTAAACAATTACTCATTCACGGCGCAGAGCAATGTGCTGATACACAATTTGCAGCAGAACAAAGTAACACGAATTTGGTACAGAATGGAATCACCAAAGTAGTACTCCCTCCGTCTCAAAATAATTGTCTCAAAGTTAGACAAAAGTGGATGTATCTAGACATGTTTTAGTGTTAGATACATCCACTTTTGTCTACCTTTGAGACGATTAATTTGAGACGGAGGGAGTAGATATAAGTTATATGAAAGGCACATCTACTTGTTAGGCTACATCGCTGTATCAGTTTCCTTTGGAATGCTGTACTCCCAGATAACAATCCCATCCATCTATCTATGTCGGGTCCAGTTTAGTTTTGAAGTAGTAGCATCGGCATGTAAAACGCCACAAAACTTTCCAAGACACCGTCTATGTAACCCCAGCCCTGAACCTAGTTCCAGACACAGCAATAGTGGCCTGAGCTCTCCAAAAGAAATCTAGGTTCGGTTCGGTTTCCACTTTGAAGCGAATCCTGAGGTCGGAAGGAACTTACGGTCTCCAGTTCCTCGGCCTTCTGGGTCGCCGTGGCGGCGCCGACGGCTTCGGGGGCGCCCTGCCTGGAGAATGACAGCAGAAGGGGGAAGTTAACAACAAGAAAGAGGGGGGGATTGAGCTGGTGGCACGGGGAGGGGTCGGAGGCGTAACTGGAGGCAGTACTCGAAGGCGCCGCAGCGGAGGTCGTCGACAAAGTTGAGGACCTCGTTGATGATGATCTGAGGGCTCACCCCCAGCGCCGCCTCCGCCGCCGAGCTCTCGGCTCCCCCTTCCATACCTCCCGGTCGGCCCTTCTAGACTAGCGGCCGCGTGTCTCAGATCGTGGCGGCGGTGGCGTGTGTGCACTGGTGTGGGGAGTGGTGGCTGATTGTACTGAAAATGGAGTGTGTGGTGACTCGGCCCGCCGGCGTAGGGCGCGGTTTGTTCGAATTTCCCGCTGCCCGCGGCCGATTTCGGAGGAAGATCTGGTGTTTTTTTTTTCTTCTGTTGCGTGGATTCTGAGGAAGATCTGATGCGGTTTTTTTTTTTTTGGAGACAAATCTGATGCGTTGTCGACTCAGCCCGACGCCACTGACAGTTCAGCGCGGCCTTGCGGGTGATCCGGACTGGGCCTGGTTGAGCTGATGGGCTTGAACTTGAATCCTTTACGTGGATCATAATTTGGTTCAAACGTGGGCTTAATCTGTCGGACATTCTGTTCCCGGATGTTTTTGTTCTGAAGCAAAAAAAAAGTTGGTGGCGTCAGGTGGTCAACAAGCCCGTGCCGCCGCCCGTGTGGTGTGCTACTCGTCGTTTTTCAATCCGAGCAAGAGATGCGAAGCCTGAGTGTGAGTGAAGAAAACAGGGTCAGCTTTCTGCGGATGACATGACACCAGTTCTACTACTTGCCACGGGACATGCTGCACTAGCATCTCTCAAATGCAGCCGATTCGGTTCACCAACCAAGGTCAACCAGCATCTAAAAATTCAAGTCGTATAAACGCGCGCGCACGCGCACAAGGACAGGATACGGCCGTGTGGCAAGATGCACCGAGTGGTGGAGAACCCAAACAGGAGCAGCAAAGCATGAGTATGGCGAGCTTCCACGAAAATGATGGGGGGAAAGTGGCGGCATCAAAAATGGGTTCGACCTTTTCCTTGTGCACCGTAAAAGTCAGCTCCGACTCAAAGCTAGCTCCTCTTTTCCGAAAAGGCGAGAGCCGGTCCGGTCCTTTTTTGCGTGGAGAGGCCGCTCTCCGCTGACCCCTCCTCGCCCGGTATCCCCATCACCTCTTGTCCCTGCTCACTCCATCTAGTAGTACTACCATCTCAACTTGTTTCTCTCGCTGGGCATCTTTGAGCTCACGTACGTACGTTGCTGACGACGGGAAGTGGATGGACCACGAAGTGGCCGTGGACAAAGCAAACGTTGTGCGTGCTGTGACGCATAGGCACGTGAACACACCACGGAACTGCGAGTATCTCAGAACCCCCAAAATCAGGGAAACTCCACAGCGCAAAAGAAAATAAAATAAATTAGCTGAACCATCATGCCGGGCCGGCAGATGCGCGCCTCCGTAAAAAGCGTCGTCGTTCCCCCCAGCCTTTTCGAGGGTAAAGTCAACAAGAAAGCGAGCTTTTCGCCCGCAAACGCATGGGCTCTTTTCAGCACCGGGGCTGCCATCGCAATTGCTCTCCCGCCTGGCGCCTCCGTTCTTGGATTTTTTTTTTTTTTGAACAAAGGAGCGCCCTGAAGGGCCAGAAGCTTCGCGTTAAATCCAGTGGGTGTACAGGTAAAAGTACAGGGTACCCCAGAACATGGGAAATAACATATAGGTCCCTGAAATAAGCAGGAAGACCCCTACTGTAGAAATGAAAATTACAATCAGGTCTTCCTCTTCCCCACCGTCGAGCCTTGAGGAGGAAGCCCGCTTGCCGTCGCCTAACGCCACCGCGGGGACATAGCCACTTGCGTTGACGCCGACGGGAACCTCAGCAGCAGCGAACTTCCTGAAGGGCCTCACACTGGAGGTTGAGAATAAGCTGGAACATACCAGCAGATCGTGGTCTTCTTCGACCAAGAACGAGCTCGAACAGACCGAAGCTTGCAAACTCCATGCCTGCTCTGTTCTTGACCCCGGAGTAGCCCTCCGCCATCGACCTGCCACCACAGCAGCTCGAAGGTCATCAGGTACAACCGGTTCCAAACACAGAACAAACTGGATCCACCACCGCCGCCCAGAGATAGCAGAGCCGCCATCGAAACCCTGCAGCCTGCCACGGAGCAAGGGAGGCAGCAAGAAAGAGTGGCCACCGCGACGGATCCGGGGGAAAAAACGAGCTTATTTAGATGGGGGAGGGGGGAAGTGGAAGAAGAGGCACGCATCATCTCCTCCCTCTGGAGCTTGACCCGCCACCGATCTACCTCCACCCAACGCCAAGAAGCGCTCGTCAGCTCCGGCGATGGCCTTCCCCTCGGCATAAAGCCAAACAGCAAACAAGCAGAACAACTACTACTCGATCTAATAAAAGTATATACAGCGGCGCACCGAGCTCCTCCCTCATCTCTACCACCTCCAGCAACGCCAGCGGCGGAGATCCGAGGTTGGGCCGGGCCCGAGCACGAAATCCTCTCGGTCGCCTCCCTTATCCGCTTCTCTCTACTGTAGCTCTCTCGTGGGGGGGGGGGGGGGGGGGGACTCCGTCGCAAACGCGTCTAGCTAGAAAGATAATTGGACGCCGCCTCCGTTCTTGGATGGCCATGGCAATTGCGCATACTGGCAGCGGCAGCGGCAGCGGCAGAGAGTGACATCCTTGAGTTGCTTCGCCTTCCGGAGACAGATCGACACGTAGTGGTGTAGGGCGTACGTACGTAGGCGGAGTACTTGACCAATCGAGTACTGTACGTGGTAGTAATGTGTGTGCTCTTCTGGCAATGTACAGTCTCTGCGCCTGGCTTTTCACGGGGTATAATTACCGCTTCCTGCAGCCCGTGCCAGTGCGTCCTGCTGCATCGGATTCCAGCCCGGCCTCGCTTCAATCGGGATGATGTACTCCTAGTACTGTCTAGGTGAAAATAACTACGGCTGCCTTCAGATCATGTACAATGCTGAGTTGTGTCTAGGACAAAAAGTAAACCCGTGTCTAAAAAAATTATTTCACTCCACCGTTTAGACACACCTAGCAGGACTCATTTTGCCCACTTTTTTCACCAAACAGCTTCTTCTCCACCAATAGTTGGAATGCTGAATTTTCTAATGACTTCCACTAGTCCCATGTCTAAGAATCTTTTTTTTTAGACACCACTTTTTCTTCATGCTCCAATGTTTAGTCCTAGGACTAAGATTTCTTAGACAACAGTTTTTGACCACGCTGCACACGCCCTCAGTAGCAATGTACTACTAGTAGCATAACTTTGTTTCTGTTTTATTGCTTGCGGGTACACGTCGCGTTGCATTGTGTTTTTTTTTTAAAAAAAAATAAACCACTTTATCGAGCAAGCAAGACGCCTCGTTAAAAACTTTCAAATCCCCGTAGGTAACATGGTAAGGAAAAGAGTGCGAAACTTTCTGCTCCACAAATTAAACCATAGTTACATTGTTGATTACATCAGGGATAATAAAACTAGGGAGACCGCAGTCCCAAAACACAAAGCTATTAGCACTAAAAGCCTTAGGGGTTGTTTGTCTTGGCTTTTGCTGGCTTTTCACAGAAAAAAGCAGTCCAAACTTACCAAACGGGGGTGCTTTGGCTTTGGGCTTTAGAAAGCCACGTATGAAAATACACAGCGAACAGAAAGCACCCCGGAACGTGCTTTCGTTGGCTTCCCGCAAAGTTCTGAATCGTTTTCTGAAAAAGGACAAGTTGTTTCAGGGTAATTACAGCGAATGCCACCGGAAATTTTTTTCCACACGCTGGATCGAATCCAGCCCTCACCAACCGCTCGCCCAGATCGAAGCCAAGCCCCGACCCCCGAACTCCCATCCCCGCCGCCGCCGCCGCGGTAGGTTTCCCCTCCGCGCTGCCATCCCCGCCGCCGCGGTCTCATCCCCGCCGCCGTCGCCGCGGTCCCATTCCCGCCGCTGCCGCCGCTCCAGTAAGAACGCGAGCAATGGCAAGCCACTTCGATCCCTCCGATGGGTTGTCTACTTCATCTTCCCAGACCAAGTCATCCAACTCCTTTCCTTTTAGATGTAGACGTTCCAAGAGGGCGCTAGTTTCCTCCTGGTCCCCGGCACGAGAACTGTTAGGTTCCGCCGCCATTGGGGGTCTGCTGACGAATTGTTGATGAAAGCCTAGACAGGACCTTTCCCGCGAGCGGGGAAAGTAGCCAGGGGATAGCCGGAAACTCACGGCGAGAATTCACCGGAGGACAGAAAAACCCTAGATCGCCGCCTAGGGTTAGAGACTCACCTGCAATAGTATGACCGTCCCTAGCTACCACGATTTGGTACGACATACTCCCGGATGGCACCCACCGGGTTCGGGGCCGGGTCGGCGCCCCCCATACCCGCCCCATTTAACTTGTCGGGTCCCATTTCTTACCATACCCACGACCCGGATGGGTACGGGGCCCCAACGGGTACCCATTTAAGGAGCGACACCGACACATATGGAGAATAAAACAATGGAATATTAGGATAAAGTTGGTGGGAATAGACACGTGTGTACGTGTGTTGTCTTCGGGATTCCAGATTCCAATGCGTCCATGCGATGTGTGAGGTTTGTGGTCCATAACTCGTGGACTTGTGGTTAGACATAGGATTATTAGGGATGTGATTAGGATTTAAAGCGGGTCTACGGGTATGCGGGTACGGGTTTGCCACCCCCATACCCGCCCCATTAGACGTGGCGGATCTAACATTTTACCAAACCCTCCCCATTTAAGGCGGGTACCCGTCGGGTTTGCGGGTTTCGGGGCCCCATTGCCATCCGTATACTCCTACATAATAGTTATCCCGGTGCATTGCTTAACAAAGGTAACGGGGGCCTGTCGCGGCTCGTGGTGGGTCTTTTTAATCTTACAGAAAGGAGGGGGTTTGATAAAGAGCGATCCATTGACCCAATTGACATGGCCCTCCAAAAGGAAACGTGCGCTCCTTTTTGAACTCAACTAGCACTGCTAAACAACTTTGACAGATTTTATACAAAAATAAACTAAGCGACCATGCTCGGTTAGCTAGCTAGTCCCTTTTTCTAAGACGAAATAGCCTATGAACACCCTTCGATAGGCTTTCATTGACGCGCACCAACCAACAGGCGACCTTCAGGATACAGAGAGATGATCGGTGTTTCGTTGCATGTTTAACGTTTCTGGCATTGTGGATACAAGGTCAAAGAATATACGAACGCACATTTGAAAGCTCAACAACTTGATTAATCGGTTGGTCAAATAGAAACAGCAGCCATGAGCCATGCAGGAGCGTAGGACACACTCGTTTTTATCAGTGTCACGTCGACGTCGAATCCGTAGACACACACACGCAGAGAAAGCCCACGGGGGTAAACTTCCCGCCCTGCAGCATGATGTGCCTTTTGACAGTCGTCGCGTAAACTTAACAGGGATCACCTCGCCGCTACTTTTGTCATAAAGCCCATGCTACTTTTGTGGCAGAAAGTAGCACTACTACTACTTTAATCTACACGGGCGTACCTAGCCTAGCTACCCATTAATCTACACGCTTAAGCCATGATTCTCACGGCGCTATCATCATGGCGCAAATTGCACACACGCACGCCCCGGTTGCTGCACGATCCCCTTTGCTTGCATTGCATTGCATCGATCCGCCTCCCAGGCCTCTCTCGTCGTAGCGGCAGGAGATGGAGTATCTTCCCTTTCGCGATCGCGTCGCAGGATCGCGATATGGCCTAAACCTGTAAAGTACTGGCCTTGTTTGCGCGTCCATGCAACGGGTGATGGCCGAAAGGTTAAAACAGGTGGGGGTGATGGCTCATGGGTCGCAATTTCGGTGTGGGGTTTTGGCGGGCTGTACACAGATCGGGATGCATGCCTCGTGCAGCGGTACCGCTGCAACGCCGGGGTCATGGGAATCTCCGGGGTGGGATCGCCCTCACGTGCCCGCGACCGTGCGTTGGCTCCCAAGGATTCGTATCCGGTATCCCCTCCACCAGCCCGCCGCTATACGCTGACTTGTACAACGCCGGAAATGGCTGGCGCGCGCAGTGGCGGACGACAAAGCTGACCCACCTCCTTGTGCTGAAAGCTTTGAAAACATTACTAGTAAACCGAACGTGATTGCTTTATCTGCACACTAATGGCACACCCGTCTTTTTACACTTAACGACTACTAACGCGCGAATTGGTTTCCATTTAAGCAAGTAATGGTCTGATGGAGGATGCACAGCTAACACATGGACTGTGTGATCTTCTCAATTTAAGCATAGTTGGCTCTTGTCGAGTCGACAATGTCGACCGGCCGGGACGGCTGTCAGCGGTCGAGGTGGATTTGGATTTGGATTTATGCATGCTTTGAAGGGAACTGGTCGCAGTTGACAAGCTATACTAGAGCGGAACGGTATTCACAACACGTGCTAAAGTTTGACTTCTGAAATACTCCCCCTATTTTTGTGAGTAGAAAGATGCTGGATTGAGCTTGGGATTACTTTGTAAAGAGTCGTATGCTAGCTTGTCCGCCATAGCAGATAGGCTCGTTGAATGGAGCGCCGTCCAGCAGCCACTCACGGAAATCTAATGGTTCCTTGACGCCACCTTGGATGCTGCGTTGGATTCCTGGCACACTACAATGCTGAACTAGTCCCAAGTGATCTAGCAGGTGACAACCTCCAAATCATATACTCTCTCCGTCTCAAATTAAATGTCGCAAAGTTTGACAAAAATGGATGTATCTAGACATAATTTAGTGTTAGGCTGGTCACAATGGGGAGTAACATAGAGCAGTAACATACACATTTTTCTAGAGTATGTTACCACACCCCTCTCTCACCTCATTAAATACTTGCCATGTCATCTTTTTTGCCTACATGGCATCGATGTTACTACTCAAGTTACACCCACTGTGACCACAAACTTTGTGACAATTAATTTGAGACAGAGGGAGTAGTATAAACATGAATTTTAGACCATCTCCGCTGACGCCCCCAACAAAGCGATCCTGCATGTTGCTGGCGCATGCTATTGGGAATGCCGACAAACGTTGCCGTGCTATTGAGCGCGTCGCGTCCCACCGGCGTATCCCAATAAACTCGGCTGTCGAGACATCGTAGTAGTTTTCATAGACGGGGGTGCCATGAGACTACGGGTAGAGACGTGGTGAGACGGGATCGCGTTGGTGACAAAGACACAGGATTTACCCAGGTTCGGTACGTCGTAACAATACGGCGTTACTGCTCCTGCAATCTCACTAATCAGGACTAAACCCTGTGTAAACAATTACAATGTGAGGTTAGGTTTAGCTATTCGTGGAGGATCAACTTCTCGGCGAGTTGGCCTGAGGCTTCGTGTCTTGTTAGCTCATCTCCCGTCCGGCTTTATATAATAGCCGGATTAGGACATACAGAATAGGAAACTTAGTAGACTACGATAACTAGTAACTTGGAAAGTAAAGAATCCGTCTTCTCCTCCAAGCCAGATCACGTGGGCCGTGGTCCGGGTCCTTCTAGAATACGGCTTCTGCGCGTCAGCTTACTGGGCCGCCCAATGGACCATAGCCCAGTACCAGTTGGGCCACCCTGGTAATCCGGCACTTTTGACTACCACCTGATATACCCATATTCAGTATATATCCGACAGTAGCCCCCAAGAAGGATTAAAACTCTGATTTGACGTCTTTCGCCAAATGTATATTGTCCGATAAATATTGGCCAGCAGTCTTGATTCTTCTTATTCTTCTTTTGAAAATAGATGGTAACGTAAAACTTGGAATCCTGAAAATCCGGCTCTTCTCACACGATTCTTCGCGGAGAAGAAACCTCCTACGTCAGCACTTTAATCCTGCTGACGTAAGGGACGTTTGGGTTTTGAGTGGGAAACCCAGAAACATATCTCTAACAGATTCTCGCGGGAAACGAGGAGATAACCATAATCGTCCTGTCGATTCATTTCCCGGATGTTCCGGCGAGTGACACGCGTTGATCATCCAACGGTCAAAAGAGCCGTTAGCACGCATCGTGACGGATTTCCGGCTATAAATAGCCTTCGTCGTCCTCCCGGAAAACCTTCCGCAACCACTCGAACGCCATTACAGCGCCCAAGCTCCCGAGCAGAGAGAGAGCACCGAAACGCATACCGCGCCCAGAATCGTCACCGGAGACGAGCCGCGCCGCCACCCAATGGCATCCTCGCCGCCTTCGCCCGCACACACCGTCGCGCAGGACATCGAGGACATCATCAACCAAATGGATCCACAGTTGGATTTCCCGACGCGCGCCGGCGGCGAGCTGGTGAAGACTGCGGATTCCGCGGTGGGCGGAGGGAATCCTTCCGCCACCGCGGATCTTGCGGGCTCAAGCACCGCGCCCTCTCCTCCATTTGCTCCCGAAACGGCGGAGGAGAAGATTACGCTCCTCGGCGACGAGCTCGCCGCTGCGGAGGCCGCCGCGTCCGCCGCCGCCAGAGCGATCGAGGAGACGGAATTTGTCGGCAACTGGAGTCCGAGTAATATTCCTCCTTTCCTTCTTCCACAAATGGAAAAGGAAGGGCTAATAGTCAAAGGCAAATGGCGGAACTCGGAAGGTGATCTCGAGCCCGCGCCCAAAGACGGAGAACGCGTCCTCCTTACTTCTCACATCACGAGAGGTATGGGTTTATCGCCTTCCGCCTTTTTCTCAGAGGTCCTTAACTATTACGGCGTCCAACCACACAATATTTCTCCAAACTCCATCCTCTATCTAGCTAGTTTCCAAGCCCTTTTTGAAGGGTATTTAGGAATAACTCCTAGTCTAGAATTTTGGGAATATTGCTTTGAAGTGAAGCATAACCTCACAGAAGGTGTTTCTCCCATCTGCGGAACTATTTCTTTCACTCTTCGGAGGCTTAGGGAAGATTGGTATCCAAAGATAAAAACATCGGAACCCGTCAAATCTTGGATGGGTTCCTTCTTCTATCATCACGACATCTCATTCCCCGGTAAAGAAAACGGGATTCCTCCATTTGTTAATTCCGCCGCCTTTCCCCAAGAGAGTTGGGCAGTTGAAGCAGTGCAGACACTGCCGGAAAACTTGATGAAGATAAAATGGCGCATCGCCAAGCTCACTTCTTCCCAGCCTCCCTTAACCGGGAAGGATACTGTTTTATGTTGGTTTGGACGCCGTGTTCAACCTCTTTCCTTTCGTTCCCGGCTCCTTTGCGAATACGAAGGGCCAGAAGATAGCATGAGGGGAACGGACAAGTCCTATACCAAAAAGGATTTCATAAAGCGACTCAACCACCTGGTCGCCGCGAGCGATCAATACGCCGAAAGTCTGGCAATATACCACGTGGAGAATCCAGCCCCCAAGGTATTTATATTTTCTTTACCTTTGGGTTTTTCTAGGATTTATCCTCCTTGTCTGACTTTTAACGCATCATTGCTACTTTCCTAGTTCAACGAACTTGAAGGAGATGATCTTGCTTCCTACGCCAAGCTTAACGAAATACATGCCAGTTTCTTCAGCGACCGGAAACGTAAAAGACAGGTGACTTTTGAGGAAACGATAACTGTTGACGGAATTCCTGTCGCCACATCCAGGTATTCTGCTGGAACTTTTTTTATCGTTATTCCCCTCCAGTTCTTCGAGATATTTATTTCTCGGATGTTCTCTTTTTAGCCTTGCTCCAACTCCTTTGAAAAAAAAGAAATTGAAGAAACATAAAGCTGCTGCTACGAAAAAAGAACCTCGTTCTGCTGCGTCCGGGGGGGACGAACATATCCCCACTTTGGACAGGAATATCTGGATAAAGGAGGAACCCTTTGATGAACTCGGATATATCCGTCCAGAAGCTAAGAAGTTCTTCGCTCCTGCGCCTCTAATTCGACCTTGGCCACAGGTCGGGCTGATTATCCGAAACGACTTCGTATTTTCACCTCGTCAGGTCATACAAGATGGCCTTCATCACGTTGGGATTCTTTTTTCTGAATATGCCAGAGAATTCAACGAGACTTTGTCAAACTTGCGGGAAATGAGCCAGGTAATATCTCTAGCCCCCAAGCAATAAGTTGGAAACATACTTTCCCCTTAATGCTTTTTTATTACGCTTGATCTAACTTAAGCGTTTGGCTTTTATTTCCGCGTTTCAGCACACTGCTGATGTGATAAACTTGGAACCTTTTAATAAACTTAACGTCAAGAATGAAGAGGTGAAAACCCTTCAATCTATTATTAAGTCTAAGGATAATGAGCTGGCATCATCTCAGCTACAGCTATCGGAAACAACAGGTATGCTTTTACTCTGTTTTATCCGGATTATCAATAAGTATTTTCTCGAGATATTTCTAAACTCGGAATTTTTTACTTGCTTTTCAGCTGCTTTGGCTAAGGCCAAGGAAGTAGCTGAAGATGCCGGCAATGCCGAACGTCTTCGCAAGGAGAATTTGGACCTTCATAAGGAGCTTATGAAGGTTCGAGAAGAACCGGAAGCCAGTAATCTGACCCCTGGAATTGCTCAATCCAAGGCTTCCGATCAGGCGGAAAAAGATAAATCCACTATCCAAGACTTGGAAAGTATCTTAATCCTTCGCCTAAAGGAATTTTCCGAAATTGACAAGGTTCTCGGTGAGTTTTATTTCATTTACCGATTCATCCATGTCTTTCTTTCTTTCTCTGTTTTGTCGCCTAACCTTTTTGGAGGCGTGTTCCGACAAACAGGAAATTATCCAGGTCTTTCTCGTATTGACAAAATCCGAGCCTTTGGGAAGGTATGGAATGCGATCAGAAATGCTGGAATGCAACTGACCAGCAAGTTCTTCCCTGCAAGTACCATAGAATTTTCGGAAATTTATAAACTTCCGGGTGTTATCCTGGAGGTGACGGAATCCAGGGAGTCCTCCTTACGCTCCGCTGCACGGGGTGGTGCACGCATGGCTCTCGGCCTTATGTGTATGCATTACCCTGGTGCCAAATCTTGGCGTGTGGCATCCGGTATCCCTCAAGGATACACAGAGAACCAGCGAGCCAGCATCTTTGATGAAATCAAAGGCCATGCTACCAAGATTTCCTCTATGATAAACATCTCCATCACCTATCCAGAAGAGGAGATCCCTGAAGCCCCCGAGAATGACAGCAGCGACGAAGACTCGGATGCTTGAAGGGCTGTCCTGATTCTGGATGGTGGAACTAGACAATAGGAGCATTACTGCACTTTTACAATGTAATTCATATTGTAATGCTTCTATTCCTTTTGCATAAACAAGAACTCCGCCTTTTACAGTTTTAATTATGAAATTCTTTGCAAGGTTTCCGGGTTTTAATATTCCTTTGTCTTCTAAGTTCTCTGGTTTATATGTTTTAACTGTCCTTAGTGTTTGAAATGACTCGATAGTATTATGAATCATCATGCCGAGTAACTGGGTATAACCGATCAGTTTAAACTCGGAAACATGGATCATACTAAAGGCATTTTTACTAACTAGCTCCAGTGACCTAACACGTAAACAATCAGATAATACTTAGAGAAAAGTAAGGAATTTTTTGAAACGTGGGCACGCAGGCACAATCCGAGTTTCCTTTAGCCGTTAGCAGGCTGAAAATCATTCGGTTTTTAAACACCGAGCACGCAGGCACAATTCGGGTTAACATTGAGTATTTTGTAAGATCATTGGGAAATAGATAAGGTGGAATCATGCTTTGTACTATAATGAACTTGTAAAAACATGGATATCAAAATTCCGACAACTTTATTTCATGATCTCAAAGATGTTTACATAGAAATTGAACTAAGTATAGAAGGGACGTAACTGCTGGATGCTCCAAGGCCTCTTTGTCTCTCCTAGTTCATCATCTATCTTTCTCTTTCTTTTGCGATTCGTCTTCTCGGGATCATCTTCCGTGTCCCGAATATCTACAAGATAATATGACCCATTTTTCATAGCTTTGCTGATTACAAATGGTCCTTCCCACACTGGGGCCAATTTGTGCTTTCTTTGCTGCACCAATCTCAGCACTAAGTCACTTTCTTTAAAAGAACGATGCCTGATTTTCCGACTATGATAATGTCGTAAACCTTGCTGGTAAATGGCGGATCTTTGAAGCACAAGCTCTCGTTCCTCTTCTAAGAGATCGACGGCATCCTGTCGTGCTTCTTCGGCATCCGAGTCATCCAAATCCCGCACTCTTGGGCTATCATGGATCATGTCCGTTGGAAGAATAGCTTCCGCACCGTAAACTAGGAAAAACGGGGTTTGCCCAGTTGACATGTTTGGCGTCGTTCGAATGCTCCAAAGCACGGAAGGTAGCTCCTCTACCCATGCTCCAACTGCTCTATGAAGAGGAGATTCGAGTCTTGGGCGTATTCCTTGCAGGATTAAGCTATTCATTCTCTCAACCTGTCCATTGGATTGCGGGTGTGCCACAGATGCGAGATCTAGGCGAATTCCCGTTTGTCGGCAATATTTTGCCAACTCTCCAATGGAGAAATTTGTCCCGTTGTCGGTTATTATGCTGTGTGGAACGCCATATCTCATGACTATGTCAATGATGAAATTTCTGGCAGTTACACCATCAAGCTTTTTGATGGGTTTAGCCTCCACCCATTTGGTATATTTATCCACAGCTACGAGTAGATGTGTGAGTCCGCCTCGCGCAGTTTTGAACGGTCCCATCATATCTATCCCCCAGACCGCAAACGCCCATGTAATTGGGATAGTTTTGAGTGCTTGGGCCGGCATATTAGTCTGCTTGGCGTAATATTGACACCCTTCACATGTGTTAACTATGTGCTCAGCATCTGTCTTGGCTGTTAGCCAGAAAAACCCGGCACGGAATGCTTTTTTAACTATGCTTTTTGATTGAGCATGGTGTCTGCAATCTCCGGCATGGATTTCTTGATTTCTCGTCCTTCTTCTGGTGAAATACACCGCAGAAAAATTCCGGAAGTACTGCGTTTATACAGGCAATTATCAATTACCGTGTATCCTTTGCATCGACGCTGAATTTGCCTCTGCAAGACTTCGTCTGCTCCTTCGGGGTACTTCTGGTTGACTAAGAAGTTTAAATATGGAATTGTCCAGTCCGGGTTAACGAGCATAACTTCAATTGACTCGGAAGCCAGAGGGTAATCGATATCTCCACCTTTTATGGATGGCTCGTACAAATGCTGGACAAACACACCTGGTGGTAGGATTTTTACTCTTTCTGACCCCATGCGGGCTAACGCATCCGCGTTCCAATTCTCCTCCCTTTTAACGTGGAGTACTTCGAATCCGAATAAACAAATGGCGAACTCGTCCATCGTTTTTCGATATTCGGCCATTATAGGGCTCTTTGCATCCCAGGTTTGGTTGAGCTGATGCTGTACCAAATCCGAGTCGTTGTAGCACAGGATGCGTTTGACCCCTATTTCTTTTGCAATGTGCAAGCCATGAAGCAGAGCTTCGTATTCTGCCACATTATTGCTGGCGTTGAAGTGTATTTGTAATACATACTCCATTGTATCTCCTTTAGGGGATTTTAATACTACACCAGCTCCGGCGCCCTCCTTCATCTTGGATCCGTCAAAATGCATGATCCAGTACTCGGACTCCGGATTTGGTGTTTTCTCCATTGCTTCTGTCCAGTCGGCGACAAAATCTGCCAGAACCTGGGATTTTATTGCCGTCCTTGGCTGATACTTAATGTCGAAGGCTGCTAGCTCGATACCCCATTTGGCTACTCGGCCAGTTGCCTCCGCATTGTTTATTATATCCCCTAGTGGTGCTTTACATACCACTGTTATGGAATGTCCTTGGAAGTAATGACGTAACTTTTTAGATGCAAAAAATACGTCATATGCCAGTTTTTGGTAGTGTGGGTACCTTTGCTTGGACTCGGAGAAAACTTCGCTTATGTAATATACCGGATGCTGGTCTGGTATACTTTGTTCGTCTTTCTTCCGTTCCACAACAATTACTGCACTAATAACCCTGTTTGTAGCCGTGAGGTACAATAACATAGGTTCTTCGTCTTTTGGGGATGCCAAAATCGGAGCTTTCATCAAAGTTTCCTTTAACTGGGTTAGCGCTGCATCGGCCTCTTCTGTCCACTCGAATTTGTCGGGTTTTTTCAGCAATTTGTAGAGTGGTAAGGCTTTATCCCCCAGCCGACTAATAAATCTGCTGACGGCAGCAGCGGAACCCGTCAATCTTTGAACATCTTTCACACACGTAGGTTTGGAGATGTTTAAGATGGCTTTGATCTTTTCCGGGTTAACTTCTATTCCTCTGTGAGAAACGATGAAACCCAGAAGTTTTCCTGAGGGAATCCCGAATACACACTTTGATGGATTTAACTTCATCTTGTAAGTGCGCAAGTTTTCGAAGGTTTCTCGCAAATCCTCAAGGAGTGTGTCTTTTTCCTTGGTTACGACAGCAATATCGTCCACGTAAACGTGGACGTTTTTGCCTATCTGACTATGCAAACATTGTTGCATGCAACTCTGGTAAATTGCACGTGCGTTCTTCAGGCCAAACGGCATGGTTACGTAATAATACGGCCCGTACGGGGTTATGAAAGAAGTATTAATTTGATCTTCCTTTTTCATGCGTATTTGGTGATACCCGGAATAAGCATCCAAAAAGCATAAAAGCTCAGAGCCTGCAGTGGCATCTATTATTTGATCGATTCGCGGTAACGCGAACCTATCTTTTGGACACAACTTGTTCAAGCCGGTGTAATATATACACATTCTAAGAGCAGTAGTGTCTTTCTTCGGTGCTAATACCGGGTTTGCAGACCAATCAGTGTGGATTACTTCCTGAATGAAATCTGCTGCTAAAAGCCGGATAATTTCCTTGCCAATAGCCTTCCGTCTTCTTCCGTCAAATCGACGGAGACCTTGTTTGACGGGTTTGGAGCCTGGAATCACCTTTAGTTGATGCTCAGCAAGTTCCCTGGGTACGCCTGGCATGTCAGCTGGACACCAGGCGAAAATATCCCAGTTCTCACGGAGAAACTTGATGAGCTCGCCTTCTGTCGGGGGGTTACCCCCGAGTAGGGTAAAGACAGGTGGTAAAGGCCGCGTACGGAAGAGAGGTTTGGCCGAGTAGCCGACTACCGGGTACTCGCTACCCGGTCGACTGCTACCCGGTCTCACCTCAAGATGGCCAGAAGGAGATATCAATCAGTTTCTACCATGTCGAGTAGAAGGTTTGGCCCGAGTACAATTGGCGGGAACATTTGGCGGGAAACTACTCGGGCAGGAAGTCAAAGGAGCCGTTCTGACACAGGATCCCGCGTATCCTGGGTCCGTACTTGGCAGCATTCGAACTACTGTTCACGTGGGGACGGTCTGTCTGACAGTGACAGCATGGAAGCAGTCGGTGGCAGGATAAGGGGGACCTACTCTGTGACTAGGTACAGTGATACCAGTCTGTCCCCTAGTTTTGCCCAACGACTTTACGGAAGCAGCCAAGACCAACGACCAAAGCTGTCAGCGGGTACTCGGAGAAAGGACAGTGTGGACACTATGTCGACACTTGTCTAGGATTTGGACGTATCCGGCTGGGCACCATGTATATAAGGTGCCCCGCCGCCTCCTGCGCGAGGCAAGAGGCTGAGATGCTCACGAACGCTCTCACTGGAAACCCTAGAAACCCTAAGTCCTTGACCTAGCTCTACTCGGAGAGGGGCAAGGGGCTACTCGGTAGCGTTACTATTTGTACTGTACCTAATCGGAGAGACACCATAATACAGAGAGAAAGGCAGGAGTAGGGGTTTTACCTCCTCACGAGGGCCCTGAACCTGGGTACATCGTGTTGTTTGTGTTGTGTGGATCTTACCTCACGCGGCTACTCGTCGCGTGATCCCTCCCCGGACACCTCCAGCGTCCTTCGTCCCCACATCTTTAGCCATCCCATGGCATCTGCCGTGACACCACCACGACAGTTGGCGCCCACCGTGGGGCATCCAGCGGCGCTGGCTGGAGTTTCTGTTCGGACGGGATCTTCATCAGCGGAGCGCGTAGTTTGTGGCCTTGTCCACAGATTCGGCTCTTTCGACTTCGTCACCGACAACGCCGGCTGTTTCGGCGGCAAGGCCATGCCGGAGGGTGGCTCGGTGATCTCCTTCGGTTCTCACCTCGTCTACGTCGCCACCGTCGCCAACGACACCTACCCCGAGCTGGTGCACGACGCGGAGGATCCTCCCGCGGTTGTTGCTGCTCGTGGAAGGCCCGCGCGCAGCTCTGCATGCTGCGCTGAGGTGATGGTGACTGGCTTGGCGGCAAACGCTGGCGCAGCTGCTACTGGCGCTGCGGCCATCGTCGAGGAGGTCGACGACCCGCCCGCGGGTGGCAGGACACGCCGGCCCTACGAGAAGGAGTGCAACCTGCCGCCTTCCACGTCTACGGTCATCCCCGCGTCAGCTGCGCGAACCGGGATGCCCACTCCCACCGACCTCGAGCTCCTAGCCGAGAGGGAGCAGCTCGAGCGGCAACGCCAGGAGCTGCTCGCCGAGCAGGCGGAGTTGGAGAAGATCAGGTTGGAGCTGAGCCTGGACCAGCTCGAGTACAACAAGGCTCACGGCTTCACGCCGGTGGCCAGGAGGCCCAGCAGGGTAGGCGCTACGCGGCGCAACCTAGGCGCCGAGATGGCGACGGTGGCGGAGGAGCCCGCGCAGTCGGCTACCGCGAACACCTTCACAAAGCCAAGGTACAGCACACCCGCCAAGACGTTGCGAGCTGCGGAGGCTGTGGCTGCCGAGTTGCCGCGCCTAGAGGGAGAGGCGCGTCGCAGACAGCAGGAGAGGCTAGGCGAGCTGGTGCTGGAGGCCGCCAGGCAGAACGAGGAGTTCCGGAAGGCCAACCCGGGAGCTGGAGCTTCGCAGGTGGTTCATTCGCACGCGGCTAGATCTAACGATCAGGCCTCATCTCCGCATCCTAGCCGCGAGAAGAGCCGCAGCGGGCGTACGGGTAGAGACAGGCAAATGCAGGTGTATGACCCGGCTGCTGCCGCGAAACAGGTTGCTGTGCCGCAGCAGCCCGGGCAGGAACACAACGCTGCTAGAGCAGGCTCTCAAGCCCATCAAGCTCAAAGCCGTGTCCGAGAAGCCGCACGTCCGGGTACTTCTCGGCAACCCGCAGCTCCGCCTACTCGGCAGAGGCAGCAGCCGCGCCCAGTGGCACCAGTCGTCAACCCGGTGGAGCAGCCTGCTGCTATGCAGGTGGATAGGTATGATGATGGTTACTCGGCTATGGAGATGGCTGGTTATGACATCCATGACCGTGTGGGTGAGCGCGTGTTGGCGCCTGGAGATGCAAGGCACCAGCTGGACCGTATCAGCTTGTCGGCGCGGCTTGAGAGCACGGGTCCTCCTGGCCCCGAGTGCTTTGGCCCGCGCATCATGAATGAGCCTTCCGTGAAGGGCTTTCAGCTCGCGAGAGGCACCAAGAGCTACAATGGTAGCACTAAGCCTGAAG
Source organism: Alopecurus myosuroides (assembly GCA_028641055.1). Taxonomy (NCBI): domain Eukaryota; kingdom Viridiplantae; phylum Streptophyta; class Magnoliopsida; order Poales; family Poaceae; genus Alopecurus; species Alopecurus myosuroides. The sequence continues at coordinate 146,787,251 of CM054060.1, forward strand.
ATTGGCTCAACGACTACGTCACCGCGGTCCATATCGCGAATGGCAACAGGAGATGGGCGGTACGCTATGTGCCGCAGATGCTAGAGGGTCCAGCTCGCACTTGGCTCAACAACTTGCCCAAGAACAGCATTAACTGCTGGCTGGACTTCTCGGATGCCTTCATCAGCAACTTCACCAGCACATACAAGAGGCCGAATAGGCCACAGCAGTTGTCGGCTTGCCGGCAGCGAGAAGACGAGACGGACCGCGAGTACCTTACTCGGTGGAGCACCTTGAGGAACACCTGTGAGGGTGTGAATGAAGCACAGGCCATCACTTGGTTTGCGCAGGGTTGCCGACATGGCAGCATGCTTTGGCAAAGATTGCAGAGGGAGATGCCCAACACCCTGGCCGAGACCATCAAGATTGCGGATCAGTACGCACTCGGTGATCCTACTCAGCCACTGATGGATTCCTCTGAGCCGAGAAGAAACTTCAACAGCAGCAAGCGCAACGAGTTCCGCAACAAGCGCCGAGTAGATACTCGGTATGATCCCGAGGAGGTGAATGCAGTGAATGTCGGAGGCGGTGGTGGCCAAAGGCAAAAACCTGCTGGAGCCTACGGGCAGAACCAGAACCAGGGCCAAGGCAACAAGAAACCGTTCCGCACTGCGCAGCCGAGTAGCGGGAACTCCGAGCAGCCGAAGAAGTTTGTCTTCGATGACATGAAGGATGGCCCATGCAGCTTTCACACTCATCACCCCTCGAGGCCTGCGAACCACACTACTCGGCAATGCGAATGGTGGGATGTGATCAAGAGTGATGGCTTGCCTCCTCCACCTCCTCTGCCAGCCGCGAATGCCACTGTTCAGCCTACTCGCGCTCCTGCAGCTCGGCCGCCAGTGTACCCGAGAAGAGAAAATGTCAACCAGGTGGCTTTAGGAGCCAACCAGAACTTCAACAACGAGAGATACCGCAACAACAACAACAACAATTACAACCGCAACAACAACAACAGAGGCAACAACAACTATCAGGGCAACAACAATGGTAACAATGGCAACAATGGGGGCAATGGCCCTAACCAGTACCAAGAGCACCATGAGAGCTATATGATCTTCACTTCCGAGGCAGTCGACAAGCAGTCACAGCACAGGCGGGCCATGGAGGTCAATGCAGTAATTCCGGCTGTCCCTCACTACATGTACTGGTGTGACCAGGAGATCAGGTGGACTCGGGCAGATCACCCCAAGGTGATGCCCAATCCGGGTACCTATGCCTTGGTGCTAGATCCCACTTTCCTGGGCCCCGAGAAGAACGTGAGGTTCAGCAAGGTGCTGATCGACAACGGCAGCAGCATCAACATTGTGTACAAGGACACACTCGAGAAGCTTGGCCTGGCCGAGAACATGATGCTGCCTAGCAAGACCACTTTCCATGGCATTGTGCCCGGGATCTCGTGCAACCCGATTGGCCGAGTGTGGATTGATGTGCTATTCGGTACTCGGGAGAACTGCCGCACTGAGCGCCTGCAGTTTGAGGTGGTGGATCATCAGAGTCCCTATCATGCTCTACTCGGCAGGCCTGCTCTGAGCAAGTTCATGGCCTCCACTCATGTGGCTTACCTGAAGATGAAGATCCCCGGGCCCAATGGCATCATCACCATCTCGGGAGATTACAAGAAATCCATGGAGTGTGCCTCTGCTAGCTCCCAGCTGGCGGAGTCAATGGTGATTGCTGCCGAGAAGAAGAAGATGTACGAGGTGGTGGCCATGGCTCAGTCCGCACAAGCTGGCGCACAAGGTGTGCCGAGTACTCAGCACGGTACTGCTTTCCAAGCTGCCAAGGAGACCAAGACAGTCCAGGTTGACCCCGAGTTCCCGGAGCGCGTGGCCATCATTGGTGCCGGGTTGGCGGAGAAATAGGAAAGCGCGCTCATCCACTTCCTCCGTGAGAATCGGGACGTGTTCGCCTGGACCAATGAAGATCTACCAGGAGTCCCGAGGGAGTTGGTTGAGCACTCTTTGCATGTGCGTCCTGACGCCAAGCCCGTGAAGCAGGCTTTACGCCGTTTCGGGGATGAGAGAAGGAAGGCCATCGGTGATCAAATCACCAAGCTGCTGATCAGTAACTTCATCATGGAGGTGCTGCACCCGGACTGGTTGGCCAACCCGGTCATGGTCGAGAAGAAAAAGGAAGATCCCAAGGCTGCCACCGCATGACGCATGTGTGTCGACTACACCGACTTGAACAAGGCATGCCCCAAGGATCCTTTCCCGCTACCTCGCATCGATCAGGTGATCGATTCCACTGCCGGCTGTGAGCTGTTGTCTTTCATAGATGCCTACTCTGGTTTCCACCAGATTGCACTCAACCCTGCTGATCAAAGAAAGACTGCTTTCATTACCCCGTACGGGGCTTATTGCTATCGTGTCATGTGTTTTGGCCTGAGGAATGCGGGTGCAACCTATCAAAGATGCATGCAGAAATGCTTGCATGACCAACTCGGCAAGAATGTGCAGGTGTACGTAGATGACATTGTCATCAAAACGAATAAAACACATACTCTGCTTGCCGACTTGGAGGAAACCTTTGCTAACCTACGCAGGTACAAAATGAAACTGAATCCGAGTAAGTGCACCTTTGGTGTACCAGCTGGAAAGCTACTCGGCTTTCTCGTTTCTAGTCGGGGCATTGAAGCCAATCCGTCTAAGATAAAAGCTATTGAAAGCATGTCTTTGCCGAGATCATTGAAGGATGTGCAGAAGTTCACGGGTTGTCTGGCATCTCTGAGCCGCTTTCTTGGCCGAATGGGCGAGAAGGCTCTGCCTCTGTACCAGCTGATGAAGAAAAGCGACAAGTTTGTCTGGACTCCGCAAGCGGATGTGGCATTCAATGAGCTGAAAGCAATGTTGGCTAGCGCTCCCGTCTTGGCTAGTCCGCTACCCAAGGAGCCTATGCTGCTATACATTGCCGCGACTAACCGAGTAGTCAGCGTGGTGATAGTGGTGGAGCGAGAAGAAGAAGGCAAGAGTGTGCAGCGCCCAGTCTACTATCTCAGTGAAGTGCTGTCCAGTTCCAAGCAAAACTATCCACATTACCAGAAGATGACATATGGTGTGTACCTGGGCGCCAGGAAGCTGAAACATTACTTCCAGGAGCATCCCATCACTGTTGTGAGCTCAGCTCCCATCTCGGACATCATGGGTAACAAGGAGGCGAGTGGCAGAGTAGCCAAGTGGGCGATCGAGCTAGCCGCGTACGCTCCCGCGTATACGAGAAGAGAAGCAATCAAGTCTCAGGTACTGGCGGAATTTCTTGTGGACTGGGCCGAGATGCAGTATGAACCTCCCGCTCCAGTTTCCAACTATTGGAAGATGCACTTTGATGGCTCAAAGGTGAAAGAAGGCCTCGGGGCTGGCGTTGTGCTTACGTCACCCAAGCGGGATCAACTCAAGTATGTGTTGCAGATTCACTTCAAGGCATCCAACAATGTAGCCGAGTACGAGGCAGTTGTGCATGGTTTGCGAGTAGCAAAGGAGGTTGGTGTGCAGCGCATTATCTGCTATGGCGACTCAGATCTGGTGGTGCAGCAAGTCTCAGGTACCTGGGATGCCTTGGATGCCAACATGGCGTCGTATCGCTTCCTGGTGCAGTCAATGACTGGGTTTTTCGAAGGCTGTGAGTTCCAGCACATTCACCGAGCAGAAAACGAAGCAGCAGATGAGCTGTCCAAGTTGGGATCTTCTCGGCAGTCCATCCCGGCAGGGATTGCCTTGGAGCATTTGAGGAAGCCATCCATCAAGCCTTCCCCCAACTCGGAATCTATCTTTGTTCCCTCTCTGCCAAGTGAAGAATCAGACCCAATGGAGATTGACTGGGAGAATGCTGCAGGGAACTCGGGGACTGCCGTTCCCTACTCGGGGACTGCCACTCCTTGCTCGGGGACTGCCGTCCTCTACTCGGGGACTGCCGTCCTATACTCGGGGACTGCCGTTCCCTACCCGGGGACTGCCTTTCCCTACTCGGGGACTGCCACTCCGTACCCGGGGACTGCCACTCCCTACCCGGGGACTGCCATTCCTTACCCGGGGACTGCCATTCCTTACTCGGGGACTGCCGCCCTCAACCCAGAAGCTGTTGCATTCATTGAAGAAGTTCTCGCCAATCGATCTGGGCTGCAGAGAAGCGCTCCTACTCCTCCTGTGCAACCACCAGAGCCTGTCCCAATGGAAATGGACGAACCAGTGTTTCCCGTGCGGGAGACACCGAGCTGGGCAATGCCCATATTATCCTTTCTAAGGGACGGTACTTTACCTGAAGATGAGGTGACGGCGAGGCAGATTCAGAGAAGATCCAAGGGCTACGCCTTAGTCCGAGACGTGCTGCACAAGAGAAGTGCCACTGGTGTGCTGCAACGCTGTGTGAGCCCAGAGGAAGGAGAAGAAATCCTGGTGGAGATACATCAAGGGGAATGTGGGCATCACGCCTCTTCTCGGGCTTTAGTCAAGAAAGCTTTTCGGCATGGCTTCTACTGGCTCACTGCATTGCAGCAAGCTGAGGACATTGTGAGGAAGTGCGCCGGCTGCCAGATGTTCGCAAGTAAGATTCACATGCCAGCATCCGAGTTGAAAACAATTCCTATCACATGGCCGTTTGCTGTTTGGTGCTTGGATATGGTTGGCCCTTTCAAGCCGGCTAAGGGCAATATGACACATATCTTGGTCATGGTGGACAAGTTCACCAAGTGGATCGAGGTGAAGCCTATTCGGAAGTGCGATGGAGTCACAGCTGTGAAATTTGTGAAGGATGTGATCATGAGATATGGCTACCCGCACAGTATCATCACCGACAACGGCACCAACTTTGCAGAGGGGGCAATGGTGCGATTCTGCAGAGATAAGCATATCCGACTAGACGTTGCGTCAGTCGCGCACCCTGCCTCCAATGGGCAAGTTGAGAGGGCAAATGGAATGGTACTGGCAGGCATCAAGCCAAGGCTGATTGAGCCGTTGCTGAAAACACCTGGGTGTTGGCTAGAAGAGTTGCCAGCGGTGTTGTGGAGTCTAAGGACTACCCCTAACCGGTCAACCGGCTACACGCCATTCTTCTTGGTATACGGGGCTGAGGCCGTGTTGCCAATAGACTTAGAGCATGACTCCCCCCGAGTAGCCCTCTACACTGAGGTGGAGGCGAGAGAAGCTCGAGAAGACGACGTTGACCTGCTTGAAGAAGCAAGAGAGCTGACTCTGTCACGTTCGGCTATCTACCAGCAAAACCTGCGGCGCTATCATAGCCGAAAGGTGAACCCAAGGGTTTTCCGAGAAGGAGACATGGTCCTTAGGCTTGTGCAGCGCACAGCCGGGATGCACAAGTTGTCTCCTCCATGGGAAGGGCCTTTCATTGTCAGCAAAGCGCTGCACAATGACGCGTACTATCTTGTAGATGTGCGCCCATCGCAGGCGAACAGGGCAGATAAAGCTGGAGAGGAAACCAAGCGTCCCTGGAATGTAGCTCTACTTCGTCGTTTTCATTCGTAAGCAAAGATGTGTATGTACCCTTTCATCCGAGTTGAAATTCTACTCTGCAATCTAAAATTGTTCCCGGGGACTGCCCTCATCCAAAATTGCTCTAAGTGTTTTTACTCGGCTTGTTCTTTTGTCTATTCGGTTGCTTCACTTCAGAACTCAAAAGTGCATTGAGTACTGTGTTTAAACCTATATGCCAACTCTTCGACTCCGCTGCTGTCCGAAACCCGGCTTCATGGCAAGCAAGAGAACAAGCAAAAGGTCAATGAGCACACGAAAATCACTAAGGAAGAAAGAGTGCAGGAACCGAGTAGATTGTCGGTTGCTTTTTATTCCTTGTTTTCGTCTTCTCGGCTAGGTGGTGGGCTGCGTTATCATGATTGTTTTCTAGCGGCTAAGTATTTGCAGTCTTGTTCTTTGATTCTTGTGACTCGAATACCAAACAAGCGACAAGTCGCAGGTAGAGCAGAGATGAAAAGACAAGGTGAATAAGAAAAGCTACTCGGGGACTCGCATGGAAACACAACTCGGCATTAAGCCATTGTCGTGCAAATTGATTAATGTCAACGTAAACCGAGTGGGCATAAAAACTGAGTAGCAAGCAAGATAAAGGTAGTCTGTTACATCTGCTCCCGGCATCCCGGGGATCTGATAAAATGTTCAAGTGAAAGAAAAGATTGCAGGTTGCTTCAAGTCGCAGAGGAGATGTTCTCGGCGCTGGCCTTGGCGGCTGTTTCCTCGGCGGCGGCCTTGGCAGCAGTTTCTTCAGTAGCAGTGGCGGTAGCTGCTTCTTCGGTGCCGGCTTGAGTGGCATCCGCTCCCGTCTGCACGACGGTGGATTCCTCCATCTCGGCATCCTCCTGGGTGGCCGTCTGCTCGGAAGTGGCCGTGGCTACCGAGACGGGTCCTGGAGCCGAGGAGGAGCCTGAAGCGTGGCCAGGAGGAGGCACCGTGTCGTCGAGAGCAGCACCTGAGGAGGTACCAAAGTCGAGTGGCTCGCTGTCGATGTGCGCCCCTTCGTCTTCATCGCTACTCGCGACGACGGTGGCCTTGCCCTTCCCGGCTTTGCCCTTGGGAGATTCGAAGTACTCCCCAAGTTCCTCCTCATCGTCATCTTCGTCGTCCTCGTACTCGGTGTCGGGTTCGGGGACGCCATCGATGTAGACCTCCGTCTCGGCGCACTCTGCGACATCATATGCAATCTGCTTGCGCAAGGCCACGCTGTCGGCATCAGTCTCCCACTTGGAGTTATTGCGCTTCCCGCGGATGAGCTGCATGTCCAGGTTCTCATACCAGGACGCAATGCAGAGAAGCATCACATCCGCACCAGCACGGGCTCCGGAGGCTCGCCACTTCTTCAACTCGGCCTTCACGCCTTCCAGCTTGAGGGCGAGCGCCCGCATGCTTTTTGGCTCAGGATCATGGGGCCAGAACAGCCGGTGGAGCTCAATGCCCGCATGCATCAAATCAGTCCCGCAGCCGGCCAGCTGTTCGAAGTAACCTTTGAGCACCACCAAGCTGTCCTCGATATCAGCCCTGGTGTCAATCGGCTCACCCAGCGAGAGGCGAACTGCTCGGGCCTTGGCTATCGTGGGCGCAGAGGTAGACTCAAGACGAGGCCAAATTTCTGAAATAGCAAGTGGCAAGATCAAAAACCGAGAAAGAAAAGAGGAAGCCGAGAAGGAATAGAACCGAGAAGAAAAGATGCAATGAAGAAAAGAACTTACCGATTAGTTGGCGGCGCAGCTGCTGCAGCTTGGATCTCCAGGATTCCTCGTTGTTAATCTGTTTTGATTGAACCTGGCGCAGGGTGTCCATCTGAGCGAAAAGATCAGCATTGGTCTTCTTCAGAGTCTCGCACTCAGCCTCGAGGGCCCTCTCCTTGGCCTTGAAAGTAGTCTCGGCCTTGGCTTTCTCGGCGATGGCCGCGTCCCTCTCGGCGCCAATCTTCACGGCGTCTTGGAGCGCGTTCTGAAGCTGGACCTGCAGTTTCTCCATCTCGCTGGTGTGGTCCTTAATCAGAGTAATGGCCTGATCGGACAGCTGCTTTTCCACCGCTGCTGCCTGGACGCAATCTTGGTGCGCCTCAGCAAATGACTTATAATCTTCTGCGAAAAGATAAGATAAGGTCAGCAGATATGCAGAGAAGAAACAAATTCGAGACAGAACCGAGTAAACAACAAGCTCACCTTCAAGTCTCTTTATGGTGGCCTCGGAGTCTGCCACAAAAGCACGGCACTTCTCGTGCTCGTCGACTAGGGCCTTCAGGTTAGCTGCAGAGAAGGAAAGGTTAGTGCCAAAGAAAGCAGGAGCGGGCGTAAAAATAAAACGCAGAAACCGCGTAGCTAAAAGGCCTACCCTGCACTTCAGCCAGCTGCTGGCTGCTCTCATTGGCGTTTTTGCTTGCGGCCTCGGCATCTGCCTTCTCTTTCTCCAGTGCGGTGATGCGTCTCCTGGCGATGGAGTGGTTCCAGAGAAGGATGCGGTACAAGTTGGTCCGCTTGAGAACGCTATCCTGAAAACCGAGAAGAAAATGAGTTAGGCAAAGCAGAGAAGATTCGGCCCGAGTAGGAGGCTACTCGGAGAGTGTCCACCTACTCGACCCAAATCTCGGGGACTGGGAGTGATGGTGAGAAAGAAGGAAGGCGAGTAGAAGAGAAGAAAATTCAACTCGGAAAAGGCAAAAAGACTTACTGCGTAGCTCTGTTCGATATCCTCGGCGTTCTTGCGGTGCAAGAACATCTTGGCTGCGAGGGTGGCGGTGTCGGTGGAGACGGACATGGGCTGGTGTCCCAGGTCGATCTTGTTCCACTCCACGCGGTAGTGGTCGACGGAGCCAAGGGTCAAGCCGTGCCACTTATCCTCTCCGAGAACCCCGCTGTCCCACTTGGCGCTGATGTAGCCGACAGTGTCCAGTACCTGCTCAAGACCCTTGGAGGTTATTGGCTTGTCTTGGGGTCCCCGAGAAGCAATATTGGTGGGTTTATTCTGGGCTGGATCGAAGGGAGGAGTATTCCTGGCTACTGCTTTCCTCCCCTTCTGAATAGCTACAGCTTTATCTTGGGGAGGGAAGCCGATGCTATGTTGGTGGCTAACCTCAATCATATATTCCGGGTAGCAAGGCTGGCCAGCAGCGCGAGCGCCCGCAGAGAGTGCAGCAGGAATCGGGCCGGAGTCGCGGATCATGAGTGCTCCGCCTGCGGATGCGCCTTGCTCTCTGGCCCTTTTCTTCGTCTGCTCTTTCTCGATCTTCTGCTTCTCGGGATCCTCGGGTTTCTTCCCCTCTGTCTTGGCCTTTGCCTTCTCGGCGACTGCTTCCTCGGCAGCTCGCTTCTCGGCTTTCTTCTGTTCAGCCCTGGCCTTCTTCTGCTCGGCCTTGGCTCTCTCAGCAGTTTCTTTCTCGGCTTTGGCCTTCTCGGCGGCTTCCTCCTTGGCCTTGGCCTCCTCGGCAGCCACCTTATCGGCAGTCTTTTTCTCAGAAGGGCCCTTCTCGGAGCAGTAATCCCTCAGAGCATCAAGGGCCCGTTGCCTGGTTACTCGCCCAGGAGGGCTGGATGTGTCCTTACTCTGTGGCAACAAGGAAGACGTCGGCGGTGTAGGGTCTTGCGCAGTTGGTGGCGCTGCAGACCCGTCGCCCAGTGCAGTCTCTAGCTGGGCGCTACTCGGAGCGCCGCCTGGCAACGGATAAACATCCGTGACGGTGGCGTCCGCAGCGGTGTTGTCTCCTACTTGCTGCTCGGCAGCAAGATTGTCTCGTGCACCAGCCTCTGTGCTGGTTTGCTCTTGTTCTACTTCAGGCCGCTCGGGGGCGGCAGTGTCTTGCATATCCTGGTCTCGGACCTCCTCGGCATTGCTAGCCGGAGGAGAAGGTGGTCTTTCGGGGTGGACGGCAGCGTCCTGAGCTGCCGCTTCTGATCCTGCTCCCTGAGCGGAAGTGATCGGTGCTTTGGCGGCAGCAGCGTGGGCAGTGTTGTCCTCCTCGTCGTCATCGACGTTGATCAGAGGAATTGGAGTTTCCTTGGCTTGGCCGGATGCGCAAGCGGCGTTCACGTCCAGGGGAGCTCTGCGGAAAGAGGAGAAGGGAATCAGGGATTGGAAGAAAATGGGGAAAGTGGTACTGCGCGAGAAGAAAGACGACCGGGAAGGAAGCTTACGCGGTAGTGGAAGAGAGCTGTTTCCTCTTTCTCTTCGTGGTGAGCTTGGTGGGTTTCTTCTTCTCGGGGGTCTCTCCCTCCTCGGCGGGCTTCTTCTTCTTCTTGGCAGGGGGCGCTCGTGCTTCGCCGCCTGTCCGTTTGCGAGTTTCGGGAGGGGCAACCGACAGAGGCTTGACGACAAGGGGCGCATCGCCCTCATTCTCGTCCTCATCCTCGTCGTCCTTCTCCGCAGCGGCCTCATCTGAGAAATTCAAAGGAAAGAAGAAGTGAATCAGAAATAGCAATACAAGGAGTTGATGCTTCCCGGAAACAAGAAAGATGAGGATGCTATTACCGTCAGAGCCGTCGTCCGCCCAAGTGTTAAGGACGTCGCGCTTCTCGGGAACGGGGCTGCTCTGCTCCGCGTCATCAGAGGGGGGTACATCATCCTCCTCGCGATCCTTGGACCAGTTGTCCTCGAAGACCTCGCTGCTTTCAGTGAGCTGGCGAGTAAGAGTCTGAAAGGCAGAGAAGGATCACAAGTTAGCCGAGTACCAGAAAAGAACTCTACTCGGGTAGGCGTGCACCCACGAAGCACACTAAGCCTAGGCTTTTTTCTAAATTTCCTACTCGACGAGGCGTGCAGGCACAAAGCACACTAAGCCTAAGGCGATTTAGCTAAGTGTCCTACTCGGTGCACGAGGCGATTGCTAGTCGAGGCGAAAAGAGAAGCTATCTACTCGGAAGGCAGAGACGAAAACAGAGTAAGGGAGACGTACCCGTAAGATTGGAGTCCTACGGCTGAACGGGAGGAACCCGTACCGCCACTTCTCGTTGAGGCTGGTCTTCAGGATGTTCCTGGCGAGCCGGGGAACGTCAGCGTCGTCGATCTCGACGGTGGTGGTCCTGGTGCAATCGCGAGGCCCTCCCATGTAACACATGAGGTGGCATCGCTCCTGCAGAGGGAGCACCCGGCGTTTGATCCAGCACGCTACTGGATCGTCATTCCTGAGGCCATGCGTCTTCAGCCAGGCGAGTTGCGTCTCTATCTCGGTGGCGTTCTCGTCGTTGACGGGCTTCTCCTTCCAATTCGACCCGAGTGGAGCACGCTTGCTCCAAGGGGGCAGGTTGATCCGATCGTCGACGGGGGCTCCATCAGCGGCGGCAACGTTCCTCACGTAGAAGAACGTTTGCTGCCACATTCGGCAGGAATCCAGCCCCTGGATGCGGGGGTGGTTCGTCCCGTTCCGCTGCACCATCATGGCGCAGCCGACGTCGGTGGCGCGAGGAACGCCCGCGCCGTCCTTCTTCCCGACGGATTGTTGGCGAAGATGGAAGTAGTGGAGCCACGTCTCCACGGTGGGCCTGATGCCGAGAAAAGCCTCGCACACCACGGCGTGGTATGCGAGGAAAACGACTGCATTGGGCGGCAGATGGTGCATCTGCAGCCCGAAGTGATTCAGGAACTTACGCATGAAGTCCGATACTGGCAGCCCGAACCCGCGCTCGAAGTGGGACATGAACACCACGCGCTCTCCGTCCCTGGGCTTGGGCACGACCTCGTCGTCGGGTGCCCGGCACTCCACGCCGGGGGGAACCCTTCTCTCGTTCACGAGCCAGGCGAGGTTGGCTTGGGTGATGGAGGAACCGGCCCAGCAGGACTTGGCCATGGTTGCGGGTGGAAGAATCGGAAATCAAACGGGGTTGGTGGCGGAGCGAGTCCGCGGCGGCGCAGAGGCTAGCGCGGCGGCGGAGCGCTCGGTGGCGGAGAAGAACGGGAGGAAGAAGAGGAAATGAGCAGGGAAGGGGAAAAGAAAGTTACCGCGGGGGTATTTATACCTCCTCGGCGAGATTACCGTTACCACCACGGTAGTGGGATCGGCTGTGGCGTGTGGTGGGTCCTGTGGCCGGATAGAAACGCACACAAGCGCGGGCTGCGCGCGTAACGGCCGCATTTGATCCCACCTTCAGATCGTGGCCAGTAATTGCGCGTGATGGGACATGACGGCCGGTGGGCCCACGGCGTGAAAACTGGACACGTGGCGTCGTGTCCTGGGCAACCAAACGACAAGGTCGTGGATGGTTGACACGTAGGCAGTGCCTGCGTGAAGGGCTGGATGTTGCTCTGCGCTGCAGAGGCTCAGTTTGCGAAATTTCGCTAAGTCTTTTTACTCGGATACAGAGTAGAAAGCAAGTGATACTCGGAAAGAGGAGACTCAAGATACTTTCCGGATAGCTACTCGAAGGACCTACTCGGCATCTTGAGGTTCGATGGCTGAGATGCAAAGGCTGGTTTTAAGCTGGCAGAGCCTAGTGAACAAGTTCGCAAGACTCAACCAGCTTCGGGGACTGCTGTCGGGGGGTTACCCCCGAGTAGGGTAAAGACAGGTGGTAAAGGCCGCGTACGGAAGAGAGGTTTGGCCGAGTAGCCGACTACCGGGTACTCGCTACCCGGTCGACTGCTACCCGGTCTCACCTCAAGATGGCCAGAAGGAGATATCAATCAGTTTCTACCATGTCGAGTAGAAGGTTTGGCCCGAGTACAATTGGCGGGAACATTTGGCGGGAAACTACTCGGGCAGGAAGTCAAAGGAGCCGTTCTGACACAGGATCCCGCGTATCCTGGGTCCGTACTTGGCAGCATTCGAACTACTGTTCACGTGGGGACGGTCTGTCTGACAGTGACAGCATGGAAGCAGTCGGTGGCAGGATAAGGGGGACCTACTCTGTGACTAGGTACAGTGATACCAGTCTGTCCCCTAGTTTTGCCCAACGACTTTACGGAAGCAGCCAAGACCAACGACCAAAGCTGTCAGCGGGTACTCGGAGAAAGGACAGTGTGGACACTATGTCGACACTTGTCTAGGATTTGGACGTATCCGGCTGGGCACCATGTATATAAGGTGCCCCGCCGCCTCCTGCGCGAGGCAAGAGGCTGAGATGCTCACGAACGCTCTCACTGGAAACCCTAGAAACCCTAAGTCCTTGACCTAGCTCTACTCGGAGAGGGGCAAGGGGCTACTCGGTAGCGTTACTATTTGTACTGTACCTAATCGGAGAGACACCATAATACAGAGAGAAAGGCAGGAGTAGGGGTTTTACCTCCTCACGAGGGCCCTGAACCTGGGTACATCGTGTTGTTTGTGTTGTGTGGATCTTACCTCACGCGGCTACTCGTCGCGTGATCCCTCCCCGGACACCTCCAGCGTCCTTCGTCCCCACATCTTTAGCCATCCCATGGCATCTGCCGTGACACCACCACGACACCTTCCTATTTGTCGGTCATCCCAGTTCCTACTACGACAAATTTTATCGGATCTTTAGGATCTAGGATTTCCTGTCTTGTATTCTCGGATGCCTTGAAGCTATCTGCTGGTTTCCGAGTTTCTTTTCCTGCCGGCATTTCTGTCGGCGGTACCTCCTTAGCCAGCTCCTTCAGCTCTTCCTTTGCTATGATTTTCTCAGCACAAAGGGCGTTTTCTTTTTCCAGTTTGTTCGCCAGCTTGAAGTCTCCAGTTATGGTGATTACCCCTCCTTTTGGCCCTGGCATCTTCAGCTTGTTATAGATATAACATGATCTTGCCATAAATTTGGCGAAAGCTGGACGTCCTAGTATCGCGTGATACACGCTTTCGAATGGCACCACCTCGAAGGATACTTTTTCCTGACGGAAGTGATCTTTTTCTCCGAAGGTGACATCTAGGGAAATTTCTCCTAGGGATCGTGCTTGCCTGCCGGGAACAATGCCATGGAAGCGTATGTTGCTGTCATTGAGCTGGGTCTCGGAGATTTTCAGATGTCTCAACGTATCCAGGTACATAATGTTGATGCTGGATCCTCCGTCCAGCAGCACTCTTTTTAGCCTAGTATTCTAGACAATAGGGCTTACAATAAGAGCTTGTATGTCGGGTTCAGGGATATTTCCGAGATGATCAGACTGATCCCAGGTTATTGGTGTGTTCGAATATTTCAAGAATTTCAGGGTTGCCGGAACAACCGCGTTTATTTCTCGAAGTGTTCTTTTCGCCACCTTTGCTGATGGAGTTGCTAGGAAAGTTAGGGCGCATTCTCCATCAACTCTCAGAAACTTGGGTTCGCCTTTCCGCTGTTGTTCTTGGATTTTTTCGTGAGTGTCCGATTCACTGTCTTCTTTCTCAGCTTCTGGCTTTTGCTTGGAGAATCTCCTTTTGGAACACTTCCCCTTGTTTCCGGATCCTGCACTGCCTTTCATGTGCTTATTCAGCCGGCATTGTGCGTTCGTATGGGTGGGTTTCCCAAATTGCGAATGGTGGACGCAGGGTTCCGACTTAATCTTCTCCCACTCTTCTTTAGTGTAGTTGATTGGTTCTAAACTGCGTCCTTTCCATTTGCTCCCTTTTTCACTTCCAAAGGCTATGTTAACTTCTTTGGGTTTTGGTGTTGCATCTGAAGTTCCTTTTTTCTCAGAGCGAGGGTTTTTCTTGGCCAGTATCAGTGTGTCGATATTGCCACCTCTTGCTCTGATATCGTCTTCGGCTGCAGCATGCTCATTGGCGGTTGTAAGCATAGATCCGAGATCTTTGTGTTGTTTGGAACCAACCATGAACGGTACTAATCCGGGTTTTAGGCCATTGACGAAAGCATGCATTGCCTGTACGTCAGTTACTCCAGAACAACTATTCTTCATTGCAGTCCATCTGGAGATGAAATCCACCTATGGTTCATCCTCAAATTGGGTGCAACGGTTCAACTGGTTGATGTTGTTCGGGCGCTTGTACGTTCCCCGTAAATGCTGAGTGAATACTCGAGCCATATCATCCCAGCTGTCGACAGTTCTTGATGGCAATCCATTGATCCAATCTCTGGCTCCATCCAGCAACATTAGGGGAAGAAACTTTACAGCTTCCAGGTCTGTCCCATTGTTTATCTGGACGACTGTATGATAGTCTGAGAGCCCGGTATCGGGGTTTGTACTGCCGGTATATTTCTGGTACGTTGGACCGACCTTGGCGAAGCCAGGATACATGGTTGTCCTTCGGATCCTATCAGTGAAACACTTAGGTCCAAAGTATAGATCATCCTTTTCCGCTCTATCCATGTGTGCGGAATACCTGCTGGCTGAATGGACAGAAGGGGATCTACTCCTTTCTTTTCCATTGTTGCGCGGACGCGCTTTTCCGGGATCGTTTCTATTTCTTTCAAGATCACGCCCTTTTGGATGAGGCGGAGTTCTACTCCTATGCCTTTCTTTATCCTTAGGGGGTGTCCGAGATCTCTCACGTCTGTGAGGTACATCATGTCTTCCGGCTTTTTTAGCAGGGTGTCTCGGAGGTGCCATTGCTTTGCCATCTTTCCGGTATTTTTCTTCCCGATCATGGGGTTTGCTTCCACCTTTCGGTAGATGAGGTCCGGTTCTAGACGCTTCATCCCTATTGTCGGGATTTTTCTTGTCTTTTCTCGGATCCGGTTTCTTATCCTTTGAATTGCCGGAATCTCCAGGTTCTTCCGGTCCAGGTGCTCCAGCTGCGCAAGTAGCTGTTTTGCATACGGCGGAGTTATCGTGCAACTTCCCTGATCGCTCTTGGGCTCGCTGTTGTTGTTGCAATGCTTTTCCTAGGAAAGCATACACCCCTTGGAGTTTTTCACCATTGGAGTACAAGTCATTGTTGAGGATGGCAAACGCTGCTTCCGCATTTTCTGCTGCGGTTTTGTATACTGGTTCGCCTCTGGCATCTTTGCCGTTTACCTGCATTTGCCAAGATGGGTTGTGAAACCTTTCTTTTGGCAGCAGTACTTCCGGTCTTACGATTCCGGGTAACCTTGTAGGTTTAATGCCAGATCTATTCTTTCTCTCGTATTCCTCAATTTCTACCTTCATGAGTTTGATGTCATCCTGGGTTTTTTGGAGGTGTTCACGAGTTCTGAATAGATGTTGTTGTTGCCTTTGGAGAGCTTGTCTCCTGGCTTGTAGCACTTCAGGGGGTTCATGTAATCCCACTGGCGTTTGTAACAATTCCTGTTCTTCTTGCTCTGTCATTGGCGGAACAAGGATTTCTTTTGTTTTCTTCTCCGCGGGTTTTGTTCCGCTTGCATCTCCTACTTCCGGGCTTTCATCAGCTGGATCAGCCAATTTCTTCTTCCGGAGTTTGTATTGGAGTTTTTTAGCGCCCTTGTTCTTTTTCTTGGAAGAGGGAGGTTTTTTAACAGGTTCATCCTCTGTCAATTCCTTGACATTGGGAAATATCGGAGGGGTTTTAGGGCTTTCCTGACTGCCGGCGTCCGTGGTTTCAGCCGGTTTCGCCATTAGTACTTCATGGAATCCCTCTTGAAAAGATTTAAATTTTCTCTCGAAGGCGTCCACGTCTTCGTCTTTGGAATCAAAATCATCTGATCCGTTTTCTCACTCTAATCTCGCCTCAATGGCGGCTAGCACAGAGTCAGCTTCCAAGTTCATCGCTGGATTGGCGGGTGTCGGATCTTCCACCTCTGTAGTGGGTTTGCTATTTTCTGCCTCTTGCACGGGATTACTTTCATCCGTGTTTTCGGTGAAAGCTGGATCTTCCACCTCTGTAGTGGGTGTGTTGCTTTCTGCCTCCTGCACGGGATTTCCGTCATCCGTGTTCTCGGCGACTTCGGATTGCAACATACCGATAAAGTGTGTATCACTTTTATGTCGGTGATCTGAGCAAAAAAATCCGGGATCGTAGTCATCTTCGACTGAGTACAGGGCGGGTGGGATAAATTTGCTTCCACCGCAAAACCCCATGGCCTCTGCAGTTAGTCCGATAAAAATATTAGCAGATCCAATCGGTAACACGCAGGCACTTACCAGATGATTTTGCGTCGGTATGTAGGATCCATTGTCGAGGAAGCGTCCGACGTCATTTTCGAACTCCACGCTTCCGACAGTTATGGAACTGCCGATTCCGCCGAGTATCCCAGATCGGAACTTAACGCCTGACGTCGTTTGCCCCACGGTGGGCGCCAACTGTCGAGACATCGTAGTAGTTTTCATAGACGGGGGTGCCATGAGACTACGGGTAGAGACGTGGGGAAACGGGATCGCGTTGGTGACAAAGACACAGGATTTACCCAGGTTCGGTACGTCGTAACAATACGGCGTTCCTACTCCTGCAATCTCACTAATCAGGACTAAACCCTGTGTAAACAATTACATTGTGAGGTTAGGTTTAGCTATTCGCGGAGGATCAACTTCTCGGCGAGTTGGCCTGAGGCTTCGTGTCTTGTTATCTCATCTCCCGTCCGGCTTTATATAATAGCCGGATTAGGGCATACAGAATAGGAAACCTAGAAGACTACGATAACTAGTAACTTGGAAAGTAAAGAATCCGTCTTCTCCTCCAAGCCAGATCACGTGGGCCGTGATCCAGGTCCTTCTAGAATTTGGCTTCTGCGCGTCAGCTTACTGGGCCGCCCAATGGACCATAGCCCACTACCAGTTGGGCCACCCTGGTAATCCGGCACTTTTGACTACCACCTGATATACCCCTATTCAGTATAGATCCGACATCGGCCAAAATATTTTATCTTTTTTACGTCATTGCTAAAATTGTCCGGAACGATCACATGGTTTTGAATATGTATAAAATAGTATCATTGAATGAATTTCAATCAGAAGAAATCAAATAGTCTCAATTAACTCAAACTAAACTTAAGTAAAACTCAAATTGGAGTGTTGCCTGCTCCTCCTGCTTGTTCTTGTCGTGCCACAAATGCATATCATTTTGCGGTTATACATGAGTGTCTCGATCTCGGATTTCGGTATGCATATGGGAGAAAATCACCAACTCTCCCGTAGGAATATCAACAAGGTGGGCAAGATGGTCCTGATGATGATACGGGTGATCATCAAGCTCGTCGGGTTCAGCGCGCTCACTCTCGATAATCATGTTGTGTAGGATAACACAAGTCGTCGCCATCTTCCATATCTGCTCTTTGGACCAGGTTTGAGCAGGGTACATAACAATAGCAAAGCGAGATTGGAGCACATCAAATGTCCGCTCGACATCCTTATTTGCACCCTCTTGGTCTCCTGCAAAATAAGATTGGTTCTCATATTGTGGGTTCGAGATTGTCTTCACGAATGTGGACCATCTTGGATAGATGCCATCAACTGGATAATAGCCCTTGTTGTACGGATTGCCATTGACCGCAAAGTTGCAGGGCGGAGCATGACCTTCAGCCAGTCTTGCAAATACGAGAGAGCACTGCAACACGTTGATGTTATTGTGAGATCCCGCCAATACCAAAGAAAGTGTGCCATGTCCATAAATCCTTATCTGTCATGCCTTCTAGTACGACATTGCAAACTCCAACACGAATTTTGTGAATTCCTTGCCAAGCAAAAGTACAATTATGTTGGGGATATTGCCCTAGAGACAATAATATTCAGTTATTATTTTATCTCCAAGTTCAGAATTAAGTTTATGACATCATACTACAATTGCTATATGATGCATCCCACCCAATTCCACCAAGCCATACATCGCTACTAGACAAGGTGAACTCACCCCTATCTCTATATGCTTTCGGTGTCTTGGTGAATGGTGCGCTACCTCATGGATTTCTCCTCTTCGTGCCTAGTTGGATCCCACAATGGAACCCAAGACGATGCCCACGATGATCAAGATCATACCCAAGATGATGCCCAGGAAGACATGGAGGATGTCCAAGAAGAAGGCATCAAGGAGGGAGAAGGGAAGGAGGAACAAGAGAAGGTGCAGGTTGCCCGGCCTCTAGGCCGGCTTCCCAACCGAAGCCCCCGGCCCCGAGCCCGGCCCAGGCCGGCCTCCCTGCACGCCAGGCCGGCCACCCAACAGACCAGGCCGGCTCCCCTGCCAACTCGTGAAAGTGGATGGAAACCCCACTTTTCCATCCCACCTACCCCCTAGGCTATATAAGGGAACCTCTTGGGTCATATCTAGGATAGGGATGATTTGAGAACTTCGGGTTTTTCCCTTGTATCCCTCTTGTGAGGCTACTCCTATGATGTGTATCTAGGATCGTATCAAGATTCACCTAAATTACCTATCTTGTACCCTTGGGATCCAGTGAGGAAATTGCCCAATCTCCCTCAACTAATCCTTGAGGTTATATTGTCTTGGTGGACCGGCCATGGGTGTGAAGCGATTTCAATCAAGGTGAGTTCAGTTGGATCGATCGTTCCGTAGGTGGCCCTCGGAGTCTAGTTGACGGACGATTTGGGGTTCTTCGGTTCTTTCTAGTTATTTCCCCTCCATTCCCCATGTTTCCCCCTTGATTCTTCCACAATTTCCCCTCGATCCCCTTCGTGTTTTTCGTGTTCATCGTTCGTTCTTCGTGTTCTTGGTCGATTCGTGAAGATCGGGCCACCCTAGGAGGTCAACCCTTCATAATCTGGTATCAGAGCCCTCATCATCTAGTATCCGAAGCTAGATTGACACGAATTCGACCCCCGCTACCCTCCTTTCCACCAATTTTTCTTCTCTCCACCATAAATTCAAAAATTTCACAAAAAAATAGTCAAAAAGTGATTTCGGCCGATCTATGGATTTGTTGCGTTTTTCGTGGATTTGATTCGTGGATTTGTTGCTTGAGACCATTCCTCACCTTTCTATTCAGCCACTTTCCCCGAATTTGTCCAAAAAAATTCTTGATTTGAGAGGAATTTCGAATTTGAGCAAAAATCACAGAAAATCCTGCTCTTCGATTCTTGGACAGATTTTTAAACGTGTTTTTCTTTGTCGTTGTTGATCCGATTTGAGTGATTAAAGTTTCCACAAGAAGCCCACGACATCATCTACACAACTACATCAACGGATCAACACGACATCGATATGCACGGGCCGCAAGTCCCTTGCTTCCGCTTGAACTAACCCATTGTTCGTGTACCTTGCCCATTCGGACTAGCTCTTTTACATCGCTTCACATCGCATTTGTGGCACTGAGAGTGCGAGTTTTGCACTTGTGAGAGAATAGCTTCGAGTAGGCATTGGCATTTCAGAATCATCATCAAAAACAAAAAATCAAAAAAAGGGGGAAAGAGCAAAAGGAGAAAAAGAAGCAAAAGATCGATGCCAATTGCTATCCATTGTAGGAACGTGTAGCTTTGCGTCGCAAAAGAAAAGAGAGTGACCGGTTGCCACGGTGCGAATCTTGTTGTCTCTTATAGTTTGCGGTTTGAGCTAGCGTACTTCTTGCGTTGGTGTGGCATTGAGCTTAGTCTTTGGTAGGTACATTTAGTCTCCGCTCATCCATTGGCCGCACTAACCCCATTTATCCCTTGTGTGTGTTCCATTTTAGTTTCCACCATATCATCTATATCATCTTGGTTTGGTTTTCGCGCTAACTTTTCTTTTCGGTTCTTCTCCACGTTTTACAACAAACTTTTCCTTGGATTTGTTGTTTTCCTTGCCACATTTCTCGCCCATTTTCCTTCCACATAAAATGTGTGTGTTGTCGTTTGCGGTTTTATTTCGATCTTTTTGGACTCACTTTTGAGATACCACCATACACCTAGGCTCGTCCACTAGCCTCAATACGACCGAAAAAGGTAACGTTGGGTAAGTGAGACATCCATTTCTATATATCACCCTTGTGTGTTTTTGAGATGGCTACGGAAAAAGTGTTCACAAGTCCGAGCTCGGAAGATGAAGGAACCTCATCCTTCAACAACAACGCCCACCACAACTTCATCAACCGCCACGAACACTTTCGTCTTTGCCAACTTGCTCGTGACGGATTGGAGGGCTTGGATCATCAACTACAAGCTCATCACACTCGATTCAATGATCACATGACGAGTATCGAAGGCAACGTCGCCATCCTCGCCAACCGCCATGGATCATCATCGGCCTCCAAGTCACAACGCAAGAGCAATCCACCACAAGCTCAGCACCAAGCTCATCACCATGCTCGTCGCCATGATCATCACCGACACATGGGAGAGAGTGGTAAACCTGGCTCTGATACCACCTCACCGCATCCTCCACCACAAGTTCCGCGACGACATTGGTTCGAGCATTGCTCGCCATCACCACCTCCTCGACATCGCCAAGGCCGTGGTGATCCTCTTCAAGTTCACCCTCTACGACCGGATCTTAAACAACATCATCACCCACCTTCTCCAAGCTCGACTCATGACTATGGTCTACATGACTTCGTGGATGGTGGTTGCCACACTCAAGACTTCCAAGAAAAAATATGCGTCACCACCACAATGACCACCAAGAGAAATACCATTCTCAAGAAGGTGTCCATGACATTGATTCAAGTGGATGCCGCGAAGCATGCCTCCAACAACTTCACCACAATGACCACCGGTGTCATCCTCTCCATCATGACCGCCATCGCCAAGCCAATGAGGATGACCCACATGACCTTCCACCGCCTATCTTTGATGAAGACCCAAATGAGAGACCTCCTCAACGTAAAGCAAGTGAGAAAGCTCCGCGTGGCTTCTCTTTCCCTATATTTGATGAAGACCCCAATAAGCACCCCCATCGACAACAACCAAGTGGGATTGCTCAGCATGCTCCTTCACTACCCGTCTTTGATGAAGATCCCAATGAGCTCCACCATCGACAACAACCAAGTGGGAATGATCCACATGATCTTTCACTTCCTCTCTTTGATGAAGACCCCAATGAGCACCCACATCGACAACAACTAAGTGTGGATGCTCCTCGTGATCTCTCACTTCCTAAGTTTGATGAGGAACCACATGAGCGACCTCGTCAACAACAAGCAAATGGAGATGCTATCCATGATTCTTCACCTCCTCTCCTCGATGACGCCCCGCATGAACGACACCTTCAAGACCACGAAGACACAAACTTGAGCGCCCTTTGCCTCAATATTCCAAGGATCAAGGACCATGTGCGTCATCATCCACATGAGGAATGGGAGCCTCCACCTCATCATCACCAACAATGTGCCTTCTCGTCGCACCCCGCCATCGACAAGGATCAAGAACATCCTCGCCATGGACACTATGATATCACTACTTCATCAAGGCAAGAGGCAAGAGACACTTCACCACCAACACCCAACCACAACCTTCATGTGCGACATACTTTGAGGAAGGACTATGGAGTTCATGATCACGCACATGAGCAAGGCCTACATCGCCATACATGTCATGACACTATTCCTTCTTCAAGACATGAGGTGAGATTCACTTCACCACCGACATCGTTCCACATCCACCATGTGCGACATCCTATGAGGAAAGACTATGGACTTCATGATCAAGAGCATGAGCTTCCCTCGTCGCCACAAGCGCAACAACATCATCAAGAGTGCGACGCTATTCCTCCCATGACACAAGATAGACACCACTCCACCACTCTATGATGAAGACGTTGATGCATGTAACATTGTGAAAGAGGCTCATCCCTTGCCAACCTCTCTAAGGCATTCTTCTTTGTCTCCAATGACACAAGGAACAACTCCGTACCAACACCATGAGCCCCTCTAGAGCTTCCAATGATATCAACAACGCTACGGAACCATTCAAGGAACAAGAGTTTCCTGCCACCACCACCAATGCTCCTAAACTCAAATCGAGCACAGGTACTTTCTTCACATGTGGTAGGAATGGACACAAGTCTTACGAGTGTTCCAACAACTTGCTCGTGAGTGCCAACCAAGATAGAGACCGCGACTCCATGAGTGAAGTCCAATACTATGCCTTGCACCAACTTGCTCTTAATTCCATGGACATACCAACCAATGGTGACGAAAGCGTCTATTGCAACGAGGACAAGAATTCATCGCGAGTGGTGAAACGAGTTCATAACACCTCTCCTCAAGATGAACATGACCAACGATACAACCTCTCTAGAGTCGGCGTTAATGGCACATCTATCTTTGATGGAAGTAGCGAAGAATTTGGTGACGCACTCCACTTGACTTCCACGCCACTCATTCCAAACTACACAAGGACACGCTCAAGCCACCATTCTAGCCAAGGATATCATCATCATCACCATCAACCACTCGAGGATGCTACAAGGCATGGCTTACACTACCACATCACGGAGATGTTTGAGTCTTCTTCGACACAAGCCATGACCCTACCTCCTCCTCCAAGCAAGCCCAACATTACACACTTGGAGTTCAACCCAAGAGAAAATATGATCTAGTCCTCCTCGCCACATGCCATGACACTACCGACTCCAAGCAATGCAACGACTTTGACAAACCCGCACAACTCAAGTGCCAATACTTTGGAGACTTCTAGTGTCCCCTCTCAAACTTCTAGTGAGATGAGTGGTGAGAGAGAGAGATCCACCATTCCGTGAGTGAGATCCACAAGACCATCATGAGTGGAAAAAGCATTAGTGTTCTTAGCGGCATAGCCATGATAGCCACCAATAGTGAGATGAGAGTTGAGAGCAAAACCCAATTTGTGCTTATTGACACTAACGGCTTACCAACTCTTTCTCCATCTTTGTTTCTTCTGCAGAAATTTGGTGACCCTATCAAGCATGCTAGACCTCATGGACTATTCACCATACATGGCTCTCCACACCGCATGAATGTCAACACCGACTTGAAGATTTGGAAGGAGTACATCCCGCTCATCATGATCCACATGGAGTTTGACAAGCGCATCCACGACAATGTATTCTCCCTCCACATCCCTCAAGTCAAGACGTCCACGGCGCTCCGCAAGTACGTCAACGACTACGCCTACATCCCACATGTCACGATGTGCATAGAGTACGACAGGCACGTCAACGACAACGCCTTCTACGCCTACATCCCACATGTCACGATGTGCATGGAGTACGACGAGCACGTCAACGACAACGCCTTCTACGCCTACATCCCACATGTCACGATGTGCATGGAATTCGACAAGCACATCGACAACAACGCCTTCTACGCCTACACCCCACATGTCAAGATATGTATGGAGTTCGACAAGCGTATCAACGACAACGCCTTCTACGCCTACATACCAATCGTCAAGATGCACTTGGAGTTCAACAAGCGCGTCAACGACAATGACCCCCACGAGTACATACCAACCACCAAGATGTACATGGACTTCAACAAGCGAATCAACGACAATGCATCCAATGGAGCGGCGTGCAACCAATACGTCAAGTTCATCTACACTCTACCATTTCCGCAAGCCATGGAGCAACCACCTCTTGAGCTCTTCGACGACGACTACATCACTTTTCAAGATCTGCCTCACCCATCCAATGAGGACCATTTCAAGATCGTCATCGCCTTTGGACTACACCTGCCACGAGCATACATTGGCATGACCTTCGATAGGAGGCTCAACTTCAACGACTACACCGCCTTTCAAGATCTTCATCAACCAACCAATGTGAACCATTCCAACATCGTCATCGCATTTGGACTACCACCACTACGAGCCTACCGTGGCAAGACCTTCGACAAGTGGCTCAACTTCAACGACATCTTCATCGTCAACATTCCTTCTCCCGCTCATGAAAGGATGGATCAAGAGTTGAGGGCGATTCTTTTCCAGGGGGGAGATGATGCAGCCCACCCAATTCCACCAAGCCATACATCGCTACTAGACAAGGTGAACTCACTCCTATCTCTATATGCTTTCAGTGTCTTGGTGAATGGTGCGCTACCTCATGGATTTCCCCTCTTCGTGCCTAGGTTGGATCCCACAATGGAGCCCAAGATGATGACCATGATGATCAAGATCATACCCAAGACGATGCCTAAGAAGTCATGGAGGAAGTCCAAGAAGAAGGCATCAAGGAGGGATAAGGGAAGGAGGAAGAAGAGAAGGTGCAGGTTACCCGGCCTGCCCCCCCCCCCCCTCCCGCCAGGCCGGCTTCCCAACCGAAGCCCCGGGGCCCGAGCCCCGACCCAGGCCGGCCTCCCTGCGCACCCCAGGCTGGCCACCTGCCCGAAGCCCCCGGCCTATTGCCCGGCCTCCTCCCCGGCTCTCCTGCCAACTCATGAAAGTGGGTGGAAACCCCACTTTTCCGCCCCACCTACCCCCTAGGCTATATAAGGGAACCCCTTGGGTCAGATCTAGGATAGGGATGATTTGAGAACTTCGGGCTTTGCCCTTGTATTCCTATTGTGAGGTGACTCCTCTTGTGAGGCTACTCCTATGATGTGTATCTAGGATCTTATCAAGATTCACCTCAATTACCTATCATGTCCCCTTGGGATCCAGTGAGGAAATTGCCCAATCTCTCTCAACTAATCCTTGAGGTTCTATTGGCGTGGTGTACCGGCCACGGGTGTGAAGCGGTTTCAATCAAGGTGAGTTCAGTTGGATCGATCGTTCCGTAGGCGGCCCTCGGGGTCTAGTTGACGGACGATTTGGGGTTCTTTGGTTCTTGCTAGTTATCTCCCCTCGATTCCCCACGTTTCCCCCTTGATTCTTCCACGATTTACCCTCGGTCCCCTTCGTGTTCATCGTTCGTTCTTCATGTTCTTGGTCGATTCGTGAAGATCGGGCCACCCTAGGAGGTCAACCCTTCATCAACTCGTATCAGAGCCCTCATCACTATAGTACTTGAAAAGTGGGTTTTCAAAGGGAAATCTTTATGCGCTTGTGAAGACATAAACAAACAAAAGTTTCTAATATTATCTCTAAGATTAGGTTATTTTTTTGAGATGATCATGTTTTCCTGATCATGTACTTTGATAAAGTCTAGCAAACTATAAGAATTTATTGTTAGGGTAACAATAGTACTGAACCGACCCAAATGTATGATCTTTCTAAGAGATTAAACAATTGTAAAGTATTTAGCAAAATACATATGGAGTTCTCATTGACTATAATTCCTATACTATGAGAATATCTAGTGACTGCACAATCTACAATTATGCTTTGGATTCTTCAACCATACACCATAACATGGGGTCATAACGTTGACGTGTGGGTATAATCTAGAGCGTGTAATGGAACTAAGATTGTTCAAGATTAGTACTTAACTCTTCCAGATAGTGGATAGATACATGCTCTAGGCCCTCTCCGTATCACCTATGTGAACCAATCGTCTGGCCATACACAATGTGATTTATCGCAAGGACGATGGGGATATGGATGAGAAAAGAGAACGATATCGGTACGAGTTTTATATGTGTTGTGATCAAAGGATTTGATCAGACTAGAGCACATAGTCTCGCCTCTAATATCGTTGGTACCGTGAAGTTAAGCGAATAAGTGCAATGAGTAACCCGAAGGTTCCCTCGTTCTTCGTGAACACACGGGAGCCATCATGGGCGTTCATGGCCCCATTGTTGGTTATTATTTAGTAGGTTCTCGAACATGTATACGTGTTATCGAGTCTTTATGATTCACACTCTTAAGGCATGTCAACCTTTGATTGAGAGATAAAGTTGTTGCTAATGATTTTAGGAATGTTCGATATCGATACGATGTCATAGAAACAAGTCTGGTGTCAATCGTAGGGGTTTCAGGGAAGTTGCTATGAGACAGAAGTAATGTCGGTGGTGAAAGTACCGTATGGTCAACTAGAGGGGGGTGAATAGGTGACTAACAATGTTTCTTCTTTTCCTTTTTAGTTTGGGCTAAACAAGTAAACACAATGTTATCTAGATGTGCAACTAGGTGAACAACCTATGTGATACAAAACAAAGTACGCACCAAAAATAATGTGTAAAGCACAAGATAAACTACAAGTGTAAACAAGGAGACAGGGATATGATTCCCGTAGTTCCTTCCCAAGGGAAGTATGTCTACGTTGCAGAGGTGTGGATCCACCTAGGAACTCCAATAGTACGGATGTGCAC
This sequence comes from Alopecurus myosuroides, assembly GCA_028641055.1. Classification (NCBI taxonomy): domain Eukaryota; kingdom Viridiplantae; phylum Streptophyta; class Magnoliopsida; order Poales; family Poaceae; genus Alopecurus; species Alopecurus myosuroides. Next base: position 146,813,643 of record CM054060.1, read on the forward strand.
ACCTTGTTCTATTTGAGCTTCTCCTGTTAGGGAGATTCTTGTTTCCACTATGAGGTCGACTTGAAGGCGTTGACCAAACCTTTACACAAGGTTGAGGCTACTCAACAAGATAGATGGAGGCTCCCAACAATCTAAAGCTTCTTGAATCGAGGTGGAAGCTACAAGCACTAGGGTTTACTCTAGGGTTACAAGGCACCCAAGAGCTCTGAAGATTCGGGGGGGGATTGAGTGGATGGATTTGCAATTCCTTTGGTGGAATCACAGATCTAGGTCTCCTCTAGCTCTCCACAAAGAATCAGAGTGTTTGTGTGGTTGGAGAGGGAGATCTATGAGTTTGAAGCTCGCATTAATGGCAAGGAGAGAGAGTGTAAAGCTTTGACCTTGGAGTTTGGAGGGGGGAGATGGAGTGCATTAAATACCCCCTCCCTATCTAGCCGTTGGCCACTTTTCCGCACCAGCGGTACTACCGGTGTTACCACCGATAGTATCGGTGAGGTCAGTGGCCCAACACACAAACGGCTCTATTCCTGCCTACCAGATTCCGCATCACCGGAGGTACCGGTGGAAGCAGCGGTACTACCGCCCATTGGTACTACGTTGACCTTCATCATTGCCTCCACGATGCACCAACAGAGCGATTGTTTGGCGGTACCAATGATCCACGAATCGAGGTTCGGGACGGCCGCGACGCTCTGTTGTGTTTCCGTGGAATATGACGACCCCCCCCTCGGGTTTTAGGGTTGGAGGCTACTTGTAGTCGAAAGGGGAGTCAGAGGGGGGATCTGGGGGTCCCACACCCCCAGGTGGCGCGGCCTAGGGGGACCCGCGCCAGGGGTGTGTGGCCACCCTCTGGCTCCTCTCCTGGCCCCCTTCTGGCTCCCGGGGTCTTCCGGGTGAAAACATCAATGGGCTCTTTTCTGGGCATTTTCCCGAAAGTTGATTTTTCTGCACAAAAACATGACACCAAAGTATTTCTGCTGAAAACAACGTTAGTCCGTGTTAGTTGTATCCAAAACACACAAGTTTAGAGGAAAACAATAAGAAAAGTGTTCGGAAAAGGAGATACGTTTTCGACGTATCAACCGCTACCGGTGGTGGACTGCCCCTAGGAGCCTGAAGAACTGCTGGAGGTACCGGTGGTAACAGCGGTACTACCGGTGACCTCGCCGTTGCTTCCGCGATGTGCTAATAGAGCTCTGATTTGGCGAAGGGTCTACCGGTACCTCCACAGATAGTGGCCATCGGTACTACCGGTGACCTCCGCCGCTTCCTCCATGAGGTGCATACATAACGATGAAATGGCAGTACCACCATCGGTACCGCCACCTGATGCGGCTTGTCTGAAGGAACCTGATACGTCCAAAACGTATCTCCTTTTCCAAACACTTTTGCTATTGTTTGCCTCTAAACTTGTGAGTTTTGGATACAACTAACACGGACTAACGCAGTTTTCAGTAGAATTACCTTGGTGTCTCTTTATATGCATAAAAATCAACTTTCAGGAAATTGCCCGGAAAAGATCCTGAAGTCCTTATTTTACCCGAAGACCCCCGGAGACAGAAGAAGAGCCGGAGGGGGGCAAGGAGAGGCCCACTGTCGGATATATACCAAATAGGGGTATAGAAGATGGTAGACAAAGTGCCGGATTACCAGGGTGGCCTAAGTGGTAGTGGGCTTAGGTCCATTAGGCGGCCCAGTAATCCGACGCACAGAAGCCGGATTCTAGAAGAACCCGGATCACGGCCCATGTGATCTGGCTTGGAGGAGAAGACGGATTCCTTGCTTTCCAAGTTACAACTTACCGTAGTCTTCTAGGTTTCCTATTCTGTAATCCCTAATCCGGCTACTATATAAAGCCGAACGGGAGATAGATAGATAACGAAGGAATAACAGAGAAGCTCTACGCCAACTCGCCGTGAAGCTCATCCTCGTCGAGTAGCTTAGATCTAAAACCCTCACATTGTAACCCTGTTTACGGGCTTTAGTCCCAATTAGTGAGAAGTGCAGGAGTAGGCACATCGTAATGTCGCGACGTACCGAACCTGGGTAAAATCCTGTGTTCTGTGTTACTACGCGATCCCGTTACCCCACGTCGCTACCGTAGTCTCATGGCACCCCCGTCTATGAAAACTACTACGATGTCTCGACAGTTGGCGCCCACCGTGGGGCAAACGACGTCAGGCGTAAAATTCCGATCTGGGATACTTGGCGGAATCGGAAGATCAATCACTGTCGGAAGCTTGGAGTTCGACAACGACGTCGGGCGCTTCCTCGACAATGGATCCTACATACCGGCGCAAAACCACCTGGTAAGTGCCTGCGTGTTACCGATAGGATCTGCTAACATCTTTATCGGACTAACTGCAGAAGCAATGGGGTATTGCGGTGGAAGCAAGTTTATCCCACCCGCCCTATACCCAGTCGAAGATGACTATGATGCCGGATTCTGCTCAGATCGCCGACAAAAGAGTAATACACACTTTATCGGCATGGTGCAATCCGAAATCGCCGAAAACACGGATGACGGAAATCCCGTGCAAGAGGCAGACAACAACGCACCCGTCATGGAGACGGAAGATCAAACACCCGTCACAGAGGCGGAAGATCCGACATCCGTCAACAAGACGATGAACTCGGAAGCAGAATCCGTGCTTGCCGCCATTGAGGCGAGGTTGGAGTCGGAAACCGGATCGGATAACTTCGACTCCGAAGACGAAGATGAGGACGCCTTCGTAAGAAAGGTTAAGTCCTTTCAAGAGGGATTCCATGAAGTTCTAACGGCGAAACCAGCTGATACCACGGACGCCGGCAGCCAGGAAAGCCCTAAAACCCCTCCGCCAGAGGAAGAGAGAGAAGACGGAGAAACTTCTCCGGTATTCCCCAATGTCAAGGAGATGACAGAAGATGAACCTGTCAAAAAACCTCCCTCTTCCAAGAAAAAGCACCGTGCTGCTAAAAAACTCCAATACAAAATCCGGAAGAAAAAATCAGCTGATCTCGCTGATGAAAACCTGGAAGTAGGAGATGTTAGCGGAACAAAGCCCGCGGAGAAGAAATCCAAAGAAATCACTGCTCCGCCAATGACGGAACAGGAAGAGCAAGAGCTATTGCAAACACCAGTGGGACCAGATGAACCCCCTGAGATGCTGGAAGCCAGGAGACAAGCTTTCCAACGGCAACAGCAACATCTACTCAGATCTCGGCAACATCTCCAACAAACCCATAATGACATCAAGGTCATGAAGGAAGAAATAGAGGAGTACGAGAGAAAGAATAGATCCGCGTTAAAACCTACTAGGTTACCCGGAATCGCAAGACCGGAAGAACTGCCGCCAAAAGAAAGGTTCCATAACCCATCTTGACAAAAACAGGTAAACGGCAAAGATGCCAAGGGCGAACCAATATACAAGACCGCAGCAGAAAACGCGGAAGCAGCGTTCGCGATTCTTAACAACGATCTGTATTCCAACGGGGAAAAACTCCAAGGGGTGTATGCTTTCCTAGGAAAAGCATTGCAACAACAACAGCGCACCCAAGAGCGATCAGGGAGGCTGCATGATAACTCCGCCCTATGCAAGACAGCTACTTGCGCTGCTGGAGCACCTGGACCGGAAGAACCCAGGGATTCAGACAACTCAAAAGATAAAAAAGAGGATCCGAGAAAAGACAAGAAAAACCCCGACAACCGGGATGCAGCGTCTAGGACCGGATCCCATCTCCCGAAAGATGGACATAAACCCCATGATCGGGAAGACAAACACCGGAAGGACGGCAAAATAATGCCACCTCCGAGAAACCCAGCTGAGAAAGCGGGAAGATACGATATACCTCACAGGCGTGAGAGATCCCGGACACCGCCTAAGGACAAAGAAAGGCACAGGAGTAGAACTCCGCCTAATCCAAAAGGGCGTGATCACGGAAGAGATAGAAATAATCTCGGAAAAGCGCGTTCGTGCAACAATGGAAGAGAAAGGAGCAGATCCCCTTCTGTCCATTCAGCCGGAAGATATTCTGCACACATTGACAGAGCAGAAAAGGATGATCTATACTTTGGTCCTAAGTGTTTTACTGACAGGATCCGAAGAATAACGTTGCATTCTGGCTTTGCCAAGGTCGGTCCAACATACCAGAAATACACCGGCAGCACAAACCCGGATACCTGGCTCTCGGATTACTACACAGCCGTCCAGATCAACAATGGGACAGACTTGGAAGCTGTCAAGTTTCTTCCCCTAATGCTGCTGGACGGAGCCAGAGATTGGATCAATGGATTACCATCAAGAACAGTCGACAGCTGGGATGATATGGCTAGAGTATTCACTCAGCATTTCCGGGGAACATACAAACGCCCGAACAGCATCAACCAGCTAAACCGTTGCACGCAATTTGAGGATGAACCATACGTGGATTTCATCTCCAGATGGACAGCAATGAAGAATAGTTGCTCTGGAGTAACTGACGTACAAGCAATGCATGCTTTCGTCAATGGCCTAAAACCCGGACTCGTACCGTTCATGGTTGGTTCCAAAAAGCACAAAGATCTCGGATCTATGCTTACAACCGCCAATGAGCACGCTGCAGCCGAAGATGACATCAGAGCAAGAGGAGGCAATATCGAATCACTGATACTTGCCAAGAAAACCCCTCGTTCTGACAAGAAAGGAACTCCAGAAACAACGACGAAACCCAAAGAGGTCAACATAGCCTTTGGAGGAGAAAAGGGAAACAAGTGGAAAGGACACAACCCAGATCCAATCAACTACACTCCAGAGGAGTGGGAAAGGATTAAGTCGGAACCTTGTGTTCACCACTCGCAATTTGGGAAACCCACCCATACAAACGCGCAATGCCGGCTGAATAAGCACATGAAAGGCAGTGCAGGAGCCGGAAGTAAGGGGAAGGGTTCCAAAAGGAAACCCGCCAAACAAAAGCCAGAAGCTGACAAAGAAGACAGTGAATCGGACACTGACGAAAAAATCCAGGAACAACAGCGTAAGGGCGAACCCAAATTTCCGAGAGTTGATGGAGAAGCAATGCTAACTTTCTTAGCAACCCCGTCAGCAAAGGTGGCCAAAAGAACACTTCGAGAAATAAACGCGGTTGTTCCGGCAACCCCGAAATTCTTGAAGTACTCCAACACACCGATAATCTGGGATCAGTCTGATCATCCCGGAAATATCCCTGAACCCGGCACACAAGCTCTTGTTGTAAGCCCTATTGTTCAAAATACTAGGCTAAGAAGAGTGCTGATGGATGGAGGATCCAGCATTAATATAATGTACCTGGATACACTGAAGCATCTGAAGATTTCCGAGTCTCAGCTCAACTACAGCAACATACGCTTCCATGGTATTGTCCCTGGCAGGCAAGCACGATCCCTAGGAGAAATTTCCCTAGATGTCACCTTCGGAGATAAAGATCACTTCCGGCAGGAAAAAGTATCCTTCGAAGTAGTGCCGTTCGAAAGCGTGTACCACGCAATACTCGGACGTCCAGCTTTCGCCAAATTCATGGCAAGATCCTGTTATATTTATAACAAGCTAAAGATGCCAGGACCCAAGGGAGGAGTAATCACTATAGCCGGTGATTTCAAGCCGGCAAACGAGTTGGAGAAAGAAAACGCCCTTTGCGCTCAGAGAGTCATAGCAAAGGAAGAACTGAAGGAATTAGCCAAGGAGGTATCGCCGTCAGAAATGCCGGCAGGAAAAGAAACCCGGAAGCCAACAGACAACTTCAAGGCGTCCGAAAATACAAGACAGGTAATCCTAGATCCCAAAGATCCGACAAAATTTGTCGTTGTAGGGACTGGGATGACTGACAAATAGGAAGGCGAGCTCATCAAGTTCCTCCGTGAGAACTGAGATATTTTTGCCTGTTGTCCAGCTGACATGCCAGGTGTACCCAGGGAACTTGCTGAGCACCAACTTAAGGTTATTCCTGGATCAAAACCCGTCAAACAAGGTCTCCGTCGATTTGACGGAAGAAGACGGAAGGCTATTGGCAAGGAAATTATCCGGCTTTTAGCAGCGGATTTCATCAAGGAAGTAATCCATACTGACTGGTCCACAAATCCGGTATTAGTACCGAAGAAAGACACTACTGCTCTTAGAATGTGTATAGATTACACAGGCTTGAACAAATTGTGTCCGAAAGATAGGTTTGCATTACCGCGAATCGATCAAATAATAGATGCCACCGCAGGCTCTGAGCTTTTGTGCTTTTTGGATGCATACTCCGGGTACCACCAAATACGCATGAAAAAGGAAGATCAAATTAAGACTTCTTTCATAACCCCATACGGGACGTATTACTACGTAACCATGCCGTTTGGCCTGAAGAACGCAGGTGCAACCTACCAGCGTTGCATGCAACGTTGTTTGCATAGTCAGATTGGAAAAAATGTCCATGTTTATGTGGACGATATTGCTGTCGTAACCAAGGAAAAAGATACACTCCTTGAGGATTTGCGAGAAACTTTCGAAAACTTACGCACCTACAAGATGAAGTTGAATCCATCTAAGTGTGTATTCGGGGTTCCCTCAGGAAAACTTCTGGGTTTCATCGTTTCTCACAGAGGAATAGAAGTTAATCCGGAAAAGATCAAGGCAATCTTGAACATCACAAAACCTACATGCGTCAAAGATGTCCAAAGATTGACGGGTTCCGCAGCTGCCGTTAGCAGATTTATTAGTCGGCTGGGGGCTAAAACCCTAACACTATGCAAGTTGTTGAAGAAATCCGACAAAGTCAAGTGGATAGCAAAGCTTTGGAATACATAGCAGTTATGTCTCTTCCATACTTAGTTCAATATCTATGTAAACATCTTTTGAGATCATGAAATAAAGTTGTTGGATTTCTGGTATCCATGTTTTTTACAAGTTTATTATAGTAAAAGCATGTTTCCACCTTCTCTATTTCCCAATGATCTTACAAAATACTCAATGTTAACCCGAATTGTGCCTGCGTACTCGGCGTTAAGAAACTGAATGTTTTTCAGCCTGTTAACGGCTAAAGGAAACTTGAATTGCCTGCGTGCCCAAGTTTCGGTCAAAAAATTCCTTATTTCTCTAAGCATTATCTGATTGCGTATGTGTTGGGTTACTGGAGCTAGTTAGTAAAAATGCCTTTAGCATGATCCATGTTTCCGAGTTTAAACTGATTGGTTACACCCAGTTACTCAGCATGATGATTCATATTGCTATTTGAGCCATTTCAAACACTAAGGACAGTTAAAACATATATGCCAGAGAACTTAGAAGATAAATGAATAGTAACATCCGAAAAACCTTGCAATTTTTTTTCATAATTAAGACTGCAAAAGGCGGAATTTTTCATTCATACAAATAGAAGCATTACATTTTGGATTACATTAAAAGAACAGTAATGCTCCTATTGTCTACTTTTGCTATCCAGGTCAAAGGTAGCCCTTCAAGCATCTGATTCCTCCTCGCTGCTATCGTCCTCGGGGATTGGAGGGATCTCCTCTTCTGGATAATTGACGGAAATATTTACCATGGAGGCAATCTGGGTGGCGTGGCCTTTGATTTCATCAAAGATGGTATTTCGCTGAGTATCCGTGTATCCTTGAGGGACACCGGACGCCACGCGCCAAGATTTAGCACCGGGGTAGTGCATGCGCATAAGGCCGAGTGCCATACGCGCACCACCCCGTGCAGCGGAACGCAGGATAGAATCCCTGGATTCCTCCACCTCCATGATGGCTCCCGGAAGTTTTTCAACCTCCGAGAACTCCCCAGTCCTTGCAGGAAGAAACTTGTTCACCAGCTGCATTCCAGCAGCACGGATCGAAGTCCACATCTTCCCAAAGGCCTGGATCCCTTCAAGCCGGGTACCATTTGGGGTATCTCCTGTTTTTTCCGACAAAACAATCAAAAGTGTTAGGTGAAAAACAGAGAAGAAAAACAAGATATGGAAAAATAAAAAAGGTAACAGAAAATTACCAATAAGCTTGTCGATCTCGGAGATTTCCTCCAGGCGAAGATTCAGGGCATTTTCTAAATCCTGAATGGTGGATTTATCCTTCTCCGCCTGCTCAGAAGCCTTGGAGTTGGCAACTCCAAGGGCCAAGTTGCTGGCCTCCAGATCCTTTTGAGCCTTCACAAGATACTTGTGAAGCTCCAAATTCTCCTTTCGGAGATTCTCGGCATTGCCGGCATCTTCAGCTATTTGCTTGGCCTTAGCCAAAGCAGCTGGAAAGCAAAGAAAATTCCGAGTTTAGAACATTTCCGGAATAAGTACTTAGACAAAAAATTGAATCGCAAACTTCAGAGGAAAAATGTTTACCTGCTGTTTCCGACAAAGCGAGCTGAGACGATGCCAGTTCCGTCTCTCTCTCCTCAAGAATAGAAAGAAGATTTCTAACCTCTTTATTCTTGATGGAGAGTTTGTTGAAAACTTCCATGTTAATGGTTTCGGCGGTTTGCTGGAACATAGCAAGGAAAAGAATGGTTACAAAAAGCATCAAAGCAAAAAAGGCATGCAGTTTTGTTTAATGCTTGGGGGCTAGAGTTACATACCTGGCTCATTCGTTGCAAACCCGCCAAGTTTTCCTTGAACTCTTTTGCGTATTCCGCAAAAAGGGTTCCGGCCGCGCTTAGGCCGTCATTGATAATCTTGAAGTCCTTGTCAAAGGTGGGAATTTCTTCGTCGAAAGTCCGAGGAAATTTTCCCACCTCTGGAGCCGCCCTTTCCCTCGTGTCCGTGTCCGACACAACGGGCTGGCTGGGCTCTAACGGCTTGGTCGTGGGGGCTGCAGCGTGCTCTTCCGCCATCGTGGACGGTGTGTCCGGGGCGACGGCGGGAGAAGGTTGACTGCCTCGGCTGGAAACAACTTTGTGTTTCTTGAGCTCCTTCGGCTTTAGGTTGGAGGGAGGCAGGCTAAAAAACAAAAAACCCGGAAAAGTTAAAACACGGAAGATGGATGAAAAGTTCCCATGAAAGAAAAAGAACCCAGAAGAAAGAACCTGGAAGTGGCGACGGGGATTCCGTCAAGGTCGATAATTTCCTCAGAGGAAGTAATCTTCTTGCGCTTGCGTCCACCTGTAGCAGCGGTGCGCAGCGCGTCCAGCTCAGCCTCGGAGGCCAACTCCGAGTCTGGAAGATCGTCGAACTGTCGGACAAACAAATCGGAATCAGAAGCTAGAAAATCCGAGAAAGAATGCTGAAAATATACCCAAATGACTAAAAAATTACCTTGGGAACCGGATTGTCGGCCGTATACATTGGCCGACTCGCTTCGTATTGGTCGCGTGATGCGACCAACTGGTTGATGCGCCGTCGAAGCTCCTTTGCGGGCCAATCTTTGGTAGTTGTCCGCATTGGATCCTTGACTCCCGTGTATTCACACAGGAGACGACCACCGTGGTTGGCCAATGGCTGAATTCGTCTATTCAGCCAGCATAAGACCGTGTCCATGCCGGTCAAAGGTGGAGTGGAGGAGGTGAGCTTGGCGATGCGCCGCTTGATCCTTAGAAGATCAGGCGGCAGAACCTGGACGGCTTCCGTTCCCCAATTATCTTGGGGAATGGCAGCATTGTTGGAGAAAGGTGGAACCCCGATGGCCTTTTTTGGAAAAGGCACATCGGGATGATAGAAGAAAGAACCCGTCCAAAATTTGACGGATTCTGATGTCTTGATCTTGGGGAACCAATCTTCCCTAAACCTCCGAAGAGTAAAGGAGATGGTCCCGCAAGTCGGGAGTGCGCCCTCCGAGGAGTTCCGCTTAACCCCGAAACAATACATCCAGAAATCTAACCTAGGCTCTAAACCTAAGTAACCCTCGAATAGGGCCTGGAACCCGGCCATATAAAGAATGAAGTTGGGTGGCAGGTTATGGGGTTGGATGTTGTAGTGGGAAAGGACTTGGAGGAAAAAAGCGGAAGGGGGGAGCCCCATAGCTCTCAGAAGGTGGGAAGAAAGCAGAACCCTTTCGCCGTCTCTTGGCGTTGGCTCGTTCTCGTCTTCAGGGAGCCGCCATTTCCCTTGGAGGATCAGGCCCTCTTTCTCCATGTTTGGAAGAAGAGCCGGGGGAATGCTGCAGGCAATCCAGTTGCCTGCAGATTCCGCCTCTTCATCTGCTCCGGTGGCGGAGGCGGTGGCTGCTTCCGCGGCGGCGAGCTCGTCACCGACGAGCTGGATCTTTTCCTCCGCCGTTTCAGGAGCAAACGGCGGGGAAGCGGCGGAGCTCGCGCCCGTAACGTCCGCGGCGGCGGAAAGGTTTTCTCCGCCCGACACGGAGGCCGCGGTTTTCTCCGGCTCGTCGCCGGCGTGCTTGGGTGACCCAAGTTGTGGATCTAGGTCGCTGATAAGGTCGTTGATGGCGGCGCGAGTGGGCGAGGTCGGTGAGCTTGCCATTTCCTGGCGGCGCGATTCGTTTCCGGTGTACTGGGAGGCGAGGAGCGCTCGGGGCAGTGCTTCGCTTGAGAGCTCGTGCGCGTCAATGGCGAGTGCGGTGAGAGTGCGGAAGGTTTTCGTTGAGGACGAGGATGGCTATTTATAGCTAAAAAGCCGTCAAGATACGTGCCAACGGCTATTTTGACCGTTGGATGTTTGCCGCGTGTCACTCGCCGGAAAATCCGGGAAATGAAACGACGGGGTAATGATGGTTATCTCCTCATTTCCCGCGAGAATCTGTCAGAGATATGTTTCTGGGTTTTCCGAGTAAAACCCAAACGTCACTTACGTCAGCATGGTTAAGTGCGCTGACGTAAGAAGTTTCTTCTCCGCGAAGGATCGTGAGAGAAAAGACGGATTTTCAGGATTCCGAGTTTCATGTCACCATCTTTTTCAAAAGAAGAATAAGAAGAATCAAGACCGCTGAATCAATATTTCTCGGACAAAGTATATTTGGCGAAAGACGGAGAATCAGAGTTTCGATCCTTCTTGGGGGCTACTATCGGATATATACCAAATAGGGGTATAGAAGATGGTAGACAAAGTGCCGGATTACCAGGGTGGCCTAAGTGGTAGTGGGCTTAGGTCCATTAGGCGGCCCAGTAATCCGACGCACAGAAGCCGGATTCTAGAAGAACCCGGATCACGGCCCATGTGATCTGGCTTGGAGGAGAAGACGGATTCCTTGCTTTCCAAGTTACAAGTTACCGTAGTCTTCTAGGTTTCCTATTCTGTAAGCCCTAATCCGGCTACTATATAAAGCCGGACGGGAGATAGATAGATAACGAAGGAATAACAGAGAAGCTCTACGCTAACTCGCCGAGAAGCTCATCCTCGTCGAGTAGCTTAGATCTAAAACCCTCACATTGTAACCCTGTTTACGGGCTTTAGTCCCAATTAGTGAGAAGTGCAGGAGTAGGCACGTCGTACTGTCGCGACGTACCGAACCTGGGTAAAATCTTGTGTTCTGTGTTACTACGCGATCCCGTTACCCCACGTCTCTACCGTAGTCTCATGGCACCCCCGTCTATGAAAACTACTACGATGTCTCGACACCCACACTATGCCTGGGCGCCCCCCTAGGTCGCGCCTACAGGTGGTGTAGTAGCCCCAGGCACCCCCTCGGGCTCCCCTTTCGACTACTTATGCCCCGTAAACCTAAAACCGAGGGGGGTCATTATATTCTAGAGAAACACACTAGAGCGCCGCGGCCACCTCGAAACTCAATTCGGGGATCAGAAGTTCCTGTTCTGGTGCCCTGCCGGGACGAGGATTCGGAGGAGATTATTCCCATCGTCACCGCCACCACTTCTCCATCAACCATCCATGATTCCCCCATCCATGTGTGAGTAATCCCCGATGTAGGCTGAGAGGGATGGAAGGGATTGGATGAGATCGTTCATGAAATAATGCCAGATTGGTAGGGCATAGTGCCTAGTATCCATTGTTAGTGTTGTTTACCGTTGTTGCAACTTGTTATGCTTAATGCTTGTCACTAGGGTCGAGTGCCATGATCTCAAATCTTACCATGTTATTGGTTCATGAGTATAATTATGTTTCTTGATCATATCTGCAAGTTGTTTACACACATTGTTGTCCTGAACCCGAGGCACCCAAAGTGACAGAAATTGGGACAACCGGAGGGGATGGCTGTGATGTGAGAATCACATGTGTTAACTGTGTGTTAATGCTTTACTCCAGTGATTTATTAAAAGGAGCACCTTAATTACCAGTAGTTTCCCTTGAGGCCCCGCTGCAAACGGGCTGGTAGGGCAAAAGATGTTGCGCAAGTTTCTCATTGCGAGCACGTATGACTATATTGGAACACATGTCTATGGTTTTCCTAGAACTTGGATGTTTTATTATTATCTATCTGCAATGCCCATGTTTTGATTATTATATGAACTATCTTATCCATACAACGCCCATTCATCTATCCCTATGCCTACGGTATTTTTATCCTGTTGTTTCCCGCAATTGCTACTGTTGTTATTTTACTCCTGCTGTTATTTTACCACTACTACTGCTATAAAACTGTTACCACTGATAAACTGTTGCGAGAAAGTCTACTTTCACGTGCAGCTGAACTGACAACTCATTTGTTAAGGTTTATAAATATTCTTTGGCTCCCCTTGTGTCAAATCAATAAATTTGGGTTTTACTTCCTTCGAAGAGTGTTGCGATCCCCTATAATTGTGGGTCATCAAGACTATTTTCCGACGCTATTGCCGGGGAGCATAGTTTTATTTATTTGCTCACTTGAACGTGATATTGTTCGCTGCAAGCCTTTCATCATGGGTAAAACTCGTGATGGAAAAGTCTCAATATTACCACCCACTACAAGGAGAGGTACAACTTTGAACACCTATGTTGCTCTTGATTCACCATCTGTAATGAGTAAGCTTCTTACACCACCACATGCTACTGCTGAGTATGAAAATGCTTATGATACTTTTGATGATGCTTCTACTGTGCTTGATGATACCGGTTCACTAGGTCCTTTCCTACATGCTACAATTGCTAGAGCTAAACAAATTGAAAACACTAAAATTCATGTTGAAAATGTTGGTACACCTGTTAATTCACCCGAGTCTAGAGAAATTCCTAGTGATGATCTGGAGGAAACCTATATTGAAGTTATGTAATTCATTACTACTTTTCATTGTAAAATTCAGTTATGTAATGCATTTCTAAATGCCTGCTTTTTGTATAAACAATCAAGCCTTATGCGCTATAAATTATTTTTGCAAGTTAATTTGTCTCCTTTTCTTTTAAGTTCTCTGGTTTGTATGCTTTAACGTTTCTTAGTGTTTGAGTGATTCCAAAAGTATGAAATCTTCATGCCGAGCAACCGGGTTAAGAAACCAATCAGTACAAACTCAGAATCATGAGTCACACTTTGGCACTTTAACTTACTAATCCGGTGACCCAACAAACAAACAATCACATAATACCTAAGGAAATAAGGAGCTAAATAAAAGTATGAACTCCAGGCACGCATGCACAATCTCGTGTTCTTCTAACTTTTGGTTAGGCTTAAAAGCATTCAGTTTTCTTAACTCCGAGCATGCAGGAAAAATTCGGGTTAACATTGAAGCAAATTGAAAGATCATTGGGAAATAGAAAAGACGGAACATGCTTTGATGGTAAATGACAAAAAAAAGAAAATGTATGGATTTCTGACAACTTTATTTTATTATCTCAATAATGTTTACATAGAATTGGAATATGTATAGAAAGGACGTAACTGTTGGATGCTCCTAGCTTTACATCTATGTGTCTTTTTCTCTTGTGATTGCTATTTTTCGGGTCATCTTCGTCATCCCGAATATTTACAAGGTAGTATGACCCATTTTTCATAGCTTTCCTAATGAAAAAAGCCCCCCCCCCCCAGATTGGGGATAACTTGTGTTTCCTTTCCTGCACCCGTTTTAGCACCAAGTCACCTTCTTTGAAAGAACGATGCTTGATTTTCCGGCTGTGGTAAGGCCGTACACCTTGTCGACAAATGGTGGATCTTTGTATCACAAGTTCTTGGTCTTCTTCTAGAAGATCAACGACATCCTGACGTGCAATTTCGGCACCCGTATCATTATAAGCTTGGACTCTAGGGCTATCATGGATCATGTCCGTAGGAAACACAGCTTCTGCTTGATACATCAAAAACGTATCTCCTTTTCCGAACACTTTTCTTATCGTTTTCCTCTAAACTTGTGTGTTTTGAATGCAACTATCACGGACTAACGCTGTTTTCAGCATAATTACCTTGGTGTCTCATTTTTGTGCAGAAAAATCAACTTTCGGGAAACTGCCCAGAAAAGACCCCATTGGTCTTAAAACACCGGAAGACCCCGGGAGATCATGGTATACCAACTATTCACTGTTCTATTAAAAATAATTATGTTAGAACTTCTTTGTGTGATTTGGGAGCTGGAGTTAGTGTCATGCCTTTTACTCTCTACAAAAGACTTCTCCTAGAAAAATTGATACCAACTGATATATCTTTGCAAATGGCTGATAAATCTACTGCTATTCATGTGGGTATATGTGAGGATGTTCCTGTTCAAGTTGCTAATAATTGTCTCATATTAACTGACTTTGTTGTGTTGGAAATGCGTGAAGATGACAATATGTCTATTATTCTTAGGAGACATTTTCTTAATACGCAGGGGCTGTTATTGATTGAAATCAAGGAAAAGTAACTTTTAATGTCAATGATAAAGAGCAAACTGTTTATTTTCCCAAGAAAATTGATAGAAAATATGTTCTAAATTCTATTGAAAATATTGAGACCATCAAGATTGGAGAATTTTATTGTCCTATTCCAAAGCCATCTAAAGAATATGAAATCATTATGATTGGGACTATGTCTATCAAGGCTAAGGTAACATAATCATTTAGTGATTAGCAAAGTTTTGCTTCATATGAAAATTGTTCTGGTAACAAGACTTGATCACCCTTGTTAACAAAATGATTTTAAATGAAGTGGGCAATGTTTTAACTGTGTTTTCACCTTCCCCATTATGTTGTCACCATGTTTACTTCTGTTATCACATTGCTACTTGAGTACAATCATGTTTTCCACCATCCTTGTGCATGTTTTCCTGATGTTTTAATCCTGATTACTGAGGTTATGCATGTTTTCACCACTACCACCATTGTTTTCCTTGGTTATTTTTCCATTAGAGTTGCTAGAGATATATTAGGTGTACGTATCTTTGGTAGTTTAGGATTTGTATCAATCTCCTACTCTATCTCTACGAGGCTTCTTGCCCTCCAAGTTTGTACCCGAATATATACTCGCCCATGAGGCTCAATAATACATCCACCATATTCCGCCAATCTCATCCTTCTACATGGTATTAGCCTAAACACGATCTAACCCTAGCCGCCGCCGCCGCTTCCGCCTCGCGCCGCCCACGGGACGGATCTATGATCGTCGCCGGGGGCCGCGCCGCCCGTACCTAGGGTTCGTCCGCCGGTCCCGTGGATCGGCTGCCCTAGAGCGTTTTTCTCTCCGCCGGTCGCTTGGCCGACGTTTTCTTTTTTGGTTTTCCGATTTAAAATCGGTTTGCGTCGCCCGCCGCCAACGTCGATCCTCACGCGCCTCTACACCGACACCGGCGCGACTACCGGCCTCTTCACCGACACGGCGGAGTCACACGCCACGCGGCGGCCGTAATGGCCATTGTCCATGTGGCCTCTTCGCCGCCTCGGCGGCCTCGCGCGATGCGGCGGCCTTAACGGCCGCCTTCCGCGCGCCTACCTGTCCGTCGCTTTGTGTCGGTCGTCATCGCCCCTGCTCCGATCGAGACTCCTCCACTACCCCGCCTTCACCGTGGCTGCCTCACGCATGGAGCTGCCTTGACCGCTCAGGCACGGCGCTGCGTTCGCCGCTCGGCCTCCACTACCCAGTCTTACGTCATCATCATCGTGCTGAGCGGCGCATCCTCCACCTCGCGAGCAAGTGGATTGATCACCCACCCGCCCGCGATCCGTTCCATCCAGTCTGCGCGGCTGACCCGTACAGTCGTCTGCGTGCGCCTCCGCAGGTTCCCGTGAAGACCGTCCCTGAGTGTGCGTCTATCACCGATCGAGCAAACGGGCTGCCGTTGCGTCGCCCCATCGGGCCGTAGCACCGCCGCCCCGTGGTTCTCACCGCGGCTGTATCACCCCGCGCGTCGCTCCTCCGGGCCTTAGCGCTACATCACACCGTCCCCGTCGTCGCCCCGAGCTGTTCCAGCGGTTCACTGGCGGTGCGCTGCCGCTGCGTCGTCCCTACGGGCCGTAGTGCCACAGCACGCGGTGCCCGCCGCCACGAGGCCGTTCCCGTGGTTGCCCTGACGGCGTGCTGCCGCTGCGTCACCCCTTCGGGCTATAGCGCCGCAGCACACGCGGTCCAGGTCGCCGCCCCGAGGTCTTCCTGCCGTCGCCCCGACACGCACGTCGTCGCTGCGTCGCTCTTCGAGCCGTAGCGCCACGAAGTGCGGTCCACTCCGCTGTCCCCGCGCGTTGACCTCTTCGTGGTATGTGCCGTGCCGCCTCCCTAGGCGCGGGAACGCCACCGTCCGCGTGTGGTCTTTTTCGAGTTGTTGGGTTCTTCGTCGCCTACTACGAGCATCGCCACCGCGCTTCTACACGTGAACCTCTGTAGTGCTGGTTTTGGTTTTGTTTCCACCTTTTCACTTTCGCTTTCCTGGTTTTTATTAATTATTAAAATTTTGGAAATACCTCAAAAATAAAGTTTCTCAAAAAATTCCAGAAAATTTATAATAAATTTTTACGCCAAGAATGAGGCAGAGAGCCACCTGGGAGACCCACCAGTCAGGCACGCCATTGGGTGGCGCGGCCAGCCCCTGGTGGCGTCAGCACATGGTGTGGGCCCCCTAGCCCTCCACTTACTCTCTCCACTGCCAAAGTCTTCTCTCTCACCTCCCAAACTGAAAACATTTCCTGGAAACCGTGTTCTTGCTGTTCTTCCTCTGGATTTTCGATCTTCTTCTTCAGCCCATCATTTGTGCTGAGATTTTGTGCATTTGGTCTCCGGTATGTGACTCCTCCGATGATCCAAGTAGAATTTTGTTTAGTGAAGTATTTCTTGAGTATTTGGTACTGTAGGTGACAACTTATGTGAGTTTGCATGCTTGATTTGAGTAGGAATAATGTAGTTTCGATGTATGTTTAGCTCTCATATAAGTCCCTATGGTAGTTTCCACCTTATAGTTGTTCGAAATTAATTTTTGTGATGATTGTTGAAAAGTTTCAGAGATGGAGCACAATGTTAATCAACTAAACCAGCATGAGTTGGAGTTGCATGAGGTCATCCTCGTGCACCATGAAGAGAGAGTGTTCCCATCAATTTATCCGTGTCAGGAATTCATGAGGATTACGGAAATTTCGCAGGATTTCAACACTCTTGTGCATAATGAAGGCTTGGACCGTTTCATTGAGGATGAACCTATCCAACATGTGAAATTAACTATGTCTGTGGTGCAGGATTTTCGTTTTAAATGGTCATCAACTAACCCTATGGTCCACTATAAAATTTACAATAAAGTTGTAAACCTGCCTTTAAGTGATTTTTGTGCCGCTATCAAGGTACCACAGTGGGGTTCTTGTGAGAAGATAAAAGGGCAGCCTAAACCACTGCTGAAATTATATGAGGAGATTTGCCAAGGAAGAAGCTTCACAGGGGAGAGTGGTAAAATTCAAGAAATTCAACTCCCTAGCATTCGGTACTTTGCCTATTTTATTTCTAAATGTCTGTTAGCTAGAAAAACTATCAACAAGCTATCTGTCTATGATTTGGCGTTTATTGCAGCTGCCTTAAGATGTGATAGGTCTTATAACTTTGGCGCTTTGATTGCTTACCGTCTCTCACATAACCGTGAGAAGGGCGGAGTTTGTGGAGGTCTTATTGCCTCGCGCTTGCTAGCTTTGCATGGTTTAGATCCGCACCCTCTAGACCTGAGGTTTCCTATAGAGAGGCTTGATCTTATTTCCATGGTCCAACATAAGTTTCTTTCTACCCATGCTCACTTACATAATCTATCTTTTGAATTAACTTTCTCCAAATGATCCGAGTGGAGAGTTATTAAAACTATTAGGGAAGTACTTTTGCATGCACCTCTTTTGTTTAATCTTAATAGCAGGCAAGGATGGAAGCTTTCTGAGAGTGAGCTGGACAAATACCTTGAGCATCACCCCCAGAAAGGGGAGGATGCCGACGAGGGGGACGATGGTGATTTCGTCCAGCCCTATGACACCACTGGGATCCCATACCAGCACCCCGGTTATGACTATGCGCCCGCCACTTCATCTTCCTCTTGGGCGCCCGAGTACGACCATGCGAGGGACGACCCACCACACTGGGGATATTTCCCGCGCCATGATTGATCTCCACTTAGGCCAAAAGCCTAAGCTTGGGGGGAGATATACCGACATCACACTCATCTATATATCATGTTCGGTCGGTTCTTTGTATATCCATGTTTTTCATTTCTCTCGTTTGTTTTTGTTTTGTTCCGTTTCTTCCATTTCTCTTTGTTTTATTGCTTCGTTCTTGTTTTCCAAAACACAAAAATACCAAAAATATTTCTGTTGTTTCTCTTTGTTGGCTTCTCTAGTTTCTTTATTTGGTTTGCTTTCTTTTCTCGTTTCGGTTTAGTATTCAAAAATCCAAAAATATTTTGCTTTGTTTGCTTGTTCTCTTTCTGTTCTTGTTTTAATTGAAAAACCCAAAAATATTTGTTGTTCTTCTTAGGTTTTGTAAACTTTGCTGCAGAGTTTAACAGTCGTCTGTGACTCTATTGGAGTTTGATTTTCATTATATATTATTCGAGCCACAAGTGAAGAGCAATAATGACGATCTATGACAATTCAAGTTGTGGTGAGATGCTGATATTAACTCTATTTGATTTCATTTTTGTACATATAACCATCCATGTGAACATGCTCAGTTTGTTCATATAAGATATATATGTGATTTAATGGCTGCTTAATAGTTCATGCTCTCTCATGTTTAGTTCCAATTTATTAATAGTAAATGACCTGTCGTATAAATATTTGTTCGCATTGTTCTATTCGTAGAAGGGTATGACATTGTGGTAGCCTCCTCTGACTGTTTTATTTGAATCGACCTGGCACATGCTCACGCATGTTAAGACTGAAAACGAAAAGTCAGTAAGTCTCGATGATTTATTTTGTCTCAGAGTTCTAGTATCAATTTTATGTCTCGGTTAATTTTGTTTTATCGCAAGCATGATTATGATAGTTGTTGCTCTCTTGATTGTCGCTCCCTGTCTATTGCTAGACTTCACCTGTACTGAGTATGATCTCTACTCGTGCATCCAACTCCGAAAAACCAAAGTTTGCCAAATGTATCCACCATACCTACCTATATGTGGTACTTAACCGCCACTCCAAGTAAATTGATCATGTGCTACCTTTAAAGCCTTCTAAAAATTATTCTTGTTTTAGCTCATGAGGACGTAAACAAAGAATCTTTATCTCACTTGTTGATTGGATTTCACACCCTGGACTAGTGGCTTCATCCGCTTATCCAAATGATAGAAGAGCTGGCAGCGGGGAGCCCAGCCCCAAATTAATACACACAAAATCTCTTCACTATTTTTGCCCCTGATTTATCAGTCAAAGCATAATTGTGTAAACAAAAGAGAAAAATGGATGACCTTATATACTACTTGTGTCCTTCAAATGGGAGCCGCTCTTGTGAAATCTAGTTAACTTGTGACTATTGTATTTTCTGTTTAACATTCGTTGACATAAGCATACATCTCTCTTAAATATGTTTTCAATACCTCTATTTAATAAAATAAAAGATCTAGCACATGAGTGATTCATGCTTCCCTCTGCGAAGAGCCTTTATTTTACTTTTATGTTGAGTCTTCACATTCTCACTTTATGCACCTTCTTGAGAGCAATGGCTGTTATTCTTAGTGTAATGTGCTTGTCCCAGAATACGGTTAATTGTAGTATAACTTTGATACTCGTATCCTTTGATATATTTACTTCTAGTCTTCCCTTGAACTTCTGAGGTGCCCTGGCATTTATATTTTGCCCCACACTTAAGGGCAAGCGAGATACCACTTTATCAGATCCTATTATGATTATTACAATCTCGCAAATAGTTATGCTTCATGTTGTTTATTATTAATATGTTGTTATCTCTTTATGGTTTGCATAGCTATTAAGTGACAATATCTTGCATGTATCTTATCATGAGCATAATTAAGTATTTGACCATATAGTGGGTATATTTACATCATATGAAACAAATATATTCGTAAAAGTCTTTTATCGCACTCAGTTGTCACTGAATTGCTTGAGGACAAGCAATAAGCTAAGCTTGGGGGAGTTGATACGTCGAAAACGTATCTCCTTTTCCGAACACTTTTCTTATCATTTTCCTGTAAACTTGTGTGTTTTGAATGCAACTAACACAGACTAACGCAGTTTTCAGCAGAAATGCCTTGGTGTCTCGTTTTTGTGCACAAAAATCAACTTTCGAGAAATTGCCCAAAAAAGACCCCATTGGTCTTAAAACACCGGAAGACCCCGGAAGCCAGAAGAGGGCCAGGAGAGGGGCCACACCACCCCCTGGCGCCCCCCTTAGGCCATGCCACCTGGTGGTGTGGGCCACCCAGAGACCCCCTCGGGCTCCCCTTTCGACTACATAATGACTTCAACCCTAAAACCCGAGGGGATTCGTCATATTCCACAGAAACACAACAGAGCGCCGCCGCCACCCCGAACTTCGATTCGGGGATTAGAAGTTCCTGTTCTGGCACCCTGCCGGGACGGGAAATTGGAGGAGATCATCGCCATCGTCATCACCAACGCCTATCCATCGACCATCCATGTTTCCCCCATCCATGTGTGAGTAAGTCCCCCACTGTAGGCTGAAGGGGATGGTAGGGATTGGATGAGATGTTTTTGTAATAATGTCGTGATTGTTAGGGCATGGTGCCTAGTATCCTCTATTAGTGCTATTGACATTATTGCAACTTGTTATGTTTAATGCTTGTCACTTTGGGCCCGAGTGCCATGATCTCAGATTTGAACATGTTATTGAATCACGATGATAATTATTGTTTCTTGATCATACCTGCAAGTTGTTTACACATATCGTTGTCCGGAACCCGAGGCCCCGAAGTGAGAGAAATTGGGACAACCAGAGGGGATGGCTGTGATGTGAGGATCACATGTGTTCATGGAGTGTTAATGCTTTGCTCCGGTGTTCTATTAAAAGGAACACCTTAATTACCTGTAGTTCTCTTGAGGCCCCGCTGAAAACGGGCTGGTAGGACAAAAGATTTTGTGCAAGTTCTCATTGCGAGCACGTACGACTATTTACGGAACATATGCCTATGGTTACTTAGTGCTTGGATGTTTTATCTTATTTATCTGCAATGCCCATGTCTTGATTATTATATGAACAATCTTATCCATGCAATGCCCGTTCATCTATCCCTATGCCTACAGTATTTAATCCCGCTGTTTACTTCAAACACTACTGTTGTTGTTTTTATTTTACTGCTGCTATTATTTCACTACTGCTGCTACTATAAAACTGTTACTACCGATAAACCACTACGAACAAAAGTATTTTCAGGTGTAGGTGAATTGACAACTCACTTGTTAAGGCTCACATTTATTCTTTGGCTCCCCTTGTGTCGAATCAATAAATTTGGATTTTACTTCTCTCGAAGATTGTTGCGATCCCCTATAGTTGTGGGTCATCACTGCTCCATAAACTAGAAAAAAGGCGTTTGCCCCATTGATCTATTAGACATTGTGCGTATGCTACAAAGCATGGAAGGCAATTATTCTACCTATGCTCTAGCTGCTCTGTGAAGAGGTGTTTCGAGTCTTTAGGATTGAGTTATTCATACGCTCAACCTGGCCATTGGACTGTGGATGTGCCATTGATGCTAAATCAAGGTGAATTCCAGTTTGTCGACAAAAATTTGTCAACTCTCCAATTTTGAAATTTGTTCCGTTATCCGTGATTATGCTATGTGGCACACCGTATCTAATGACAATGTCTATGATAAAATTTCTGGCCGTCACACCGTCATATTTTTTTGATGGGTTTAGCCTCCACCCACTTGATATACTTATTTACTGCAACAAGTAAATGTGTAAGTCCGCCTCTTGCAGTTTTCAATGGCCCCATCATATCTAGCCCAGAGACCGCGAACAACCATGTAACGGGAATATTTTTGAGTGATTGGGCCGGCATATTTGTCTGCTTGGCGTAATACTGACATCCGGCACATGTATTAACTATGTGTTTTGCGTATGTCTTGGCTGTAAGCCAGAAAAACCCTGCTCGGAATGCTTTCTTGACTATGCTTTTTGATTGAGCATGATGTCCATAATCTCCGGCATGGATTTCTTATAGGATTTACCGTCCTTCTCCCGGCGAAACACAACGCTGGAAAATTTTGGATGTACCGCGTCTATACAGGTAACCATTAATTACCTTGTATCCTTTGCATCAGTGCTTTATCTGCCTTTGCAAGACCTCATCTGCTCCATCCTGGAATTTCTGATCAACTAAGAAATTCAGGTAAAGTACCGTCCAATACGGGATTACGAGCAAGACTTCAATTGATTCGGAAATTAAGCGATAGTCTACTTCTTGGATGGTTCATACAAATGCTGGATGAAAACACCAGATGGTAATACTTTTACTCTTTCCGAGCCCATTCGGGATAAAGCATATGCGTTCCAGTTTTTTTCCCTCTTTACATGGCTTACCTCAAATCCTAGGAAGCATATGGCGAATTCGTTGACAGTTCTCCAATATTCCGCCATTATGATTTTTTTTGCATTTCATGTCTAGTTAAACTGGTGTTGTACTAAATACAAATCGCCATAGCATAGTATGCGTTTGATGCCTATTTCCTTTGCAATATGCAAACCGCGAAGCAGTGCCTCATACTCTTCCAAATTGTTACTGACATTGAAGTGAACTTGCAGCACATACTCTATTTTGTCGCCTTTTTGAGAATTGAGCACCACACCTGCACCAGCGCCTTCTTTAATTTTGGATCCGTCAAAATTCATGATCCAATATTCAGACTCTGGCATTGGCGTGTTTTCCATGGCTTCTGTCCAATCGGCTACAAAGTCTGCCAACACCTGAGATTTGATTGTCGTCCGGGGTTGGTACTTAAAGTTGAATGCAACGAGCTCAATGCCCCATTTGGTGACTCTGCCTGTTGCATCCGCATTATTTATAATATCCCCTAGTGGAGCTTTTCTTACCACTGTTATGGAATGCCCTTGGAAATAATGACGAAGTTTTCGTGATGCAAAAAATACGCTATATGCCACCTTTTGATAATGTGGATACATTTGCTTTGCATCCGAGAATACTTCAATGATGCAGTATACCAGATGTTGGTGTGGAATGCTTTGTTCTTCTTTCTTCCTTTCCACAATTATCACTGCGCTGATAAACCTATTTGTTGCTGTTAAATACAGTAACATTGGTTCTTCCTCCTTAGGGGATGCCAAAATAGGAGCTTTCGTTAAAGTATCATGTCAGAGATATCCGGAAAGGGGTATCTACCGGCATCCAGAAGGCGAACCTAAAGGGCAGGCCCAAAGACTGAGGCCCATAAGGCTTGAAGCACAGGACTGCATCCGGATTGACGGCCTCGAAGCCCGTCCGCACCCTTAGGGGGTGGATGATCGTAGATTGGTAGGGTTTAGCTGATAGACGGTTTGTGTTCCTGTACGCCCCGGACCGGCTGCCTTTATAAAGCCGGACGGGAGAAACCCTAAGGCAGGGTCGAGTGATACAACCGAGCTGCCTTAGGTAATTGTAATCTCTGTTCGGTATTGATTTTGCAGGAAGTAGGGAGCCTCTCTGGCTAACCTGAACCTTGATAAACTCTGTGTCCTCGCCCCAAAAGCGCTCCCCCACGTTTGCCTTCCCCACGGTTTACCGTAGAGAGATGGCTACCCCTCCCGGGAAACCTAATCCTAGAACACGTTATTTCATTTAGCAGGATTAGCATTTGTCTGCTTCTTCTGTCCACACAAATTTGTCGGATTTCTTCAACAATTTTTATAATGGCAGAGCTTTATGGCTAAGCCGGCTTATGAACCTGCTTACAGAGGCTGCGGAACACGTTAATCTATGGACGTCTTTTAAGCATGTAGTCCTTTCGATATTCAGGATTGCTTTTATCTTATTTGGATTTACTTCAATTCCTCTATGAGAAACGATGAAACCCATAAGTTTTCCTGAGGGAACTCCAAATACGCACTTTAATGGATTTAACTTCATTTTGTAAGTGTGCAAATTATCGAAAGTTTCTCGTATGTCTTCAAGGAGCGTGTGCTTTTCCTTGGAACGACAACAATATCGTCCATGTAAACATGGACGTTCTTGCCTATTTGATCGTGCAAGCATCTTTGCATGGAACGCTGGTATATAGCTCCGGTGTTCTTCAACCCGAAAGGCATGGTTATGTAATAGTACGTTCCATAGGGCGTTACGGAGGAGGTTTTTATTTGGCCCTCCTCCTTCATGCGTATTTCATGATACCCGAAATAAGCATCCAAAAAGCATAAAAGCTAAGAGCCAGCAGTGACATATATTATTTGATCAATTTGCGGTAAGACGAACCTATCTTTTGGGCACAATTTGTTCAACCCGGTATAATCTATACACATCCTAAGAACGATAGTGTCTTTCTTCGGGACGAATACCGGATTAGAGGACCAATCGGTATGATCAAGTGTTCTTAGTTAGGTTCAATGCAGGGGTGCCATAAGCCTGATGGTAGAGTCATGGGTGGAAACGTGGGAGAGCCGGAGGCGAGGACACAATTTACCCAGGTTCGGTACGTCGCAACCAAGGCGGCGTTCCTATTCCTGCAATCTCACTAAATCAGGACTAAAGCCTGAAGTATACAAAGTACATCGTGAGTAGGGTTTCTCTATCTCGCTGAGGATGTACTCTCGGCGATCTAGCTTCTATTTTCTAACCGGTAGAGTTCTCCCCCTACGGCTGCTCCCGTCCGGCTTTGTATCGATTGCCGGTCTAGGGCTTTTGAGATGATGTATGCAGATCCGATGGGCGACCCGTCGGGTCGGGCGACCCATTGGGTTCGGGCATGGGTCTAAGATCTGACCCATGGGCAGGGTTGTGGGCAGAAACCCTCGCCCATTTGTTAATCGAGCATGGGTCTGGAACAGTTCGACTCGGCCAAACCCGACCCGATTGTCGGGTATACCGGCAACCCTCCATAAGCAATCTAATACACAATGCATTCCCCTAGCCCATAAAGGTAACGTGATATGTAGTCGACGTTCACATAACACCACTAGAGAAATAACAACATAACTTATATATCAAACCGGTAAATATTACTCAACAGATCCTAATTACCAATAACAAGACTTCTCCCATGTATTCAAGAACTAAATGAACTACTCATGACACATCATATGGATCATAATCAGAGGTCATATAATGATGAATAACAATCTGGTCATAAAGAGTAATCACCGATATTCCTCACAAGCATCAACTACAAAGGGGTAACCAGCACCGGTAAAGATAACCCTAATTGTTACAGATAGATGAGATGGGATGATGATGGTGATGGTGCTGATGTTGATGATGATCCCGATGAAGCTCGGAGTGATGAATATGACGATTTCCTCACGAGGAGTGTCGAGACATCGTAGTAGTTTTCATAGACTGGGGTGCCATGAGACTACGGTAGAGACGTGGGGTAACGGGATAGCGTAGTAACACAGAACACGGGATTTACCCAGGTTCGGTACGTCGCGACAGTACGGCGTACCTACTCCTGCACTTCTCACTATGTGGGACTAAAGCCCGTATAATAAGGTTACAATGTAAGGGAATAGATCCAGCTACTCGTCGAGGATGAACTTCCCGGCGAGTTGCGTAAGGCTTGAGCTTGAACCTAGAACCTTGGGACTAAAAGAACTTATGAAATCTATCTCCCGTCCGGCTTTATATAATAGCCGGATTAGGGCTTACAGAACCAGAAACCTAGAAGACTACGTTTAACTTGCAACTTGGAAAGTAAGGAATCCGTCTTCTCCTCCAAGACAGATCACGCAGGCCGTGATCCGGGTTCTTCTAGAATCCGGCTTCTGCGCGTCGGACTACTGGGCCGCCCAATGGACCTAAGCCCATTACCATGTAGGCCACCCTGGTAGTCCGGCTCTTTTGTCTACCATCTTCTATACCCCTATTCAGTATATATCCGACAGTAGCCCCCAGGAAGGATCAAAACTCTGAAACTCCACCTTTCGTCAAATACATTTTGTCCGAGAAAACTTGATTCAGCAGTCTTGATTCTTTCTTCTTTCCTTTTGAAGGAGATGGTAACATAAAACTCGGAACTATGAAAATCCGGCTTTTCTTCTCGCGATCCCTCGCATAAAAAGAACTTATGACATCAGCGCCTCAATCACGCTGACGCAAGCGCCGCTTGGTTTCACGCGGGAAACCCTGCAACGTATCTCTGACAGATACTCACGAGAAACGAGGAGCTAGCCATCATTCCTATGTCGTTCCGTTTCCCGGATTTTCCGGCGAGCGACACGCGTCGAACATCCAACGGTCAAAAGAGCCGTTGGCGCGTATCTAGAGGTTTTCAGGCTATAAATAGCCGTCCTCGTCGTCATCGGAAATCTTTCCTCACTCCACACTGCCCACGCCATTGACGCAAACGCGAGCACGAGAGCAAGAACGAGACCTTGCCCCGACGAGCCCTTTGCACGCCGGAGCGCTCACTCGCCACCAACAAAGATGGCCTCTCCGTCGTCCTCACCGGCTCGCGCCTCCATCGACGAGCTTTTGGGCGACCTAGATCCACAGCTGGGGTCGCCCAAGCATGCCGGCGGCGGGCCGGAAAAAACCACGGCATCCGCGGAGGGCGGAGGAAATGCTTCCGCCGCCGCGGGCATAGCGGGCCCAAGCACCACGACAACCCCGCCGTTCACACCGGAAACGGCGGGGGCCAAGATTCACTCTCGTGGCACTGAGCGCTTCTCCACCGGAGCTGATGAAGAAGCGGAATTTGTCGGAATTTGGAATCAGAGTAATACTTCACTCGTCCTCCTTCGTCGGATGTCAAGGGATAGATTACTAGTTAAAGGCAAATGGCGGATCTCGAAGAATGAGCCAGAGCCCAAGCCAAAGGAAGGAGAACGCGTCCTCCTTACCTCTCATATCACGAGAGGTATGGGTTTTCCCCCTTCCGCCTTTTTCCTAGATGTCAACTTTTATGGTGTTCAACCACATAATATCTCTCCAAATTCTATCCTTCAATTAGCTAGTTTCCAAGCTCTTTTCGAAGGGTATCTTGGAATAACTCCCAATTTAGACTTCTGGCATTATTGTTTCGAGGTAAAACACAACATCACAAACGGTGTTTCGCCCATCTGCGGTACCATATCTTTTATCCTCAGAAACTTTAGGGAAGAATGGTATCCAAAGATAAGAATGCCGAAACCTGACCAATCTTGGCTAGGTTCTTTCTTTTATCACCAAGACATTCCGTTCCCCAACAAAGAAACCGGAATTCCTCCCTTTGTTAATTCTGCTGCTATTCCTCATGAGAATTGGACACTTGCAGTAACAGAGGATTTGCCTGAAAGCCTGATGAAAATAAAGCGTCGCATTGCCAAACTTTCTTCTTCTCAACCACCTTTGGTTTGGAAGGATATCGTTTTATGCTGGTTTGGACGTCGCGTACAACCTTTATCCCTTCGTTCCCGACTTCTTTGTGAGTACACGGGACCGGAAGATAGCATGAGAGGCACCGATAGATCCTTTAGCAAGAAGGATTTTATAGAACGCCTTCATCAGAGAGTTGCCGCCGATAGCCAGATTGAGGAAAGTCTAGCCATATATCATGCGGAAAATCTGGTTCCTAAGGTACTTTTCTTCCCTTGTTTCTGAGTTTCCTCAGATTATCTTCTCTCTTCATTTTTAACATACTGTTAATTCTTTCCTAGTTTGACGAACTTGGAGAAAATGATCTTGCTTCTGATGCTGAAATCAGCCAATTATATGCTGAGTTTTACAACAACCAAAAGCGCAAGAGGCAAACTACTATCAAAGAAGAATTTCCTTCTGCAGCTACGGGTAAAAGGGGGAAAACGAATATGCCAATGGGCGGAAATTTTCAATCACCCGTCAGAAACGAATCCATTCCTGCTCCAGATGATATCCGGGTGAAAGAAGAACCTTTCGACGACCTCGGATATATTCGTCCGGAAGCTAAGAAGTTTTTTGCTCCTGCGCCTCTGGTTCGCCCTTGGCCACAAAATGGATTAGTTATCCGCAACAATATCGCATTCTCGCCCCGCCAGGTTATACACGATGGCCTTCACCACGTAGGAATTCTTTTCATGGAATATGCCAGAGAATTCAAGGAGACCTTAACTGATTTGCGAGAAATGAGCCAGGTAATACCTCTAGCCCCCAAGCATTAAGTTGACAATCTAAATTCTTCTTAATGCTTCTTTGTATGCTTGTTCAAACTTAAGCATCTGGCTTTCATTTCCATGTTTCAGCATTCCGCAGATGCCATAAACGTGGAAGTTTTGAAAAAACTTAGCCTCAAAAGCAGAGAAGTAAAAACACTTCAATCTGTTATTGAGTCAAAAAGCAACGAACTGGCGTCGACTCAAAAGCAATTATCAAAAACCACCGGTATTTTACTTCGTGTTTATTGATTTTTGCTGGAAAAATCATTCCTAGATCTTGCCGTAATGTCGGATTATTTTGTCCCTACTTTTCAGCTGCTTTAACCAAAGCCAAGAAGCTCACAGCAAACGCTGCTTATTTTTCTCAACTTCGTGAAGAAAACTCCAATCTTCAAAGAGAACTTTCAAAAGTTCGAGAAGAACTGGAAGCCAGTAATCTAGCCCTTGGGATTGCGCAATCCAAGGCTTCTTTGCAGGCAGCAGAGGATAAATCTATTATCAATGATTTAGAAAGTATGCTATTTCCTCGTATGAAAGAAAGCGATGAAATTGACGCGGTTCTTGGTAAGTTGACTTCTTTTACCAATGCTTTCATGTCATATTCTTGTATTTTCTAATCTTTGCCTTTGTCAAAAAAGCAGGAAATTTTCCAGGGATTTCTCGGACGGAAAAGATCCGGGCCTTTGGGAAGATATGGAATTCAATCAGAAATGCAGGAATGCACTTAATTAATAAATTCCTGCCCACAAGCAGTATACAATTTTCAGAAGTTTACCGACTTCCGGATGGCATCATGGAGGTAGCAAATTCGAAGGAATCTTTCCTTCGCTCTGCTGCACGGGGTGGTGCGCGAATGGCACTTGGCCTCATGCGCTTACACTACCCTGATGCAAAATCCTGGCGTGTAGCATCCGGTATTCCTCAAGAATGTTCAGAAGCACAAATAAATGCAATCTTTAAAGAAGTTGAAGGCCATGCCACGCAGATTGCCTCCATGGTAAATATCTCCATTACTTATCCGGAAGAAGAAGTGCCCGCAGCCCCCGAGAATGATGGCAGTGATGAAGACTCAGAAATTTAAGGGGGCGCACTTGACCTGGATGATGGATGCGTATAGTAGCTTCTTTACAATGTAATTCATATTGTAATACTTCTATGTCATTTGTCGGAACAAGAACTCCGCCTTTTGCGATTTCAAACTTCTTGCAAAGTTTTTCCGGGTTTGGTTGTTCCTTTATCTTCTAAGTAATCTGGTATATATGCTTTAACTGTCCTTAGTGTTTGAAATGGCTCAAATAGCATTATGAATCGTTATGCTGAGTAACTGGGGACGAACCAAGCAGTTTTGAAACTCGAAAACATGAATCATGCTAAAGGCATTTTTACTAACTAGTTCCAGTAACCCAGCATACGCACGATCAGATAAAACTTAGAGAAAATAAGGAACTGTTCTGAAACTTGGGCACGCAGGCACAATCCGAGTTTCCTTTAACCTTTAACAGGCCGAATCATTCAGCTTTTAAACACCGAGCACGCAGGCACAATTCGGGTCAACATTGAGTATTTATAAGATCATTGGGAAATAGATAAAACGGAAATATTTTGTACTTATAATGAATATGAATTCCGATAACTTTATTTCATGATCTCAAAAATGTTTACATAGAAATTGAACTAAGTGTAGAAGGGACGTAATTGCTGGATACTCCAAGGCCTATTTGTCTCTCCTAGTTCAGCATCTATTTTTCTCTTTCTTTTGCGATTCGGCTTTTTGGGATCATCCTCCGTATCTCGAATGTCGACAAGATAATATGATCCATTCTTCATGGCTTTACTGATGACAAATGGTCCTTCCCATACTGGGGCCAATTTGTGCTTCCTTTGTTGCACCAGTCTCAGCACCAAGTCACCTTCTTTAAAAGAACGATGCCTGATTTTCCGACTATGATAACGTCGTAAACCTTGCTGGTAGATGGCGGATCTTTGAAGCACAAGTTCTCGTTCCTCTTCTAGGAGATCGACAGCATCCTGTCGTGCTTCCTCGACATCCGAGTCGTCAAAATTTTGCACTCTTGGGCTATCATGGATCATGTCCGTTGGAAGCATAGCTTCCGCACCATAAACTAGGAAAAATGGGGTTTGCTCAGTTGACCTATTTGGCGTCGTTCGAATACTCCATAACACGGAAGGTAGTTCTTCTACCCATGCTCCAGCTGCTCTATGAAGAGGAGTTTCGAGTCTTGGGCGTATTCCTTGCAGGATTGAGCTGTTCATTCTTTCAACCTGTCCATTAGATTGCGGGTGTGCGACAGATGCAAGATCCAAGCGAATTCCCGTTTGTTGGCAGTATTTTGCCAACTCCCCAATGGAGAAATTTGTCCCGTTATCAGTTATTATGCTGTGTGGGACGCCATACCTCATTACTAAATCAATAATGAAATATCTGGCAGTTGCGCCGTCCAGCTTTTTGATGGGTTTAGCCTCCACCCATTTTGTGTACTTATCTACTGCTA
The DNA here is from genome assembly GCA_028641055.1 of Alopecurus myosuroides. NCBI lineage: Eukaryota > Viridiplantae > Streptophyta > Magnoliopsida > Poales > Poaceae > Alopecurus > Alopecurus myosuroides. Next base: position 146,844,587 of record CM054060.1, read on the forward strand.
CGAGTAGATGTGTAAGTCCACCTCTTGCAGTTTTGAACGGTCCCATCATGTCTAGCCCCCAGACCGCAAACGGCCATGTGATAGGGATAGTTTTAAGTGCTTGGGCCGGCAAATTGGTCTGCTTGGCGTAATATTGGCATCCTTCGCATGTATTCACTATGCGTTCGGCGTCTGTCTTGGCTGTTAGCCAGAAAAACCCTGCACGGAATGCTTTTTTGACTATGCTTTTTGATTGAGCATGATGTCCGCCATCGCCGGCATGGATTTCTTGCAATATTTCTCTTCCTTCTTCTGGTGAAATACACCGCAGAAAAACTCCAGAAGTACTGCGTTTGTATAAGTGGTCGTTGATCACTACGTATCCTTTGCATCGACGCTGTATTTGCCTTTGCAGGACTTCGTCTGCTCCTTCCGGGTACTTCTGATTGACTAAGAAGTTTAGGTACGGGGTTGTCCAATCCGGTTTAACGAGCATGACTTCAATTGTTTCAGATGCTAGAGGGTAATCAACGTCTCCACCTTTTATGGATGGTTCATGCAAATGCTGGACGAATACCCCTGGTGGTAAAGTTTTTACTCTCTCTGATCCCATGCGGGCTAACGCATCCGCGTTCCAATTTTCCTCCCTTTTTATGTGAAGGACTTCGAACCCGAAGAAGCAGATGGCAAACTCGTCCACCGTTCTCCGATATTCGGCCATTATAGGGCTTTTCGCGTCCCAGGTTTGGTTGAGCTGATGCTGTACCAAATCCGAGTCTCCATAGCACAAGATGCGTTTTACCCCTATTTCTTTTGCAATATGCAAGCCATGAAGCAAAGCTTCGTATTCTGCCACATTATTACTGGCGTTGAAGTGTATTTGCAATACGTACTCCATTGTGTCTCCCTTGGGAGATTTTAGAACTACGCCGGCCCCAGCTCCTTCCTTCATCTTGGATCCGTCAAAGTGCATGATCCAGTACTCGGATTCTGGCATCGGTGTATTTTCCATTGCTTCTGTCCAGTCGGCGACGAAATCTGCCAAAACCTGGGATTTTATTGCCGTCCTTGGCTGGTACTTAATGTCGAAAGCTGACAGCTCGATGCCCCATTTAGCTACTCGGCCGGTTGCCTCCGCATTGTTTATAATATCTCCTAGTGGTGCTTTACATACCACTGTTATAGAATGTCCTTGGAAGTAATGGCGCAGCTTTCTGGATGCAAAAAATACGCCATATGCCAGTTTCTGATAGTGCGGGTATCTTTGTTTGGATTCGGAGAAAACTTCGCTTATGTAGTATACCGGATGTTGATCTAGTATGCTTTGCTCTTCTTTTGTCCGTTCCACAACGATTACCGCGCTAATAACCCGACTAGTAGCCGTAAGGTATAGTAACATGGGTTCTTCATCTTTGGGAGATGCCAAGATGGGAGCGTTCATCAAGGTTTTCTTTTAACTGGGCTAACGCTGCATCGGCCTCTTCTGTCCATTCGAACTTGTCGGATTTCTTTAACAGTTTGTATAGTGGTAAGGCTTTATCCCCCAGCCGACTAATAAATCTGCTGACGGCTGCAGCGGAACCCGTCAATCTTTGGACATCTTTTACACATGTAGGCTTTGAGATATTCAAGATTGCCTTGATCTTTTCCGGGTTAACTTCTATTCCTCTGTGAGAAACGATGAAACCCAGAAGTTTTCCTGAGGGAACCCCGAATACGCACTTAGATGGATTCAACTTCATCTTGTAAGTGCGCAAGTTTTCGAAGGTTTCTCGCAAGTCCTCAAGGAGTGTATCTTTTTCCTTGGTTACGACAGCAATATCGTCCACGTAAACATGGACGTTTCTGCCAATCTGACTATGCAAACAACGTTGCATGCAACGCTGGTAGGTTGCACCTGCGTTCTTCAGGCCAAAAGGCATGATTACGTAGTAATACGTCCCGTACGGGGTTATAAAAGAAGTCTTGATTTGATCTTCCTTTTTCATGCGTATTTGGTGGTACCCGGAGTATGCATCCAAAAAGCATAAAAGCTCAGAGCCTGCAGTGGCGTCTATTATTTGATCGATTCGCGGCAGCGCAAACCTATCTTTCGGACATAACTTGTTCAATCCTGTGTAATCTATACACATTCTGAGGGCAGTTGTGTCTTTCTTCGGTACTAACACCGGATTTGCGGACCAGTCAGTATGGATTACCTCCTTGATGAAATCCGCTGCTAAAAGCCGGATAATTTCCTTGCCAATAGCCTTCCGTCTTCTTCCGTCAAATCGACGGAGACCTTGTTTGACGGGTTTTGATCCGGGAATAACCTTGAGTTGGTGCTCAGCAAGTTCCCTGGGTACGCCTGGCATGTCAGCTGGACACCAGGCAAAAATATCCCAGTTCTCACGGAGGAACTTGATGAGCTCGCCTTCCTATTTGTCGGTCATCCCAGTCCCTACAACGACGAATTTTGTCGGATCTTTGGGATCTAGGATTACCTGTCTTGTATTCTCGGATGCCTTGAAGCTATCTGTTGGCTTCTGAGTTTCTTTTCCTGCCGACATTTCTTTCGGCGATACCTCCTTGGCTAACTCCTTCAGTTCTTCCTGAGCTATAACTCTTTGAGCGCAAAGGGCGTTTTGCTTCTCCAACTCGTTTGCCAGCTTGAAATCACCGGCAATGGTGATTACTCCTCCTTTGGGTCCTGGCATCTTCAGCTTGTTGTAGATATAGCAAGATCTTGCCATAAACTTGGCGAAAGCCGGACGTCCGAGTATTGCGTGATACACGCTCTCGAACGGCACAACTTCGAAGGATACTTTTTCCTGCCGGAAGTGATCTTTATCTCCGAAGGTGACATCTAGGGAAATTTCTCCTAGGGATCGTGCTTGCCTGCCAGGAACGATGCCATGGAAGCGTATATTGCTGTAGTTGAGCTGGGACTCGGATATCTTCAAGTGCTTCAGTGTATCCAGGTACATTATGTTGATGCTGGATCCTCCGTCCATCAGCACTCTTCTTAGCCTAGTGTTTTGAACAATAGGGCTTACAACAAGAGCTTGTGTGCCGGGTTCGGGGATATTTCCGGGATGATCAGACTGATCCCAGATTATCGGTGTGTTGGAGTACTTCAAGAATTTTGGGGTTGCAGGAATAACCGCGTTTATTTCTCGAAGTGTCCTTTTGGCCACCTTTGCTGACGGGGTTGCTAGGAAAGTTAGCATTGCTTCTCCGTCAACTCTCGGAAATTTAGGTTCGCCTTTTCGCTGTTGTTCCTGGATTTTGTCATCAGTGTCCGATTCACTGTCTTCTTTTTCAGCTTCTGGCTTTTGTTTGGCAGGTTTCCTCTTGGAACCCTTCCCTTTATTTCCGGATCCTGCATTGCCTTTCATATGCTTGTTTAGCCGGCATTGCGCGTTCGTGTGGGTTGGTTTCCCAAACTGAGAGTGGTGGACGCAGGGTTCCGACTTAATTCTCTCCCATTCTTCAGGAGTGTAATTGATGGGATCCGGACTGCGGCCTTTCCACTTGTTCCCTTTTTCTCCTCCAAAGGCTAAGTTAACCTCCTTGGGCTTTGTTGTTGACTCCGGAGTTCCTTTTTTATCAGAACGAGGTGTTTTCTTGGCCAGTATCAGTGACTCAATATTGCCTCCTCTTGCTCTAATATCATCTTTGGCTGCAGCATGCTCGTTAGCGGTTGTAAGCATAGATCCGAGATCTTTGTGCTTTTTAGAACCAACCATGAACGGTACAAGTCCGGGTTTTAGGCCATTGACGAAAGCATGCATTGCTTGTACGTCAGTTACTCCAGAGCAACTATTCTTCATTGCAGTCCATCTGGAGATGAAATCCACGTATGGTTCGTCTTCAAATTGGGTGCAACGGTTCAGCTGGTTGATGCTATTTGGGCGTTTGTATGTTCCCCTAAAATGCTGGGTAAATACTCTCGCCATATCATCCCAACTGTCGACAGTTCTTGATGGTAAACCATTAATCCAATCTCTGGCTCCGTCTAGCAACATTAGGGGAAGAAACTTGACAGCTTCCAGGTCTGTCCCGTTGTTGATCTGGACGGCTGTGTAATAATCTGAAAGCCAGGTATCCGGGTTTGTACTGCCGGTATATTTTTGGTAGGTTGGACCAACTTTGGCGAAGCCAGAATGCAGGGTTATCCTTCGGATCCTGTCAGTGAAACACTTAGGACCAAAGTATAGATCATCCTTTTCTGCCCTATCAATATGTGCAGAATATCTCCCGGCTGAATGGACAGAAGGGGATCTGCTCCTTTCTTTTCCATTGTTGCGCGGACGCGTTTTTCCGAGGTTATCTCTATCTCTTCCGTTGTCACGCCCTCTGGGATTAGGTGGAGTCCTGCTCCTGTACCTTTCCTTATCTTTGGGCGGTGTCCGAGATCTTTCACGTCTGTGAGGTGTATCGTATCTTCCAGCTTTTTCAGCTGGGTTTCTCGGAGGTGGCATTATTTTGCCGTCATTCCGGTGTTTGTCTTCCCGATCGTGTGGTTTATATCCATCTTTCGGGAGATGAGGTCCGGTTCTAGACGCTGCGTCCCGGTTGTCGGGGTTTTTCTTGTCTTTTCTCGGATCCTCTTTTTTATCCGAATCTCCGGGTTCTTCCGGTCCAGGTGCTCCAGCAGCGCAAGTAACAGTTTTGCAGAGGGCGGAATTATCATGCAGCCTCCCTGATCGCTCTTATCCTCGCTGTTGCTGCTGTAATGCTTTTCCTAGGAAAGCATACACCCCTTGGAGTTTTTCCCCGTTGGAGTACAGATCATTGTTCAGGATGGCGAACGCTGCTTCCGCGTTTTCAGCTGCGGTTTTGTATATTGGTTCGCCCTTGGCATCTTTGCCGTTTAACTGCTTTTGCCAAGATGGGTTATAAAACCTTTCTTTCGGCGGCAGTTCTTCCGTTTTTGCAATTCCGGGTAACCTCGTAGGTTTTAAGGCAGATCTATGCTTTCTCTCGTACTCCTCAATTTCTTCCTTCATGATTTTGATGTCATTATGGGTTTGTTGGAGATGTTGCCGAGATCTAAGCAGTTGTTGCTGTTGCCGTTGGAAAGCTTGTCTCCTGGCTTCTAGCATCTCAGGGGGTTCATTGGGTCCCACTGGAGTTTGTAATAGTTCTTGCTCTTCCAGTTCTGTCATTGGCGGAGCCGTGATTTCCTTAGATTTCTTTTCCGTAGGCTTTGTGCCACTAATATCTCCGACTTCCAGGTTTTCATCAGCGAGATCAGCTGACTTTTTCTTCCGGAGTTTGTACTGGAGTTTTTTAGAAGCACGGTGCTTTTTCTTGGAAGACGGAGGTTTTTTGACAGGTTCATCCTCTGTCATCTCCTTGACATTAGGGAATATCGGAGAAGTTTCTCCGTCTTCCCTCTCTTCCACTGGCGGAGGGGTTTTAGGGCTTTCCTGGCTGTCGGCACCCGTTGTATCAGCTGGTTTTGCCATTAGCACTTCATGGAATCCCTCTTGAAAGGACTTAACTTTTCTTACGAAGGCATCATCATCTTCGTCTTCGGATTCGAAGTTATCCGATCCGGTTTCCGACTCCAATCTCGCCTCAATGGCGGCAAGCACGGACTCTGTTTCCGAGTTCATCGTCTGGTTGACGGATGTCGGATCTTCCGTCTGTGTGACGGGTATTGGTTCTTCCGTCTCTGAGACGGGTGTATTGTTGTCTGCCTCTTGCACGGGATTTCCGTCATCCGTGTTTTCGGCGATCTCGGATTGCACCATGCCGATAAAGTGCGTATCACTGTTTTGTCGGCGATCTGAGCAAAATCCGGCATCATAGTCGTCTTCGACTGGGTATAGGGCGGGTGGGAAATAATTGCTTTCACCGCAAAACCCCATTGCTTCCGCGGTTAATCCGATAAAGATGTTAGCAGATCCAATCGGTAAAACGCAGGCACTTACCAGGTGATTTTGCGCCGGTATGTAGGATCCGTTGTCGAGGAAGCGCCCGACGTCGTCGTTGAATTCCAAGCTTCCGACAGTGATCGATCTTCCAATTCCGCCTAGTATCCCAGATCGGAACTTCACGCCTGACGTCGTTAGCCCCACGGTGGGCGCCAACTGTCGAGACATCGTAGTAGTTTTCATAGACTGGGGTGCCATGAGACTACGGTAGAGACGTGGGGTAACGGGATAGCGTAGTAACACAGAACACGGGATTTACCCAGGTTCGGTACGTCGCGACAGTACGGCGTACCTACTCCTGCACTTCTCACTATGTGGGACTAAAGCCCGTATAATAAGGTTACAATGTAAGGGAATAGATCCAGCTACTCGTCGAGGATGAACTTCCCGGCGAGTTGCGTAAGGCTTGAGCTTGAACCTAGAACCTTGGGACTAAAAGAACTTATGAAATCTATCTCCCGTCCGGCTTTATATAATAGCCGGATTAGGGCTTACAGAACCAGAAACCTAGAAGACTACGTTTAACTTGCAACTTGGAAAGTAAGGAATCCGTCTTCTCCTCCAAGCCAGATCACACAGGCCGTGATCCGGGTTCTTCTAGAATCCGGCTTCTGCGCGTCGGACTACTGGGCCGCCCAATGGACCTAAGCCCATTACCATGTAGGCCACCCTGGTAGTCCGGCTCTTTTGTCTACCATCTTCTATACCCCTATTCAGTATATATCCGACAAGGAGGGAATTTCCCCGGCGGAATCTCCCCGCCAAGAAGATCTTTTCTTCTCCGTCTCGTTTTCGTCACGAAGAGGTGGCGAAAAAATTCTATGAAATGGCTCCTCGATGTTTTTAGGTTAAGGGGGAAAGTATAACAAAGGGCAGCCGAAGGCGGGGCCTGGGGCCACCAAATGACCTCTAGGCGCGGCCTAGGCAGACCCACGCCTAGGGGACACCCGGTGGGCCCCTAGCTCCCCTTCAGGTCTCCTTCAGGCTCCCCCGGTGATTTCTTGAGAAAACTCCTTTTCTGATTTTTCTAACGTCCAGACGAAACCCCCTCGGATAGGTGTTTTTCCCGCTGAAATCTGGCTCTGATAATTAATTTTGGAAAACTATAAAACACATATAAAACAACAAAATAACATTAGTGTTGCACTCTAATATGCAATATATCAAAGAATAAGGGAGAATTAACATAGAATATAGTGATGCAAAATGGATGTATCAACTCCCCCAAGTTTAGACTCTGCTTGTCCCCAAGTAAAAACTGAACTTGGAAAACATAACCACATGTTTTATGGAGTGTAGTGTCGATAATGAAGAATACGAACATGAAACATCAGTAACTACCCAACAAACACTAATAATTCTATACAAAAACCTTTCTCATAATGCTGCTCAAAGAGAAGTAATGATTCAATCATACAAATGTATAGTAAGGTGCAAATTCATTGAGCAATGATAAATTATGTTCTTGGTCAAAGAACAACTTACAAATCAATTTTATCTTTTCAGAGGAGTCTATGTGAGAGCTATTAAGCAAATAACAGATGTTTCAATTATCACAAAGTTTTTTCATGAGTAGAAAAATTTCAGAAGTTATGTTCTTATAAATGAAGTTAAAATAATTGACACAAGGGAATATGCTAGTTAGCAAAACTTAACTTTCAACTTGTTTACCTTAATGTCAATGTCAGCTACAATAAGACATGGTTAATAACATCGTGGACATATATAAGAATGCATCTCAGTTCAACATCATAAGTTTGCTCGTGAAGAATAGAAATGATGGATAAATCTAACTCAATCCTAATTGTACAAATAGGCTCTTTGCAAAGGGAAGCAGAGATTACTCATGTGCTAGACCTTTTCAGTTTGAAAACACATGAGAGACGTGAAAATAAGTTTACTATATAATCCATCACTTCCCATGTTGATCAAACTTTTAAGAGCTGCTCCTGTACACAAATGACTACGTTCCAAACGGTCATATTTGACTTATTTTTGGCACCGAAGAAGAGCTTGATGAGTTTATGCACTTTTGGCTTGTAATAATAAGTAACTTGAACTAGTGGACCTGCAATGTTTATGTTTTGTTACTCCGAGGGATGTAATATTCACTGAAGAAGATGTGACCTCAACAATCCCCATGGAGAGGGACCCATGGTTTCGTGAGGGAGAAGACGCTGATGGACTACTCAATTTGACGGGTTACTGCCCGCCGAATTTTATTCCGATGAGGTGAAAAACAGGTTACTGGGTGCTGCACAGATTGGATCTAGCACTGCTCTGGATCTAGGGCTGCTTGCCCTTTCGCGACCCTCTCGCATGCTTTATATAGATAGTCGGGTCATGGGGACCGTACATGAATATGACTCGATTCTGAGTCGGTTACTACTCTTTCCTAACTTCTCGACCAAATTTCCCTTGTTTCCGCTTCCGTGTGGGCTTCCGTAGCAGGCCTCAACGCAGCTACCTGGTGGCCTATTTAAGGTACCTCCTGATGGGCCGCACAGGGTAGGCCTATCGTGAGGGGTCTCTCGGGTACCCCCACGTCATTTACGGAGAAGGACTTTCGTAAGTGTTGTGTCAATGATTTGTGCACTACACATGAATTGATGTACTAGGCCACCGGTGTTCCAAACGGTCATATTCGACTCCCCGTAAGCCGAAATCCAAATCTACATCTACCACAAGACCAAAGACAATAGTTTGCGAATTCGAAGTTTTCCGGGTGCTAATGTTGGGGATATGCCTAATAGGGTATCACCCACATTGGGAAAAGCCAACCTGTCAGGGTGGCCCAAAAGGGTGACACGGCTTTGTTGGCGGCCCAGCTGGATGAAGTGAAAGGTAAGACCCAATGCGGCATTAAGGAGTTCAATACGAAGCCGGAGCAAATTACCGCCTTGGAGAAGAAGGATTCGACTTAGTTAGGTGCTAGACTAGGACTCCAGCCTTATGTCAGTTAGGACTTACCTTTAAGACATGACAACTCGGCTTTGTAAGCCGGCCCACGTGTCTTAGGGCATAACCTTTCTCGCATACTCTCATTGTAACCTGACGACATAGTCCGTCTTATAGTGAGTTATAGCAGCATGTAGGATCTCGCCACCATTGCGTGACCCGAAGCTGAGAAAATTGTGTGCGATCCCATCAGACCGTCACCGAAAGCCTCTCCCTTTACACCCCGTACTCCACAATATCCACGATGGTTCCTACCTGCGGAGACAATATCACGACACCTATCGAGTGAGAACTTAGCCCTTCCGAGGGGCATCCAGTATGCCTTATATAGAGGCTCACTGGATGGCTTACAGCTGGGGCCGGTTGTGTAAGACAACCGGCTAGGGCCCGCCCACTATTGCTATACAATGTTTCTCCTCCAGTGACATCGCCTAAGGGGCACGGCGTGCGACTGGCGTGCCACCGTGCGCGACAAAAGCGGCCAAAATTCTTTTGTTCAGCTGCCTGCTCCACGTCCGACGGCGTAGCTGACTTCGCGTGTGTCGTCCCATTGCGCTTTGTCTATGCCTCCTTGTCGAATCCAGACGACTCGCGGAGATGGCCGCCTGGCCGGATAGTTTCTCATGTGGGCGGATGCGGAGGAGCCAAACAGGTTGATGAGCCTGGTCCTGGAGCTGCCCTACCATGTGGCCAAGTGGGGTGGGGTTTAGCCGCCTGCTCCGGCCGGCACCATTCTTCTTGAGGAGATCTTCAGCCCATCTTAAGCCATCTGGGGGTCATTCCCCCGTTACATAGATTTAATCCTTTAGGAGAGGCTCATGTTTTTCACACAATTCCTATGAAACATTTCATTTTTTTCACCTCCTATAGGATTGAATGTAACATGACACAAAATCTAACTTTTGTGTTATTCATTTGTTCTCTTGAAATCTTGCCGCAAATGGCCTCGTTTTTTTTTTCTTGAGTCAAGCATGAAGATATACTACATTGTTTTAGAGAAGAGAACGATATTGCCAATATTATTAGTACATGGCTCATACTCCCACGGTATGAAAATATAAACTGATTTAGCGTTTTCTAGACAAAACGTATCTAGACATTTTTAGTGTGTAGATTAATGTGAAAACATGTTGCTTAGCAAACGGTAAACATCAAAACAACTCAAAAAATAGTAATCCGGTACTATATTCTTTAGTGCTAAGAACACTTAGTTTACTCATATAATTTTATACAAGGTTCTATGGTAACCCTTTTTGCTTTCATAATCTACCGACTGATTAGGTAAAAGATTATCACACCACCGAACGACGAATGTCAAGCATAATTCACGATTCAGTCCCGTGCTCTTGATAAATAACGTTGAAATAGACTAAGCTAAGCAAATATACTCGTACAGTAGTAGCTGGTGTGACGTGTGTGCATACACCACGTGCACAGGTAGTGAAATTGGACATTTCGCCATCCAGTTTGGGGTGGGATAGTCAATGACTCCATGACATGTATGGGCAGGAAGCAATTGCCAGCCAGAAGTTCCATCGGATTTATGGCAAGAGTTGGCGCCCACCAACCCAGCCGGTGACCAAACCTAAAACCAGCGTAAAACCGCTCCCATTTCTCATTTCTCCCTCCATAGTCCATAGTCAAAACGCATCCGCACCCCCTCCACCATTTACCAGTTTCCCTCCTGTGCCCTTGCCTGCCTGGCCTGTCTGTCTCCCTGTCTCTCTCCGCGCAGAGGTCAAACCAAAAGCAGCAAACACACACACACCACCGCCGCACACCGCCCGCTCCCCAATGGCGGCTCCCTCCAACCTTCAAAACCACCCCCCATTCCTCGCACTCTCCCTCTCGTCATACTAGGTCGTGTCAGAGAGAAGGGGTGGACACCGCGTATCGCGTGAGCACCGAAGAACCGAATCTGCCAAGTGCCGGCGCAAATGGAGGGGATGTGGAGGAAGGCCAAGAAGGCGCTGGGCATCGGCCTCTGCGCGCACCTCCCCGTCGTCGCGGGCGACCGGGATGACTGCGCCAGCGAGCGGCGCGCGTCTGATGCATTCTCCCAGGACTCGGCGGCGTTGGCGGCGGCGCACGCGTCCGCGCCCAACACGCCGGCGCAGGCGGAGGCCGGCGCGCTGCTCCGGAGGTCCAAGTCAGGGGCCAAGTCCTCCAAGGTGAGGCCTTTTCCCCCCTCCCTCTTCCCCGGCCATGTTCCTTTAGTCATTCCGAGTTAAAGATTTGTCCTTGGTTTGCGCGCGCGGGAGCTGGGGGCGCTACTGCTAGATGTGAAATGCCGCGGTGACATGGGAGGTTTCCCCTACCATTGGTTGGGTTCAGGTGCTGATTGAAGCAATGTGGCTTCACAGGCGAAAGATTTAGGTCCAGATGCGTGTCTACTTGTCGCTGCCGGCAGTTTTTGGTTAGAGTGATGGGCGTCTCGTTTCGGTTTAGTATCTTGTTTGCGTCTATCAGATTTGTATGCATCTGATTTTTTAATCCAACCATGTGTTTTTTTTTTGTCTTGAGCTCCACCTGTACGAGTACTAATTTGGATTTGCCATTTGTTGTTCTTTTCTGGAGTTGAAATGCTGTTTCTTCCTGTCAACGTGGAAACACGGATTCTGCAGATTTTCACAGAAAAGTTCTATATGCGCATTTGATGATTTTGTCGAACTATACCTTTTTTGGCATTATTCGAAGGGAATATCCCAAAAGAAATGCACATGTCATTGATAAAATGCTGCTGCTCGGTTGGCCATCTTCTATACCATCCATATTTTTTTGAAACATTTCCTGCTGTTCTTTAGTACATATACATTTCTACCAAAGTGCAAAATTTCCAATTTCTGTATCCATGTCTCTGCTCGGTGTCCTCTAAGGCGCTTCGATATGGCCTGCTCTTTTTCTGTGCGTACACATAACTTAACGTAAGCTTCATTTCCACTGCCTCTACTTGTTCCTGCCCGAAAGGGAAAGTTGGCCTCTTTGGTCAACAATGTCCACATGGTCACGTGTATCATCTTACTACTATCATGTCTCTCAATTTGCTGAAGGCAAATCTTCCAACTTGAGCTGTTATCCATTACGAGGAATGCTGAATGGCCACCCTTGCATTGGACTTTATTGGCACTTTTTTTTAATCTTGTATTACTAGTTGTCATGGCTAGCTCGTGATTTCGTTGAATGGTCCAAGATCTGAATTTTTCCTGCACAATCACTATTTTTTTTGTGTGGTGATTGACGATTCGTTGATGCCTTTATCTATGGGTTCACACCTTTCTTATTCAATAGTTAGTGCGTCCGACTTGGTGAGATTTTGTGTATGAGAATCCTCAACATTGACCATCAACTTCACGAGGATCTCCTCGATAGGGTTGACATTTATCTGCCTGTTATGAGCTAGACGGTTCTCATTTTGCTTGCCCTGGTCAGAATTCAGAAGTAAGACTAAACTATTTGAGAGAATAAACACTAGGTTCATTATTCATCGTGATGCTTTACATTACCATTACTGCCCTTGCAAACCCAAAATCTACAATGTTTTCAAATCCCTTGCCTGTGCTGCTTTAAATTTTGTTGGTAAAATATTCCTTTCTTTTCGTAAAGTAGCGCCTCTAATTGTGAAGTGTCAGGAGATGATGTATAAATTAATGTCTTTCTAACAACTTGTTTAAGAGTTGACAAACTGTACCATCTGTGGAACCATAAGGAAAAATGTGCTGATTCCCTTTTGTTTTGTGGCGTGGATACTTCTTGATAAAAACAACTAGGGCCTAGCTGTATGTGAATGGTTACGAGCAATTCTGCGTTGACTCTGAAATTTGTGGTAGGTTATTGGTTCAGAATATAAATAGTCTTCATTTTGCCATTTTATGCTTTGTTCAAAACCAGCAGCAGTTCGCATCTTTATCTCAGTGCTGCTAAATTGTTACATCCATTAAACACTGTATGTCAGTTGAATTTGATCGTGGTTAGTCAAACTCCTAAAATAAACCCAAACTCGTTAGCCTTTGTTATGTATCGGCAGTATTTTTTTATCACTCAATATTTACCTTTTCATGTGATCTTCTATTTGGTTTTATATTTTATAATTTAATTAAAAAAGTAACGGATGTACCATCCTTTGGAAGTCCTTTGTCCATTCCTCAATTTTTAGTAAGTCTTTTGTTCATTGTCAGTATGCTTTGGTGGAAATTATAGTGAAAATTGGATGCTGTTGAGACCACCTAACCATCGAGGGGTGGGTGGGGGGATATACAGACATGCAGTGCGGCCTTGAATAAATGCATCAACTGCATGCATGAGGTGGATACATAGCTGCAGATCTACAAGTAGGTCGAGATAGTCTGTCGTATGGTCAACTTGTTGAAATAATTTTATTTCAAAAGATTTGGTGGGTCTTGTTGAGATCATTCATTCACCAGAACATTAGGCTAGTTAATGAAGATAGGTTATTGTCGACAGTCCTACCATCCTTATAAGCATGTAAGAAACCATTCTAACATTCAGTTGAATGTATTAGATCATGTGCTGAACCAGGAGTACCTTGTAAGCTGCTTGATTTGGGGTAAATGTCTCATAATATTTAAAATGTTTCAGTACATATTGCTTGTAAAAAAGTGACTCTTTCATATGATGAGTCTGCTCAGCTAAGAGTGCTAGAAAGAATAACTACATATAGGCCTGTGCGTTAGAATTGATAAATAGATGTAGACATTGATATGTAGGGCATCTGATATGGGCGTCTTGCTGGAGAAAGGCTTTTGAACAAGACTTTATAGTTACCATTGGGACGTCAAATGATTGGAAGTAATGTAGAAACTTGTCAGTTGCCGTCAACTATGCAATATTGCCAAACATTGATGATATATAGAAATGAATGTGTACATTTTGGAATGTTGGCATCAGTCTTTTATCAACCAGGTACTTTGTGTTTATGCTGTAAATATTTCAAGTGGTCATTGTTTTCTGAGATTATGTCTGCGTAACTATTGAAAATTTCCTGTGTTACTTTTGTTTGGCTGTTGCTAAGGGGTTAATTCTGACGACATATAATAAATTAATACATCTTCTGTTACTTTTTCAACAGAAAACATGCGCAATATGTTTCGATTCCATGAAGCCAGGTCACGGTCAAGCCCTCTTCACTGCTGAATGCTCTCACATGTTCCATTTTCACTGCATCTCCTCCAGTGTAAAACATGGAAATTATGTATGCCCAGTTTGCAGAGCAAAGTGGAAAGAGATACCGTTTAATCGCTCATTATCTTCTATTGGTCCTCGTGGAAGAAGTGGGTTGACTGTAAACCCAGCTCGATTACCCCAACAAGATGGCTACATGGCTCTTCTCCGACCAGTTCCAAACCGCCAGCGAGAAGCACCCGCCTTGCGTACTTCTGAGCCACTAGAGTTCAACGACGATGAACCTTTGCAGCTGATGGAGGCTGCTGACAGTATTGATGTTAGATCTAGTAGTACTGTGGAAATGAAGACATATCCAGAGTTCTCAGCCATTCCACAGTCATCATCTCAAGATGATTTCGCTGTTCTGATCCATCTTAAGGCCCCATGTGCTAACCAAGAGCAGGTCACAAGCAGACCGGTTAATGCATCCTCAGTTGGGTATCCGTCATCTCGTGCTCCTGTTGATCTTGTTACCGTGCTTGATGTTAGCGGCAGTATGGCAGGAACCAAGTTGGCATTGTTAAAGAGAGCAATGGGTTTTGTTATTCAACACCTTGGTCCATCTGATCGACTTTCGGTCATCGCTTTCTCTTCTACTGCCAGAAGGCTGTTTCATCTCCGGCGAATGTCACATTCTGGCAGACAGCAGGCCTTGCAGGCTGTCAACTCACTTGGTGCGGGTGGTGGCACAAACATTGCTGATGCCCTGAAGAAAGCTGCTAAGGTTATTGAGGAACGCAGTTATAAGAATCCAGTATGCAGTATAATTCTGTTGTCAGATGGTCAAGATACCTATAATATTTCCTCAAATGTTAGGGGAACTCGGCCTGATTATAGGTCACTTGTTCCATCTTCCATTCTAAATCACACTGTTGGCATAGCTCCTGTGCATGGGTTTGGTTTTGGAGCAGACCATGATTCAGAAGCTTTGCACACGATCGCGGAGGCCTCTGGTGGTACATTTTCCTTTATTGAGGATGAAGGTGTGATTCAGGATGCATTTGCTCAGTGCATCGGTGGGCTTCTCAGCGTTGTTGTTCAGGATATGCGCTTAACTCTGGAGTGTGTGCATACTGGTGTTAGGCTTCGTTCCATCAAATCTGGTAGTTACTTGAGTAAGGTGGCTGGAGATGGGCGAAATGGTTCAATTGATGTTGGACATCTCTATGCTGATGAGGAGAGAGACTTTTTGCTTTCTGTGAGCCTCCCACAATCCCGTGAACAGACCACACTCTTGAAGGTTGCCTTCTCGTACAGAGATCCGGTGACAAATGAAGGTGTCAAGATCCAAGGCTATGAGGTGAAGATCCTGAGGCCGAAATCACGCACGTCCGAACCTGTTTGCATGGAGGTTGATCGTGAGAGGAACCGAGTCCGTGCTGCCGATTCTATTGAGGCCGCAAGGGCTGCTGCCGAGAGAGGTGTTCTTTCTGATGCAGTGGCTATTCTTGAGGAGTGCAGAAGGATATTGTTCGAGTCCTTTTCAAGCCAGAATGGGGACCGTTTATGCATGGCCCTTGATGCAGAACTGAGGGAGATGCAAGAGAGGATGGCTAACCGGCAACGCTACGAGGCATCTGGGAGGGCATACCTGCTGTCCGGACTGAGCTCGCATTCTTGGCAGAGAGCCACGGCGCGGGGTGACTCCACAGACAGCAGTACACTTGTCTACTCCTATCAAACACCATCCATGGTTCAGATGCTGCAGCGCTCACAGAACCAGTGCCCTTCACCTCAGGTGCCAAGGCCACAGATCATCGTACCAACAAGGTCATTCATGCAGAAACCTCAGCCAAGGTAGTAGGTAGCTCGCCGTTATCTTGCGAAGCAAGCGCGTGGATGACGGTGAAGAGATAACATCAGTCTCACTTGATGCTTTAGTTGGTCGAAATGTACCAGTTTAGTATCCATCTTTTTGTTTTTCTTGTTCAAGTCGTGGTGGCGGTATACCGGGATGGCGGGGCGGGCTTTGGAGGTATATATATGTTCTGTTGGGGGGGTATACTGGAGAGAGCGAAGGGGGGCGCTTTGGTGGTAAATACATTCTGGGGGTATACTCCTGTGGTGTGAAGGAATAAGGTTTCGGAGATTGGTACGGAGCGGGGTTGGAGAAATGGTATAATGGCTTCAAGGGGGAAGAAGGGTCTAGTTAGGTAGTAGCTAGGGAAGTTCGTCACCAAGTTTCTTTACTGATGAACTATTTTCATTTGGTAATGTAGATAAGCTGGTGTGGTCTGTGAAATGTATCATGGAACCTTGGGAAATTTCGATTTTTAGTGGTGCAATGTGATGCAGTTCCATGGATCCAGATTGTTATTTCCATAATTCCATCAAACTGTTTGTTAGCAGGTGATGAATGGGACTAAGGTGCATTGCAAGTTAGTTTCAAAAAAAAAAAAGGTGCATTGCAAGTTAGCAAGTGTTTTGTTGATTTGATTTTGCCCTGGTCCTTTCCTTTCACGTAGACGGAGGGCACGATTGGTCCGACTGTTGCACGAGCACGCATTCTACAATTTATGTATCTTTGGATATTTGGCTAGGCATATTCGCTCGTTGAAATAACTTTGTATTTATTCACCACCTAAATTAGTTCTAGTACTAGTTGAGCAAAGCATCTAGATTGACTATATTTAGAACGTGTTTCTCCAGGCTATAACTTAAGGAACAAATTCATTCTGACTGTCTCCACCTAAGATTCTTGCTTTCCAAGCTCAACGTTCGTCCCACGTTGGTGACGGTTCGCGTACGCTCCGACGATTACGGGGCGATTTAGGGTTTCGGTTTGAAGCCAATTTCTCTCGAGAGATCTGATTGCTGGCGTAGGAGCTGATCGATAGCCTGGTAATCGCGGCGTCCTCCCAATCTTCTTGTTCCCGTCCCACCACCATAGGCCTTTCGCGTGATCTCGGCGCGTGATCGTAAAACACCCGCTCTTAGGCTGCTTCTAGCGGTCGGTTGCGCCGAGGACGGAGGATGTAGAAGGGAGATTGAAGAGCTTGAGGCTGTCGGAGGCAGAGATGCAAGGAGTCAGGCTGGGAAGAAGGGGTGGGGGGATGTTACTCGGGGGGAGGTGCAGGCGATCGGAAAGGTGATATCGGAGAAACCTGCTATGGCGGAAGTTCTGGAGCAAACCTTGGGGAAGTGCTGGTGTCCGATAAAGGGAGCTAGGTGTAAGGACTTGGGGAACAACATCTTCTTGTTCACCTTTGGACAGGAGTCAGGGAAGAGGAAGGCAGTGCATGACGGGCCATGGTGGGTCGGGAAGGAGCTCATTGTTATGGAGGAGTTTGCACCAACGAAAAGGATTGAAGATTATGCCTTCAATAAGATGCCGATATGGGTACAAATCTCCCGGCTTCCTCTTGGCATGATGGATCGAGCCACAGGGGAGGACATTAGAGAAACGATCAGTGAGGCGGTAGAAGTGGAAACAGACACATATGGCAAGGCTGTAGGGCAATACCTTAGGGTGAAAGTGAAACTGAATATTACAAAGCCATTAATGAGAGGTTGTATGGTGCCAATTGATTACAAGGGGAACAAATGCTGGTGCCCTTTTTCATGTGAGTTCTTGTCGGATTTCTGCTACATCTGTGGTATCATCGGTCATGTGGAGAGGGACTGCAACATCAAGTTGAAAAAGGGCGAGAAGGCACAGTTTGGAGGGTGGCTGAAGGCATATACGGATAAGAGAAGGTGGGAGGATCGGAGCAGGAGTAGTGGTAGTGGGAGTAGGAACTCGGGGGGGGGGGGGGGGAGACATTTTGGCTTCAGTAGATTTGGAGGGAGGTCGGGGAGTGACAACTTATCTTGGAGAAAGGAGGGAGGGAAGGGTGGTGAGAAGGGTTTGTCTGGAGATGGGGAGGAGGAGGTGCAAAGTCCGCTAAAAAAGCTGGAAAATGTTGAGCAGGAGCGAGGGGAGAAGAAGTCTGAGGGGAAGGAAGTAGCTACCAAACGTCTATCTTTTGAAGGCCAGGGTTCTAACACAAAAAGTAAAGGGGAAACCGAGGATGTTCCTGTCATGGTTGTGGAAGGGGGGAAGGGAGGACAAGAGAGAGGTATGAGAGAGGCGGGTCTAAAGGAGGTTGGAAGGAATAAAAAGATGGACGTGGATGGGGTTTGTGAAAGAGAGACATGTATACAAGGGGAAAAACTTCAGCTGGGGAGAAGGAGGCCGGGCAGAAGGAGGCAGTGGTGGGAGGGGGAAAGAAATTTAAGCGCTATGTAAGAGGGCAGCTTGAGCAGACCATCGAGCTGAATAGTGAGAAAATCCTTGTGGACAAGAGAAGAAGTGAAAGGGGTAATAAGGAGGAAAGAGAGATAAAGAAGGTGAGGGGCGACAGAGTAACAGTCTCAAACAATGACTCGTTATCGGCCGGGCTGGTGAACCAGCCCCGCCAGACGCAATGAGAATATGTGGACATAACTGCCAGGGGCTCGGGAATGGCCCGACAGTTAATAGCCTCTTGGACCTCAAGAGGAAGGAGGAACCTTATGTTCTGTTCCTGTTCAAAACGAAGCTAGATGATCACGAATTGGAGAGGTTTAGGTGGATGCTAGGGCTCTCTAGCATGTGGGTGGTGAAGCCGGATGGGAGGAGTAGGGGGTTGGCAGCTTTTTGGAGGCGGGAGCTTGATTTGTCTCAGATCAGCGGGAAGGAGACATATAGACTTTGATGTAACCGAAAGCAATGGAGACGTTTGGAGGCTGACAGGAGTATACGGAGAGTCACAATCGGATAGGAAGAAGGAAACTTGGAAAGTTTTGCGCACGTTAGGCCAACAACACTAGTTGGGGAGACCGTGGCTATGCTTGGGAAACTTTAATGAGATCCTGTCAAATTATGAGAAGTGTGGAGGGGCGGCTCGGCCCCAATCATGCATGGATATCTTCCGGGATGCACTAGCGAGCTGCGGGCTAAATGACCTTGGGTTTTGTGGTGATAAGTTTACCTGGAGAAATCATTGTAGCAATGTGGATGGATACATATGTGAAAGGCTTGATCACGCAACGGTCAATAGTGAATGGTGCTTGAAATTCCCAAACTTCCGAGTCACAAACGGAAACCCGAGACATTCTGACCATCGACCAGTTCTTGTGGATACGGAGGCAGAAGACCGTGGCCCTCGCCGGTTGGAGGAGCGGAGCTTTAGGTTCGAGGCACGATGGGTGAAGGAAGACGGGTGTGATGCCGTCATCGAAGAAGGTTGGAGAAGGGGCTGGGAGGAGGGGAAAACCAAAGTTGCACAAGTTTTGGCAACGGTGGTTGATGACCTTAGTACTTGGAGTAGAGATACAATGGGTGATTTGGAGAAGCGAATAAAAAAAGGCGAGGGGTGATTTGGAGACTTGTATGCGGGCTCCAGTGTCTCCGGAGAAAGTTGAGGAGGAGACGAGACTCAGATGTCATTTAGAGCATCTAGAGGAGTTGAAAAATATCAAATGGAGGCAGCGAGCTCATGCGTGGTGGTTGAAGGATGGAGACCACAATAAAAAAATATTTCCACTCATTTGCTTCAGCCCGGAAGAAGAATAACCGTATCAAGGAGATGAGGAGGGAGGATGGAGTGATGGTGAAGGAGGGAGAAGGACTAACAGATTATATTCTCTCTTATTTTCAGGACTTATTCACATCACAGGGAGGTGATCGCACTGCTGAACTTTTGGATGTGGTGCAGACCCGAGTCACTCATGCGATGAATGAGTGTCTTACGGCTGAATTCTTAGCCATGGAGGTGAAGGCTGCGCTGGACCATTTCGGGGATTTGAAGGCACCCGAGCCGGATGGTATGCCATCCCTGTTTTATAAGAAGTACTGGCACATCATGGGGGACACTATTGTGGAGGAGGTTCTCAATGTGTTACGTGGAGGAGAGATGCCAGTAGGGTGGAATGATACTTATATTGTTCTTATCCCTAAGGTCAAGGACCCATCCAGGATTAAGGATTTGAGGCCTATTAGCCTGTGCAATGTGCTATACAAGTTGGTTTCGAAGGTGTTGACAAATAGACTCAAGCTCATCCTCCCGGAAATCATCTCCGACAACCAAAGTGCTTTTGTCCCGGGCAGATTGATAACTGATAACATCTTACTGGCATATGAAGCTACACACTTTCTGAAAAATAAGAAGAAGGGGGCTGAGAGTTATGTTGCTGTTAAGGCATATATGAGTAAGGCATACGATCGTGTCGAGTGGGATTTTCTGCGTCAAATGATGTTGAAGATGGGGTTTAGCCAAGTGTGGGTGAATGTGGTGATGCACTATGTGACAACGGTTTCTTATCGAATTAAGGTCAATGGGCAGACCACGGAACAATTCACACCCACATGGGGTCTTTGTCAGGGGGACCCTCTATCGCCATATCTCTTTGTCATTTGCGTAGAGGGTCTGTCATAACTGCTAAGAGAGGCTGAGAGGAAGGTAAGATTTAGTGGAGTTAAAATCTGCCCGAGAGCTCCTACTCAACCCACCTCTTCTTTGCAGATGACTCAGTCATGTTGATGAAATCCAATAGGGAGGAAGCCATTGTTCTGAAAGAAATTCTGCAACTCTATGAAAACTGTTCGGGGCAGTGCATCAACTGTGAAAAATCATCTCTGTTTTTTAGCGCTAATACCAAGCAGCACGTCAGAGATATGGTCAAGGCTGAGCTGGGAATAGCGAGTGAAAACTGGAATGAGAAGTACTTTGGTATGTCGGTGCACATTAGCAGGTCCAAAAAGAAAGCCTTTGATTATATAAGAGACAAGATATGGAAGGTTATACAAGGATGGAAAGAGAAACTACTGTCCAGAGCGGGAAAGAAAATTTGATTAAAGCCGTTGCTCAAGCGATCCCAACTTTCCTAATGTCTTGTTTTTATCTGACAAAGGGTTTCTCTGACGAGCTGAGTGCTATGATTGCTAAGTACTGGTGGAGCCAACAAGATAAGGAAAACAAAATGCACTGGATCAGCTGGCCAAAGATGATAAAATCAAAAGGGCAAGGGGGAATGGATTTTCGAGACATTCATGGTTTTAATATTGCTATGCTCTCCAGACAAGCCTGATGTTTCATCCAAAACCCTGATAGTCTGTGCGCAATAATTTTGAAGGCCAAATACTTCCATGACTATGATATCCTTGAGGCAAAGCCAATTGAAAATATGTCATACACGTGGCGGAGTATTTTGCATGGAGTGGAGCTCGTAAAAGAGGGAGTAGTCTGGCGGATTGAAGATGTAGAGGGGGTGAACATCTGGAGTGATCCTTGGATTCCGAGAGCTTGGTGCAGGAGGATTTTAACTCCCCCTGGAGACAACCTGCTGAGTAAGGTGTTAGAGCCCATAAGCCCAATTACAGGATAATGGGACCATCAACTAGTAGTCGACACGTTCTCAACAGAAGAAGCTAATCTCATTCTGAATTTGTCGCTACGGGATGGAGAAGTTGATTTCCATGCATGGCATTTTGAGAAGGAAGCTCGCAGGACTGGAAACGACGCTGGTCTAGTAATCAGAGGCCTGAGCTTTTAGGAGGCAGGGGCCAGAATAGATGGTGGAGAATTTGGAAGCTAGCCTGTTCGAATAAAGTAAAACATTTCTGGTGGCGTTGTGATCACAATACACTAGCCATAAGGAATAACCTTATAAGAAGGGGAGTCGAAATAAGACCCAAAGTGCCTCTTCTGTAATAGAGAAATTGAAGATGGAGGCCATCTGTTTGTGAAATGCAGAGAAGTTAAACCCCTTTGGCGTGCTCTAGGCTATGAGAACATCCGGTTGAAACTGGAGGCATGTAGTGGTATTGAGCAGTCTATGGATGTAATTTGGAGTCTGATGGAGGAACAGAGAATGCAGATCATAACCTTGTGGTGGATGTGGTGGAAGGAATGCAATAACCTCAGAGAAGATGGCATGGCTACACATATTGCTGAGTTAGATCATCGGGTGAAATGCATGTGAACCGAATACCTCATTTGCGTTGCTAAGAAGGCAGATAGAAGGAAGACCAACGCCTGCCCGTGGCAGCCACCAGCTGAGGGTGCCATAAAATTCAATATTGATGGGACATTCAAGGCCGGTGAAGAAAAAGGAGGATGGGGAGTTGTGGCTAGAAATTCTGATGGAGAAGTGGTTGCAGCTCGTGCTGGATGCTCAGGGCTAGTCCATGATGCATTCACTGCGGAACTGCGAGCTATGGAGGAAGCCTTCAATCTTGCAGCTGAGTTGGGAGTGATCAGGGTGGAGTTTGAGACTGATGCTCAACTGCTGGCCATGGCCCTGAACAGTAGGCAACCAGACTTCTCTAGCAAGGCAACTATCATCGAGGACCTGAAAATCCAAAGTAGGACATGGTTCTTCTCGTGCTTCATCAGGTTCAGTGGTAGAGCTGCTAACAGTGTCGCTCATTGCCTGGCGCAAGCTGGTGTTAATTTCAGTGTAAACACCCATGAATCGTGGGAGTATGAGGTGCCTGTGTGTGCCAGGGACGCTGTAATGGGTGATTCTGCCCAAACGGTTTCCTTATAAGTTCGGTACTTTACTTTAAGAAAAAAACTTCAGGCAAGTGAAGTCCCGGTAGGATCGGAAAATACATATATGAACGTGGGGCATCTGCCTCGTTTCCCAAAAAGGGATTTCTAGATGTCAATAAATTTCGGAAAAATACTGTGGTGGTACATATTCATTTTATATGTGAAAGCAGAAAGTTTCAGGAAAAGCAACTTTTATTTTGGTCTGTAAAAAAAAGAATGTCTTGTGAAAAGTGTTTTTAGCACCTTACACGGGGGCAAAATAAAAAGATTTTTTTCACAAGTGCCGCGCGCATATTTTGTGGAGATGTACATGAAATTTTTTGTTTCCGATTTTCTGGATATTAAAAATTGCGATTTTTCATTGGAAAAACGGACCATATGTCTTCTGGTAGGACTCAACTCATAGCTGAAAAGTAGCATTACGTTGAACTAAGGACTATTTGGCTTTATTTTATTATTACGAAGAGTGTCATGTGAAGCTGAAGTGCCAAGAGGCTATGGTCATGCCAGAGGTAAAACCGTGCCGAGTCACACCTCCCATGGATGGAATGGGATCCTCTGACTTTGCCACCCTGACTTACCTCTTACTTTGAGTCACTGCCACGTGGGACCCATCTGTTAGTGACCCAAAGTCAGGGGTAATTCAGCGGATACTTCTCCCCCATAGACGTGTCGTGCGTTACCAGCCGGCCCTGCCCGCTGGAAGTCGCTTAGTAGCGTTGAACGAAGCCGCAACGCCGCCACGTCGGACACTGATAGGTGAGACACCGCTATCATAGACACATAAGCCATCATGGGCGTCCACGGCTCCACTGTTGTTTATTGTTCGGTAAGTTTCTGAACATGTCTGTGTGTTATCGAGACTTTACCCGTCACATGTTTAATCCAGTCCAACCTTTAATTGAGATAATAAATTTGTTGCTATTGATTTTATGAATGTTAGATGTCGATACGATGTCATAGAAACAAGTCCGGTGTCAATCGGAGGGATTTTGGGAAAGTTACTATAAGAGAGAAATAATGTGGGCGGTAGGCAGAATTTTATACGAGAGAAAATAGAGGCCATGATATGTCCCAGGATCTAGAAATATGTTTCTAACATAAGTAGATACAATCTATGATTTTATGGGGTTTTGAAGAGTTTCAGGAAAAAACCAAGAAAGGGGAAGTACCGGAGGGCGGCAGATTTGCCCCCATGGCCGCACCCTATTTTGGTGGCTTCCAGGTGGGCCCCAGGGCATCACACTAGGCGCACCCCTCCCCAATTGGTTCTTTCTTTATTAGGTTTAAGAGAGAAAAGAAAAATATCAAAGAAAAAAAATGAGAGAAAGGAAAAAAGGAAGGGGGAAGGGGATTGACTCCATATCCGATTTGGGCAAGGAGAGCGGTGCGGCCACCTCCTTGGTGGATTGGGAATTGGACTCCCTCCCACCAATGGAGGTTCCCCCTTCCTCCACGTATAAAAATACCCCAAGATCTTGATACAAATCATAACAATTATCTCTCAAGCCTCTCTCTAGTAGAATTAGAGGGTTCAATTAGAACCTCTCTAATTAGATTAGGGATTGTTATAATTGGGGTATTAAGATGTTCTCTCCCAATCAGACCTAGGTCTAAATTCTATTCGCAGTCATGTGTTGAGGAAATTACAGAATCATATGGTTGTAATAACAATTGATTAGAGCTACCAATTAACAACGTCGAAAGGCCATATCTCTTTGTCGGTGCCGAGTCCTGGACGGCGGAGCGCTGGCGGGATGACATGAGTGTACGTGTGCACATCATAAGAGGGATTACACGTGTGATCCTTAACGAGGAAAGCTTAGTGGCATCCTTGCACTTAGGACTAGTTGTGAGGATCTATAATTGTTTAGAATTGTTCTACGACTACATCAATTCCGCTGCCCGGTGAGTCGTGATTCCTGATCAATGCATGTATGGGCATGCATTGTTATCTGCATAGTGATCTTGGCGGCTACGTAAGATTTTTTATAAATTCTTCAACGTACACCAGTAGTGGTATCAGAACACGCTATGCGTAGATACGATTTTACTTATAGCAAAATTTTGTACGGTATTGCATAAGTTTGTGCAAATATATTATAAAATTCTATAATATGTAGTTTATCTTTGTTGCTTCCCAATAATATGTGTTTGTTTTATTACTGAGCGTCCTAGGAAGCGAGATATGCGGGAGGCAACTGCAAATATATTAGAATTTTTTTACAAACTTCTGGCTTCCTAGGACGCTCGAGTTGCCTTCCGCATATCTCACTTGATCCAAAGAAGTGCTTCAGTAGGTTTGAGTTGCACCATAGTTGGTATCATATAACGGCATGGTGGAAAGCGCATGTGGATTGGATCCACATGGGGGTCATGGTTATGAATAAGTTTAGATTGAGACTCTAGAAGTTTTCGTAATGTCTATGTTTCAATCACCACGCAATGTTAGTCTATCAATAAGAATAAACATAACTCGAAATACTTTGGTTATGACGATAGTTGATCATAGAACCTACAACCATGCTAAAACTTGCAAAAAAGCGTTAGAGGCGTCTAACTTGGTTTTGCAGGGTATGCGTGTGGTTTGGTATAGATATCTTGTTACTATGTTTTGACATGATGGCCAATGCCAAAGTATTGTCATTGTTCGACGTCGACAACCAGGCGTTCATCACGGAGTTCGGAGAAAGTACATGACAAGAGAAAGTGGTCGTTTCTTTGTCATGGAAAGACTTGAAGCAATTTTCACCGCAACGAAATTTCCTCGGATTTCCTGCTATGGTGAGAATAATGGAGATGGAGGATCCTCGTTGGAGATGCGTAAAAAATCCCTGAAGAAAAAAGGATATACCAAATAACATGAATTATGAATTGTATTTGATGTTTATACTTTGTTGTTTGCACCTTGATTGTGCACTATTCGTTTATTAGGGTGATTCCTCACTTAAAAATGTCAAGATAGTTCTTATTATCCCAATTGTAGAACCGTCAAACATGCATGGGTACACGCTCATCACTTGGATACAAGGTTCAACGTGCCTCTTTTTTCCCGGGAGGCGGGTTATAGTTTGTTTACTTGGATACAAGGTTCATTCTATATGGCGAAGTAAGTTAGTTGTGTTGTTGTTCAGGCATGAATGTCATTAGCTTGGAACACATACATCGAAAGATGAGCGAAAATCACATGGAGTGACTGGCATAGTGGCCTACCATTTAGGTTATGATTGGTTGCTGTGGATACATCCTTCTAGTCATAATTTATTGTGGATCTGGTTTCACTGAAAGTTGATTTTGAGGAATATCAGTTTTAGTGGGAACATATCTTAATTTTAATTTTATCGAATTAAGTATTGCAAATTAATTTTGGACTAAAGAGTCTAAATAAAATTATTTGTTTTGTAGAGATGGATCCCGTTGAAAACATACATCTGAATGAGTTGTTGGGATAAACAAGGTAACTAAGGAACGAGAACTTATGTGAATGGGTGCACGATCTGAGAGCTATTCTCAAAAGTCTTGAGGTAGAGAATATGCTGGACAATGAAGTCACGGAACCTAACGGGGAATATTCTCTATTGAGGATGACGAGTATCAATTTTATGTGATCATGCTTGACAGGGTGAGTTCTGAGCTAGGTGATTTTTATCCACACTTTTGCCCCTTTTGCCTCATGGAAGCTTTAATGGCTCGATTCTCCATGCAAGTATATCATGGTCTTCATAAGCTTAATGCTGAGTTGTTAGCGTGCAAACTCATGTGCCACGGTTCAGTAAGAGAGCACAAATACAAGTTCATAGGGATACTGCAGAAGCTAAAGGATATTGATTTTCCAATTCTAGAAAATCAACCAGTTGACATACTCATCGTGTCACTTCCATTACATCAGTTTGGTTTTGTGGCCTACTACCATTTGATGGGAAAGGAGAAGACAATTAAAGAGGTCTTCCACATGCTCATGCCAGCTGAGGTGGATGTCTTCGTCCATGCTGTAATGGTTGCACCAATTGACAAAGACAAGTGGCACGTCCACATGAGGTATAAGAGTTATACGAGTTACTGGCATTTTCTTGTCTAATAATATTTTGGTGATACTAAAATTTCTCAACTTGAAATCAATTGCAGAGTGAGAAGGAAAATATGCAAGAAAGATGGAAAGCGTGGAAAGTGCGGTGGTAGACGCATTTAAGGGCGCCATACCAGCTGCATCATCTACGAAGTCCAAGTGAATAGAGAGGATCAACACTAAGAATTTGAAATAATAGTTATTTTGAGATCGATCATTTTGTAATGAATATTTTATGTTCATGAACCTTGTTGATTTTGAATTATAAAATATGTGTGGGAATCCCTAGCTTGAGAATTCAAAGTTTATGATCTTATTTATTTATTATTTAATTAGGTTTTATTATTAATTCTTGAAAATTTTGATTCAATTTATTAGTTAAGTTTTAGTAATATTTTTATGGCTGGTTAAATAAGTTGGACATAATTCTTTTATTGATTTATCAAGGTTTGAAGATTGTTTCCAAATTATCTAATAAAGCTAAAATTAAGTGTTAGACATTTGTGAATTTCAAAATTCACATAAAGGATGGATGTTTTCCCAATTGAATAAATTTCATTGAAGACTTAATATGATAAGTTGGTCATATTGATGAAGTGGAATAGATGAATAATTAAATTTTAAATGTTTCATAAAAGTCAGTGGGAGTGTTATGAATCAAAATCTGAGATCACATGAATTTGATTAAAGAAGAAAATGCTTAATTAATTTATAACATGTTGAAATAACAAAGTTTTCTTAGTCAAGATTAATCATGATTAATTTTGGGAGACTCAAAACTATCGTGATAATGAAATCTGTGTGAGATAAGGATTTAAGAAAATATTATAATAAGATTGTCTAAATGTCTTGGCGTGATATGTCAAGCGTGAAAGGAAAATAATTCTCAACCCACTAAGAAAATTATTTTGTTTGTTAAGGTTGGAGCATTGTAATTAATTAAATTAGAGTTATTTTAATGAAAGTTCTAAGTAATCAATATTGCTCAACTATGATGCCTAATCGATTAAGGGGTTTTTGCATAAAACTAATATGATTATTGGTAGTAAATTTCCACTTTAATTCCAAGTATATAACACGTTGGATTAATGAGAAAGTGTCTTCTCATGATAGATAGGTGGAAATTATATTAAGTTAAGATCGCAAATCTTTGGAGTGAGGATTGAATAGAAGTGGAAATATGCAAATGTTTCCTGTTCATCACATTATCTAGAAATTTGTGTAGGAGATACATAAAGTTCAAACTTAATATTGAATAAAAGTCATATGAGGAATTTGATGAAATATTCAATTTGTGATGTAGTCATCAAAATTCCAAGACAATGACCATGAAATAGAAAACAAAACAAACAAGATAATAATACTCATATATGACATTGGATTGTCATAGAGACCAAAGAAAAAGAGTTGTTCATGTTAACTCCAAGATTTTATCTTGAGAGTAGTTGAGGTGATACTAAATCACAGGAACATGAATATTTCAAAAAGGAAAACATATATGAATACGTATGATATTTACAAATCTAGTCTTGATTTTTTTTATCAAGGATGAATAAATGCTAATGATAAGTTGAAAAAATCATATCAATTGCTTGATTCTGTTATTGAACAATTAGCAAAATTAGTTGCTAAGTGTAATTAATTTAGAGTAATCTGAAATATTACATTGTGAGCATTAAGTCAGTCGTATTAATGAAACAATAATTTATTCCTTTTTATTATATAAAGCGAAGAGACTTAAAAGTCTGTGGGAGCTAAATATGATATTTTAATTTGACTGGGCCTGATTGAAATAGAGTTACCTCATGAAAATTATTTAAAAGAGTTTTAAATCAATTGTTAGAAAGACTATTATTAAATTCAGAATCTATGAGATATATTAAGGGGTTTAATAAAAATGAATATGATGAGTGTGCTAAGTGTGACTCAGAAAGAAATTTTGGATTGCAACGAGACAAAAGAATTTGTCATAAACGTAAGCATGACATGATATTATGCAATAGACTTTGAACGGACAACGACGTCGCCTAGAGGGGGGGGGGGGTGAATAGGCTATTAAAAATTTTCCGGTTAATGCTTGCTAAATGCGGAAATAAACTAGGTGTTTAAATTAACAAGCATACAACCTAAATATTCTAGGGTAAACTAGATGCACCAACAACTTATGGTAAGCAAGACAAGTATCAAGGTGATAGCAAGATATATAACTTCAAGCTCGAAGGCTATCACAATGTAAATTGCATAAGTAAAAAGCTCGGGTATAGAAATAACCGAGGCACACGGAGACGATGATGTATTCCCGAGTTCCTCCCACAAAGGGGAGTACGTCTCGTTGGAGGGGTGTGAGCTCACCACGAAGACCTACTCAACGCCACAAAGGCCTCACCCTATTCTCCGATGAACCCGGCCACAAAGGCCTAGTTCACCTTCCACTATTGGCAACCTTCAAACCCGAGGCACGCATCCACAACTCAATTGGAGGCTCTCGGTTGCACCACAATCTTGGGGCACGCATCCACAACTCAATTGGAGGCTCCCAAGAACACCACAAGTCGTCTAGGGTCCAAGACCCAAGAGTAACAAGCTCACAAACTTTCAACTTCCACGAATCCTCGTGGAGAGAGCAAACCGATGCAACCGATGCAAATGGCAAGAGCACAAGTGCTCAAATCCTTCACTCTCAAATTCCAACAAAGCAACAAATGCTTATGGGGGAATAAGAGAGGAAGAACAATGGAGGAGAAACACCAAGAACTCCAAGATCAAGATCTACTAAGTTTACCTCACTAAGAAGGAAGATGGATTGGTGGAAATGTAGATCTAGATCTTCTCTATCTTCTCCCTCAAAGATATGCAAGAATCATAGGAGGGATTGGGAGAGGGGCAAGCTTTCCAAGGTCAACAATGGTGGGGGAGAGGGAGAAAAACAAGCTTAGAAGACTTGGGGACCAATGGGGAAGAAAGCCCCCTTAAATAGGTCCCCACAAAAACTAGCCGTTTGAGCAGGAATTTTGGGACCGGAATATCCGGTCCGAAGTGAATAATCCGGTTCAAATAATCCGGTTCACTCCAGTGCGAAATATGGTCTGAAATCCGCCGAAACCGGAATATCCGGTATGCCCCGAAAAATCCGGTTTCCAATAATCCGGTTCATGTCAGTACCGAAAAATGGCTCAACTAGAAACTTCATAACTTTTGCGTCCGGACTCCGTTTTTGATGATCTTTGGCTCGTTGAGTTCGTAATGAAAAACTATACAAGTTCATGCAGAGAAACATCACTTCCCAACAATGGAAACTAAAACCAAATGTAGAAAGGTTTAACCTCTCTAAAAGGAACAACCGGTAAAACTTCCAACACGAAAACTCACATAACTTTTGCGAATGAATTCCGAATTAGGTGAGTCCAAATGCATTGGAAAGATAACAGCAAGGAGTATCCAAATAAAAGGTGAAAATATTGATACCTCAAAGTATGGAGAAGTTACCACACATGGAAGGTGTGGGAACATTCTCAAAGATGAACGGAATATTTTCTCCACCGAAAACGCAACAAGTTTTTCTGACGAAATCCGTTTTCGAGAAACCAAGGCTTGTCATGAAGATCACGACAAGCACTAAAACCCAAAGGAGACAAAAGACAAATAAGAACCAAGAAAGATGATATGCAAAGTATGCAAAGGTTTGAGCTCTCCATAACGATTCGATCGAGTTACTCACTTGAGAGCCCCTCTTGATAGTACGACTATCTATCCTATAACCCGGTCTCCCAAAGACACGAGACCGGTAAAATAGAAAACCTATCAAGATTATACCTTTGCCTTGAGCATTCCACTTGAGCTAGATGATGACGATCTTGACTCTCTCAAGTTGGATCTTCTTTCTTGATTGCGCTTGCTAGCACAAACTCCGCTTGATGAAGACTTGCAAGTTGCTCCCCCATACACCATTATGGGAGAGACTAGCTCCCCCATACACCATTATGGGAGAGACCCTTCGGCAAATCTTCACAAGGCCACAATCTCCAAAAGGGTGGCAAGCATCAAGCATAGGATATCTTCTAGATGCTTCACTTGAGCTTCCACGTCAAGCTAGATGACGAACA
This sequence comes from Alopecurus myosuroides, assembly GCA_028641055.1. Taxonomy (NCBI): domain Eukaryota; kingdom Viridiplantae; phylum Streptophyta; class Magnoliopsida; order Poales; family Poaceae; genus Alopecurus; species Alopecurus myosuroides. Next base: position 146,875,314 of record CM054060.1, read on the forward strand.
CCGCTTGACGATGACAAAGACCATGGGCTATAGGAAATCTTCCTTTTGGTTCATGCCCATGGAAAGATACCTAACCACACATAGAGATACGACACACACATATCATGGGTTAGTTCACAAAGCTATATTTGACAATTGCTTACCATACCATGAGATACACAATCCCACTTGGTACAACTTGTAGCTTTGTGTGTTGATCGCTTGCTTGATCAACCTTGTATCTTTGCTTCTCACTTATAAAGATGATATCTTGAAGATGATAATGAAAGATCACCTAATACTTTTCTTCAAGACATACTAGCAATAAGCTCAACTCAAACCATGACCATTCTTCATATAAATCCATGAGAATAACAATGGCCATCAAGGAAGCTAATAGAGTTCAACACATGAACTCCATTATTTCCTATGGACAAGATCTACAAGGATAACTCAATGCAAACATTAGTCCATAAAGGATTGTCATTAATTACCAAAACCACATATGGGGGAACCATGCGCTTTCAATCTCCCCCATTTTGGTAATTGATGACAATCCCTTTTTACGAGGGTTTATATGATGAATAAAGCAAACATGCTAAACAAGAGCAAGGATGCAATAGCATGGAAAGGAAAATGCTTAAGAACGAAACTAAAGCATAGAACCCAATTCCCTTAAACCCTCTAAACTTCTCCCCCATTGGCATCCATTGACGAAATGGGCAAAAAGATTAGAAGGCCAATATAGTAAGAGCTCCCCCATAGTGTATGCATTCCTCATGATATGAGTGAACTCAAGTGAATATATCCAACTATAAATAGATGGAGGGAGATCAAACTATATTGAGGATCCAAAGGTTTACAAGCAAAGTAAAATTGAAGGATACTTTCACAACGAAGCAACCAACCACAAGGATCCGAAAAACCGATTGACCAACATCAATATTTTGATAGGATCAACCAAGTGTTCTAGAAAATCAAGAGGGAACTCCCCAAGGTACATGCACAATGTTAGATTTGAATTACTATATAATGTGCACAACATGGAATCATCACTCCCTTCTAGATAATTTTGAACACAAACAAGAGCAAGAGAATAGATTGGACATGAAGCAACGTAACTTGCAAACAAACAAAAGTTGAGGAAAGAAGATCAAGAAGTGACAAATAAAGACTTACTCAACCGAAATAGATGCGTGTGACAAGGAAAAACATTTTTAGGAGACTAATAGGATGATAGAATCATCAACATAGTCTTTCAATATAGGAGGCACATAGTGCATATCATGTCTTTCCCATACACACAAACCATCAAATGATAAAACACATAGGTCCACAAGCTTATTAAGATGCAAAAGGAATACCAAAAGAAAAGCAAAGCTTGTGCCTTTTAGGAACCACCAAGGAATATAAAGCAATAAAATGTGGTCACTAAAGAAATAGAATATCAATTAAAGATGTAACTATTATCGTGTGTATAAGTTTCTAAGTGGACAACAATCACAACGATATATATCCACAAAGAAACATGCACACACAAAATAGGTACAGAAGTGAAGAACATGATATCCAAGAGAGGTTCATTAATATACCAATAAGATTTTTGCTTGAAAGCAAAGCACTAAGCTTAGTTTAATCTTAAGGGGATATAGATGAACACAAAAAACTCATCAAAGCATCACAAATATCACAAGGGAAAAGTGATAGTTGGAATGCTTCGATAAAGGTAACGCATATCACAAAAGATTCAAATGGTTTTTGAGAATTCATCAATATTGCATATGAGAGACTTCAAGTAGAAGTTGCTAGATTAATATACTCGGGATTGGTGAATCATGAAAATGACTATAAATATCCCCTTAGTATGTAATCATCCCGGCTTACTCATGGTTGCAATAAAGATGTTTTTGAAAATACATTTGCAAGAACCAAAAGAAATGCAACAAAGGGAAATAATGCAAAGAAGCAACCTACACAAGGTTGAAAGCTAGAAATGTATGCATGAGATAGATACTTGTTACCGAGACGACATTGGTGATGAAGAGGATGCGAGTTTGATAATCATCGAAGCTTGACTCCTATAATACCATGGTGAGAACACCTTCCTTATGAATGAAGCAAGCAACCAATGTATCTCCATTGTACCTAAAAACAAAATTCAAGTACAAAATGGTACCCAAACTCATTGGGTCCGAAGTAGTTAGAACAACTACAATACATAGGACAAACTCCAAGTAAATATGTGCATATTAATATGAATTTGAATTTCATGCACATCTTAGCCATTTAGGATTTGATGGAGTTTATCCTATATATTGGATCAACGAAAGTAAGCATGCCAAAAGATATATATAGTAAATATGCATGCACAAAACTTTCAAGAACCAAAACAAGATACAAATTGGACAAAGAACTAATTAAACCAAGAAGCCACTCACAAGAGTGAAAAGAAAGAGAATTGTCCAAAATATATCAAAACCCAAATCAACACATGATTGAGGAAACCAACATAGAGAGGATACCAAAAAAACATAAAAGAGTGAACAAACCCTCTACACTTTTCATGATAGCACACAAAGTACCAAGACAAAAAGTGTTTGTCTTCCAAAGAGACAAGTCATTGGGATAACAAACAAATTTAAAGGCAACAAGTGTTCAAACGCATATAGGATAGTTCTTCCAATAATAGTGCATTATTTATGATCTTGCATTTGAATACAAAATGCACACAATGGAATCATTACTCTCCATATATATTATTCAAACACTAGTCATGTTTAAATAAAACCAATAAGATGCAATACCAATTTAAAGAATGGTGATCTACTCGATGTAGGATAGCTTCCCCAAGAATAGTGCAACCCAAAGAAATATGACTTTGAACACAAGTGCACAAGTATGGGATCATTGATTTTCCTAACTCAAGAAAGCATAAAACAAATTTTGAGTAGACCAAGTAAGACACAAAGGAGTTTGAACCAAACAAATCCTTGGCAAGAAATAAGGCAAACTTTAGAGAAATGGCCAAAGTAAATATGATCAAGAAACTTTACCACAAATTATTATAACTTGTCAAAGACAAGAGATGAATGGAGATATTTATCGGTGGTAGATTTGTTCACAATCATATTCACAAAACATAAGCATGTGGTAAAAGATAGAAAAAAAATGCTTAGATAGAGATTCTTGAAGGCTTCAAATAAAAACCGAATAGCAAGGCAACAAGAAACTCTCTAACAAACAAGATACCAAAGAAGAGAGACACAAGATATTTTAAACAAATATGGAACTTGTTTGAGAAACATGCCACAAAGGAACAAGATAATTAACAATATCAACTCTAGGTGGCAATACCTCAAATGTTCACATTTTCTAGGCTTGTAATATGCACATAGCTTATTACTCCTCCATAATGTGATAATCCATTGAAAACAACAAGAGGCAAAAATAAATCCAACAAGAGAAAGTTAATGGACATTTAGAAATTGAATTTCTCATGAAAAAGACATACCACATAGAGACTAGATAATATTGATATATCAACACTAAGTGGTATTCCTCATGTACACACATTTTAGGATAGTAAAGTGCAAAGCATATTACTCCCCCAAAATGGGATAGTCCATTAATCTCCCAAAGAGTCAACTAAGATAAGCAATAAAAGCAATGAAGGCTCAACACAAAGAACACAAGCACATGGAGTGCAAACCAACAAACATAACTAGATTACTCAAGATAGGTAAGTAGGAAGCACAACATATACAAACACATGCTAGAAACAAAACTAACATATGCAAGGGAGCAAGCAACTTTCAATGAATATAGATTTAAATACAAGTTACCGCTTGGAGGAACATTGGGTAAGAGATATATATAATCCAAGTGACTTGGCTTGTGGAAATATAAATGATGAAGATCCCTTAATTCTTCATGAGATAGCCAAGTCTCCAATGCCTTCCATCACCACCTATTGATCAAGTTTGAGCTTTTTGGTACCCAACCAAGTTGGGTCCTAAGAGGTTAGTCACAATAGGTTTGGCAACCCAAATGGTTCTTTTCTTGACACCACTTGGAGTACCAACATACTTGGCAAACACATTGCCCACATTATCCTTCCTAATAGAATAAACATCATCAACAAGGATAGGGTTGGATAATGTACCATTAGTGCATGAAGAAGCAAAATGTCCCTTCTTGCGACAAAGGTAGCAACATCGACTCTTTTCTCTCTTCTCAATAGGCTTCTCAACAAGAGGAGCATTGGCTTGAGTCTTGTTAGGAGGTGGCCGTTGTTCAACTCGTGGTTGAGCATGAGATTGAACAAGAGGCCGCTTCCCTAGTTGCTTCTCACTAAGAGGCTTCTTCTTCAAAGGGCAAGATCTAACATGGTGCCCTTGAATCTTGCACTTGAAGCAAATAATCTTGGCCGGATCTTTGACTTGTTCTTGGCCCTTCTTCTTGTCAATAATGGACTTGTTCTTGATATTGGAGTTGAATCCAAGTCCACTCTTGTCATTGGGAAGTCTTCGCACTCTCAACATCTTGTCAAGGGTGGAACTCCCTTCATGACACTTTTCCAAGTCTTTCTTCAAAGAAGTGACTTGGGCCTTGAGCTCTTTATTTTCCTCTAAATGGTTAGAAACAACACAAGAGCTAGAGGAAGTAGATGCTTCATTGTTAGAGCAACAAGGCAAGGAAAGCAACTCATCACAAGATGTAGAAACATTATGAGAGGATGAGTTACTAATACTAGAACAAGGCAATATAGCATTAATAGAAGAGATTGTTCTAGTTACCACATGAGGCTCACAAGATGTTACATTTGTAGTGATAGCCTCAAGAGCTAATTTTAGCTTGGTATGGGATTCTAGAAGATCCTCATGAGAGCTAGATAGCTTTTCATGACTTTCTTCCAATTTCCCATACTTGCTAGTCATTAGTTCAAGTTGAGCCCTTAGCTCAACATTCTCCTTCAAAATAGATGCTTCACAAGATGTGGAGTTAGTAGCACAAGCATCATTAGAAATAGAAGAAGATAACTTGGCAAGCTCATTATTTAACCTAGAGTTTTCCTTGATTAGATTAGCATTGCCATCAACAAATTGAACCTTTTCATTTTTAAGCACTTTATATTTAGCATTGGTATGGTCACGTGCTTTAGTGAGATAGGCTATTTGTTCATTATAGAGCTCCTCGATAGATTCAAGTTTCTCCTCAAGAGTAACTCGGAGCTCATACTCTTCCTCAAGAGACATAGTGAGGGATGCCTTTTCATCGGCATCACTTCTTTCAATCTCACCTTTCTTTTCAATGATTTTAGCGCTATAAATAGCAAAAGCCAATATTTCACTAAAAGGAGTGATAGCTTTACTACCTTTAGGGAGATCTAGAAGAACCAACTCACCCTTCTCCATTAAAGAGACTTCGTCCTCAAACTCTCCATAAAATATATCCTCATCCTCATCCTCATCATCACAAGATGTAGTGGGTTCCAAAGGTGGAGATACCTTTGAATCCCTAGCCATAAGGCACATATGAGAAATGGATGGCGATGATGAAGATATACTAGAAGCGCCATTAAGGTCCATGTCTTGTTCCACCAACAAGTGGGATTACTCTACATTGTTAGCCACACAAGTACTAGAGGAAATGGAAGCATTGTTTTTATGAAAACAAGACATAGAAAGCATATCATCATGAGATTTAGTTAAACAACTATTACATGATATGCAAGGACTATCAACACTAGCATGTATGGAATTTTGAGTGCTAGAAGATATTAAGTCCAAAGATAGATCATTGTAATGGGATAGAGATGAAGTATAGTCAATAGCAAACTCACTATCCACAATGCAATTTCTATCACCACTCACCATATCATTACCTTGTGACAAATCACATGTTGGTGGAGTGGAGAAAGATGTGAACTCATCACGGCCGGAAGTGGATGGAGAACAATCATCCTCAATAATATTGGACACATCATATATATCTTGAAGTTTTGTCCATAGCTCATGAGCGTTCCGAAAAGGCATGATTGATTCAATAACTACATCGCTCAAAATGCACAAGAGACCATTAGATACAAGAGTATCGAGATAAGAGTTTTCCTCATCCTCTAAAGATAAATCTTGAGAATCCTTTGGAGGAGGAAAATCCATATCTTCAATTCTCTTAACATACTTTGGACCCATGTCCGTAAGAAAATTAAGAATGCGAATTTTCCAAACATCATAGTTTCTACCATAGAATATAAAAGCGGGATCATGTTCTATTTCTCTAAACGACATCGTACTCTCTAGGATGTAAAGCCTAATAAAGAGAGACGAGGCTCTGATACCAATTGAACGGACAACGACGTCGCCTAGAGGGGGGGGGGGGTGAATAGGCGATTAAAACTTTTCCGGTTAATGCTTGCTAAATGCGGAAATAAACTAGGTGTTTAAATTAACAAGCATACAACCTAAATATTCTAGGGTAAACTAGATGCACCAACAACTTATGGTAAGCAAGACAAGTAACAAGGTGATAGCAAGATATATAACTTCAAGCTCGAAGGCTATCACAATGTAAATTGCATAAGTAAAAAGCTCGGGTATAGAAATAACCGAGGCACACGGAGACGATGATGTATTCCCGAGTTCCTCCCACAAAGGGGAGTACGTCTCGTTGGAGGGGTGTGAGCTCACCACGAAGGCCTACTCAACGCCACAAAGGCCTCACCCTATTCTCCGATGAACCCGGCCACAAAGGCCTAGTTCACCTTCCACTATTGGCAACCTTCAAACCCGAGGCACGCATCCACAACTCAATTGGAGGCTCTCGGTGTCACCACAATCTTGGGGCACGCATCCACAACTCAATTGGAGGCTCCCAAGAACACCACAAGTCGTCTAGGGTCCAAGACCCAAGAGTAACAAGCTCACAAACTTTCAACTTCCACGAATCCTCGTGGAGAGAGCAAACCGATGCAACCGATGCAAATGGCAAGAGCACAAGTGCTCAAATCCTTCACTCTCAAATTCCAACAAAGCAACAAATGCTTATGGGGGAATAAGAGAGGAAGAACAATGGAGGAGAAACACCAAGAACTCCAAGATCAAGATCTACTAAGTTTCCCTCACTAAGAAGGAAGATGGATTGGTGGAAATGTAGATCTAGATCTCCTCTATCTTCTCCCTCAAAGATATGCAAGAATCATAGGAGGGATTGGGAGAGGGGCAAGCTTTCCAAGGTCAACAATGGTGGGGGAGAGGGAGAAAAACAAGCTTAGAAGACTTGGGGACCAATGGGGAAGAAAGCCCCCTTAAATAGGTCCCCACAAAAACTAGCCGTTTGAGCAGGAATTTTGGGACCGGAATATCCGGTCCGAAGTGAATAATCCGGTTCAAATAATCCGGTTCACTCCAGTGCGAAATATGGTCTGAAATCCGCCGAAACCGGAATATCCGGTATGCCCCAAAAAATCCGGTTTCCAATAATCCGGTTCATGTCAGTACCGAAAAATGGCTCAACTAGAAACTTCATAACTTTTGCGTCCGGACTCCGTTTTTGATGATCTTTGGCTCGTTGAGTTCGTAATGAAAAACTCTACAAGATCATGCAGAGAAACATCACTGACCAACAATGGAAACTAAAACCAAATGTAGAAAGGTTTAACCTCTCTAAAAGGAACAACCGGTAAAAACTTCCAACACGAAAACTCACATAACTTTTGCGAATGAATTCCGAATTAGGTGAGTCCAAATGCATTGGAAAGATAACAGAAAGGAGTATCCAAATAAAAGGTGAAAATATTGATACCTCAAAGTATGGAGAAGTTACCACACATGGAAGGTGTGGGAACATTCTCAAAGATGAACGGAATATTTTCTCCACCGAAAACGCAACAAGTTTTTCTTACGAAATCCGTTTTCGAGAAACCAAGGCTTGTCATGAAGATCACGACAAGCACTAAAACCCAAAGGAGACAAAAGACAAATAAGAACCAAGAAAGATGATATGCAAAGTATGCAAAGGTTTGAGCTCTCCATAACGATTCGATCGAGTTACTCACTTGAGAGCCCCTCTTGATAGTACGACTATCTATCCTATAACCCGGTCTCCCAAAGACACGAGATCGGTAAAATAGAAAACCTATCAAGATTATACCTTTGCCTTGAGCATTCCACTTGAGCTAGATGATGACGATCTTGACTCTCTCAAGTTGGATCTTCTTTCTTGATTGCGCTTGCTAGCACAAACTCCGCTTGATGAAGACTTGCAAGTTGCTCCCCCATACACCATTATGGGAGAGACTAGCTCCCCCATACACCATTATGGGAGAGACCCTTCGGCAAATCTTCACAAGGCCACAATCTCCAAAAGGGTGGCAAGCATCAAGCATAGGATATCTTCTAGATGCTTCACTTGAGCTTCCACGTCAAGCTAGATGACGAACACCGCTTGACGATGACAAAGACCATGGGCTATAGGAAATCTTCCTTTTGGTTCATGCCCATGGAAAGATACCTAACCACACATAGAGATGCGACACACACATATCATGGGTTAGTTCACAAAGCTATATTTGACAATTGCTTACCATACCATGAGATACACAATCCCACTTGGTACAACTTGTAGCTTTGTGTGTTGATCGCTTGCTTGATCAACCTTGTATCTTTGCTTCTCACTTCTAAAGATGATGTCTTGAAGATGATAATGAAAGATCACCTAATCCTTTTCTTCAAGACATACTAGCAATAAGCTCAACTCAAACCATGACCATTCTTCATATAAGTCCATGAGAATAACAATGGCCATCAAGGAAGCTAATAGAGTTCAACACATGAACTCCATTATTTCCTATGGACAAGATCTACAAGGATAACTCAATGCAAACATTAGTCCATAAAGGATTGTCATTAATTACCAAAACCACATATGGGGGAACCATGCGCTTTCAGACTTTCGTAGTCTTGGTGAGCAAAATAGAAAGGGTTGATATCAAGTCACATAATTTGTGATTTGACCAATCTTGTTGTCATGAATAGGCATATAAGAACCGATATGTTTCCGATTGCTAAATTGTTTGGCCAACCGGTATAAAGGAGAACAACTTAAGTGGAAGTTTTCTCAAGGAGTTAATTGTTTGTAATTAAGCCTAAACTATTATGACGAGATGTTCTCACACATATATTTAAAGTGGTATTACAAATTGAGAAATGACTCAGTGAGATTTTGCATAGCTTCAAATATATTTACTCACATATGTATTTTTTGTGTAATTACGAAATAAAATATTTATTGATTTTAATTTAGATTATGAGTCTTCACTTGATAATACCATTTGTTGAATAATTAAAAATATTAGTGTATTATGACTGGACTCTACAATATATATTACTATGAATAGTTGCAACACAATGTGAGACATTATGGATTGCAAGTTATTGGATAAAAGTCATTCGACTTAGTGAGGTTTCAAAAGACGGTATGATAATTCATTTGGAGATGCTTGAATTTTTAATGCTACTACGGAGCCAGATTCACAAAGCTCCAATTCCTAATAAACCCAATGCAAGTTTATCACAAGTTAACTGGATCAAAAGGTGAAAGACAATGGTCTAAGGAACCACATGCAAAGTGTGAGTAACACCGGATTTCCATAGTTGTTAGGACATCATATTAACTAGAGTATTATTGAATCTAGTGCAAGTGATAGACTATTGGAGATATTCCCTAGAGACAATAATATTCATTTATTATTATATCTCCAAGTTCAGAATTAAGTTTATGCCATCATGCTACAACCTCTATAGCACATGAAAAGTGTTTTTTCAAAGGAAAATATTTGTGAGGCTGTGAAAACATAAACAAAAAAGAGTCCCAAATCTTGTCTCTAATATTAGCTTATGGTTTGTGAGATGGTCACATTTTCGTGATCATTGACTTTGATAAAATCTAGCAAAACACAAGAGTTTATTGTTAGGGCTTGCTAAACGAGATTAAACAATTGTAATGTATTTAGCAAAGACATATGGAGTTGTGATTGACTATAATACCTATACTATGAGAATATCTAGTGAATGCACAATCGACTATTATGATTTGGATATCTTCAACTATCCACCATAACAGGGGATCATAATGTTGACATCTGGGTATAGTCTAGAGCGTGTAATGGAATTGATATCTTTCAAGATTGGTACTTAACTCCTCCTGATGATGGAGATATACATGATCTGGGCCCTCTCAGTATCACCAATGTGAACCAACTGTCTGGCCATACATAGTGTGATTTATCACAAGGACACAGAGGATGTGGATGAGAAAAGAGAACAATACCAGTACGAGTTTTTAAGTGTTATGATCAATGGGTTTGATAAGACCAGAGCACATAGTCTCACCTCGTGGTATCGTTGGTACCATGAAGTTAATGGAATAAGTGCAATGAGTAAATTTTAACATTCCCTTGATCTTTGTGAACACACAGGAGCCATCATGGGAATCCACGGCTCCGATATTGGTTATTGTTCGGTAAGTTCCCAAACATGTCTTTGTGTCGATCCTTTATGGGTCACACGCTTAATCCGTGCAAATCTTTCATTGAAAGAATAAAGTTCTTGCTACTGGTTTTATGAATGTTAGATGTCTATACGATGTCACAAAAACAAATCCTGTGTCAATCGATGGGGTTTTGGGGAAGTAACCATAAGTGAGAAATAATGCCAACGACATACATAATTTTATATGAGAGAAAATGGAGGACATGAGATGTCCCGAGATGCTAGAAATATGTTTCTAATATCAGTAGATAAGTTTGATGATTTTATCTATAGATGTCAAAGGGTTCCGTAAGAGTTTCGTGCAAAAACCGAGAAGGGGGAATTGCCAGAGGGGGGCAGATTTGGCCCAATGGCCGCACCCTATTTCAGGGGGACTGCCAGGTGGGCCCCAGGACACCACACTATGCACACCCCTCCCAAATTGTTTCTTTCTTTATTTGGTTTGAGGCGAATCATAACATTTGGTTCTGAGGCCTCTCTCTAGTAGACTTAGAGCGTCTAATTAGAGCTTATAATTTGAACCCCTCTAGTTGGATTAGGACTTATTCTAATTGGATTTTTGAGGTGTGATCTCCCAATTATACCTTGCTCCAATTTCTATTCTCTCTTATGTGTTGAGAAACTTACAGAATCATATAGCACTAATCACAATTGATTAGAGCTACCAATCAGCAACGCCGAGAGGCTATCTCTCTTAGTCGATGCTGAGTCCTGGACCACAGAGCGCTGGCGGATTGACATGAGCGTATGTGTGCAAACCATAATAGGAATTACACGTTTGATCCTTGACGAGGTAAGCTTAGAGACATCCTTGCAACTAGGCCTAGTTTGGATGATCTATATTTGTTCATAAATCTTCTGTGACTACATCGATTCCGCTGCCCGGTGAGTCATGATTCCTGATCAATGCATGTATGTGCATGCATAGTTATCTTCATAGTGATCTTGGTGGTTACGTAGGGAATTTTATTATATATTCTAGAATGCACACCAGTACTAGCCTACTGATCTTGAATGCTTGTGCTCCATTTTCATTAAGTTGAACATTTCAAATGGAGCACAAGCATTCAAGATGAAATGAAAATGCCAAGAAACTGGTGCCCCAACCCATGGAAATCCCGACGATAATACTAAATAGAGACCTTCTCCCCTTTGGAATCAAGATGCCAAAAGGATAAAAGAGACATGCCAGCGCCCCAAGGAAGTACTTGTCTTGAATGTTGTAGTCATCATCCTCATCTTCTTCATCTTCATGGTTCTCCTCCTACTCCTCCTCCTCATCAACATAATCTGCATCGTCATCCACATTAGCAGGAAGGGCCCCAAAGTAAAAAATAATAATCATCACTGATAGGTGGCATTGGGATTGGCACATAGTCTTTTACCTCAAGTGAAGGAGGATCAACAGGGATGGCATGACCAACAACCCTTTTATTAGCATTTTGAATGCAATGAGTCTCTTTGTCAAGCTCCCGATACTCATGAGAAATAGATCGAGCCTTCAAGTTGAGAACATGGACTTTTATATTTTGCAATGGTACTAGAATACTGAGAATGAGAGGACCCGGTAGTGCATGAGCCTCTTTTCCTTTGTTCTTGGCAAACTCGAGAATCTCAGGACTAAAAATGAAATCTGGAGTAAATGCTTTGGGGCGAGTGGTCACATAGTTAGACATAATCTCCTCCCCACATGTATCATTGATGAACCTTTGAGGTCCATAGGCCGACTTCCTCTTTTCCATGACACCCAAGAAAATCTCATTATAAATGAAATCCATGATATCTATCTTCCTCTGACGACTTGGCTTGGTGAAGAGCATGAGATTGACCATATAGGCCCGAATAGCAGAAATATCTCTAGCCTTGATCATTAGGGTCCTTTGGAAGATCTTGGACATGAGGTTGTCGAAAGGATACATCTGAGAGTTGAAGGGCATCTTGGGATCACCAAGATCAGGAGGATAGAAAAAGTCAAGTATTGACACGTCATACTCAGAGTGGCTGTGAATGCGGTATCCATGTTGTACGTATGTGGCAGTCCAAGTGTATCCCAGAGCAGTGGTAAAGTCAGACATAGTACTAGTGACCTTTTGGTATCCACTCATCCAACTCATCATCCTAATAGCGTACTCCTTGCACCGCATAGTGCAATAGAATTGTGATAAGACCAGGACAGTAGACACGCTCAGTGTGAAGGAGTGGAGCAATATCCATCTTGATAAAAGCCTCATAAATATGGAGAAGAGACCTAGACTTGTGTTCTTCATAATAGGAAAAATCTATGGGCTCTTGAACAACAAATGTGGGAGTGAGAGTCATATAGAAGTCATTCCATGCTTTGAGCCGAGTGTTGGTCAAGAACCGGGGATGTGCACAAGTCTTTTCCGCAAAGCGATAGGGATTCCGTTTCTTGATATTCTTCAACTTCTCCACATTAAAGGGCTGCATGTTTCCCTCAGGCACTTCCTTAATAATCTCCTATTCATATTCAGGAATTTCCTGCCCCCATAGCGTCCTCGAGGAGCGGGCTGGCGACCACCCATATGAATTGTACAATATAAGGGGATCTTCCTCTTGGAAGTGCGAGTGCGCTCACGTTTTTCACCTGTGAATTGAGTACATGGATAGGTAGCATGGTATAAGTACATATGCCATATGAAGGAAGGAGGAAATCGTATTTTTATTGAATTGCAAGTTTTAAGATTTCTCGGAGCAGTCGGATTCAATCCGAAATTTTACGGAAGGTCAGAATATTCCGGATGTTTCTGGATTGATTCGAGATTCCAAAATTTCTTGGATGGTTTGACTCAAAAAATTCAATAAAACACGGATTCACATGAGAAGGACTAGGATTTATAGTGGTTAATTGCTATTGACGTGATAAGACTTTGAGAACAATCAATTTGGATTGTGAGATTGGATTCCTAGATTGAAGGTGTGCACATTTTCTAGCATGGATGTGATATTTCATCGTTAAATTTGTCAAGGAATTAAGGAAATGTTGATGAAGCCCTAGATTTCTTAAGAACACATCTACAAAGGGAGAAAAAAAAGGAGAAATCACGATATGCGTGAGGCTATATGCACGTTACCGGTATCCATGATGCACTCTCTTTGAGATAAGTGGAGGAAATCTCCTCCAATGACATGGTGGAGGCTAAGGAGACGAGTTGGGGAGGTTAGGGCTGGAGGGGGAAGTGACGGTGGAGGGGCAGGTGTCCCCAACCGAACAGGTTTATACCCAACCCATGATTTACGGAATAAATCCGGATTGACCCGGAATATTCCGAGTAAGTTGTATTTTTTCAGGAATATTTGTATTGTTTTGAGTAGGTTGGGATTTTCTAGAAATTATGTATTGGTCCGAATAGGTCGATTTTTTCCGGAAATTTCGGATTGTTCCGAATAAAGCAGTATTTTCAGAGATATTTTCTTAGTAGGGACTACAAGTTTGAATGGAGTTTGGAATATGGCATATGCATGATATGAATAGACAATATAGGTAAAAGCATAGACACAAGATAAGATTTCTCAATATGTCCTAGGGATGCTCTTTGGGGTAAAAATTCAAAGAGCTATCAAGGATTCAAGTAGAGCAACAAAGAGCATGATCCAGATTAAGCAAGAGATAGCTATAAACAACTAAATCCAACTTCTCAAGGAGAAGGTCGGTGGCTGTAGCCACCATGAATGAGCATGCTTGATATGGAACCACGAAGATATATCTTGGGTCCATTTTCAAAGCTCATCATTAAAGCACATTTTTTTTCATAAAATGACCATTATGTATTATTTTTTCTATTTATGCATTATAGAGATAGTGTTGGATCATTGATTGAGCTACACTCCCCCTATGTAGTGTTTATCTTTGGGTCATTTATTGAGCTACACTCCCCCTATGTACATATAGAACCAAACACGAGTCTAGTAGGGGTGTGTATGCAAGAATTTTCAATAAACTAAAATTACTTGAGTCAAGGATATTTAGTTCGCTCCTCAATTCCTTGAATCTTTTCTCATCAAGAGGCTTGGTTAAAATTGCAATGGGATAGAGATGAAGTATAGTTAATAGTAGATTCACTATCAACAATGCAATTTCTATCAACACTCACCATATCATTACCTTGTGACAAATCACATGTTGGTGGAATGGGGAAATATGTTAGCTTATCATGACCGGAAGTGGAAGGGGAACAATCATCCTCAATAATGTTGGACACATCATATATATCTTGAAGTTTTGTCCAGAGCTCATAAGCATTCTGAAAAGGCATGATTTACCCAAAAACTACATCACTCAAAACACAAATGAGACCATTAGATATTCGAGTATGGAGATAAGAGTTTTCCTTATCCTCTAAAGATATATTTTGGGAATTGTTTGGAGGAAGAAAATCCATATCTACAATTCTCTTTACATAGTGTGGACCCATGGCCCCAAAAAGATTGAGTATGCGGATTTTCCAAACACCATAATTTGTGCCATCGAATTTAAAAGAAAGATCATGCACTAATTTTCTAGATGACATCGTACTCTCTAGGATGTAAATACTAATAATGAGAGCTCAGGCTCTGATACAAATTGAATGGACAACAATGTCGCCTAGGGGGGGGGGTGAATAGGCGATTAAATTTTTTCCGGTTAAGGCTTGCTTAATGCGGAAATAAACTAGATGTTTCAATTAACAAGCACACAACCTAAATAATCTACTCTCAAATAGTGCACCAACAACTTATGCTAAGTAGGACAAATAACAAGGTGATAGCAAGATATATGACTTCAAGCACGAAGGCTATCACAATGTAAATTGCATAAGTAAATAGCTCGGGTATAGAAATAACCGAGGCACACAGAGACGATGATGTATTCCCGAGTTCCTCCTTTTGTGGGGAGTGCGTCTCGTTGGAGGTGTGTGAGCTCGCCACAACATGCCTACTCAATGACACAAAGGCCTCACCCTATTCTCCGATGAACCTCGCCACAAAGGCCTAATTCACCTTCCACTATTGGCAATCTTCAATCTCGAGGCACACATCCACAACTTAATTAGAGGCTCTCAATGTCACCACAATCTTGGGGCAGACATCCACAACTCAATTGGAGGCTCTCAAGAACACCACAAGTCATCTAGGGTCCAAGACCCAAGAGTAGCAAGTCCACAAACTTTCACTTCCACGAATTTTCATGGAGAGAGCGAACTGATGCAAATGGCAAGAGCACAAGTGCTCAAATACTTCACTCTCAAATTACAACAAATAAACAAATGCTTATGGGGAAATAAGAGAGGAAGAACAAAGAAGGAGAAACACCAAGAACTCCAAGATCAAGATCTACTAGGTTCCCTTCACTTAGAAGAGAGATGGATTGGTGGAAATGTAGATCTTGCTCACCTCTCACTTTTCCCTCAAAGACATGCAAGAATCATGGAAAGGATTGAGAGGAGGAACTCTTTACAAGGTCAGCAATGGTGGAGAGGAGAGATAAAACATGCTTGGGCAACTTGGGGACCAATGGGGAAGAAGACCCCTTAAATAGGTCCCCTAAAAAACTAGTCGTTTGGAGTGTAGGAATGAACATGATATTCCGGTTCAAACTTGAACAGGATATTCCAGTTGAAATTTCCGGTACCTAACAGTACCAAAAACTTCCTAGTCCTTAGCCATTTTCGAGCTCCTCGTCAAGACAGGGTATTTCGGTTGAACGGAAATTTCCGGTTACCTTCTGCATCTCTGAGGCTGAACCTGAAACCCCATAACTACTGCGTTCGGACTCCATTTTCGATGATATTTGGCTCGCTGAATTCGCAACAATGAGATCTACAAGATATTGTATAGAAAAATCATTTGACAACAATGAAACTTAAAACCAAATGGGGAATTTTTTTACCCTCTCTGAAAGGAACAACGGGTAAATCCTCCGACACCGAAAACACACATAACTTTTGCGAATGAACTCCGAATGAGGTGAACCCAATTGGGTTGGAAAGATAACAAAAAGTACTATAAAAAAGGAGAGAATCTTGATACCTCAAGGTATGGAGAAGTTACCACACATGGAAGTTCTGGGAACATTTTCAAACACGAACCGGATATTTTCACCACTGAAAACGCAACAAGTTTTTGTTACAAAATCTGTTTATGATAAACCTTGGCTTTTATTGAAGATCACAACAAG
Organism: Alopecurus myosuroides; assembly: GCA_028641055.1. NCBI lineage: Eukaryota > Viridiplantae > Streptophyta > Magnoliopsida > Poales > Poaceae > Alopecurus > Alopecurus myosuroides. The sequence goes on from CM054060.1 coordinate 146,892,018, forward strand.
AACCAAAACCACACGAAGATAAAATCCAACTAATAACCAAGAAGTATGATATGCAAGTATGTAAAGGTTTGATCTCTCCACAACGATTCGATCAATTTACTCACTTGAGAGCCCCTCTTGATAGTACAACTATATATCCTATAACCCGGTCTCCCAAAAACATGAGACCAGTAAAATAGAAAACCTATCAAGATCATACCTTTTCCTTGAGGATTTCACTTGAGCTAGATGGCGATGATCTTGACTCTCTGAAGTTGGATCCTCTTTCTTGATCGTGCTTGCTAGCACATGCTTCGCTTGATGAAGACATGCAAGTTGATCCCCCATACAACATTATGGGAGAGACCCTTTTGGCAAATATTCAACAATACACAATCTCCAAATGGGTCTTGTGACGCCCCGAGATCGGGCACTATGCAGATTTCATCTTGTATATATCTTTTCTGTTGTTGTTGTGGATTATTCGTGAACTGTTGTAATGTTATCACAAGTGGCAACCTGGAATCGGTTATTATGTGGATTTTGGCGGGAATGCTGAAATCTGCATAGTGCCCGATCTCGGGGCGTCACAGGTCTCAAGCTTCAAGCAAATGATTTCTTTGAGACACTTCACTTGAGCTTCCACGTCAAGATTGATGACGAACACCACTTTACGACATAGACTATGGGCTATATGAAATCTTCCTTTTGATGCATGCCCGTGAAAAGATACCTAACCACACATAGAGATGCCACACACACATATCATGGGTTAGCTCAATTTCTTACCATACCATGAGATACATAATACCACTTGGTACATCTTGTAGCTTTGTGTGTTGATCACTTGCTTGATTAACCTTGAATCTTTTCATCTCTCTTCATATGATTATGTCTTGAAGATAATCATGAAAGATCGCTTAATCCTTTTCTTCGAGACACTTGCAATAAGCTCAATTTTATCCATGACCTTCTTCATATAAATCCTTGAATATAGTAATGGCCATGATGAAAGCTAATAGAGTTCAACCCATGCACTTAAATATTTCCTATGGACAAGATTGATGAGAATATGTCAATGCAAACATTAGTCCATAAGCATTGTCACTAATTACCAAAACCACATATGGTTCTACCATGCACTTTCAGTGTCGACATAAGAGAGTGAAATATTTCCATTGGCCACATTATCATGGATGAAATTACACCGTATTTCAATATACTTCATCTTGCAATGGGTCGCGAGATTATGAACAATACTTATACCACTTTCATTGTCACATAAAAGAGGCAATGTATCAATCTTATTTCCAAAATCCTTAAGACATTGTCTCATCCATAATAACTGTGAGCAATAACTTGCGGCGGAAATGTACGCGACTTCAGTGGAGGAGGTGGCAATAAAATTGTGTTTCTTTGAAGACCAACACACAAGTGACCTACCAAGAAATTGGAAAACACCCGCATTTGATTTTCTATCCACTCTGTCTCCTCCCCAATCCGCATCCGAATACCCTATAAGATTAAACTTGTACCCGAGGGGTACCATAGACCATGAGTAGGAGTATCAACCAAGTACCTTAGAATTCTTTTAACAGCTATCATATGAATTTCCTTAGGGTTAGATTGAAATATTGCACACAAACCCACACTAAACATGATATCCGGTCTAGACGCACAAAGAGAAAGCAAAGAACCAGAGCGATACAGTTTTTTTAATCTACTTGTATACCTTTGAGATCTAATTTAAGACCCACATTTGTCTTCGTTGTAAACCGTAATGTATTAAAATTTGCCATATCAAATTTTTTGAGCATGTATTGGATATTTTTTCTTGTATAATGAAGGTTCCTTCATAATATTGCTTGATTTCAAACCTAAGGAAGAATTTCAATTTGCCCATCATTGACATCTCAAATTCACTAGTCATTAGATTAGAAATTGATCTAAAAAACTCATTAGTAGACCCAAATATAATATCATCAACATATACTTGGCAAACAAATAATTCTCTATCTACTATCTTGGTAAATAGAGTGGGACAAATTACACCAAGTTTAAAGCCACGATCTACTAGGAACTCTTTTAAATGATCATACCAAGCACGTGGAGATTTGTTGAGCCCATACAAAGCCTTGTGGAGCAAATAACCATGGTTAGGGAACTTGGCGTCCTTGAATCCGAGATATTATTTAACATACACCAATTCATTTAGTGGACCATTTAGAAATACACTTTTAACATTCATTTTATGAAAGATAAAATTATGACTAGATGAAAATGCAAGTAAGATACGAGTGGATTCAAGTATAGCTACGAGAGCGAAAGTTTCACCGTAGTCAAGTCCCTCAACTTGAGAGAATCCTTGAGAAACCAGATGAGGTTTTTTGCGTATGACTTTCCCATGATAATATTGCTTGTTCTTGAAAACCGATTAAGTGCCAAACTTACCAAAACGATAAAGATTAATCAACGAAGTGTGATGAACATAACTAGCAGAAACCTCCTGTGTGTCCTCAGGAACGTTGTAGCCATTATAAGAAGTACAACCGGCTTATCCTTTGTGCTAAAAAGGATTGGGCCACTTGCAACAACTATTTATTTTCTTTGTTATTTACTTGTCATCGCTTTGTTACTATTACAAAAATCCCTAAACAATTGTTCTCTAGTGTTTAGAGTGAAACTTTGCTCGAAACTATTTATCAATACCTTTTGCTCCTCGTTGGGTTAGACACTCTTATTTATTAAAAAAATCTACGATTGATACCCTACAACCGTGGGTCATTAGTATCGCGAAGTAATAGGAACTTACTCAACAAACCAACAGGTTCAACAGTTTTCCTCGTATAACTCGTAGGAATCAATATGGACATCCATGGTCGCAATGTTGATTATTGATTAAGAAATTGGTTTCCTAATTATGTCTACTTGTTATCGAACCTATAGGGGTCACACACTTAAGTTTTCATAGTCATTTGTTCACATTGGATGGTCCGAAGAAAGAGTGGGTATCATCCGGATGTTTCCGGTGTGATAGACTTAATATTTAGAGAGATTATGGAGGATATGAGATGACCCGAGATGTCGAGAATATGTTTCAGACATTAGTAGATAAGGTCTATGATTTTATCTATAGGGGTTATGGGGTTCCGGAAGAGTTTCAGAGGACTTTCCATAAGGAGGGAGTGCCAGAGGGGGACATATTTCCTCCTATGGGAAAACCCTAATTTTAGGACCTGCCAGGTGTGGCCCATGGTCTCACAATGTGCATCACTATCCCCTGGTATTTTCCCTGGTTTATTTGATAAATAAATGATGTGGAAAAGTAGAGAAAAAAAAGAAAGGGGGGGGGGATGGAGTCCATCTAGAAGTCCATTCTGATTTCCCCTAGGGGACTTGGTGCGGCCAAGAGAAGGAGAGGGGAAACCGACCTCTCCCCCTATGGAAGGCCTCCCCTTTGTCCCACTATATAGTCCCTCCCCTCCCTCACAGAGAGGACACAAAATTGTCTCTCTTGCCCCTCTCTAGTTGATTAGAGGCTCTAATTAGGTTGTCTAATTAGAGGCCTTCTAATTGTATTAGAGCTTCCTCTAATTAGGTTTTGATGTGTCCTCTCCCGATTAAATTTAGCTCTAATCTCTCTCCCTACCATGTGTTGGGATCTCCCCCCCTCGATTGTGAACCGGTAAAGATTAGCCGTGGATAGCAAAGCGCTGACGGACTTTGACGAACGTACATGTGCAAAATCTCAAAGGGGTAAACCATGATACCCTCACTCTGCTTCGAGAAGGCACAATACAGGGAGATAGAAACACTCCCAACACTCGTCTTAGTCGTGGGACTCTTTGATGCGTGTGAACACACGTTCGTTGGGAGACCCCAAGAGTAAGGTATGAAGAGTGCAACAACAAGTTTCCCTCAGAACCAAACCAAGGTTGAATCGACCAGTAGGAGAAAGAAGCAAATTATGAAGGTTGATGAAGCTGAGGTGGCAAGGCGCACTACCGGTTCAGAAGCAACATGGAACCTACACAACACAATCGAATCACTTTGCCCCAACGAAGCAGTGAGTTTGTCAATCTCACCGGTTTTGCTGAAAACAAAGAGGTTAAACATATGTTGTGGAAAAAAGTATGAAAACAATAGTAGCAGTATGAAAATAGTGATTGCAGTGGTTGTATTATCAGTATGAGGAAAATGGACCGGGCTCCACAATTCACTAGTGGTGTCTCTCCATATCAGATGAAAAACATGTGCGGTGAACAAATTACAGATGCGCAATTGATAGATGTTGAAACATGCATAACATGATGATTACTATGGGATTCATGCGGGCATTACAACAAAATACATATACCGTTATCCAACTGCATCTATGACTAATAATCCACCCTCAGAATGTCATCCGAGCAATACTTGGGTATTAAGTTGCAAGCAACAAATAATTGCATTAAGCATAGTGTGTAATGTAAACAATGTAAACATTGTTGTTTTCTCCCTAATGGAAACAACACATTCCCCATTCGTCGCGTTTCTGTCACTCGAGCACAAATGCAAGGGAGGCATGAATCCACTATTGAGCATAAATACTCCCTCTTGGAGTCAACATCTACTTGGCCAGAGCATCTACTAACAACGGAGAGCATGCAAGATCATAAATAACATAAACATGAAAAGAACATGATAGATTGATAATCAAGAGACATAGCATTCAATATTCTCCAGATCCCAGCAAACACAACATGTAGCATTACAATAAGATCATCTTGATCATGTAGGGAACCTCACAAGATCTGAACATGAGGCATAAAGAGGAGAGAACAACCATCTAGCTACTTCTATGGACCTGTAGTCCAAGGATGACCTACTCACGCATCATTCCGGAGGCGGGCATGGTGGTGTAGAGCCCTCCGGTGATGATTCCCCCTCCCGGCAGGGTGCCGGGGAGAGCTCGAGAACCCTCCCTAACTAGGGTTAACGATGACGGCGGCCTCGGGTGTTTTTCGTGGAAAAAGGCTCTGTTTTTAGGGTTAACCTCCCAAGGGGTATAAATAGGCGAAAGGGCAACGTCGGTGGGTGCCAGATTTTAGGATATGAGATTGTGGAGATGAATTTGAGGTTTAGAATGGAGTGGAAGTTTGAGGAGATGATGGAAAGTATTGGAGTTGAACCAAAGATATATTATAATATATATACTCTGGGGCTAACCAGTTGTGGACCCCAAAACTTTGGAAGTTATCTAGAGCTAAAATATGTAGCATAGAATAAATGTTTGGAGGTTTAAAAATTTTGGTGAAAACTATTGGATTTTTAGGAGGCACTTTCTAAATGGTGAGGATTGGATTTGATTATGAATAGAATATTGAGAAGAATTTGTGGTATTGGAATGAGAGGATAATGATTTGCATAATGGATTCTCATACTGGATTGTTGTAGAGATATCGATTGTAGTATAAAAATTATGTTGGATTGGAATAGACATATCGATTTTGATAAAAGGCATATTGGAGAAATATTGGATTCGATATAGGAATTAATTGGTGGTTAGAAAAGGATGATTTTTGGATTATAGGAAAAATAAATAGGGCTTGGAGATAGTAGATGATTATTCTTGGTGATATATTACAGAGCTTGTCACGCTCTATTGACATTGTTCTTTGGGAAATGGTTTAGCATTGATGATGAGGTAAGAGTTTGGAGAGTTTGAAAAGATTTATATAAGTAGTCATAGAGTGGATGAGATCCCAAAGTTATGGGTATATGATTATTTGATTTTGGCTTAGCATTAGCACTATGATCGTGGAGAAAGTAACCTTTGAGGGAGAAAAAGGATATGCGACTTGCCTTTCTAAGGATAGTTTTAGATTAAGAAAAAAAAAGATAGTGGATTACCTGGAGTTTTAGGAAAGGAGAAAAGGGAAAGCTCTTGTTTAAGAAAGATTGGTGGATCTCCGATGGATTGAAATACTTAATAATGAGAGAGTTATGCCTCAAAGGATATGATAGTGGGATGATAATATTAGCTTGATATCCTAGGGATGATTCTGATAACTAGTTGATAGTGGCAGCCCTATCAGAGATATGGGATTGGAAACTATCAGATCGATGACTAAAGAGTAACCCTTGGATGAATATTGGGTTTTGAGAAAAACAATAAGTTCGAGGTTTAGAACATGGCACCCATACCCTTTGGAAAACTAACTAACCGGTGGATTTTGGTAAGATTAATCAAAGGGGGGAAGCATCTATGCTTAATGTTACCAAACATCAGCACCTGTTTTTGTAGACTAATGTTCTATAATTGTTGTTTTGACCACACCCTCTTTTTGCTTGCTTGCGAATCTCGGGACGAGATTCTTTTGAGGGGGGAGGTCTGTCACACCCCATTTTTTGGATCCTTGTACTGTAGTTAAAGGAGACAAAAATGTGGGCCAACAATTTTTTTTTTCTAACAACATGTTTGTTTTGAACCAACATGTGTAGGTGACAATAGTCATTTATGCAATGCAAGCTTTGTTTCATTTTTTAAAACCAATACAAATTTTTCGTGAAAACACTTTTAAGTTTTCTCTGATGTTTTCCCTGATGTGACTTGAGTGATTTTTATTCCAAGACTTGGATCATGCTTGTTTGCATCTTGATTCAAACTTTTATCTTTGTTGGATCCAAGAAAACAAAAATACAAAATGATTTGTGGAAGTTTTCTATTAGAACTTTTCCCTGAAAATATAGCCAAGTACATGTTTTCCACCCTTGTTTTCAATAGGCTATAATATTCCATTTTGTGTTTTCTTGACTTGTATTTGTTCTCTGATATATGGACTATAAAACTACAAGCTTGGTTTGATTTATGGACTTTGAAAACAATATTTTGCATATTTTTCTTTATGGAAGAAAAATAAGACAGAAAAATGCATTTTTAGAAAATAGAGAAAAAAACAGAAAGTAGCCCTTTTTCCACTTTGTTTTCATAGCCTTCCACTTTTACAAATTTGTTTTCAAAATATGTTTTTGAAAGTGCAAAACATGTTTAACAACCTCCAACTTTGAAAACAATATTTGGATTTCATTTGGTCCTTGAAAACAAGCCGATTTTTTTTTATGATTTTAACAGTATCCAACACTTAGCAAAAATTGCTAAGTCCCTAAGTGCACTTTTCTGAATTTTTCTGAAACATTATTTTTGCAGAACTTTGTCTATTGTTTTCTTTGTTTTTTCTTTCAAACCAGGAAGTGCAACTTTGCCATTTGGGTTCCCACGTGTTTGGACTTTACTTTGGTGCTGTTGGATTGCTTCTAGAAGGGCCAGGGAGAGAAGAATTCGAGTGTAGAAAGGAGGGGACATAGAGGTGAGGGGCTTGGCCTGGCCGCACTGTGCATGGGCACTATGGCAATGCCACTGCCTTGCCCAGCCCCCAGCACCACCTAGCAGTTGCCCTAGACTGCCCAGGCCCCTCAGGTACAAAGCCACCCCGACTGCCCGTCGTGCACGCCCAGGGAACATGTTCCCGTGCCGAACGCGGTGTGGCCGAGAGCATGCACGTGTCTCCAACCACGACGCCGTTCACTTACGCCCTTCCGCTCGCCCCTGCCTCGCCACTAGCTCCCCCACACTCCACTCACTCGCCTCCACCCGCTTGCTCGACCCCGTGAGTCCCCTGTGGTTGCCGTGGAGCCAAACACCGCCGCTGGCCACCACAGCCACTCGGAGGAGGTGGAGCTCGAACCATCCCACCCACCTCTCCTTTCCGCCACCCCTGTGTTCCCCGTAGCCCATAGAGTGCCTCTGACATCCTCGTTTGTCCTCTTGCTTACAGGACCACCGCCGTCGTCGATCTCGCCGCCACAGCCGCTCTGCCTTGCCGCCGCCATCTCGAGCAACACCGGTCGCCCAGCCCGCACCCCTGCACCGCCCCTGCTACCTCCCCGACCTCGCACCACCACTCGTCGCAGTCCCGCGGTGAGGAATTGCCCCTCCCCACGCTGCCGTTTGTCTCCGATGCGAAAAGAGAGGGAGAGGACGACCCCGGGGTGTTGATCCGTAGATCAACGATCCCCATTAAACGCCCGAGTTTCCTGCACGTTGCGCCCGCGCGCGCTGTGCTGGGCCACTTTGGCTCCTAGTTGGGCCGCACGCTCGTTATCCAGCCCTTGATGTGCGTTTTGTTTTTCTTTTAATTTTAACAGAACCTTGAGTGTTTACTTTTGCTATGTGAAAAATAGGATTTGTGGAAATAAAATTCCACCAAAAATTTTGGCAGTAGGTTAGCATTTTCTTAACCACCTCCAACTTGTAGAGTTGGATTTGGTTTGTTAGTTTTGCAATAGTATGAAAAGTGCCAGAGAGTATCTGTGAGACCATTTGGTGCATAACTTCTTGTGTATGTATCCAAATTAGTCAAATAAAATTGTTTTGAGTTATCCCTTGGATAGATATATCAGTGATACTTGACCTTGCATCAAGGATAGTTACCATTTGGAAATTCCATCCATTGTGGTAAAACGCCAGTAGGCATTTCTAGGATTTTTAGAGGGAGTTTAAAAAATATTTTTGATGTGGATCCAATTGTATGAGCTTGTGTGTTATTATATATATCTAATCCTAGCTTGGATTAATTTTTAGAGCCATATATTATTTTTGGCTTGCGTAACTAGATTTTGCTCTTTTCTGTTTTCATTAAATTGTTTAGCATGTTTAGCATGTTTTCACTTCTGTTATTAGGACATGACTCTTTTATTTGCTAGTTTTTATTAGTTGTAGAATACATTATTTCTTATGGCATGCTTGTGTAGTAATCTTTCATACTACTATGCTATTAGTGAACCCCTGTTATTATTCCTTTTCTAGCTATATTATCTCTTGTGATTGTTGTGTTTTAGAGTGTGTCTTATGATTTGTTACAATGGATTGAGCCACTGGTTTGTTTGGTTATAGTTATGATTGAGTGATTCCTTAGTCTTTGTGTAGATATGAGCATAGCCAGTAACTAGCTTGCTCATCTGTGGGTTGTTTGCTAGTTGAACTTGTCTGTTTCATTTATTTAGCATGAGTGTTGTACTAGTGGTATTTTTTTGGTTAGTAGTATCTTGTTATCTATGCATTAGGTTAGTGGTAAACTTGTTTGGTGATGCTTGCTTGTGTTGTTGTTAATACCCACTGCCATGGGTATTGCTTTGAATGATTGTTATTACTTTAGTAGTCTCAACTTCGTGACCACAAGCTATTTTAGCTTCTTAAATGTCTTGGTATGAGAGTGGTACACCCACTCAACCTATGATATTTAGGATGTTGAATATGGTTTCCCAACCATATGTATTTCTAGTGATAGTTTTGTACCCTGAGTGTTTGTGAGGTAGTTCTCTCGATAACTTTTGAGTGATTGCGCTAGTATAAGTTTGTTGCTGTATGTGTTGCTTTGTGTTATTGATTGCCTTCTTTGGTTCTGAGTGTGTGTCTTTTATTCTTTTTACGATGTTAGAAAATTAAGAAGAAGAAGAAGAAGGAGTTGTAGAGCTGTGTGTCAAGTTCAAGCTACTTCAAGGCCATGCACACAAAGAGTTTTAAGGCAAGCCATCCTGATGCTTGCTACTACTCTTATCATTATCTATCATGCATGTTTTACTTCTAAAAGTTTTACAAAACTTTGATTACCAAAACTATTTTTGTGTGTGGCTATTACTACTATTAACATTATATAAGTTATTATTATGCCCGTAGTTGAAACTTTGTGTTACCAAGCCCATAGCCACCAGATGATATTTATTACCACCAAAAGTATAAGTCCCTAAGTGGACATTCTAAAGATATGATTTTTGCAAAACAAAGGATTTATGGAAAACCCGGTGGAAAGGCGATGCCTTATCCACAGGAGAATATTGAAGTAGTCATTTTGGGAAAAAGGTGTTTAAAAAAATGACACATAACCTATTCTTCGCCGGACAACCTTTATCGTACTGCCACTCTACCCCAGCATGGGCACGAGGTTTAATTTGAAACTTGTTCTTGTTAGTGTGTGCTCTATCTCAATTTGCTATAAGGGATGTGACTTACCTCGAACCGAAATGCCGCCAAGTCATGAAACATGAGGCATACAAAGTGAGTGATTAAGTTACCCCCCGGGTGCGACAGTTGGGTATCCTGCCATGGCGATGTGTGACGTGGTGCCGGGGAGAAAAAACCCAACTAAGGAGATAGTCATATACTAGCTTGAGCATAGTGGATGGTTAGGATCAGTTATCTGATGTTCATATACTGTTGATACAGTCCGTGGTTGTTCATGGGGATGTTCTAGATCTTGTGGAATGTGTATACCTCTGCAGAGTCCAACTATTCTGAATAGCCGCGTCGTCGGATATGGACAGTTGAGTGGCCATGTAGCTAGCATTGTGTCAATGTTTTCAAAAAGGAGGTTTGAAAAGAGGTTTTTTGAACATGTGAAGTATTGAAAGGAAGGACTTTGTACCAATGAGGTACGGATGAAGAAAAGCCGGAAGTGGTTTTACAAGAAGTTTTGCAAAGAAAAACTTTCTTTTCTAAAATAAAGTTTTACAAAAACTCTTGGACATGCAATATCTACAAGAGAAAGAAAACTAGATTATTTTCTTTTGAAGTATCTTTTTCAACAAAGATAGAGAGATTTTCAAAATCCACTATAATGTATCCTTCATACATAATGGGTAGTGAACCCTATGTATAGCCTACCCACTCCACCATATAAGCATACTTGCATTCTATAAGCTTCATGACGGGTGTCTTGCAGAGTACATTCAAATTTACTCATATTGGTTTCGTCCCTGGTACTTACTTGCCAGACTTCGAGGAGGAGCCTCGGGAGGAGATCTACGAGGAGGAGTACTGCACTGATGGCCTTGCGAATTAGGATCATCCCCCGGTCAGCAGCCTGTAGGTTAAGGCGTGACTTGGGCTCTACTACGTTGTGTCTTGATTGTCTTCCGTTGTGTGTGTTGTGTGCTTGCGCTGCGTGGCAGCTGTGTTAGACTTGGTCATGTGACCATGTCCCCTTTGTAAACCTTTCTTTCATCGTGTAATGCATAATGTACCTATATGCCAACTTGATATGTTGTTCACGACTGGTGTTATCTGGGATCGTGAATTTATGCATATCGGAGGTCCTTGAACAGTGGTTCTGGGGGACCTTACAGCGCCGCCCTATGATGTGGGGCCCCTGTTGTCCCCTCCGGGTCTCCTCCGAACTCCGTGTGCGCGACATATTTCTAAGACCCCCGGTTTTTGAATCGTCCAATTCCGAGAATATTTCCAGAACAACTTTTCTGAAAGCAAAAACATCAGAAAACATGAACTGACTCTATGACATCTTGTCAATAGGTTAGTCCCGGAAAATTGATGAAAATGACATAAAGTGTATAGTAAACATGTAGCAAATAACATGAAAATGACATGTAACATCAGAAATTATGGATACGTTTATGACATATCACTCTTCATCAGGAATCACCGACATCGTCATCAACACACGTTCCGTGCTCCATGTTGGTAACAATTAGATCTAACCTTGCGCGTACCTCGATAGTAGATCATGTGTGCTACATAGGTCAGAGAATTTTAAATTCTACTACGTGCACGAATAGTGGTATCAGAGAGGTCTATGCGTAGGTGCAGGTAAGATTTAGATCACCAGTGTGTGCGGGTATTGCATAAGTTTGTGCAAGTATATTAGAAAACTCAATAATATTCAGATTGTCTGTGATTGCTTCGAAATAAGTTGTGTCATTTTTTTCAATAGCATGGTGAGATTTTTACAAAGTTATGGCAATCCTAGGACGTTCGAGTTTCCCCTGGCATATCTTGTCTAGTTCGAAGACGTGTTTCAGTAGCTTTGGGTCTTGCTATAGTTGGATTTGTAGGCGGCATAACGGGCGGGGCATGTGGATTGGATCCAGGGGGGTCATGGTTATGAATAAGTATATATTGAGGTGCACGACATTTTTGTGATGTTTGTGTTTCATTTATCCCGCATTGTCAATCTAGCATCATGAACAATGATGCCTAATTTTATTCGTATGTAGTAAACCATTTACTACGTAGAACCTACAACCACGTAAAATACGCAAACACAAGTGTTAGATCCGTCTAACTTGTTTTTTTTTGCAGAGAATGTGGTGTGATGTGGTATAGTCTGTTCAAGAGTTATATGAGATGCTATCTAGGTGATCGTTAATACTACATCATTTGTATAAACTGCATGTGATGGTTAATAATTTTGTGCATCCTTTTGATTGCGTAGTAGTTGTGATTATTAGGGTGATTCCTCACTTGAAAATATCAAGGCGATCGTGCTCTTCCAAACAGTGCATCGTCAAACCAGTTACGGTTCGCGTTCATCACTTGTATCCAAGGGTCAACATGTTCTTCGAACCTTATAGTCGGGTATGGATTGATCACTTGTATCCAATGGTCAATACTCAATACCATACGAGCAGGAACAGTAGTTGGTTGTCTTAACGTTCAGGCATGATAGTCATGAGTTTGGAGCTCATACATCAAAATATTAACGAGAGTCACATGGGATGTGACTGACTAGTATACCTACCCTTTGGATTATGATTGGTCGCCGAGATGTATCCATCCTTCTGATCATAAGTCCAGTGTGGATCTCGATTAACTGAATATTGATTATGAGGAATATCAATCTCAGTGGGAGGGCACTTGATAGGTTAAATAATTTTGTTTTAACTTAGTGCAATTTAATCATGAACATGTCTAAGTGAATTTTGCTATCATTGTAGATAATGGCCGTCAACAATAACTTGATTTGTGGGATTAATTTTTAACTGATAGTGGGGAGAACATTGCGGGATGGATTTGCAATCTGAAAAATGTTTTCAGAAAAGCTAAGAAACTATATGTTCTAGATGCAACTATCTAAAGTGTGTCATATAATGACATTTGTGATAAAGATAATTGTTCTGTAAAGAAATTCATTCTAACTTACATGGATAGTTTACTGCACACTCGCTTTGAAAAAGCAAGTGCATGTGATGTGCTCATAGAGCTCCATAACCTATTTGGAGAGATAATTAAAGATGCTTGTCGTGAGATGACAAGTTCTCTCGTTAATTGTAAGTTATATAAAGGAATTCGTTCATTGATTATTTGGCTAGCATGATTAAGTTTAAAAAAATGTTGGAGGATCTAGGTTCTCTAATGAATGCCCAAGTAAATCAAATGATTTTGCTGAAGTTGTTCCCTCCGCTTCATAGTGGATATATTCAAAATTAAAATTTTATTAGAGGAACGAATGACAGAAACTAGCTTATCAAGAAACTCAACACAACAAAAGCCATGAGCTCTAGGGAGGTTAATCGGAACATCATGTCATCACAAGGTCTTGAATAGATAACCTAAAATTAGTGGGAAGAAAAGGGATTAGAGATCCTAAAATCATTCATGTATTAGACATCTACTTAACTGGTTCTCACCCTGACTCATGGATCTTTTACACCGGATCAGTGGCTCACATATGCAACTCCATGATGGGGTTAAAGAATGTGAGATAATTAAGGTTTGGTGAAGTACCAATGAAGTTGGTAACGGATCACAACTTCATGTTTGTGTTGTCGAAACCATGGAACTTGAACTACCTTCAAGATTCATTCTGGAACATAGTAACTGTTACTATGTCCCAGTTTTGGCAAAGAATATTATTTCACATGTATTGTTTTGATTATAAGAACAATTCATGTTCGATTTATTTTAAGAATGCATTTTATGGATCAGCCCCTGTTTAGGATGGTCTGTTCGAAATGAATCTTGAAAAGGAAGTAGATGTTTTGCACATTGGTGCTAAAAGGCTAAAAGTGGTGAAAGATGATGCTTACACCTGGCACTTCCATCTTGGGCGCATCGGGAAGGCTCACATCAAACAACTACATAAAAATGGGTTATTGGAATCATTTGACGAAGAATCATTTCATCAATGTGAAGCATTCTTGATGGGAAAATATGCCAGGACACCATTCAACGGTCGTTGAAAGGGAAATAGAAGTGCAATACTTGAACGAACGTGGAATTGATCCACACTCATGCCACCAGGAACTCCTTAGAGGAATGGAGTTTCAGAAAGACGTAACCAAACATTAATGGATTCCGTTAGGTCTATGATGACACTGTCTGATCTAACACTATCATTTTGGGGGTTTGCACTAGAAACTGCACCTTACACTTAAAATAGATCATCATTGAAGTCCGTCCCATCCACACCATATGAGACATGGATGGGAAGAAAGCCTAACTTGAAACATCTCAAAGTCTGGGGTTGTAGTTCTTATGTTAAGCGTTTACAAGCCACCAAACTAGAGGCAATGGCGGACAAATGTGTCTTCATAGGGTATACTTATAACACTGTAGGGTACATCTTTTACAATGGTACATAGAGCACAAAAAATTGTTGCCAGGAATGCTGTATTTATTGAGAAAGATTATTTTTTTGAAAGAAATCAACGAGAGAATGATTAGCCTTGAAGATATTCTTGAATCTACCATAGAGATTTTAAGGGATAATTTACAGGATGAAGCTCTAGTCATTGTGAATACAACATCTGAAAGGGAAGTATCCATTCCTCTTCCAGAGGATGTGGGAACTCCAGCGAGAACTATTAATCAGACTCCACTATTACCAAGCCCTAGAAGAGGAACAAGAAGTCGAGAACCACCTGAGTGGTATGAGAGTGGATCATATCGTATAGATAAGGATTTTCTATTTATCATCATCTTCATGTCTGCAGCTAGATTGGGCTTCGGTTTACCTGCAAATTTTGCTAGAATCAAAGTTTGACTCTCGGCTATCTTGGCCATTTATGTCTCCACGTTCTTTGTTCTTTCCTGGAGTACCTGCAAATCAGTTCTTATAGTGCTAACTTTTTGAGTTATCTAACCAAGTATATTATCATGATTCTCAACCATTTTATAAAAGGCACTGTTTTGTTCGGTTTGAGAATTTATAAAGTATTTAAGTGTTTATTCAAGTGTCTCGCGGTTTCCATTGTTTCTTCCATTGTTGTAGTTACTATTGTTTGGTGCTCTTGCAGGGTTATATGGTTTTTGGTAATTTTGTCCAAAATTTGGACCTTTCCATGAAGGGTTATAAGTATTATGAGCTATGAAATCTATTTCTTCAATTTGAGCATTGGTGATGGCATTTACCCGAGCTTCATTTTTATTTTTAAGGACAGAAAATAGCTCATCTACCTTTGTTGTAAGCTCTTCTTTGTTGGTCTCAGTGACTGCATTTACCTTCTTGGTGCTTGTTCTTTCAATATGCCACTGAGCATGATTATCTTGCATATCATCATGTAGGTTCTTTGCTACCTCAATTTCTTCTCCCATGAATGTTCCTCCTGGCAGCTGTATCAAGCATAGATTTGGACATGGGATTTAAAGCATTATAAAATAAATGGAGTATTAACCACTCCTTCATGTCATTGTTAGGACAGTTCCTAATAGAATCTTTCATATTTTCCATGCAAGCGCTAGTGTCACGCGATCTTCCTGTCTAAATCTTGTAATAATTGAACAGAGTTGCATTTTCTTAGCAAATGGGCAATATTTAGTCATAAAAATGTTACAACAATTATCCCAAGACGCAATTGTACCTCTAGGTAATGCTAATAACCATTCTTTGGCTCTTCCTCTTAATGAAAAGGGAAATAAACGTAGCTTAACTGCATTTGGACTAACATCCTTTATACGCATCATATCAGATAATTCTGTAGAAGTGTTAAAGTGCATACTTGCATCCTTAGAAGATGAACCACTAAATTGATTCTTATGAATAAGGTTCAATAAATTGGGCTTAATATAATAGTTCTCCGCAATAACTTTGGATTGAATGATGGGCGCACGTAAATAATCATCATTGGAAGTAGCAAACTCCCGAAGTTTCTTGTTTGTCATACAATTTTTTTTGTGTGTTTTCAAGTAAGAACAAAATGTAAACTAATATTTTTGGGTTTTCAAATAAGCTAGGAAAGTAATAAACTAGTAAGAAGAAATAAACTAAAGCAAAAATTAACAAAACTAAAAGGGACTCTATGACCTCACCAGGGTAGCGGAAATAATTTCCGGCAACGGCGCTAGAAAAAAAGTTGATACCTTCGATCCGGATTACCGAATGTACTACCTCTGTTCCATAATGTAAGATGTTTTAGGTGTTTCACATGTTGTCTAGATTCGGACTAAAACAAATGAATACATATATTAAAATGTGTATAGATACATATGTATGTATATGAATGTGGAAAAAGTATAAAACATCTTATATTCTAGAACGGAGGGAGTATTACGTAAGATTTTTCCCTTGAGACCCAAGGTTTTATCGAACCTGGAAGTAGGTGCTTGATGAGACCACTCGTTCAATCCACAGAAAGCTTGCTAATTCCTGTTCTGACCGGACCAATTCTTGTATTGCAAAAGAGGTTGTTATCAATGATCAAAAATAGGCATGGGCTTAAGATTTCACCTGCAACAATGCATTAGTAGTATGAGATAAATAAGATAAAGTTAAAACAGTTTAGTATAATTAATACATATGCTATTTAGATGTGTGTAGGCAATGCATCCGTAGTCCACTATGCCTCTGAGCACGGGTTAACATAGAGTAATTCGTCCAACCTTGGCCCTGTAGTTGTTCCGTCTCGCAGGGTTGCCTCGATTTTTAGTTATAAAAAGAAAGATGAAAGCATTAAGCACGATGATATCATTGTTAGTTTCTAAGAGATCCTCTTACATCAGTCTTAATTATCATCCTGTCACAGATGTTCCCCGATCAACCTTTCACTTCACTCTCACTATATCTTTATCTCGACCACTCTTCGGGGTTTTGGATCTGCTAACATCTTTATCGGATTAACAACAGGAGCAATGGGATTATGTGGTGGAAGTAAATTTATCCCACCCGCCCTATACCCAGTTGAGGAAAACTAAGATACTGGATTCTGCTCAGATCGCCAAAACACTACTGAATTTGCTACCTCTTCGGAGATGCCCGCAATCAGATCTCACTTTATTGGCATGGTGCGGTCCGAGATCGCTGAAAACACGGAAGAAAACAATCCTGTGGAAGAAGCATAAAAACTTAGTCCCACGGAAAACATGGAAAATTTGACATCTACCACTCAGGCGACGAACTCGGAAGTCGAATCTATATTAGCCGCCATTGAGGCAAGATTAGAATCGGAACCCGGATCTGATGCAGATTCCGAAGATGAGGATGATTTTGAAAGAAAAGTCAAATCCATGCAAGGGACGTTCCACGAAGTACTCACGGCAAAGCCAACTGGAAACTCGGATCATGAGGAAGAGGAAGATCCTAAAACCCCTCCGCCTGAGTGCAGGGATGATGAAGAGGAAGAAGAGGGTGAAGTTAGTCCGACCTATCCTGTCGTCAAAGAATTGACGGAAGAAGAACCTAACAAGAAACCCCCAACCTCGAAGAAAAATAAGAAATCCTCCAGGAAACTGTTATCCAAGTTATAGAAGAAAAAGCTGGTAGAGACTACCAATCAGAACCTGGAAACTGGGAGAAGCAGGGGTGTAAAACCAGCGGAGAAGAGATAGGAAATCCCGGTTCCCTAGATGTCGGAACAGGACGAGATTGATCTGATCAAAACCCCGGTTGGACCTCATGAACCACCGGAAGTGCTGGAAGCTAGAAGGCAAGCCCTTATGCGGCAGCAACAACATCTATTACGATCCCAAGAAAACCTCCTCAAAGCCCAGGCTACTATAAAAGCAAAGCAGGAGGAAATTGAAGAATTCGAGCGACTGAATATGCCCGGGTTAAACCCACGAGATTATTCGGAATTGCAAAACCGGATGTGCTGCCAGCAAAATAACGGTTCCAAAACACTTCTTGGCAAAGACAGGTTAACAGCTTAAACGCTAAGGACGAATGCATCTACAAAACTGTAGCAGAAAACGCAGAAGCCGCGTTCGCCGATCTATATTCAAAGGAAGAAAAGCTACAGGATTGTATGCTTTCCTAGGAAAAGCATTGCAACAACAACAGCGAGGACAATCATGTTCCAGCAAGTTAGATGATGACTCGGCATTATGCAAAACTGCCACGTGTGCCACTGGAGCGCCCGACCCAGGCGGACCCGGAGATTCAGGCGATTCTAAGGAAAAGAAGGGAGAGCCTAAGAAGGACAAGAAAATCCCCGATAACAGGGACGCAACGTCCAAAACAGAATCTCACATGCCGAAAGGCGGAAACAATCCCCAAGACAAGGAACAGGAGGAACAAAACCGGAAAGATGGAAAAACAATGCCGCCTCCGAGGAGCCCAGCTGACAAAGCCGGAAGGTATGATAACCCTCACAGGCGTGAGAGATTCCAAACTCCCTCGAGGAATAAAGAAAGGCCAAGGAGCAGGACTCCACCTAAATCCAAAGGGCACGATATCGGACGAAAATGTTGGAACGCGTAGAGATAAACAAAACTTTCTGCTACGCGGTACTTCCAAGATCTAGCCGAGGTAGAAGGCCACGAGTATTACCACTAGACGCGCAAGTGCGGATTATCGATGTAGTGCGTCGATGCAGTGCAGTCCCATGACCTGATCCAGTCGATCCAATCCCGCGAACGTCGAAGTGCTGATCGTACAACATCTCTGCCGGTATCCACACGTGCGAGGAGGAGCTCCGACGGCGGACTGCTAGGTCCGGTGCGACGGCTGGACTGAGTGGGGCTAGGGTTCCCAACGCATGGGAGTGGAGTAACGTGCCCGCTGGGTAACCTGCGCCCCTCTTTATATAGCGAGTGGTAGTGGGCTTCACAACGCTTGTGGCCCATTCCCTCTGTGAGTCCGAATCACAAACTCAGTCCATTTCCGGTTTTGGTCCAACCCGACCAATACACTTGCTCCCGCTCTTAAGTGTGCGACCCCGCAGGCTCATGGCGACTTGGACACGATTAGAGTCCAACTCTCAATCGATCAATCGGTAGTGGCTCCTAGCAGAACGTGCCGACTCCCAAGTTCCATAGAGTCATGACGACATACCTTCCAATGTGACTTTCATCTTAGTCCCTTTTGCCTCACGATATACCTTGTCGAACTATAGGCGAATTATCGTCATCCCTTAATAGCTCAACTCTCTTCTCGGTCCGTGATATATGATTCATCTGACTAACTCTTAGTCAATAGACCCAGTTAACACTTAACTGAGTCACACATGGCCATGCTTCTGGAATCGTATCACTAGAGAGGGCCCAGAGAATATCTCTCCATTCGGAGGGGCAAAATCCCATCTTGATTATCCACATCACGCAACTTGTTTTTCATTCGACCCGAACTCTGCCTTTATAACTTCCTTGTCACAGAACAGCGTTTGACAGAACCTAAGTCGGTGATCCACAACTCGGATTGTGCGACAACCTCAGGTCTAAGGATTACATTGATTAAGACATGCAAATGACGACTTACTCGTTGTATCTCAATATGGGTCAGTCGTCCGACTTGCTAAACTTTTTAGCCAAGTCTGTGAATGTTGGAATGACATCCCCATGCCCATGACAAGTGGAATCGAGTAATAATCCAACACTCACATTAGTCTAGGGTGTGTGTCCAGCACAACCTTGATGACCAAGGACACTTTAGTATGAACAACATGAATACATAGTTCCACAATCGAATCACATATTCAATGATATATATCAGATGTTCAAAACAAGGATGATTTAATAACTTTATGAATACATTGGGAATACATCATACATGATTGTCCTTAGGGCATATTCCCAATAGAAAAAGGGATAATTCTGAAAGAGCGCATTCACGCAACAATGGACCAGAACGAAGTAGATCATCTTGAGTTCATTTAGCCGGAAGATATTTTGTGCACGTCGATAGGGCGGAAAGAGACGATCTATACTTTGGACCTAAGTGTTTCACTGAGAGAATCCAAAGAATAAGTCTACATTATGTTTTTGCCAAGGTTGGTACAACTTATCAAAAGTATACCGGAAGTACAAACCCTGATACATGGCTGTCAGATTACTATACTACCGTCCAGATCAACAACGGGACAGACCTCAAGGCTATAAAATTCCTTCCCCTAATGTTGCTGCATGGAGCCAGAGATTGGATCAACGGGATTCCGTCAAGAACCAACGACAGCTGGGAAGACATGGCTAGAGTACCCACTCAGCATTTTTCGGGTACATATAAACGCCCTAAGAGCATTAACCAGCTAAACCGTTGCGTCCAATTCAAAGACGAGTCGTATGTCGACTTTATCTCGAGATGGACCGCAATGAAGAACAGTTGCTCAGGAGTAAGTGATGTACAAGCAATACATGCTTTCATCAACGGCCTAAAACCCGGCCTCGTACCGTTCATGGTTAGTTCGAAGGAGCACAAAGCTCTCGGATCTATGCTCACCACTGCCAATGAGCATGCATCAGCCGAAGATGATATCAGGTCAAGAGGTGGAAATATTGATGCTTTGGTTCATGCCAAAAAGACGTCTCGCTCTAATAAGAAGGCAACTCCTGAGGCATAGCCAAAATCCAAAGAAGTGAATTTAGCCTTTGGAAAGGATAATGGCAGCAGATGGAAAGAAAGAAACACAGAACCTATCTCCTACTCCAAGGAAGAGTGGGAAAAGATTAAGTCGGAAAAATGTGTCCACCATTCGCAATTTGGGAAGCCTACCAACACCAATGCGCAATGTCGTCTTAATAAGCATACGAAAGGCATTGCAGAATCCGGGAACAAGGGAAAGAATTCCAAGAGGAAATTCAATAAGCAAAAGCCAGAGTCCGCGAAAGCGGACAGCGAGTCTGATACTGATGAAAAAATCTAGGAACAGCAGCGAAAAGGCGAGCCCAAATTCCCGAGAGTTGAAGAAGAATGAAACTTAACATTTCTGGCAACTCCCTCAGCAAAACAGACAAAGTGAACACTTCGAGAAATCAATGCGTTGATACCTCCAACACCAAAATACTTGAAGTATTCGAATACGCCAATTACCTGGGATCAGTCAGATCATCTCGGAAATATCCCAGAACCTGGCACACATGCTTTGGTAGTAAGTCCTATTGTTGAAAACACTAGGCTCAAAAGAGTGCTGATGGATGGAGGATCCAGTATAAACATTTTGTACTTAAGTACATTGAAGCAGTTGCATCTCTCCGAGACTCAGCTCAAACACAGCAACGTGCGCTTCCACGACATTGTTCCGGGTAGGCAAGCACAGTCCCTAGGAGAAATTTCCCTAGATGTTACCTTTGGTAAGAGAGAACACTTCCGTCAGAAAAGATCTCATTTAAAGTAGTAACGTTCGAGATCGTGTATCACGCAATACTCGGACGTCCAGCTTTCGCCAAATTCATGGAAAGATCGTGTTACATCTACAAAAAGCTCATGATGCCAGGGACGAAAGGCGGAGTAATCACTATTTCTAGAGATTTCAAACTAGCGAACAAGCTAGAAAGAGGAAACACCATTTGCGCTGAACAAATAATAAGGAAAGAAAAGCTGAAGGCGCTAGCTAAGGAAGTATCGCTGACAGAAATGCCAACAGGAAAAGAAAGCCGGAAGTCGGCGGATAGCTTCAAAGCATCGGAGAATACAAAGCAGATCATCCTGGACCCCAAAGATCATGCAATTTTGTTGTTATGGGAATAGGAATGACTGACGCATAGGAAGGCGCGCTCGTCAAGTTCCTCCGTGAGAACTGGGATATTTTTGCCTGGTGTCCTGCGGACATACCGGGTGTACCCAGGGAACTTGCTGAGCACCAATTGAAAGTGATGCTAGGATCAAAACCCGTCAAGCAAGGTCCCCGTCATTTTGACGGAAGAAGAAGAAAGACTATTGGCAAGGAAATCATCTGCCTTTTGGTAGCTGACTTTATCCGGGAAGTAATACATATTGATTGGTCTGCGAACCCAGTATTAGTCCCGAAGAAGGATAGTATTATTCTTAGGATGTGTATAGATTACACGGGATTGAACAAATTGTGTCCAAAAGATAGGTTCGCGTTACCGCGGATCGATCAAATAATAGACGCCACTGCTGGCTCTAAGCTCTTATGCTTTTTGGACGCTTATTCCGGATACCATCAAATACGCATGAAAGAAGAGGACCAAATGAAAACCTCTTTCATAACACCCTACGGAACATACTATTACATAACCATGCCTTTTGGCCTGAAGAACGCGGGTGCAACATACCAGCATTGCATGTAAAGGTATTTGCATAGTCAAATTGGCAAAAACGTGCACGTTTACGTGGACGACATTGCCGTGGTTTCCAAGTAAAAGCGTACACTCCTTGAAGATCTACGAGAAACCTTTGAAAATTTGCGCACGTATAAAATGAAGTTGAATCCATTAAAGTGCGTATTCGGGGTTCCCTCAGGAAAGCTTTTGGGTTTTGTCGTTTCTCACAAAGGAATAGAAGTAAACCCGGAAAAGATCAAAGCAATCTTAAACATCAAAATACCTACATGCCTAAAAGATGTCCAAAGATTGATGGGTTCTGCAGCCGCCGTAAGCAGGTTTATAAGCCGGTTTGGAGACAAAGCTCTGCCATTATACGAATTGTTGAAGAAATTCGACAAATTTAAATGGACAGAAGAGGCGGACAAAGCATTAACCCATTTAAAAGAAACTTTGATGAAAGCTCCGGTTTTGGCATCCCCAAAAGACGAAGAACCCATGTTATTGTATCTTACAACAACTAACAGGGTTATCAGCGCAGTGGTAATTGTGGAAAGGCGCAAGGACGAACAAAGCATACCAGATCAATATCCGGTCTACTACGTCAGCGAGGTATTTTCTGAATCAAAACAAAGGTATCCACATTGTCAAAAACTGGCATATGGCGTTTTTTTCGCATCTCGGAAACTCCGCCATTATTTCAAAGGATATTCCATAACAGTGGTAAGCAATGCACCACTAGGGGATATCATCAACAATGCAGACACAACAGGTCGAGTTGCCAAATGGGGCATTGAACTGACTGCGTTCGACATTAAGTACCAACCCAGGACAACAATCAAATCCCAGGTTTTGGCATATTTTATCGCTGATTGGACAGATGCAATAGAAAACACACCAATGCCGGAGTTAGAATATTGGATTATGCATTTTGATGGATCCAAAATGAAAGAAGCCGCCGGAGCTGGTGTAGTGCTAAAATCTCCAAAAGGTGACATTATGGAGTATGTATTACAGATACACTTCAACGCCAGCAACAATGTGGCAGAATACGAAACATTGCTTCACGGCTTGCATATAGAAAAGGATATAGGAGTTAAGCGTATACTTTGCTATGGCGACTCGGATTTGGTACAACATCAGCTAAACCAAACATGGGATGCCAAAAGCCCCATCATGGCCGAATATCGGAGAACGGTGGACGAGTTTGCCATTTTCTTCCTAGGATTTGAAGTACTTCATATCAAAAGGGAAGAGAATTGGAACGTGGATGTTTTAGCCCACATGGGCTCGGAAAGGGTTAAAACTCTACCGCCTGGTGTGTTTGTCCAACATTTGCATGAACCATCCATAAAAGGCGGAGATGTCAACTATGCTCTAGTTTCCGAGTCAATAGAAGTTCTGCCCGTTAACCCGGATTGGACAATTCCATACTTAAATTTCTTAGTTGATCAGAAGTTCCCGGATGGAGCAGACAAAGTCTTGCAAAGGCAGATACAGTACCGATCCAAAGTATACAAGTAATCAATGGTTGCATGTATAAACGCAGTACTATCGGATTTTTTCAGCGATGTATTTCGCTAGAAGAAGGACGGGAAATTTTGCAAGAAATCCACGTAGTAGATTGCGGACATTATGCTCAATCAAAAAGCATAGTTAAAAAAGCATTCCGTGCAGGGTTTTTCTGGCTCACAGCCAAGACAGACGCAGAACACATAGTAAATACATGTGCCGGATGTCAGTATTATGCCAAGCAGACGAATATGCCAGCCCAAGCACTCAAAACTATCCCCATAGCATGGACATTTGCGGTCTGTGGGCTAGATATGATGGGACCATTCAAAATTGCAAGAGGCGGACTTACACATCTACTCGTTGCAGTAGATAAGTACACCAAGTGGGTGGAGGCGAAACCCATCAAAAAACTTGACGGTGTGACTGCCAGAAATTTCGTCATTGACATTGTCATTAGATACGACGTTCCACACAGCATAATCACGGATAACGGGATAAATTTCTCTATTGGAGAGTTGGCAAAATATTGCCGACAAACGGGTATTCACCTAGATCTTGCATCTGTGGCACACCCATAATCCAATGAATGAGTTGAGCGGATGAATAGTTCAATCCTGTAGGGAATACGCCCAAGACTGGAATCTCCTCTTCATAGAGCAGCTGGAGCATGGGTATAAGAATTACCCTATGTGCTTTGGAGTATTCGAACGAAGCCTAATAGATCAACATGGCAAATGCCGTTTTTCCTGGTTTATGATGCAGAAGCAGTGCTTCCCAAGGACATGCTCCATGATAGCTCAAGAGTGCTAGCATACAAAGACTCGGATGCCGAAAACGCATGACAAGATGCCATCGATCTCTTAGAAGAAGAACAAGAGCTTGTTCTACAAAGATCCGCCATTTATCAGCAAGGGTTACGACGTTATCATAGTCGGAAAATCAAACACCGTTCTTTCAAATAAGGTGACTTGGTGCTAAGATTGGTGCAGCAAAGGAAGCAAAAATTAGCCCCAGTTTGGGAGGGACCGTTTGTAATTAGCAAAGCTATGAAAAACGGATCATATTACCTTGTAGATATTCGAGATACGGAAGACGATCCCAAAAATCCGCATCGCAAAAGAAAGAGAAAGATAGATGTCGAACTGGTAGAGACAAAGAGACCCTGGAGCATCCATCAGTTACGTCCCTTCTACACTTAGTTCAGTTGCTATATAAACATTTTTGAGATCATGAAATAAAGTTGTCGGAATTCATGCATTTTTTGTTATATCTAATTTTTCTCATTCAAAGCATAATCCCGTCTTATCTATTTCCCAATGATCTTTCAAAATGCTTCAATGTTAACCCGAATTGTGCCTCAGTGCTCGGTGTTAAAAAACTGAATGCTTTCGCAGCCTAAAGAGGCTTAAGAAACCCAGATTGTGCCCGCGTGCGTGAGTTTCAAACTTTTTCAAAATTCCTTAGTTTTTCCTAAGTATTATTTTATTGTCTGTGTGTTGGGTCACTGGAATTAGTAAGTAAAAGTGCCTAAGTACAATCCATGATTCCGAGTTTCGACTGATCGATATGAACCCAGTCTCTCAGCGTGAATATTATATACTTTCGAGCCACTTCAAACACTAAGGAAAGTTAAAACACACAAACCGGAGAACTTAGCAGGAAAAGAAATCAAAAACCAGAAAAACTTGCAAAGATTCATATTTTTACTGCAAAAGGGGTGAATACTTGTTTATACAAAAGATAGATCGCATTAAAAATGATATTACATTCGAAGAATAGTAATGCTTTCTATGCCTTGGCGAACTGCGCAAGAATTGAAGGGAATATGCCCGAGAGGCAATAATAAAAAGGTTATTATCTTATTCCTTGTTTATGATGAATATTTATTTCTCATGCTAGAATTGTATTAACCGTAAACGTTGATACATGTGTGTTTAATAAACAAACAATGGTTCCTAGTAAAGTCTCTCTTTTAACTAGCTCGTTGATTAATAGATGATCAAGGTTTCCTGATCATGAACATTGGATGTTGTTAATAACGGGATCATGTCATTAGAAGAATGATGTGATGAACATATACCCAAAGTGAATATAGCAATGCGATCAAGTCATTCAGTTTACATTGTTATATCAAACATACGAAGTAACTTATTCCTTAGACCATGAGATCATGTCAATCACTAATACCGAAAGGGTGCTTTGATGTTATCAAATGTCACATCGTAACATGGTGACTATAAAGGTGGCGTTAGGTATTCGGAAAGTATTAGTTGAGGATCATGGATCAAGAGTGTGATTTGTCTATCCAAAATGACGGAGAGATATACTCTGGGCCCTCTCGGTGATATCACATCGACACCGCTTGCAAGCACGTGATATGATCACAAGGATATTATATCATGGGAACGAGAAAAGAGTACTTGTCGGTAACGAGATTGAAACAAGGTATGGTTGATACCAATGATCGAATCTCGGACAAGTAAAATATCGCGAGACAAAGGGAAATAGTCACGACGTTGATGGTTCACACGATCACGAGAGTCATCGTTGAATATATATGAGTCATCACGGATCTCCAGATCCCGTTGTTGATTATTGATCGGAGTGGATTCTCGATCATGTCTATCTTATTCACAAACCGTAGGGTGACACACTTAAGGTTCGATGACGCGTTTGAGAGGATACGGAATATCGAAGAATATTTTGGGCAGCACCGAAATTATTTCGGGGAAAATTGAAATAGTTCAAGTTGTTTTTCGTCGAATGGTTGTTAATAGAATTAAAAAATGATTCGAGGTGCTATATGAAAAAGTTTGTTAATAGAATTAAAAAATGCTGAAATAAAAAAATAAAAATATTTTATTTGTTTATTAAAGAAAAACTCTTGGATTTTCTAAGTGGAGTTTTAAGGGAAAATGAGTGGATGTGAGTGGGGCTTCCACTCACATGAAGAGGGAAGAGGGGGGGCACCACCATGGCTGGACGCACCTTCTCTTGGGCTGCCTCCCCTCCCCTATAAAAGGAGGGTGAGAGCTCCTCTTCTCAGACACACTTGCCCACCTCATTTCCTCTCCACCCGCTGCTCCATTCCATGGTCTCCGGCTTGGCGAAGCCCTGACCGTGGGATTCTTCACCACCACCACGCCGTCGTGCTGCTGGAGTTCTGAGGGATCCTCTACTTCCGTGCCCTGCTAGATCGAGGGAACGGAGGTCGTCATGAACCGTACGTGTGAACGATCACGGAGGCACCGCCGGATTGCTGTGCACATCTTCTCGCTATCGGGATCGGTGTGAGTATGACTACGCCAACAACGAGATTTGATATCGTAACGCTTTGTGTCTTCGAGGGTATGTGTTCTCCTTAACCCTCTTGTTGCCCGTTGCACTTCGTCTCCTAGATTAGATCTTCGCCTTTCGGGTGTCTCTCGCATAGGATTTTTTTTTGTTTTCTATGCAACGACCCCTTCAGTGGTATAAGAGACGGATCTATGCGTAGATGTTTTGTACGGGTAGAACACATAGGTGTATGTGGGCGTTGATGATCATGTTATTACCTCCTTGATTATTTTATGATCTTAGTGTCATAGTGGGATGAAGCGGCCCGG
Organism: Alopecurus myosuroides; assembly: GCA_028641055.1. Taxonomy (NCBI): domain Eukaryota; kingdom Viridiplantae; phylum Streptophyta; class Magnoliopsida; order Poales; family Poaceae; genus Alopecurus; species Alopecurus myosuroides. The sequence continues at coordinate 146,919,321 of CM054060.1, forward strand.
ACTAACCTTACATGTCCACGTACATGAGACTTGTTCCACAACTGACATGAAACTTGTATGTCATAAGTGGCTTGCAGGTGTCTGTTTCTCCTACTATAGTTAAGATCTAATCTACAAAGGGTTGTTAAAAATGTGTTTATCAACGTTGTGGTTGATGTTCGTAGGTATGAACGGTTCTATCCTCGAAAGCCCTAAGCCACGTAAAATATGCAAAAATAAATTAGAAGCGTCTAACTAGTTTTTGCTGGGTATGTGAATTGATATGGTCAATGTTACAAATTTGATTATGAGATGATCTCTTTTTTAAATTATTGATATACCGGAAGGTATCCATATGGTTGTCTTATTATTGACGGACAATCAAGATTGGGGTGCCATGGTACTTGGTACCACGCCGGTGGAATGATGGAGATCATACCATGATGCACATGATGGAGATCAAGTGCAAGAAGGACCATATCATATCACGTTATCCTTTCATGTGATGTCTGTGATATTAATCCTTTTTATGCATCTTGTTTTGCTTATATAGCAACAATAGCATTATAATATGACCCCTCTCACTTAATATCAAGATAATAATGTGTTCTTCCTTAAGTATGCACCGTTAAGAAAGTTCGTCGTTTCGAGACACCACGTGATGATCGGGTGTGACAGACTCAACGTTTGCATACAACAGGTGTTTTCAAGCCTAGCATGTATAGACATGACCTTGAAACACACGCAATACTACAATTCTACTTGGCGAGCCTAGCATGTACATACATGGCCTCGGAACACGTAACCGAAAGGTAAATCATGAGTCATATTGATAATATGATGAACATGTCGATGTTCTCCTTTGAAGCTACATCATCTCACGTGATGATCGGTTTTGGTGTAGTGAATTTGGTTCATGTAATCACTACAGACGACTAAGAGGGATGTTGTTTTTGAGTGGGAGTTCATGGTATAATTTTTGAATTAACTTGAACTTATTTATCATGAACAACCAATCAAAGTGAATTTGCACAAATTTTAGTATTCATTGGCATCCATATAACTACCTTACACTTAGATTGTTAATTGAGATATAACTGTTATGATCTGGTAAAAATCATTTAAGATTGGTACCGTATTAGTGAAATTTAAAATTGATTCCTATTGTAGATTTTTGGTATTTCCTACCTAGCTCCATATGGTTAATTATTGATTGATCTAGAGAGCAAATAATTCCTACTTAGAATCTAGAGTCATGGTTGCTTCCGTATTACTTTGTCTTCAAAAGAATGTTTTGTTGATCAAGGTGATTTTGGAACTGAAAAGAGTTGTTTTCAGAAACAATCAAGTGAAAGATATATTGATATCTAGAAACTTATTTGCAGCAACATGACTGCGTATAATTTAGCGTGACAATGTATGCTTATATTATTTGAATATATGCAATGATTGAATATGCTAGGCGTTTGAATATTCCAAGAAATTGGGCGCTAAACGTTATCCTCTAAATTCCTTCCTTCGAGCTATAGTAGCTTAATCATAAAATTGTTATGACGGGATGGATTAAAAGTATGGGTAAAGTCGTTTACCTTACTTGGAGATTGCTAAGAGTGGAATCTAGAAGAATACTATTAATATGGTGATATTAGTAGAACAATCAAACTCAAAGTATGACTCAATGGGTGATAGTATATGACTAACACGCCAAAGAAATTGAGCTAGTACGACTAGCATTGTTTGATGTTGAATGATTATTCTGTAAAGAAAAAGGAATATTGAAAATAGAATTACAAAAAGATATATGACAGAAAAGAAGATAACTGGAAAAGTCCAGCTCAGGAGTATATGCTTGATATACAAGTTATATATGTATTACTAGTTAACAAAGTATTTTTGGATATTTTGATACCACATTGGTTGGTATGAGTTGTCATACAAAGCAACGCAATGCAAGAAATAAAAGGGCCTAAAAGGAACTAGTAATAGATGTGGAATCGATTATGACAAGAACAGTAATAAAGTGTTATTGTGTTCATTGTCGTATCGAACCAAACATTCAAGATTTATTTTAAGAACTTAATAAGTTGTTATTTTGTTCTGGTCTTTTTTGAGAACAAATGAGATTGTTCAAACTATGACCATATTCCATAATTGATGGATATGTTAATATAAATCATGTTGGTAAAGGAAACATCTATAAAAATAAATGCTAAACGTTGCAAGACGTAAAACAGTTTCACTTAAATTGTGACACCACCATTTTAGTTCATATCAGAAAGGAAAACATGAAGGAACTCCATGTTGATGGACTTCCGGAGTCATTTTGTTTTGAATAAATTGACGCTTGTGAGACCTCTTCCAAAAGATGGCTAGAATCCCGTTCACAGGCCAAGCTAGAATGGACGACTAATTTAGTGGAGATTATATATATTGATGTATATAGTCCATTATGTGTAGTCATGTATGGTGAATTAATTTTTTCCTTCATAAAATTATGTCGATGATTTGAGTAGATATGTGAGTATATCTATTTAAAGAGAACGGAGTTTGACATTTTGAATTGGTTCAAAAGGTTGTTAATATGAAGTAAAAATCAATGTAACAAGATAATCAAGTATTTATGATTGGATCATAAAGGATAAAGTTTGAGTTACAAGTTTAGCAAAACATCTGATAAGTTGCAGAATTGTTCTACAACTTATATTACTCGAATTACCCAACATTAGTTTGGAGTGTTCGAGAGACAAAATCAAACCTTGTTTGAAATGGTAAGATTAATAAAATTTCCATTATAATTTTTTAGTTTATACATTAAGGACAACCGCTTTTACACTGAAAAGAGCACCATCATGATCTGTTGAAATTGACACCATATAAGATATGGTTTGGGTAGTGACCCGAATTGTCATTTTCTTAAGTTTTGGTATGCATAGCATGTGTAAAATATTTACAACCAAAATAGGATAAATATATGTTTATAAGGTTATCCCAAATTAAACATAGGGTATTTCTCCTATCACCGAACCAAAAGACAAATGTTGTTTGTCAGAAAGGATTGATTTCTTGAGAAAGTAGTTCTTGCGAAACAAGTGAGTGGGAGCACAGTACAAACTCAACGAGATTAGAGAATCTTCGTTATCATGTCAAGAGTTGCGCAACACAGGAAGTTGTTCCCGGGTTTGCTATTTTGACAAAGTAGAAGACACTACATGTGTTGTAGATACTTCGGATGAGTTTGCGTACTGAACCACAAAAGTCCTAAAACTTTGTACTTAGACCTACTTGTGGTTTAATTGTAAAGTATTGTTTTGACAACAAAAGGACCTGGACCTTATAAAGGAAGCAAATGATGGGCCCTGACTTCGTAAAATTGACTATGAGTCATTATATCCGCCATAGTATCCTTGTATGAATATCAAGTATGTGACTTGGTAGTCCTTTCGATAGGCTTGATGCCTAACGATAGCAAAAGGGCCTATATAGCAACAAAGACATGTATTTTTAATCCTTTGAAAGTCGTACTTATCGAAAAGTTGTTTTCGACGAAGTTCAAAGAGTTGACTACTACAAGATTTTGATCTTCCGTAGTGATGCTTAGTCTTTGTGGATAGTTCTAGCAAAGTTACATATTATGATATGGATATTGAATAACAAAACCAACTCTCCTCTCGAGGAAGTTTGATCAAGGATGTGTACTTGACGTAGTCTAAGAGTTTTATAAAATTCAAAAGGTTGCTAGAAAGTTATGCACACTTCAATGGTTGAATAGAGCATAACGAAGTTGAAATCTTTACCTTAATGAAGTTATCAAAAGAGTTTTATTCCATCATGAACGATAAAGATTCTTGTAGAGTTACAAGAAATTAAGTGGGAGCGCTATGACATATTTCCAATACATTATGTAGATGACATATGGTTGATTGGAAAATATGTATTTTAAATTAACACGGTTAAGATTTTCTTATTGATGAAAGGCTTAGAAGATATTGGGCACCGATATCTTCAATAGATGGATTGAAGCGCCTCGTATGATTGAAGCCAAATTACATAGATAACATATTGAAGTAAGTCAATATCGAAATGACAAGAAAGAGTTCTTGTCACATGGAAAATAATTGAGCAAGATTCAAGTGTTTTGACACATGATGAGCATCATTGAAATTGAGATTTCTAAGTCATGTCTCCATGCTATGTACACAACAAAATGATTCCTATGCTATACGAATGTTATAGCAGCATAATTCATATGATGATTAGACAACAGTGGGAGAGATCCTTATGTAATTTTAGAAATGCTAAGGATATGTTTTCCTATGTAGTAATAACAGAATATTAGTTGTAATATGTTACACTAATAGTCTTGTCATTTATTCAAGTAATTTTATCTCAATTAAAATATGTGATGAAGGGTAGCACAATAGGCTGGAAGAAAGTTCCATGCTGGATTTGAAAGAGTTTCAAAACTAAAATATTATGACAGATACTACAACAAAGGCTAAAGTATATCGTTGTGTTGACAACTGATAATAAGCGTATTTTGTGTCAAGGAGTTCTTTATTGAACTTAGTGAATTTCCAAGAATGCTGACACAATGAAGCTACATTTTCACAATGTTAGTAACATTAGTTTAAGCTGAGGAATTAAGGTATCACCGGAACTTGGTGAATTTCCAAGAATGCTAACACTATGAAGCTATATTTCCTCAATGTTAGTGACATCGGTTTAAGCTGAGGAATTAAGGTTTTACCGATTGAACATATATATACAAAGTTATCTCATTAGAGAATGAGTGATGCATGTAGACGCAAAGAACATGCAAATACAATAGGACCTGAACAGTTCAGATCTTTTTGATGATGTTTACCACATGCGAAGCATGGTAATAACACTGGAACGCCATATGTGTTAAGTGCTTACAGACTAGATTATTGACTCTAGTGCAAGTAGGAGACTGAAGGGAATATGCCCGAGAGGCAATAATAAAATGGTTATTATCTTATTTCCTGTTTATGATGAATGTTTATTTATTATTCTAGAATTGTATTAACCAGAAACGTTGATACATGTGTGTTTAATAAACAAACAATGGTTCCTAGTAAAACCTCTCTTCTTTAACTAGCTCGTTGATTAATAGATGATCAAGGTTTCCTAATCATGAACATTGGATGTTGTTAATAACGGGATCATGTCATTATAAGAATGATGTGATGAACATATACCACAAGTGAATATAGCAATGCGATCAAGTCATTAAGTTTACATTGTTATATCAAACATACGAAGTAACTTATTCCATAGACCATGAGATCATGTCAATCGCTGATACCAGAAGGGTGCTTTGATGTTATCAAACGTCACATCATAACAGGGTGACTATAAAGGTGCCGTTAGGTATTCGGAAAGTATTAGTTGAGGATCATGGATCAAGAGTGGGATTTTTTCATCCAAAATGACGGAGAGATATACTCTGGGCCCTCTCGGTGATATCACATCGACACCGCTTGCAAGCACGTGATATGATCACAAGGATGTTATATCATGGGAACGAGAAAAGAGTACTTGTCGGTAACGAGATTGAAACAAGGTATGGTTGATACCAATGATCGAATCTCGGACAAGTAAAATATCGCGAGACAAAGGGAAATAGTCACGACGTTGATGGTTCACACGATCACGAGAGTCATCGTTGAATATATAGGAGTCATCACGGATCTCCAGATCCCGCTGTTGATTATTGATCAGAGAGGAGTCTCGATCATGTCTATCTTATTCAGGAACCATAGGGTGACACACTTAAGGTTCGATGACGCGTTTGAGAGGATACGGAATATCGAAGAATATTTTGGGCAGCACCGAAATTGTTTCGGGGAAAATTGAAATAGTTCAAGGGGTTTTTCGTCGAATGGTTGTTAATAGAATTAACAAATGATTCTGCAAAAGTTTGTTAATAGAATTAACAAATGCTGAAATAAAGAAATAAAAATGTTCTATTTATTTATTAAAGAAAAACTCTTGGATCATGATGGAAATTTGATGAGTGACTCTACAACACATCCTATAATAAAATATCATGGTGGAAATTTACTTACAGCTTGAGTGACTCTACAACACATCCTATAATAAAATAAGAAGCTATGCATAATAGTGAATGAAAATAAAAAGGATGATGAGTCTACTCCGTTTGTTCATCTTGTCATTGTAACATGGGCTTGTTTCCATGTCATGGGGCAAGAGGTACCTCTTTGCGGTTCTCTATGATGTCATTAATACTTATTATGATTGTACAAAGCTTATTAGGAATCTTAAGTTGAGTAATCATGGAGTAGGTTTTCACACTCACGGGTCATGAGGCTTTCAACCACCTTGTCATTCTCATTACTTCAATACTCACAATTTTAAGATGCTAGTGATAAAGGGGCAATGAGATTCCTAGATCAATGGATACCACATTTCAATTAGTAATTTTAGTTGAATAATTTAGAGGCTAAATAAGACTTGATCATGTTTTACCTCTACTCAATTTTCTCCAAAGTGTCCACCATATTTTCTATTTTCCATTATGCTATTCTTTGACCAATATAGGATTTTATTTTTCATTTTGTGTATGCATTTGGTCCATAGTGCTTTTATTTCATTATACACTTTGTGAACTTTCATGAAGCATCTTTGCTTGCATATTTGATATTTCTTATAACATGAATTGTATGTTGCTACTCATCTACATTATGAATCATTTGATTATATGTAGCATGAATAATCTTCTTTGATATTCCATGATTGTTTTAAAATGCAAAGTCCATGTTAGTTTTATCACCTTCATACTCGAGGACGAGTATGGGTTAAGCTTGGGGATGTTGATGCATGTAAAATGCATAGATGAACTTTGCATGTTATTACTTGTTTTTCCTACATATTAGCAACTTATATTCATGCCTTATAATGATTTGGGGGATTTTCTGAACAATCCCCCTTCTTTTGGTTCTAACCCTGTTTTTCCAGAAAACGTACTTTTTAGTGTTTCAGACTTTCCGGGAGCTCCGGGACTCCAAAAAGGGCAAGGACAAAGAGCACGGTTCAGAATTTTTGAGACGAAGACCATGGGCTAAAGTAGAGGGCCAAAAGGCCAACCAGGTGGAAAATAGGACCCTCCACGCGGCCAGATTCCTTGGCCGCGTGTGGGGCCCCCTTTTTGCCCCCGTGGCTCCGATGCCGTCGATCTTTCTTCTCCCGAGTGTCTCGTGACCTAAAAACGACTATATAAAGGGTCCCCTGGCCTTTTCGAGAAGGAGGCGGCGCCGAGAGACGAAACCACGAAACAGAGAGACAGAAGGCTGCCGCCGGAGAAGATCGGAGGGGGGAAACGCCGTCGGGATCACCCCCGGAGGGCTCCACCCCCCTCCGGCGTGTTCATCATCAACATCTACAGCAAGATCAGCTCCATCTCTCCACTGTAATCTCTTGGCAAACACGATGTATGATGCAATACTATATTCCCTTGATGTATTGTGTCTCCCCGTCTATGTTTGAGTAGTGAATTGTTCTTGGCAATGGTGAAATAGTTCGTTGATTGGTTGCATACAAGTTTGTTATCTTCTATGATTGTCTTTATGTACAATATATGAGTGCACGCATATGTTGGGGAATGCATGTAAGGTGATCACCGGTAGCATAATGGAGTGGTGGTGACTTGGGAGTGACAGTAACCTGAGACCGAGCCACAAAGTTAAGTTATTGGGGGATATATATAGGGGACCTTAGAACGTAAGGCTATGGTGGGACTTTATGTCTTAATCAATCTTGTGCAGTCATTTACTTGGCCACATGATCCATCATAAGGGGTTGTAGATCATTTACTTGACTATTGACTATACCTATTCATGGCTCCTTCCTATAAGAAACAACTAAGACTAAAACATGTGCTTCACTAATTGTGACACCCACACGACCGAAACACCTATTGCTAGAACACTTGCTCCCTTGAGATACTTGAGATATTTGTTGCTTGCTACTTGTGAAACTTGCTTAGAAACTTGCTTTAGAAACTTGCTCTAGGATTACTTGCATTTTAAACTTGCTTTACTAATTACTAGACAAACCACACTCCACGTCACTTGCTTTTAATTAGTTAGTTCCTTTTAGTCAAACTTATTGCTTTGCATAAACAGCCATATAAGAGGGTTATAGGGCTTTAGAGAATAGATAGCTTACCTTCAGCTCCTCGTGGGTTCGACACTCAAATACATATCGAAAGGTACTACAATTGATCTCCTGCACTTGGGAGTCATCACGCTGTCGTTGGGGTTCTCCGGAGTTGCCGGAATTTCTTCCCCCGTGTAGAACGTTGAGATCGACACCATCTGAGCTATCTTGGTGGCATGCCCCTTGAAAAAGTAAAAAATATCTCCTCTCTGTGCTTCAGTGTATCCTTGAGAGATACCAGTAGCGACACGCCAGGACTTCACGGTGGTATAATGCATACGCATCAGCCCAAGGGCCATGCGCACACCACCGCGAGCAGGAGAGAGAAACCAGGACTCCTTCTGGTTCGCCACCTCTTCTATTGCCTCGGTAAGTTTGCTAACCTCCGAGAAATCTTCAGCTTTGTCAGGAATGTACTTGTTCACAAGTAGCATCCCCGCATTCTTGATGTCAGCGAAGATCTTCCCGAAAGCCCGGATTCTATCAATCCGGGTAAGCAACGGATTCCCTTCTGTTGGAAAAAACCAAGAATGGTTAGGAAAGCACAGAAGGAAAAAAATAAGGCGTGCTATCAAAGTACAAGAAAAACCTTGGTAAAAGAACAAAAACTTACCCAGGATTTTATCCATCTCAACGCCTTCTTCAAGGCGTTTGCCGAGGGTGTTCTCCAAATCCCGGATGGTCACTTTACCCTTCTCTGCCTGGGAGGAAGCTTTGGACTCGGCAATGACAATAGCCAGTTGGCTAGCCTCCAGATCCTTCTGAAGCTCTACCGTCATGTTGTAAAGCTCTGAATTTTCCTTTCGGGGGTTCTCGGCATTGCCAGCATCTTCAGCCATTTGTTTGGCTTTAGCCAAAGAAGCTGAAAAGAGTAGAAAATGAAGAGATCAATACTCGGAAAAAGACTTAGAAAAAACAGCAGTACAAATGAAAAATACTTAGAAAAAACAGTAGTACAAATGAACCGAGGCCAACTCCGAGTATTGATCATCAAGAATACTAAGGAGAGTTTTATCCTCCTTGTTCTTGATGGTAAGCTTGTTGAAAACTTCCATGTTTATGGTTTCGGCAGTTTTCTAAAACATGGACAATGGAAAAGTCGCTTACGTCACAAAATAAGCAGGCATAAGAGAAAAGCATTAAGTCAAAAGGAATACATTTTTCTTAATGCTTGGGGGCTAGATGTATTTACCTGGCTCATTTTCTGCAAGCTTGCAAGATACTCGGAAAATTCCTTAGCATACTCTGCAAAGGTAATTCCGACATGGCAAAGGCCGTCTTGTATGACCTAGCGAGGCAAGAACACACAATTATTCCTAACAATAAGTCCGCCTTGCAGCCAAGGACGGATTAAGGGAGCACGAGCAGAGTGTTTTTTCGCCCACAGATGAATATATCCGTGTTTGTCAAAATAGTCTTCTTGCTTTACCTTGAACTCGCTGTCAACATTGGGGATGGGCTCTTCCTTCGGGATGTTCGAAGGCCCACTCTCATCCGGCACCGCCCTTTCCCTCGCATCCGAGTCAGATGCAATGGCTCGCTGGACTGCAAGGGATGTACTCCTTCCCGGGCAGCCTAGTTCTCCATCCCAGCCACTGTTGGAGTGTCTGGCGCAGCTGCGGGAGACGGCTTTGCTCCTCTTTGAGCAACAACCTTGTGCTTCTTTCGGCCTTTCCCCTTCAAAGTTGTAGGGGCAAGGCTAGAAAGTAAAATAAAAGGAAATCCGAGAAATGAGATTCCAAGAAACAAAAAACATGCAATTAAAAGCATAAAAATGGAAAAACCCAGGTTTTTACGTGGAAGTAGCAACGGCAACGCCGTCAAGGTCGATGACATCCTGGGTGGCGGATGGCTTCTTGCGCCTCCGCCCTGCGGATTGGAATTTGGCGCGAAGTGCATCCAACTCCTCGTCGGTAGAAAGTTCAACGTCAGGAAGTTCAAGAAGCTGATAAAATAAGCGAAGTCCGGGCTAGTATCGAATAACATCCGAGAAAAAAAAAACAAGGATCCGAGAAATGTATCAAAGAGAAAACTATACCTTTGGAACATGGTCCTTGGCGTGGTACATTGGCCGACTCTCCTTGTATTGGTCACGAGTCGAAACCAGCTGATTCACGCGCTTCTTGAAGTCCTTCTTGGACAGCGCGCTCTTCGTTGCCCTCATCGTGTCGTCGAGGCCGTGTATTCAGACATTAGCCTTCACGATATGCTAGGGGCTTGATCCGCCTTCCGCACCAGCAAAGGATTGTATCCATGCCGGTCAGCGGAGGAGTGGCGGAGACGAGTTTGGCAATTCGTCTCTTGATCCTCATCAGGTCCGGAGGCAGAACCTCGACCGCGTCCACCGCTCAATTGTCTTGGGGAGTGGCCGAAGAATTGATGAAAGGTGGAATGCCCATTTCCTTTCCAAGAAACGGTACATACGCATGGTAAAAGGACGAGCCCGTCCAAAAACTTGACGGACTCGGGAGTCTTGATCTTGGGGAACCAATCCTCCATAAACCTACGGAGGGTGAAGGTAATGGTTCCGCAAGTCGGATGGGCGCCCTCAGAAGGGTTGCGTTTAACCCCGAAATAGTACTGCCAGAAATCCAGGTGGGTTTCTATCCCTAGGTAACCCTCGAAAAGGGCCTGGAAGCCGGCTAATTAAAGAATGGAGTTTGGTGGTAGGTTGTGTGGCTGGATCCTATAGTGATCTAGATTTCAAGGAAAAAGGCGAAAGGCGGGACTCCCATACCTCGATTGATATGAGAGGCTAGGAGAACCCGCTCGCCGGGTTGCGGAGACGGATCGGTGTCGTCCTCGTTCACCCGCCACTTTCCCTTCACCACGAACCCTTCTTTCTCCAATGCCGGGAGAAGGGAAGGAACCACATTGGAGTGGCTCCAATTCCCGGCATTCTCCTCTCCTTCGTCTTCACCTCCGAAAGTGGCGGAGGCGGTGATGTCCTCGCCTCCGTGAGTAGCATCTTCCTCCACGGGCTCGGAGAAAGGAGGCGGATGAGGAGCCATGGATGTTGATGGCGGCGTGTTCCCGGCTACGGGAGGCAGATCCCTGCGGGAAAGCTTGCTGGAGGCCCCCTCTAGCGCGTTCGTGGCGGTGCGAGCCGGGGAGTCGAGTAGGGGGTCTAGATCGTTGATTATATCCTCGATGTCCACGGCGGCGCTCGCCAAGTCGGAGGCGTGGGGGGAATCTCCGGTTGCCATTTTCTGGCGGTGCAGTCGCGAACTAATTCCTCCGATGATCTTTCTGGGGAGAAGCTCGGGGCTTGATCTCTGCGTGCTCTCGAACTTCGGCTCTAGGCGCTGAGGTTCTGTGTGCTCGAGGAAGAAGAAGAAGCGGAAGAGAATTCGGAGCACCCGAGACGGCTATTTATAGCGAGACGCGCGAAGATTAGCTCCAACGGCTATTTTAGCCGTTGGATGAACGACGCGTGTTACGCCCAAAATTTCCGGGAAATGAGGGGGACGGGGTGATAATTGCTATCTCCTCGTTTCCCGCCAGAGAATCTGTCATAGGACACATTTCAGGGTTTTGACCGAACCCAAACGTCCGTGACATCAGCAGGATTTCATCGCTGATGTCACGAGGTTCCTTCTCCGCGAAGGTTCATGGAAGAAAAGCCGAACTTTGGTAAAATCCGAGTTATGGGTTAAGAGATTTTTTGTGAAAGAAGAATCAAGAAAAAACACCGACATTTCTCAGAAAGAGTGCTAATAGACAAAGAGCGGCAGAATGAAGTCTTAGTCCTTCTTGGGGGCTATTGTCGGATATATACCGATTAGGGGTATGTCCGGCATTGGCCTAAGAGCCGGATTACCAGGGTGGCCTGTTGGTAATGGATCATAGTCCATTGGGTGGCCCAGTAAGCTGATGCGCAGGAAGACGGATTCTAGAAGAACCCGGACCACGGACCAAAGTGGTGCGTCTTGGAGGAGAAGACGAATTCCTTACTTTCCAAGTTAGAAACTTTTCGTAGTCTTCTAGGTTTCCTTTCTGTAAGCCCTAATTTGGCTATCTATATAAAGCCAGACGGGAGCAACGGACAAAAGAGAGAACAATTAGCTAGAAGCCAACTCGCCGAGAAGTTGATCCTCGCTGAGTTAGCAAAACCATACTCACATTGTACTTTGTATTCTTCAGGCTTCAGCCCTGATTTAGTGAGATTGCAGGAGTAGGAACACCGCCTAGTTTCGTCGTACTGAACCTGGGTAAACTGGGTGTTCTCGTTTGTCGTATTACCATGTCCCCCTGCGGTTCTACCAGTAGGCTCATGGCACCCCGTCTATGAACTCTACTACGATGTCTCGACACCTGACAAGTTCTAGGAGCAAGGCACGTATAGTAGAACACGCACAAATAACATAGATGAACTCATTAGACTAATTATCTCATTTAGATCAAGCACATGGCTACAAGGTTAGGTCCCATCCCATAGCCTTAGAGGGATTACTCACACATTGCGATCATATCAGCAATATAAAACATTGAAACAAAATTAGTACTTGGATTGAATAGATTAATAGTTCTTACAATGTTGCCAATCGCGATGGGATCTAGATTATAATGTAGAAGTATGGCTATGACTATGGTTGTGGTGGAGATGATGCGGTAGATATGCGGTAGCACTTCGTGGTCCTGCGGGGAGAAGACATCGGTGGCAGCGGTGAAGAGGTAATGGTGTGCGTCTCTTCTCCGGGGGCCGTTTCTTCTCCTTATATGGGGTTCCAGCGAATGAACTAGGGTTACGAAGGACTTCCTTCGCGAATTGGCTATGGGTCCTTTGACGACTTTTGGTCAGTTTGACCTGACGAATCTTTCTGACATCGGTATGGCGGGCGGTACGATTGGTCATGACCGTAGCTGTATCATTAAGTTTGACGTGCGGGAAGCCTTCAATGATTTTCTAATCATTATATTTTTCCTTTCTTTTTGCCCTGATTTCCCTTGATCTCATGTCCAATATCTGCAATAAAAATAACGACGTGGAGATTTGCAAATAAATTACACATTACTGATTTTTTGCAGGTCTAGAGTGATATCTCTATCATTTTCATGACAAAGATACGGTTTAAACATAGATGAAGATGTGTCATTTTTGGACGCATCACCCATTATATTTTTTCTTTGTGTTTCCATATGTGGTTAAGTATCTTTCCATGGGCTTGCATCAAAATGAATATTTCCTATAGCCCATGAGTGGATGGCATCAAGTGTTGATCGTCATCAACATTTAGAAATGCAAGTTCAAGATGAGTATCTCGAAGATCACATCCTTTAAGATTGTGTCCATTTTGGTTTCATGGACATGTGCAGATATTCTTAAAAATCCTTAAGACATTGTCTCATCCATAATAACTGTGAGCAATAACTTGCGGCGGCAATGTACGCGACTTCAGTGGAAGAGGTGGCAACAAAATTGTGTTTCTTTGAAGACCAACACACAAGTGACCTACCAAGAAATTGGAAAACACCCGCATTTGATTTTCTATCCACTCTGTCTCCTCCCCAATCCGCATCCGAATACCCTATAAGATCAAAACTTGTACCCGAGGGGTACCATAGGCCATGAGTAGGAGTATTAACCAAGTACCTTAGAATTCCTTTAACCGCTATCATATGAATTTCCGTAGGGTTATATTGAAATATTGCAAACAAACCCACACTAAACATGATATCCGGTCTAGATGCACAAAGATAAAGCAAAGAACCAGAGCGATACAATTTTTTTAATCTACTTGTATACCTTTGAGATCAAATTTAAGACCCGCATTTGTCTTCATTGTAAACTATAATGGATTAAAATTTGCCATATAAATTTTTTTAAACATGTATTGGATATTTTTTTCTTGTATAATGAAGGTTCCTTCATAATATTGCTTGATTTCAAACCTAAGGAAGAATTTCAATTCGCCCATCATTGACATCTCAAATTCACTAGTCATTAGATTAGAAATTGATCTAAAGAACTCATTAGTAGGCCCAAATATAATATCATCAACATATACTTGGCAAACAAATAATTCTCTATCTACTATCTTGGTAAATAGAGTGGGATAAATTACACCAAGTTTAAAGCCACGATCTACTAGGCACTCTTTTAAATGATCATACCAAGCACGTGGAGATTTGTTGAGGCCATACAAAGCCTTGTGGAGTAAATAACCATGGTTAGGGAACTTGGCGTGCTTGAATCCGAGAGATTATTTAACATACACCAATTCATTTAGTGGACCATTTAGAAATACACTTTTAACATCCATTTTATGAAAGATAAAATTATGACTAGATGAAAATGCAAGTAAGATACGAGTGGATTCAAGTATAGCTACGAGAGCGAAAGTTTCACCCTAGTCAAGTCCTTCAACTTGAGAGAATCCTTGAGAAACCAGATGAGGTTTTTTTGCGTATGACTTTCCTATGATAATATTGCTTGTTCTTGAAAACCGATTAAGTGCCAAACTTACCAAAACGATAAAGATTAATCAACGACGTGTGATGAACATAACTAGAAGAAACCTCCTGTGTGTCCTCAGGAATGTTGTAGCCATTATAAGAAGTACAACCGGCTTGTCCTTTGTGCTAAAAAGGATTGGGCCACTTGCAACAACTGTTTATTTTCTTTGTTATTTACTTGTCATCACTTTGTTACTATTACAAAAATCCCTAAACAATTTTTCTCTAGTGTTTATAGTGAAACTTTGCTCGAAACTATTTATCAATACCTTTTGTTCCTCGTTGGGTTAGACTGTCACACCCCAATTTTAGCACACATGTATCACATAAGGGAATCCAATTTTTAGAGCCAACAAAAACTTTTATGGCCCTTGTGTAATCCATTATGATGTATTGAGCTATGACTATCTATGCATGCAAGTATTTTGATTTAAAACCCAATCACTTGTTTCTGATGTTTTTGGTCACTTATGAATTATTTATTTTTTATAATCCTTGCTACCCTAATTCAAAACCCATGTGGCAATGTTGAGAACAACTTATTTTTGAATATTGAATCAAGTGGAGTCAAGAAAAACAAATTAACAAAAGTGAAAACAAAAGTTTTTCTAATAAAAACAAACTTTGAAAAACAAGTCAAGTAGGGGTTTTGCACCCTTGTTATTCATATGATAGGAATTCACATTTTGTGTTTTCAAGGCATGAATGTGATCTTGGATATATGAACTACATTTTGGATAACCTAGTTTGGAAAATGGAATCACAGAAACAATATTTGGCTTGAAGGTTTTGTGCTAATAAATAAGGCAGAAATGCGGAAGTTTGGAAAACAGTGAAAAATTCCAATTAGCACTTTCCCACCTTGTTTTCACCAAGCATTTGAAATTCAAATTTAAATTCTTTTGCTGTTTTGAAAAGTACTAAAGTTGCTTAACAGAACCATGCTTGGAAAATAAAGTTTAGAGAATATTTAAGGCCTGAAAATAAATCCAACATTCAGCTAATCTCTCTAAAACTTCCAACACTTAGCAAAATTCAGAAACCTGAAACTTAACTGAATTTTTCGTTTTCAGAACAGTGCAATCGAGCGGTTTTCAAATGCTAATAACTTTTTACTCACTCAATATTTTTGTGCACGGTTTCGAGCTTCTAGAAGCTGAGTCAGCCCACCCCCTTTTTCTTACCTTAGCCTGCAAGTGGGTTGACTGAAACGAGAGAGAGAGAGAGAGAGAGGGATTCAGAGAGGTGAAAACGGGAGGGAGGGATGGGCACCTGACAGCCTCATCCCTATCCCGAGCCACAGTGGCGTTCCCTCGTGTTTCCCTCGATGTTGCACCGTGCAAGTGGATGTTTGACCCCTACCAGTGGCTGTGGAACCTCCCAAGGTCCAGGGTGAGCGACGTGGGTCGTGCCAGAGCGTGCACGAGCTCGTCCGCGGGCGCACGGCCACACCCGAGCGTGCGCCATCGCCGTCCCCTCTATATAAACGAACCCCGAGCCCCTAACCTAGTGCACCTCACTCCCCACCTCTCACTGCCACTCCCCACCTAGCTAGCTAGCCGAGAGCTGCCCGCGGTAGCTCGAATGCCCGGGATTTTTCCGCGGCCACCGCGACAGACCGAGGTGAAATACTCTCACCTCAGGCCACCGTAGCCGCTCACAGCCACCTAGATGAACTCCACTCCATACGTATACCCAGCCTGACCAATCCCACGTCCCCTCGTTTGCAGAAACGCCGAGGACCTCGTCGGAGCCGCCGCGGAGCGCGTGCACTGCGCCGTCAACTGGAGCCGTCCCGTGCCCTAGCTGCTGCGCCCCTGCACTGCATCGAGCTCATGCGACTTCCCCGACCCCTTCCCCTTGGTCTACACGCCCCCTAGGTGAGCCCTGGTTCGATCTCGCCGCCGGTTACCGTGCGCTCGCTGGAGAGAAGAAAAGAAAAGAGGGGAGAGAGGAAGAACAGCTGTGCGCCGTAGATCTCCAGAACTACGGCCACGCTTGAACCACTAAGCGGTACGCTCGTTCGCGCGCAGGCGTAAGCGAGGTGGGCCGCCAGGCGCAGTTGGGCCGCGCCACCGTGCGTTGACCAGCCCACTGCCCTGTGATTCTTTTCTTTTTTGAAAATATCCAGAAAGTTGCTGTTTACTTTATTCGAAAATAAAAATGCTAAACTCAACAATAAAATGTGAAAAATTCCCAGAGGTGCACGAACAAAATCTTGAACGTTGGCAACAAACAGAACTGGTTTTGGATGAACAGAGAACGAATGAAAAATCATGAACTGAGCACTGTCTGTGAGAATGAATATAGCATAACTTTTGAATGGAATGTCTAAAATGAGCAAACTAAAATTCCTAGAGTAGGTCTTGACTATATCTACCAGTAGGACTTGACCTCACCCCAAGGTGAGCTATCATTTTGAAATGGTATCCATTTTGGTAAAACACCAGTAGCATGTTCTGTGAAATTTAGGATTTATTTTATAGCACTTTTTGATGTGAATCCAATTGGATCTGTTAGATATTAGATAGATCTATGTATTCCTAGATTTGTGTACATTTTTTAGCTCTAAAATTAATTTGGCAACAGATCTAAGAAAATGCACTTTTCTGTTAGGAGTAAAATGAATAGATTTGTTTTGTAAATAATTGTTTGCTAGTGCCAATCTGTTTTCTAGCATGTGTAAATGATGTGTTGAGTGTTCTTAGGTAGTTTACTCACAGAGATGCCATGTTAGAAGAATCCATGCATGCTTAGGATCTGTTTGGACATTAAAATGAGCATGGTAGAAATCCCTAGTTTATTTCCATTTAAAATTTGTGATGGAATGTTTAGCTAGATTTTTATCCTAGTTTGTAGAAGTAGTTTTCACTTGGATCCAGTACCATTTTGGTACTGGTTATTACATGTTTTCTTCTCTGTAAGTTTGCTTTTACTTCCTCTAGAGATGCATGCATAGTTTTAAATATTATTTGCTAGTGGTAATGTTTGCACTAGAGTAGCTAGTAGCATTTTGTACTATGAATTATTTTCCTTCCACAAGATGGGACACAGGCATAATACCTCTCAAATGACATGGAAAACCTAGTGGAACACCCGCTGGTTCCATCTCATTTGGTTGAAAAATAAACTAGTTCAACTATAGTAGTTGTAGTAGTAATAGTGAATATTATTATTTTTGATGCATGCTTGTGTGGAATTATTTTAGGAGCTTGTGTATTATTTTTGTGAGTGCATTTGCTTGCTGCATGTTATGGTTGAGTCAAGATGATGCTTGGTAAGGTTCTGATAGGATGTTTTTCTTTCCTTTTACGACGATAGAAAACGACGAAGAGATAGTCGGGACGGGAGGATATTATTACCATACTTGTTGCGAGCAAGACCAAGATCCTCAGTACCTCCAAGGAAAGCCATCCTTAAAGCTTGATGTTATATTCCTACTATCCTTATGCATTAAACTATTTCTGAAGTTTTCAAAAACTTGATTGCCAAAAATATTTTGTTGAGTGAATACTATTACTATTAGTATATATATATTATATATCACTTGCCCTTAGTCAACTTGGTGTTACCAAGCCCTTAGCCACCATAAGGTATATAAATACCGTCTAAGACAATAATCTTGAGTCCCTAAGTGGACACTTTTAAAATGTGCTTTTGCAAAACAAAGATGTTCCTATGAGGATTCCACGGTGGAAAGGCGGGACCTTGTTCACCGGAGGAAAACAAGAAGGTGTTTCCAAATGTTTTCAAAAGGCACATAACCTAGTCTTCGCTGGACAACCAAGATGTACTGCCACTCTAGATGCTTGCACGGGTTAGTATGTGTCCTATCCCAAGATGCTATAGAGAGGATGATTCTCTGAACCGAAATGTTGCCAGGAGGGAGGAACGGGACATGCAAAGTGTGGGATTAATTTCTCCTCCGGTTGCGACAGTTGGGTCCCCTGTTTGGCGATGTGTGACATGGTGTCAGGGGGAATAAACCTGATTGAAGGGATAGCCATGTACTATCTTGTGTCAGAGTGGACAGTTAGGATCAATTCTCTTGTGCTTGCATATCACTGTGACGATCCATGGGTGGTCCATGGCAGAGTTTTGGATCTAGTGGAATGTGTACCACCTCTGAAGAGTAAAACTATTCAGAATAGCCGAGCCCTTGGATATGGGAAGTTGAAAGGCCATGTAGCTAGTATTGTGTTGAGTTTTCAAAAGATGTTTTCAAAACAGAAGGTTTGTACCTGAGAGGTACCGATGAAGTTTGGACATGTTGTCCCAAGAAGTTTTGCAAAGAAAAACTTCCTTTTATAAAACAAGTTTATAAAACCTCTTGTACATGCGATATCTACAAGAGAAAGAAAACTATATTATTTTCTTCTGAAGTATCTTCTTCAACGAAGATACAGATTAATATGACTGCAACTATGATGTCATCTTACATGAACATCATTGGTAGTGAGCCCTATGTATGGCCTACCTATCCACCATATAAGCATGATGCATTTGTAAGTGTATAAAGGATGTCTTGCTGAGTACCTTCAAACGTACTCATATGATTTCGCCCCTGGTATATACTTGCCAGACTTTGAGGAGATACCGCCTGAAGAGGAACACGAGGAGGGGTACTATTCTGACGACTACGCGAACTAGGCCCGGCTCCCGGTCAGCATACTATCGGTGAAAGCTTGACATGGGCTATCTACGTTTACCTTCCACTGTTTAGTTGTTGTAAGACTTTGTCTGTCCTGCGTGGCAGTAAATAAAGACTTGGTCATGTGACCATTGGCTTGTAAGACTGCTTTTATTCGTGTAATGGATATTGTATCTATGTACCACTTTCGTATGTTGTTCACGACTGATCTTCCTGGGATCGTGAATGTATGCATATGAGGGGTTCTGAACCTTCCGGTTTGGGGCCTCTACATAGACACTCTTATTTATTGAAAAATCTACGATTGATCCCCTACAACCGTGGGTCATCAGTATCGCAAAGTAATAGGAACTTACTCAACAAACCAACAGGTTCAACAGTTTTCCTCGTATAAGTCGTAGGAATCAATATGGACGTCTATGGTCCCAATGTTGATTATTGATTAAGAAATTGGTTTCCTAATTATGTCTACTTGTTATCGAACCTATAGGGGTCACACACTTAAGTTTTCATAGTCATTTGTTCACATTGGATGGTCCGAAGAAAGAGTGGGTATCATCCGAATGTTTCCAGTGTGATAGACTTAATATTTAGAGAGATTATGGAGGATATGAGATGACCCGGGATGTCGAGAATATGTTTCAGACATCAATAGATGAGGTCTATGATTTTATCTATAGGGTTTATGGGGTTCCGGAAGAGTTTCAGAGGACTTTCCATAAGGAGGGAGTGCCAGAGGGGGACATATTTCCTCCTATGGGCAAACCCTAATTTTAGGACCTGCCAGGTGTGGCCCATGGTCTCACAATGTGCATCACTATCCCCTGGTATTTTCCCTGGTTTATTTGATAAATAAATTAGGTGGAAAAGTAGAGAAAAAGAAAGAAAGGGAGGGGATGGACTCCATCTAGAAGTCCAATCTGATTTCCCCTAGGGGACTTGGTGCGGCCAAGAGAAGGAGAGGGGAAACCGACCTCTCCCCCTATGAAAGGCCTCCCCTTTGTCCCACTATATAGTCCCTCCCCTCCCTCATAGATAGGACACAAAATTGCCTGTCTTGCCCCTCTCTAGTTGATTAGAGGCTCTAATTAGGTTGTCTAATTAGAGGCCTTCTAATTGTATTAGAGCTTCCTCTAATTAGGTTTTGACGTGTCCTCTCCCGATTAGATTTAGCTCTAATATCTCTCTCTCTCTCCCATGTGTTGGGATCTCTCCCCCTCGATTGTGAACCGGTAAAGATTAGCCGTGGATGGAAAAGCGCTGACGGACTTTGATGAACGTACATGTGCAAAATCTCAAAGGGGTAACACGTGATACCCTCAATCTGCTTCCAAAAGGCACAATATAGGGAGATATAAACACACCCAACACTCGGCTTAGTCGTGGGACTCTTTGATGCGTGTGAACACACGTTCGTTGGGAGACCCCAAGAGGAAGGTATGGAGAGTGCAACAACAAGTTTCCCTTAGAACAAAACCAAGGTTGAATCGACCAGTAGGAGAAAGAAGAAATTACGAAGGTTGATGAAGTTGAGATGGCAAGGCGCACTACCGGTTCAGAAGCAACATGGAACCTACACAACACAATCAAATCACTTTGCCCCAACGAAGCAGTGACGTTGTCAATCTCACCGGTTTTGCTGAAAACAAAGAGGTTAAACGTATGGTGTGGAGAACAGTATGAAAACAATAGTAGTAGTATGAAAATAGTGATTGCAGTGGTTGTATTATCAGTATAAGGAAAATGGACCAGGGTCCACAATTCACTAGTGGTGTCTCTTCATATCAGATGAAAAACATGTGTGGTGAACAAATTACAGATGTTCAACTGATAGATATTGAAACATGCATAACATGATGATTACTATGGGATTCATGCGGGCATTACAAAAAAATACATATACCATTATCCAACTACATCTATGACTAATAATCCACCCTCAGAATGTCATCCGAGCAATCCTTGGGTATTAAGTTGCAAGCAACAGATAATTGCATTAAGCACAATATGTAATGTAAACAATGTAAATATTGTTGTTTTCTCCCTAATGAAAACAACACGTCCCCATTCGTCGTGTTTCTGTCACTCGAGCACAAATGCAAGGGAGGCATGAACCCACTATCGAGCATAAATACTCCCTCTTGGAGTCACTATCATCTACTTGGCCAAAGCATCTACTAACAACGGAGAGCATGCAAGATCATAAATAACATACACATGAAAAGAACATGATAGATTGATAATCAAGAGACATAGCATTCAATATTCATCAGATCCCAGCAAACACAACATGTAGCATTACAATAAGATCATCTTGATCATGTAGGGCACCTCACAAGATCTGAACATGAGGCATAAAGAGGAGAGAAAAACCATCTAGCTACTGCTATGGACCCTTAGTGCAAGGATGACCTACTCACGCATCATTCCGGAGGCGGGCATGATGGTGTAGAGCCCTCCGGTGACGATTCCCCCTCCCGGCAGGGTGCCGGGGAGAGCTCCAGAACCCTCCCGAACTAGGGTTAACGATGACGTCGGCCTCAGGTGTTTTTCGTGGAAAAGGGCTCTGTTTTTAGGGTTAAGCTCCCAAGGGGTATAAATAGGCGAAAGGGCAACGTCGGTGGGCGCCAGAATTTAGGATAGGAGATTGTGGAGATGAATTTGAGGTTTAGAATGGGAGTGAAAGTTTGAGTAGATGATGGAAAGTATTGGAGTTGAACCAAAGATATATTATAATATATATACTCTGGGGCTAACGAGTTGTGGACACCAAAACTTTGGAAGTTATCTGGAGCTGAAATATGTAGCATTGAAGAAATGTTTGGAGGTTTAGAAATTTTGGTGGAACTATTGGATTTTTAGGAGGCACTTGCTAAATGATGAGGATTGGATTTGATTATGAATAGAATATTGAGAAGAATTTGTGGTATTGGAATGAAGAGGATAATGATTTACATAATGGATTCTCATACTGGATTGTTGTAGAGATATCGATTGTAGTAGAACAATTATGTTGGATTGGAATAGACATTTCGATTTTGATAAAAGGCATATTGGAGAAATATTGGATTCGATATAGGAAGGAATTGGTGGTTATAAAAGGTTGATTTTTGGATTCTAGGAAAAATCAATAGGGCTTGGAGATAGTAGATGAGTATTCTTGGTGATATGTTTTCGGAGCTTGTCACGCTCTGTTGACATTGTTCTTAGGGGAATGGCTTATCATTTATGATGAGGTAAGAGTTTGGAGAGTTTGAAAAGATTTATATAAGTAGTCAGAAAGTGGATCAGATCCCAAAGCTATGGGTATATGATTATTTGATTTTGGCTTAGCATTAGCACTATGATCGTGGAGAAAGTAACCTTTGAGGGAGACAAAGGTTATGAGACTTGCTTTTCTAAGGATAGTTTTAGATTAAGAAAAAAAAAGATATTGGATTACCTGGAGTTTTAGGAAAGGAGCAAAGGGAAAGCTCTTGTTTAAGAAAGATCGGTGGATATCCGATGGATTGAAATACTTAATGATGAGAGAGTTATGCTTCAAAGGATATGATAGTGGGATGATAATCTTAGCTTGATATCCCAGTGATGATTCTGATAACTAGTTGATAGTGGAAGCCCTATCAGAGATATGGAATTGGAAACTATCAGATCGATGACTAAAGAGTAACCCTTGGATGACTATTGGGTTTTTTAGAAAAACAATAAGTTCGAGGTTTAGAACATGGCACCCACACCCTTTGGAAAACTAACTAACCGGTGGATTTTGGTAAGATTAATCAAAGGGGGGAAGCACCTATGCTTAATGTTACCAAACACCAGCACCTATTTTTGTAGACTAATGTTCTAACATTGTTGTTTTGACCACACCCTCTTTTTGCTTGCATGCGAATCTCGGGACTAGATTCTTTTAAGGGGGGAGGTCTGTCACACCCCAGTTTTTGGATCCTTGTACTGTAGTTAAAGGAGACAAAAATGTGGGCCAACAATTTTGTTTTCTAACAACATGTTTTTTTGAACCAACATGTGTAGGTGACGATAGTCATTTATGCAATGCAAGCTTTGTTTCATTTTTTAAAACCAATACAAATTTTTCGTGAAAACACTTTTAAGTTTTCTCTAATGTTTTCCCTGATGTGACTTGAGTGATTTTTATTCCAAGACTTGGATCATGCTTGTTTGCATCTTGATTCAAACTTTTACCTTTTTTGGATCCAAGAAAACAAAATTACAAAATGATTTGTGGAAGTTTTCTTTTAAGTTTTCTATTAGAACTTTTCCCTGAAAATATAGCCAAGTACCTGTTTTCCACCCTTGTTTTCAATAGGCTATAATAATCCATTTTGTGTTTTCTTGACTTGTATTTGTTCTCTGATATATGGACTACAAAACTACAAGCTTGGTTTTATTTATGGACTTTGAAAACAATATTTTGCATGTTTGTTTTTATGGAAGAAAAATAAGACAGAAAAATGCATTTTTAGAAAAGAGAGAAAAACAGAAAGTAGCCCCTTTTCCACTTTGTTTTCATAGCCTTCCACTATTACAAATTTGTTTTCAAAATATGTTTTTGAAAGTACAAAACATGTTTAACAACCTCCAACTTTGAAAACAACATTTGGATTTCATTTGGTCCTTGAAAACTAGCTGGACTTTTTTTTATGATTTTAACTGTATCCAACACTTAGCAAAAATTGCTAAGTCCCTAACTGCACTTTTCTGAATTTTTCTGAAACATTATTTTTGCAGAAATTTGGCTATTGTTTTCTTTGGTTTTTCTTTCAAACCAGGAAGTGCAACTTTGCCATTTTGGGTTCCCACGTGTTTGGCCTTTACTTTGGTGCTGTTGGATTGCTTCTAGAAGGACCGGTGAGAGAATAATTCGAGTATAGAAAGGAGGGGACAGAGAGGTGAGGGGCTTGGCCTGGCCGCACTGTGCATGGGCACTATGGTAATGCCACTGCCTTGCCCAGCCCCTAGCACCGCCTAGCAGTTGCCCTAGACCGCCCCCGACATCATTTATACCCTCCATATAGGCATTATTGGGATGTTTTATCAATGTTATGTCATTGTTTTGCATGTTTTAGATGATTTTATGGGACTTTCCTACAAAGTCCCTATTTTTGGTATTTAATTTCTGGGTGTCAGAAAACACCTGTTTTCATGTTTTTGATGTTTCAGGAGCTACAGGTATCCCAATTGCGAAAGGAAAGAAACCCTGTCAGTTTTTCTTTGGGAGAAAGGCCGTGGGCACAAGACACAAAGGAGGAGGGCCAGGAGGCCCAAAAGGGGGTAGCCCACGCGGCCAGATTCCCTGGCCGCGTGTGGGGCCCCCAAATGGGCCCACAGCACCTCCTCCCCGAGGTCTTTTTGCTGACGACTCCGTCTTCCCCCCAAAACCAACACCCTAATTTTCCCGAGACGAGACGGAGCCGCAAGGGCGGCGAAACTCTCGAAACTCTTCGCGGGGGAGACAGATCCTTCTGCTCCGGAGCTCCGGAGAAGGGGGAAATCATCCCCATCTCCTCCTTGGCGTGGGAGGAGGCATCTCCATCACCATCCTCACCAGCACCTGTATCTCCACCATCACCATCACCGTGATCCACTCCGTTCCCCTCATAGTTTGATCATTGCTACACCCTAGATACGTGTTATTGTACTCCGTTGCATGTTTGGGATTGAGTACTTGTCATTATTTGGTGATGGATCCATTGTTTCAGATTTTGTTGTACCACATATGTCACCATACATGATCATGTTTGCACGTTGTGAGTAGTTCCCGCATGTTCCTGAGGGCATAGGATGAATTGGCAATGATTTGTTACATAAGATGAGTTGTTATTTGGTCTAGTATTTATCTTTTATGTGATTCTATGATGGTGTTGTACGAACGTCGACTGTACAACACTTCACCTACATGGGCTCATAGGAGAACACCGTAGTGTAGTGACGTGATGATGTCTTTAGGTGACAGGAACTTGAGACAGAGTCGTTGAATTGCATTATGAGGGTACTTGTATCGGGGACCTTAGAGCATAAGGCTATGGTGGGACATCATGTCTTAATAATTCTCGTGCTGTCATTTAATTGGCCACGTGATCCATCATAAGGGGTGATAGTTTATTTATTTAGCTATTCCTATTTGTGGCTCCGTCCGAAGAAGATTAAAACTAGACAAGATATACAAACATGTTATGTAATGAATCACTATGCCAGTTAAATCCGTGCAGCCCTCGGGAACGTTTTCCACATATAAGACACAAACACACACTTGAGCTTGTCCTCTTGTGCATTAGAGGATTGGGCTTTGTCTCTCATTGAGACCTACTACTTGCTGCAATTTACTTTCCGCATTTTACTTTACTTGCACTACACAATTAAAACACAAAAACACCTGTTGCTTTTATTATTACTTTGCTATTCTACTTACCAGTTCCTTCTGCTCCTCGTGGGTTCGACAATCTTTCTAATTCGAAAAGTACTACAATTGATCTCCTGCACTTGGGAGCCATCAAGACACTTTTCTGGCGCTGTTGCCGGGGAGCGTAGCGCTATTGGTAAGAAGTTTGGTAAGGAAACTTGAAAGCTGAATTTACTTGCTGTTGCATCCTGTTATTATTATGGCTTTTATGAGAGATGCTTCGCTGAAACTTGCTTTATATGAGAGTGCTTATGCTATTAAACCTAAAGTTGTTGAAAAAGCGCCTCATGATGATGGTTATATTATTCCCCTTGAATTTGTTAAAGCTGTTAGGAATGAGTATTCTGCAGGGGATGGAACAAAGGCTGCAAGTGATCACATACGGGCTATTGAGGATATATGTGGGCTAATTAGGCTCAAGGCTATTTCTGAGGAGGAGGTAAAATGCAAGTTATTGTACCAGTCCTTAACTGGTGATGCTCGAAATGGTATATGTCCCTGGATGAAGAAATTACACATAATTGGGATACTTTTATGAAGGTTTTCTTTCTTAAATATTTTACTCCTAAAGAGGCTTATGAGAACCGTTGCTTTATATTTAATTTTTGGCCAGACCTTGGAGAGAATATTACTCATGCTTGGGGGAGGCTTAAGGACCTCCTTCGTAAGAATCCTTGTCATGATCTCACAAATAAACTTATATTGATAAACTTTTATGCGAGACTACCTGATAGGCTAAAGCAATATTTGGATGGTTCATCTGGTGGAAGCTTTACAAATAATACTGCAGAAGAAGCTTGGAATTTATTGGAAATTATTTCGAAGAACTCTGAATATTGGGACCTAGACAAAGGTAATGAAGCTTATTTTGATTATGGATATTCATGTGTAGAAAGTTTCTCTAGTTCTATTTTGTTCAAGAATGTTATTAAATATTTTGGTCTTGATCCATATGTTGCAATTGAAATAGCTAAGAAATTTGCTGAGCACATTCGAATTCCTAAAAGTGGCTTTGATTATTATGTTGAACCTGTTAAATCTTCTATTGTTGTCCCTAAATTTATTAAAGAAACACCAGTGTCATCTGTAGTAATAGAAGAATATATTGAACCACCTCCCTATCCTGAAAAAGTTAAAGAGAATTTGCTTATTGCTGTTGCTGACAAAACTAGAAAGAGATGTTCTCAACCTAAAGAACAGGTGGAAGTCAAGAACCAAGTCTCTATTATTAAGCAATTAAATGAAGAAGATCATGTTGATGTTTATTTATGTGAAGATGCTACCAAAGTTATTAAAGGGAATTCATCCAAAGTTGGTAAGCCAATTATATCATGCTGGGACTTCTTGTTATCATGGTTTATGTGATATTGGAGCAAGCATTAGTGTCATTCCATAAATTGTCTATCAAGAAATTAAGCCTGATATTGATCCTATCACCATGGAAGAAACAGGTATGACCATTCAGCTTGCTAATAAAGATTATATTAGTCCCTTTGGAATTGTTAGAGATGTTGAAGTATTGGTAGGGAAAATAAAATATCCTACTGATTTTATTGTGCTTGGTTGTCCACAAGATTCTTTCTGTCCTATTATATTTGGTAGACCGTTCTTACATACTGTTGGTGCTGAAATTGATTTGCCTAGAGAAAGGGTGTTTATTGAATGTGCTGGAGAGAAACTTGAATTTATTTTTTCTAAATTTGCTGATAAACCTGCTAAGAAAGAACCAAAATCTAAAGATATAATTGAAACTCTTGCTCATATAGCTGTAGCTTCATCAGACGTGGTGGAACGTTATATGCTTAATCAGGAAGAGCCATTTAATGATGCAGAAAAAGAAGCTTTAGAACAAATATTATGGCAGCAACCTCCACAATTACAATTGCATATCCCACCTGATAATCTAGGAGTACTCCCACCTCCTAAAGGAGATCCTAGTTTTGAATTAAAGCCTTTGCCTGAAAATCTGAAATATGCATACTTGGATAAGAAAAATATATATCCTGTTATTATTAGCGCTAACCTTTCAGCTGAGGAAGAAGAGAAATTACTTGATGTGCTTAAAGCTCACCGTAAGGCTATTGGTTATTCTCTTGATGATCTTAAGGGCATAAGTCCAGCTCTATGTATGCATAAAATTAATTTGGAAGAAGATGCTAAACCTGTTGTTGATTTCCAACGCCGTCTACATCCAAAAATGAAGGAAGTGGTAAGAAAGGAGGTAATTCGACTCATAGAGGCTGGTATTATTTATCCTATAGCTGATAGTAAATGGGTTAGTCCTGTTCATTGTGTTCCTAAGAAAGGTGGAATTACTGTGGTTCCTAATAAAGATGATGAACTTGTTGCTCAACGTACTGTTGTTGGTTATAGAATGTGCATTGATTATAGAAAATTAAATAAAGCAACTCGTAAGGACCATTACCCATTGCCCTTTATTGATCAAATGCTAGAGAGATTATCTAAACATTCTCACTTTTTTTATTTAGATGGGTATTCAGGATTCTCTCAAATTCCAGTTCATAGTGATGATCAGGAAAAGACCACTTTTACTTGCCCATATGGTACATTTGCTTATAGGAGAATGCCTTTTGGTTTATGTAATGCGCCTGCTACTTTTCAGAGATGCATGAATGCTATATTTGCTGATTATATTGAAAAGATAGTGGAAGTCTTTATGGATGATTTTTTGGTGTATGGTACTTCTTTCGATAATTGCTTGTTCAACCTTAACAAAGTTTTGCGGCGTTGTGAAGACCAACACCTTGTTCTTAATTGGGAGAAGTGTCACTTTATGGTAACAAGGGGAATTGTTCTTGGGCATCGTATTTCTGGAAGAGGAATAGAAGTTGACCCAACAAAAATTGAAGCTATTGAGAAATTACCATATCCAAGAGACATCAAAGGTATAAGAAGTTTTCTCGGTCATGCAGGTTTTTATCGTAGGTTCATTAAAGATTTCTCTAAATATCAAAGCCTCTAACCAATCTTTTGCAAAAGGATGTTCCGTTTTCTTTTAATCATGATTGCATAGAATCCTTTAATGTTTTAAAGAAAGCCTTAATAACTGTACCTATTATTCAACCTCCTGATTGGAACTTGCCCTTTGAAATTATGTGTGATGCTAGTGATTATGCAGTTGGAGCTGTTTTAGGCCAAAGGGTTGATAAGAAATTGAATGTTATTTACTATGCTAGTAAAACACTAGATGGTGCTCGAAGAAATTATGCTACAACTGAAAAAGAATTTTTAGCGGTAATATTTGCATGTGATAAATTTAGATCTTACATAATTGATTCAAAAGTCACTATGCACTCTGATCATTCTGCTATTAAATATTTGATGAATAAGAAAGATGCTAAGCCTAGGCTAATAAGATGGGTACTTTTGTTGCAAGAATTTGATTTACACATAGTAGATAGGAAAGGAGAAGATAATCCCGTAGCTGATCATCTTTCTAGAATGGAAAATATACCTGATGATCCTATTCCTATTAATGATAGTTTTGCTAATGAACAACTTGCCCTTGTTAGTGCTTCTAGTGCTAAAGTTGCATCTCCTTGGTTTTCTAATTATGCAAATTTTATTGTTGGGAAAGTTATGCCACCACAATTTACTTACCAGCAAAGAAAGAAATTCTTTTATGACCTTAGACATTATTTTTGGGATGATCCATTCTTGTATAAGAAAAGTGTTGATGGCATTATTAGACGTTGTGTACCTGAGCATGAACAGCAGGCTATTATAAGAGATTGTCATGACAGTCCCTATGGAGGACATCATGCAGGAGATCGTACTGCAGCAAAGGTATTACAATGTGGTTTTTATTGGCCTACTCTATTCAAGGATTGTGCTGAATATGTTAAAACTTGTGATAAATGTCAAAGAGTAGGAAACATTGGTAGAAGGAATGAAATGCCTATGAACTACACATTACCACTTGAACCATTTGATGTGTGGGGTTTTGACTTTATGGGACCATTTCCTGCATCTAGTACAAAACATACTCACATTTTGGTTGCTGTTGATTATGTTACAAAATGGGTAGAAGCAATTCCTACTAAGAGTGTAGACCATGCCACAGCCATGCAAATGCTTAAAGAAATTATTTTCCCTAGATTTGGTGTTCCTAGATTTTTAATTACTGATGGTGGATCTCATTTTATGCATGGTGTTCTTAGAAAAACATTGGCAAAATATAATGTTAATCATAGAATTGCATCACCCTATCATCCTCAAACTAGTGGACAAGTTGAATTAAGTAATAGGGAAATTAAACTTATTTTAGAGAAAATAGTAAACAGAGCTAGATCTGATTGGCCACTTAAAATTAATGATGCATTGTGGGCTTATAGAACTGCTTATAAAAATCCTATGGGTATGTCTCCTTATAAAATGGTTTATGGAAAAGCATGTCATTTACCCGTTGAATTAGAACGTAAAGCTAGATGGGCTATTAAGAAATTAAATTTTGATTTAAAAACAGCGGGGGAGAAGAGATTGCTTGACCTAAATCTATTAGATGAATGGAGGAATGAAGCATATGAAAGTGCAAAATTGTTTTAAGAGAAAGTTAAAATTTGGCATGACAAGAAAATTAAAAGAAAGGAATTTAAAGTAGGTGATCAAGTCCTATTGTACAACTCTCGTTTTAAGTTTTCTGCAGGGAAATTAGCTTCAAAATGGCAGGGTCCATTGGTAGTATAGGAGGTATACCGTTCGGGGGCCATCCGTCTTCACGGTGATATGAAAGGTAAACCTCATGTGGTCAATGGACAACGCCTAAAACATTATATTGCAGGAAAGAGCTTCATAGGAACCATCGAGGAGATAAAGTTAATGACACCGGAGAAGGTAATTGTAAGGGATCCTGCAGTTTCAGAAACCCAAATTCAATAATTTACAATTATTGTGTTTGGAAGTTTCTCGGAATTGCGTGAAAACTTATGGAACTCATTTTTTATGGAAATTAACGTGTGGGACAAGAAAATTGGACCTCGAGGGGCAAAAGAGGACCCCACACGCGGCCAGATTCCTTGTCCGCGTGGAGGTACCCCTTTTCCACCTCGGAGTCCCGTTCCGTCTCGTTTTCGACTCCGACACTTCGTCCTACCCTAAAACCCGTCAATATATACC
Source organism: Alopecurus myosuroides (assembly GCA_028641055.1). Lineage (NCBI taxonomy): Eukaryota > Viridiplantae > Streptophyta > Magnoliopsida > Poales > Poaceae > Alopecurus > Alopecurus myosuroides. The sequence continues at coordinate 146,950,163 of CM054060.1, forward strand.
CCCTTTTGTCGATCTAATCCCGCACCGAGAGTTCTCGCGTGATCTTTGTTTCTGCTGTTTTTGTCTGCCAGGGTTTAGCCATGTCAAGCTCCGGATCCAACCTAGGGGGGGGGGGAAGATCCACCCAAGGGAGGTATTGTGAACCATTACCTCAACTCCGTGATGACCCCCATGAAAACCCTGACCTTGAAGGATGGTGTGTTGCTCATGGAGGAGGTGAAGGCTCCCAAGACCGAAGGCACGCTGGAGGAGAGGCTGGAGGCTCTGGAACAAACAGTTTTCAGGTATAACTCTATTGTTGAACGCAGCCTTGATGCCCACCACTTCATGAATCTGGAGCTGGAGAAGAAGATAGAGGAGTACGAGGAGAGGATCAAGGACCTGGGGACTAGGTATCTGCGTGTCATATCAGAGATGGATAGGTACCAAGCTCTGATGTGGGACATGGAGAATCAGAACTGTGAGTATGAAGAACGTTTCAAGAAGATTGCAGAAGCTGCCACTCTCAGGTACAATGATCCACCCATGTCCTTCCATACTGGAAGGCCTTTTCCATGGAAGCAGGAAGAGTGGAAGGAAGATTACGACAAGAAGAAGAAAGAGTGGTGGGCTGAGTACGAGAAGAAGGGAGAATGAAGAAATTACCGCAACCATCTAAGCTTGGGGGAGTTTCACCTATCCCCCGTCTTTTATCAGCTTTATCATGTCTATCTAGTTTTGGTGTGTCTTGCTTTTATTATCTAGTATCGTTTTCGTTTAGGCTTGAGTGAGCTCATTGAGCGTTATCATGCATCCCCGTCTTATGGTTTATCAATGAATAATAAAGTATGGTGTCATCCATGATTCCCTTGTTTTGGGGATTTATGGGTAACACTCATGCAAATGAGCATGGCATATTTAGAGGTTTCAATCACATCTTGCCTTGAAATTAATTAACTTGAGTGTGTTGGACAATTGTAGAATTATCTCAAGATGACATAAATCCACTATCTATCTATTAGCTTAATGGCTATTCCGAGCATGTTCACCATGTTATAGTTTCATTTATGCTCTAAATTAAGATGCTTATGTTATTAATTGGCATGGGCTGAATTTGGGATAAGACTCTCACGAACTTTTGAATGCACACATTTATTTCTATTGCACTTAACAAACATGACCCATTAATGGGAACTAAAAGTTTTGTGCTTGACAAGGATTTTGGTTGGGAGTTGGCTAACACGTGCATCACGTGAAAAGCTTTCAACATTGCACAAAGAAATTTTATATTTAGTTGCTGTCATGTGCTTTTGTTTTTGGACTCCTGCCATGCCGAAATGAAATAGAGGACTAGTAAGTTTTGATGAGTAAGTATATATGACTAGAGAAATTGCATTGGGCCGCTAACCCAAGCCATGCTTGATCATGGTGGAAATTTACTTACAGCTAGAGTGGACTCTACAAACACATCCTACAATAAAATAAGAATCAACGCATATAGTGAATGAAATAAAAAAGGATGATGAGTCTACTCTGTTTGTTCATCTTGTTATTGTGACATGGGCTGGTTTCTATGTCATGGGACAAGAGGTACCTCTTTGAAATTCTCTATGATGTCATTAATACTTATTATGATTGTACAAAGCTTATTAGGAATCTTAAGTTGAGTAATCATGGAGTAGGTTTTCACACTCACGGGGCATGAGACATTCAACCAACACCTTGTCAACCACATTACTTCAACATTCATAAATTAAGATGCTAATGATAAAGGGGCAATGAGAGTCTTAGCCCAATGGATGCCACATTACAATTAGTAATTTAAGCTGAATAGTTTGGAAATTAAATGAGACTTGATCATGTTTTACCTCTACTCATTTATCTTTCTCCAAATTAAAGAGTATAATTCGATTGTCCAACATACAATGGTTATTTGCTTTCAAAAGTATGGGTGTTTGCTAGAGCTTCGAATATGTTATCCTTATGTGTATGAGTTCTATTCATTCATCTTGCATTATAACTGAACATGATGATGATACAATGCCCGTATTTATTTATCAACCATAAGTCCATTGATGCATGTAATGATCTATGTCCTTATTTACTCGAGGACGAGCAAAGGATTAAGCTTGGGGGAGTTGATACGTGCATTTTATATCATCATTTATACCCTCCATATAGGCATTATTGGGATGTTTTATCAATGTTATGTCATTGTCTTGCATGTTTTAGATGATTTTATGGGACTTTCCTACAAAGTCCCTATTTTTGGTATTTAATTTATGGGTGTCAGAAAACACCTGTTTTCATGTTTTTGATGTTTCAGGAGCTACAGGTATCCAAATTGCGAAAGGAAAGAAACCCTGTCAGTTTTTCTTCGGGAGAAAGGCCGTGGGCACAAGACACAAAGGAGGAGGGCCAAGAGGCCCAAAAGGGTGTAGCCCACGCGGCGAGATTCCCTGGCCACATGTGGGGCCCCCAAATGGGCCCACAGCACCTCCTCCCCGAGGTCTTTTTTCTGACGACTCCATCTTCCCCGAAAATCAACACCCTAATTTTCCCGAGACGAGACGGAGCCGCCAGGGCGGTGAAACTCTCGAAACTCTTCGCGGGGAGACAGATCCTGCTGCTCCGGAGCTCCGGAGAAGGGGGAAATCATCCCCATCTTCATCCCCATCTCCTCCTTGGCGTGGGAGGAGGCATCTCCATCACCATCCTCACCAGCACCTGCATCTCCACCATCACCATCACCGTGATCCACTCCGTTCCCCTCATAGTTTGATCATTGCTACACCCTAGATACGTGTTATTGTACTCCGTTGCATGTTTGGGATTGAGTACTTGTCATTATTTGGTGATGGATCCATTGTTTCAGATTTTGTTGTACCACATATGTCACCATACATGATCATGTTTGCACGTTGTGAGTAGTTCCCGCATGTTCCTGAGGGCATAGGATGAATTGGCAATGATTTGTTACATAAGATGAGTTGTTATTTGGTCTAGTATTTATCTTTTATGTGATTCTATGATGGTGTTGTACGAACGTCGACTGTACAACACTTCACCTACATGGGCTCATAGGAGAACACCGTAGTGTAGTGACGTGATGATGTCTTTAGGTGACAGGAACTTGAGACAGAGTCGTTGAATTGCATTATGAGGGTACTTGTATCGGGGACCTTAGAGCATAAGGCTATGGTGGGACATCATGTCTTAATAATTCTCGTGCTGTCATTTAATTGGCCACGTGATCCATCATAAGGGGTGATAGTTTATTTATTTAGCTATTCCTATTTGTGGCTCCGTCCGAAGAAGATTAAAACTAGACAAGATATACAAACATGTTATGTAATGAATCACTATGCCAGTTAAATCCGTGCAGCCCTCGGGAACGTTTTCCACATATAAGACACAAACACACACTTGAGCTTGTCCTCTTGCGCATTAGAGGATTGGGCTTTGTCTCTCACTAAGACCTACTACTTGCTGCAATTTACTTTCCGCATTTTAATTTACTTGCACTACATAATTAAAACACAAAAACACCTGTTGCTTTTATTATTCCTTTGCTATTCTACTTACCAGTTCCTTCTGCTCCTCGTGGGTTCGACAACCTTCCTAATTCGAAAAGTACTACAATTGATCTCCTGCACTTGGGAGCCATCACTCCCCCACACTCCACTCACTCGCCTCCACCCGCTTGCTCGACCCCGTGAGTTCCCTGTGGTCGCCGCGGAGCCAAACGCCGCCGCTGGCCACCACAGCCACTCGGACGAGGTGGAGCTCGAGCCAGCCCACCCACCTCTCCTTTCCGCCACCCATATGTTCCCCGTAGCCCATAGAGTGCCTCTGACATCCTCGTTCGTCCTCTCGCTTACAGGACCACCGCCGTTGTCGATCTCGCCGCCACGGTCGCTCTGCCTCACCGCCGCCATCTCGAGCAACACTGGTCGCCCAACCCGCACCCCTGCACCGCCCGGACGCCCTGCTACCTCCCCGACCTCGCACCACCGCTCGTTGGAGTCCCACTGACGAGGGGATGAATCCTGTACCTATCAGGTGAGGCTACCCGGACCAAGGCCCAAGACCTATGCCCGAAGGGAGATGCCATAGACAGTTCTAGAAGGCCCAATCAAGGCCCACCCGCAAGGCCTTGATGGTCAAAAAAGGAAACTTGTAACCGTCTTAAGGTTAGGGTTTGTATCCCCCCTCGGGTACGGTTTGAGACCTGGCCACCTATATAAGGCTAGGAGAACCACCGGGAGGGGGAACAAGCCATATCACACCACCAAAGCCTTGAGATTGAGATCTAACTCTCGGCTTGAGCATCCCCCATTGTAACCATTCTATTGCTAATACAGATCGACAGAAGCAGGAGTAAGGGTTTTACCTCTACGAGGGCCCAGAACCTGGGTAAATGATGCCCCCTGTTTGCCGATGATTGTCACCAGAGACTACACGTTCTCCTAATCGAAACCATATCGGTTCACCCGAGGGACTTGTTGAGATGCATATTCGAAAATTGGCGCCGTATGTGGGAACGGCGGGCGCTGGATCCACGACATCTTCGGCCTCATCATCGCCAAACTTTAGCTGGAGCCCTGGAGCTTCGACTTCAGCAGATCCGATTCGATTCGGGTCGATCATCATCGCGCCCCACTCGCCGGAATCACGCCCATCGTTCAGTGGATTGGAGAAAAGCGTCACCCTGACGTTCGGGAGCTTCCACTTCCACGCCAACAAAGCAGGAATCCTGCACTTCCCCGAGCAAACCGATCTCGAAGGATCGGACTCCGAGTCGATCTCGAGCCCGGAAACTCTTGACTCGCTGCTCAGTAACGCTGGATGCGACCTAGCAACCAGCGGAGGATCCGTGCGCCCCAGCACTCGCAACTTCCACACCATCGCTGTAGAGGAACCTTCTCGGGTTGGAAAAACTCGTCAATCCACGCCTAGGACTCACGGGCCATATCTGGCTCAGGTCTGCATGGCACGATCGAACGATCCACCCGAAGAAACGGAAGAGAGTGCGACGGAGTGAGAGCTCATTAAAGTATTGCGAGCAGCCTGGGTCAAGGCAAAAGCGGCCGTACACTCCGGCCAGCCGATTGAAGAAGGAGCCCCTCAGGAAGAGCTAACCGCATACCACTACCATCTAGTGAAAGCGGCAACGCTGATCAAAGAAGCTCGCAAGGATCTGGACGAGCGAAAAAAGCTGGCGGATGAGCTAAGTCTACGTCGTGCGGCTCTCTCCAAAACACACTCGGTAGGGAACAATCCCCCGAAGAAAAGATACGTCTCGAAAACCACGGCTCTAGACGGCGGGTCTCTCAGTGGGATCAGCTAACACTCGAAACCTCCCTTATGCACGCCGATGATGACGGCAACATACACCCGACGACTCCCGCCGCTGCAGTCCTAGCTGTAGCCACATACCTGCAGGCGAACCAGCCAGGGGAGAACGATCCCCACGCGGAGCAATACAGGCAAGTCCAAAAGGGGCTAGGCATGGCAGCCGCGAGACTCGCAGCCAAAGCCGCAGGAACGCGACTGCACAGGAGGCTGAGAAAACCACTCAGAAGGACAAAGAAACACACCGCGGACGCGGGAGTACATCGCCCAGAAGAGATAAGTCACCTCGTCGCGCCCGAGGAAAAGAAGCCCGGTGACGCGGAGATAGCCCGAGTGGCAGCGACGACAGCCCAAGGGATTGGGATCGCAGTCCACGGCATCATAGCTGCCGCTCGCGACACCTCAGCAAGGAGCCGCGGAAGGAGGTCGATCGCGACCAGCCTAGATACAACGCGCGATCAGACATCACGCAGAACAAAATCAACAAAGCTCGAGCGGCCAGGAACCGCGCACGTTCCCCATCCACCTTCTCTGACGAAGAGGCCTGTGGTGCATTGTGCTTTACTCGCGAACCGTGCACGTTCCCCGTCCACCAATGCCCAGGAGATTTAAGCTTACTACGGAAGTGCCAAAATACGACGGTTCGCTAGAGCCCAAATCTTGGCTGTCGGATTAACTCACGGCAGTAAAATGCCAACGTGGAAACAAAACCACAACAATGCGGTACCTCAACCTGCATCTTGTAGGCGCTGCACGTAGTTGGCTCGAAGGAAGACCGAGGGCATGCTACGGATCGTGGGACGATCTAACCTTCGACTTCCGCAAGAACTTCCAAGCAACATATAAAAGACCCGCGTCAATCGAGGAGCTGCGGGCTTGCAAGCATAAGAATGGTGAGTCTACTCGCGAGTACATCCAGCGATGGACCACGCTCAAAAACACGGAGGGAAACATATCGGAAGAGGTCGCAGTTGAAGCTTTCACCAAAGGAGCTCGACGAACCGCCTTCAGAGAAGAACTGGGGTGAGCCGCACCCAAAACCATTGGAGAGCTGATGGCTATAGCCAACAGATGGGCCAACGCTGAGGAGTCGGTGCGCAACGGAAAGGCATCTTCGCCAGCACCTGAGGACGACCGTCATGGTTGAAAGCAAAGGAGAAAGCATTACGACCACGACGACCGAGAAGAACTGGTGGCGGCAGAATTCACGAGAAATCGTGACAGCGGACATCGTAGAAATCACGAATGGAAGCCAAAGCCAGAGGATAAAACTCCCGAGGAGGACCTTGACGGCTACTGCACGCTACATCTATTTACTAATAAGCGCACGGGCAAGACTAAGGCAACACACCTCCTCAAGGATTGCCAAAAGTTCCTCGACATCCACGAGGCCTTCTCGAAGAAAAACAGAGCTACGGTCAATCAGGGCTACCCACAGCTCCCAGGAGGAGGACATCAGGGATTCCACCCGCCACAACCCCTACCTCCACCAGGACACCAAAATGCGGTGTTGGCCGCGCTCCCAACACCACCCGCCGCAAACCAAGGGGGCAATGGGTACCCAAACCCAGCAGGACTCCTTGGAATGATACAGAAAGTCTGCCCGTCCTGCAGGGCCCAGAAAACAAACACACTCCAAGTAGTCATGGCACTCCAAGCTCCACCGTCCAAACCCGAGTACCTGAAGATGGCTTACCAACCGATAACTTTCTCCAAAAAGGACCATCCTCCGCGAGTTTATCGGCCAGGACACACCGCGCTCGTCATCCAGGCGCAAATAGGCAACTACGAACTCGCCCGAGTGTTCATGGACGGGGGCAGAGGGATCAACATCATTTACGCAGACACACTCCATAGGATGAACAAGAACCTGGACGGACTCGCAGAATCAAAGACATCCTTCCACGGGATAGTACCAGGAAAAGCAGTCCGACCACTCGGAACAATCAATTTGGAGGTAGTGCTCGGTAACCGAAGAAACTACAGACGAGAATTCCTCGACTTTGAAGTAGTCAACTGGCCCTCACAGTACCACGCCATTCTCGGCTGAATAGCTTTCGCGAGATTCATGGCAGTACCTCACTATGCCTACCTGAAGCTCAAACTTCCCGGAGAATACGGCCCCATCACCATAGATGGCAACTTCCAAAAATTTGACAAGTGCGACATCGAGTTCAACGAGATCGCGAAATCTATCGGGATGCAGGAGGAACTGGAAGAATTGGAAAAGAACATGGACCACTCCGTGATGCCTCTCACAAAAAAGAATGCTCCACTCGAGTTCAGTGTAAACAGCGACACTCAAAAGCATCAAGTGCACCCGACGGAGCCCGCGAATACGGCGATGGTGTTCTCCACCCTTTGCGCCCGCATAGGAAGGCGAGCTCGTCGAACTCCTCCGTGAGTACTGGGAAATCTTCGCCTGGCAGCCTTCAGATATGCCAGGGATACCCAGGGAGTTCGCCGAGCACTCACTCGAAGTTTTCAAAGACGCCAAGCCTATCAAACAAACATCTCGATGGTTCTCAGAGCCAAAGCAAAAGGCCCTTAGAGAAGAAGTGAACAGACTTATCGCGGCAAAATTCATCCGAGAGATAAAGATATCCACCTGGTTAGCAAACCCGGTGCTGGTCCTGAAGAAAAACACTGACATTCTTCGTGTGTGCATCGAGTATATGTCGTTGAACAAACACTGCCCCAAGGATAACTACCCCTTACCACGGATCGACCAGATCGTGGACTCTACAGCAGGCTGCTAGCGCCTCTCCTTCTTGGACGCCTACTCAGGCTATAATCAGATCAGGATGAAATAGGAGGACGAGGAGAAGACAGTGTTTATCACACCTCACGGTGTCTACTGCTACACGACGATGCCCTTCGGGCTAAAAAACGCAGGCGCGACATATCAGCGCGGCATGCAAAAATGCGTCGCCAAGCTCATTGGCAAGAACATACAAGTATACGTTGACGACATTGTCATAAAAGCTCGAGTGGAGGACACGCTCCTCGAGGATATAAGAGAAACATTCGACGCCCTCAACGCGTACATGATCAAGCTTAACCCGACAAAATGCGTCTTTGGTGTCCCTGCGGGACAACTTCTCGGGTATCTGGTGTCCGCTCGAGGAATCGAAGCCAACCAGAGAAAATTCAAGCATTCCTCACAATGAAGGAGCCAACCAATCTTCGCGGCGTACAGCAGCGGGCAGGACGGCTAGCCGCTCAAAGCAGATTCATCGCCAGATTAGGCGAGCAAGCATTGCCCCTCTACAAACTACTGAAGAAGACGGACAAGTTCGAGTGGACACCCGTAGCAAAAAAGGCATTCGCAGACCTAAAGCGAGCACTATAGAGTAGGCGTGTTTTGGCAACGCCACAAGACCGGGAGCCACTATACTTATACCTAGCCGCAACAAACCAAGTCATCAGCACGGTAATCGTGGTTGAGCGGACGGAGGATGGCAAGGTGTATGGAGTTCAACGGCCAATTTATTACATCAGCGAGGTTCTCTCGCCATGTAAACAGCGATACCCCCACTACGAGAAGCTCGCATACGGAGTCGTACTCATAGCCCGAAAGCTCAAGCATTACTTCCAGGAACATACCATCACGGTGCTAAACGACGCACCACTCGGTACTATCATGAACAACCCTATGGCATCCGGAAGAATCGCGAAGTGGATCATCGAGCTAGGTGCCTGGGACATCATATACGCAGGACGCAACTCTGTAAAATCCCAGGTCGTCGCAGAATTCCTGAGCGAGTGGACGGAGCTGCAGACGCCATGACCCCTAGAGTACACGAGCAACTAGATCATGTACTTCGACGGGTCGAAAAGGAACGAAGGAGATGGAACCGGAGTTATTCTCATCTCCCCAGAGGAGATAAGCCGCAGTATGTTTTGCAATTGGACTTCCCACCCAAGGACCCAGCATCCAGCAACGACGGAATACAAAGCCCTCCTTCACGGCATGAAAATGGCGATCTCTTGCGGAGCCACCCGATTGATGATATATGGAGATTCCCACCTCATCGTACATCATACGATGAAGGAGTGCGATGCCATCGCAGATAACATGGTCGCCTACCGCGACATGTACGACCTACTTGAAGGAAGTTTCAAGGGTGCGAACTGAAACACATTGCACGATCCAGCAATGAGGAAGCGAACAAGATGGCAAACATGGGGTCCACAAACACACCCATACCGCCAGGAATCTACTTCGAAAGAATGATCAAGCGTTTAGTCAAAGTCAAGAAGCTAGCGAGAACACCCGCAGTAGCAGAGAAAGCACCCAACCCGCAAATTGCTATGATCGAGCTCACCCACAATATTTCAAGGCAAGTTTTCTGATCGAGTCAGTCTGGACGCAGAAATACCTCGACTACTTGTCAAACAAACTGCTCCTAGCAGATATTTGCGAGGCTCGGCAAATCATACGGCGCAGCAAATCCTTTCGGGTGATCAACGGCGAACTATACAAGCAAAGCACATCAGGGGTATTGCAGAGGTGCATAGCACCTGAAGATGCCAAGGAGTTGCTCCGGGATATCCACCAAGGAGATTGCGGCCACCACGCGAGCTGGAGAGCAATCGTGGGTAAAGCCTTCAGGGCAGGATTTTTTTTGGCTCACAGCAGCCAGAGACGCCAAAGATCTGGTCGACCGATGCAACGCCTGCGAGAGGTTTGCACCCAAGTCGCACGCCCCTGCCACGGAACTACACATGATCTCCATCGCCTGGCCCTTTGCGCAATGGGGGCTAGACATGGTAGGGCCATTACGCAAGTCGACAACTGGAGGATATACACATCTAGTCGTAGCAGTTGACAAATTCACAAAGTGGATAGAGGCTATGCCAGTCACCTCCGCGCACACCCAGTGCACCGTGAAATTCCTCGACTTCATCGTGTGCAGATTTGGCATATCACACAACATCATCACCGACAACTGCAACAACTTCACGACCAAGGAAACACCAGAATTCTGCGAGGAAAAGGGAATCACCCTCAGCTTCGCCTCGGTAGCTCACCCGCAAACTAAAGGTCAAGTCGAGCGATCTAACGGATTAGTCTCAGCTGTCCTAAAGAAGCGGCTACTCGATCGCCTGAACCCAGCAGCAGGGCATTGGGCCAAGGAATTACCATCAGTACTATGGAGCCTCCGCACAACGCCAAATCGGTCAACAAACTATACACCATTCTTCATGGTCTACGGAGCCGAGGCCGTCCTACCCGAAGACGTCAAATTTAGCGCTCCACGCGTCGCCGCATACAACAAAGAAACCTCAAACATGGCACTCGCAGAAGACGTGGACACACTGGACGAAATTCGAGACATCGCACTCGCAAGATCCGCGGTATACCAGCAATCACTGCGCAACTACCACATTCGTCGTATACGCCAGAAATCCTTCATGGTAGGAGATCTGGTGCTGCGGCTCAAGCAAAAGGAAGGACACAAGATCGAGCCACCATGGGAAGGACCCTTCATAATACACGAAGTTATCCCAGGAGGCGCTGAACGATTGAAGAACCCGGAGACCGGTGGTATCTACTCCAACCCGTGGAACGTTGCACATCTCCGCAAGTTCTACCCTTAGGATTATCCTACTCGCAAGAAATAAGGTTGTACCAGCCATTCTATAGCTCGATCAAATACATGGCTTCTCAGCCATATCAATAAAACAAATGGTTCTTCAACCATAGCTATTCACTCTTCCATTTTACATGCTAAAACAACAGGTATACACCCTAAACACACGGGGGCTACGCCTAACTAGCATAAAATGCAAATTTTCAAATACAAGGTACAACAAGGTTCACACCTTATAAACACCTTAAAACATATCGAGTGAGCTATACAGGGTTACAAGATATCTACATACTACGATTACATCTGACGGTGATCAGTACTCTCCGCCAGCATTTGATCAATCTCCTCGGAAGTTAGTCGAATAATCTGCTCCGCCGCGAGCTGGATGACCGCGTAATAAGGAGAAAAATCATCTGGAGAGTCGGGAAGCCGCGCCACTGAGTTAAAATTGATCTCAGGATGCCACACCCGAACAAAGGCAAGAGCTACCTGAGCTCCACAGATAAGTTGTTGGCAAACGCACTCCCGAACCTCTCCTACTCGACGAAAGACCCTTATCAAACCGCACCATCCTTCTGGAATGGTACCCAATGGATAAAATGTCCGATGCACAGAAGAAAGAGCCTCGCGACAAGACTCAAGAAGAATCTTCGCCTGGCTCGCCCGATACTTCAAAGTGGCCAAAACGAAGCCTCGACTGCGGTCTGACCAAAAATTGGTTGCATGTGGTCTGGAGCTACCCGCCTCATAAGAAATGTGGGTATCCACCCAGTGAGTCTCACAAGGCCCGTCGGGCTCAACAACTGCAAATTCAGCAAATACGTCAAAACAGAAAGGGAAGCAAGCAGCTAAATACTCAAGGGCTTGCAGGCTCACAAAGCATGTCCTTCGCAATGGCCGCCAGCTCTTCCATCACAAACTTTTCAAGCTCAGCCGCAAGCTTCTCCTTTGATTTGGCGACATCAGCCACGCCCCGCAACGCTTTCAGTTTGCGCTCGCCATCCGCAACACAGTCACGGAGTGAGGCAAATGTACTAGCAGCAGCAACAAGGGGATTCACCCGCGCAACAGACCCACTCGAAGACTCTGCGCTAGGATCCACTACCTGGAAAGAAATGAAGCAAGTTCAGAAAAATTACAACACCCCACTCGAGAAACACACGACCTATCTATTAGGTGCTCGGGGGCTACTCCCATCGGGAGCACACAACGGCAAGACGCAACAATTAGACACTGAGGATCTCAAGAAACACTTCGATTATGCAACATAAATACGGGAATACATCCCAAGGTTCATTACATCGACAGACAAAAGCAAATATAAACTAGCCTAAGGGGCTACAGAAGTGGTGCCACTCGCAGCAGGCTGCCCCTTGCGACTAGCACGAGCAAGCACTTCAGAGAGCTTCTTTGCAAGGACTTCAGCCCGAGCGCCAAAGGGACGGAGCGCTACCTTTTTTCCTAAGGCGTCATAGGGAAGGCTCGAGTACACCTTCTCCAGGTCATCCGAGACTCCGTGCGGAAGCGCAAATTGGATAACTGTCCTAGCCCCGCACTTAGACTGGGCGACTGAATAAGCCTGGAGGAGATTTTCATCGTCCAAGAACACCTTCAGAAGGCCGCCCAGCGTAGGCGGAACCGCCGCATCCACCAGTAGGCGCTCGTGGACCTGCGTCAACACTCGGGTGACTTCACCAACGAGAGAGCAGACCCCACTCACATGCTCCTGGAACTTGGCGCAGGGCGTCCAGTCGCTGGCTCCCAGGAAGCTCCAGTGCAACCCCAAGGATATCTACAAAAAGGACACCATAAATCTCTAAGACAGCAAGTTAAGTTACATTGCGACAGAAGAATGGTCAAGTGTAGCTTACCCGCAAACTTCTGAGCCAAGGGGCGGATGATGCCAACAAGATCACTATCATGCTTGGCACCTGCCTCCTCCAATTGCTTCAGCGCCTCTTGAGCCTCGACGAGTTTCCCCTCGAAATCAGCTGAATGCTTGCGAGTGAACTCCAGTCCTTTCGGGTGGACTCCAACTCAGCTTTAAGGGTTTTCACCCGAGCGACAACTTCAGCTTTCTCGGTCTTCAGGCGGGTAACTTGGTCTATAGAGCAGTGAATACAGCTTAAGCAATTTTCTGATCAACGGAAACAGTAAAACGGAGTGGATTAACCTACCTTGAAGAGATCGGCCATCCTCGACAAGTCGATCGCGATCCACCCGAAGGGAAACGCAATCTGCCTCAGCTGAGAGCACTCGACGACCGATGTCAGCAAGGGAATCGAGGAGAGTCTGCAAAAGCTCAAGACAAAAATTCAAGTTAAAGGACAAAATCTCTTGAGCCTATAGACGACTGTACACAGTCGAATATAGCCTCGGGGCCTGCTCCCATCGGGAGCACTGCCGTGCACCCGTTAGAATAAAGAAAGACAAGGAAGAAAAAAGTTCAACTTGAGTCTGTGGCTAACCGCAAGCGATCAACCACGGCCTCGGGGGCTACACCCATCGGGAGCACTGTCGTGCACCTGATAGAAATTCCAACCAAACGAAGCAACAGATGTAAGAAGGAGGGATAAACTTACTTGGCCTTGGGCAGTAGACACAGGATCCGCTGAGCTGCCCGAAACCTCCTTGTGTGAAGAAGCTCCACCAGCAAAACCAGGTAGCCCGTACTCAGGAATTACGGCTGCCCTCGCAGGACTTGGAGACCTTCGGGTGGCTTCTGCGGCTAGAACGTCTCCCTCGGCAACTTCTTTCCTTCTTCACAGAGGGAACCGAGGAAGCATACTGGCCAGGACTGATGGTTTGAAGGCTGCTATTGAAGAGAAAGTCAAACAAATATCAAGAAAAGGGAAAAGATTCTCGACTAAAGGACAACGCGCAAGAAAAACTTACTCATCCTCATCGTTGTCATCTAGAATGTCCACATTCCAGGCAGTGGGAACCTTTGACTTGCGTCCTGGGAGAGGAAGCACATTCAGAGGCGCCACCTGGAGAGGCTCAGTCGCCTTACAAGACCCATCACCCAAGGAACTGTCCTTGGAGGTGGCTTCGTCATCCCCGTGCCTGCGACGCTTGCGGTGATGGAGTTGATCGCTACCCGAGTCTTCCACGTTGTCCGAAGAGTCGTGCTCGGAGCTCGAGTCAGCTTCAGCAACGGTGGTTTCGAGAGGGGCCTCGATGTTGCTCGCCAGGAGACTGAGGCGTCTTCAGCCGAAAGTGGCAGGTAGCATGTTGCTACCTTCAAGCTCTACAAAAGAAGAAGAAGAAAAAGAGAGAAGAACTTCAGTCGACAAAATTTTAGACTGCAAAGAGAACAAATAAGAATAGAGAAAAACTTACATCAGCTGGAGGAGGTTTCACTGCCTCGAATGGCTCGAGAGAACAGGCCGAGAAGGCCTCTCCTTTCTTCAGCTTGGTAATGGCCGCAATATTTTTCTCAAACTCGGCGTTCGAGAGAAGGTCTTCACAGACGCGGCTCGGGTCCTGCATACCTTGATACTCCTACATAGTCGAAGGTCTGTCTTGAAGGGGCTTAATCCTCCACCGAAGAAAGACAGCCGCAAGATGCAATCCATTCAGCGGAACCCCCATCGCTTTTTCGTGGAAGCTCCCCAGCTTCGCGAGTAGAGGGTAAACGATCTTGCTATCCTCTGCGGTAAGCTTATGCGCCCAGGATTTCCTGCACTTCAGAATCGCGAGTGGATGGAACTCAGGAGCTCCACCCGCGCTGTTGTCGATGACGTAAAACCACTTCTTCCGCCATCCTTGCGCGGAATCGACGAAGTACATCTCCGGGTAGGGGATGTCCGTCTTCGCCTAGATCCCGAACCCGCCGGTGCGCAGTGGCTCCCCCCTGCTCGCCTAGTCGCGATCTCTCTCGGAAGATGCACACCTTGAACAGGGCCTTCCAGAGGCCCCAATGCGGGCGGATGCCTAAGTAGCACTCGCAAAGCACGATAAAGCACGAGATGTGCTGAATCGCGTTTGGAGGCATGTAACACCTGGGGTGTTACCTGTTTGTTTGCTTGCATCATATGCATCACATTGCATTGCACCATGTTTGCATCACAACTGAAAGTTTCAAAACAATTTAAACTTTCACCCTTGCTCAAAATTTCTAATTCCAAACTTGCAAACTAAACCCCTCCATTGTTTTTTTCAATGGTTGAACTTGTTTTAATCAATTGCCTGTTAATAAAATTTCTTCCCTTTTGTTAAAAACCCTAGTGGCAACTTCAAAACTTCAAATCAAATCAATCTTAATTATCCTTTTTCAATATGGGTTTAAATATTGAAATTTTGCAAACCAATTAAATTCCATAATGTTTGTATAATTAATTGAACTTATTAAATACAATTTGTTTATTTCCCAAAATCCCAACCCAAACCCTATTTGAAAAATCCAACTACCCATCTAAATTCAAACTAACATCACCAACTTTGAAATCAAAAACTAATCTTGCTTAGACTCACTATTTTACAACTAATAAAATTTGATTGTAAAATAAAAGAACTCCCCCCAAAACCTTTCTTTTTCCTTTCTTTCTATCTCTCCTATTTTTCTTTCCTTCAATTTTGCTTTATTTTCTAAACATCAATAATTTTTGAAAACTTTGTGAAAACAAAAACTAGCAATTGTTTGCTATTAACCTAATAAGCCTAAACTAACTTTTCTAATATTTTTACTAACCTAATTATCATGTTTTTCTTCCAAAACCATTTGCTACAAAAAAAAAAACAGTACAAAAAAAATAGCAAAAGAGAGGAGAGGGAGCAGCAGCTAACTAATCTAAGCCCAGCCCAAACTCATTCTCTTGGCCCAGTACCCCTGTCGCTTTCTTCTTCCCAGTCGACGTCATCCTGTACGTCTCCATCGGAGCCGCTCGATCACCTTCTGCCCTCTACGATGGCTGCCGTACCATGGCCCTATCCCCTTAAGTACCTACCTCTCCCCTCACCTCTGCTAACCCTAGAGCTCCTCCCTCTGTGCCGCCCACTTCTCTTCCACCCCCCTCCCTCTCTCTGAAACTTTCTGTTCCTCTGAACATGTCTGAACATCTACACCGAAAAACCACCATGGCCGCCACCTTCCTCCCCTAGCTCCGTTCACCCCCGTCCACCTCGAGGAGCAACAAGGGCGGGAATGGAACCGGGAACGTTCCCCTGCGCCTCCCGTCCCCTCGCCGTCTGCTGGAACCCGACGAGGATCCCGCGCCGTCGCCGGATGTCCCGCCTCGCCGCGGTCTGCCACCAGCTTCGACAGCGTCTGCTTCCCCGACCAAAACCACGGTGAGCCCACCGTCCCTGCCTTCTCCTCCTCTCTACACCAGCGCTCAAAGGCAGCCGCTCACCGCACGCATCCACGGCGCGAAAATCGAGCAGCAATCCCCGGCATAGTTCGTCGCCGATCGCTGACGGCGAGCCGCTCGGGCTGTCTGTTTTGTCCGTCAGGTAGCTAGCTGTCGAGGTTCAGTTAAGTGCAGGAACAAAATTCAGTTAACGTTTCTTCTGAAGGTTACCTTGTCCGCCTCCCCTTATCTGTCAAAGACCGCATCGCAGCGCAGTGGTAGCGATCCGTGCGCGCGAGGGGCAGGTCGCGGGTTCGACCCCCTCCTGGCGCAAATTCTTTTCATGCTTTAGCCTTCTGCTGGCCCCGCGCGTCAGTGACCTGCTGGCCACGTCAAACTCCAGCCGCGCCACCTCAGCGCCACGTTGGCTAGGCCCACGGGCAGAGGCAGTGGCTAGCTGCCACCTGAGTAACAAAAGATTTCTGCGCAATTCTAAAATTACAAATTCTTTTTTAAATAACAGATTTGAGTAGAAACTTTGAAATTCCATATCTTTTGTTTTATAAATCCAATAAACACAAACTTTATATCTATTCTGATCCAAATTTCCTAATCTATCCAAATATCCAACTTGTGTTCTGTTTTGAACTTCCAAATTACAATTCAAATTCAAATTCAAATCATTTCAATTGTATTTTGCTAAATTCAATAACTAATTATTCATAAGTCCAAATCATGCAAATAAAATATGTTTTCAATACCATTTTAAATAAGCTATTCAAATATAAAATTTGTTTTCTGTTTTGAATAATTAAAATTGCTTAAATAAATTGAATCTTGTTTAATTCAATTAAAAATTGTTTAATATTGTTTAATTCCTAATTAAATAATCCAAAGTCCAATTTCAACATGTGAAACATGTAATCCAACTAAAATTTGATAACCTTTTCAAATATCAACTTTGTTATTTGTTTTGCACACTTTAACTTGCTGGAAACAACCCCTACTTGCTCAACACCATTAAGTAACCAATTTTCCAAACTTAATAAATGCTTTCTTAATTGGTTAACTATCATTCTAATTGCATCTAAATTGTTACATTCTTGTTTTCATCATGCATGCATCATGATAAACCACTTGCACCTGTTAACTAATTGTAGATCATTGCTTCAACCTTAACAGGTGCATCCATATGCAACTCACATTGCATAAGGGTCCATTTAAATTTGTTTAACTTGTCAACTAGCTTATTTCTATGCATCTTTAAACTTGTCATGCATCCATATCTTGATCATGCTGGATCTTTTGCCGTAGTAGTAATTGTTGCATCCGGTGTTTGTTCGAGGTTCGTTGCTTCTTCCCGGATAGGACGTTGAGATGATGTGAGCAACGACAAGTTCTGCTACCTTGCGGGATCTCAGGCAAGTATACTCACTTGCTGCCATATGGCTGCCTTTCATCACTTGTTACCGATTCTTTCCGTTGATTCTTTTCTGCTAGCCTTAGTGGTAGTTGTTTCTGTTACGAACCCATCACATGAATCCCTTAACCTTGATATTGCCTCACCTCCATACCTACAGCCTTTGTTTGTGCCTGTTCCTATCTAGCATGCTTAGGGTTGCTTTTGCTCGAGCCTGTTGTCGGATACTTCTTTTACTATCGTGCTATTATTGTTGTTACCGTTCCGGGGGCTCGAATATTAATCAATCAATCCTGTTAATGCTACTGTCAATAATAATTTGATGATAAGGCACCGGCAGGAGGCCCTTTGTGGTTTTGAGGCCTGCTAGTGTCGACCCTAATAGGAAAAGGGTCTTGTCTACTGATCCATGATGAGCGCACTACCCGCATTTGGGGAGTATGGGCTCCCCCTCAGTTTGACCCGATTCGCATCTCGTCCAAATCGCCTCATGTAGTTCGGGTTTTCCATCTGCTGCATGCATGATCTTGCGAGCCCTTGGTACCCGGGTGGAACTTTCGTAGTCGGCATATAGGGGGACACGTTCTTAGAGTGCTATGAGGGTCCATTTTCTTCTGGGCTCGATTAGCCGTGCGCCCAAGGTGCTTTGGGCTTGATGCGAAGAAGGGTTGGATTGTGTTGAGTGCCCCGCTTGGTGGAGTGGCCGCTCCATCTAGCGGGATATTCATGAGTGTACGGCTAAATTGGTGCAACCCTGCAGGGATAATCTTCTCGAGAAGCCGTGTTTTCCGCGGTTATGGATTACTTGGTGAAAGTACTGGCTAACAAGTACTCAGGACAACTTAAACATAATGATCAAACCTGTTACACCTAATGATTAATAACTTGACTAGTAATAGGTTGATGACACAATAACTTGATTCACCTTTAATACAACTGTGTGAGTTATCCTCGGATTGCTTCTTTGGATAAGGGGCGAGATCCAGGATGGGTTTGTTTGAAGTTATCTTTCAGTTGGTTACACTCCTCGATCTTATCTCCTTTCTGTTAGCCGGAAGTGGTAGTATCTCTCCGTAGTTGGTTAGTGCAGCCTGCTGTCGCTTATTTGCAACAACCCCTTCCTTTCCATTGATCCTAAAGTATTTGTATCGTGTGATGACTGGCTACGCCGGTAACTTGTGAGTATGGGTTTTATCCCCCCTTGCCAGTACTTAACCGTACTGACCCACGAATCTCTTTCGTGGCTGCAAATTCCAAATTGCAGTCAACAGGTTTGAAGTCTGACGACGTTAGCTTGGGAATCCCTCCGGCTTGGCCTGGGCAGGGATTGGACGCCTTCGGTTATCTTCAGGACTCTTAGTCCAATTTGGATCTTGTCCGTAGACGGACGATGTTTTGTTTCTTCCGCTGTTATTTGGATCTTTGTATTGTATCAGTTGTAAGCCCTGGCTCGTTTGAGTCATCTTGTATCTATCTGTTTCTGTTGTAATTGTGGAATATTCGTGAACTATTGTAATGTTATCATAAATGGCAACCTGGAATCGGTTATTATGTGGATTTTGGCGGGAATGCTGAAATCTGCATAGTGCCCGATCTCGGGGCGTCACAAATGGTATCAGAGCCTTGGTTCCGATTCCCGAGATTGTTTCGATACGAATGGTTATCGAAGCAACGGGTCCGCAAAGCCTGTAGGATAACCTCGCTAACGGTCGTTGTTTCTAGAGTGTCGAAAACTATTTCTGCTAAACTATTTTGGAAAACCTCTCAATAGGATTCTTGTTTTTCTCCTTATCCCTATTCTATTTCCCCTCCCAATCTTATTTGTTTTGGAGTCTTTTCCCCTTTGTCTATCTTTCAAATTATTAGGATCCTACGTGGGTGGACGTTTTCTGAGCCTTTAACCTAATAGGTTCGATCATCGGAAGATCCCTGGGGGAAGAACATCGTCGTCACTCCGAGCAAGAATCTCTTGTTAGTGGTGTCGAGAAACCCTTGTTAGTGGTGTCGAGGAGATCAACTGGAAGCACGAAGAATCGATAGTCGAACTTCTTTCCCCTCCCGGGTTAGCAGGTGGATTGCGAGGGCGCAATCCCTTGTTAGTGGTGTCGTCTGTAACACCTGGGGTGTTACCTGTTTGTTTGCTTGCATCATATGCATCACATTGCATTGCACCATGTTTGCATCACAACTGAAAGTTTCAAAACAATTTAAACTTTCACCCTTGCTCAAAATTTCTAATTCCAAACTTGCAAACTAAACCCCTCCATTGTTTTTTTCAATGGTTGAACTTGTTTTAATCAATTGCCTGTTAATAAAATTTCTTCCCTTTTGTTAAAAACCCTAGTGGCAACTTCAAAACTTCAAATCAAATCAATCTTAATTATCCTTTTTCAATATGGGTTTAAATATTGAAATTTTGCAAACCAATTAAATTCCATAATGTTTTTATAATTAATTGAACTTATTAAATACAATTTGTTTATTTCCCAAAATCCCAACCCAAACCCTATTTGAAAAATCCAACTACCCATCTAAATTCAAACTAACATCACCAACTTTGAAATCAAAAACTAATCTTGCTTAGACTCACTATTTTACAACTAATAAAATTTGATTGTAAAATAAAAGAACTCCCCCCAAAACCTTTCTTTTTCCTTTCTTTCTATCTCTCCTATTTTTCTTTCCTTCAATTTTGCTTTATTTTCTAAACATCAATAATTTTTGAAAACTTTGTGAAAACAAAAACTAGAAATTGTTTGCTATTAACCTAATAAGCCTAAACTAACTTTTCTAATATTTTTACTAACCTAATTATCATGTTTTTCTTCCAAAACCATTTGCTACAAAAAAAAAACAAAACAGTACAAAAAAAAATAGCAAAAGAGAGGAGAGGGAGCAGCAGCTAACTAATCTAAGCCCAGCCCAAACTCATTCTCTTGGCCCAGTACCCCTGTCGCTTTCTTCTTCCCAGTCGATGTCATCCTGTACGTCTCCATCGGAGCCGCTCGATCACCTTCTGCCCTCTACGATGGCTGCCGTACCATGGCCCTATCCCCTTAAGTACCTACATCTCCCCTCACCTCTGCTAACCCTAGAGCTCCTCCCTCTGCGCCGCCCACTTCTCTTCCACCCCCCTCCCTCTCTCTGAAACTTTCTGTTCCTCTGAACATGTCTGAACA
Source organism: Alopecurus myosuroides (assembly GCA_028641055.1). Taxonomy (NCBI): domain Eukaryota; kingdom Viridiplantae; phylum Streptophyta; class Magnoliopsida; order Poales; family Poaceae; genus Alopecurus; species Alopecurus myosuroides. The sequence goes on from CM054060.1 coordinate 146,970,984, forward strand.
TCTACACCGAAAAACCACCATGGCCGCCACCTTCCTCCCCTAGCTCCGTTCACCCCCGTCCACCTCGAGGAGCAACAAGGGCGGGAATGGAACCGGGAACGTTCCCCTGCGCCTCCCGTCCCCTCGCCGTCTGCTGGAACCCGACGAGGATCCCGCGCCGTCGCCGGATGTCCCGCCTCGCCGCGGTCTGCCACCAGCTTCGACAGCGTCTGCTTCCCCGACCAGAACCACGGTGAGCCCACCGTCCCTGCCTTCTCCTCCTCTCTACACCAGCGCTCAAAGGCAGCCGCTCACCGCACGCATCCACGGCGCGAAAATCGAGCAGCAATCCCCGGCATAGTTCGTCGCCGATCGCTGACGGCGAGCCGCTCGGGCTGTCTGTTTTGTCCGTCAGGTAGCTAGCTGTCGAGGTTCACTTAAGTGCAGGAACAAAATTCAGTTAACGTTTCTTCTGAAGGTTACCTTGTCCGCCTCCCCTTATCTGTCAAAGACCGCATCGCAGCGCAGTGGTAGCGATCCGTGCGCGCGAGGGGCAGGTCGCGGGTTCGACCCCCTCCTGGCGCAAATTCTTTTCATGCTTTAGCCTTCTGCTGGCCCCGCGCGTCAGTGACCTGCTGGCCACGTCAAACTCCAGCCGCGCCACCTCAGCGCCACGTTGGCTAGGCCCACGGGCAGAGGCAGTGGCTAGCTGCCACCTGAGTAACAAAAGATTTCTGCGCAATTCTAAAATTACAAATTCTTTTTTAAATAACAGATTTGAGTAGAAACTTTGAAATTCCATATCTTTTGTTTTATAAATCCAATAAACACAAACTTTATATCTATTCTGATCCAAATTTCCTAATCTATCCAAATATCCAACTTGTGTTCTGTTTTGAACTTCCAAATTACAATTCAAATTCAAATTCAAATCATTTCAATTGTATTTTGCTAAATTCAATAACTAATTATTCATAAGTCCAAATCATGCAAATAAAATATGTTTTCAATACCATTTTAAATAAGCTATTCAAATATAAAATTTGTTTTCTGTTTTGAATAATTAAAATTGCTTAAATAAATTGAATCTTGTTTAATTCAATTAAAAATTGTTTAATATTGTTTAATTCCTAATTAAATAATCCAAAGTCCAATTTCAACATGTGAAACATGTAATCCAACTAAAATTTGATAACCTTTTCAAATATCAACTTTGTTATTTGTTTTGCACACTTTAACTTGCTGGAAACAACCCCTACTTGCTCAACACCATTAAGTAACCAATTTTCCAAACTTAATAAATGCTTTCTTAATTGGTTAACTATCATTCTAATTGCATCTAAATTGTTACATTCTTGTTTTCATCATGCATGCATCATGATAAACCACTTGCACCTGTTAACTAATTGTAGATCATTGCTTCAACCTTAACAGGTGCATCCATATGCAACTCACATTGCATAAGGGTCCATTTAAATTTGTTTAACTTGTCAACTAGCTTATTTCTATGCATCTTTAAACTTGTCATGCATCCATATCTTGATCATGCTGGATCTTTTGCCGTAGTAGTAATTGTTGCATCCGGTGTTTGTTCGACGTTCGTTGCTTCTTCCCGGATAGGACGTTGAGATGATGTGAGCAACGACAAGTTCTGCTACCTTGCGGGATCTCAGGCAAGTATACTCACTTGCTGCCATATGGCTGCCTTTCATCACTTGTTACCGATTCTTTCCGTTGATTCTTTTCTGCTAGCCTTAGTGGTAGTTGTTTCTGTTATGAACCCATCACATGAATCCCTTAACCTTGATATTGCCTCACCTCCATACCTACAGCCTTTGTTTGTGCCTGTTCCTATCTAGCATGCTTAGGGTTGCTTTTGCTCGAGCCTGTTGTCGGATACTTCTTTTACTATCGTGCTATTATTGTTGTTACCGTTCCGGGGGCTCGAATATTAATCAATCAATCCTGTTAATGCTACTGTCAATAATAATTTGATGATAAGGCACCGGCAGGAGGCCCTTTGTGGTTTTGAGGCCTGCTAGTGTCGACCCTAATAGGAAAAGGGTCTTGTCTACTGATCCATGATGAGCGCACTACCCGCATTTGGGGAGTATGGGCTCCCCCTCAGTTTGACCCGATTCGCATCTCGTCCAAATCGCCTCATGTAGTTCGGGTTTTCCATTTGCTGCATGCATGATCTTGCGAGCCCTTGGTACCCGGGTGGAACTTTCGTAGTCGGCATATAGGGGGACACGTTCTTAGAGTGCTATGAGGGTCCATTTTCTTCTGGGCTCGATTAGCCGTGCGCCCAAGGTGCTTTGGGCTTGATGCGAAGAAGGGTTGGATTGTGTTGAGTGCCCCGCTTGGTGGAGTGGCCGCTCCATCTGGCGGGATATTCATGAGTGTACGGCTAAATTGGTGCAACCCTGCAGGGATAATCTTCTCGAGAAGCCGTGTTTTCCGCGGTTATGGATTACTTGGTGAAAGTACTGGCTAACAAGTACTCAGGACAACTTAAACATAATGATCAAACCTGTTACACCTAATGATTAATAACTTGACTAGTAATAGGTTGATGCCACAATAACTTGATTCACCTTTAATACAACTGTGTGAGTTATCCTCGGATTGCTTCTTTGGATAAGGGGCGAGATCCAGGATGGGTTTGTTTGAAGTTATCTTTCAGTTGGTTACACTCCTCGATCTTATCTCCTTTCTGTTAGCCGGAAGTGGTAGTATCTCTCCGTAGTTGGTTAGTGCAGCCTGCTGTCGCTTATTTGCAACAACCCCTTCCTTTCCATTGATCCTAAAGTATTTGTATCGTGTGATGACTGGCTATGCCGGTAACTTGTGAGTATGGGTTTTATCCCCCTTGCCAGTACTTAACCGTACTGACCCACGAATCTCTTTCGTGGCTGCAAATTCTAAATTGCAGTCAACAGGTTTGAAGTCTGACGACGTTAGCTTGAGAATCCCTCCGGCTTGGCCTGGGCAGGGATTGGACGCCTTCGGTTATCTTCAGGACTCTTAGTCCAATTTGGATCTTGTCCGTAGACGGACGATGTTTTGTTTCTTCCGCTGTTATTTGGATCTTTGTATTGAATCAGTTGTAAGCCCTGGCTCGTTTGAGTCATCTTGTATCTATCTGTTTCTGTTGTAATTGTGGAATATTCGTGAACTATTGTAATGTTATCATAAATGGCAACCTGGAATCGGTTATTATGTGGATTTTGGCGGGAATGCTGAAATCTGCATAGTGCCCGATCTCGGGGCGTCACAAGGCAAGTCATGGAGTTGTATGCCATAGACATACAACAATCCAAGAAGAAAGGGGTGGAGAGGAAGAGATAGACCGCTCGATACATGCTCTGAGAAGATCACACGCTGGTTTGCGCGAGGATTTGGTACCTCTTCTTTCTTGGGGAGGCGCACGCGCTTCTTGCCGTCGGGAGGCAGCAGCCCCTCTGATTGCATCTCATTGAGGCTTTTCCTAGTGGTGTTGGCGGATCGCCAATCGCCTGATTTCACGGCGGGCGGCACGGAAGCGTCTCCGACCTCCTTCGACGAGGATGCAGCGGCGCTGCGCTTCTTCCCTCCAGCCATGAGAGCTCTTTGGTGCTTGCAGAATGAGAGGTGTGCGCGAGGAGGAAGAAAGGGAGCAAAAGGCAAGGAAATTTACCCATCGCCTAAGTACGTCTACTCATACACAGGCCGAGATGATCTGAACCGTAGATCTGGTGACGTGGCGCTCATCGCGGCTGCCACGCGTGAAGTGGAAACGAGGCGGCGGTGAACAGTTATCTCTGCCACGATCTTTACAGCAGATCGTGCGCATTTACGGCGCTTTGCTCGCGGGAAAACCGGAAACGACCTCTCGTTTCCAGTCAAAAAGCTGACAAGGTGGGCCATCGTGCTCTACTCCGCTCTGTCACGTCCAATCGGGAGGAGTCAGAACGGGCAAGTGCGCAATGACATCATTGCGCACCTCATCAAACGCGACAATTCTTTCGCATAAAGTCCCTGACATGAAATCTCTTTCGTATGGGCACACCAAGACGCGAAAATTCTTTCGCATAAGCTCCCTGACACGAAATTTCTTTCGTATGGGCACATCAAAGGGCGAAAATTCTTTCGCATAAGCTCCCTGACACAAAATTTCTTTTGTATAGGCATGACAAGACACGGGAACTCTCCCGCATAACTACCCACACACGAAATCTCTTTCGTATAAGTACAACAAGGCCTCTAAACACGAAAATTCTTTCGTATGGACAAAATATTACAAATGCAAAAATTTCTTTTGCATAAGTACAACAAGAAGGAAAATCTCTTCACTCGGAAACTCTCAAGATAATACTCGCGAGTGTGCAGTTCCCGCCACTCTGACACACGATGTATTTACACATCCTTGCCCTGGATCGTTCTGCCCACTAGGCACATCCAAATGCCGTATTCTCTCGAGTACGATGGTAAGACCCAAAGATCTCTCTTATGGGCCTGGAATCGCACTCAAGCTGCGTCCTCCGGTAAATTTCCGTTTCAGCAACACGAAGAAAAATCCTAGCGGACGCGCCAGGTACCCCTATAGGATAAGTTCGAGTCGGTAATACCTCCACGGCCCAGTCGCAATGATCACCTCGCCGAATTCGAGTCGGAGGTCTCGAATTTGTGTAGGCCAGAACTGTTTTTTCCCTAGATGCAATTAATTGGCCCTGAGCTTTCGGGAGAGCCAAGCAACTGAGCCGTATCCTTCTGCGAAAACAGCCGAAACACAGGCACATTCATCGCTCGATGCTCGAGTACAAGAAGCGCATCGCGCACAGGGTATGCACCCTCTAAACATCGAACAGTTAAAGCAGTCAATCAAAAGAAATCAAGACAAACTTTGAGCATCTACCCGACAGATTCTCAATCAAGTAAACGCTCGGGGGCTACTGATGAGGGGATGAATCCTGGACCTATCGGGTGAGGCTACCCGGTCCAAGGCCCAAGACCTATGCCCAAAGGGAGATGCCATAGACAGTTCTAGAAGGCCCAATCAAGGCCCACCCGCAAGGCCTTGATGGTCAAGAAAGGAAACTGGTAACCGTCTTAAGGTTAGGGTTTGTATCCCCCCGGGTACGGTTTGAGACCTGGCCACCTATATAAGGCCAGGAGAACCACCGGGAGGGGGCCCAAGCCATATCACACCACCAAATCCTTGAGATTGAGATCTAACTCTCGACTCGAGCACCCCCCATTGTAACCGGTCTATTGCTAATACAGATCGACAGAAGCAGGAGTAAGGGTTTTACCTCTACGAGGGCCCCGAACCTGGGTAAATCGTGCCCCCCTGCTTGCCGACGATTGTCACCAGCGCCTACAAGTTCTCCTAATCGAAACCCTATCGGTTCACCCGAGGGAGGAGGGACTTGTTGATATGCATATTCAACACCCACGGTGAGGAATTGCCCCTCCCCACGCCGCCGTTTGTCTCCGATGCGAAAAGAGAGGGAGAGGACGACCCCGAGGCGTTGATCCATAGATCAACGACTCCCATTGAACGCCCGAGTTTCCCGCACGTTGCGCCCGCGCGCGCCGTGCTGGGCCACTTTGGCTCCTAGTTGGGCCGCACACTCGTATCCAGCCCGTGCTATGCGTTTTGTTTTTCTTTTAATTTTAACAGAACGTTGAGTGTTAACTTTTGCTCTATGAAAAATAGGATTTGTGGAAATAAAATTCCATCAAAATTTGTGGCAGTAGGTTAGCATTTTCTTAACCACCTCCAACTTGTAGAGTTGGATTTGGTTGGTTAGTTTTGCAATAGTATGAAAAGTGCCAGAGAGTATATGTGATACCATTTGGTGCATAACTTCTTGTGTTTGTATCCAAATTGGTCAAATCAAATTGTTTTAAGTATCCCTTGGATAGATATATCAGTGATACTTGACCTTGCATCAAGGATAGTTACCATTTGGAAATTCCATCCATTGTGGTAAATCGCCAGTAGGCATTTCTAGGATTTTTAGAGGGAGTTAAAAATGATTTTTGATGTGGATCCAATTGTATGAGCTTGTGTGTTATTATATATATCTATCCTAGCTTGTATTAATTTTTAGAGCCATATATTATTTTTGGCTTGCATAACTAGATTTTGCTCTTTTCTGTTTTTATTAAATTTTGTGCAAATAAATTTGATTAAATGCTTGTTGTTAGAAACTTGTTTCCTAGCAAGTGTAGATGACTTGCTCCCTGTTATTAGGATGTTTTCTAGCAGTACTAGTATGTTAGGAAGTTCTTGCTTGTTTGGAAAACAACTAGGAATAGAAATAGTCTAGTATTGATTTCTAGTATTTTTATGGAATAGATTGTGTGAGCTAGTTTTGTTATGCTTGTTACCTAGGTTTTTGATGTTTTTATGTTGAGTCCAGTACCATTTTGGTACTGATGTTGTGATGTTATCACCTCTGTTAGCTTACACTTTGTTTTATAGGAAAGCATGTGTAGCATTGCTTGTTTGTTTCACTTTGTTGTTTTCACTAGTATGAGTAGTTGTGTGATGATTGCTATGATAGATTAATTTCCTCAAGTGAGACCAGAGGCATTGTGACCTCTCAATGCTTTGGTATATTAGTGTAACACCCACTGGTCCCATTGCATTTTGGTTAGGGATACAAATTCCCTACCATACACTTGTTTGTCAGTAGTGTTTATTACTATATGTGTGTTTAGCATTTTCCACCAAGGAAAACAGATGATTGCTCTACTTGATTGATTGAAGTGTTTAGTAATGCTTTGTGACTACTAGTATGTTTAGTTGAGGCACATTTGTTGATGTGATGTTCCCTTGGGAATATCATGTTAAGAAGTGTTTGACTATTGTTTGGATTAATTTGAGTATTGTTTGCTAATAGAAGTATCTCGTAGTATTGAGGATTATGTGTGGATAGAATTTCCCTTGAGTGTTTTCATTTTAAAAAGTGTTTGTTTGAGCATGTATATAGTGCATAGCTACTGGTTGTATATCATGTCACTTTGATGCTTGTTATTTGATTGTTAGAAAAGCATGACTTATTAGACTTGGTTGATTCTTGCTAAGTAGTGGTTTCATATAATTATTTTAGTAGGATTGTTTACTAGCATGTGTAAGGTGTATGTTTTGTTAGTAGGTATTTATAATCATGTATTGCTTGTTTAGGGAAATGCATTCTTGTAGTGTTGATTGCTTCTCTAGTATTATTTTTGTGTCACCACTAGGTATTATGAGTTGCTCTAGTATTGTTGTCTTTCTATTTTTATGAGTGTATGTTTATCCCAGCATGTTTTCACTTCTATTATTAGGACATGACTCTTTTATTTACTAGTTGTTATTAGTTGGAGAATACATTATTTCGTATGGCATGCTTGTGTAGTAATCTTTCATACTAGTATGCTATTAGTGAACCCATGTTATTATTCCTTTTCTAGCTATATTATCTCTTGTGATTGTTGTGTTTTAGAGTGTGTCTTACGATTTGTTACAATGGATTGAGCCACTGGTTTGTTTGGTTATATTTATGATTGAGTGATTCCTTAGTCTTTGTGTAGATATGAGCATAGCCAGTAACTAGCTTGCTCATCTGTGGGTTGTTTGCTAGTTGAACTTGTTTGTTTCATTTATTTAGCATGAGTGTTGTACTGGTGGTATTGTTGTGGTTAGTAGTATCTTGTTATCTATGCATTAGGTTAGTGTTAAACTTGTTTGGTGATGCTTGCTTGTGTTGTTGTTAATACCCACTGCCATGGGTATTGCTTTGAATGATTGTTATTACTTTAGTAGTCTCAACTTCATGACCACAATCTATTTTTAGCTTCTTAAATGTCTTGGTATGAGAGTGGTACACCCACTCAACCTATGATATGAAGGATGTGGAATATGGTTTCCCAACCATATGTACTTCTAGTGATAGTTTTGTACCCTGAGTGTTTGTGAGGTAGTTCTCTCGATAACTTTTGAGTGATTGCGCTAGTATAAGTTTGTTGCTGTATGTGTTGCTTTGTGTTATTGATTGCCTTCTTTGGTTCTGAGTGTGTGTCTTTTATTCTTTTTACGATGTTAGAAAACGAAGAAGAAGAAGAAGGAGTTGTAGAGCTGTGTGTCAAGTTCAAGCTACTTCAAGGCCATGGACACAAAGAGTTTTAAGGCAAGCCATCCTGATGCTTGCTACTACTCTTATCATTATCTATCATGCATGTTTTACGTCTAAAAGACAAAACTTTGATTACCAAAACTATTTTTTTGTGTGGCTATTACTACTATTAATATTATATAAATTATTATTATGCCAGTAGTTGAAACTTGGTGTTACCAAGCCCATAGCCACCAGATGGTATTTATTACCACCAAAAGTATAAGTCCCTAAGTGGACAAAGATATGATTTTTGCAAAACAAAGGATTTATGGAAAACCCAGTGGAAATGTGACGCCTTATCCACAGGAGAATATTGAAGTAGTCATTTTCGGGAAAAAGGTGTTTACAAAAATGACACATAACCTAGTCTTCGCCGGACAACCTTTATCGTACTGCCACTCTACCCCAGCATGGGCACTGGGTTTAATTTAAAACTTGTTCTTGTTAGTGTGTGCTCTATCTCAATTTGCTATAAGGGATGTGACTTACCTCGAACCGAAATGCCGCCAAGTCATGAAACACGAGGCATACAAAGTGAGTGATTAAGTTACCCCCCGGGTGCGACAGTTGGGTATCCTGCCATGGCGATGTGTAACGTGGTGCCGGGGAGAACAAACCCAACTAAAGAGATAATCATATACTAGCTTGAGCATACTGGATGGTTAGGATCAGTTATCTGATGTTCACATACTGTTGATACAGTCCATGGTTGTTCATGGCGGATGTTCTAGATCTTGTGGAATGTGTACACCTCTGCAGAGTGAAACTATTCTGAATAGCCGCGTCCTCGGATATGGACAGTTGAGTGGCCATGTAGCTAGCATTGTGTCAATGTTTTCAAAAAGGAGTTTTGAAAAGAGGTTTTTTGAACGTGTGAAGTATTGAAAGGAAGAACTTTGTACCAATGAGGTACGGATGAAGAAAAGCCGGAAGTGGTTTTACAAGAAGTTTTGCAAAGAAAACTTTCTTTTCTAAAATAAAGTTTTACAAAAACTCTTGGACATGCAATATCTACAAGAGAAAGAAAACTATATTATTTTCTTTTGAAGTATCTTCTTCAACAAAGATACAGAGATTTTCAAAATCCACTATAATGTATCCTTCATACATCATGGGTAATGAATCCTATGTATAGCCTACCCACTCCACCATATAAGCATACTTGCATTCTATAAGGTTCATGACGGGTGTCTTGAAGAGTACATTCAAATGTACTCATATTGGTTTCGTCCCTGGTATTTACTTGCGAGACTTCGAGGAGGAGCCTCGGGAGGAGATCTACGAGGAGGAGTACTGCACTGATGGCCTTGCGAATTAGGATCGTCCGCCGGTCAGTAGCCTGTAGGTTAAGGCATGACTTGGGCTCTACTACGTTGTGTCTTGATTGTCTTCCGTTGTGTGTGTTGTGTGCTTGCGCTGCGTGGCAGCTGTGTTAGACTTGGTCATGTGACCATGTCCCCTTTGTAAACCTTTCTGTAATCGTGTAATGGATAATGTACCTGTATGCCAACTTGATATGTTGTTCACGACTGGTGTTATCTGGGATCGTGAATGTATGCATATCGGAGGTCCATGAACAGTGGTTCTGGGGGACCTTACAGCGCCGCCCTATGATGTGGGGCCCCTGTGGCCCCCCTCCTGGTCTCCTCCGAACTCCGTGTGCGTGACAGATTTCTAAGACCCCCGGTTTTTGAATCGTCCAATTCCGAGAATATTTCCAGAACAACTTTTCTGAAACCAAAAACAGCAGAAAACAGGAACTGGCTCTATGACATCTTGTCAATATGTTAGTCCCAGAAAATCGATGAAAATGACATAAAGTGTATAGCAAACATGTAGCAAATAACATGAAAATGACATGGAACATCAGAAATTATGGATACGTTTATGACATATCAATCTTCATCAGGAATCACCGACATCGTCATCAACACACGTTCCGTGCTCCATGTTGGTAACAATTAGATCTAACCTTGCGCGTACCTCGATAGTAGATCATGTGTGCTACATAGGTCAGAGAATTTTAAATTCTACTACGTACACGAATAGTGGTATCAGAGCGGTCTATGCGTAGGTGCAGGTAAGATTTAGATCACCAGTGTGTGCGGGTATTGCATAAGTTTGTGCAAGTATATTAGAAATCTCAATAATATTCAGATTGTCTGTGATTGCTTCGAAATAAGTTTTGTCATTTTTTTTCAATAGCACAGTGAGATGTTTACAAACTTATGACAATCCTAGGACGTTCGAGTTTCCCCTGGCATATCTTGTCTAGTTTGAAGAAGTGTTTCGGTAGCTTTGGGTCTTGCTATAGTTGGATTTGTAGGCAGCATAACAGACGGGGCATGTGGATTGGTTCCAGGGGGGTCATGGTTATGAATAAGTTCATATTGAGGTGCACGACGTTTTTGTGATGTTTGTGTTTCATTCATCCCATATTGTCAATCTAGCATCATGAACAATGATGCCTAATTTTATTCGTAGGTAGTAAACCATTTACTACGTAGAACTTACAACCACGTAAAATATGCAAACACAAGTGTTAGATCCGTCTAACTTGTTTTTTTGCAGAGAATGTGGTGTGATGTGGTATAGTCCACTCAAGAGTTATATAAGCTGCTATCTAGGTGATCGTTAATACTACATCATTTGTATAAACTGCATGTGATGGTTAATACGTTTGTGCATCCTTTTGATTGCGTAGTAGTTGTGATTATTAGGGTGATTCCTCACTTGAAAATATCAAGGCGATCGTGCTCTTCCAAACTGTGCACCGTCAAACCAGTTCGGGTTCGCGTTCATCACTTATATCCAAGGGTCAACATGTTCTTCGAACCTTATAGTCAGGTATGGATTGATCACTTGTATCTAATGGTCAATACTCAATACCATATGAGCAGGAACATTAGTTGGTTGTCTCAATGTTCAGGCATGATAGTCATGAGTTTGGAGCTCATACATCGAAATATTAACGAGAGTCACATGGGATGTGACTGACTAGTAAACCTACCCTTTGGATTATGATTGGTCGCTGAGATGTATCCATCCTTCTGATCATAAGTCCAGTGTGGATCTCGATTAACTGAATATTGATTATGAGGAATATCAATCTCAGTGGGAGGGCACTTGATAGGTTAAATAATTTTGTTTTAACTTAGTGCAATTTAATCATGAACATGTCTAAGTGAATTTTGCTATCATTGTAGATAATGGCCATCAACAATAACTTGATTTGTGGGATTAATTTTTAACTGATAGTGAGGAGAACATTGCGGGATGGATTTGCAATCTGAAAAATGTTCTCAGAAAATCTAAGAAACTATATGTTCTAGATGCAACTATCTAAAGAGTGTCATATAATGACATTTGTGATAAATATAATTGTTCTGTAAAGAAATTCATCCTAACTTACATGGATAGGTTACTGCACACTCGCTTTGAAAAAGCAAGTGCATGTGATGTGCTCAAAGAGCTGCATAACCTATTTGGAGATAGAATTAAAGATTCTTGTCGTGAGATGACAAGTTCTCTCGTTAATTGTAAGTTATATAAAGGAATTCGTTCATTGATTATTTGGCTAGCATGATTAAGTTTAAACAAATGTTGGAGGATCTAGGTTCTCTAATGAATGCCCAAGTAAATCAAATGATTTTGCTGAAGTCGTTCCCTCCGCTTCATAGTGGATATATTCAAAATTAAAATTTGAGTAGAGGAACGACTGACAGAAACTATCTTATCAAGAAACTCAACACAATGAAAGCCATGAGCTCTAGAGAGGTTGATCGGAACATCATGTCATCACAAGGGCTTGAAATAGACAACCTAAAATTAGTGGGAAGAAAAGGGATTAGAGATCCTAAAATCATTCATGTATTAGACATCTACTTAACTGGTTCTCACACTGACTCATGGATCTTTTACACCGGATCAGTGGCTCACATATGCAACTCCATGATGGGGTTAAAGAATGTGAGATAATTAAGGTTTGGTGAAGTACCAATGAAGTTGGTAACGGATCACAACTTCATGTTTGTGTTGTCGAAACCATGGAACTTGAACTACCTTCAAGATTCATTCTGGAACATAGTAATTGCTATGTCCCAGTTTTGACAAATAATATTATTTCACATGTATTGTTTTGATTATAAGAAGAATTCATGTTCTATTTATTTTAAGAATACATTTTATGGATCATCCCCTGTTTAGGATGGTCTGTTCGAAATGAATCTTGAAAAGGAAGTAGATGTTTTGCACATTAGTGCTAAAAGGCTAAAAGTGGTGAAAGATGATGCTTACACCTAGCACTTCTGTATTGGGCGCATCGGGAAGGCTCACATCAAATAACTACATAAAAATGGGTTATTGGAATCATTTGACGAAGAATCATTTCATCAATGTGAAGCATTCTTGATGGGAAAGTATGCCAGGACACCATTCAACGGTCGTTGAAAGGGACATAGAAGTGCCCAAGGTCATACACTCTGATGTGTGTGGTCCTTTGAACATTGCTTCATGCGGTGTCTATCTTTAGTTTGTGACTTTTACTGACGACTTCAGTAGATATGGTTAGATCTACTTAATGAAGCAAAAGTGAGAAACCACAAGAGGATAAAATTCTTACGATCAGATCGTGAAGGAGAATTTCTAAGTCGTGAGTTTAGCCAATACTTGAAGGAACGTGGAATTGATCCACACTCATGCCACCAGGAACTCCTTAGAGGAATGGAGTTTCAGAAAGACGTAACCGAACATTAATGGATTCAGTTAGGTCTATGATGACACTGTCTGATCTAACACTATCATTTTGGGGGTTTGCACTAGAAACTGCACCTTACACTTAAAATAGATCATCATTGAAGTTCGTACCATCCACACCATATGAGATATGGATGGGAAGAAAGCCTAACTTGAAACATCTCAAAGTCTGGGGTTGTAGTTCTTATGTTAAGCGTTTACAAGCCACCAAACTAGAGGCAATGGCGGACAAATGTGTCTTCATAGGGTATACTTATAACACCGTAGGGTACATCTTTTACAATGGTACATAGAGCACAAAAAATTGTTGCCAGGAATGCTGTATTTCTTGAGAAAGATTATTTTTTTGAAAGAAATCAACGGGAGAATGATTAGCCTTGAAGATATTCTTGAATCTACCATAGATATTTTAAGGGATAATTTACAGGATGAAGCTCTAGTCATTATCAATACAACATCTGAAAGGGAAGTATCCATTCCTCTTCCAGAGGATGTGGGAACTCCATCCAGAACTATTAATCAAACTCCACTATTACCAACCCCTAGAAGAGGAACAAGAAGTCGAGAACCACCTGAGTGGTATGAGAGTGGATCATATCGTATAGATAAGGATTTTCTACTTATAGAGGATGGTGAACTAGTAAACTATGAAGAAGCGATGAATGATGCAAATTCCAACGAATGGCTTAAAGCCACGAAGAAATGAAATCCATGCATGACAATCAAGTCTGGAAATTGGTCGACCCTCCCAAGGGTGTTAGACCAACTTAATGCAAATGGATCTTCAAAATAAAGGGTGATGCGGAGCATGCCTTGTCGCAAAGGGTTTTCGGAAAATTTAAGGTGTAGACTATGATGAGACTTTCTCTCTTGTAGCAATGCTTAGTTCTTCGAGAATATTACTAGCAATAGTTGTCTATTATGATTATGATATATGACAGATCGATGCCAAAACAGCATGCCTTAATGGAAATTTAACTGAGATTGGTATAATCCAGCTCTTCCGGTGCATCTTCTGTACTTCTCATCATCTTCATGTCTGCAGCTAGATTGGGCTTCGGTTTACCTGCAAATTTTGCTAGAATCAAAGTTTGACTCTCGGCTATCTTGGCCATTTATGTCTCCACGTTCTTTGTTCTTTCCTGGAGTACCTGCAAATCAGTTCTTATAGTGCTAACTTTTTGAGTTATCTAACCAAGTATATTATCATGATTCTCAACCATTTTATAAAAGGTACTGTTTTGTTCGGTTTGAGAATTTATAAAGTATTTAAGTGGTTATTCAAGTGTCTCGCGGTTTCCATTGTTTCCTCCATTATTGTAGTTACTATTGTTTGGTGCTCTTGTAGGGTTATATGGTTTTTGATAATTTTTTCCAAAATTTGGACTTTCCATGAAGGGTTATAAGTAATACGAGCTATGAAATCTATTTCTTCAATTTGAGCATTGGTGATGGCATTTACCCGAGCTTCATTTTTATTTTAAAGGACAGAAAATAGCTCATCTACCTCTGCTGTAAGCTCTTCTTTGTTGGTCTCAGTGACTGCATTTACCTTCTTGGTGTTTGTTCTTTCAATATGCCACTGAGCATGATTATCTTGCATATCATCATGTAGGTTCTTTGCTACCTCAATTTCTTCTCCCATGAATGTTCCTCCTGCAGCTGTATCAAGCATAGATTTGGACATGGGATTTAAAGCATTATAAAATAAATGGAGTATTAACCACTCCTTCTTGTCATTGTTAGGACAGTTCCTAATAGAATCTTTCATATTTTCCATGCAAGCGCTAGTGTCTCACGATCTTCCTGTCTAAATCTTGTAATAATTGAACATAGTTGCATTGTCTTAGCAAATGGACAATATTTAGTCATAAAATGTTACAACAATTATCCCAAGACGCAATTTTACCTCTAGGTAATGCTAATAACCATTCTTTGGCTCTTCCTCTTAATGAAAAGGGAAATTAACGTAGCTTGACTACATTTCGACTAACATCCTTTATACGCATCATATCAGATAATTCTGTAAAAGTGTTAAAGTGCATACCTGCATCCTTAGAAGATGAACCACTAAATTGATTCTGTTGAATAAGGTTTAATAAATTAGGCTTAATATCGTAGTTCTCCGCAATAACTTTGGATTGAATGATGGGCGCACGTAAATAATCATCATTGGAAGTAGATGTAACACCTGGGGTGTTACCTGTTTGTTTTCTTTTTGTTTGCATCATCTGCATCCCATAATCATTGCATCATGTTTTCCAAACCACTCAAAACTTGAAAACAATTTAAATTGTTCAAAACCCTAATGGTAAATGCAAGTAACACATTCAAATCCAATCAAATCCTACTTGGCAATATTTCAAATGGGAGTTTAAGAATTAAAATCTTGCAAACAAAATTAAAGCTAATAATGTTTTCATAATTGCTTGAACCTATTTAATATAATTTGCTTTTCCAAAATTTCCCAAATCAAACATTGTTTGAAACTCAACTAACACCTTTAAACCAAATTAAATTTTCAACATTGTGAAACAATGTTAACTCTTGATTTATTTGTTGTTTTGGAAAAGTAACACAAATAATTCCTAAAGGGAAAAACCCCAAAACCCTATTTCTTTCTCTCTCTCCCTCTTTTATTTCTTGCAAAAAAAAAATAAGGAAGAAAAAAATAAAAATTAAAGGCCAAGGAGAGAGGAGCCATCCCTTTTTTTTCCCCTCCAGCCCACAACCCCAGCCCACCAAATCTTTCTAGCCCAGCAGCCCCCCCACGGTCTTCTTCCCCGTACGGACAGAGGAGGGGTGTCGCTTTCACCCCCCCTCCATGGACCCCTCCTTGCTCCACCTGCCCCCAATCCCCTACAAGTACCTGCCCTAACCCTAGGCCGCACCTCTCCTCCTCTCTCTCCCAGCCGCCGCCATCCCTTTCCGATTCCCTTTCTTCCTCCTATCCTTTTCTCTGAATTTTCGGCCATCCCCATGAATGGAGCTCGATCGTGGGTAGGGGTCGGGGGGCTGTGGTCGCCGTCGGGTCCCCACGGGCACGGGAATCGAATCCCCGTGCCGTCCTCTTCCGTTTCCGCCTCCAGGGAGGAGCCCTGGGGCCTTGGATCGACGCCGGCGAGCGCCGTTTCCGCCGCCGGCCACCTGCTCCGCCCTGCAGTTGTCCCCATCGAGGGCCCGAGGTGAGCGCGTCACCTCTCCCTCTGCCTCTCCCCTCCGCACACGCACATCACCACGGACCCGCTGCAGCCCCACAGAGCACGGCGCCCCCACGGCCACGGCGATCGCAGCGACCGCCGGCGACCGAGTCTGGTCCGTCACCCGTCAGTCAGTAGCGATCGGGTTCCTGTAACTTTCAGTTACATCTCGCGAACTGCACCTTAACCTCACGACCGCCCCCTTCCTATCACCATCCGCACCACACACCGCACTGGTAGGTTCCCTTGTGCGCACATGCTAGGTCCCGGGTTCGAATCCCCACTGCTACACACTTCACCTTTTATTTTCAGTTTCGTCAGAAGAACACCACGGAATGACACTTCTTCTAGGTTCAGACCTGACAGTCTACACAAGCAAGTACACAGCCCAGTGGCAGTGCACCTGATCCTGAACCATTAGAGCCAAGTTCGAATCCCACTATAAGCACATTTTTCCTCTGCCTCTTTTTTTTCTCTTTTTGTCAATCTTGTAAATTTCATATCTTTTATTCTACTAATCCAAATCATGCAAACTTTATATCTTTTTTGATCAGAAAAATGCAAGGAATCTTAATTTGCCATCCATGCTCATGTTTGCATATTTTATATTGATCATTTGTTGCATCGTGCATGTCACCTAAATAACCCTCTATGGAATGTGTTGGGGGTATCGATTAAGTGATGCCCCGTTCCATTTAATTTTGCTTAGCTCACCCAATTTCTCGTTTGATCATATTACCCAACATTTAATTTGATGGCTAGCTAAATAAATTAAACCTATATTTAATTGTTGGGCTTCCGGCTCAATTTAAATTGATTTAATTGCATAAATCATAACTATTTCATTTTAACTCCAAATTTGAAAAGTAAAATATGCTTTCCAATCAAAATTCTCTAAACTTTGCAAATATCAACTTTGTTTTCTGTTTGGAACAATTTAAATTGCTGAAAACAACTATTTCTTAATTAATGCATTTAAAATTGTCAAATTAATAACTAATTTATTTTAATTCCAATTTCAACAAATGAAATATGTTTTCCATCTAAAATTTTGTGTTCTTTCCAAATATAGTTTTTGTTATCTGTTTTGAGCAATTAAAATGGGTGAAAACAATAAATTCTTGTGTAACTCACTTAATAAGCCACATTTCCTAACTTAATAAATAATTTCCCAAACTTGGTAAACCTTATTTCTAATTGATTCTATTGTTGTTATTTTGTTGTTTTCCTCATCCATGCATCATGCTAATCCACCTTCATCTGTTGATTAGTTGGAAAACAAATAATCTAACCAAAATTCATGGGCTGTTCATATGCAACTCAAATTTGCCTATGGGTTCCTTTAAATCTGTTTATCTTGTCAACTAGTTTATTTCTAAGCATCAATTAAATTGTCATGCATCCATATCTTGATCATGCTGGATCTTTTGCCGTAGTAGTAATTGTTGCATCCGGTGTTGGTTCGAGGTTCGTTGCTTCTTCCCGGATAGGACGTTGAGATGATGTGAGCAACGACAAGTTCTGCTACCTTGCGGGATCTCAGGCAAGTATACTCACCTGCATGCCATATGGCTGCCTTTCATCACTTGTTACCGATTCTTTCCGTTGATTCTTTTCTGCTAGCCTTAGTAGTAGTTGTTTCTGTTACGAACCTATCACATGAATCCTTAACCTTGATATTGCCTCACCTCCACTCCTATAACCTTTGCTTGAGCCTGTGTCTTACTATCATGCTTAGGGTTGTTTTGCTCGAGTCTGTTACCCGTTACTTTCTGTTATTACTCTATTATGTTCTGGGGGCTCGTTGTTTAATCAATCAATCAATCATGCTAATGTTGCTATTAATAATAAACTTGATGATAAGGCACCGGCAGGAGGCCCTTTGTGGTTTTGAGGCCTGCTAGTGTCGACCCTAATAGGAAAAGGGTCTTGTCTACTGATCCATGATGAGCGCACTACCCGCATTTGGGGAGTATGGGCTCCCCCTCAGTTTGACCCGATTCGCATCTCGTCCAAATCGCCTCATTTAGTTCGGGATTTCCATTTGCTGCATGCATGATCTTGCGAGCCCTTGGTACCCGGGTGGAACTTTCGTAGTCGGCATATAGGGGGACACGTTCTTAGAGTGCTACGAGGGTCCATTTTCTTCTGGGCTCGATTAGCCGTGCGCCCAAGGTGCTTTGGGCTTGATGCGAAGAAGGGTTGGATTGTGTTGAGTGCCCCGCTTGGTGGAGTGGCCGCTCCATCTGGCGGGATATTCATGAGTGTACGGCTAAATTGGTGCAACCCTGCAGGGATAATCTTCTCGAGAAGCCGTGTTTTCCGCGGTTATGGATTACTCGGTGAAAGTACTGGCTAACAAGTACTCAGGACAACTTAAACTAATGAATCACACTCTTCACCCAATGATTAACAACTTGACTAGTAATAGGCTTATTGACACAACAACCTGAACCATCATTAACTCAACTGTGTGAGTTATCCTCGGACTGCTTCTTCGGATAAGGGGCGAGGTCCAGGATGGGTTTTGTTTGAAGTTATCTTTCAGTTGGTTACAAACCTCGATCTTATCCCCTTTCTGATAGTTGGAAGTAATAGAATCTCTGTAGTTGGTTAGTGCAGCCTGCTGTCAATTATTTGCAATACCCCTTCCTTTCCATTGATCCTAAAGTATTTGTATCTTGTGATGACTGGCTACGCCGGTAACCTGTGAGTATGGGTTTTATCCCCCTTGCCAGTACTTAACCGTACTGACCCACGAATCTCTTTCGTGGCTGCAAATTCCAACTTGCAGTCAACAGGTTTGAAGTCTGACGACGTTAGCTTGGGAATCCCTCCGGCTTGGCCTGGGCAGGGATTGGACGCTCTCGGTTATCTTCAGGACTCTTAGTCCAATTTGGATCTTGTCCGTAGACGGACGTTTGTTTCTTCCGCTGTTATTTGGATCTTTGTATTGTATCAGTTGTAACCCCGGCTCGTGTGAGTCATCTTGTATCTATCTGTTTCTGATGTAATTGTGGATTATTCGTGAACTGTTGTAATGTTATCATAAATGACAACCTGGAATCGGTTATTATGCGGATTTGGCGGGAATGCTGAAATCTGCATAGTGCCCGATCTCGGGGCGTCACAAATGGTATCAGAGCCTTGGTTCCGATTCCCGAGATTGTTTCGATACAAATGGTTATCGAAGCAACGGGTCCGCAAAGCCTGTAGGTTAACCTCGCTAACGGTCGTTGTTTCTAGAGTGTCAAAAACTATTTTCTTCTAAACTATTTTGGAAAAACATCTCAATAGGGTTCTTGTTTTCTCCTTATCTCTATTCTATTCCCCTCCCATCTTATTTGTTTTGGGGTCTACTCTCGTACTCAATCTTTCAAAGTGTTAGGATCCTACGTGGGTGGACGTTTTCTGAGCTTTTAACCTAATAGGTTCGATCATCGGAAGAGTCCTGGTGGAAGAACATCGTCATCAGCCCGAGCAAGAATCTCTTGTTAGTGGTGTCGAGGAGATCAACTGGAAGCACGAAGAATCGATAGTCGAACTTCTTTCCCCTCCCGGGTTAGCAGGTGGATTGCGAGGGCGCAATCCCTTGTTAGTGGTGTCGTCTGTAACACCTGGGGTGTTACCTGTTTGTTTTCTTTTTGTTTGCATCATCTGCATCCCATAATCATTGCATCATGTTTTCCAAACCACTCAAAACTTGAAAACAATTTAAATTGTTCAAAACCCTAATGGTAAATGCAAGTAACACATTCAAATCCAATCAAATCCTACTTGGCAATATTTCAAATGGGAGTTTAAGAATTAAAATCTTGCAAACAAAATTAAAGCTAATAATGTTTTCATAATTGCTTGAACCTATTTAATATAATTTGCTTTTCCAAAATTTCCCAAATCAAACATTGTTTGAAACTCAACTAACACCTTTAAACCAAATTAAATTTTCAACATTGTGAAACAATGTTAACTCTTGATTTATTTGTTGTTTTGGAAAAGTAACACAAATAATTCCTAAAGGGAAAAACCCCAAAACCCTATTTCTTTCTCTCTCTCCCTCTTTTATTTCTTGCAAAAAAAAATAAGGAAGAAAAAATAAAAATTAAAGGCCAAGGAGAGAGGAGCCATCCCTTTTTTTCCCTCCAGCCCACAACCCCAGCCCACCAAATCTTTCTAGCCCAGCAGCCCCCCCCACGGTCTTCTTCCCCGTACGGACAGAGGAGGGGTGTCGCTTTCACCCCCCCTCCATGGACCCCTCCTTGCTCCACCTGCCCCCAATCCCCTACAAGTACCTGCCCTAACCCTAGGCCGCACCTCTCCTCCTCTCTCTCCCAGCCGCCGCCATCCCTTTCCGATTCCCTTTCTTCCTCCTATCCTTTTCTCTGAATTTTCGGCCATCCCCATGAATGGAGCTCGATCGTGGGTGGGGTCGGGGGGCTGTGGTCGCCGTCGGGTCCCCACGGGCACGGGAATCAAATCCCCGTGCCGTCCTCTTCCGTTTCCGCCTCCAGGGAGGAGCCCTGGGGCCTTGGATCGACGCCGGCGAGCGCCGTTTCCACCGGCCACCTGCTCCGCCCTGCAGTTGTCCCCATCGAGGGCCCGAGGTGAGCGCGTCACCTCTCCCTCTGCCTCTCCCCTCCGCACACGCACATCACCACGGACCCGCTGCAGCCCCACAGAGCACGGCGCCCCCACGGCCACGGCGATCGCAGCGACCGCCGGCGACCGAGTCTGGTCCGTCACCCGTCAGTCAGTAGCGATCGGGTTCCTGTAACTTTCAGTTACATCTCGCGAACTGCACCTTAACCTCACGACCGCCCCCTTCCTATCACCATCCGCACCACACACCGCACTGGTAGGTTCCCTTGTGCGCACATGCTAGGTCCCGGGTTCGAATCCCCACTGCTACACACTTCACCTTTTATTTTCAGTTTCGTCAGAAGAACACCACGGAATGACACTTCTTCTAGGTTCAGACCTGACAGTCTACACAAGCAAGTACACAGCCCAGTGGCAGTGCACCTGATCCTGAACCATTAGAGCCAAGTTCGAATCCCACTATAAGCACATTTTTCCTCTGCCTCTTTTTTTTCTCTTTTTGTCAATCTTGTAAATTTCATATCTTTTATTCTACTAATCCAAATCATGCAAACTTTATATCTTTTTTGATCAGAAAAATGCAAGGAATCTTAATTTGCCATCCATGCTCATGTTTGCATATTTTATATTGATCATTTGTTGCATCGTGCATGTCACCTAAATAACCCTCTATGGAATGTGTTGGGGGTATCGATTAAGTGATGCCCCGTTCCATTTAATTTTGCTTAGCTCACCCAATTTCTCGTTTGATCATATTACCCAACATTTAATTTGATGGCTAGCTAAATAAATTAAACCTATATTTAATTGTTGGGCTTCCGGCTCAATTTAAATTGATTTAATTGCATAAATCATAACTATTTCATTTTAACTCCAAATTTGAAAAGTAAAATATGCTTTCCAATCAAAATTCTCTAAACTTTGCAAATATCAACTTTGTTTTCTGTTTGGAACAATTTAAATTGCTGAAAACAACTATTTCTTAATTAATGCATTTAAAATTGTCAAATTAATAACTAATTTATTTTAATTCCAATTTCAACAAATGAAATATGTTTTCCATCTAAAATTTTGTGTTCTTTCCAAATATAGTTTTTGTTATCTGTTTTGAGCAATTAAAATGGGTGAAAACAATAAATTCTTGTGTAACTCACTTAATAAGCCACATTTCCTAACTTAATAAATAATTTCCCAAACTTGGTAAACCTTATTTCTAATTGATTCTATTGTTGTTATTTTGTTGTTTTCATCATCCATGCATCATGCTAATCCACTTCCACCTATTGGTTAGTTGGAAAAGAATTGTTTCAACCATAATTCCTGGGCTGTTCATATGCAACTCAAATTGCATATGGGTCCATTTAAATTGTTTATCTTGTCAACTAGTTTACCTTTATGCATCTTTAAACTTGTCATGCATCCATATCTTGATCATGCTGGATCTTTTGCCGTAGTAGTAATTGTTGCATCCGGTGTTTGTTCGAGGTTCGTTGCTTCTTCCCGGATAGGACGTTGAGATGATGTGAGCAACGACAAGTTCTGCTACCTTGCGGGATCTCAGGCAAGTATACTCACTTGCATGCCATATGGCTGCCTTTCATCACTTGTTACCGATTCTTTCCGTTGATTCTTTTCTGCTAGCCTTAGTGGTAGTTGTTTCTGTTACGAACCCATCACATGAATCCCTTAACCTTGATATTGCCTCACCTCCATACCTACAGCCTTTGTTTGTGCCTGTTCTTATCTAGCATGCTTAGGGTTGTTTTGCTCGAGTCTGTTACCCGTTACTTTCTGTTTCTACTCTGTTACGTTCTGGGGGCTCGATGTTTAATCAATCAATCATGCTAATGTTATTGGTAAATAATAAATTTGATGATAAGGCACCGGCAGGAGGCCCTTTGTGGTTTTGAGGCCTGCTAGTGTCGACCCTAATAGGAAAAGGGTCTTGTCTACTGATCCATGATGAGCGCACTACCCGCATTTGGGGAGTATGGGCTCCCCCTCAGTTTGACCCGATTCGCATCTCGTCCAAATCGCCTCATTTAGTTCGGGTTTTCCATTTGCTGCATGCATGATCTTGCGAGCCCTTGGTACCCGGGTGGAACTTTCGTAGTCGGCATATAGGGGGACACGGTCTTAGAGTGCTATGAGGGTCCATTTTCTTCTGGGCCCGAGTAGCCGTGCGCCCAAGGTGCTTTGGGCTTGATGCGAAGAAGGGTTGGATTGTGTTGAGTGCCCCGCTTGGTGGAGTGGCCGCTCCATCTGGCGGGATATTCATGAGTGTACGGCTAAATTGGTGCAACCCTGCAGGGATAATCTTCTCGAGAAGCCGTGTTTTCCGCGGTTATGGATTACTTGGTGAAAGTACTGGCTAACAAGTACTCAGGACAACTTAAACTAATGATTCACAATCTCACCCAATGATTAACAACTTGACTAGTAATAGGATTATTGACACAACAACCTGAACCATCATTAATACAACTGTGTGAGTTATCCTCGGACTGCTTCTTTGGATAAGGGGCGAGGTCCAGGATGGGTTTTGTTTGGATTTACTTTCAGTTGGTTACAATCCTCGATCTTATCCCCTTTCCGTTAGTTGGAAGTTGTAGTATTCTCTCTGTAGTTGGTTAGTGCAGCCTGTTGTCGCTTATTTGCAATAACCCCTTCCTTTCCGTTGATCCTAAAGTATTTGTATCTTGTGATGACTGGCTACGCCGGTGTAACATCCCTGATTTTTGGAAAGTCCAAAAATCACTAAAATTTGAAACTTTTTTGTTTTCATGTTATGCAAGTCACCAAGAACCAAATTACAAACAAGAAACAAAGGGGAATAATACATAATTCAATGAAAATGAGTTTACCCATCCATTTATGCCTTGTTCCTTAAACTCTAAAACCTTTTTCAAAAATAAATTTATTATTATATAAAGGGAATATATTTTTAGTAGCAAACCTTTACCTAAAATGTTTACAACTCCAATATTAATCTGAAGATAGTTTATGGCAACATTACACAATTATTTATAACCCTTAATAAAGTTCTAGGCCTTAAAAGTATTTGAGGAGAATAAAATTATTAATAATAACCTTTAGTTGTTATTCCAAGTTTTAAACATAAAGGTGTGAAAATAAAATGCATTGCTTGAAAATAACATAACAAAAGGTTTTGAAAACAATATTATGACTTATGGTTTTACTCTAAATTTTATTGATCAACAATAATAATTAATTGATATGAACTAATTAAATAGCATTAAGTTACTATTAGTAAATCCCTCAAATCATAAAATTATAAAATGTGAAAGTGGTTTAAAAATGGCTTTCCAAAACTAATATATGACTTGTAAAATGTCTCTGAGATTTTATTTAGACAATAACATCAATTTATAATTTTCTATATTTTAAAATGAAATAAAGTTACTATTAGTAAAATCACTGAAAGCTTAAAAATATAAAATATAAACATGATGTGGAATGAGTTTCAAAAAAAATAATTGACATGTTTAATGTTTTCAATTGGGAAAACAACATTTTTCATTTGAGAAAACCACATTATTTTTATTAAACCCCAAGTCAAATAAATAAGGAAATTTTTCTATTAAGTGACTATGATGTTTTCATCATATTTATAAATTATTAAATCATGGAAACAAGTTGAAATGGTTTTGGAAAATAGTAATTAACCATATTATAGTCTCTGAAATTTTATTTAATCAAAACCTCATTTTATTAATTTTCTAATTTAAAAATATACATTAAGTACTATTAGTGATTTAATTTTAATTACAAAATATAAAAAATGATTTGTGTTGGAAACATCAAAATAATGTTTCCATTTGGTAGATATTTCAATTACAATTTTTTTGAAATTTAAATGAGGTTGTTTGGATTTATAAAACAGAAATTATAAGAGAAATAAGAAAAACAAAAAAAAAAAAAAGATTGATGACGTCATGATGACGTCATCTCGTCATCAACCTCCTGCATCCGTTTCTTCCCGAGTAAAGGAGAATTGAATCTCCTTAAATTTGTCCGTTTCGGGGCGCATTTGATCACCCCGATCCCTCCATGTTAAAGCCCACGGCCTCCTCCCCAATTCCCCTCTCTTTCCATCTCGAATGGTGCCCCTACGCCGCCGATATTTCTCGCCGTAGCCGCACCGGTCCGCGGCCGTTGTCCATTGATTCCGGCGAGGTGAGCAACCTCCCGAGGTCGAGAGCTAGCCCATTTTGATCCCCGTGGTCGTGTGCACCCTTAGATGATTTTTTCGTTTGGTCTCGCGCAGCACGTCGACGGCGCCATCCATTTTCGAGCTCGGCGGAGCCGACACGTCGGGATCTCCACCGCGCCGCCAATTGGGTCCCCGCCGGAGGTCCCCGTGCACGCCATCTTCCTCGTCGTGTTGCGCCGAATCGCATCGTACCCTCCGCGGTACCCAAGGACCCCTGCAACGTCGTGGCCATCCAGGATCTCCACCGCCGACGCCGCGCTGCCAATTCCGGCCACCCTTCCGCCGGTGAGTGAACCCTAGCCCTCCTGCACCGTTCGATCCAGATCGGAAGGCCTGGATTTAATCACTTATGCGAAGAGGTATCGACCAGTAGAATTGCGCCGCGTCAGCATGCGTATTATTTAGTTATTCGTCGCTCGGTGCAGCGTGAAACCGGCCCAGGCCCACTTCCTGTCCACCGCACCGCGCGGCAGATAGCCATTTTCGGCCCAGCCTGTCTTTGGATTTTATTCCGAATAAAAATAGAATGGAAGTTTTGCAGAAAAGCCCCTGCATCTTAGATCTATCATAACTTTTTATCCATACATCCAAATTCAACAAACTTGGACTTTTTGAAATCACCAGAATATGTAGAATCTTTTAGCACTGTCCAAATTCAAAGTTGACAAAGTTAAAATTATTCAAATTCAAATATGCTTGTTTGATGAAATTTGGCATAATTCAAATTCTACAAATCCAAAAATTGCAAATAAAATATATTTGGAAACCTTAGAATGTTTACTTTCATATCCTCTGTCCCAAAATAATATATGAACAAATTAAAATTGAATTTAAAATTAAGTTGACTATTTGAGTATTTTGACATAGAATTATTTATATAAATAATTAGAAAATGTTTTCCTAGGCAAAGTTGATCCTTTTGGTAGCCTTGAACCAGAGACATCATTTTCCCAACCATTTTGGACACCCTTGAACCTTGACCATGTATTTTAGCCAAAAATCCATCATAGTAGTCCATCTAGTTATTATGTCTTAAATTTTGTTTCTATTTCTTCCTACCATTGTTTGTTGTGGCCATTTTTGGATCCAAGACCAAGTCCCTAAAATTTCCAAGTAGTTTACCTCAAACACTAGCACCTTAGTATTCTATCTACTTATCCATTCTCCCATTCTTGCTTCAAGAATTCACCCAGTCAGCAAAATGGAGGTCAAGACTCAGGCACAAGAATGAAACTTCAATATCAACTTGGTGGCAACATGAAGAGCTAAAAGGAAGATCAATGAAGAAGTTTTGAAGAAAATACATGGACTCCACACCTAGAAGAAACTCAAGGAAATACAAGTGTGAAGAAATTCAGAAGAAAGCATCTCCCTCTCTCTTTCTATCTTTCTTCTTATATTCTTTCCAAATTGACTTAGTGGTAATTGTGTCCATCCCATACCCAAACCAATTAGTGAAGTTAAAGCCATGAAGAATTTATCAAGACCAAGAGAAGAATCCATCCAAGGAACAAGACTACAATAGAAGCATGAAGGTGATCTTCAAGAAGGCAATCACATGAGGTCTAGAAGCAATCCATACAAGTTGAAGAATGACAAGTTGTTTTTGTCCAACCATTGACCCAAATGGAAAACAAAAGACTTAGTAATATTTTCCCTTTGATGATGAAGTTAGTAGACCTACCCTAAGCACAATGGAAAATACTAACATAGTCACTAAAATATTTTTGAAGGTGAATATGATCAAGTGTTTGCATGTATTACTTTAGTTGAAGAAGTAATAAGTCTATTCTTAGTGAACTCTTGGAACTTCCTCGACAAGTATGGTTATAATAAAGTTAGATCACATCAAAACTCAACCTAGCCCTTCCCAAGTAAACCATTGGAATTTCCTTAACAAGAATGAGACCACTAGAGAATGAATCTGTCAAAACTCAAACCTTGACCTTGTCCTAGTCAACTTGGTTACATCCCTTTTTCCATGTTTGTTGCTTTGTATGTTCTCCACTTGTATGATTGTTTGGTAGAATGTTTGTTTATTTTGTTATTGTGTTTTCAATAAATAGATTGTACGGAGAGCAACGATCTTTTGTGAAGAGTGTGATATCTTCACCAACTTCAACAAGGCAAGTAACACATCATCAACTACCCATTATTTTCTATATGCATTAGTTGATTTTTGAGTAGTAGGCATTGATAGGAAATTTTAATAAGTTATATTATGCTATGCTATTATCCTAGTAGTGTGTAGCCATCCCTTTTATCCTTGTTATTTATATCCTTAGAACTTGATAGATGCTATGCAATGTGACAAATGATTTTTACTTGATGTTGTGGAAAAATTCTAAGTAACAACTTCAATGAACCACCTGGGTGGATTTGGTTGTTTGGCTGATGAGAGTTGAGTGTCTCCCCGAGGGGTTGTTCACTTGAGGAATGCCACCCAGGAACAAAGTGATTATGATGTTCCCCAAGTTTAGATTGCTTCCAGTGCAGCCTTTAGTCATATGGGCTCTGTCTTGATCAACTAAGTTGTGAGGGTTCAGCCTGGGCTTGACAAGCAGATGTAGCATAATTATAGGTGGAACGGGTCTTGCCATTGGGTTGGATTCTTGCTTCTGAAAGATCTCGTCTTGATTCTTCTCCTTTCCTTAATGCACTCAGGGTGTATAGGATGTTTGGGTTGAGTTGAGTCTGAAGGTGAAAGTGCACAAGCTCTGCAGAGTCAACAAACTAAGATCTTAGCCGTGTCCCCGGTTATGGACAACTATGAGCAGTTGGACAAGGAAGGACGGAAGAATCACATCACCAATTTCAATAAGTAAAATTTGACCAAGTGAACAGTATTGTGGTGCTTGGATTTCAATCCAATGATGCCACCCTTTGAAAAGAAAAGTTTGTTTTACAAAAGTGATAGGAGAAAACTTGCTTTATGCAAACTTAGCCAAAACTCCACCAAGCCAAATATGCATGTAGATATAGTCTTGCCATTTATATCCACCATAGTGTTACTTGCCAATACATTAAATTGTTTTGACTCCCTTGTGGCTGCATATTCCATATTGCAGATGTTTCTGAAGACGAGTAAGGATTTCGTTTAGGATCTCGAGACTATCGCCAACATGTTTTGCCTGTGGCACATGAAGAAGATGGGCTCAATGTTGTACTATGTTTTCCGTTGTATATCCTTGTTTACTGCTAGTCTTCTAAGACTATGCAAGTTGTAATGCTATTTTGTAAAGACTGGATCATGCGATGTAATAGAATTTGATGCATTTGCATGATATTTCATTTTTGTACTGTGGTGCTAGCAATTGATCCAGGGACTAGCACAATAACACAGGTATTCCATCTTTATTAAAAGTTGGGATGCTACAGCCGGTAACTTGTGAGTATGGGTTTTATCCCCCTTGCCAGTACTTAACCGTACTGACCCACGAATCTCTTTCGTGGCTGCAAATTCCAACTTGCAGTCAACAGGTTTGAAGTCTGACGACGTTAGCTTGGGAATCCCTCCGGCTTGGCCTGGGCAGGGATTGGACGCTCTCGGTTATCTTCAGGACTCTTAGTCCAATTTGGATCTTGTCCGTAGACGGACGATGTTTTGTTTCTTCCGCTGTTATTTGGATCTTTGTAATGTATCAGTTGTATCCCCGGCTCGTTGAGTCATCTTGTATCTTTCTGATTCTGTTGTAATTGTGGAATATTCGTGAACTATTGTAATGTTATCATAAATGGCAACCTGGAATCGGTTATTATGCGAATTTGGCGGGAATGCTGAAATCTGCATAGTGCCCGGTCCCGGGGCGTCACAGTAGAAAACTCCCGAAGTTTCTTGTTTTTCATACAAATTTTTTGTGTATGTTTTCAAGTAAGAACAAAATGTAAACTAATATTTTTGGGTTTTCAAATAAGCTAGGCAAGTAATAAACTCGTAACAAGAAATAAACTAAAGCAAAAATTAACAAAACTAAAAGGGACTCTATGACCTCACCAGGGCAGCAGAAATAATTCCCGGCAACTGCGCTAGAAAAAAGTTGATACCTTCGATCCGGATTACCGAATGTACTACCTCCGTTTCATAATGTAAGATGTTTTAGGTGTTTCACATGTTGTCTAGATTCGGACTAAAACGAACGAATACATATTTTAAAATGTGTCTAGATACACATGTATGCATATGAATGTGGAAAAACTATAAAACATCTTATATTCTAGAACGGAGGGAGTAGTACGTAAGCTTTTTCCCTTGAGACCCAAGGTTTTATCGAACCTGGAAGTAGGTGCTTGATGAGACCACTCGTTCAATCCACAGAAAGCTTGCTAATTCCTGTTCTGACCGGACCAATTCTTTAATTGCAAAAGAGGTTGTTATCAATGATCAAAAATAGGCATGGGCTTGAGATTTCACCTGCAACAATGCATTAGTAGTATGAGATAAATAAGATAAAGTTAAAACATGTTAGTATAATTAATACATATGCTATTTAGATGTGTGTAGGCAATGCATCCATATTCCACTATGCCTCTGAGCACGGGTTAACATAGAGTAATTCGTCCAACCTTGGCCCTGTAGTTGTTCCGTCTCGCAGGGTGCCTCGGTTTTTATTTATAAAAAGAAAGATGAAAACATTAAGCACGGTGATGTCATTGTTAGTTTCTAAGAGATCCCCTTACATCAGTCTTAATGATCATCCTGTCACACATTTTCCCTATCAACCTTTCACTTCACTCTCACTATATCTTTATCTCGATCACTCTTCAGGGTTTTTGATCTGCTAACATCTTTATCAGATTAACAACAGGAGCAATGGGATTCTGTGGTGGAAGTAAATTTATCCCACCCGCCCTATACCCAGTTGAGGAAAACTATGATACTGGATTCTGCTCAGATCGCTAAAACACTACTGAATTTGTTGCCTCTTCGGAGATGCCCGCAATTAGATCTCACTTTATTGGCATGGTGCAGTCCGAGATCGCTGAAAACACGGAAGAAAACAATCATGTGGAAGAAGCATAAAAACTTAGTCCCACTGAAAACATGGAAGATTTGACATCCGCCACTCAGGCGATGAACTCGGAAGTCGAATCTATATTAGCCGCCATTGAGGCAAGATTAGAATCAGAACCCGGATCTGATGCAGATTCTAAAGATGAGGATGATTTCGAAAGAAAAGTCAAATCCATGCAAGGGACCTTCCACGAAGTACTCATGGAAAAGCCAACTAGAAACTCGGATCATGAGGAAGAGGAAGATCCTAAAACCCCTTCGCCTGAGTGTAGGGATGATGAAGAGGAAGAAGAGGGTGAATTTAGTCCGACTTATCCTGTCGTCAAAGAATTGACGGAAGAAGAACCTAACAAGAAACCCCCATCTTCGAAGAAAAAGTAGAAATCCTCCAGGAAACTGCTATCCAAGTTACAAAAGAAAAAGCTGGCAGAGACTGCCAATCAGAACCTGGAAACTGGGGGAAGCAGCGGTGTAAAACCAGCGGAGAAGAGATAGGAAATCCCTGTTCCCCAGATGTCGGAACAGGACGAGATTGATCTGATCAAAACCCCGGTTGGACCTCATGAACCACTGGAAGTGCTGGAATCTAGAAGGCAAGCCCTTATGCGGCAGCAAGAACATCTATTGTGATCCCAAGAAAACTTCCTCAAAGCCCAGGCTACTGTAACAGCAAAGCAGGAGGAAATTGAAGAATTCGAACGACGTAATATGTCCAGGATAAAACCCACGAGATTACCCAGAATTTGCAAAACCGGATGTGCTGCCAGCAAAAGAACGGTTCCAAAACCCTTCTTGGCAAAGACAGGTTAACAACTTAAACGCTAAGGACAAATGCATCTACAAAACTACAGCAGAAAACGCAGAAGCCGTGTTCGCCATCCTTAATCACGATCTATATACAAAGGAAGAAAAGCTAGAGGGAGTGTATGATTTCCTAGGAAAAGCACTGCAACAACAACAGCGAGGACAATCACGTTTCGGCAAGTTACATGATGACTCGGCACTATGCAAAACTGCCACGTGTGCCGCTGGAGCGCCCGACCCAGGCGAACCCGGAGATTCAGGCGATTCTAAGGAAAAGAAGGGAGACCCTAAGAAGGACAAGAAAATCCCCGATAACAGGGACGCAACGTCCAAAACAGGATCTCACATGCCGAAAGGCGGAAACAATCCCCAAGACAAGGAACGGGAGGAACAAAACTGGAAAGATGGCAAAACAATGCCGCCTCCGAGGCGCCCAGCTGACAAAGCCGGAAGGTACGATAACCCTCACAGGCGTGAGAGATTCCAAACTCCCCCGAGGAATAAGGAAAGGCCAAGGAGCAGGACTCCACCTAAATCCAAAGGGCACGATATCGTACGAAAAAGGGATAATTCCGAAAGAGCGCATTCGCGCAACAATGGACCAGAACGAAGTAGATCCCCTTCAGTTCATTCAGCCGGAAGATATTCTGCGCACATCGATAGGGCGAAAAGAGACGATCTATACTTTGGACCTAAGTGTTTCACTGACAGAATCCGAAGAATAAGTCTACATTTTGGCTTTGCCAAGGTTGGTCCAACTTATCAAAAGTATACCGGAAGTACAAACCCGGATACATGGCTGTCAGATTACTATACTACCGTCCAGATCAACAACGAGACAGACCTCGAGGCTGTAAAATTCCTTCCCCTAATGTTGCTGGATGGAGCCACAGATTGGATCAACGGGATTCCGTCAAGAACCATCGATATCTAGGAAGACATGGCTAGAGTAGCCGCTCAGCATTTTTGAGGTACATATAAACGCCCTAAGAGAATTAACCAGCTAAACCATTGCGTCCAATTCAAGAACGAGTCGTATGTCGACTTTATCTCGAGATGGACCGCAATGAAGAACAGTTGCTCAGGAGAAAGTGATGTACAAGCAATGCATGCTTTCATCAACAGCCTAAAACCCGGCCTCGCACCGTTCATGGTTAGTTCGAAGGAGCACAAAGATCTCAGATCTATGCTCACCACTGCCAATGAGCATGCAGCAGCCGAAGATGATATCAGGGCAAGAGGTGGAAATATTGATGCTTTGGTCCATGCCAAAAAGACGTCTCGCTCTGATAAGAAGGAAATTCCTGAGGCACAGCCAAAACCCAAAGAAGTGAACTTAGCCTTTGGAAAGGATAATGGCAGCAGATGGAAAGGAAGAAACACAGAACCTATCTCCTACTTCAAGGAAGAGTGGGAAAAGATTAAGTCGGAAAACTGTGTCCACCATTTGCAATTCGGGAAGCCTACCAACACCAATGCGCGATGTAGGATTAATAAGCATATGAATGGCATTGCAGGATCCGGGAACAAGGAAAAAAATTCCAAGAGGAACTTCAATAAGCAAAAGCCAGAGTCCGCGAAAGCGGACAGCAAGTCTTATACTGATGACAAAATCCAGGAACAACAGCATAAAGGCGAGCCCAAATTCCCGAGAGTTGAAGAAGAATGCAACTTAACATTTCTGGTAACTCCCTCAGCAAAACAGACAAAGCGAACACTTCGAGAAATCAATGCGGTGATACCTCCAACACCAAAATACTTGAAGTATTCAAATATGCCAATTACCTCGGATCAGTCAGATCATCTCGGAAATATCCCAGAACCCGGCACACATGCTTTGGTAGTAAGTCCTATTGTGCAAAACACTAGGCTCAAAAGAGTGCTGATGGATGGAGGATCCAATATAAACATTTTGTACTTAAGTACATTGAAGCAGTTGCGTCTCTCCGAGACTCGGCTCAAACACAGCAAAGTGCGCTTCCACGACATTGTTCCGGGTAGGCAAGCACAGTCCCTAGGAGAAATTTCCCTAGATGTTACCTTTGTTAAGAGAGAACACTTCCGTCAGAATAGATCTCATTTGAAGTAGTAACGTTCGAGAGCGTGTATCACGCAATACTCGGACGTCCGGCTTTCGCCAAATTCATGGAAAGATCGTGTTACATCTACAAAAATCTCATGATGCCGGGGACGAAAGGCGGAGTAATCACTATTTCTAGAGATTTCAAACTAGCAGACGATCTAGAAAGAGGAAACACCCTTTGCGCTGAACAAGTAATAAGGAAAGAGGAGTTGAAGGAGCTAGCTAAGGAAGTATCGCTGACAGAAATGCCGACAGGAAAAGAAAGCCGAAAGTCGGCGGATAGCTTCAAAGCATCGGAGAATACAAAGCAGATCATCCTGGACCCCAAAGATCCTGCAAATTTGTTGTTATGGGAATAGGAATGACTGGCGCATAGGAAGGCGCGCTCGTCAAGTTCCTCCGTGAGAACTGGGATATTTTTGCCTGGTGTCCTACGGACATACCGGGTGTACCCAGGGAACTTGCTGAGCACCAATTGAAAGTGATGCCAGGATCAAAATCCGTCAAGCAAGGTCCCCGTCATTTTGACGGAAGAAGACGGAAGGTTATTGGCAAAGAAATCATCCGGCTTTTGGCAGCTGACTTTATCCGGGAAGTAATACATACTGATTGGTCTGTGAACCCAGTATTAGTCCTGAAGAAGGATAGTATTATTCTTAGGATCTGTATAGATTACACGGGATTGAACAAATTGTGTCCAAAAGATAGGTTCGCGTTACCGCGGATCGATCAAATAATAGACGCCACTGCTGGCTCTGAGCTCTTATGCTTTTTGGACACTTATTCCGGGTACCATCAAATACGCATGAAAGAAGAGGACCAAATGAAAACCTCTTTCATAACACCCTATGGAACCTACTATTACATAACCATGCCTTTTGGCCTGAAGAACGTGGGTGCAACATACCAACGTTGCATGTAAAGGTGTTTGCATAGTCAAATTGGCAAAAACATGCACGTTTACTTGGACGACATTGTCGTGGTTTCCAAGGAAAAGCGTACACTCCTTGAAGATTTACGAGAAACCTTCGAAAATTTGCGCACTTATAAAATGAAGTTGAATCCATTAAAGTGCGTATTCGGGGTTCCCTTAGGAAACCTTTTGGGTTTTGTCGTTTCTCACAAAGGGATAGAAGTAAACCCGGAAAGGATCAAAGCAATCTTAAACATCAAAATACCTACATGCCTAAAAGATGTCCAAAGATTGACGGGTTCTACAGCCGTCGTAAGCAGGTTTATAAGCCGGCTTGGAGACAAAGCTCTGCCATTATACAAATTGTTGAAGAAATTCGACAAATTTAAATGGACAGAAGAGGCGGACAAAGCATTAACCCAGTTAAAAGAAACTTTGATGAAAACTCCGGTTTTGGCATCCCCAAAAGACGAAGAACCCATGTTATTATATCTTACAACAACTAACAGGGTTATCAGCGCAGTGGTAATTGTGGAAAAGCGCAAGGACGAACAAAGCATACCAGACCAATATCCGGTCTACTACGTCAGCGAGGTATTTTCTTAATCAAAACAAAGGTATCCACATTATCAAAAACTGGCACATGGCGTGTTTTTCGCATCTCGGAAACTCCACCATTATTTCTAAGGACATTCCATAACAGTGGTAAGCAAAGCACCACTAGGGGATATCATCAACAATGCGGACGCAACAGGCCGAGTTGCCAAATGGGGCATTGAACTGGCTGCTTTCGACATTAAGTACCAACCCAGGACAACAATCAAATCCCAGGTTTTGGCAGATTTTATCGCTGATTGTACATAAGCAATATAAAACACACCAATCCCGGAGTTGGAATATTGGATTATGCATTTTGATGGATCCAAAATGAAAGAAGCCGCCGGAGTTAGTGTAGTGCTAACATCTCCAAAAGGTGACATTATGGAGTATGTATTACAGATAACTTCAACGCCAGCAACAATGTGGCAGAATACGGAGCATTGCTTCACGGCTTGCATATAGCAAAGGAGATAGGAGTTAAGCGTATACTTTGCTATGGCGAATCGGATTTGGTACAACATCAGCTAAACCAAACATGGGATGACAAGAGCCCCATCATGGCCAAATATCGGAGAACGGTGGACGAGTTTGCCATTTTCTTCCTAGGATTTGAAGTACTTCATATCAAAAGGGAAGAGAATTGGAACGCGGATGTTTTAGCCTGCATGGGCTCGGAAAGGGTTAAAACTCTACCGCCTGGTGTGTTTGTCCAACATTTGCACGAACCATCAATAAAAGGCGGAGATGTCGACTATCCTCTAGTTTCCGAGTCAATAGAAGTTCTGCTCGTTAACCCGGATTGGACAATTCCATATTTAAATTTCTTAGTTGATCAGAAGTTACCGGATGGAGCAGACAAAGTCTTGCAAAGGCAGATACAATACCGATCCAAAGTATACACAATAATCAATGGTTGCCTGTATAAACGCAGTACTATCGGAATTTTCAGTGATGTATGTCGCCAGAAGAAGGACGGAAATTTTGCAAGAAATCCACGCAGGAGATTGCGGACATTATGCTCAATCAAAAAGCATAGTTAAAAAAGCATTCCGTGCAGGGTTTTTCTGGGTCACAACCAAGACAGACGCGGAACACATAGTAAATACATGTGCCGGATGTCAGTATTATGCCAAGCAGACGAATATGCCAGCCCAAACACTCAAAACTATCCCCATAACATGACCATTTTCGTTCTGAGGGCTAGATATGATGGGACCATTTAAAATTGCAAGAGGCGGACTTACACATTTACTCGTTGCAGTAGATAAGTACACCAAGTGGGTGGAGGCGAAACCCATTAAAA
The DNA here is from genome assembly GCA_028641055.1 of Alopecurus myosuroides. NCBI lineage: Eukaryota > Viridiplantae > Streptophyta > Magnoliopsida > Poales > Poaceae > Alopecurus > Alopecurus myosuroides. Next base: position 147,006,615 of record CM054060.1, read on the forward strand.
AACTTGACGATGTGACTGCCTGAAATTTCGTCATTGACATCGTCATTAGATACGATGTTCCACACAGCATAATCACGGATAACGGGATAAATTTCTCTATTGGAGAGTTGGCAAAATATTGCCGACAAACTGGAATTCACCTAGATCTTGCATCTGTGGTACACCCATAATCCAATGGACAGGTTGAACGGATGAATAGTTCAATCTGCAGGGAATAGGCCCAAGACTCAAATCTCCTCTTCATAGAGCAGCTGGAACATGGGTAGAAGAATTACCCTCTGTGCTTTGGAGTATTCAAACGAACCAAATAGATCAAAAGGGAAAATTCCGTTTTTCCTGATTTATGATGCAGAAGCAGTGGTTCTCAAGGACATGCTCCATGACAGCCCAAGAGTGCTAGCATACAAAGACTCGGATGCCGAAAATGCACTACAGGATGCCATCGATCTCTTAGAAGAAGAACGAGAGCTTGTGCTACAAAGATCCGCCATTTATCAGCAAGGGTTACGACGTTATCATAGTCAGAAAATCAAACACCGTTCTTTCAAAGAAGTTGACTTGGTGCTAAGATTGGTGCAGCAAAGGAAGCAAAAATTAGCCCCAGTTTGGGAGGGACCGTTTGTCATTAGCAAAGCTATGAAAAACGGATCATATTACCTTGTAGATATTCGAGATACGGAAGACGATCCCAAAAATCCGAATCGCAAAAGAAAGAGAAAGATAGATGTCGAACTGGGAGAGACAAAGAGAACCTGGAGCATCCAGCAGTTACGTCCCTTCTACACTTAGTTCAATTTCTATATAAACATTTTTGAGATCATGAAATAAAGTTGTCGGAATTCATGCATTTTTTGTTATATCTAATTTTTCTCGTTCAAAGCATAAGTTTGTCTTATCTATTTCCCAATGATCTTTCAAAATGCTTCAATGTTAACCCGAATTGTGCCTGAGTGCTCGGTGTTAAAAAACTAAATGCTTTCGCAGCCTAAAGAGGCTTAAGAAACCCAGATTGTGCCTGCGTGCCTGAGTTTCATACTTTTTCTAAATTACTTAGTTTTTCCTAAGTATTATCTGATTGTCTGTGTGTTGGGTCACTGGAATTAGTAAGTAAAAGTGCCTAAGTACAACCATGATTCTGAGTTTTGACTGATCGATATGAACCCGGTCTCTCGGCGTGAAGATTATATACTTTTGAGCCACTTCAAACACTAAGGAAAGTTAAAACACACAAACCAGAGAACTTAGCACGAACAGGAATCAAAACCCAGAAAATCTTGCAAAGATTCATGTTTTTACTGCAAAAGGGGTGAATACTTGTTTATACAAAAGATAGATCGCATTACAAATGATATTACATTCGAAGAATAGTAATGCTTTGTATGCCTTGGCCAACTACGAGGAATTAGCCGGCGTCAGAAGAATCCGAGTCCTCCTCGTCGCTGTCGTTGGGGTTCTCCGGAGTTGCCGGAATTTCTTCCTCCAGGTAGAACGTTGAGATCGACACCATCTGAGCTATCTTGTGTAACATCCCAAGTATGAAAAACAGACATTAGAATGTTTTCTCTCTGTTATTTTATATTTTGCATCATGACATCATGTTCATTGCATTTGTTTTGCTTTGTTTTCCAACTGTTTTCCTCTGTTTTCCTTTGTTTTCTATTTGAATTTCAAACCAAATTTCAAACCTTTTATTTCATACTTGTGCTGTTACAATTTTCAAATAAAATTATCCAAATCAAAACATCAAGTTGTTTCCATTAAACTATAAATTTCAAACCATCAAATTGTTGAAGTTTCAATAATTCATTTAATAGCAAAATTCACTTAATTCAAATTCCTTTCAAATTCAATTAAGTTTCCAAACAGCAACCATTTTGAACTTTATGAAAATTACCAAAACAAATCAATCTATTGTTTCAAATAAGCTTAAGGGTTCACACTATTTAAATGGGTCTTTTTAATAACTCATTTAATAGCAACTTTAATTCAAATTTCAAACATCAACATAATTTAATTATTTGGAAAACTAAACTTGGCAAATTGGTGCTGTTACAAAAATCTACCCTATACAAAAGTTTGCTAATTTTTTCTAACCTAAAACTATCCTATTTTCTTTCTATTCCTTTTTCAGCAAAAAAAAACAGCAGCAACAAAAAAAAAACCAAACAGCAGAGAGAGAGGGGCAGGCCCAGCCCAACTCCCCCTCAGGCCCGTACCCCCCCCCCCTCGATCATCGTCTTCCTCGTACAGCACCCATCCACTGCATCCACGTCGCCTGGTTCAGAGGAGGAACGGCTGAGCAGCTCCTCCCCCTCCCTTATAACCCCTAGCCCGAGCTCGAGCCCCTGCCCTAACCCTAGTTCTCACCCCCTCCTCTCTTCCCCGCCTCCATTCTTCTCCTCTCCCACCTCCATCTCCTCTCTGTAACTTCTCTGAACCTGAACCCGAAATCCCCCTCCTCCCTCCGGCGATCACCGGCGGCCTGCACCCCCTCCGAGCGAACTGTGGCCGGGAATGGGTTCCCCCCAGCGCCCTCTTCTTCCTCGACCCCACGGCGAGGGACGGGAAGGCCTGTGGCACCGCCGCCATCCTCTCCTCGCCGCCGGCCACGACCTCTGCACCGAGCCGCCTCCTCCCGTCCTTCCCTCGAGGTGAGCTCCCTCCCCTCGCCTCTCTCCTCCCTCTACCTTCTCTGCACGAGCGAGTACAGCAGCAGCACACGCACCGTGCGCACAGCAACAGCGAGCGGCAGCAGCCATCGCCGGCGAGCGATCGAAGTGTGGCCAGGTTTCAGTTTCAGTTAACTGAAAACATTCAGTTAACGCGGATCTGCAACAATAACCTCCCTGCACCTCCTACCCTGTCACGAAACGTTCAGCTACCGCACTGGTCACTGCTCTCTGCGCGCAAGCGTGAGGGGGTGGGTTCGAATCCCACCCCTTGCAAACCCAACCTTTTTTTTCCAATTTATTTTCCCAGGCCCTGCACAAATCCTTTATCACACACAGGTCCCTGCCAGTATTTTCTTAGCCCCTGTAATTTATTTCTAAGTCCCTAGCTAATTAATTAAAATGGCAGAATAATACTCAAAATATAAAAATGCATAACTAAATCATCCCAACTCCAAATTCAACATTTAAAATATGTATTTTGTACAAAATTGAATTCTCTACCCAGATATAAAATTTGTTTACTGTTTTGAATATTTTAAATTGGTGAAATATTTGAAAACTTGTTCAATTCACTTAATTTTGCAAAATTCATAACTTGGGCATAAAAATTCCAAATTCAACAAACTAAATATGTTTTGCATTCAATTTTTCATGTACTTTGCAAATATCAACTTTGTGTTCTGTCTTAAATAAATTAAATTGATGAAAACAACTGTTTCTTAATTATTGCATTTAAAATTGCCAAAATAATAACTTGCTCATTTTAAATCCATTTTCAACAAATAAAATATGTTTTCCATGCTAAATTAAACCAGCTTTTCAAATATAAACTTTGTTTCATGTTTTGAATAATTAAAATTGGTTAAATGATTTAAACCTTGTTTAAATCATTTAAATTTGCTAAATTCATAACTTGCTCAAATTAAATTCTTTTTGAACTTATCAAATATGTTTTCAAACCATAAAAGTATAAACTTTTCAAATATGAATTTGATTTAATGTTTTGAACAAATAAAAATTCAAATAAATCCATACTTGAATTAAATTCATTTAAATCTTGTTTAAACATGTTTAATTCATAACTAATTCATCCTAAATCCTTTTTCAACAAGTGAAACATGTATTTCCACCTAAAATTTTGTGTTCTTTTCAAATATGAACTTTGTTATCTATTTTTGAACAATCAAAATTGGTGAAAACAAAAAATGTTGGTGTAACACCTTTAAGGAACCAAAATTCCATAACTTAATAACTAAAATCCTAAACTTGGTAAACCTTATTTCAAATTGTTTCTGTTGTTGTTTTCTTTCTATTTTCCTCATCCATGCATCATGATAATTCACTTTCACATGATGTTTAGTTATAAACCAATTATTTCAACCATAATTCATGGGCTTTCCATATGCAATCCAATTGCATATGGGTCCATTTAAACATGTTATCTTGTCAACTAGTTTATTTCTGATGCATCAATTAAATTGCCATGCATCATCCCATGTTTGTGCATTATGCCATGTTATTGATTGTTTGTCTCTCTGCGTTGTTTGTTTGCTTCTTCTCGAATGGACGACGACGTTGAGACCGACGATACTTACGACACCCATTCTGAGGATCTAACTCAGTACCAGGCTGCTGAGTTTGCAGGCAAGTATTCACTCACATGAACCATTGTGTTCCTTTCAACATTGGATATCGATACTTTCCGTTGTCTATTCTGCTAGCCTTATGAATCGTTGCTTCTATTACGAACCTATCACATGTTATCCTTTAACCCTGATATAGCCTCACCTCCCACACCTATAACCCTTTTGCTTGTTTCCCATGTCTTACTAGCATGCTTAGGGTTGTTTTTGCTCGAGTCTGTTACCCGTTACTTTATGTTGCTATATTTCTATTATGTTCTGGGGCTCGATGTTAAACAATCAACCTGTTAATTTTGTGGTTAATAATAACTTGCTGATAAGGCACCGGCAGGAGGCCCGGCGTGGTTTTGAGGCCTGCTAGTGTCGACCCTAATTAGGAAAAGGGTCTTGTCTACTGATCCATGATGAGTGCACTAACCGCATGTGGGAAGCGTGTATGGGCGCCCCCCTCAATTTGATTCGATTCGCATCTCGTCCAAATCGCCACACTTAGTTCGGGCTTTCCATTTGATGCATGCATGTGCAGGTGCGAACCCTTGGCGCCAGGGTGGAACTTTTGTAGTCGGCATTTAGGGCGGCGTGGTCTTAGAGTGCTATGAGGGTCCCCTTTTCTTCGTGGGGCTCGATTAGCCGCGCACGCACAGCATGTGGTTCTTTGGGCTTGATGCGAAGAAGAGTTGAGTTGTGTTGAGTGCCCCGCCTCGTGGGAAAGGCCTTCCCATCTGGCGGGTTATTCTTACGTGTACGGCCAAATTGGTGCACCCCTGCAGGGATAAATCTTCTCGAGAAGCCGTGTTTTCCGCGGTTATGGATGACTTGGTGAAAGTACTGGCTAACAAGTACTCAGAACAACTTACACCTAACTAATGATAACTTGACTAGTAATAGGCTTATTGACGCAACAATCTGAACCATCACTAATCCAACTGTGTGAGTTATCCTCGGATTGCTTCTTTGGATAAGGGGCGAGATCCAGGATGGGTTTGTTTGGAGTTAGTTGGTAGTTGGTTACGATACGCTATCTTATCCCCTCTCTGTTAGCCGGAAGTTATAGCATGTTTCTGTAGTTGGTTAGAGCAGCCAGCTGTCGCATCTTTTGTATCACCCTTTCTTCCGTTGAACCCAAAGCATCTGTGCTTGATGTTGTTGGGTACACTTTGGTGAACTGTGAGTCTTGCTTGCCAGTACGTTTATGTACTGACCCCTTTGGGGCTGTGGTTTCCGCAGACTACGTTTCCGAGGATCCCCATGGTGGCTACTACGTGGAGTTTGACGAGGCTGCTGACGAGTAGATAGCGGACCCGGGCAGGATCCGAGACTTCGTGGATGGGCTCCGTATTTTCGTTTCCGGCCTCTTAGGCCAATTTGGATCTTGTCTGTACTCAGACACTTTGGATGCTTCCGCTGTGATGTAATGATGATTGTTGGGACACGTGTCCTCTGGATGATTGTATTTGCTATCTCTGCTCTAATGAGAGCTATTTGCAACTTATTTCAATCTTTTGTGTCTTAGAGATCTGTTGTGATATCCCTTGTTCAAATGCTGTTGACGTACCATGTGTGTATGTTTTGAAGTACGTCAATGGAAGTATCTGGATTTCTATGGGATGGTTTGCGCAGACGATGAATAGTAGCTAATGGTTGTCACACGTTTACGTGTTGGCCTGCTCATATTGAGATGCGGGTGCCGGTATGCCCCGTAAGCCATTTATCTACTGTTTAACGGACTGTGAGTATCCCCTAGAAGTCCGGGTGCGACAAATGGTATCAGAGCCTGTCTGCCTGTAGGATCCCTTTTTACTGGTCGCAGTTGAGTCTAGAAACTATTTTGTAGCTATATAGGAAAAATGAAACGTGAGAGTAGGAAGTCTGTTCTTTTTCTTCTTTCCCCACCCACCCTCCCTTTTCTGGTAAGGAAGTGCAACGTTGTTTTCTCGTCTCACCTAAACTTTCAAGTTAGGATTTCACGTATCCCGGTTTCTCTGGGATAGTTATATCTACTAGACCATAGGAATGGAGGTGGTTGTGACATGATTTATCATGTTGCCTACTCACGATTGAGAACAGAGGCGTGTAAGCCCCGGAAGCAGATCCTCTATTCCTTAAGCAGTAGATATTTATCCTTTAGAAGCCTGGATGGGTTTTTCCGTAGTACCTCAGGAGTGTTTTGATCTCGTTTTCCCGATGTTGCTTCCATATCCTGTTCTTCTCAACATCCTTTTCGTCCGTTGAAACCTTGTTGTTGCTTCCCACTTCAGTTCTTCTACCGGCGTCTAATCAATAACGCTGTTCCACCCTTCTGTCCAGATAGTCTATTCTCCAAATGAATCAAGTTCCATTCAGCTATGCACCCTCGATGCAAAACCTCTACCTCTACTCGAAAATGTTCCGGTGGTTTCCAAATTCCCTGACATCTTTCCAGAAGAGTTGCGAGGAATGCCTATCATCTTGAACTTCCAGAAAAACTATCCAAGGTGCACGATGTGTTTCACGTGTCACAGCTCAAGAGGATCTTTCGCAAGAAATATCCGGACCTTTTCTTTTCTCAGTAGGAATCTCGGGGCGCGATTCCTTCAAGGGGGGGCGTTTTGTAACATCCCAAGTATGAAAAACAGCCATTAGAATGTTTGCTCTCTGTTATTTTATGTTTTGCATCATGACATCATGTTCATTGCATTTGTTTTGCTTTGTTTTCCAACTGTTTTCCTCTGTTTTCCTTTGTTTTCCTTTGTTTTCTATTTGAATTTCAAACCAAATTTCAAACCTTTTGTTTCATACTTGTGCTGTTACAATTTTCGATATCCAAATCAAAACATCAAGTTGTTTCCATTAAACTATAAATTTCAAACCATCAAATTGTTGAAGTTTCAATAATTCATTTAATAGCAAAATTCACTTAATTCAAATTCCTTTCAAATTCAATTAAGTTTCCAAACAGCAACCATTTTGAACTTTATGAAAATTACCAAAACAAATCAATCTATTGTTTCAAATAAGCTTAAGGGTTCACACTATTTAAATGGGTCTTTTTAATAACTCATTTAATAGCAACTTTAATTCAAATTCAAACAAATTTCAAACAACAACATAATTTAATTATTTGGAAAACTAAACTTGGCAAATTGGTGCTGTTACAAAAATCTACCCTATACAAAAGTTTGCTAATTTTTGCTAACCTAAAACTATCCCCTTTTCTTTCTATTCCTTTTTCAGCAAAAAAAAACAGCAGCAACAAAAAATAAAAAAATAAAACCAAACAGCAGAGAGAGAGGGGCAGGCCCAGCCCAACTCCCCCTCAGGCCCGTACCCCCCCCCCTCGATCATCGTCTTACTTGTACGGCACCCATCCACTGCATCCACGTCGCCTGGTTCAGAGGAGGAACGGCTGAGCAGTTCCTCCCCCTCCCTTATAACCCCTAGCCCGAGCTCGAGCCCCTGTCCTAACCCTAGTTCTCACCCCCCTCCTCTCTTCCCCGCCTCCATTCTTCTCCTCTCCCACCTCCATCTCCTCTCTGTAAATTCTCTGAACCTGAACCCGAAATCCCCCTCCTCCCTCCGGCGATCACCGGCGGCATGCACCCCCTCCGAGCGAACTGTGGCCGGGAATGGGTTCCCCCCAGCGCCCTCTTCTTCCTCGACCCCACGGCGAGGGCCGGGAAGGCCTGTGGCACCGCCGCCATCCTCTCCTCGCCGCCGGCCACGACCTCTGCACCGAGCCGCCTCCTCCTATCCTTCCCTCGAGGTGAGCTCCCTCCCCTCGCCTCTCTCCTCCCTCTACCTTCTCTGCACGAGCGAGTACAGCAGCAGCACACGCACCGTGCGCGCAGCAACAGCGAGCGGCAGCAGCCATCGCCGGCGAGCGATCGAAGTGTGGCCAGGTTTCAGTTTCAGTTAACTGAAAACATTCAGTTAACGCGGATCTGCAACAATAACCTCCCTGCACCTCCTACCCTGTCACGAAACGTTCAGCTACCGCACTGGTCACTGCTCTCTGCGCGCAAGCGTGAGGGGGTGGGTTCGAATCCCACCCCTCGCAAACCCAACCTTTTTTTTCCAATTTATTTTCCCAGGCCCTGCACAAATCCTCTATCACACACAGGTCCCTGCCAGTATTTTCTTAGCCCCTGTAATTTATTTCTAAGTCCCTAGCTAATTAATTAAAATGGCAGAATAATACCCAAAATATAAAAATGCATACCTAAATCATCCTAACTCCAAATTCAACATTTTAAATATGTATTTTGTACCAAATTGAATTCTCTAACCAGATATAAAATTTTCTTACTGTTTTGAATATTTTAAATTGGTGAAATATTTGAAAACTTGTTCAATTCACTTAATTTTGCAAAATTCATAACTTGGGCATAAAAACTCCAAATTCAACAAACTAAATATGATTTCCATTCAATTTTTCATGTACTTTGCAAATATCAACTTTGTGTTCTGTTTTAAATAAATTAAATTGATGAAAACAACTGTTTCTTAATTATTGCATTTAAAATTGCCAAAATAATAACTTGCTCATTTTAAATCCATTTTCAACAAATAAAATATGTTTTCCATGCTAAATTAAACCACCTTTTCAAATATAAACTTTGTTTCATGTTTTGAATAATTAAAATTGGTTAAATGATTTAAACCTTGTTTAAATTATTTAAATTTGCTAAATTCATAACTTGCTCAAATTAAATTCTTTTTGAACTTATCAAATATGTTTTCAAACCATAAAAGTATAAACTTTTCAAATATGAATTTGATTTAATGTTTTGAACAAATAAAAATTCAAATAAATCCATACTTGAATTAAATTCATTTAAATCTTGTTTAAACATGTTTAATTCATAACTAATTCATCCTAAATCCTTTTTCAACAAGTGAAACATGTATTTCCACCTAAAATTTTGTGTTCTTTTCAAATATGAACTTTGTTATCTATTTTTGAACAATCAAAATTGGTGAAAACAAAAAATGTTGGTGTAACACCTTTAAGGAACCAAAATTCCATAACTTAATAACTAAAATCCTAAACTTGGTAAACCTTATTTCAAATTGTTTCTGTTGTTGTTTTCTTTCTATTTTCCTCATCCATGCATCATGATAATTCACTTTCACATGATGTTTAGTTATAAACCAATTATTTCAACCATAATTCATGGGCTTTCCATATGCAATCCAATTGCATATGGGTCCATTTAAACATGTTATCTTGTCAACTAGTTTATTTCTGATGCATCAATTAAATTGCCATGCATCATCCCATGTTTGTGCATTATGCCATGTTATTGATTGTTTGTCTCTCTGCGTTGTTTGTTTGCTTCTTCTCGAATGGACGACGACGTTGAGACCGACGATACTTACGACACCCATTCTGAGGATCTAACTCAGTACCAGGCTGCTGAGTTTGCAGGCAAGTATTCACTCACATGAACCATTGTGTTCCTTTCAACATTGGATACCGATACTTTCCGTTGTCTATTCTGCTAGCCTTATGAATCGTTGCTTCTGTTACGAACCTATCACATGTTATCCTTTAACCTTGATATAGCCTCACCTCCCACACCTATAACCCTTTTGCTTGTTGCCCGTGTCTTACTAGCATGCTTAGGGTTGTTTTTGCTCGAGTCTGTTACCCGTTACTTTATGTTGCTATATTTCTATTATGTTCTGGGGCTCGATGTTAAACAATCAACCTGTTAATTTTGTGGTTAATAATAACTTGCTGATAAGGCACCGGTAGGAGGCCCGGCGTGGTTTTGAGGCCTGCTAGTGTCGACCCTAATTAGGAAAAGGGTCTTGTCTACTGATCCATGATGAGCGCACTAACCGCATGTGGGAAGCGTGTATGGGCGCCCCCCTCAATTTGATTCGATTCGCATCTCGTCCAAATCGCCACACTTAGTTCGGGCTTTCCATTTGATGCATGCATGTGCAGGTGCGAACCCTTGGCGCCAGGGTGGAACTTTTGTAGTCGGCATTTAGGGCGGCGTGGTCTTAGAGTGCTATGAGGGTCCCCTTTTCTTCGTGGGGCTCGATTAGCCGCACACGCACAACATGTGGTTCTTTGGGCTTGATGCGAAGAAGAGTTGAGTTGTGTTGAGTGCCCCGCCTGGTGGGAAAGGCCTTCCCATCTGGCGGGTTATTCTTACGTGTACGGCCAAATTGGTGCATCCCTGCAGGGATAAATCTTCTCGAGAAGCCGTGTTTTCCGCGGTTATGGATGACTTGGTGAAAGTACTGGCTAACAAGTACTCAGAACAACTTACACCTAACTAATGATAACTTGACTAGTAATAGGCTTATTGACGCAACAATCTGAACCATCACTAATCCAACTATGTGAGTTATCCTCGGATTGCTTCTTTGGATAAGGGGCGAGATCCAGGATGGGTTTGTTTGGAGTTAGTTGGTAGTTGGTTACGATACGCTATCTTATCCCCTCTCTGTTAGCCGGAAGTTATAGCATGTTTCTGTAGTTGGTTAGAGCAGCCAGCTGTCGCATCTTTTGTATCACCCTTTCTTCCGTTGAACCCAAAGCATCTGTGCTTGATGTTGTTGGGTACACTTTGGTGAACTGTGAGTCTTGCTTGCCAGTACGTTTATGTACTGACCCCTTTGGGGCTGTGGTTTCCGCAGACTACGTTTCCGAGGATCCCCATGGTGGCTACTACGTGGAGTTTGACGAGGCTGCTGACGAGTAGATAGCGGACCCGGGCAGGATCCGGGACTTTGTGGATGGGCTCCGTCTTTTCGTTTCCGGCCTCTTAGGCCTATTTGGATCTTGTCTGTACTCAGACACTTTGGATGCTTCCGCTGTGATGTAATGATGATTGTTGGGACACGTGTCCTCTAGATGATTGTATTTGCTATCTCTGCTCTAATGAGAGCTATTTGCAACTTATTTCAATCTTTTGTGTCTTAGAGATCTGTTGTGATATCCCTTGTTCAAATGCCGTTGACGTACCATGTGTGTATGTTTTGAAGTACGTCAATGGAAGTATCTGGATTTCTATGGAATGGTTTGCGCAGACGATGAATAGTAGCTAATGGTTGTCACACGTTTACGTGTTGGCCTGCTCATATTGAGATGCGGGTGCCGGTATGCCCGGTAAGCCATTTATCTACTGTTTAACGGACTGTGAGTATCCCCTAGAAGTCCGGGTGCGACATCTTGGTGGCATGCCCCTTGAAAAACTAAAAAATATCGTCTCTCTACGTTTCAGTGTATCCTTGAGAGATACCAGTGGCGACACGCCGGGACTTCGCGGTGGTATAATGCATACGCATCAGCCCAAGGGCCATGCGCGCACCACCGCGAGCAGCAGAGCGGAACCAGGACTCCTTCTCGTTTGCCACCTCTTCTACCGCCTCCGTAAGTTTGCTAACCTCTGAGAAATCTTCAGCTTTGTCGGGAATATACTTGTTCACAAGTAGCATCCCCGCATTCTTGATGTCGGCGAAGATCTTCCCAAAAGCCCGGATTCTATTAATCCGGGTAAGCAACAAATTCCCTTCTGTTGGAAGAAACCAAGAATTGTTAGGAAAGCACAGAAGGAAAAAAAATAAGGCGTGCTATTAGAGTACAAGAAAAACCTTCGTAAAAGAACAAAAACTTACCGAGGATTTTATCCATCTCAACGCCTTCTTCAAGGCGTTGGCTGAGGGTGTTCTCCAAATCCCGCATGGTCGCTTTACCCTTCTCGGCCTGGGAGGAAGCTTTGGACTCGGCAATGCCAATAGCCAGTTGGCTAGCCTCCAGATCCTTCTGAAGCTTTACCGTCATTTTGTAAAGCTCCGAATTTTCCGTTCGGAGGTTCTCGGCATTGCCAGCATCTTCAACCATTTGTTTGGCTTTAGCCAAAGAAGCTGAAAAGAGTAGAAAATGAAGAGATCAATACTCGGAAAAAGACTTAGAAAAAACAGCAGTACAAATGAAAAAGACTTAGAAAAAACAGTAGTACAAATGAACCGAGGCCAACTCCGAGTCTTTATCATCAAGAATACTAAGGAGAGTTTTAACCTCCTTGTTCTTGATGGTAAGCTTGTTGAAAACTGCCATGTTTATGGTTTCGGCAGTTTGCTGAAACATAGACAATGGAAAAGTCGCTTACGTCACAAAATAAGCAGGCATAAGAGAAAAGTATTAAGTCAAAAGGAATACATTTGTCTTAATGCTTGGGGGATAGAGGTATTTACCTGGCTCATTTTCTGCAAGCTTGCAAGATTCTCGGAAAATTCCTTAGCATACTCTGCAAAGGTAATTCCGACATGGCAGAGGCTGTCTTGTATGACCTGGCGAGGCGAGAACACGCAATTTTTGCTAACAATAAGTCCGCCTTGCGGCCAAGGACGGATTAAGGGAGCACGAGCAAAGTGTTTTTTCGCCCACAGATGAATATATCTGTGTTTGTCAAAATAGTCTTCTTGCTTTACCTTGAACTCGTTGTAAAAATTGGGGATGGGCTCCTCCTTCGGGATGTTCGAAGGCCCACTCTCATCCAGCACCGCCCTTTCCCTCGCATCCGAGTAGGATGCAATGGGATCGCTGGACTGCAAGGGATGTTCTCCTTCCCGGGCAGCCTAGTTCTCCACCCCAGCCCCTGTTGGAGTGTCTGGCGCAGCTGCGGGAGACGGCTTTGCTCCTCTTTGAGCAACAACCTTGTGCTTCTTTGGGCCTTTCCCCCTCAGATTGGTAGGGGCAAGGCTAGAAAGGAAAATAAAGGGAAATCCGAGAAATGAGATTCCGAGAAACAAAAAACATGCGATAAAAAGCATAAAAATGGAAAAACCCAGGTTTTTTCCTAGAAGTAGCAACGGCAACGTCGTCAAGGTCGATGACATCCTGGGTGGCGGATGGCTTCTTGCGCCTCCGCCCTCCGGATTGGAATTTGGCGCGAAGTGCATCCAACTCCTCGTCGGTAGCAAGTTCAGCATCAGGAAGTTCAAGAAGCTGATAAAATAAGCAAAGTCCGGGTTAGTATCGAAAAACATCCGAGAAAAACAAAACAAGGATCCGAGAAATGTATCAGAGAGAAAACTATACCTTTGGAACATGGTTCTTGGCGTGGTACATTTCCCGGCTCTCCTCGTATTGGTCACGAGTCGAAACCAGCTGATTCACGCGCTTCTTGAAGTTCTTCTTGGACAGCACGCTCTTCGTTGCCCTCATCGCGTCGTCGGGCCGTGTATTCAGACATTAGCCGGGTTCCGTGATATGCCACGGGCATGATCCGCCTTCCGAACCAGCAAAGGATTGTATCCATGCCGGTCAGCGGAGGAGTGACGGAGACGAGTTTGGTAATTCGTCTCTTGATCCTCATCAGGTCTGGAGACAGAACCGTCCACCGCCCAATTATCTTGGGGAGTGGCCACGAAATTGATGAAAGGCGGAATGCCCGTTTCCTTTCTTAGAAACGGTACATACGCATGGTAAAAGAACGAGCCCGTCCAAAACTTGACGGACTCGGAAATCTTGATCTTGGGGAACCAATCCTCCATAAACCTACGGAGGGTGAAGGAAATGGTTCCGCAAGTCGGAAGGGCGCCCTTAGAAGGGTTGCGTTTAACCCCGAAACAGTACTGCCAGAAATCCAGGCGGGGTTCTATCCCTAGGTAACCCTTGAAAAGGGCCTGGAAGCCGGCTAATTAAAGAATGGAGTTTCGTGGTAGGTTGTATGGCTGGAACCTATAGTGATCTAGATTTGAAGGAAAAAGACGGAAGGCGGGAATCCCATACCTCGATTGATATGAGAGGCTAGGAGAACCCGCTCGCCGGGTTGCGGAGACGGCTCGGTGTCGTCCTCGTTCACCCGCCACTTTCCCTTCACCACGAACCCTTCTTTCTCCAATGCCGGGAGAAGGGAAGGAACCACATTGCAGTGGCTCCAGTTCCCGGCATTCTCCTCTCCTTCATCTTCACCTCCGGCAGTGGCGGAGGCGGTGACGTCCTCGCCGCCGTGAGTAGCATCTTCCTCCACGGGCTCGGAGAAAGGAGGCGGAGGAGGAGCATTGGATGTTGATGGCGGCGTGTTCCCGGCCACGGGAGGCAGATGCCCGTGGGCCAGCTTGCTGGCGGCCCCCTCCAGCGCGTTCGTGGCGATGCGAGCCGGGGAGTCGAGTAGGGGGTCTAGATCGTTGATTATATCCTCGATGTCCATGGAGGCGCTCGCCGAGTCGGAGGCGCGGGGGGAATCTTCGGTTGCCATTTTCTAGCGGTGCGGTCGTGAACTAATTCCTCCGATGATCTTTCTGGGGAGAAGCTCGGGGGCTTGGTCTCTGCGTGCTCTCGAACTTCGGCTCTAGGCGCTGAGGTTCTGTGTGCTCGAGGAAGAAGAAGAAGCGGAAGAGGATTCGGAGCACCCGAGACAGCTATTTATAACGAGACGCGTGGAGATTAGCTCCAATGGCTATTTTAGCCGTTGGATGCATGATGCGTGTTACGCCCAAAATTTCCGGGAAATGAGGGGACGGGGTGATAATTGCTATCTCCTCGTTTCCCGCGAGAGAATCTGTAAGAGGACACATTTCAGGGTTTTGACTGAACCCAAACGTCCGTGACATCAACAGGATTTCATCGCTGATGTCACGAGGTTCCTTCTCCATGAAGGTTCGTGGAAGAAAAGCCGGACTTTGGTAAAATCCAAGTTATGGGTTAAGAGATTTTTTGTGAAAGAAGAATCAAGAAAAAACGCCGACATTTCTCAGAAAGAATGCTAATAGACAAAGAGCGGCAGAATGAAGTCTTAATCCTTCTTGGGGGGCTACTGTCGAATATATACCGATTAGGGGTATGTCCGGCATTGGCCTAAGAGCCGGATTACCAGGGTGGCCCGTTGGTAATGGATCATAGTCCACTGGGCGGCCCAGTAAGCTGATGTGCAGGAAGCTGGATTCTAGAAGAACCCGGACCACGACCCAAAGTGGTGCGGCTTGGAGGAGAAGACGGATTCCTTACTTTCCAAGTTAGAAACTTTTCGTAGTCTTCTAGGTTTCCTTTCTGTAAACCCTAATTTGGCTATCTATATAAAGCCAGATGGGAGCAACGGACAAAGAGAGAACAATTAGCTAGAAGCCAACTCGCCGAGAAGTTGATCCTCGACGAGTTAGCGAAACCATACTCACATTATACTTTGTATTCTTAAGGCTTCAGCCCTGATTTAGTGATATTGCAGGAGTAGGAACGCCGCCTAGTTTCGTCGTACCTAACCTGGGTAAACTGGGTGTTCTCGTTTGTCGTGTTACCATGTCCCCCCGCGGTTCTACCAGTAGGCTCATGGCACGCCCGTCTATGAATTCTACTACGATTTATCGACAGCTGACAAGTTCTAGAAGCAAGGCACAGATAGTAGAACACGTACAAATAACATAGATGAACTCATTAGACTAATTATCTCATTTAGATCAAGCACATGGCTGCAAGGTTAGGTCCCATCCCATAGCCTTAGAGGGACTACTCACATATCGCGATCATATCAGCAATATAAAACATTGAAACAAAACTAGTACTTGGATTGAATAGATTAATAGTTCTTACAATGTTGCCAATAGCGATGGGATCTAGATTATAAAGTAGAAGTATGGCTATGACTATGGTGGTGGTGGAGATGATGCGGTAGAGATGCGGCAGCACTTCGTGGTCCTGCAGGGAGAAGATGGCGGTGACAGCGGTGAAGAGGTAATGGTGTGCGTCTCTACTCTGGGGGCCGTTTCTTCTCCTTATATGGGGTTCCAGCGAATGAACTAGCGTTACGAAGGACTTCCTTCACGAATTGGCTATGGGTCCTTTGACAACTTTTGGTCAGTTGGACCTAACGAATCTTTCTGACATCGGTACGGCGGGCGGTACGATTGGTCATGACCGTAGCGGTGTCGTTAAGTTTGATGTGAGGGAAGCCTTCAATGATTTTCTAATCATTATATTTTCCTTTCTTTTAGTCCTGATTTCCCTTCATCTCATGTCCGATATCTGCAATAAAAATAATGATATGGAGATTTGCAAATAAATTACACATTAGTGATTTTTGGCAGGTCTAGAGTGATATCTCTATCATTTTCATGACAAAGATACGGTTTAAACATAGATAAAGATGTGCCATTTTTGGAGGCATCACCCATTATATATTTTCTTTGTGTTTCCATATGTGGTTAAGTATCTTTCCATGGGCTTGCATCAAAATGAATATTTCCTATAGCCCATGAGTGGATGGCATCAAGTGTTGATCGTCGTCAACATTTAGAAATTCAAGTTCAAGATGAGAATCTCGAAGATCACATCCTTTAAGATTGCGTCCATTTTGGTTTCATGGACATGTGCACATATTCTTAAAAATTCTTTTCCTTAGTGGAATATGGGAGGAGCAACTTGCAAGTCTGCACCAAGAAAATAAAATCAAGAAATGTTTCCATCTTGAGGTGGTATGATCATTATCATCTAGATTAACGGGATTGCGGAAGGAAAAGTACAAAATTGATAGATTTTCTATTTTATCGATCTCAAGGTGGTTGTTGAGAGACCGGTTTATATGTTTGATAGCCGTACTATCAAGAGGGGGCTCTCAGGTGAGTAGCTTGTTTGTATTTTTCGTAGAGAGGCTCAGATTTTCATATTTTGCGTCATACTTCTTGGTTGTTATTTGGTTTCTCTTTGTGTGAAGTTTTATAAATTTTGGTTATCTTCATCAAAGCTCCCATTCATCAAAAAAAAAATTCGTATGAAAAACTTATCGGGTTTTTGGTGTTGAAGGTTTACCAGTTCTTCCTTATACAGAGGTCAAACCTTTTCCCTTTTGGTCTTATCCTCCTTTGTTTATATTTTACTTTTATCTACATGAGGATCTAGATCTAGTTTATTGTTAGCTTCAGAATGATCCCAAGTTCATAGAAAATGGATCCGTACGCAAAATTTATCGTGTTTTTGGTAAAGCCATTTCTGCTCTTTTTTAGGTGCGAGACCATCCGACGAACTTCACAGGATGATCCGCCATCGTACTTTTATGCGTCTGAGAGACAGATATGCACCGGAGAATTATGGCGGGTGTCCGACAGCTCTTTGTTAAGTCGCTAGATCGTCCGACACTTTTGGCCAGACGATCTGGCGCCTGACATCGCGAATCTGTTTTTCAGCTTCGTTTTAATGTAAGTCATATTCGATTTTTCAAATCTTTAGGCTGCATATGACCTCGGATAAAACTGACGTAAAAAATAAAGTTGCCTGTCTTGAAAATACACATAACTTTCTTGATTTGCACTTTTTCATTTGAGGTCATTTAGAGGTCTCATTTCTGCGTTGAACTGGGGGCTGCGCACTGTGTTGCACGGGAGCCGGATCATCTGGCAACTTTTGAGCCACACCATCTGGCGGCTATATTCTGCGCCAAAACGGATAGTTTTCATGGAGAGCTTTCTTCCCAAAAGGTTTTCCAGGGTCGTTGAGCATGAAATTATTCACCCTTGTTGACCTTGGAAATCTTGATTCCTCACCCTTCCTCATATGATTCTTGCTTCCTTTTGATGGAAAAGTGAGAGGCGATCTAGATCTACATTTCCACAAATCTAGTCATCCTCTTTGTGAGGGTAGCCCATTAGATCTAGAATCTTGGAGTCATTAATTGGTTTCCTTGTTTGTTCCTCCTCTCCTATTCGTCCCTATCACTTGTTGATTTGGTGGAATTTGAGAGAGAAGTATTTGAGCACCTCTTGTGTGCTAGATATGCACTTGTTGCATAGTTTTGAGCTCTCTGGTTCAATTCGTTTGAGTGAGACCCCGTTCTTGTTACTCTTGAAGGGTGACGTCCTAGACGATTTGGTGCTTGTGACTGCGGTGACCTCTTGATGGAAGATTGTGAATAGGCCTGATCTTCTCCTTCGTGGTGATTGTGAAGTGGTGGTGGAGCTTTCCATCTCCAGAGTGGAGGAAAAGCTAACCTTAAGGTAAAGTTCCCTTGCTTCACTCAGGAGGGGGTCTTGGAGATGAAGGTGAGCCTTCGTGGCGTATGGGTGTCCTTCGTGGTATCCCACACCTCTCCAATGGTGAGTACCTTTCTTCGTGGAAGGGAACATTTGTATACTTCTTCGCTTCACATGCCTTAGTTAATTCTATCCCTGTGTTTATTTCCTCGTGACAACCTTCGTTCTATCCCTGTGTTTATTTCCTCGTGACAACCTTCGTTCTTGATGTATTTTATATCTTTTTTTATCACGTGTGATATATCTCTTGTGCTCTTGTCTAGATTAAGTTGTTGGTGTACTTAGTTGAACCTAGCATATATAGGATTTGTGTTTGAAAACTAAATGCTAGTTTATTTCCGTATTGTTTCAAGTCAAATCCGTAATAGATTTTTAAAACATCTATTCACCCCCCCCCCCTCTAGGAAACATCTCGATCTTTCAGATGGTAGGACAGAACATGTTGTGCAAATATTATTGCAAACACGTACAATTATATATACGGAACACATGCATACATATGATTTATAGACTAGGATGCTCTCTCATAAGCTATTTCAATTTTGTCAATTGCCCACCTATAAATTGTTCACCCAACATGTGTTATTTTGTTTGGCGAGTTACCTCTAGTGAAACTATGAACCTTGATCCATCTTTTACTATTATTTATACCGTTTTTACTCATTTGTGTTATTTGTTACCATGCTGCCATTATTATTTCTGATTACAAAAATCACCTTTTAACACTTATTTTACCGTCTTTTCGCCGAACTAGTGTATTTGTACAATTTCCCATTATACTAGGCGTGTTTGGGAACGCAAGAGGCTTGTTACTAATAACTTATGTCAAACACTTCTTCAGGTGCGGCTTAATTGATAACTCAATAAGACTAATAGGTATTCTTTGTCTCTCTTGTGTAGAATTAATAAATTGGGTTACACTTTCCTCGAAGATTGTTGCTATCCCCTACACTTGTGGGCCATCACTCCACGCACTTGGACCAGACTCGCCGACAGAGGGATGTTGCATAATGATGCAAACACACGTTTTTGCTGGTGTAATCCTTTGCAATTTTTGTTGAAATTGTTGGTTATTTTTGTTGCAATCGAATTTACAGGAAAAATATTGTTGCTTAACCAATTATTATTTGCTACAAACACAAGGGTTTTCATTGTAATAGTGACGTGGGGATGAATCCTGGACCTATCGGGTGAGCCTACCCGGTCCAAGGCCCAATACCTAGGCCCAAAGACAGGTGATATCCCGCGGTTCTAGAAGGCCCAACAGAAGCCCACCGCAAGACTTGCGGGTCAAGACAAGAACTCCTATACGTAGTCTACTAGGACTTATGTAACCCCCTCCTAGCTGCATATATAAAGCCAGGATGGAGGAGAGAAAAAGGGTATCCAATCTAGAAAGAGGAAGATACAAGCCACAACTAGACCAGGCAATACACGGGATACCCCGTACGCCTCACCATGGCATCGCCATTGTAAACAGCTCGACTATCTCGCCATAATACAGATCAGACAAGCAGGAGTAAGGGTTTTACCTTTACGAGGGCCCCGAACCTGGGTAAATCTTGCCTCCTTGTTAGCCGTCGAGATCACCAACGCGTATATCGTTCCTCTACTCGAAACCCTACCGGATCATCCGAGGGATTTGTCGACACGACTCTTCGTCAAATAGTTTGTGATTTATTTTCGTAAATGACTCTATAGCAAAAAGTTGTTGCATACCCACTTTTCAAATTGCCTCTAACACATGGTTTTTGTTTTAAATGTTCCTAAATTTTGTTATTTTTTGACGATTTTTGTTTGCAAAGAAACCTATAGCAAAAAAATATTGTTTAACCATTTTTTTGGAGGCTTACTTGTTTTCGAAATGTTATGATGATTTGTTGGAATATACTATATTTTTTCTGCATGAGGCGAGAAATTTTGTTGTAATAGCTAGGGTAAGTCACCAGAGTGACATTTTTGCTATAAATATCGAGAAGGCTGGGGAAACGCGATATACCTCTTTGTTTAAGTTGATCTGCTCTGCTGTGTAGTGCGTGTTAATTTCCGAAAATGCGAGAAACTAAATTGCGAAGCATGTGTTGTGCTGATTATTGTGCATTGGATGATGATCCGACCAAGCGGGAAGATAACTAAATTAGCCCTTTTAATTAGGGCGACCTGCGCCTAGCGCTGACCATTAATCTTGTTGCAGTAGTCCTGATGGATTTTTTCCTTGTCGTAGTTTATTTGTTAAGGCATTCTACAATGGTCAATTTGTATGGATTATATATATATATATATATATTTTTTGTTCTTATGTATGCAATCCGTGTCAATAGAAGTGCAAGAAAATTTGAGAAAACCTAAAAAACTTGTTGTTGGCAAAGAAACTGTCGGTTTTGTTGCAAAAACAACCTCATAAGGGTATTAGCTCCAAAAAAATAAGGAGAAGAAAAATCTAAGGAAAACCTAACAACATGCAAAAGAAACACACACGTGCAAAAGACAATAAGCAGAGACCTACACATCATAAGTATGGCATCTTGTCTTCAACGTATCTATAATTTCTGATGTTTCATGTTGATATTATACCACGCTACATGATTTTTATATATTTCATAGAATTTTTATGCATTTTCTGGGACTAACCTATTGACAAGATGCCATAGTGTCAGCTCCTGTTTTCTGCTGTTTTTGTATTTCAGAAAAGTTGTTCTGGAAATATTCTCAGAATTGGACGAAACAAAAGCCGAAGTCGCTATTTTTCTGTCATGTACACGAAGTCCGAAGGAGACTCGAAGGGGGGCAGGGAGGGAACAACACCATAGGGCGGTGCGGCCCCCCTTGGCCACACGGCCACGTGGTGTGGGCCCCCTGGTCGTCCACCGACATCGCCCTTCCGTATATATATTGCCTTCCTCGGGAAAACCCTAAGTATCCGAGCCTCCATCCACGAAAAGTTTCATTAGCCGCCGCTGTCGTCAACCCTAGTTGGGGACGGTTCTGAAGGTCTTCCCAGCACCCTGCCTTAGAGGGGACTCATCACCGGAGGGCTCTTCATCACCATGCATGCCTTCGGAGTGATGCGTGAGTAGTTCATCCTTGGACTACGGGTCCATAGGAGTAGCTAGATGGTTGTCTTCTCCAATTTTGTATCATCATGTTTAGATCTTGTGCGTTGCCTAACATGATCAAGATCATCTTATTGTAATGCTACATGTTGTGTTTGCTGAAATGTGTCGTTGCCACTAGGGGTAAAACAACAATGCTTTGTTAAAGGATAACTGTGATGTTTACATTATGCAGTTTATTTTAATGCATTAATGTGTTGCTTGCAACTTTATACCCAAAGTTTGCTCGGATGACGCCCCGATGGTGGATTATTAGTCATAGATGTAGTTCGATAACGGTCTATGTATCATGTTGTAATGCCCAAATGAATATCATAGTAGTCATCATGTCATGTATATGCATTACGGTGCATTCTCTATTTGTCAATTTCCCAACTGTAATTTTTCACCTAGCATGGTATTTATCTGTTATGAAGAGACATCACTAGTGAACTGTGGATCCCGGTCCATTATTTTACACTGATAATACAACCTACCGCAAACACTGTTCTTTTTTACTGCACACATTGTTCTCATTTCATTCACTGCAAACAAACATTATTTTCTACACTATGCGTCTAATCCTTTGTTTTCAGTAAGACCGGTGAGATTGACAACCTCACTGTTTCGTTGGGGCAAAATATCTTGGTTGTTTTGTGTGCAGATTCTACGTTGCTGCTAAGTTTGATAGTGCGCCCTGCCAACATCCGCTGTCAACAAACTTCAGAAGTGATTTCTTTGTCCTATTAGTCTGATAAAACCTTGGTTTCTTACTGAGGAAAAAGGTTGATGTTGTACTCATCATACCTTTCTCTTGGGGTCTCCCAACGAACGTGTGTTCACACGCCATCAGACCTAAGCACCGAAGTTGTGCCATCAACCTACGAGAGACTATCATACTTTCTATACCTTTACACTGGTGGAGAACAGGGCATTAGCACCGGTTTGTAAGGGCCTTTGGACCTGGATACAAATCCGGTGCTACGTATCCGGGACTAAAGGCCCCCCCTTTAGAACCGGCCTGTCACCAACCGGTGCTAAAGGCCTCCACGTGGGCGCCGAAGAGCGCGCGCAGGCGGAGGACCTTTAGAACCGATTGGTAACACCAACCGGTCCTAAAGCTTTTTTTTTCTTTTTTTTTTCCTTTTCTTTTCAGGGTTTCCGATTCCATGTTTAGGGTTTAGGGTTTAGGGCGTGTTCCGTATTTTCAGGGTTTCCGTTTATGTGTTTCCGTTTACGTGTTTCCGTTTAGTCTTTCCGATTCCGTGTGTCCGTGTTTCGTTTTTTATGAACACGGAATCGGAAACACGTAATCGGAAATACGTATCCGGAAACACCGATTCCGTGTTTGCGGTTAAGTGTTTCCGATTCCGTGTTTGCGGTTAAATGTTGATGCACCAAATAAAAGTACATATATATATACATGTAACACGAAGTACTCGACCGAGCATTACATAATTTGAAGTTCGTTTTCAATAGTTGTATACTTGCATAGAGAAGGGAGCTGGCTATTGGTTCATAGGATGGAAAAATTCTCCGCCTTCATCTATGACTTGCGTGAGGAGAAATCCTGCCAATTCCTCTGCAACTGCCTTGCAACGTTGGATTGGTTTGAGCATCGTCCGCTTTCGTTGCATCTTTAAAAGAAGTAGATGAAAACAATTAAGTTATGAACAAAACTAAACATAACTGATGGCAACATAAATAAAGTTGTGAAGATCGGGTTACGTACCTCTAGATTTCTGGAAGTACAGGATTTCTCATTGATAATCCTGTGAATGAACTCGCAAACCTAGTATCCACAATAATCAGTTCCCTGTGGTTGTTGCGGGACTTTCTATATACGAGAACATAATTCAGTCAAATTAATAATAATCAAGAGAATGGTAATGGTATTGAAACCAGGGTATGTAGTACTACTTACTTTGTTTATCTGAAAGTGGAGCTTGTCTGCCCATGTACCGGGTTCTTCCTTGATGAACATTTGCCAAACCCTGGCCGACAAAAGAAAAATGAATACAAGAGTTAATTATTACTTACTTGATATCAGGAAATGAACGAAAAAGAGGCCGATGAACGAAAGAGGCCGATATATATATACCTTTGAAGCATCTGACGCGCGCTTTTCCATGTGTCAGCGTCCTAGGTTAACGAGTCCCAGACTTCAACTTGTCCTTGATCGATTCTAATGATGAACAATATGAAGTGGGACCTGCGCACGTGTACACACGCAGTCATGCATACTCATCAATTACACTTAACATCAGGTAAGCAAAATGGAATGTCTACAAGACAGTAACACTCACTTGAATCCGTAGGGCGAAAGTATTTCTTTTTTGGTACTGTGTCGCTTCAAAAACCTTAGCAAATCATCCGGTGTATCCTTGTTGAACTTTTCTATTGTGTCTTGATGATACGAATACGGGTCAATGAACCCAAAGTCCCAGATTCCTACCAGCCTGCATTCACGAATCTTCATTCTGCATAGTACAAAAAGAATGTCGTGAGTGATAATTATACGGGCAGTGAACACGAGCTTAACTAAATAATTAAATTACACAAATAAATCACTTACAAACAGTAGCAGCTGAGGATAGACTTATCGAGGGCACGTTGATTGTACATTTGGAAAAATTCATCGAACCCAAGCTCCACACCGTACTCTCCGAAGTAGTGTTGATCCTGAACTGCCGCCATGATATAGTCTCTCTTTTGCCTTGCGGCCTCCAAGTACCAATCATGTAAATTCCATAGTTGGGTTGTTAGAGCAGTAGGATTTTCGACCAGAGGGTGCTCGGGCTTGTATTTATATACCACATCAGCAATAGCGTAACCGGAGTCGCCCATGCGTGGACCGGACACTGAAGCCTGGTCAGATAACACCTTGAGCGGGGCAATTGACCGTGCTTCTTGTTGTCTGAGCTGGGGAACTTGTTTCCCGCATTTCGTCTGCTCCGCCTGCTTCATCTGCTCCGCCTGCTTCATCTGTGCGGTGTGCATCTTTTCAATGTACCGTTCATAGTCTGAAAGGGGCGGCGGTGGCGGTGGTGCAGGATAATATAAGTTGTCGATGGTGCGCTCAATTTGCCACTTTGGGATGTTCTTCAGAGTTTCCTTCCAGACGTCTGGAGGGGGCTTCAGGGGAAACCGTGCGAACCATGATTTGTTTTTGGCTTTCACGGCCTCGTCTAGTTCCTCCGGAGTCATCAGGCCTGGTAACTTCGGGGGAGTCTCGACTTTCTTGTGTTTCCTTGGTCTCTTCTTGGGAGGAGTCCCGTTTCTTTTGAACTGCAGCTTCCGCTTTGCCGTACCCGTAGTGGGCGCATCCGTCGGCTCACGGGAGTGCACGGGCGATGGACCCTCGGCCCAATCTTCGTTGTGGGGTGGACTTGGAGGCGCGTTGTGGGGTGGACTTGGAGGTCGTGCATTCTCTGTACGAAAGGGAAAAAACTATTAAAAATAGGCTTACATGTGGTGCAACATTCAGTAATTGATGGAGGTGGTGCATTTGTACCTGGAGGAGTCGGTGGCCTTGGCGCCGCGTTAGGAAACACGATGTGTTTCTTATTCCACAAGATGATACCAAGCTCCATTTCTCCCAGTGTCTTCTCGCCTTCACCTCCAGGAATATGGAGCTCAATTGAATGGCATCCCGGCGTAATTGTTGACAACCCGACACGAGCATGGGATGCTGGAATCTGACCACCATGGTAGGTTGCTCCAAGTTGATTCGGTAAAGCATATCCTGACGCCACCCTGAAGGATATGTTCCCCATTGGCATATGTATCTCACAGTTTGTCTTCTCCGTGATATCATCCACGGGGTAGTGAGGCGCCGACGGTTCGACTGCACGACCGTCTTCTAGCTGCAGTTGCGTGGAACCCACGCTGCTTCTATGCTGAGATGGGACGGCATCTGCTACAGGATCGTCTTCTATTTGCAGCTGATCAGGTGCAGGACGTTGTTCT
This sequence comes from Alopecurus myosuroides, assembly GCA_028641055.1. NCBI lineage: Eukaryota > Viridiplantae > Streptophyta > Magnoliopsida > Poales > Poaceae > Alopecurus > Alopecurus myosuroides. Next base: position 147,031,953 of record CM054060.1, read on the forward strand.
ACCTCCTATTCAGTGTCAGGTACAGGGTGTCCCCCTTTCTCCAAGAGAAACGCCACCTTCTCTTCTAATGTCGATATCCGTTCCAGCGCCTTCTTCTTGCTTCTACCACGGCTTCTGTAAGTGCCAAGGTCCGCTGGAAACCCTTGGCTCCACGGGGTAGTGGCTCCAAAGCCTCGTGTTCGTCCCCACTTTTCGGGGTTCCCGAGTGCCTTCGTCAGCTCGTCGTTCTCTCTATCGGGAACAAAAGTTCCTTTTCGAACAGCTTCTATTGCCTTCTCTAGTTCTGCTACGACATTTTTTATTTTTTCCGACCATGGTCCCTCCGCAACAATCATCCCAGTCTCAGCGTCCAACGTTGCCCCATGCGCGAACAATCAGAACTTGGACCTATCGGGCCAGTCATGTGTCTGTGGAATGATACCTCTTTTCAGAAGCGCATCTTCATAGTGTCGCCACCTAGGCAGGGCAGTCATGTAGCCACCTGACCCCAAAATATGGTGATATTTCTTCTTCTTCGCATTCTCCTTATTTGTGGCTGATCGGGATGCAAAGACACCCGATTCTTGTACGCCTTAAAATCATCCCAAGTGTCTCTTATCTTCACTAGGTGCCCAGTGAAAACTGGATCTTCGTCCTTATATTTCTTCCACAGGTCTTTCTTCCACCTCTGGAATTGTGTGGCCATCTTCTTCAAAGCCCACTCCTCGACTTTCTTCTTCTTATCTTTCGCTACGCTGAAATTTAGCCATACCATGTCGCAAAGAATTTTTTTCAATCTGTCATCGACATAAATAGCTCCAACGTTGGCGCCGGTCTTCGGCTTATTCCATTCTATTAAGTTGATCGGCACCAGGTCTCTTACAACAACTCCGCACTGATTTACGAATTTGCGATAAGTTTCTGGGGGCTCGAGTGGTTTTCCATCAGCAGCAACTGTATCGATCGGGAACCTTGCGGTATCTTTCAACCTTGCGGCCGGGCCTCGTTTCGACTTTGACTCAATACTTGTGCTAGCTGTTCCGGAGGGCGCCTAAACGGGAAAATAATGATTCGTTAGTAAGTGCAATACAAATCAATTGTTGCATCAACAGTGACTTGAGATATACATTGGCAGAGTTTGTTCTGGAGGGCACTTCTGCATCCTCGACGTTGTCGTAGTCATCATCTACTACATCTTCTATATTCTCATCTCCGTCACCGGAGTCGTTCAAAAATTGATTGCTAAACGCCTGTCCACCGTCGTGATCATGATATATGGCCGTTGCATCTTCAAAAATCATCTGGCACATGTATCTTTCCTTCTCCGCCTCACCCATTCCTGCGAGCTGATCGGCGTGCGGATCACGTGCAGGTTCTTGGGGATCCATAGCTCAACACCTGCTAGTAAAATTAATAAAATGAAGAACACTTAGCGAAATTATTTAATCGGACACTTAGCGAAATTATTTCATCGGACACTTAGAGAAATTATTCCATCGGTTATTTATATAGAGAATATGGTATATTTTAAATTTAAACAGAAAAAATTCTCTAAGTCTAGCTAATTATAATTACTAAAAATTCTAATTCTAGCTAATATATTTCCAAATATTTTTCTAATTTTAAAATTCTAATTCTAGCTAATTCTAATTTTAAATCTAATTCTAATTCTAAATGTAATTATAATTCTAATTCTAACTAAAAAATAAAATTCTAATTCTAATTAGAACTACAACAGAAAAAAAAACTCACTGTGGGGGGTGACGTCACGCGTACGTCACGTGTACGTCACTTGGGGCGGCCGGAGACGGGGCGGCGCGCGGTAGGAGGCAGAGGGAGGCGAGCGGTGGGGAGGAAGAGGTCGCGGCGGCGTCGTGGCCGCGTCTGGGCGGAGGCGGGGCGGCGGAGGCGGACGGCGACACGGCGGCGGAGGCAGGGCCGCGGTAGGGAGGCAGAGGGAGGCGCGCGCGTGGCCTCGGGTCGGCGGTGGGAGGCACAGGGAGGCGGCGCGGCGTCGGGGCGCGCCCGGGGCGGCGAGGCGGACGGCGACGAGCAGATGACGTACGGCGAGGCGGACGGCGACGCGCGGCCGGAGCAGGGCTTCTCCGTAGAAAGAAGAGAGGACGTGCGCGAACGAAATGAGTGCAAAAATTTCGCTAAGTGTTGATAACTTCCCCTGTACAGACCTTTAGCACCGGTTTGTGTTAACAACCGGTGCTAAAGCCCCCTTTCGCACCGGTTGTTAACACAAACCGGTGCTAAAGGGTCTGTACAGGGGCCACTTTCAGACTGCGCGCCCCCTGTACAGACCTTTAGAACCGGTTTGTGTTAACAACCGGTTGTTAACACAAACCGGTGCTAAAGGTCTGTACAGGGGGCGCTTTTTCTTTTTTTCTTTTTTCTGTTTCCTTTTTCCTTTTCCTGTTTCTTCTTTTATTTTTATTTTTTGTTTCCCTTTTCTGTTTTCTTTTACATTGATTTATAAAATCAAAGTAGACTCAAAAAATTGTAAAATCAAATATTTATAAAAACATATTTATATTTTCTCATATTTCGTGTAAAAATTGTCTAAATGTCTTTTAAAACAATAAAAAAAATAAAAAATAAAGTATTTATCAAACTAATTTGAAAATATAAAGAAATGTTTTTGTTTCCTTTTTCTTTTTCCTGCTTCTTCTTTTATTTTTCTTTTTTGTTTCCCTTTTCCGTTTTCTTTTACATTGATTTATAAAATCAAAGTAGACTCAAAAACGAGTGGAAAAAAATGGAAAACAGAAGGTTACTTTTATTAAAAACAGAAAACAGACGCGCTAGCGCTCCGCAGTGTCGCCGGAATACAAATTCTTTTATTAAAAAAGAGAAAACATACGAACACTACTCCTCGTCGTCGTCGTCGGGGAACTCGTCGGTGACCTCCTCCGGGTCATTGTCGTCGTCGAACTCGTCGGTGACCTCCTCGTCGTCGTCGGAGGTGCATGATGGTATGTCCGAGATAGGCCCCCACCTCGGATCGTCGGAGGCCCAGACTTCGCCGGCGTGGTCGGCCCGACGAAGCTCTTGCAGCGCATTCGTCCTCGCCTCCCGAGCGGCATCTAACGCGAGGTGGCGTTCGAGGCGGCGCTCCGCCCGCTCAGCCGCGCGGGTCTGCCAGAACTCCTCGTCGGCGCTCTCCTCCCCCGGGTTGTTCCGGTAATACTCCCGGACGACGCGGTCTTCCATGGCGTCGAATAGGCCCTGAACCGCGCGGTGGCGGAGGTGGAGGTGGTCGGCGGCAGTGACGATCTGCGGCTTTGGCGCCCTGGCCTCCGCTTCCCAGACGGTGTGGCAGTCGTTGAAGTTCATCAGCGACCGCGGGCGGTTGAGGCGCCAGGCCGCCGCGTCCCAGCGCGGGCGGCCTCCGCCGCCGTCGCAAAGGAGCCGAGGGGGATGCGGTCGTCCCCCCAGCGGATATCTGCGCTGAACATTCCGTTCTGCCATGCTCGGACGCCGCGGAAGCCGGTGGTGTTGTTCCTCCTCGGAGGCATGGTGGAAGCGCGACGGTGCGTGGAGAGGAGTGGGCGCGTGGAGAGGAGAAGACGCGCTCGAGGCGCGACAGTTTATACCGCGCCCTCCTGGCCACGCGTCACAACTCTCGCGCCACGCGTGAACTCCCGCGCCACGCGTCAACTCCCGCGCCACGCTCCACCCTAAGACAACAATCGGTATCGCCATCATACAGCCCCACCGTGGCTACTGGGTGCAATATGCATACCAAATGCATGGCAGGACGTATGATGGCGAATCCGGATGTTTTGTATTTGCTCGATGAACTGAATATATGATGTATCAAACCTTAAAGGGGGGTGTAGAACAAAACAATCGGTATCGCCATCGTACAGCCCTACCGTGGCTACTGGGTGCATATATGCATACCAAATGCACGGCAGGACGTACGATGGCGAATCCGGATGTTTTGTATTTGCTCGATGAACTGAATATATGATGTATCAAACCTTAAAGGGGGGTGTAGAACAAAACAAACGGTATCGCAATCATACAGCCCCACCGTGTCTACTGGGTGCATATATGCATACCAAATGCACGGCAGGACGTATGATGGCGAATCCGAATGTTTTGTATTTGCTCGATGAACTGACCAGTGTATGAAGGTGGGCTATATATAGGGTCCTCTGGCTCACAAAGTGTTGATCTAGGGTTTTGATCCAACGGTTAAGAAACACCCTCATCCACCGGCTCACAACAGCTCGAAAGAAACACACCATAGCCCTGATCGAACGGCTCACAACAGCTCGAAAGAAACACACCCCGGATCCAACGACTCACAAGCGCTTGAAAGAAACACACGATCCGTGTGGTTCTATCTGATTGGTCCAAACGAAACCCTAACCCATTTAGTCCCGGTTGGTGTCCCCAACCGGGACTAAAGGGATGATCCGTTTCTATTTTTCTTCTTGTCTTTCTTCTGATTGCGCCGTAATAACCATGGAACATCTTCATCATTTAACTGAATGCTTGGATCATCTTTGACTTTGAAGGGAGGAATTTCATCAAATTTATTGTAATCTTCTGACATGTCTGTCTTGTCCTCGACTCCCACGATGTTTCTTTTCCCTGAAAGAACTATGTGGCGCCTTGGCTCATCGTCTGATGTATTCGCTTCCTTATATTTTCTTTTTCTCGGTCTGCTAGACATGTCCTTCACATAGAAAACCTGAGCCACATCATTGGCTAGGACGAATTGATCATTGTCGTACCCAAGATTCTTCTGATCCACTGTTGTCATTCCGTACTTCGGATCTACCTTCACGCCTGACAGGTTGAACCATTTGCACCAGAACAAAGGGACCTTAAAGGAAGGTCCGTAGTCAAGTTCCCATATCTGCTCTATGTAACCATAGTATGTGACCCTTTGCCCGTTGTCGTCTTTTGCATCAAACTGGACGCCACTGTTTTGGTTGGTGCTCTTTTTATCTTGGTCTGTCGTGTAAAATATGTTACCATTTATCTCGTACCCTTTAAAGGTCAATACAGTCGAAGATGGTTGCTTGGCCAACAAGTATAGCTCATCTTCAACAATGTTGTCATTAGTGAGACGTCTTTGCAACCAACCGCCGAAAGTCTTCGCGTGTTCTTTAGCAATGAAATCTTCAGGTTGCTCCGGATATTCCGAGCGTAAAATATCCTTGTGTTCCTGGATATATTGAGCCGCCAAGCTGGAATTAACTAGAACTGTGTAGTGTGCTTGAGTGAAAGATTGATCGTCCATACATGTTGTTGATTTCTTTCCTAGCGTGCCTTTTCCACGCAGTCTCCCCTCATGGCGCGACTGAGGAACACCAATCGGATTCAGGTCAGGAATAAAGTCAACACAAAACTCAATGACCTCCTCTGTTCCATAGCCCTTGACCATGCTTCCTTCTGGCCTAGCATGGTTTTTAACATAATTCTTCAAGACTCCCATGAACCTCTCAAAGGGGAACATATTGTGTAAGAATACAGGACCGAGAACAGAAATCTCTTGGACTAGGTGAACTATGAGGTGCGTCATAATATTGAAGAAGGTTGGTAGGAACACCAACTCGAAGCTGACAAGACATTGGACCACGTCCTTCTGTAAACTTGGTAGAGTTGCCGGATCGATTGCCTTCTGAGAAATTGCGTTGAGGAATGCACATAGATTCACAATGGGTACTCGCACGTTTTCTGGCAGAAGCCCCCTCAATGCAATCGGAAGTAACTGGGTCATGATCACGTGGCAGTCATGAGACTTTAGGTTTTGGAACTTTTTCTCTTCCAGGTTTAGTATTCCTTTTATGTTCGACGAGTAGCCAGACGGGACCTTGATACTGCTCAGGACTTGGAAAAAGATCTCCTTCTCTTCCTTGGTAAGAGCGTAGCTGGCAGGACCTTTGAAATTCTCTGGATTCATCAGGTCGTCTCGTTCATGCATACGTTGGTGGTGCAGCCGTGCTTTTGGTGTATCTCTCGACTTCTTCCCATGCACGCCCAATAAGTTTAGCAGGTTCACGCAAATATTTTTCGTCACGTGCATCACGTCGATCGCAGAGCGAACCTCTAGGAATTTCCAATAGGGTAGTTCCCAGAATATAGATTTCTTCTTCCACATGGCTACGTGGTTGTCGGCGTCATTCGGAACAGATTGTGCGCCAGGACCCTTACCAAAGATTACTTTTATATCTTTGACCATGTCATATATATCAGTACCTTTAGGGAGGTTTGGCTTCCTCCGTGTATCTGCCTCGCCTTTGAAATCGACGATGCCCCTGGTACACATTCTTGCCTATATGTATACTTTCAGTCTCGTCTAAACAGTGTGTGCATGTGTTGTATCCCTTGTTTGACTGTCCTGAGATGTTACTAAGAGCGGGCCAATCATTGATGGTTACAAACAGCAACCCTCGTAGGTCAAATTCCTCTTGTTTGTACTCGTCCCACACACGTACACCTTCGTCAGCCCACAACTCTAAAAGTTCATCAACCAGTGGGCTCAGGTACACATCAATGTTGTTGCCAGGTTGCGACGGGCCTGGGATAAGCACTAGCATCATAATGAACTTATGCTTCATGCATAACCAAGGAGGAAGGTTATAGATACATAGAGTCACGGGCCAGGTGCTATGACTGCCACTCTGCTCCCCAAACGGATTCAGGCCATCTGTACTCAGACCAAACCTTAAGTTTCTTGCGTCACGTGCAAAGTCCTCGTACTTATCGTCGATGTTTCTCCACTGCGACCCATCAGCGGGGTGTCTCAGCATATCGTCTTCCTTACGGTCTTGTTTGTGCCATCGCAGCAACTTGGCATGCTCTTTGTTTCGGAACAAACGTTTCAACCGTGGTATTATAGGAGCATGCCACATCACCTTGGCAGGAACCCTCTTCCTGGGGCGATCGTCGCCCTCAACATCACCAGGGTCATCCCGCCTGATCTTATACCGAAATGCACCGCATACCGGGCAGGCAGTTAAATTCTCGTGTTGACCGCGGTAGATGATGCAGTCATTGATGCATGCATGTATCTTATGCACTTCCAATCCTAGAGGGCAGACAACCTTCTTTGCTTCGTATGTACTGCAGGACAGCACGTTATCTCTTGGAAGCATCTTCTTCATTATTTTCAGCAGATTTTCAAATCCCTTGTCAGATAATCCATTCTCTGCCTTCCATTGTAGCAATTCCAGGGTGGTGCCCAGTTATTTTTGGCCATGTTCGCAATTTGGGTACAACAATTTTTTGTGGTCTTCTAACATGCGCTCCAACTTCAACCTCTCGTTTTCACTTGCGCAGTTTATCTGTTCTTCACGAATGACCTGACGAAGATCATCATCAGACTCATCAACAATGTCCTCAAGTTCAGGCTCGTCTTCCCCCATTTCAATATCACCGTGTTCACCGAACATAGGATAATTATCATTATCCTCTTCTTCTTCATTGTCTTCCATTACAACCCCTCTTTCTCCGTGCTTGGTCCAACAAAAATAACTGGGCATGAAGCCTTCTTGCAACAGGTGGGTGTGTATGGTTCTTGAGTTAGGGAAATTTCTCTTATTCTGGCATATTTTACATGGACAAAAAATAAATCCATTCTGCCTGTTTTTCTCAGCCACATTGAGAAAACTATGCATGCCATTAAGGAATTCGGAACGACGTCGATCACTGTACATCCATTGCCGGTTCATCTGCATTATATGAATTTATCAACAACCATTATGCTAAATCATCATGACTAAATTAATTAATTAATACAAAAAGTTCATCACACGTTAAAACCAAATTAGCGTAGTGACCATACATAAAAACTCTCTCTAATTAATGCATTTAAAAACAACAACAAATGCGATCAAAATCGCAACAAAGGTAACAATTGACCCGACGGCATAATGATACCAAGCCTCTTTACTAATTGCATATTTTCTAATCTTTCTAATCTTCAGGCGCATTGCGTCCATCTCGCTCTTGTGACCATCGACGACACCGGCAAGAACCTTTTCCAAGGTCATCTTCTCTCTTTCAGTTTTTTCCAACCTTTCTTCAGTTTTTTTCAATCTTTCTTTCAAGCCAACATTTTCTTGTTCAACTAAGTGTAACTTCTCAACAATAGGGTCGATTGGCATTTCCGGTTCCACTACCTCCTAGATAAAAATATCTATGTCAAGTTGGTCGGCGTAATTAATTGTCATATAATCAGAAAATGAAAATATGTAGTTATAAAAGATAATATACCACATCCGAATCATAGACTGGACGAGGGCCAACGGGGGCGGATATCAAAACCATGGCGCTATATATATAAAAACAATTATATACAAGTAAATATGTAAATCATACAAATCAAAATTTGTTTTGGTAATTAAAAACAATAGGCTCACCAAGATTGTGTCGGTGACGGGGCGATCGACGGCGGTGAGGAAGGGGACAAGGCGCGCGACACTAAAAAAACCACAAAACATAATTAAATTTGAGCTCAGATTGCATATGTATACATAACAAATGATAAAATCTCTCTAGCTTAGGCATTTAATCAAACACCTAGCTAGCACAACCAAAAATGAAATGAGCAAGAAAACGAGCAAAACTTGCAATGCCGGAAGAGGGAATGTTAATGCTAACCGTAGAACCGATGGGTACCAACAATCTTGACAAATGGTGGAGAAAAATGGGGATGGATTAGAGCTCACAAGAGGAAGGAGAGAGCAAAAATGGAGTTGAGCTCGAGCTAGAAATTTTTTTGCTGAGCTAGGGGTGGAATATAGGGTTTAGCGGAGGGCTTTAGGACCGGTTTGTGTTATAAACCGGTGCTAAAGGGTCTGACAGCGGGCCCCGCAGTTGCTGCAAAAAACGAGAAAACAATTAGAACCGGTTTGTGATACAAACCGGTTCTAAAGGGTCTGACCCCTGGGCCCCCTCCCTGCAGCAAATGGCCGCAAGGCCTTTAGGACAGGTTTGTAACACAAAGCGGTCCTAAAGGCCTTGCGGCCATTTGCTGCAGGGAGGGGGCCCAGCGGGCAGACCCTTTAGAACCGGTTTATATCCAATCAGGTTCCAATGTGCTTGGCTCAATGCCCTGTTTTCTACTAGTGTTATATTTAGGGAACCGGGACAGTCCCAGATGGTAAGGACGTGCTGGTACATTCCAACCAAAGTTAGAGTATCTCCAATCACGTCTCTCATAGGTTGTTCGAAAATAGCTCCACACAAGCGCTATTGAGAGCGCCGCTAGTTGTGCCAGACTATTGGTAACCTCTTCCCAGAGATGCACTCGATAGCTCGTTTTCTCGCCAAATACAAGAATTTTGGCAAATGCAAATCGGAATTTCATTGTGTGTTCCATAGTTTTCAACACATAAAAAAATAATTGTACAATAACTAAAATAGAAATAAAATAAATCATACAATTCAAATAAAAATCAACTTCAACAGAAAAAAGCCCGCTATGGGTCAACACATGAACCAAACAAAAGTTAATTAAGGAGCGACGCGTGACGGAAGGACCTATGTTGCACGAGATAGGTCGGCTTATACAGAGCTTTTTCCTTCCATGATTATGAACCTCTAGATACCTGCTATGCATACTCGCTCCTCGTGATAAAACTGTATTTATTGACCACCTAGTTTATCTCTAGTTGAGTAAAGCATCGAGATTTAGGGCCTGCTTCACCAAGCTCCAACTTCAGCGAGGCGATGAGTAGATCGTATTTTCTCCTTGCTTAAAGAACCGTAGACAATTCTTTGGAAGAAAAATAGCAGCAAGAAGTTCCTGAATGGGGTGTGTCCCCAGCCAAATGTTCCACCTGCGTTTATTCGAGGTGGCCCAGTCTTTTGTTGGTTGTTCAGTGCATGTTTAACCTTCGTTGGCCGGTGAACCATCGGACACGGAATACGACTATGATATTCACTCTAATTTTATTATGTATTTTCTATGTTGAATCGAGTTGTAACGGCTGTTTTTCTTAATATATCAGATATAAGATGTTTTCGGGTGTCTTTTCTGGACCAAAAGAAAATGTAGTTGCTGTGTCATGTTCTACCTGTTGATAATACGTAAATCTATCACTACAATATATCACGTATTACTTTTACAATAGAAGGCTAAAAACAAATTAATAATCAAAAAAAGAACAAGATCCAGATCACTGAAAAAAAAACACTAATTGGTATGTTCAATGGGCAGTTAACCCGTTAAACCTAGATGCGTAATTAGATAACACAAAACCCTATCAACCACGCCACCGGTGCTTCCTTCCGCGCCGCCGTCAGCCGGCATCAGAAACTTCCTCCCGGATCGCCGTCCCCCGGCCGGGAACTCGTCGGGCAAGTCCGGTAGCGGGAAGGTCACCCTGCACAGCGGCGAGGGCTCGCCGCTGCGGGCCAGGCCGGCCGTGCACAAGATGACCCTCTGGTGGCAGTATTTGCAGTACCTCGCCGGCGCCACCAGCGCCACGTCTACCGCCGCGTCCCCGCGACTGAGCTCCTCCGCGAGCCGCTCCCGCGCGAACTGGGGCACGGTCACCGCGGTTCCCCACGCCATCACGGACCGCTTCTCCGTGACGTTATTGCTCTTCGCGCAGAACTCCGGCACGGGGCCGCGCGCCAGCGCGACGCCGGCGTAGGACACGGACGCCACCGTACCGCGCTCGAAGCACGCGGCGTCGTACTTCCGGGGCTCCGCCACGCGGATGGTGAGGTCGAAGGTGGGGTCGAGCGTGGGCAGGGAGAGGTCGAGGCCCGAGAAGCCGGCGACGGCTACGCGGTACTCCGGGATCTTGCCCTCGTCTTCGGACATCAGGTAGGCCCAGTAGAGGATGGGCGCCACGAGTACGATTGCCGCCAGGGCCCCGAGGATGCCTGGCAGGATGCGGCAGAGGAACTTCCCCGGGTCGCAGCCGCCGTCGATGTCGTCGTCTCGAGCTCCCATGGCGGCGAGTTTCTCTCGACCTCGATCGATCGTCGTCTTTTTCTTCTTGGGCTCTTATTATAGTTGTGCGCGGTTGTACGATGGGAAGGGCGTTCGTTGCCCGGTGTGTGCGAAGGAGCGTTTATATGACTCGTCAATGGGTCGAGTTTTTTATCGCCCGATGAGTTCGGCAATGACACGCAGGGGATCGCTCGATGAGCGTTTATATGAGCTGAGGCGGTGCTGTTTTGGTGTTGTAAACGCACATCTCAGTCGTCAGAATTTAATTAACCCCTATTTGGATGTTGGAAAAAGACTCTGGAATTGGCGAGCCAAATTCAATTGTTTGGAGCGGTTAAGGGCATCTCCGGTCGTTGCGCCCCCAAGGGCCCAAAACACCGCCTTTTTGGGGCCGCCGCGGCGCCAAACGGCGCTAATTTGGAACCTTGGGGGGGGGGGGGGGGCAGGTTCCCAGTCGCCCCCCGAGCACAACATTCGGACCAAAAAACCCGAGTAAAATGAAATTCGACGTGTTTTGTTGATTCGACGCAAATTTCATACAGTTCGATGCAAATTTAAACTAAAAACAGCAAATTTAAACTACAAACTACTCTACTTGAGCCCTAGGCTCGCCGCGATCGCCTGGCTGTAGTCGCCATCGTCGTCGTCGTCGTCACGCTTGCTCGTTCCTTGGCCGGGATCGCCGCAGCGCGTGTTGCTCGTCCCCGCGCCAGAGTCGCCCCACCTGCTCACCGCATGGGCTCACAGGACCTCGGCTTCTTCGTCGGAGTCGGGGTCGAGCACGACGTAGGGGACCTCCCTCGTCTGCGGCGGGAGAGGAATGCGGCGGCGGGCCGCATTGGCGGCAGCCTCCTGCTCGCGCTGCGCCTTGCGCTGCTCGGCCTCAACGAACAGGCGGCGCTGGAGCTCCAGCTCCTCGGCGGTGCTGTCGCGCAGGCTCCAGTCCTCGGCGACGTCGTCAGCGACTGGCTGGAGCGTGTTGCGCGACAGCTCCTCGGCGATCTTCAGGTCTGGCCACTCCTCGTCCTCGTTCGCCTCCGTCTTCGGGCGGACGACGCGCTCGTAGCCGGCGTCCTGTCGCTGCTCGCCGATGCGCAGGGCGCCGTCGCTGCGCCTGGGGACAGGGGCGCCGGAGTTTAGAATGGGAGGGGTGAGAGAGATAGAGTGGGCGTCGGAGGAGCTCGAGGTGGCCGACGACGAGGAGCCGCCCATCCGCCGCGCTCCCCACGATGGGTGCGGGCGGAGCGACATCTCCAGCCGGGGCTCGTTGCCGGCGTCGATGTGATCCAGCACCCACTCGAGAGTGCGGTGCTAGCCTCCCCACCAACGCTTGCGCCCCAAGCTGTTGGCGCGGCCCTCGACGGGGCCGTTGTTGCCCTCGGCGGCGATGTCCGCGTCGTGGCGACGCTGGAGCTCCTACCACCAGAATGGGTCCTGGCCGTGCGGCCTCCAATGGAGCCGCGCGGCCTCGTCCGCCGGCAGGCCTTGGCGGACCTCCGCGATGGCCTGACGGAACTCAGCGTCCGTCGAAGGCATCGGGCGCACGGGGACTCCGCCGACACTGAGGTGTCAGCGAGGCTGCCCGCCGCCGGAGCTCGGGAGGCGCATGTCGGGCGGGCACGGATAGCCCGCCCGGTACAGCGCCCAAGCTTCGTTTCGGCGAAGGTGGTGGCGGCGCCAGCCGTTGGCGGCGTCGTCGTCGTAGTAGTTGGCCATCTGCTGTGTCTGGTGAGAGCACGGGGAGAGAGGAGAGCGCCGAGGAGGGAGGACGAGGGAGCAGCAGGGTGGAAGAATGGGGAGGGAGGCGAGCGGCGGGGTTTTTTTGTAGCCTGCCGGTCATTTACTGCGCCGCGTCCCCTCGCTGCCACCCGCCACGCCATTATGCCGGCAGCCTTTGAACGGGCGCATGCACTGGGCGGCCGCCACGCCATAACGCCGGCAGCCTTTGACCGACGCGGGAGCCGAGAAGATGATCACGGGGGTTTCTGTTCCCGCGTTTTTTTTGCCGCCTCACTGACAGAGCTGGCCCGCGCGGGCTGCACCGCAGTTTCGCCCCCCAAGCCGAACCCAGCGGGCTGGGTTTGGCCTGAGTGCCGCGGCGCGAAATAGCGTCGTTTGGGCGCTATTTGGGCTTCTTAGGGCCGACTGGTGCGAAAACGACGCTATTCGCCGCTTCCGGCGCTAAAAAGGCCGCATGGGGCTCTGGGGGCGACTGGAGATGCCCTAAGGAATTGGGCCAGGGAAACGTTATCCAATTCCAGGTGAGGCCCGCGTGCACGTCCCCGCGTGGCCGAACGATTCTGAGCCCTAGGAGCTCGGAAATAGACGGAAATTTTTTCCTCCCCCGTCCGTACCTCTTCCCCGACCCCCACCGCTCCACCTCGCACGGAGGCGACCTGGAGAAGAAGGCCGGCGACAGCGTCCGGTGAGCTCCGCGTCCCTCTCCCTCTTCCCATTCGCTGCCCTTCTCGATTTCCCCCTACCTCCGCATCCGGTGAGCTCTGAGCCGCCGTTGGCCGCCCCACCGTCTCCGCCCCTTTCTCTAGGAATACCTAGATCAGACGAGTAGTACTGGAAAACGAGGACCGGCGGTTCCAGCGGTTCCGGGCTTCCGGCCATCCCGGCGGCGCCGCCCCGCTCCATTGTAGTAGGTGGTACTCGGACGGCCTTCTCCACCCCGAGCTGGGCTGTGCCGTGGAGAAATTTTATGCGGGTAGGAGGACCGCCAGTTCCGGTGAGGCTGTCGGTTCCGGCGAGCCCGACGGGGCCGGCCCTCTCCATTGGACCACGGTGGTGCGGCGGGAATGGTCGGCGGGGAAGGCTAGTTTTTGGCCTGAACCAGGAACGTGGTCTCTGTTTTTGGCCTGAACCAGGAACGTGTTCTCTGTTTTTTTGTCTGCGCAGATTCCGTGTTTCCTTGTCTATTCACTGTGATTGATGCAATAACCTAGTTTACTTAACTTGGTATTTATTTAAAATGTGTAGGTTTTTTGTTCACTGTTTTTTTGTCTGGCCTAAACCAGGAACCAGGAACTCGTGTTCCCTGTTTCATTGTCTGTTCATTGTTATATATTATTATATGTGCAAAATAATATATGAACACATACTAATTTTTTTAATGCACGTACACATGTTTATACTGTCCAAACTCAAAAATCATCGAATTCCATGATATGTACATCCAAACAGGAATAGAATTGGGCCACACCCTTTAATTCTCTATGCACAACCAAACAACATAATTGGAATTACAGCTCAATTCCTTTCCATCTTGGATTTAGAATTCACAGTCCAATTCAATTCCAAACAGTTTTTCCAACATCCAAACAGAGGGTAAAGGAAAACGCTGGCATTAACCCGGATGATCACGAGGACGCGCATCCTCCGCTCGTTGCATGCGCCACGTGTCCGATTCCTCGTGAAAAGAAAACGTCCCTGACCGGCTCTCCTTAGGATTCGATGCATGGGTAGCACGCGCACGCGTCCGGTAGCGGCGTTAGAAACCTGACCGTCAACTAAGGCGGGTCCGCCATACACCTTATCTCTCATCACGGTCGCTCTCATCCACTCGTATACTGCCTACGTAATTGTTGCCTCGGTGCTACATGTGCTGCACTAACATAACTATTTTTTTTGCTGCAGTTGTCCTTTTGCTTTGCTATGGTAGTATGAATTATTTGCTAAAAATATTTCCGACGAGGTCTCCGGCGAGGTCAGTTTTTTGCTATAATAGAAGATTTTTTTTACTACAATTGTTTTTCGACTTTGCTATAATACTACAATTTTTTGCTAGAATACCTATAGAATATTCAAATTTTTGCTGCAATAGCACATTTTTTTCTTGCCGCAATTACTTTTTGTTTTTGCTATAGTAGTATAAAATGTTTGCACACTTTTCTTTTATGTTTTGTCCACTTTTTGCTCACTGCAGCAAAAACGGGAGTTATGCATCAAAAGTGGGAATTGTGCAGCAAAAATGGAAGTTGTGCAGCAAAAGCGGGTTTTGGAGGATTTTTTGGGACACGTGTCAGCTAGGGGGGGGGGGGGGAGGGGAGGATTAGATTCCCCCCCTCCCCCCGAGGACTCTCAGCATTGGGCTTTAATGAATTGCTTATATGTGTACGTCTCAAAATAATTATCGATGAAATGGATTAAAATTGATGTATCTAGCCCTAAAATACATGTAGTACATCCAACTCAATGATAATTATTTTGAGACGAAAGAAATACTATGATGTGATCTCTAATAGGGGTAGGGGATAGTACCACGTCTCATTGGAGACGGCCTCAAAGAGGGGATAGAAGAGCGTTCCCTATTCTGAATCTGACACGATCTTAGATTGTTAGATAAAATCCCCATAGGTGGTGACAGGTGAGCTTCAAATTCTGGTTTGATCACGCTAGAGCAAGAACGGAAACACTACGGTTTTTCTTTCAGTTAGTCGCATTGCTACAACTACCGGTTACTATTCCCTCGGCTCAAGAAAGAGAGGTCATACACGTATACGGCCGCTCTCCCTGTATATATAAGCTGCTGCCAGCTTCAGACTTGTTGACCAAATCCTTTTTGGTGTGATCCTAATTTAGTTATGCTAATAAAAGACCAAACTTATGACGAGTAGACCGTAGCGTCACGGAGGGGGTGCGAGGAGCGGCAACCCTCCACGGTATGGTACGAGTTGTTACCGTTTTGGATCCAAATTCTTCCTTGTCTAGGGTTTTACCCATTTATATATCTCATTTAACCTGCCAGTTAGGGTAAGTCATAAGTTGTAAATTCTCGGCGTTTGTAACCGCATCTGATATAGTGAACTTCTGATGGCTGGCGCATGTGATTTTTTCTCTTTCTCATTGGAAGGGTTTTTCATGTTAAAAATAGCGTGTCCCCGTGTGCTTGATCTCTTTGTTCATCGCTTATTTTTGTGCTATTATTTATAACCAAATCTACATCAAAACAAACCCTAGCAATCCACGGAATTAACGACGTGCCGAATAAGAACAGCCGGCCCGACAATGGCAGCTTGTCTGAAGCGGGAAAAGTGGCAATATGCCTATGTTGTTGTATAATCACGGGCTTCGTTGCGTTTCTCAGCCCGGTGGTCTGTGTCATCATCTTGTGTCGGAATATGCCTGAGCCGTAGGAGTACTCCATGGAGACTGCCGACATCTCCAGCCTCAACCCGTACATGGAACTACATGAGTCGGGGGTGCTCAGCTCGGAGTTCAACGTGACCGTTCGGATTGCCTCGAGGGCTCATAACAAAGAGTGGTTGGTTCATGATAAGTCCGTGGAGGTGTGCTACTCCTACCTCGGTGTTCCGCTAGCCGCAGGCCGGGTGCCCCCTTCTCCGCGAGGCCGTGGCAGTTGTAGGAGCAGACTGCCGTCGCTCGGGGGAGAGCGGTGGTCGTGTCGTGGTTCTTGCTAGACAACCTCGCTGAGGACATGAGGAACGATGTGACGCCCCGAGATCGGGCACTATGCAAATTTCAGCATTTCCGCCAAAATCCACATAATAACCGATTCCAGGTTGCCACTTGTGATAACATTACAACAGTTCACGAATATTCCGCAACAACAACAGAAAAGATATATACAAGAAGACTCAAACGAGTCAAGGATACAACTGATATAATACAAAGATCCAAATAACAGCGGAAGAAACAACATAGTGTCCGACTACGGACAAGATACAAATTGGACTAAGAGTCCTGAAGATAACCGATGGCGTCCAATCCCTGCCCAGGCCAAGCCGGAGGGATACCCAAGCTAACATCGTCAGACTTCAAACCTGTTGACTGCAATGTGGAATATGCAGCCACGAAATGGATTCGTGGGTCAGTACGATTAAGTACTGGCAAGTGGATAAACCATACTCACAAGATACCAGCGTAACCAATCATCACAAGATACAAATACTTTGGGTACAACGGGAAGGAAGGGATTATTGCAAATAAGCGGCAGCGGGCTGCACTAACCAACTACAGAGACTCGCTACAACATCCGGCTAAAAGAAAGGGATAAGATAGCGTATCAGAACCAACTACAACTACTCACCAAAAAATACCCATCCAATGTTACCCCCTACTAAGGAAGCAACCCAAGGAAACTCACACTGTGGATTAAGGTGACATTCATTTTTATGGTGGAGGTAATCTATATTACTAGTCAAGTTATCATCGTTAAGTGTAAGTTGTCTGAGTACTTGTTAGCCAGCACTTTCACCAAGTCATCCATAACCGCGGACAACACGGCTTCTCGAGAAGATCTAACCCTGCAGGGATGCACCAATTTGGCCGTACACGTAAGAATAACCCGCCAGGCGGGGAGCAAACCCACCAAGCAGGCCACTCAACACAACCCAACTCTTCTTCGCATCAAGCCCAAAGAACCCCGTGCAGTTGAGCGCACGGCTAATCAAGCCCCACGAAGAAAAGGGGACCCTCATAGCACTCTAAGAACGTGTCTCCCTAAATGCCGACTACAAAAGTTCCACCCCGGCGCCAAGGGTTCGCACCTGCATATGCATGCGGCAAATAGAAAACCCGAACTAAATGAGGCGATTTGGACGAGATGCGAATCAAATCAGAATTGCGGGGGGCGCCCATACTCGCTTCCCACATTCGGTTAGTGCGCTCATCATGGATCAATGGACAAGACCCTTTTCCAAATTAGGGTCGACACTAGCAGGCCTCAAAACCACGCCGGGCCTCCTGCCGGTGCCTTATCATCAAATTATTATTACCCAAAGCATTAACATGTTGTTGATTGAATTGAAACCCAACTATCAAACTAAACAGGTGATAAGACGGACAACAAGACTTGAGCGCAAACAACACTAAGCATGCAACTACGACACGAGGGCCAACAAGGTAAACAAACAACAGTTAATAGGAAGTGGGAGGAAGGCTATAACTTGGCTGCAAGGTAAACATATGATAGGATCGAGACACAAGCATCAAATCATAAGGCTAGCATAAGAACAACGGAAAGAATCGGTAACAAGTGATGAAGGGCAGCCATAGGCAGCAAGTGAGTATACTTGCCTGGAATCCAGCAAGTAGAGGTACATCCGAAGAACTTGTCGTTGCTCACATCATCTCAACGTCCTATCCGCGAAGAAGCAACGAACTAGGACAAACACCGGATGCAACAATTACTACTACGGCAAAAGATCCAGCATGATCAAGATATGGATGCATGACAAGTTTAAAGATGCATCAAAGATAAACTAGTTGACCTGGTAAACATATTTAAATGGGCCCATATGCAATTTGGATTGCATATGGAAAAGCCCATGGATTAATGTTGAATTAAATGATCTACAAATAACCATCATGTGAAAGTTGATTAGAATGATGCATGGATGATGAAAACAAAGAGAAAACAACAATAGCTTCAATTTGAAATGTTGTTTACCAAGTTTGGAAATTTTATTTATTAAGTTATGAAAATTGGCTTCCTAAATGAGTTACACAAGCATTTGTTGTTTTCACCACTTTTAATTGTTCAAAATAGATCACAAAATTTATATTTGGAAAGAACACAAAATTTTAGGTGGAATACATGTTTCATTTGTTGAAAAAGGATTTAAAATGAATTAATTATGAATTAAACAAGTTTAAACAAGATTTAAATGAATTTAATTCAAGTATGAATTTATTTGAATTTTTATTTGTTCAAAACATTTAATAAAATTCATATTTGGAAAGTTTATACTTTTCTGGTTTGAAAACATATTTTATATGTTCAAAAAGAATTTAATTTGGCCAAGTTATGAATTTAGCAATTTTAAATGATTTAAACAAGGTTTAAACTATTTAACCAATTTTAATTATTCAAAACAGGAAACAAAGTTTATATTTGGAAAGGTGGTTTAATTTTGCATGAAAAACATATTTTATATGTGACATTTGAATTAAATTTGAATTAGTTATGAATTTGACCAAATTTGAAATGAGTTGTTTGAATTTGAATTTTGAAAACATTTGAAATGTTCAAAACAGTAAACAAATGTTTTAAACATGTAGAGAATTAAATTTGGTACAGAAAACATATTTTATTTATTAAGTTTAGATTTGAAATGCAAAAGTTATTTGTATTTGAAATTCAGGGACTAATCTGTAAATAAACAGGGACTTGGATTTAAAAGAAAAAGGGGCAGAAAGGGTTTCACCCCGCGGTAACCCAACCTGGGCCGCTGACAACGGGCCCTAGGCCACGTTGGCGCCACGTGGCAGTGTGTGCGCGCGCGTGTGGTTGCAGGGTCGCTGACAGGGGAGACCCACCTGTCAGCGAGTGTTGCAAAAAAATGTTGGGATTTAATCCCACGAGGGGGGATTCGAACCCACGCCCTCGTGTGCATGCGCGCAGCGCGTGTGCCACTGGGGTGAGCTGTTGTATCTTGTCAGTAGAGGGGCGAGCGCAGTTTTGAGGCAAAGCCTCGAGTTTTAACTGACGAAACTGAAACCAGTTCAGTTGCTGAACCTGACGGAGCGTGGTGGTCGCCGGCGGCGCCGCTGTGCTGCTGCTGCTGCTTGTGGGCCAGGTGCAGGGAGGTGTGCGTGCGCGTGCAGGTGATGCGAGGGAGTAGAGAGGGAAGGAGGAGGAGGGAGATGTTGTGCTCACCGGGGAGAGGCAGAAGGAGCAGGGCTCGGTGGTGGTGGCCGGCGACAACGGCGACGACGATCCAGGGCCTCCCAGGCCCTGGCGATGAAGCGAGGAGGGAGTGGGAGGTACGGGGGTTCGTTTCCCGCAGCTAACCAGCTCGGAGGGACCCCATGGCGTCGATGATCACCGGAGATGGTTGCGGTGGTGTGCGGTTCAGAGGTGGAAGAAACAGAGCAGCGAGGAAGAGGAGGAGGAGGAGAAAGATGGCGGCGGCGGCAGAGATGGAGGAGGGAGAGAGCTAGGGCAGGAGGAGGAGCTCTCGGGGTGGCTATAAGGAGGAGGGGGTGCTGCTGGCCGTTCCCTCCTCGTTCTGTTGACGTGGGCAGCGCCAATGCGCGCCGTACAGAGGTAGGGGGTGAGGGATAGGTGGGCTGGGACTGGGGGGAAAAGGTGTGGTGGGCTCAGCCCACTGGCCTGCCCTCTCCCCTCTGTTTTGTTTTTCTTTTTTTTTGCTGAAAAGAAAAGGAAAGGAAAGGAGAGAATTAGAGGGGTTTTTGGGGTTCTCATTTTATGAATTAATTTTTATGGATTTACAAAACAGCAAGTGCAAAGTATGTTGACATTAATTTCAGAAATTTGAAATGTTAATTTGTTTTGAATTTGTTATTTGAATTTCAAGTAGTGTTTCATAAGGATTTAATTTTTGAAATAACCAATTTTTAGTCAATGAGCTCAACCAACTATGAAAACTTATTGAATTTAAATGTTTGCAAAATTTTAATTGTAAACCACAATTGGAACATGCCAAGTATGGATGATTTTGATTTGAATTTGAATTTGTCATTAGGGTGTTAATAAAAAGGGGTTTTATTATCAAGCATTTTCTTATTTGATTCAAATTCAAACTATTGGAAACATTTTGAGTTGTTTAGTTTGCCACATGGACATGTTTCGAAAGTTTAAATTGGTTTGACCTTTTGAGTTGTTTTGAAAACAAGGTGCAATGCATATGATGCATGTGATGCAAAGCAAAAAGAAAAACAACCAACTTTCTAACTTAGGGAAAACACCCCAGGTGTTACAAACGACCAGGCGTTGTTCACGATCAAGTTGATTGTTGTTCTACGCTACAGAATTTACAAAATTTGCCCTACATAGTCCGCCAAGATCATACATGCAAGGATCTGGAAAACGACTCACGGGGAAGCGGAACCGATGTAGTCATAGAAGAGTTCTGAACAATCGTAGATCCTCACAACTAGGCCTAGTTGCAAGGATGTCGCTAAGTCTTCCCTCCTTAGGATCACACGTGTAATCCCTCTTATGGTGTTCACACGTACACTCGTGTGAACCCGTCAGCGCCCGCCTTCCAGGACTCGACACCAACGAAGAGAGACATCCTTCCGGCGTTGCTAGTTGGTAGCACTAATCAACTGTGATTAGAGCTATTATGAAACTGGAAGTTCTCAACACATGAAAGAGAAAACAATTAGATCTAGGTCTAATTGGGAGAGTATAACTCAAAACGCCGATTAGAAGAGACTCTAATCCAATTAGAGATGTTTCTAATTAGAGACTCTAATTCAATTAGAACTGCTCTAATTAGACCTCCAGTTGGAGGCCCTAATTCTAGATGACGTGTAATTATATCTCTAATTCTATGAGGGAGAGAGAAGGCCAAAATACTCAACTGATTGTGTCTCCAAAGAGGAGGAGGTGGGGGATTATATAGTGGGACAAGGAGGAGACCTGCCATAGGAGGGGGCGTCGGTTTCCCCCTCCCTTGGCTGCACCACTCTCCAAGAAGAGTTCGGATTGGACTGCATTGTGGAATCCAATCTCACATCCTCTATATTTTGTTTTTCTTTTTGGTTTCCCCTCTCATTTATTTATCAATAAATTCAGGAAAAATACTTATGAAATCCTTGTGCACTTTGTGATACCATGGGCCCCACCTGACAAACCCTAAAATTAGGTTTTCCGAAAACTACCCCCCCTCCCGGCACTTATTCCATATAAGGAACTGAGTTGTTTTTCACTTTGTAGTATTTTTGTTAAATATTTCTGTGAGAAACTTCTTACCATAATATTCCTTTGTTTTATACAAACGATTAACTGCATAAAAAAAACTTTTCTTTCAGCTCTTCTCATTTATACCGGATTGACTAAAACAATTTTCATCAAAATCCACCGGTTGTTGTGTGCTAATATTTTTAATGACTATGAGATAGGTCAAATCACAAAATATCATGATTTAATCTCAACACTTTATATTTTGCTCACCAATGACTACGAATATCATGTCTATTAAAAAATATCATGCCATCTTTCTTTTGAGATAAAATAACTTCATCTCAATGTAATTCAAAATTCCTTTAAAAATTACATTTAGCACATCTATCATATTCATGTTTATTAAATTCCTCAATCTATCTCATAGATCCTAAATTTAATAAGACACTTTCTAATATTTCATTTAAAACTCTTTTAAATCTTTTTCTATGAGGTATCTTTCTTTTAATTGGCTTTGCCAAATTAAAAGATCATTATCAGATCACAATTACTTTCAAGTTTTCTTTGCTTTATATAATAAAAAATAAATTCATTTTTGTTTCATTAATACGACTGACTTAATACTCATACTTGTAATATTTTCTGATTACTCCAGTAACAAAAAATTAGTTACAATTAGCAAAATAATTTTGCTAGTTGATCCAATAACATCACCAAGCAATTGATATGATAAGTTTTTCAGCTTCATCATTATCATTTATTCGTAATTTATAAAACAATTTTATCAATAATAGATTTATGAATATAACATATTCATATATGTTTTCCATGTGAAAACATTCATTTTCCTTGTGATCTATAAAATCACTCCAACATACACTCAAGATAAAACCATGGATTCAAAATGAATATTTTCTTTAATCATGGATCTATATGATAATCCAATATCATATATTTATGAGTACTATTATCATGTTTGTTTTATTTTGCACATTGTGTTCATTATCTTGGAATATTGATAAATATTTCACTAAGTGAATATTACATCTAATTCCTCATATGATTTTATTCAAATATTGAGTTTGAACTTTTTGTATCTCATACGTAAATTCCCGGACAAGGTGATGAGTTGGAAACATTTGCATGTTGCCCCTTTCATTCACTCCAAAGATTAATAATCTCAACTTATTGTAATTTCCAAATCTCTTTCATGAGAAGACATGTTTCTCCTTAATCCAATATGTTTAAACACACATGGAGTAAAAGGTGGAAATTTACTACCAATAAACTTATTGGTTTTATGCAAAACCTTTTAATCATGCCTCATGCTTGAGCAAAATTAATTACTAGGAATTTATCATTAAAATTAGTAAACTAATGACATAGTCCAACTTAAACAAACAAACAAAATAATTTTATTTAATGGGTTTGAGAATTATTTTTGTTTCATGCTATCAAGATATTTGACAATTATTAACATTGCTTGAATCCTTTTTTTCAAATATTTTATTACCACAATAATTTTGAATGTCTCAAAATTCATCATGAGTAATCATTGACTAAGTCCTTTTTCTACTTCAATCAAATTTCTTTGATCTTAGTTTTTGATTCAATATTTTCCTCCCACTGACTTTTATGAAATATTGAAACTTCAATTATTTCATCTATTCCACTTCATCAATATGATCAATTTATCATATTTAATCTTCAATGAAATTAAGTAAACTGAGAAAACATCCAAAACTTATGTGAATTTTGAAATTCACAAGTGCTTAGCATTTAATGGATTTTGGTCATATAAAATATACTGGACGCGGACTTTCAACCTTGATAAATCAAATAAAAGATTTATGTCCAATTTATTTAACAAGCCATAAAACTATTACTCAAACTTCAGCAATAATTTCAATCAAATATTCAAAACTTAATAATAAGACTATTGACATATCATAATAAAGAAGATCATAAACTTCGAATTCCCAAGCTTGGAATTCCCACACACATATTTTATAATTTGAACTCAACATGGTTCACGAACATAAAATATTCATTACATAATGATCGAACTCAAAATAACAATTATTTCGAAGTCCTAGTGTTGATCCTCTTTATTGACTTGGAATTCTTGAGATGACCAGCTACACTCCAAGTGTATTTGCTAAGTCATTCTAGAACTTCCTCTTCTTTCCAGCATTTGCTCCTTCTAAAGTACATGCCACTGCTGCAAGTAAGAGCATCAATTAGCATCTCATACTAGTTGACTTTTGCTGGAATTATGTCAATAGTTGTCGGTATAACTTTTATACCTGTCTTAGTCCATGTAGGATCTCGGGCATCAATACCAGCTTATGCTTCTTGAGTAAGGCAAACATCATCTGAACTGGACACTCTTCCGCAATGGTATTGTAAAGCTTTACAAAGCCGTGGAAAATAGGCTAAAGTGATCCTAATACGATGTCACAGAAATTCTCATGGGTTATTGAAAAATCAACATCTCTATGTTTTATTTCTAATCAGACCATCCTGATTTCAAATAGCTCTATGGGCTCACCCAATCCAAGCCGACTGTTCATCAGTTCTCTGGTTAGATTAAAACACTCATTGTGCACTTGATGTGAGAAGAAAGCTTTCGGTTCCTCTACTAGATAGTAGGGATGATGGTTACAGAACCGATCAATCAGCTCTCCATCAATGCATGCATGAGCTCCATGACAAGGCACACATCACATTTGAGGCATTCTTCCTCCTTTTGTTCGTCACTCTGTCGCACCCGGACTTCTAGAGGATACTCACAGTACGCTAAATAGTAGAACAAATGGCTTACGGGGCATACCGGCACCCGCATCTCAATATGAGCAGGCCAACACGTAAACGTGTGACAACCATTTTCTACTATCCATCGTCTGAGTAAACCATCCCATAGAAATCCGACTACTTCCGTTGACGTACTTCATAACATACACACATGGTACGTCAACGACATTGGAACAACTGATATCACAATATATCTCTAAGACACAAAAGATTGAAATAGGTTGCAAATAGCTCTCACTAGAGCAGAGATAGCAAATACAATCATCCAGAGGACACCTGTCCCAACAATTCATCATTACATCACAGCGGAAGCATCCAAAGTGTCTGAGTACAGACAAGATCCAAATAGGCCTAAGAGGCCGGAAACGAAAAGACGGAGCCCATCCACGATGTCTCGGATAATGCCCAGGTCCGCTATCTACTCGTCAGCAGCCTCGTCATACTCCACGTAGTAGCCACCATGGGGATCCTCGGAAACGTAGTCTGCGGAAACCACAGCCCCAAAGGGGTCAGTACATAAACGTACTGGCAAGCAAGACTCACAAGATACCATAGTGTACCCGGCAACACCAAGTATAGATGCTTTGGGTTCAACGGAAGAATAGGTGATACAAAAGTGCGGCAGCAGGCTGCTCTAACCAACTACAGAAACATGCTATAACTTCCGGCTAACAGAAAGGAGATAAGATAGCGTATCGTAACCAACTACTACTAACTCCAAACAAACCCATCCTGGATCTCGCCCCTTATCCAGAGAAGCAATCCGAGGATAACTCACACCGTTGTATTAATGATGGTCCAAGTTATTGTGTCAATAAGGCTATTACTAGTCAAGTTATCATTAGTTAGGTGTAAGTTGTTCTGAGTACTTGTTAGCCAGTACTTTCACCAAGTCATCCATAACCGCGGAAAACACGGCTTCTCGAGAAGATTTAACCCTGCAGGGATGCACCAATTTGGCCCTACACGTAAGAATAACCCGCCAGATGGAATGCCTTCCACCAAGCGGGGCACTCAACACAACTCAACTCTTCTTCGCATCAAGCCCAAAGAACCCCGTGCAATTGAGCGCACGGCTAATCAAGCCCCACGAAGAAAAGGGGACCCTCATAGCACTCTAAGAACATGTCTCCCTAAATGCCGACTACAAAAGTTCCACCCTGGCCTGGGTTCGCAAATACATATGCATGCGGCAAATGGAAAACCCGAACTAAATGAGGCGATTTGGACGAGATGCGAATCAAATCAAATTGAGGGGAGCACCCATACACGCTTCCCACATGCGGATAGTGCGCTCATCATGGATCAGTAGACAAGACCCTTTTCCTAATTAGGGTCGACACTAGCAGGCCTCAAAACCACGCCGGGCCTCCTGCCGGTGCCTTATCATCAAATTAGCATTACCTCAATCATTAACAGGTTGATTGTTTAAACATCGAGCCCCAGAACATAAGTAATATGGTAACAGAAAGTAACGGACAACAGACTCGAGCAAAAACAACCCTAAGCATGCTAGTAAGACACGGGCAACAAGCAACGGGGTTATAGGTGTGGAGGTGAGGCTATATCAGGGTTAAGGACAAAATGTGATAGGATCGAACACAAGCAACAATTCATAAGGCTAGCAGAATAGACAACGGAAAGTATCGGTATCCAATGTGGAAAGGAACACAATGGTTCATGTGAGTGAATACTTGCCTGCAAACTCAGCAGCCTGGTACTGAGCTAGATCCTCAGAAGGGGTGTCGTAAGTCTCGTCTGTCTCAACGTCATCGTCTATTCGAGAAGAAGCAAACAAACAACGCAGAGAGACAAACAATCAATAACATGGCATAATGCACAAACATGGGATGATGCATGACCATTTAATTGATGCGTCAAAAATAAGCTAGTTGAGTTGGTAACATAACATAATTAAATGGGCCCATATGCAATTTGGATTGCATATGGAAAGCCCATGAGTTAAGGTTGAAATACTTGTTCTATAACTAACCAACAGGTGAAAGTGGATTAGCATGATGCATGGATGAGGAAAACAGAAAGAAGACAACAATAGATCCAAATTGAAAGGAAGTTTACCAGGTTTGGAATTTTATTTATTAAGTTATGGAATTTTGGTTCCTTAAAGGTGTTACACAAGCATTTGTTGTTTTCACCAATTTTAATTGTTCAAAATAGATAACCAAGTTCATATTTGGAAAGTACACAAAATTTTAGGTGGAATACATGTTTCACTTGTTGAAAAAGGATTTAAGATGAATTAATTATGAATTAAACAAGTTTAAACAAGATTTAAGTGAGTTTAATTCAAGTATGAAATTATTTGAATTTTTATTTGTTCAAAACATTAAACCAAACTCATATTTGAAAAGTTTATACTTTTCTGGTCTGAAAACATATTTTATAAGTTCGAAAATAATTTAATTTGACCAAGTTATGAATTTAGCAATTTTAAATGATTTAAACAAGGTTTAAATTATTTAACCAATTTTAATTATTCAAAACAGGAAACAAAGTTTATATTTGGAAAGGTGGTTCAATTTAGCATGGAAAACATATTTTATATGTGACATTTGAAATAATATTGAATTAGTTATGAAATTAACCAAATTTAAAAGGAGTTGTCTGAATTTGAATTTGGAAACATTTTGAAATGTTCAAAATAGAAAACAAATGCTTTAATCATGTAGAGAATTTAATTTGGTGCAAAATACATATTTTATTTGTATTATTTGGATTTGAAATTCCAAAGTTATTTGTGTTTGGAGTTTAGGGACTATTCTGTAATTTAGCAAGGACTGGAATTAAAAGAAAGGGGCAGAAAAAGTTTTTCCCACCGCGCAGTGGCCTAGCCCAGGCCACTGACAGAGGGCCCTGGGCCAGCGTGGCGCGTGCGTGGACGCAGAGTCGCTGACAGGGAGGCCCACCTGTCAGCGCTCGCGGTGTAAAAATGTGGGAATAATCCCGCGAGGCTGGGATTCGAACCCCAGACCTTGTGTGCGTGCGCGTGTAGCTGTAACCACTGCGGTGAGCTGCGTTTGTTGACAGGTAAGGTGCACGGGGGGGGGGTATGACCTTCAGTTAGCTGCGCTAACTGAATTTTTTTTGCAGGTTCAGATACTGCACCTCGACAGAGGAGGGCGGTGGTCATCGGCGGCGGCTGTTGCCGTGCTGCTGCGTGTGGTTGCTACGGTGGTCGTGTGCGTGCACGTGCTCGTGTGCTACGGTGCAGAGAGAGAGAGAGGAGGGTGGAGCAGAGGTGGGGCTCACCCTCGATGGAGGCGTAGCAGAGGCTCGGGGTGGAGTTTGGCCGGCGATGGAGAGGATGGCGGCGGCGACGTAGTTGTTCGTTGGTGTCGTGGAGGTGTCGAGGGGGACGAGGGAGCAGAGGGGGTCTGATTCCCGCTGCTAACCGGAGGGAAGGAGGAGCATGGCGGCGGCGATCGTCGATGTTCAGGTGGCGGTGGCGCTCGGTTCAGAGATGGTGCAGAACAGAGAGGAAATGGAGGTGGGAGGAGAGGAATAGCGACGGCGGCGAGAGAGGGAGAGAGGAGGGAGGACCTAGGGCTAGGGCAGAGGGAGGCTAGCTAGGTTTTTAAGGAGGGGATGAGCGCGCGGTGGCCGTCTGCTCCTTCTCTGCATCGACGTGGACAGCACCGATGTGCTGCCGTACGAAGGTGGAAGAAAACGGGGGGTAGCAGGCCGTGGGGGAGAGGTGGGCTGGCCCCAATGGGCTGGCCTGCCCTTTTCCCCCTCTCTTTGCTTTATTTTTATTTTTTTGTTTCTGTTTTTTTTTGCTGAAAAGGAAAAGGGAGAAAAGGAGAGGTTTTTGGTGGTTAGAAAAATTAGGAAAAAATTTGTATTGCTTATTTATTGTAACAGCAACCTAGTGCAACTTTGGTTTTCCAAAAATTTGAAAATTAGTTGTTGTTTGCAATTTGTTTGAATTTGATTGAAATTTGATATTAAGTGAATTCTTAAAAAAAAGAACCATTTAAATAGTTTGAACCCTCAAGTTTATTTGAAACAAATGATGGAAGTGTTTTGTAATTTTCATAAATTTCAAATGGTTGCTGTTTGGAAATTTAATTGAATTTGAATGAAATTTGAATTAAGTGAGTTATTAAAAAGAACAAGTTAATAGTTTGAGCTTTCTATTTTGATGGAAACAAATGGCTGTTTTTATTTGAATATTTCTATTTGGAAATTGTAACAGAACAAGTATGAAACAAAACATTTGAATATTGTTTGAATTTCAAATGGGAAAACAAAGGAAAACAGATGAAAACAAATGGAAAACAAATGCCAAAACAAATGCAATGATGATGTCATGATGCAAAACAAAAATAAACAAGAAGCAAAACATTCTAAAGGTGATTTTCATACTTGGGATGTTACAAAACGCCCCCCCTTGAAGGAATCACGCCCCGAGATTCCTACTGAGAAGAGAAAAGGTCCGGATACTTCTTGCGAAGATCCTCTTCGGTCTCCCACGTTGCCTCTTTATCGGAATGATGGGACCACTGCACTTTCAAGAACTTGGTGCTCTTGTTGCGAGTCTTACGCTCGGTCTCATCGAGAATTCGAACAGGGTGCTCCTCATAAGATAGATCTTCTTGCAGTTCAATGGAATCATGATCAACTGCACGATCTGGATCTTTGAAACACCTCTTGAGCTGTGACACGTGAAACACATCGTGCACCTTTGATAGTTTTTCTGGAAGTTCAAGACGATAGGCATTTTCTGCACGCCTTGAGAGAATGTTGAAAGGACCAATGTATCTTGGTGCAAGTTTTCCTTTCACACCAAAACGATGAGTGCCTCTGAGGGGAGTTACACGGAGATATGCTTTGTCACCAGGTGCATAGATCATATCCCTGTGCTTGTTGTCATAGTAGCTTTTCTGACGAGACTGAGCAATCTTGAGATTGTCACGAATGATGCGAACTTTCTCTTCGGCTTCCTTAACAATGTCGGGGCCTAAGAGTGAACGTTCACCAGCTCCAGACCAATTGATTGGACTCCTGCATCTGCGGCCATAGAGAGCCTCAAATGGTGCCATGCCTAGGCTTGCCTGGAAGCTGTTGTTGTAGGAGAATTCAGCATATGGAAGACAATCCTCCCATTTCATGCCAAAGGAGAGACCACATGCTCTGAGCATATCCTCGAGAATCTGATTGACTCTTTCGACTTGCCCTTGAGACTGAGGGTGATAGGCTGTGCTGAACAGAAGTTTGGTGCCCAATGCTTCTTGAAAGCTTTTCCAGAAATGAGAAGTGAATATGCTTCCACGGTCTGAGCTTATTTCCAATGGAACACCATGAAGAGGAACAATCTTTGCGGTGTAGAGCTCTTCTAACTGGCTAGCTGAGATTGTTTCTTTGACAGCAAAGAAGTGAGCTACTTTAGTGAGACGATCAATAACAACGAAGATTGCATCGTTGCCCTTCTTGGACTTTGGGAAACCCGTGATGAAGTCCATTTCAATCATGTCCCACTTCCACTCTGGAATTTTCAGAGGTTGGAGAAGACCGGCTGTTTTCTGATGAACTGCCTTAACACGTTGACAAACGTCGCATTCAGAAACGTATTGAGCAATTTCACGTTTCATGCCAGGCCACCAATACAATGTCTTGAGATCCTGGTACATCTTTGTACTTCCAGGGTGTATGGAGAGAGGAGTTTCATGAGCCTCCTTGAGAATGACATCTTTGAGACTTTGAACTTGAGGAACTGCAATGCGTCCTTCGAAGAACACAGTTCCCTTGTCATCAATTGAGAAGGACTTAAATTTCTCCTTGCCTTGTTTGATGTGTTCTACCATCTTCTTGATTTCAGCATCACGAAGTTGTTCAGAACGAATCTTGTCCTCGAGAGTTGGACTGGCTGTCAAGTTTGCAAGATAGCCTTGAGGAACAAGACCAAGGTTCAGCTTCTGGAATTCTTCATGAAGAGGAGGTTGGCTTTCCATGATCATGAGATTATCGCAATATGATTTGCGACTGAGAGCATCGGCCACAACATTAGCCTTGCCTGGAGTGTAAGAAATGGTAAGATCAAAGTCCTTAATCTTTTCAATCCATCTCCTTTGCCTGAGGTTTAGATCTGGTTGAGTGAAGATGTATTTCAGACTCTTATGATCGGAAAAGATTTCAGTGCGATTACCCAACAAGTATTGTCTCCATTTCTTGAGGGCAAACACAACTGGTGCAAGTTCAAGGTCATGAGTAGGATAATTGAGCTCATGTGCGTTCAACTGACGTGAAGCATAAGCCACAATTTGACGTTCTTGCATAAGAACTGCACCTAGACCTTGGAGAGAAGCATCACAGAATATCTGGAAAGGTTTGGTAGGATCTGGGCCAACCAGAACTGGTGTAGAAGTGAGTTTAGTCTTCAGGAGATTGAAACTTTCGTCACCTTGTGGAGACCAAACGAACGTCCTTCTTTGTGAGATCAGTGAGAGGTTTGGCAATCTTGGAAAAGTTTTGCACGAAGCGACGGCAATAGCTAGCCAAGCCAAGAAAACTTCTAACTTGCTTCACCGTCTTTGGAGGTTTCCAATCAACAATTGCTTTAACCTTTTCTGGATCAATGGCTATGCCCTTGGCTGAGATGACATGACCAAGGTAAGCAACTTCTGGAATCCAGAACTCACATTTGGAAAACTTGGCATATAGACGATGCTCGCGAAGTTTCATGAGAGTGAGACGAAGGTGTTCTTCATGCTCTTCCTCGGATTTTGAGTAGACAAGAATGTCATCAAGATATACCACAACGAACTTGTCGAGGTATTCATGGAAGACAGAATTCATGAGTCGAGAGAATGTCGCCGGTGCATTGGTGAGACCAAAGGACATGACGGTGAATTCATATAGACCGTAGCGAGTGGTGAAGGCTGTTTTTGGAATATCCTCTTTTCTGATCTTTATTTGATGGTAACCCATTCTCAAGTCCAACTTTGAGAATATTGAGGCTCCAGCAAGTTGATCAAAAAGATCATCGATACGAGGAATTGGATACTTGTTTTTGATGGTTTTCTCGTTAAGAGGACGATAGTCAACAACGAGTCTCTTTGTGTGATCCTTCTTCGCAACGAACAGAGTTGGGCAACCCCAAGCCGAGGAACTAGGTTGAATGTAACCTTTTTCCATGTACATATCAATTTGTTCCTTTAGCAACTTCAGCTCGGGAGTTCCTATCTTGTAGGGATGCTTAGAGATTGGATCAGTACCTGGCTCAAGTTCGATCACGAACTCAACAGCTCTGTCCGGAGGCATCCCTGGCAACTCTTCTGGAAAGACGTCAGGGAATTCGCAAACCACCGGAACATTTTCAAGTGAAGGTAGAGGTTTTGCATCGAGGTTGCACAGCTGAAAGGAACTTGATTCATTTGGAGAATAGACTATCTGGCCAGAAGGGTGGAACAGAGTTATTGACTTTTGAGCACAGTCAATCCTTGCTTTATTAGCTTTCAGCCAATCCATACCAAGAATGACATCAATGTCAGAAATACCAAGCAGTATGAGAGAAGCAAGGAATATGTGGCCTCCAATTAGAATTTGATTTTTGTGACTGATCTTGGAAGTTTGCATAGTTGCTCCAGGGGAGTTTACTACTAGCGGGGAACCCAAACCAACAAAAGGGAGTTTAATTGCTGTCGCAAAGATCTTTGACACGAAGGAATGTGATGCTCCGGTATCAAACAACACTTTAGCTGGAATAGAGTTTACGGGAAATGTACCGAGAACGACGTCAGGAGCTTCCTCAGCTTTGTCGATCTTGACATGATTCACCCGTGCGGTCCTCCCGACAGGCCTGTTGTTGGAGTTGAACGCTTTAGGCGGGGGAGCACGCACCATTGCCTGGTTTGTGTTGGGACGAGGTGGTGGTGGAGGTAGCTGCCTCTGCGTGCACTTGTCGGCGTAGTGCCCCGTCTGCTTGCACTTGTAGCAAGTGACGACGCGAGGAGGCCCTGGCCTTGGCTGCCCCATTGAAGCCCTCTGATCATGCATCTGAACAGGGTTGGGTGGGCGGGGAGCGAAGCCTGGAGAAGCTTGGGCATATGGAGCCCGAGTGACAGTACCATTTGGCACCCAGATGCGGCGCTTCTGCGGAGGGGTGGTCATGTTGGAGGAGGAACCACCCTCACACGAGTGCTTGCGAGACTCCTCGAACGCCTTGCGCCCATTTTCTTCATTGAGCGCGGTGTTAACGAGCTCCTCGAAGTTGTTGGCCTTGATATTGGTGAGGGCGTACTTGAGTTCCGGGTTAAAACCTCTGCGGAACCTTGCCATCTTCTTAGCCTCAGTGGACACCTCATCACCAGCGTAACGAGCGAGGCGATTGAACTCACTCTGATAGCCAATGACGTCCAGCTTGCGCTGCTTGAGTGAGCAAAACTCTTCACGCATCCTTTCCATGAGACCATCTGGAATGTGGTGCTTCAGGAAAGCTTCCTTGAAACAATTCCAGTTGATTGGAAAGCCAGCTCTCATGGCCTGGTAGTTTTCCCACCAAGTAGCCGCCTGACCCTTCATCAGATAGGATGCATACTTGACCTTGTCTTCCTCAGCAACGTGAGCAATCTCCAGAGCCTTAGCTATCTCACGGATCCAGTCATCAGCGTCCAGAGGCTCGCGTGTGGCCACGAAAGCTCTCGGACCCAGACTGAGGAACTCCTTGATGCTGACTCGTGGAGCCGTCTGGTTGTTGTGCTGATTAGTCTGAAATTGGGCCATCTGTGCCATGACTTGGGTCATCTGAGTCAACAGCTCCGTGATTGGAGGTGGCTCAGGCGGGTTGTTCCTTGTTGGCGGCATCCTGAATGGAAATGCATTTTAGCACAACAATAGAAAAGGATAGACTTGGAAACCGAAAGAGAGATTATTCCGACGCATGAATAGATAACCAACAGGTACATCATCACATGTTCAAATACATCAGAATATCCAACACACCACAAATGGTTCGAATGCCAAAGGATAACTAAACATAGCTAAGAATGGATACATCAGTACTCCCATGCTCATCACGCAGGACGGCGGCTAGGAGTACGGCGAGAGGTACGGTGAGGAGCATGCCCACGAAAGTAGGTAGAACGATGATCCACATAGATCTGACGTGATCTGAGAGCGACTCTAGGTGTGGTGAAGTACATAGCGTCGACTCCCTGTTCTCCAAAGCGAGGAATCCCAGTGTAACCAGCACTGAGGTTAAGGAGTGGACCTCTGATCGGCTCGTAACCTCCAGCATCTGGCAGACGACGACCAACTGGCTGATCGAAACGTGCAAAGCGCTCGTCTCCAACAAAGTCTGTGGTGTAAGTCGCCAGACGAGTCAAAGCATGGTAGAGCTGCTCTCTGACGGAAGCCAACTCCTGAGATAGTGTGCTGGCAACTGCGTCACTGTGCCTCACAAACTGAGCGGTCGTGTGCAGCCTGGAGTTATCATGCTCGTAAACATCCAAGTTGTCGTAGAGAGTGAAGTGATCTCCCTCCGAAGTGATGTAACCACGGGGGATGTGGCGATAGATAGAATCGTCAAATCCCCAGTAGTCAGCACGAAGGACGGTGAGACTCACATAAGCTGCCTGCTGCACAGCCATATCCACTGTGGAACCTACTGCCTCGTAGCGGTGGACTACGCTCATGCCATCATCTGACAGAATGTAGACGATAGCCTGGTAGTAGGTCTGGTCAAACTCTCGCTGCTGCTCATAGACCTGGTACTCTGGTGCCCAACGGAACCCCAGAAAAGTGACCATGTCTCTCAGCATCTCCGGATAACCGGCAGTGCTCTCGCAACGAGTCATACGAACCACCTGCGGGTAGAACCTGAGATCCATCTGCAGATGATCGGGGAAGTTTTGATTAGACGCCGGTAGAAGAACTGAAGTGGAAAGCAACAACAAGGTTTCAACGGACGAAAAAGGATGTTGAGAAGAACAGGATATCGAAGCAACATTGGGGAAACACGAGACCAAAACACTCCTGAGGTACTACGGAAAACCCCATCCGGGCTTCTAAAGGATAAATATCTACTGCTTAAGGAATAGAGGATCTGCTTCCGGGGCTTACACGCCTCCGTTCTCAATCGTGAGTAGGCAACATGATAAATCATGTCACAACCACCTCCATTCCTATGGTCTAGTAGATATAACTATCCTAGAGAAACCAGGATACGTGAAATCCTAACTTGAAAGTTTAGGTGAGAAGAGAAAACAACGTTGCACTTCCTTACCAGAAAAGGGAGGGTGGGTGGGGAAAGAAATAAAAGAACAGAATTCCTACTCTCACGTTTCATTTTTCCTATATAGCTACAAAATAGTTTCTAGACTCAACTGCGACCAGTAAAAGGGATCCTACAGGCAGACGGGCTCTGATACCATTTGTCGCACCCGGACTTCTAGAGGATACTCACAGTCCGCTAAATAGTAGAACAAATGGCTTACGGGGCATACCGGCACCCGCATCTCAATATGAGCAGGCCAACACGTAAACGTGTGACAACCATTCTCTACTATCCATCGTCTGCGCAAACCATCCCATAGAAATCAGGACACTTCCGTTGACGTACTTCATAACATACACACATGGTACGTCAACGGCATTAGAACAACTGATATCACAACATATCTCTAAGACACAAAAGATTGAAATAAGTTGCAAATAGCTCTCACTAGAGCAGAGATAGCAAATACAATCATCCAGAGGACACATGTCCCAACCATTCATCATTACAACACAGCGGAAGCATCCAAAGGGTCTGAGTACAGACAAGATCCAAATAGGCCTAAGAGGCCGGAAACAAAAAGACGGAGCCCATCCACGATGTCTCGGATCCTGCCTAGGTCCGCTATCTACTCGTCAGCAGCCTCGTCGTACTCCACGTAGTAGCCACCATGGGGATCCTCGAAAACGTAGTCTGCGGAAACCACAGCCCAAAGGGGTCAGTACATAAACGTACTGGCAAGCAAGACTCACAAGATACCATAGTATACCCGGCAACACCAAGTACAGATGCTTTGGGTTCAACGGAAGAATAGGTGATACAAAAATGCGGCAGCAGGCTGCTCTAACCAACTACAGAAACATGCTATAACTTCCGGCTAACAGAGAGGAGATAAGATAGCGTATCGTAACCAACTGCTACTAACCTCAAACAAACCCATCCCGGATCTCGCCCCTTATCCAAAGAAGCAATCCGAGGATAACTCACACAGTTGGGTTAA
Source organism: Alopecurus myosuroides (assembly GCA_028641055.1). Taxonomy (NCBI): domain Eukaryota; kingdom Viridiplantae; phylum Streptophyta; class Magnoliopsida; order Poales; family Poaceae; genus Alopecurus; species Alopecurus myosuroides. The sequence goes on from CM054060.1 coordinate 147,067,537, forward strand.
TGATGGTGCAAATTATTGTGTCAATACAACTATTACTAGTAAAGTTATCATTAGTTAGGTGTAAGTTGTTCTGAGTACTTGTTAGCCAGTACTTTCACCAAGTCAACCATAACCGCGGAAAACACGGCTTCTCGAGAAGATTTATCCCTGCAGGGGTGCACCAATTTGGCCGTACACGTAAGAATAACCCGCCAGATGGAATGCCTTCCACCAAGCGGGGCACTCAACACAACCCAACTCTTCTTCGCATCAAGCCCAAAGAACCCCGTGCAATTGAGCGCACGGCTAATCAAGCCCCACGAAGAAAAGGGGACCCTCATAGCACTCTAAGAACGTGTCTCCCTAAATGCCGACTACAAAAGTTCCACCCTGGCCTGGGTTCGCAAATACATATGCATGCGGCAAATGGAAAACCCGAACTAAATGAGGCGATTTGGACGAGATGCGAATCGAATCAAATTGAGGGGGGCGCCCATACACGCTTCCCACATGCGGATAGTGCGCTCATCATGGATCAGTAGACAAGACCCTTTTCCTAATTAGGGTCGACACTAGCAGGCCTCAAAACCACGCCGGGCCTCCTGCCGGTGCCTTATCATCAAATTAGCATTACCTCGATCATTAACAGGTTGATTGTTTAAACATCGAGCCCCAGAACATAAGTAATATGGTAACAGAAAGTAACGGACAGCAGACTCGAGCAAAAACAACCCTAAGCATGCTAGTAAGACACGGGCAACAAGCAACGGGGTTATAGGTGTGGAGGTGAGGCTATATCAGGGTTAAGGACAACATGTGATAGGATCGAACACAAGCAACGATTCATAAGGCTAGCAGAATAGACAACGGAAAGTATCGGTATCCAATGTGGAAAGGAACACAATGGTTCATGTGAGTGAATACTTGCCTGCAAACTCAGCAGCCTCGTACTGAGCTAGATCCTCAGAAGGGGTGTCGTAAGTCTCGTCTGTCTCAACGTCGTCGTCTATTCGAGAAGAAGCAAACAAACAACGCAGAGAGACAAACAATCAATAACATGGCATAATTCACAAACATGGGATGATGCATGAACATTTAATTGATGCATCAAAAATAAGCTAGTTGACTTGGTAACATAACATAATTAAATGGGCTCATATGCAATTTGGATTGCATATGGAAAGCCCATGAGTTAAGGTTGAAATACTTGTTCTACAACTAACCAACAGGTGAAAGTGGGTTAGCATGATGCATGGATGAGGAAAACAGAAAGAAAACAACAATAGATCCAAATTGAAATGAAGTTTACCAGGTTTGGAATTTTATTTATTAAGTTATGGAATTTTGGTTCTTAAAGGTGTTACACAAGCATTTGTTGTTTTCACCAATTTCAATTGTTCAAAATAGATAACAAAGTTCATATTTGGAAAGTACACAAAATTTTAGGTGGAATACATGTTTCACTTGTTGAAAAAGGATTTAAGATGAATTAATTATGAATTAAACAAGTTTAAACAAGATTTAAGTGAGTTTAATTCAAGTATGAAATTATTTGAATTTTTATTTGTTCAAAACATTAAACCAAATTCATATTTGAAAAGTTTATACTTTTCTGGTCTGAAAACATATTTTATAAGTTCGAAAATAATTTAATTTGACCAAGTTATGAATTTAGCAATTTTAAATGATTTAAACAAGGTTTAAATTATTTAACCAATTTTAATTATTCAAAACAGGAAACAAAGTTTATATTTGGAAAGGTGGTTCAATTTAGCATGGAAAACATATTTTATATGTGACATTTGAAATAATATTGAATTAGTTATGAAATTAACCAAATTTAAAAGGAGTTGTTTGAATTTGAATTTGGAAACATTTTGAAATGTTCAAAACATGAAAACAAATGCTTTAATCATGTAGAGAATTTAATTTGGTGCAGAATACATATTTTATTTGTATTATTTGGATTTGAAATTCCAAAGTTATTTGTGTTTGGAGTTTAGGGACTATTCTGTAATTTAGCAAGGTCTGGAATTAAAAGAAAGGGGCAGAAAAAGCTTTCCCACCGCTTAGTGGCCTAGCCCAGGCCACTGACAGAGGGCCCTGGGCCAGCGTGGCGCGTGCGTGGACGCAGAGTCGCTGACAGGGAGGCCCACCTGTCAGCGCTCGCGGTGTAAAAATGTGGGAATAATCCCGCGAGGCTGGGATTCGAACCCCAGACCTCGTGTGCGTGCGCGTGTAGCTGTAACCACTGCGGTGAGCTGCGTTTGTTGACAGGTAAGGTGCACGGGGGGGTATGACCTTCAGTTAGCTGCGCTAACTGAATTTTTTTGCAGGTTCAGATACTGCACCTCGACAGAGGAGGGCGGTGGTCATCGGCGGCGGCTGTTGCCGTGCTGCTGCGTGTGGTTGCTGCGGTGGCCGTGTGCGTGCACGTGCTCGTGTGCTACGGTGCAGAGAGAGAGAGGAGGGTGGAGCAGAGGTGGGGCTCACCCTCGATGGAGGCGTAGCAGAGGCTCGGGGTGGAGTTTGGCCGACGATGGAGAGGATGGCGGCGGCGACGTAGTTGTTCCTTGGTGTCGAGGGGGACGAGGGAGCAGAGGGGGTCTGATTCCCGCTGCTAACCGGAGGGAAGGAGGAGCATGGCGGCGGCGATCGTCGATGTTCAGGTGGCGGTGGCGCTCGGTTCAGAGATGGTGCAGAACAGAGAGGAAATGGAGGTGGGAGGAGAGGAATAGCGACGGCGGCGAGAGAGGGAGAGAGGAGGGAGGACCTAGGGCTAGGGCAGAGGGAGGCTAGCTAGGTTTTTAAGGAGGGGATGAGCGTGCGGTGGCCGTCTGCTCCTTCTCTGCATCGACGTGGACAGCACCGATGTGCTGCCGTACGAAGGTGGAAGAAAACGGGGGGTAGCAGGCCGTGGGGGAGAGGTGGGCTGGCCCAAATGGGCTGGCCTGCCCTTTTCCCCCTCTCTTTGCTTTTTTTCTGTTTTTTTTTTGCTGAAAAGGAAAAGGGAGAAAAGGAGAGGTTTTTGGTGGTTAGAAAAATTAGGAAAAAATTTGTATTGCTTATTTATTGTAACAGCAACCTAGTGCAACTTTGGTTTTCCAAAAATTTGAAAATTAGTTGTTGTTTGCAATTTGTTTGAATTTGATTGAAATTTGATATTAAGTGAATTCTTAAAAAAAAGAACCATTTAAATAGTTTGAACCCTCAAGTTTATTTGAAACAAATGATGGAAGTGTTTTGTAATTTTCATAAATTTCAAAAGGGTTGCCGTTTGGAAATTTAATTGAATTTGAATGAAATTTGAATTAAGTGAGTTATTAAAAAGAACAAGTTAATAGTTTGAGCTTTCTATTTTGATGGAAACAAATGGCTGTTTTTATTTGAATATTTCTATTTGGAAATTGTAACAGAACAAGTATGAAACAAAACATTTGAATATTGTTTGAATTTCAATTGGGAAAACAAAGGAAAACAGATGGAAACAAATGGAAAACAAATGCCAAAACAAAGGCAATGATGATGTCATGATGCAAAACATAAATAAAACAAGAAAACAAACATTCTAGGGGTTGTTTTCATACTTGGGATGTTACACACTCTCCTCTTTTTCATCCAATGAGCTTCTAGTTTCAGCAATTTCTTCTTCCATAGTCTCCTACAAGGCATTAGTCTCTTCCTTTGGGGGAGAGAAGCTATTAAGATATCTAATAATATATCCATGATGGTCATAATTATCTTGGAAATATTCAAGTATAGCACAAATTTCATATTTGTAAAAAGCATCATTTTTATATTTAAGCAAAGAATCAATTTCAATAGGACCCATCCAATCAATAAATTCTTTAATTTTTCCACATCATAAAAGTCACAATTTCCCAAGGCATAAGAAGATATAGTTTTCTTTGTATTACAAGCACATTGGAAAGGAAGATGATTAACATCCATAAAGCAAGAAGTTTTATTACATCAATAAGATATATCATATATATAGAGCACAAGTATCTAGCATAAGGATTCAATTTACTTTGAAGTTTCCATAAGTGTTTCCCTTTTTCAAACAAGCGGGATTCCTTATAGTATTTTTGTTGGTCTTCCGTGAACCCACCTTGCCAATAAGATCTAGTTTCAAAGAAATTAACCGTTGATAGCAAGAATAATAAAGCAAGTAAAAAAGCAAGAGTACACTTACCAAGTGAACTTATAGATAGAGCTATGCTCGCCGACAACAGCGCCATAAAATAGTCTTGATGACCCACAAGTGTAGGGGGTCTCAACAGTCTTCGAGGGTAAGTGTAATCCAATTTATTGATTCGACACAAGGGGAGCCAAAGAATACCTATAAGGCTTAGCATCTAAGTTGTCAATTCAGCCACACCTGAAAAGCACTTAGCAAAAGATGTTAGTAACACGAGGTGCAAGAAAATAGTGGAGGGAGTGGTGTTGTGATGTTTCTATTGCATCCTCAACACACCTAATAGAATGGAAATTTTATAGATGCACTGGTTCAGCGAAAAGATAGTTAATGTTGTGGAAAACGGAGTTAAACAAGTGATATTTGTAATCTGTAATAAACGGATCAGAAAGGAAACAAGTAGTAAAATCATGTAAAAACAGTAGCAATAATAATAAAAGATGGACCGAGGTTCATAGGTTCACTAGTGGTAACTCTCCGAACAATAGAACAAGTGTTGGGTAAACAAATTATAGCTAGGAAATTGACAAATCATGGGGGCATAACAGTGCTATTATGACGAGATATACTTCATGGGTTCTAACATGATATACATCACGTCAAGGCATATAGACCACTATCCAGCATGCATCTATATATAATAGTCCATCTTAAGAAAGCCATCCAGCAAATCTCACTGGTATTAAATTGCAGCAACGAAGTGATTGATTTGTGTGCAACAGACAATTGCATTAAGAACAATACGTAATGTAAGCAATGGTTCTCGTCCGTAGACAAGAGCACCGCTGTTTTCTCCCTAGTGGCAACAACACATCCTGCCCCATGCACGTTTCTGTCACGCAAGCATAAATACTCCGTCTTGGAGATGCATACAACTATGTGATCAGGATAGTCATAATTCCGTGATTCGTCGGATCCTAGAAAATACAACACATAGCATTACATCAGGTGGATCTCAGTCATGTGAGGCATAACATGAGACCATGGTATTGAACATCAAGGGGGAGAGAGTACCAACTAGCTACTACTATGGACCCATAGTCCATGCGGGAACTACTCACGAAGCATCACAGAAGAAGAACGGCCGAAGGAGATGGCACCGGGGACACTTCCCCATTTCGGAAGGGTGCCGGACAGATACTTCTGTCCCCCAAATTAGGGTTTTCGATGGCAACGGAGCTCAGATGCATTTCCAGAAAAATCATTGATTTTTCCTTAGTTTTTAGGTCAAGGGTGAATTTAAGCGAAGGAGCGACGCGAGGTGGTGTCGGGGTCACCCAAGTGGGTCCCAGGCGCGGGCTAGGTGTGGTGACCCAGCACACCACTTCATGTGTAGTGCGCAAGTCGATGACATAATACTCACAGAAGGACTTATCCGTGAATATTACATCCCTCAGAGTAGTACAACAGAAACACAACGGGACCAGGCAAAACTATAGGATACAAACTTCATTACAAAATCTTGAGAATCTCATTGATGAATCAAGAAGATCTCATACAAATGAACATCAGAAGAAGCAATTCGAAGATCCAAGCTGGAGAATTACTCTAGCTCAGAACTTAAGCTACTATGGCTGATGCCAGCCCTAATCTATGGCTTATAACATCTAACTCCAAGAATGGACTCCACCTACACCTTGATAGGTTCTCCTCCATCAGTGTTATTGATGACGATGCTTCACGATGACGACTTCCATCAGGCTTCAACTCTAAGCAGGGGGTCAAACGGGAACGAATGAGTAACGAGCGTTACTCAGCAAGTTCATGATATACATAGGGTAGTTTGATGCACTATCTACAACTTTAGACTCGAAAGAGTCACCAGCTAATGTGGTTTTGTAAAATTTTCTTCAAGTGGTTGCTTTTAATTCTGAAAATATGCCCGCCAGATCTTCACAGGACTAGAACTTCATGGAGTTGCCTTTCCTGCGGCGTTCGCAGCTCCTTCCCGGAACAGGGAGTAACATGCCACATCCTTTTACACTCTGCAGAGGTGCGTTACTTTACCCATGGACGACCAAGACCATGTTGCACAACCAGGTGTACATTCATGTCCACTCCCACTCAGGTGTGGGGCCCGGTTGTTCGTCCAAGCCAAACCGTGCTTCTCCATACAACGCAAGCCCACCCATTTCTGCCAGCAGGTTGAACGCCAGATTCCACCCCTCACGATGGATATCTACGCGCCCCTGGCAGACCATCATAGACCCGCAGAGTCCGAGGGAATTAAGGGATCCCACCCATGTGCATGTAGTCTCGCAAGACCTACATCGTACGTATCTGGCAGCCCGTTGACATGCGAACGAGAAAAGATCACAGCTGACTTACTCCCCCGATAGAAGACCCATTGTTAACGCGAATTTACAGCGCAAGAATCCTGACGGCAGTTGTGATTAATCCCAGGTAATACTTTCCCATGCAGATGAAACCTTCCTTTGACCTATTCATCTTACCATGGTTCCATCCGCCCACCAAACAGAACACTACCACTCGGGTAGTCATTCAATTAGTCATATTATTATAAAAATAGGATCATGCATTCTTTTGAGAACATGTGGTAATATGATAGGGTTTTTTCAAATAGTCTGTTGTGAAGTATTGCAAAGGATATGAGAAAGTGATGAACTTGCCTGAGATTGAAATAACCATAATACTCAATGTCTTTGGGTTCGAGGGTCTCGTAGGAAATCCCGACTTCTGAAAGATAGCAAAGTAGTCCCGTTAAGGACTACTGAAAACACTGGCAATATGATACATGCATAATAATGAGATGCATTGCAAAATACCCTAGGAAACACCCCAGCTTACAAGTGTAAGCTACATTTGATACGATATCTCAATCACACTCGTTTTAGGTGAATTGTTTCATTACTTGAGGTCATGTGGTTATTACTTCTTTTAGAGTTACATGTGTTTCACTTTTACTTGGCAAACAATTGTTATCATATTTAAGTAGAAGTGTTATTGCTTTGTTGGGTAATAAGACAATGACACAAGGAAATCAACTTATTGAAAAGATAACAGTCACATCTTATTTTATATTAAAAAAGGGTAGAGCTTATGACAAAGGGTTTAATTGAAAATGATTAACTAGTACAGTGAACTCTATCATCATAATACTTGCTACAGACTTGTGCTGATAGGTTTAGTAGGTGTGGAAAACATGTGAGTTTTATTTCTAAGGAAAATGATATTAATATAGTTATTGCTGGTTATAATGGAATATTATAGTATTCCATTAATCCCTTAGAAACAAGTTTATAAGTTAAACAAAATATTTTTTTTTGACATATTTGAGTTGAAAATGTTTTTCTCTTTAATTTGGTACCTCATTTGAAGTATTCTGAAAATATTTGAATAAGATATTAATTTATTACTTTTAAATGAATTAAATGATTAGGCAAAATATTGCACACATGAAAACTTTTTCAAATGACCATGAAAACATCATAGATGAGTTGCATTTGTCATTTGGAGCAATTTGGTATATAACTTGTATTTTTCAGATTTTATGAATTATTTATTATTTTTCTCAATTTTAAATGATTTAATTTAATTAAAGAAAATATTTAATTTTAAATTTTATTAAACATTTTTGAAAATTTCATAAACATTTAGATTATATTTTCTGTTTAATTTGGTATATTATTTATATTTTCTAAGTTATAGAATTGAAGTTATTGAATTAATAAAATTTAATTATTTTATGTCCTTTTTGAATTGACAGGTGGGTCCCACCTGTCATATTCATTTTTAAAACAAAATTAAAAGAAAATGGATATTGACGTCATGATGACGTCATGAACATGTCATCACAAAGACAATCCTCTCTGTGAGTACGAATTCGATGAATTCGTTGCGATTTTGATCAAATTGATGCTTTCACTAGACTCAGCATCTCACGGTGAACCGAGGGATGGTAACGTCATGACCATATGGTCAAGAAGTTGCTAGTGGCGAGCACTACGGCGGCGGGGCGATACGGTCTCCGGCGATACCTCGCACCCGTGGCTTAAATGCTTAATGGAAAGTACCCACAGGTTGCTCAGCTCACCCTGAAGCTCGTGGAAGAGGCGGTGAAGCTCGGCGAGGTCTCAATCACCGGCGGCAAGGAGAAATCGACGGCGGTGGAGAGGAGCAAGATGATTCGATTCGTCCGATTCCGGGCGTCCCTGCAAACGAGGATTGGTGGAGGGGTAGAGGACTTCAAGGCGGAGCTCGTGGTGGTCACGGCTTGCTCGGGGATAGCCGAGTCGACGGCGCGGTAGCGGCCAAGGCGGAGCTAGGGTTTCAGTTTTCCGGAACTCACATAGAGAGAGAGAGAGAGGAGGCTAGGCGAGGAGTAAGGGAGAGAGCTCAATGCGGACGTCTCCCCGCGACTTTATACTCGCAGAACGGCGGCGCGGAGGAGGTGGCAGTGGTGTCACCGTCCCTATCCTCTCCTGTGCCTTCTGGCCGGAGTTGTTGAAGAAACAAAAGATTTAATTCTTTATGGAAAACCCCCTGGCTAGTTTTAAAACTTACAGAAAGTTCCTTCTAAGCATAAAACTGTGAAGGAAACATTGTTTTCATGGCTTATTGAAAAGATAAAAATTATTAAAAATTATATTTGGAATCCTTATCAAATTTTACATCTCACCATGTTTTGTTTTGGTGAATTTGAAGAATATTTGTATTTTTTATTTAGGGTGCTAGATTAAGTGGTTTTGTTGTTTTCTCTTCCTTTAATTTATTTAATGGCTTTAAAATTATGCTAAAGCATGTTTAATAAAAGTACACACTCCAATCATGTGAATACAAGGTGGTGTATCATAATTGGACAAATTTGGATACAATCCCTTTTGGAAAATAGTTTGATAACACTACATAGTAGTGTTTTTATGTGTTATGGAAAATTCACCAAATATGGAATATTCTTCCTGGTCCTACAAAATTCTTTGGTTAGTAAATATACTTGTTTTCTTTTATGAAACTTTGTAATTTTTATAATTGAACTCATAAATTTTTTTTTTGACATTTTACTTAGGTGTGTGAAAGAAAGGGTTGCTGTTTATAATACTTGATTCTATGAAAACTTGAGTGGCTTTGAAATCTTATTTGCTTGTTTTCCACATAGGTTCCAATATGGATATTATCTCATGTTTGTTTTGGAACATGTAATCATTTACATATGGTTATATGGATGAATTCTTGTTGTTATCCATTTGTATTATGGGTGAGGAAGATCTGGAAAACAAGGGAATTAATTTATTTCCACCTATCTTAGCATATCACAAGACACATGGATGCAAGGCTTGTTATTATTTTCTCTCTTGATGATTGTTTCCATTAAAGATATAATTATATGTTCCTCATCTCATATGAGCTTGACAAGGAATAGAGATTATAGGTTCTCTAATAATACCTAATGATTCATTGGATAATTTCTTATGATCCCTTACTAAAATAGTGTTGCTTCTTGTTGTCTTCTGTTGTTTGGTGGTCTTCTCTTTAGTTGCCACTAATCTCCTGTTATCACCTTTTTCCATTGCAGGTAGGTTCCTCTCTTGGTTTCCAACCTCAACTGTCTCACCATTGTGGTGAAGACATCCAATTACTCCAAGCAAGGATTTTACTCAGATGATAATAAAAATATGTAGGTTTGTTTTATGACATCAAGTTACCATATGCATATAAGAAGAATTTGTTAATAAGTGGGCCAGACTTGCCTCCAAATTACTACTCATATACAATTGGATGAGATGTACTAGGTTATATGATCTTATGTTTAATTGTGTAAGACACTCAAGTGTTTGAGTATACAAAAGTGATCTGTTAACAAGGTCTAGAAACTTGTTACCAAACTACTTCTATATAACACTAACATTGGAGTATCACACTGTTTCCAGAGTGTTAATAAGATCAGATCAATATATAGGAGTTTCCAAGTACTCTTATAGTGAATTAGAGTAGCACTTCTAGAACACTCTAAACAATCTTCTTGAAGATCTTCATGTGGTAGTTCCTCCTGTCTTGTGGTTTCTTCTTTTGCAAAATAACTTGGAGGAGATTGGAAACAAGATACATTGGTCTAGCCAAAATAACAAGATCTAGATTAAGGGTTAATTCCTGTTTTTATTATCCTTCCATACATTTCTTATTTTGCTTCCCATAAGTTATTCTCTTATATCATACATGATTGGGTTTACTTAACTTTCAATCCAATTCTTCTAATAGAGGTTATATCTTGTTGTTATTCATTACTTGTATCCAGAGATGCTTTAGTTTTTGAATGTTAATTTGAATAGAGATGTGGAATGCTTATGGAATGTTGACTTAATATAGGAAGTTGATCAAATGGTTCATTGATGTATTCATAGCTCATATGCTCACTGATATAAGATGAATAAGACAATGAGCATGCAAAGCTTATTGGGTGGTAATGACTTATGTCATAGTTGTTATTTGTTTTCTCTGGTGTCATGATTTTACTTTATATTCTTCTCTTTATTAACTTTGTCATTCATAATTCAGATATAGAGATTTGGGAATATCATATGTAATGATCAAGGTTTATCAGTAGGTTAAGAAGATTTATTTCTTCTTTTAAGTACTTCTTTTATAGTTGATGAGATATGTACATATTCGCTAAATATGCTAATACAATTATTATGTCATTTTCCACTTGTGGGTTTTGAGTTAACACTTGTTTGTATCAATAGTGTTCTATTGATTCTTTGTTTATGTACTTGTGACGGTTCACCTGATAGTTATGAGATGATTTATAAAGATGTTGTGGAAATGAATTGATAACTTAGGGAGTTGTTGTTTTATAAAAGATCACATATCTCTTGATGGGATGGTTCAATTGTGTATTACTAATTGGGGAAAGTATGATTATCAGTTGTGTGTTTTGGGTACTCACTCCTCTTTGGGTTGTAGATACCTAGTGAATTATCCCAAGTCACTTAAAGACTTGTGGTTAAGGTTGTTGAGAGTTTGTGTTGGTCAAAACCAATTTATGGTTTGTGTAACCAGATGATTTGGTTTCTTAAGATAATTGTTATAAAGATCACTCCAAATGTACTCTTGACTAGATGAACTAGACCTATTTCATCATGTCAAGTGAAACATTGGTCACTTTGGTTTGTTTAAACTTTCGCGCCAAAATTTCCCGTACTTTTAGATGCATGCTTTGCAAATGCACACATTAAATTTAGATCCTTATAACTTTCCAAACACTGGGATGTTACACTAGGCTTGTCCACGGCTGGTGTCCCTCTGGTTGACCTGTGGCCCTCCTCCGGGCCCCCTTTCGGCTTCTGGAGTATTTCGGTGAATAAAAAATCATCAAAAAAATCAGCTTATTCTGAGCACTTTCATTTTTTACCTATTTCTGCAATCCATCGATAAATAAACAAGAACTGGCACTGGGCATCTTGTTAATGGGTTAGTCCAATAAATGATATTAAACAAAGGAAAACATAGCAAAAACATATAGAAACCAAGAATGGAGCATCAACAATTATATATATGTTTGAGACGTATCAAAGCCTTTGATAGACTTTAGAGATGACAGCGGCTCTATATGAGTTTCATGGAAAATAATCACCGTCCCTCTGGTTTTAGGTCAGAGGCTTTAAATTGGCGAAGAGACGACGCGAGAGGAGGCCTGGAGGGCCCAGAAGACCGGGGGCGCGACGGGTGGTGGACCCGCGCCCTCAAGTCGCCTCCTCTCCTGGGGGCTCCCCTCCGGCTTCCCTTTTCACTTCGTCTTCATGTCGTGTAAAAACTGGTCTACGTGGATTTCCATGATTTTCTTGAACTTTTGCAGAACAACTTTTTTAAAACATAAAAACAGCAGAAGCAAGAGCTAGCACCGGGCATCTTGTCAATATGTTAGTCCGGGAAAATGCCCTAAAATTATATAAAACTATGATAAAAACATGTAGCAATGACACAAAACAAGCATGGAACAATAACAAAATATAGATATGTTGAAGACATATCATCATCCCAAGCTTAATTCCTTCTCGTCCTCGAGTAGCTAAATGATAACAAAATAATTTTTAAGCTGACAAATTACCAACACAATTTTGATCAAATAGTTACTAAAGCATAAGAACTGAGATCAAATAGTTCAAAACAATTGTCTATATTTTATATCAAACAAACGATGAGTAACCAACTTGCATCATCTAAATAAAAATCTTTCATGAATAATGCTTTGGAGACATGAAAACTATAAAGTTTGACATAACCTCTTAATTCTCAAGGTAGTATCTTCTTGTCAAAAGTATTCGAAGTCAACACATAGGATGATTCAAGTTTCAACAATGTTTCAACCTTCAACTTACTTATCTCATGGATAATGTCAACACAATGAATCATGATTAGACATAAAGATAGAGTATAACAAACTTGTACCCATAGTTAACATCGTATGTTTGCTTGTGGAGATAAAGGTAGGATGGGAAAACTAACAAAACATAAGAGTAAAAGAGTGTCCCTTTGTAGAGGAAAGTGGGGATTAATCATGTGATAGCGTTTTTTGGTTTTATAAACTCATATAGAGATGTAAAAATGTATTTTCAGAGGACTAAGTTTTTGTCAATGCATGGTAAATAGAGATTTCCATGCTAAATAGAGATTTTAAGAGCGGCTCCCATAGAGGAACGGGAACATTCAACTTAGTTGTTTATCACAATCAAAATTTGAGTGATTTCTCAAACAAAGTGTGAAGGATAGTTCATTTACTTTTGTTATTATTTATCTTGTGTGAACTAGACACCCGTTTGCCAACTCTTTTTGCAGTGCCAAGCACATTATGCATGCAAGTCAAAGTTAAAGCATGTCTAGCATGGGTAAATAACGAACTGTCTACCACTCCGCTTATTTTCTCGGAGCGCGCGCTCTTCATCGAGCCTCTGTTCTAGGAGAAGGTCATCTAGCTCCGCGACGAGGCGACACCGCTTCTTCTCTCCTCCTTCCTCCCGCGCGCTGCGCGACAGGAGCATGGAGGTGATGGTGTCGATGGTGCCGGCGAACAACGCAGGGTCGTAGTGCTCGAAGTCCTCCTTCTTCGGCGGCAGCAGCAGCGGCACGGTTGAGGAGCTCCCCGCGTCGGATCAAACTCGTTGACCTCACGACGGAGGAGCGATGGGGTGGCGACATATTCCCATGTTCATCCACCCGGACGCGCTCCGCTTCCTCGTGGTATCAGCAACGACGCAACACCGCCGCTCCTTATCCAGCGCGCCTCCGATTGGCCTCATGGTGGTGTTGCGATGGACTGGGAGGCGAGGGATTTGGTCGCCGACGGCGAGAAATCGATGGGAATTTCGCGGGGGGTGCCGTAGGTCACAGGTTGTGACCTGTATCGGGGGGGGGGGGGGGGTCGGTGCGGACAAAATAGAAGGTTGGGGGATTTGATGGGCCTGAAACCGTTAACGGGCCGGCCCTACGATAAGGGGCCCGCTGTGGATAGAAAATAAGCTTGCCCGTAAGCTCCTCGGCATTTTACAGTTCTCACGATTTTAAAGTGTGTGTTCACGATTTTAAAATGTGTGTTGGAGATGCTCCTTGGAATTTTACGGTTCTCGTGATTTTAAAGTGTGTGTGTTGGAGATGCTCTTATATATTAGTTATATGTGATCTTATAGAGGAAAGGTAAGCATCTGAGCAAGAAACAGATTGGCTATACAAATCAAGAGGCTAAAATCTACATATACATAACATCATATACAAAACTTGGAACCGGCCATGCTTGGTACGTCTATGAACCAAAGTTCAGAAAGCACGGTCGTCCATCTCGAGCTGTCCACCGGCAGACTCCTCCTCCTGGTCGCCGACGTACAGGTACGGGTTCTTCTCCACGGGATGAAAGTTGTAGAAGACGAAGAGATAGAACGCGAAGCTGGCGGCCTCGACGGCGACGTTGACGCCCCACTGGTACTTGTAGTTGAGCAGGGCGAGGAACGCGGACACGATGACCCGGGTGAAGTAGAGGTAGCCGACGACCACGATGTAGAAGCGCTTGAAGAGCATGAGCTTGTGCAGGTTGCGCGCCGCCTTGCCGTCGGTCTTGGAGGCCTCGCGCAAGCCCCGGATGGACCAGATGATGGGGAAGAAGACGGCGCAGCAGCAGATGACGTCCACCAGCAGGAACACCTGGTTCCACACCACCCAGTCCCGCCCCGTCGGCCCCGTCTCCCCGATCACCACCAGCACCAGGTTCTCGATCACTTGCAGCGGGATCACAATCATCAGCACGTTCTTCTCCCGCTCCTGCCAGATCACAAACCAGCACGGCCGGGTTTTATTTCTGATTTTGTAGTACGTGGACGTGTTGTAATTAAGATCGACTGGTATGGCTCTGAATTTTAATCAACAACTTGCCTGCAGGTAAGGTTTGAGAATGGACCAGCCGGTGCCGATGAGCACGATGACAGTGAAGAGCAGGACGCCCTTGAAGAAGCCGAACACGTAGAACGCGACGTCCCAGCCATGCGGCGTGCCCGTGCGCTCCACGTACCACGTGTCCTCCGCCGCGCACGCCATCTTGAGGGCCTTGAACAGCAGCAGCGCGCCCATCACCGCGTGAATCCGCTCCGCCGTCGCGCGCCTCCGCAGGCACGCCCACGCCCACACCGCCAGGAACGCGAAGTACACCGCCGACACGACGGTGTAGATGGACGGCAGCGGCTGGAGCCCCACGGGGAGGTAGTCTCTGAGCCCGTCGGGGACGCCGCCCCGCACGTTGTACATCTCTGTGCGCACGTCCATGGTGACCTCCACGCCCTCCTGGCAGCTGTTGAACACCACGGCGTACTCGTCCGGGTCGTCGACGGTCAGGATGCTGGTGGCGCCGCCCGCGGGGACGTCGCTGAGCCGGATCATCGGGACCGCGTACCCGCTCGTCAGCACGCAGAAACCGCCGCCCCCGCTGTTTCCTCCTGGGTCGGCGGCCGCGTACTCTGACGCGTTATTGATCTTGGGAAACTGGGCTCCGGAGATGAGGACGAACCCCATCAGGGTGGGGTCGACCCCGGTGAGCCGTGATCCCGGCCGGAGGCTCCATGCCGAGCGGCGTATCGAGAGGGCGGCCTTGCCGCCACGCGCGAAGCCGAACTGCTCGAAGAGGATCAAGGGCCGCGCGTCTGACGTGATCAGCGTTGTCCTGATCTCGGCATGGGTTGTCCGCGCGAGCACGACGACGACCGCGACGGCCACGGCGACAGTGGCGGCGACCGAGGTGCCCATTGAGACAGTGCGCGGATGTCATGCAACGCTGTGGATTAATATTTCTTGATACATTTTACCTTTTACCATTCGGGAGTAAGATTTGCCTAAAGCGTGTTTGGCGCGTGGTGGAGCAGGAGCGGCAATGGTAATGGACAAGCGGCTTCTCGATGACCATGGCGTGTTTTAGGGAGGACCATGAGAGCCCGGGCGGCGAATGGACAAGGCGTCATCGTTTCTTCTCCCCTTTTGGTGGCCATATGCATGGACTGATTTTTCTGTTTTTCTTTTATTGGAGAATCATGTCTTGGACTGACGGATGAAGATTAATTTTTTTTTTAGGGCAAAGGATGAAGAGTAAGGTGAACCGAACATGTCATTTATGGGCCTGATGGGAAGTACAATTCAGTCCATGGAAGTTATGGTTTGGCCTGATTTTGGCCTTTCCCTGCCAAACCAGTAAATTATGTATGTTCAGAAGTGAGGTGTGAATTATTGCTAAGTGTTCGAATTCTGAAGTCCGTCTACGTTTCGTCGAACTGATATAATCTTGGAAGCCGTAAATATGGCATTCACTATGTGAAGATGGAGATATGTTGAAGCTTTTTCTCTTTTGACAGGAAGATATGTTGAAGTTAGACACGAGCATGAGGATATGGATAGAGAACTGTATCCAAGGGATCACACTGCAGTTCGGATGGCGCGCCTGAATTCATTTTGCCTCTCATTTTCTCAGCGATGTTGACGTGGAACCTTCAGCCCCTGGAAGCTCACTTCTTGCCGATGGACGTCTGAGGCCATCAAGAAAATACCAATTAGTTTTAGTATGCGACCCGAGTTCCAGGCATGTCCTTATGAGTCAAGGTCTTTTGGGGGTGGGTGGGGGGGGGGGGGGGGTATGGTCTGCGTATAAGATGATCATTGATCCTAAGAGGACTATGAGTTGGATGGTCGGTGTTCTGCAGTAGTGTCAACAAGCGGGGACGGTAACACAGGGGGATTTCTTTCTTGGTGGTATTCTTTGGGCACCAAGTCTTGATATCCGGCGTGAAAACTTTGCTTCTCACCTTCACTG
This sequence comes from Alopecurus myosuroides, assembly GCA_028641055.1. Lineage (NCBI taxonomy): Eukaryota > Viridiplantae > Streptophyta > Magnoliopsida > Poales > Poaceae > Alopecurus > Alopecurus myosuroides. Next base: position 147,084,009 of record CM054060.1, read on the forward strand.
GTTGTACTTAGCAGTGGTGAATCTCTATTCATCTTCTCGTTGAAGGTAATTTTAGTTGGATTTTCTTCGGGGTGAAAACCCATGATCTGTTGATCAAGTGATGATGGTGTTTATGCATTGTTCCCTTTTAAAGGGATCGTTCTTGGAGAATCTTTTTTGCAGTCTGGGTGTGACCTTTCATGGTGGTAGTTCCTACTACTTCGTTGGGCGGGTTTTTTTAATTTTTAACTTTGATGTGTGCGTCCTTAATATCTTGATTAGCTCTTGACAATACGATATTGCATAGGCCGGATGTAATTTATATATTGATTTGAATAATATATTCCTATTACCCAAAAAAGAGAGGAGAGGGAGAATTACTTAGAAGAACGGGCCGAGAGTCATCTGACACCATTCAGGAGGAGGAGTAGGAGGGATGGAAGACCATGTGCAGAGTCAAATTGCTTTGTATTTCACTAGGCAAATTGCTTTGTATTTCACTAGAAGGCAAATGGGGGGTTTAACATAGTCTATGGGTACTTGTCAAAAGACCACTGTAAGTTGTAAATGCTAATGTACAAGGTCTATGGTAGACTAACACATTTATCCGGGCTAATTTATTTATGGGCTTCATCATTCACTATGTTTTCTTATATTTTTTTATTTGTGGTCATGCCCTTGCTCTCAACTTTTGTTGACTTGACTTGCTTTTGAATATGCCTGACTTTTGCCACGTATGTGGCATGTAGGCTTTGGCAGGACTCTTAGTAATTCTAATTATTTCCCACAAGAATTGTATTGTTTAATTTATCATCCCCATGTATACAAAGAAAAATCGCATACATGATGCTCCCTCGGATTCTAAAAAAATGATGTGAGTTATACTACCAACTTGTAGGTACTCTTATTTTCTTTGACATCTAAAACGGATTGAAGGTGGTAATTAATTTAAGTTTTAGTTTCATATTATTGTCTTTTTTAATCTTGCATGTGTGTCATGATATAGACTATGATAAGTATGGGCGTGTCTGTTTCATCTCTGGAACTTATGGATGTGTCAATGGAGTTGATAGAGGCAAAATAACGATATTTATTCTATAAATCGCCCAAAAATTTACTGAAGGAAAAATATTGGTAATGATCAATCAATGTCACATGTGTGTCTAGGTATTTTACCTATATTTTCTTTTGTTCTTTCATTTTATTTTTGTTGTTTTATGTGCTCCAAAAAAATGGCATCTTTAAGGGGGAGGGGCGTTTTGGAACCCGGGCTCGTATGCTTCCGGTATTTTCGGGAAAAATAAAAAAATAGAAAACTTTTCAAAAAATTCCGAAAAAAATCACAGGCAAACATGAGTATGTTTTTTTACATTCGTGTGAATTTTCGTAACGAAATGACCATTATGGCTAACCTATGCAAAAAAAGTCAAAATTACAGATCTGAAATTCAAATTTTTGGATCTGCCACCATGTTATTTCTTTCCGAAAAGTTACAGGGTGTGCGAAACATACTCATCTTTTCCTGTGATTGTTTTCGTAATTGTTTGAAAAGTTTTTCTATTTTTTTTTCCGAAACTAACGGGAGCATACGAGCCCAGGCTCCAAAGTGAATTTCCGCATCTTCAATTATTACAATAGGTGATGTAGGCTTGATTCCTTTAACTTGCAAATCTAGCAAGCTTCCTTTAGAAGAGAAACAGAAGGCTCTCCATGGTGGATCTTGTTGAGGTGGCTGCAGAAGTGTTCTATAGGTTGCGGAGGCTGGACGACGACGGGTCAGAGGACTGTGTCGGCCTGAGTACCTTCCTATTGGCCGTGATCTTCTCCTATAGGCTGGACAGGAGAACTGCTGAAGCTATGAGCAGTGGATATCGTTTTTTTTTGAAGGAAACGTGGACTTTATTGATCACATGAACATAATTTCATTACAAATAGACTCGCGGATAGCAACCGGAGTCACCCCACGGGACACACACCTAGGAGAGTTCACAGAAGAACGAGCTAAAGAGTGGGCAGGAACATTTGCACCACGGTAAATATGCTTGATAGAGCAGCTAGAAAAGGAGGACATCAACTGTTTGATATCTTCAGTGACCGGACCAAGCAGGGAGCGATCACGTTCTGAAGAAACCACCCTCTGAACCATTGACAAGCAGTCCGATTCCAGTAACACACGACCAAAACCTTCAGAGTTTGCGAACAACAGGGCTTGCCGGATCGCCAAGGCTTCAGCCATCTCGGGCATTGTGATCCTTTCAAAATGTTCGCTGCAGGTAGCCAAACACGTTCCCATGTGGTCTCGGATCACAATGCCAACACCCATCTGCTTCGAAGAAGGAAAGATTGCGGCATCTACACTGACAGATACAGTACCAGCCGGCGGCGGAGACCATTTTGCTGCAGGTTTGGTCTCACACCTGTGGTCAGTAGCAGGTTTGTATAGATGCTGGGTAATCAAATCAATATAAGCTTTAACCTTCACTGCAAGGGTAGTCGGATGCATCAGGTTTTCACCCTCCCGTGTTTTATTCCGCATATCCCAAATATGCCACATTGTCGTCATAACACATGTGGCTTCTAGATCAGAGCATCGCTTTAGGAACTCCAGAGCCCATTCCCTAGGAGAAGAGAAAGAGCGCCTTTGGAGATGGATGCAGAAATCAGACCTGACTCCCTCCCAAACTTCCCTGGCGTATTGACAGAATAACAGAGAATGTTCAACAGTTTCTTGTCTTCCACAGAAAACACATTTATCTGATGCTGGTATATTTCGGTGGCACAGTTGGGTGCCACTGGGTAGACAATCATGAGCGAAGCGCCAGAAATTGATCTTCATCTTCCCCGGTGTCTTGGTGGACCAGAGTTTCTTCCACTGTTTCTCATCATCGACATAACTTGAGGAAGAGCCACTCCCCCGAACACTCCTGTCGGTATGGAACTTGGCCAACCTGGCAAGGTTATAGGCCGATTTAACCGAGTAAATCCCAAAACGAGTGTGAGGCCAAGAGGGGAAATCATCTCCCCCGTGTCGGCTGATTGGAATCTGAAGGATTCTCTCTGCAGTGTCCTCTACGAAAATGGTACGGATCAAATCGGCATTCCAAGTTTTCGAGTCCTGCAAGATCAGAGAGTTCACTGTTTGGTCTGCCGGAATTGAGACCTGAGGGCATAACCAGCCAGGAGATATCCCGGGTATCCAATTGTCACTGATCACCTTGGTTGTAGCACCATCACCAATGCCCCAGCGGAGCCCTTTCTCCACCAGTTTCTTCCCAAAAAGAATGCTCCGCCAGGTATACGAAGAAGAACGAGGCGTTGGTGCGTTCCAAAAATCACAATTTGGATAGTAACGTGCCTTCAGGACACGGGCACACAAAGAGGAAGGATCGGTCAACAGTCTCCAACACTGTCTGCCCAACATGGCTTGATTGAAAATTTCTAGATCCCTGAAACCCATTCCTCCGAGAGCTTTGGGGGTTGTTAACCACTTCCAGGATCTCCAATGTGGTTTTCTCTGTCCATTTTCGACCCCCCACCAGTGATTGGCAATCGATTTTCTCATGCTTTCACAAATAGAGACCGGCAGTTGGAAACAACTCATGACATACACCGGGATGGCCTGAATCACGGACTTGAGAAGTGTTTCCTTGCCTGCCCGAGAAGCGGGACGATCAGACCAGCCACTCATACACTTCCACATACGATCAAATAGAAATTTAAAAGTGCTCACTGGTGATCTTCCCACCTCCGTTGGCATACCTAGATAGGTCTCCTGTAGTGCCTCAGACTGGACACCAATAAGTTGCATCACCTCAGCCTTGATCGCCTATGAACAATGGGAACCGAAAAAGATGGAGGATTTATCCAAATTTACCTTTTGTCCAGAGCCTTCACAGAAAGCAGTGGATATCGTTTACGTGAGTCCCAAAACGTGTGGTGCTCAAGACCTTCAATTTGTGCCCATGTGTAGGAGATGATGAGCAGACTGAGGCTTAGCCTGGTGATGCGTGCTGGCCCGCCTAGGTTCGAGTCTCCAAACTCGCACATCGTGTCGTTGCACCTTTCTTCTTCATGACAATACCACTAAGGTTTTCCCCTTCCGCCTAGTAGTATATTTGCGTAGGAGACGACGGTGCATTAACTTTCCTGTTTTAAATCTTTACTTGGTTATTGTTGAACATATTAGCAATTTAGCATATGATTTAATCCAAAATATTATAAAGTAAATATGACAGCAGCAAATAAACTGAGCATACAAATGTCTAGTACAGTAGATAAACAGATCCAATCTACAGAATAACAAAAAGAACTAGACAAAGGAATTACACTAAAATCTCATACAGATGAGAGAGAAAAGTACGATGCAGGAGTAGCGGCACCGGCTGCGGTGTTGTTGTCCAGATTGTCGGCCATGTCGTCGATGAAGAGGTTGCCGAGATCTGGAAAGTAGTCGTCGTTGAGAAAGTAGTCGCCGTCAGCAGTCGCGCGAGTGCGCTCCCCAAAAACCTGATCGCTCCTCTCCCGCACAGGATCACAAGAGGCGGGGTTCCGGAGGTCCGTTGTCCCTTCTCACGGTGCACGCCGGAAGTAGGGTTGAAGAAAACTTGATTGGCGGCACACTGGTTTGGAACAGTGCGAAACCATAAAACGAAGTGGCGACTAGGGTTGGCGTAGGCGTGTATTTATACTGCGGGCTAGGAGAGACGTCGGAGTGACTCCACGTCTGAGTCGTTTCGGTTGCACGATCCAAAGGAAACGAAAACAGTTAGGAATTAATGCGTCAATTAATTAACAAATTAATGACTCATTAAATTTTTCCAACCGGCAAAATAAACGCTCTCGGCTCGGCTAATTTCCGTAGCGCGTGGTGACGTGTCGTGACGAGGCGAGGCATGGCGAGGCGGGTGGCGGAGGAGTAGCGCGCGTGTGGCACACCTCTCCTCTGGTCTCATCAACTCATAAATGAGATAGAATAGCTCACCTTATAACGTGGTGCTGTCGGATATATACCAAATAGGGGTATATCGGATGGTAGTCTAAAGTGCCGGATTGCCCGAGTGGCCCGAATGGTAGTGGGCTACGGTCCATTGGGCGGCCCAGTGAGCTGACGCACAGAAGCCGGATTCTAGAAGAACTCGGATCACGGCCCACGTGATCTGGCTTGGAGTAGAAGGCGGATTCCTTACTTTCCAAGTTAATAGTTGCCGTAGTCTTCTAGGTTTCCTACTCTGTATGCCCTAACCCGGCTATTATATAAAGCCGAACGGGAGATATGATAGATAGAGAAGAAGCGATAGGCTAACTCGCCGGGAAGTTGATCCTCCGCGAATAGCTAAACATAACCTCACGTTGTACTTGTATACACAGGCTTTAGACCTAATTAGTGAGATTGCAGGAGTAGGAACGCCGCATTATTGCGACGTGCCGAACCTGGGTAAATCCTGTGTCTTTGTCCTTAACACAATCACGTCTCCCCACGTCTCTACCCGTAGTCTCATGGCACCCCCGTCTATGAAAACTACTACGATGTCTCGACAGTTGGCGCCCACCGTGGGGCAGACGGCGTCAGGCGTTAAATTTTGGTCTGGGATACTTGGCGGAATCGGCAGTTCCATAACCGTCGGAAGCCTGGAGTTCGACGGCGATATCGGACGCTTCCTCGACAATGGATTTTACATACCGGCGCAAAATCATCTGGTAAGTGCCTGCGTGTTACCGATTGGATCTACCAATATCTTTATCGGACTAACTGCAGAGGCCATGGGGTTTTGCGGTGGAAGCAAATTTTTCCCACATGCCCTATACCCAGTCGAAGATGACTATGATACCGGATTTTGCTCAGATCGCCGACATAAAAGTGATACACACTTTATCGGTATGGTGCAATCCGAAGTCGCCGAAAACACGGATGACGGAAACCCCGTGCAAGAGGCAGAAAACAGCAAACCCACTACAGAGGTGGAAGATCCGACATCCGCCAATCCAGCGATGAACTCGGAAGCTAACTCTATGCTAGCCGCCATTGAGGCGAGATTAGAGTCAGAAACCGGGTCAGATGACTTTGATTCCGAAGACGAAGACGTGGACACCTTCGAAAGAAAAGTTAAATCTTTTCAGGAGGGATTCCATGAAGTACTAATGGCGAAATCGGCTGAAAACACGGACGCCGGCAGTCAGGAAAGCCCTAGAACTCCTCCGCCAGAGGAAGAGAGAGAAGATGGAGAAACTTATCCAATATTCCCCAATGTCAAAGAATTGACAGAGGATGAACCTGCTAAAAAGCCTCCCTCTTCCAAGAAAAAGCACAAGGCTGCTAAAAAACTCCAATACAAACTCCGGAAGAAGAAATTGGCTGATCCAGCTGATGAAATCCCGGAAGTAGGAGATGCAAGCGGAACAAAACTTGCGGAGAAGAAAACAAAAGAAATCCTTGTTCATCCAATGACAGAACAAGAAGAACAGGAGTTACTACAAACACCAGTGGGATTGCACGAACCCCCTGAAGTGCTAGAAGCCAGGAGACAAGCTCTCCAAAGGCAACAGCAACATCTATTCAGAACTCGTGAGCACCTCCAAAAAACCCAGGATGACATCAAGCTCATGAAGGAAGAAATCGAGGAGTACGAGAAAAAGAATAGATCTGCCATTAAACCTTAGATCTGCCATTAAACCTACAAGGTTACCCGGAATCGTAAGACCGGAAGTACTGCCGCCAGAAGAAAGGTTTCACAACCCATCTTGGCAAAAGCAGGTAAACGGCAAAGATGCCAGAGGCGAGCCAATATACAAAACCGCAGCAGAAAACGCGGAAGCAGCGTTCGCCATCCTCAACAACGATATGTACTCAAACGGTGAAAAACTTCAAGGGGTGTATGCTTTCCTCGGAAAGGCATTGCAGCAACAACACCGGGGGCAAGAGCGATCAGGGAGGCTGTATGACGACTCCGCCCTATGCAAAATAGCTACTTGCGCCGCTGGAGCACCCGGACCGGAGGAACCAAGAGATCCAAATGAGAGGAAAACGGATCCGAGAAAAGACAAGAAAAATCCCGATAACATGGATGAAGCGTCTAGAACCGGATCCCATCTCCCAAAAGGTGGACTTAACACCCACGATCGGGAAGAAAAATACTGGAATGACGGCAAAGCAATGCCACCTCCGAGAAACCCAGCTGAAAAAGCCAGAAGACAGGGTATACCTCACAGGCGTGAGAGATCTCGGACACCCCCCAAGGACAAGGAAAGATACAGGAGTAGAACTCCACCTCATCCAAAGGGACGTGATATCGGAAGAAATAGAGACGATCTCGGAAAAGCGCGTCCGCGCAACAATGGAAAAGAAAGGATTAGATCCCCTTCTGTCCATTCAGCCGGCAGGTAGTCCGCACACATGGATAGGGCGGAAAGAGACGACTTATACTTTGGACCTAAGTGCTTCACAGATAGGATCCGAAGGATAACCCTGCATTCTGGCTTTGCCAAAGTTGGTCCAAAGTACCAAAAATACACCGGTAGTACAAACCCGGATACCTGGCTCGCAGACTACTATACAGCCGTCAAGATTAACAATGGGACGGACCTGGAAGCTGTAAAGTTTCTTCCCGTGATGTTACTGGACGGAGCCAGAGATTGGATTAACGGATTACCTTCCAGAACTGTCGACAGCTGGGATGATACGGCTCGAGTATTTACTCAGCATTTCCGGGGAACTTATAAACGTCCGAATAGCATCAACCAGCTAAACCGTTGCACCCAATTTGAAGACGAACCATACGTGGATTTTATCTCAAGATGGACTGCAATGAAGAATAGCTGCTCTGGAGTAACTGACGTTCAAGCAATGCATGCTTTCGTCAATGGCCTAAAACCCGGACTTGTACCGTTCATGATTGGTTCCAAACAGCACAAAGATCTCGGATCTATGCTTACAACCGCCAATGAACATGCTGCAGCCGAAGACGACATCAGAGCTAGAGGAGGCAGTATCGACACACTGATACATGCCAAAAAGAATCCTCGCCCTGAGAAAAAAGGAGCTCCAGACGCAACACAAAAGCCCAAAGAAGTTAACATAGCCTTTGGAAGTGAAAAAGGGAATAGGTGGAAAGGACGCAGTTCGGAACCAATCAATTACACCAAAGAAGAATGGGAAAAGATTAAGTCGGAACCCTGCGTCCACCATTCGCAATTTGGGAAACCCACCCATACGAACGCACAATGCCGGCTGAACAAGCATATGAAAGGCAGTGCAGGATCCGGAAACAAGGGGAAGAATTCCAAAAGGAAATTTTCCAAGCAAAAGCCAGATGCTGAGAAAGAAGACAGTGAATCGGACACTGACGAAAAAATCCAGGAACAGCAGCGAAAAGGCGAACCCAAGTTTCCAAGAGTTGATGGAGAGTGTGCCCTAACTTTCCTGGCAACTCCATCAGCAAAAGTGGCAAAAAGAACGCTTCGAGAAATAAACGCGGTTGTTCCGGCAACCCCGAAATTCTTGAAGTATTCAAATACACCAATTACCTGGGATCAGTCTGATCATCCCGGGAATATCCCTGAACCCGGCACGCAAGCCCTTGTTGTAAGCCCTATTGTCCAGAACACTAGGCTAAGAAGAGTGCTGATGGATGCAGAATTTATATAATGTACCTGGATACACTGAGGCATCTGAAAATCTCCGAGACCCAACTCAACCACAGCAACATACGTTTTCATGGCATTGTTCCCGGCAGGCAAGCAAGATCCCTAGGAGAAATTTCCCTACATGTCACTTTCGGAGAAAAAGATCACTTCCGTCAGAAAAAATTATCCTTCGAAGTGGTGCCGTTCGAAAGCGTGTATCACGCGATACTCGGACGTCTAGCTTTCACCAAATTTATGGCAAGATCATGTTATATCTATAACAAGCTGAAGATGCCAGGGCCAAAAGGAGGAGTAATCACCATATCAGGAGACTTCAAGTTGGCAAACAAGCTGGAAAAAGAAAACGCCCTTTGCGCCGAAAAAATCATAGCAAAGGAAGAATTGAAGGAGCTGGCCAAAGAGGTATCGCCGACAGAAATGCCGGCAGGAAAAGAAACTCGGAAGCCAGCAGATAGCTTCAAGGCCTCCGAGAACACAAGACAGGCAATCCTAGATCCCAAAGATCCGACAAAATTTGTCGTAGTGGGAACTGGGATGACCGACAAATAGGAAAGCGAGCTCATCAAGTTCCTCCGTGAGAACTGGGATATTTTCGCCTGGTGTCCAGCTGACATGCCAGGCGTACCCAGGGAACTTGGTGAGCATCAACTTAAGGTGATTCCAGGCTCCAAACCCGTCAAACAAGGTCTCCGTCGATTTGACGGAAGAAGACGGAAGGCTGTCGGCAAGGAAATTATCCGGCTTTTAGCAGCAGACTTTATCGAGGAAGTTATACACACTGATTGGTCCGCAAATCCGGTGTTAGTACCGAAGAAAGATACCATTGCCCTTAGAATGTGTATAGATTACACCGGTTTAAACAAACTGTGTCCAAAAGATAGGTTTGCGCTACCGCGAATCGATCAAATAATAGATGCCACTGCAGACTCTGAGCTCTTATGCTTTTTAGATGCATATTCCGGGTACCATCAAATACGCATGAAAAAGGAAGATCAAATTAAGACTTCTTTTATAACCCCCTATGGGACGTACTATTACATAACCAAGCCATTTGGCCTAAAGAACGCAGGTGCCACCTACCAGCGTTGGATGCAACGTTGTTTGCATAGTCAGATTGGCAAAAATGTCCATGTTTACGTGGACGACATTGCTGTCGTAACCAAGAAAAGAAATACACTCCTTGAGGATTTACGAGAAACCTTCGAAAACTTGCGCACTTACAAGATGAAGTTAAATCCATTAAAGTGCGTATTCGGGGTTCCCTCAGGAAAACTTCTGAGTTTCATCGTTTCTCATAGAGGAATAGAAGTTAACCCAGAAAAGATCAAAGCAATCTTAAACATCTCCAAGCCTACTGTGACGCCCCGAGATCGGGCACTAGGCAGATTTCAGCATTCCCGCCAAAATCCCCATAATAACCGATTCCAGGTTGCCACTTGTGATAACATTACAACAGTTCACGAATAATCCACAACAACAACAGAAAAGATAGATACAAGATGACTCAAACGAGTCAAGGATACAACTGATACAATACAAAGATCCAAATAACAGCGGAAGAAACAACATATCGTCCGTCTACGGACAAGATACAAATTGGACTTAGAGTCCTGAAGATAACCGAGAGCGTCCAATCCCTGCCCAGGCCAAGCCGGAGGGATTCCCAAGCTAACGTCGTCAAACTTCAAACCTGTTGAATGCAATGTTGAATATGCATCCACGAAAAAGGATTCGTGGGTCAGTACGGTTAAGTACTGGCAAGTGGATAAACCATACTCACAAGATACCGACGTAGCCAGTCATCACAAGATACAAATACTTTGGGTTCAACGGAAAGGAAGGGATTATTGCAAATAAGCTGCAGCGGGCTGCACTAACCAAACTACAGAGACTCACTACAACATCCGGCTAAAAGAGGGGGATAAGATAGCGTATCGTAACCAACTAGTACTAACCACCCAAACAAACCCATCCAATGTTACCCCCTACTAAGGAAGCAACCCAAGGATAACTCACACTGTTGGATTATTGATGTTCAACTTATTGTGTCAATAAGACTATTACTAGTCAAGTTATCATTAGTTAGGTGTAAGTTGTTCTGAGTACTTGTTAGCCAGTACTTTCACCAAGTCATCCATAACCGCAGAAAACACGGCTTCTCGAGAAGATTTAACCCTGCAGGGATGCACCAATTTGGCCGTACACGTAAGAATAACCCGCCAGACGGGGGATCAACCCACCAAGCGAGGTACTCAACACAACCCAACTCTCCTTCGCATCAAGCCCAAAGAACCACATGATGTGCGTGTGCGGCTAATCGAGCCCCCACGAAGAAAAGGGGGACCCTCATAGCACTCTAAGACCACGCCGCCCTAAATGCCGACTACAAAAGTTCCACCCTGGCGCCAAGGGTTCGCACCTGCATATGCATGCATCAAATGGAAAGCCCGAACTAAGTGTGGCGATTTGGACGAGATGCGAATCGAATCAAATTGAGGGGGGCGCCCATACTCGCTTCCCACATGCGGTTAGTGCGCTCATCATGGATCAGTAGACAAGACCCTTTTCCTAATTAGGGTCGACACTAGCAGGCTTCAAAACCACGCCGGGCCTCCTGCCGGTGCCTTATCATCAAATTATTATTACCCAAAACATTAACATGTTGTTGATTGAATTGGAACCCAACTATCAAACTAAACAGGTGATAAGACGGACAACAAGACTTGAGCGCAAACAATCACTAAGCATGCAACTACGACACGAGGCCAACAGGGTAAACAAACAACAGTTGATAGGAAGTGGAAGGAAGGTTATATCATGGCTGCAAGGTAAACATATAATAGGAACGAGACACAAGCATCGAATCAACAGGCTAGAATAAGAACAACTGAAAGAATCGGTAACAAGTGATGAAAGGCAGCCATTTGGCAGCAAGTGAGTATACTTGCCTGAGATCCAGCAAGTAGAGGTACATCCACAGAACTTGTCGTTGCTCACATCATCTCAACGTCCTATCCGGGAAGAAGCAACGAACCTCGAACAAACACCGGATGCAACAATTACTACTACGGCAAAAGATCCACCATGATCAAGATATGGATGCATGACAAGTTTAAAGATGCATCAAGATAACTAGTTGACAAGATAACATGTTTAAATGGACCCATATGCAATTTGGATTGCATATGGAAACCCATGAATTAAGGTTGAATTAATTGATCTACAATTAACCAACATGTGGAGGTGAATTAGCATGATGCATGGATGAGGAAAACAGAAAGAAAACCACCAGAGGTTCAATTTGAAATATGGTTTACCAAGTTTGGAATTTTAGGTATTAAGTGTTGGAATTTTGGTTCCTTAAAGGTGTTACACAAGCATTTGTTGTTTTCACCAATTGAAATTGTTCAAAATAGATAACAAAGTTCATATTTGGAAAGAACACAAAATTTTAGATGGAAAACATGTTTCAATTATTGAAAAAGGAATTAAGATGAATTAAATATGAATTAAACAAGTTTAAATAGGATTTAAATGAATTTAATTCAAGTATGAATTTATTTGAATTTTTATTTGTTCAAAACATTAAACCTAATTCATATTGGAAAAGTTTATACTTTTCTGGTTTGAAAACATATTTTATATGTCCCAAAAGAATTTAATTTGACCAAGTTATTAATTTAGTAAATTTAAATGAATTAAACAAGATTTAAATTATTTAACCAATTTTAATTATTCAAAACAGGAAACAAAGTTTATATTTGAAAATGTGGTTCAATTTAGCATGGAAAACATATTTCATATGTGACATTTGAATTAATATTGAATTAGTTATGAATTTCACCATTTAAATGATTTAATTAAAGCATTAAGTAATTGCATTAGTTTTATTTATCCAAAACAGAAAACAAATGTTATATTTGGAAAGAGCATGAAATTTTGGTTGGGAAACATATTTTATATGGACCATTTGAAATATATTTGAATTTGTTATGGATTTAATCAAATTCATAAGAGTTATTTGAATTTGAAGTTTTGAAAATATTTGGAATGTTCAAAACAGTAAACAAAATACATATTTGAAAAGTTCATGAGTTTCTGATTGGGATACATATTTTGTTTGTGCAATTTGGAGTTAAAATGATGTAGATATTAATTGTTCAAATTTTAGGTTTAAATATCACTTAAAAGAAAATAGGGCAAAACTTTTTATACAGAGGGCAGGGCTACCCACGCTGGCTGGCAGTGGGCCTAGGCCAGCGTGGCGCCTCATTGGCGTGTGTGCGCAGTGAGGTGGCGCAGGGGGTCAATGACTGGTGGGGTCAGCATGCTGGCGTGGCGAGGTAAAAAGGTTGGGATTAATTCCCACCGGGGGGAATCGAACCCGTGATCTCCCGTGTGCGCGCAAGGAGCAGAACCAGTGCGCTAGCTTGTGTTTTGTGACAGAGTACATACGCGTGGGTTTTTCAGACAAAGAACATGGCCTTGTGCCCAAAACTGACGAAACTGAATCTATCTTCAGTTAGCAGTCACGGAAGGCACGACAGTGACACGGCGGTGATCAACGTGGTGGTGCTCGACGGCATCGCACCCAGAGCAATGGAGGGGAGGAGAGAGCTGGCTGGAGCTGGAGGGTGAGGCTCACCCACGGTGTAGTCGACGCAGAGGCCCGAGGCGGCGACGGTGAAGCAGACGGCGGCAGGGAGGAGGTGGTCGACGTCGCGGCCTCCCTGGGGCTCCCAGCACACGGCGAGGAAACGAGGAGCAAGGTGGAACCATCACGGTTCCATCCCCGTGGCTGGTGCAGCTCGAGGAGGGCCGTGGTGACGGTGAGCGGCGATTTCTGACGGCGGCGGCTCGGTGGGTGCAGGGAGTTTCAGAGAAGGAAGAAATTTAGAGGCGAGGGGTAGGAGGGAGAGATGGCGGCGCGGCAGATGGGAGAGGGGGGTTCTAGGGCGAGCAGAGGGGGAGGTGGAGGTTTTATGGAGCCTTGAGTTCGTATGGCAAGGCATCGGATGGAGGAGGGGGATCACACGGTGCTGAGGAGGTTCGTACTGCTGTGACGACAGCAGGAGGAAGAGGACGACGCTGGGTGGGCTTGAGTAGGGATTAGGTGGGCTGGGGGAAGAAAATGGGTTGTGGGCTGGCCTGTCTCCCACAGCTCACCTTTCTTTTTTTTTATTTTTCCTTTTCTTCTTTTTTTTTGTAAGAGATGAAAGAGAGAGAGACAGAGGGAAAAAAATAGATTCTTAGGAGTTTTCATTTTATGAATAACTTTTTTTAATTTGCAAAACTGTGAGTAGAAGCAATGTTAACCTTAAGGTCAACAATTTGAAATATTAATTTGGGTTTTAAGTTGCTATTTGAATTTCCATTAGTATTTCATAAGGAGTTGATTTTTTTAAACAATTTTATTCAATGAACTCAACAATCCTGAAAACATTTATTGAATTTAATTGTTTGCAAGAATTTAATGTTTAAACCACAATTGGATCATGCCCATTATGATTGATTTTGAAGTGAATTTGAATTTGCCATTTAGGGTGTTGATTAAAGGGAGTTTTTATTTAACAAGCAATTTGAATAAATAAACTTCAAACTATTTGAAAACAAGTTGAGTGGTTTGGGTTGCAACTTTCAATTGGTAATTTCAGACATGTTTTTGAAAGTTTAAATTGGTTTGGATTTTTGAGTGGTTTTGAGAACAGGATGCAATGCATATGATGCATGTGATGCAAAAAGAAAAAGGAAAGCACCCAATTCTACTTAGGGGGAACACCTGTAACACCTGGGGTGTTACCCTAAGTAGGAAGTTGTTTGTTTTATTTTTCTTGCATCACATGCATCACATAAGAATGGCATTCTGTTTTCAAAACAACTCAAAATTCAAAACCACTTTAAACTTTCACACATGTCCAAATTTTCCAATTCAAAAAAATTTGCCAACTAAGCATCTCAAATTGTTTCAATAGTTTGAAGTTATTTAAATTGCTTACTCACTAAACATTCCTTTTTATCAAACACCCTAATGGCAAATTAAATTTCAAATCAATTCCTTCTTAATGGGCATGTTCCAATTGTGGTTCAAACACTAAATTCTTGCAAACAATTAAAATTCAATAAATGTTTTCATAATTGTTGAGTTCATTGAATAAAAATTGTTTACAAATCAACTCCTTATGAATACTAATGGAAATTCAAATCACAATTTAAAAATCCAATTAATATCTCAAAGTTTTGAAATCAATGCTAACTTTGCCTAGACATTTCTGTTTTGAAAAGTAATAAAAATATTTCATAAAATAAACCCCCCAAATCCTATTTCTACCTCTCCCTCTCTTTCATCCTTTACAAAAAAAAAACATAATAAGGAAAAAAAATCAAAAGCAAGGAGAGAGGCCAGCCCCAGCCCTTTTCCCTTTTTCCCCAGCCCATCTAGTGGCCAGCCCACCCTTTTGGCCCGATACCCCTTCGGTGGTTGTCGTCTTCCTCCTCCTGCCGTCGTCATCGACAGTACGATCGCAGCAGCGCCACAGGATCCTCATCCCCCCCTCCGATTGCTTGCCGTACGAGCTCGAAGGCCACCATAAAACCTAGCCCACCCCCTCTGCTCGCCCTAGAACCTCCCATCTCCCACCTAGCGCCGCCAACTCCTCTGTTTTCCCCACCTTCTGTATCTCCCTATGAAACCCAATTCATGGCCGATTTTTGGAGCTCCCGGGGTGGCCGCCGTGGTCGAGGGCCCCGCTTCCAAGGCACGGGGATGGAACCGTGGAGGTTCCATCTACTGCCTCGTCTCATCGCCGGGTGCCGGGAGACCCCAGGGAAGCCGCGCCATCGAGCTCGCCGTCGGCTTCCCTAGCTCCTGCTTCGTCGACATCGAGGTGATCGCCTCCCTCTTTTCCTCTCCCCCTCCTGCTCCTAGCTGTCCGTCTCCACCCTCCCGTTGCACGCACGACGCCCACACTGCTGCGCCCACACGCACACGGCGCGAGTCGAGCACCAGCAGCTCGAGCACGCCGGCGTTCGCTGCTCTGTTCCCGTCGTGGTTCAGATATCGCTGTCGAATAGCTTCAGTTTCGTCAGTTGGCTCAAGGCGTGGCCTTTGTCTGAAAAACCAACGCTGCGGTATCTGAACAAAACAACAGCAGCAGCGCACTGGCCCTGTTCCCTTGCACGCAGCGAGCAACCCGGGTTCGATCCCCACGGCCGCAAGGCCCTTTTTTCCTTTTAATCGCGCGCGCAGGGGCAGGCCCCACTGGTCAGTGGCCCCTGTTGCCACCCAGCTGCGCACACGCCCACGTGGCCGCCACTTGGGCATGGGCCCGCGCCGCAGAGGCCCAGGCTGGGTTGCCCTGGGTGAAAAACGCCCCAGGGGCCCATCTGCAACCCCTTTTCTTTCTTTTAGGTCCCTGTTTTTACAAATTAGTCCCCAAAATTAAAATGCACATAACTTTTATTTTCCAAATTCAAATAATGTAAATAAAATATGTTTTCTGCCCCAAATTTAATACTCTATCCAACTACATCATTTGTTTTCTATTTTGAACATTTCAAATTGTTTCAAAACTCAAATTCAAACAATTCATTTAAAATTTGATTAATTGCATAACTATTTCAAATTTAATTCAAATCACACAAATAAAATATGTTTTCCATGCCATCTTGAACCACCTTTTCAAATATAAATTTTGTTTCATGTTTTGGATAATTAAAATTGCTTGAATAATTTAAACCTTGTTTAAATCATTTAAATTTGCTAAATTCATAACTTGCTCAAATTAAATTATTTTTGAACTTATAAAATATGTTTTCAAACCAGAAAAACATAACCTTTTCAAATATGAATTTGAATTTATGTTTTGAACAAATAAAATTCAAATAATATTCAAACTTGAATTAAATTCAATTAAAACTGTTTAATCTTGTTTACTTCATAATTAAATCATTGTAATTCCTTTTTCAATAATTGAAACATGTAATCCACCTAAAATTTTATGTTCTTTTCAAATATGAACTTTGTTAGTTGTTTTGAACAATTTAAATTGCTGAAAACAACAAATGCTTGTGTAACACCTTTAAGGAACCAAAATTCCAACACTTAATAAACAAATTTCCAAAATTGGTTAACCCTATTTCCAATTGGTTCTATTGTTGTTATTTTGTTGTTTTCCTCATCCATGCATCATACTAAACCACTTTCACCTCTTGGTTAGTTGTAAAACAATTGTTTCAACCATAATTCATGGGCTTTCCATATGCAATCCAAATTGCCTATGGGTCCATTTAAACCTGTTTATCATGTCCACTAGTTTATTCTGATGCATCCTTAAAATTGTCATGCATCCATATCTTGATCATGCTGGATCTTTTGCCGTAGTAGTAATTGTTGCATCCGGTGTTTGTTCGAGGTTCGTTGCTTCTTCCCGGATAGGACGTTGAGATGATGTGAGCAACGACAAGTTCTGTGGATGTACCTCTACTTGCTGGATTCCAGGCAAGTATACTCACTTGCTGCCAAATGGCTGCCTTTCATCACTTGTTACCGATTCTTTCCGTTGTTCTTATTCTAGCCTGTTGATTCGATGCTTGTGTCTCGATCCTATCATATTGTTACCTTGCAGCCATGATATAGCCTTCCTTCCACTTCCTATTAACTGTTGTTTGTTTACCTTGTTGGCCCTCGTGTCGTAGTTGCATGCTTAGATTTGTTTGCGCTCAAGTTTTGTTGTCCGTCTTATCACCTGTTAGCTTGATAGTTGGGTTTCAATTCAATCAACAACCTGTTAATGTTTTGGGTAATAATAATTTGATGATAAGGCACCGGCAGGAGGCCCGGCGTGGTTTTGAAGCCTGCTAGTGTCGACCCTAATTAGGAAAAGGGTCTTGTCTACTGATCCATGATGAGCGCACTAACCGCATGTGGGAAGCGAGTATGGGCGCCCCCCTCAACTTGATTCGATTCGCATCTCGTCCAAATCGCCACACTTAGTTCGGGCTTTCCATTTGATGCACGCATATGCAGGTACGAACCCTTGGCGCCAGGGTGGAACTTTTGTAGTCGGCATTTAGGGCGGCGTGGTCTTCCAGTGCTATGAGGGTCCCCCTTGTCTTCGTGGGGGCTCGATTAGCCGCGCACGCACAGCACGTGGTTCTTTGGGCTTGATGCGAAGAAGAGTTGGGTTGTGTTGAGTACCTCGCTTGGTGGGTTGATCCCCCGTCTGGCGGGTTATTCTTACGTGTACGGCCAAATTGGTGCATCCCTGCAGGGTTAAATCTTCTCGAGAAGCCGTGTTTTCCGCGGTTATGGTTGACTTGGTGAAAGTACTGGCTAACAAGTACTCAGAACAACTTACACCTAATGATAATAACTTGACTAGTAATAGTCTTATTGACACAATAAGTTGAACATCATTAATCCAACAGTGTGAGTTATCCTTGGGTTGCTTCCTTAGTAGGGGGTAACATTGGATGGGTATTGTTTGGTGAGTAGTAGTTGGTTACGATACGCTATCTTATCCCCTCTTTTAGCTGGATGTTGTAGTGAGTCTCTGTAGTTGGTTAGTGCAGCCCGCTGCCGCTTAGTTGCAATAATCCTTCCTTTTCCGTTGAACCCAAAGTATTTGTATCTTGTGATGACTGGCTACGCCGGTATCTTGTGAGTATGGTTTATCCACTTGCCAGTACTTAACCGTACTGACCCACGAATCCTTTTTCATGGCTGCATATTCAATATTGCAGTCAACAGGTTTGAAGTCTGACGACGTTAGCTTGGGAATCCCTCCGGCTTGGGCTGGGCAGGGATTGGACGCTCTCGGTTATCTTCAGGACTCTTAGTCCAATTTGTATCTTGTCCGTAGACGGGCGATATGTTGTTTCTTCCGCTGTTATTTGGATCTTTGTATGGTATCAGTTGTATCCTTTGTCTCGTTTGAGTCGTCTTGTATATATCTTTTCTGTTGTTGTTGTGGATTATTCGTGAACTGTTGTAATGCTATCACAAGTGGCAACCTGGAATCGGTTATTATGTGGATTTTGGCGGGAATGCTGAAATTTGCATAGTGCCCGATCTCGGGGCGTCACAAATGGTATCAGAGCCTTGGTTCCGATTCCCGATATTGTTTCGATACGAATGGTTATCGAAGCAACGGGTCCGCAAAGCCTGTAGGATAACCTAGCTAACGGACGTTGTTTCTAGAATGTCAAAAAGTATTTCTGCTAAACTATTTTGGAAAACATCTCAATAGGATTCTTGTTTTTCTCCTTACCTCTATTCTATTTCCCCTCCCATCTTATTTGTTTTGGAGTCTTCCCCCTTGTCTATCTTTCAAAGTGTTAGGATCCTACGTGGGTGGACGTTTTCTGAGCCTTTAACCTAATAGGTTCGATCATCGGAAGATTCCTAGTGGAAGAACATCGTCGTCACTCTGAGCAAGAATCTCTTGTTAGTGGTGTCGAGAACCCCTTGTTAGCGGTGTCGATGAGATCATCTGGAAGCATGAAGAATCGATAGTCGAACTTCTTTCCCCTCCCGGGTTAGCAGGTGGATTGCGAGGGCGCAATCCCTTGTTAGTGGTGTCGTCTGTAACACCTGGGGTGTTACCCTAAGTAGGAAGTTGTTTGTTTTATTTTGCTTGCATCACATGCATCACATAAGCATGGCATTCTGTTTTCAAAACAACTCAAAATTCAAAACCACTTTAAACTTTCACACATGTCCAAATTTTCCAATTCAAAAAAATTTGCCAACTAAGCATCTAAAATTGTTTCAATAGTTTGAAGTTATTTAAATTGCTTACTCACTAAACATTCCTTTTTATCAAACACCCTAATGGCAAATTAAATTTCAAATCAATTCCTTCTTAATGGGCATGTTCCAATTGTGGTTCAAACACTAAATTCTTGCAAACAATTAAAATTCAATAAATGTTTTCATAATTGTTGAGTTCATTGAGTAAAAATTGTTTACAAATCAACTCCTTATGAATACTAATGGAAATTCAAATCACAATTTAAAAATCCAATTAATATCTCAAAGTTTTGAAATCAATGCTAACTTTGCCTAGACATTTCTGTTTTGAAAAGTAATAAAAATATTTCATAAAATAAACCCCCCAAATCCTATTTCTATCTCTCCCTCTCTTTCATCCTTTACAAAAAAAAATACATAATAAGGAAAAAAAATCAAAAGCAAGGAGAGAGGCCAGCCCCAGCCCTTTTCCCTTTTCCCCCAGCCCATCTAGTGGCCAGCCCACCCTTTTGGCCCGATACCCCTTCGGTGGTTGTCGTCTTCCTCCTCCTGCTGTCGTCATCGACCGTACGATCGCAGCAGCGCCACAGGATCCTCATCCCCCCCTCCGATTGCTTGCCGTACGAGCTCGAAGGCCACCATAAAACCTAGCCCACCCCCTCTGCTCTCCCTAGAACCTCCCATCTCCCACCTAGCGCCGCCAACTCCTCTGTTTTCCCCACCTTTTGTATCTCCCTATGAAACCCAATTCATGGCCGATTTTTGGAGCTCCCGGGGTGGCCGCCGTGGTCGAGGGCCCCGCTTCCAAGGCACGGGGATGAAACCGTGGAGGTTCCATCTACTGCCTCGTCTCATCGCCGGGTGCCGGGAGACCCCAGGGAAGCCGCGCCATCGAGCTCGCCGTCGGCTTCCCTAGCTCCTGCTTCGTCGACATCGAGGTGATCGCCTCCCTCTTTTCCTCTCCCCCTCCCGCTCCTAGCTGTCCGTCTCCACCCTCCCGTTGCACGCACGACGCCCACACTGCTGCGCCCACACGCACACGGCGCGAGTCGAGCACCAGCAGCTCGAGCACGCCGGCGTTCGCTGCTCTGTTCCCGTCGTGGTTCAGATATCGCTGTCGAACAGCTTCAGTTTCGTCAGTTGGCTCAAGGCGTGGCCTTTGTCTGAAAAACCAACGCTGCGGTATCTGAACAAAACAACAGCAGCAGCGCACTGGCCCTGTTCCCTTGCGCGCAGCGAGCAACCCGGGTTCGATCCCCACGGACGCAAGGCCCTTTTTTCCTTTTAATCGCGCGCGCAGGGGCAGGCCCCACTGGTCAGTGGCCCCTGTTGCCACCCAGCTGCGCACACGCCCACGTGGCCGCCACTTGGGCATGGGCCCGCGCCGCAGAGGCCCAGGCTGGGTTGCCCTGGGTGAAAAACGCCCCAGGGGCCCATCTGCAACCCCTTTTCTTTCTTTCAGGTCCCTATTTTTACAAATTAGTCCCCAAAATTAAAATGCACATAACTTTTATTTTCCAAATTCAAATAATGTAAATAAAATATGTTTTCTGCCCCAAATTTAATACTCTATCCAACTAAATCATTTGTTTTCTATTTTGAACATTTCAAATTGTTTCAAAATTCAAATTCAAACAATTCATTTAAAATTTGATTAATTGCATAACTATTTCAAACTTAATTCAAATCACACAAATAAAATATGTTTTCCATGCCATCTTGAACCACCTTCTCAAATATAAATTTTGTTTCATGTTTTGGATAATTAAAATTGCTTGAATAATTTAAACCTTGTTTAAATAATTTAAATTTGCTAAATTCATAACTTGCTCAAATTAAATTATTTTTGAACTTATAAAATATGTTTTCAAACCAGAAAAACATAACCTTTTCAAATATGAATTTGAATTTATGTTTTGAACAAATAAAATTCAAATAATATTCAAACTTGAATTAAATTCAATTAAAACTGTTTAATCTTGTTTACTTCATAATTAAATCATTGTAATTCCTTTTTCAATAATTGAAACATGTAATCCACCTAAAATTTTATGTTCTTTTCAAATATGAACTTTTGCCGTAGTAGTAATTGTTGCATCCGGTGTTTGTTCGAGGTTCGTTTCTTCTTCCCGGATAGGACGTTGAGATGATGTGAGCAACGACAAGTTCTGTGGATGTACCTCTACTTGCTGGATTTCAGGCAAATATACTCACTTGCTGCCAAATGGCTGCCTTTCATCACTTGTTACCGATTCTTTCCGTTGTTCTTATTCTAGCCTGTTGATTCGATGCTTGTGTCTCGATCCTATCATATTGTTACCTTGCAGCCATGATATAGCCTTCCTTCCACTTCCCATTAACTGTTGTTTGTTTACCTTGTTGGCCCTCGTGTCGTAGTTGCATGCTTAGATTTGTTTGCGCTCAAGTTTTGTTGTCCGTCTTATCACCTGTTAGCTTGATAGTTGGGTTTCAATTCAATCAACAACCTGTTAATGTTTTGGGTAATAATAATTTGATGATAAGGCGTCGGCAGGAGGCCCGGCGTGGTTTTGAAGCCTGCTAGTGTCGACCCTAATTAGGAAAAGGGTCTTGTCTACTGATCCATGATGAGCGCACTAACCGCATGTGGGAAGCGAGTATGGGCGCCCACCTCAACTTGATTCGATTCGCATCTCGTCCAAATCGCCACACTTAGTTCGGGCTTTCCATTTGATGCACGCATATGCAGGTACGAACCCTTGGCGCCAGGGTGGAACTTTTGTAGTCGGCATTTAGGGCGGCATGGTCTTCCAGTGCTATGAGGGTCCCCCTTGTCTTCGTGGGGGCTCGATTAGCCGCGCACGCACAGCACGTGGTTCTTTGGGCTTGATGCGAAGAAGAGTTGGGTTGTGTTGAGTACCTCGCTTGGTGGGTTGATCCCCCGTCTGGCGGGTTATTCTTACGTGTACGACCAAATTGGTGCATCCCTGCAGGGTTAAATCTTCTCGAGAAGCCGTGTTTTCCGCGGTTATGGTTGACTTGGTGAAAGTACTGGCCAACAAGTACTCAGAACAACTTACACCTAATGATAATAACTTGACTAGTAATAGTCTTATTGACACAATAAGTTGAACATCATTAATCCAACAGTGTGAGTTATCCTTGGGTAGCTTCCTTAGTAGGGGGTAACATTGGATGGGTATTGTTTGGTGAGTAGTAGTTGGTTACGATACGCTATCTTATCCCCTCTTTTAGCCGGATGTTGTAGTGAGTCTCTGTAGTTGGTTAGTGCAGCCCGCTGCCGCTTAGTTGCAATAATCCTTCCTTTTCCGTTGAACCCAAAGTATTTGTATCTTGTGATGACTGGCTACGCCGGTATCTTGTGAGTATGGTTTATCCACTTGCCAGTATTTAACCGTACTGACCCACGAATCCTTTTTCGTGGCTGCATATTCAATATTGCAGTCAACAGGTTTGAAGTCTGACGACGTTAGCTTGGGAATCCCTCCGGCTTGGCCTGGGCAGGGATTGGACGCTCTCGGTTATCTTCAGGACTCTTAGTCCAATTTGTATCTTGTCCGTAGACGGACGATATGTTGTTTCTTCCGCTGTTATTTGGATCTTTGTATGGTATCAGTTGTATCCTTTGGCTCGTTTGAGTCATCTTGTATATATCTTTTCTGTTGTTGTTGTGGATTATTCGTGAACTGTTGTAATGCTATCACAAGTGGCAACCTGGAATCGGTTATTATGTGGATTTTGGCGGGAATGCTGAAATTTGCATAGTGCCCGATCTCGGGGCGTCACAACACCCCAGGTGTTACAGACGACACCACTAACAAGGGATTGCGCCCTCGCAATCCACCTGCTACCCCGGGAGGGGAAAGAAGTTCGACTATCGATTCTTCATGCTTCCAGCTGATCTCCTCGACACCACTAACAAGGGATTCTTGCTCGGAGTGACGACGATGTTCTTACACCAGGAATCTTCCGATGATCGAACCTATTAGGTTAAAGGATCAGAAAACGTCCAAGCCACGTAGGATCCTAACACTTTGAAAGATAGACAAGGGGGGGAGACTCCAAAAAAAATATGGGAGGGGAAATAGAATAGGGATAAGGAGAAAACAAGAATCCTATTGAGATGTTTTCCAAAATAGTTTAGCAGAAATAGTTTTTGACACTCTAGAAACATCGACCGTTAGCGAGGTTATCCTACAGGCTTTGCGGACCCGTTGCTTCGATAACCATTCGTATCGAAACAATATCGGGAATCGGAAGCAAGGCTCTGATACCATTTTGTGACGCCCCGAGATCGGGCACTATGCAGATTTCAGCATTCCCGCCAAAATCCCCATAATAACCGATTCCAGGTTGCCACTTGTGATAACATTACAACAGTTCACGAATAATCCACAACAACAACAGAAAAGATAGATACAAGATGACTCAAACGAGTCAAGGATACAACTGATACAATACAAAAATCCAAATAACAGCGGAAGAAACAACATATCGTCCGTCTACGGACAAGATACAAATTGGACTAAGAGTCCTGAAGATAACCGAGAGCGTCCAATCCCTGCCCAGGCCAAGCCGGAGGGATTCCCAAGCTAACGTCGTCAGACTTCAAACCTGTTGACTGCAATGTTGAATATGCAGCCACGAAAAAGGATTCGTGGGTCAGTACGGTTAAGTACTGGCAAGTGGGTAAACCATACTCACAAGATACCGGCGTAGCCAGTCATCACAAGATACAAATACTTTGGGTTCAACGGAAAGGAAGGGATTATTGCAAATAAGCTACAGCGGGCTGCACTAACCAAACTACAGAGACTCACTAGAACATCCGGCTAAAAGAGGGGGATAAGATAGCGTATCGTAACCAACTAGTACTAACCACCCAAACAAACCCATCCAATGTTACCCCCTACTAAGGAAGCAAGCCAAGGATAACTCACACTGTTGGATTAATGATGTTCAACTTATTGTGTCAATAAGACTATTACTAGTCAAGTTATCATTAGTTAGGTGTAAGTTGTTCTGAGTACTTGTTAGCCAGTACTTTCACCAAGTCATCCATAACCGCGGAAAACACGGCTTCTCGAGAAGATTTAACCCTGCAGGGATGCACCAATTTGGCCGTACACGTAAGAATAACCCGCCAGACGGGGGATCAACTCACCAAGCTAGGTACTCAACACAACCCAACTCTCCTTCGCATCAAGCCCAAAGAACCACATGCTGTGCGTGCGCGGCAAATCGAGCCCCCACGAAGAAAAGGGGGACCCTCATAGCACTCTAAGACCACGCCGCCCTAAATGCCGACTACAAAAGTTCCACCCTGGCGCCAAGGGTTCGCACCTGCATATGCATGCATCAAATGGAAAGCCCGAACTAAGTGTGGCGATTTGGACGAGATGCGAATCGAATCAAATTGAGGGGGGCGCCCACACTCACTTCCCACATGCGGTTAGTGCGCTCATCATGGATCAGTAGACAAGACCCTTTTCCTAATTAGGGTCGACACTAGCAGGCTTCAAAACCACGCCGGGCCTCCTGCCGGTGCCTTATCATCAAATTATTATTACCCAAAACATTAACATGTTGTTGATTGAATTGGAACCCAACTATCAAACTAAACAGGTGATAAGACGGACAACAAGACTTGAGCGCAAACAATCACTAAGCATGCAACTACGACACGAGGCCAACAGGGTAAACAAACAACAATTGATAGGAAGTGGAAGGAAGGTTATATCATGGCTGCAAGGTAAACATATAATAGGAACGAGACACAAGTATCGAATCAACAGGCTAGAATAAGAACAACGGAAAGAATCGGTAACAAGTGATGAAAGGCAGCCATTTGGCAGCAAGTGAGTATACTTGCCTGAGATCCAGCAAGTAGAGGTACATCCACAGAACTTGTCGTTGCTCACATCATCTCAACGTCCTATCCGGGAAGAAGCAACGAACCTCGAACAAACACCGGATGCAACAATTACTACTACGGCAAAAGATCCAGCATGATCAAGATATGGATGCATGGCAAGTTTAAAGATGCATTAAGATAACTAGTTGACAAGATAACATGTTTAAATGGACCCATATGCAATTTGGATTGCATATGGAAACCCATGAATTAAGGTTGAATTAATTGATCTACAATTAACCAACATGTGGAGGTGAATTAGCATGATGCATGGATGAGGAAAACAGAAAGAAAACAACCAGAGGTTCAATTTGAAATATGGTTTACCAAGTTTGGAATTTTAGGTATTAAGTGTTGGAATTTTGGTTCCTTAAAGGTGTTACACAAGCATTTGTTGTTTTCACCAATTTAGATTGTTCAAAATAGATAACAAAGTTCATATTTGGAAAGAACACAAAATTTTAGATGGAAAACATGTTTCAATTATTGAAAAAGGAATTAAGATGAATTAATTATGAATTAAACAAGTTTAAATAGGATTTAAATGAATTTAATTCAAGTATGAATTTATTTGAATTTTTATTTGTTCAAAACATTAAACCAAATTCATATTTGAAAAGTTTATACTTTTTTGGTTTGAAAACATATTTTATATGTCCCAAAAGAATTTAATTTGACCAAGTTATTAATTTAGTAAATTTAAATGAATTAAACAGGATTTAAATTATTGAACCAATTTTAATTATTCAAAATAGGAAGCAAAGTTTATATTTGAAAATGTGGTTCAATTTAGCATGGAAAACATATTTCATATGTGACATTTGAATTAATATTGAATTAGTTATGAATTTCACCATTTAAATGGTTCAATTAAAGCATTAAGTAATTGCATTAGTTTTATTTATCCAAAACAGAAAACAAATGTTATATTTGGAAAGAGCATGAAATTTTGGTTGGGAAACATATTTTATATGGGCCATTTGAAATATATTTGAATTTGTTATGGATTTAATCAAATTCATAAGAGTTATTTGAATTTGAAGTTTTGAAAATATTTGGAATGTTCAAAACCGTAAACAAAATACATATTTGAAAAGTTCATGAGTTTCTGATTGGGATACATATTTTGTTTGTGCAATTTGGAGTTAAAATGATGTAGATATTAATTGTTCAAATTTTAGGTTTAAATATCACTTAAAAGAAAATAGGGCAAAACTTTTTATACAGAGGGCAGGGCTACCCACGCTGGCTGGCAGTGGGCCTAGGCCAGCGTGGCGCCTCATTGGCGTGTGTGCGCAGTGAGGTGGCGCTGGGGGTCAATGACTGGTGGGGTCAGCATGCTGGCGTGGCGAGGTAAAAAGGTTGGGATTAATTCCCACCGGGGGGGGGGGGAATCGAACCCGTGATCTCCCGTGTGCGCGCAAGGAGCAGAACCAGTGCGCTAGCTTGTGTTTTGTGACAGAGTACAGACGCGTGGGTTTTTCAGACAAAGAACATGGCCTTGTTGAACGGACAACGACGTCGCCTAGAGGGGGGGGGTGAATAGGCGATAAAAACTTTTCCGGTTAATGCTTGCTAAATGCGGAAATAAACTAGGTGTTTAAATTAACAAGCATACAACCTAAATATTCTATGGAAAACTAGATGCACCAACAACTTATGCTAAGCAAGACAAGTAACAAAGTGATAGCAAGATGTATAAGTTCAAGCTCGAAGGCTATCACAATGTAAATTGCATAAGTAAAAAGCTCGGGTATAGAAATAACCGAGGCACACGGAGACGATGATGTATTCCCGAGTTCCTCCCACAAAGGGGAGTACGTCTCGTTGGAGGGGTGTGAGCTCGCCACGAAGGCCTACTCAACGCCACAAAGGCCTCACCCTATTCTCCGATGAACCCCGCCACAAAGGCCTAGTTCACCTTCCACTATTGGCAACCTTCAAACCCGAGGCACGCATCCACAACTCAATTGGAGGCTCTCGGTGTCACCACAATCTTGGGGCACGCATCCACAACTCAATTGGAGGCTCCCAAGAACACCACACGTCGTCTAGGGTCCAAGACCCAAGAGTAACAAGCTCACAAACTTTCACTTCCACGAATCCTCGTAGAGAGAGCAAACCGATGCAACCGATGCAAATGGCAAGAGCACAAGTGCTCAAATCCTTCACTCTCAAATTCCAACAAAGCAACAAATGCTTATGGGGGAATAAGAGAGGAAGAACAATGGAGGAGAAACACCAAGAACTCCAAGATCAAGATCTACTAGGTTTCCCTCACTAAGAAGGAAGATGGATTGGTGGAAATGTAGATCTAGATCTCCTCTCTCTTTTCCCTCAAAGATATGCAAGAATCATGGGAGGAATTGAGAGAGGGGCAAGCTTTCCAAGGTCAACAATGGAGGAGAGAGAGGGGAAAAATTCGTGCTTGGAAGACCTAGCTCTTTGGGGAAGAAAGGGGCCTTTTATAGGTCCCCACGAAAAAGAGCCGTTGCAGGAAAAACTCACACCGGAGACTCCGGTGTGAAGACCGGAGTCTCCGGTCTGAACCGGAGTCTCCGGACACTCTCCGGACCCTATACAGTACCCGACACCAAGGGGGCAACCCCTGGGGGAGTTTTTGGTCCGGAGACTCCGGACTGCACACCGGAGACTCCGGACTACCGGAGATTCCGGCCCTAAGTCCGGAGACTCCGGACTGGCGAAAACTGCAGAGACACCAATACTAAAACACTCATAACTTTTTCGTCCGGACTCCGTTTTCGATGATCTTTGGCTCGTTGAGTTCGCAATGAAAAACTCTACAAGATCATGCAGAGAAACATCACTGCCCAACAATGGAAACTAAAACCAAATGTAGAAAGGTTTAACCTCTCTAAAAGGAACAACCGGTAAAACCTCCATCACCGAGACGAACATAACTTTTGCGGATGAACTTCGAAAGAGGTGAATCCAATTGGGTTGGAAAGATAACAGCAAGGATTATCCAAACAAAAATGAATGGAGAAGTTAACACACATGGAAGGTGTGGAAACATTCTCAAAGCTGAACCGGATATTTTCTCCACCGAAAACGCAACAAGTTTTTCTTACAAAATCCGTTTTCGAGAAACCAAGGCTTGTCATGAAGATCACGACAAGCACTAAAACCCAAAGGAGAAAAAGGCCAAATAAGAACCAAGAAAGATGATATGCAAAGTATGCAAAGGTTTGAGCTCTCCATAACGATTCGATCGAGTTACTCACTTGAGAGCCCCTCTTGATAGTACGACTATCTATCCTATAACCCGGTCTCCCAAAGACACGAGACCGGTAAAATAGAAAACCTATCAAGATTATACCTTTGCCTTGAGCATTCCACTTGAGCTAGATGATGACGATCTTGACTCTCTCAAGTTGGATCTTCTTTCTTGATTGCGCTTGCTAGCACAAACTCCGCTTGATGAAGACTTGCAAGTTGCTCCCCCATACACCATTATGGGAGAGACTAGCTCCCCCATACACCATTATGGGAGAGACCCTTCGGCAAATCTTCACAAGGCCACAATCTCCAAAAGGGTGGCAAGCATCAAGCATAGGATATCTTCTAGATGCTTCACTTGAGCTTCCACGTCAAGCTAGATGACGAACACCGCTTGACGACGACAAAGACCATGGGCTATAGGAAATCTTCCTTTTGGTTCATGCCCATGGAAAAATACCTAACCACACATAGAGATGCGACACACACATATCATGGGTTAGTTCACAAAGCTATATTTGACAATTGCTTACCATACCATGAGATACACAATCCCACTTGGTACAACTTGTAGCTTTGTGTGTTGATCGCTTGCTTGATCAACCTTGTATCTTTGCTTAACACTTCTAAATATGATGTCTTGAAGATGATAATGAAAGATCACCAAATCCTTTTCTTCAAGACATACTAGCAATAAGCTCAACTCAAACCATGACCATTCTTCATATAAATCCATGAGAATAACAATGGCCATCAAGGAAGCTAATAGAGTTCAACACATGAACTCCATTATTTCCTATGGACAAGATCTACAAGGATAACTCAATGCAAACATTAGTCCATAAAGGATTGTCATTAATTACCAAAACCACATATGGGGGAACCATGCGCTTTCAATCTCCCCCATTTTGGTAATTGATGACAATCCCTTTTTACGAGGGTTTATATGATGAATAAAGCAAACATGCTAAAATAAGAGCAAGGATGCAATAGCATGGAAAGGCAAATGCTTAAGAACGAAACTAAAGCATAAACCAAATTCCCTTAAACCCTCTAAACTTCTCCCCCATTGGCATCCATTGCCGAAATGGGAAAAAAGATTAGAAGGCCAATATAGTAAGAGCTCCCCCATAGTGTATGCATTCCTCTTGATATGAGTGAAATCAAGTGCATATCTCCAACTATGAATAGATGGAGGGAGATCAAACTATATTGAGGATCCAAAGATTTACAAGAAAAGTCAAATTGAAGGATACAAAGAAGCAACCAACCAAAGGATCCAAAAAAACCGATTGACCAAAATCAATAATTTGATAAGATCAACCAAGTGTTCTAGAAAATCAAGAGGGAACTCCCCAAGGTACATGCACAATGTTAGATTTGAATTACTATATAATGTGCATAACATGGAATCATTACTCCCTTCTAGATAATTTTAAACACAAATAAGTGCAATAGAATAGATTGGAAATGAAGCAAAGCAACTTGCAAACAAATAAAAGTTGAGCAATGAAGATCAAGAAGTGACAAATAAAGACTTACTCAACCGAAATAGATGCGTGTGACAAGGAAAAACATTTTTAGTAGACTAATAGGTTGATAGAATCATCAACATAGTCTTTCAATATAAGAGGCACATAGTGCATATCATGTTTTTCCCATACACACAAACCATCAAATGATAAAACACATAGGTCCACAAGCTTATTAAGATGCAAAAGGAATACCAAAACAAAAGCAAAGCTTGTGCCTTTTAGTAACCACCAAGGAATATAAAGCAATAAAAGGTGGTCACTAAAGAAATAGAATGTCAATTAAAGATGTAACTATTATCGTGTGTATAAGTTTCTAAGTGGACAACAATCACAAAGATATATATCCACAAAGAAACATGCACACACAAAATAGGTACAAAAGTGAAGAACATGATATCCAAGAGAAGTTCATTAATATACCAATAAGATTTTTTGCTTGAAAGCAAAGCACTAAGCTTAGTTTAATCTTAAGGGGATATAGATGAACACACAAAACTCATCAAAGCATCACAAATATCACAAGGGAAAAGTGATAGTTGGAATGCTTCGAGAAAGGTAACGCATATCACAAAATATTCAAATGGTTTTTGAGAATTCATCAATATTGCATATGAGAGACTTCGAGTAGAAGTTGCTAGATTAATATACTTGGGATTGGTGAATCATAAAATGATTATAAATATCCCCTAGATATGTAATCATCCCGGCTTACTCATATTTGCAATAAAGATGTTTTTGATAAGACATTTGCAAGAACCAAATGAAATGCAACAAAGGAAATCATGCCAAGAAGCAACCTACACAAGGTTGAAATCTAGAAATGTATGCATGAGATAGATACTTGTTACCGAGATGACATTGGTGATGAAGAGGATGCGAGTTTGATAATCATCATAGCTTGACTCCTATAATACCATGGTGAGAACACCTTCCTTATGAATGGAGCAAGCAACCAATGTATCTCCATTGTACCTAAAACCAAAATTCAAGTACAAAATGGTACCCAAACTCATTGGGTCCTAAGTAGTTAGAACAACTACAATACATAGGACAAACTCCACATAAATATGTGCATATTGATATGAATTTGAATATCATGCACATCTTAGCCATTTAGGATTTGATGGAGTTTATCCTATATATTGGATCAACGAAAGTAAGCATGCCAAAAGATATATAGTAAATATGCATGCACAAAACTTTCAAGAACCAAAACAAGATACAAATTGGACAAAGAACTAATTAAACCAAGAATCCACTCACAAGAGTGAAAAGAAAGAGAATTGTCCAAAATATATCAAGACCCAAATCAACACATGATTGAGGAAACCAACAGAGAGAGGATACCAAAAAAAACATAAAATAGTGAACAAACCCTCTACACTTTTCATGATAGCACACAAAGTACCAAGACGAAAAGTGTTTGTCTTCCAAAGAGACAAGTCATTGGGAAAACAAACAAATTTAAAGACAACAAGTGTTCAAACGCATATAGGATAGTTCTTCCAATAATAGTGCATTATTTATGATCTTGCATTTGAATACAAAATGCACACAATGGAATCATTACTCTCCATATATATTATTCAAACACTAGTCATGTTTAAATAAAATCAATTAGATGAAATACCAATTTATGGAATGGTGATCTACTCAATGTAGGATAGCTTCCCCAAGAATAGTGCAACCCAAAGAAGTATGACTTTGAACACAAGTGCACAAGTATGGGATCATTGCTTTTCCTAACACAAGAAAGCATGAAACAAATTTTGAGTAGAGCAAGGAAGACACAAAGTAGTTTGAACCAAACAAATCCTTGGCAAGAAACAAGGCAAAATTAGAGCAATGGCCAAAGTAAATATGATCAATAAACTTACCACAAATTATTATAACTTGTCAAAGACAAGAGATGTATGGAGATATTTCTCGGTGGTAGATTTGTTCACAATCATATTCACAACACATAAGCATGTGGTAAAAGATAGGAATAAAAACATGCTTAGATAGAGATTCTTGAAGGCTTCAAATAAAACTCGAAAAGCAAGGCAACAAGAAACTCTCTAACAAACAAGATCCCAAAGAAGAGATACACAAGATATTTTAAGCAAATATGGAACTTGTTTGAGCAACATGCCACATAGGAACAAGATAAATAATAATATCAACTCTAGGTGACAATACCTCACATGTTCACATTTTCTAGGATTGTAATATGCACATAGCTTATTACTCCCTCATAATGTGATAATCCATTGAAACAACAAGAGGCAAAAGTAAATCCAACTAGAGAAAGTTAATGGACATTTAGAAATGAATTTCTCATGAGAATGACATACCACATAGAGAATAGATAATATTGATATATCAACACTAAGTGGTATTCCTCATGTACACACATTTTAGGATAGTAAAGTGCAAAGCATATTACTCCCCCAAAATGGGATAGTCCATTAATCTCCCAAAGAGCCAACTAAGATAAGCAATGAAAGCAATGAAGGCTCAACACAAAGAACACAAGTACATGGAGTGCAAACCAACAAACATAACTAGATTACTCAAGATAGGTAAGTAGGAAGCACAACATATACAAACACATGCTAGAAACAAAACTAACATATGCAAGGGAGCAAGCAACTTTCAATGAATATATGATTTAAATACAAGTTACCGCTTGGAGGAACATTGGGTAAGAGATATATATAATCCAAGTGACTTGGCTTGAGGAAATAAAATTGATGAAGATCCCTTAATTCTTCATGAATTAGCCAAGTCTCCAATGCCCTCCAACACCACCTATTGATCAAGTTTGAGCTTGTTGGTCCCCAACAAAGTTGGGTCCTAAGAGGTTAGTCACAATAGGTTTGGCAACCCAAATGGTTCTTTTCTTGACACCACTTGGAGCACCAACATATTTGGCAAACACATTGCCCACATTATCCTTCCGAATGGAATACGCATTATCAACAAGGATAGGGTTGGATAATGTACCATTAGTGCATGAAGAAGCAAAGTGTCCCTTCTTGCGACAAAGGTAGCAACATCGACTCTTTTCTTTCTTCTCAATAGGCTTCTCAACAAGAGGAGCATTGGCTTGAGTCTTCTTAGGAGGTGGCCGTTGTTCAACTCGTGGTTGAGCATGAGATTGAACAAGAGGCCTCTTCTCTAGTTGCTTCTCACTAAGAGGCTTCTTCTTCAAAGGGCAAGATCTAACATGGTGCCCTTCAATCTTGCACTTGAAGCAAATAATCTTGGCCGGATCTTTGACTTGTTCTTGGCCCTTCTTCTTGTCAAAAATGGACTTGTTCTTGAGATTGGAGTTGAATCCAAGTCCACTCTTGTCATTGGGAAGTCTTCGCACTCTCAACATCTTGTCAAGTGTGGAACTCCCTTCATGACACTTTTCCAAGTCTTTCTTCAAAGAAGTGACTTGGGCCTTGAGCTCTTTAATTTCCTCTACATGGTTAGAATCAACACAATAGCTAGAGGAAGTAGATGCTTCATTGTTAGAGCAACAAGGCAAGGAAAGCAATTCATCACAAGATGTAGAAACATTATGGGAGGATGAATTACTAATACGAGCACAAGTCAATATAGCATTATTAGAAGATATTGTGCTAGTATCCACATGAGGCTCACAAGATGTTACCTTTGTAGTGATAGCCTCAAGAGCTAATTTTAGCTTAGTATGGGATGCTAGAAGATCCTCATGAGAGCTAGATAGCTTTTCATGGCTTTCTTCCAACTTCCCACACTTGCTAGACATCAACTCAAGTTGAGCCCTTAGCTCAACATTCTCCTTCAACAAAGATGCTTCACAAGATGTGGAGTTAGTAGCACAAGCATCATTAGAAATAGAAGAAGATAACTTGGCAAGCTCATTGTTTAACCTAGAGTTTTCCTCAATTAGATTAGCATTGCCAACAACAAATTGAACCTTTTCATTTTTAAGCACTTTATATTTAGCTTTGGTATGGTCACGTGCTTTAGTGAGATAGGCTATTTGTTCATTATAGAGCTCCTCGATAGATTCAAGTTTCTCCTCAAGAGTAACTCGGAGCTCATACTCTTCCTCAAGAGACGTAGTGAGGGATGCCTTTTCATCGGCATCACTTCTTTCAATCTCACCTTTAGTTTCAATTATTTTAGCGCTATAAATAGCAAAAGCCAATATTTCACTAAAAGGAGTGATAGCTTTACTACCTTTAGGGAGATCAAGAAGAACCAACTCACCCTTCTCCATTAAAGAGTCTTCGTCCTCAAACTCTCCATAAAAAATATCCTCATCCTCATCATCACAAGATGTAGTGGGTTCCAAAGGTGGTGATACCTTTGAATCCCTAGCCATAAGGCACATATGAGAAATGGATGGCGATGATGAAGATATACTAGAAGAGCCATTAAGGTCCATGTCTTGTTCCACAAAAAAATGGGATTTCTCTACATTGTTAGCCACACAAGTAATAGAGGAAATGGAAGCATTATTTTCATGAAAACAAGACATAGGAAGCATATCATCATGAGAATTAGCTAAACAACTATTACATGATATGCAAGGACTATCAACACTAGCATGTATGGAATTTTGAGTGCTAGAAGATATTAAGTCCAAAGATAGATCATTGCAATGGGATAGAGATGAAGTATAGTCAATAGCAAATTCACTATCCACAATGCAATTTCTATCACCACTCACCATATCATTACCTTGTGAAAAATCACATGTTGGTGGAGTGGAGAAAGATGTGAACTCATCACGGCCGGAAGTGGATGGAGAACAATCATCCTCAATAATATTGGACACATCATATATATCTTGAAGTTTTGTCCATAGCTCATGAGCGTTCCGAAAAGGCATGATTGATTTAATAACTACATCGCTCAAAATGCACAAGAGACCATTAGATACAAGAGTATCGAGATAAGAGTTTTCCTCATCCTCTAAAGATAAATCTTGAGAATCCTTTGGAGGAGGAAAATCCATATCTACAATTCTCTTAACATACTTTGGACCCATGTCCTCAAGAAAATTAAGAATACGAATTTTCCAAGCATCATAGTTTCTACCATAGAATATAAAAGAGGGATCATGTTCTATTTCTCTAAACGACATCGTACTCTCTAGGATGTAAAGCCTAATAAAGAGAGACGAGGCTCTGATACCAATTGAACGGACAACGACGTCGCCTAGAGGGGGGGGGTGAATAGGCGATAAAAACTTTTCCGGTTAATGCTTGCTAAATGCGGAAATAAACTAGGTGTTTAAATTAACAAGCATACAACCTAAATATTCTATGGAAAACTAGATGCACCAACAACTTATGCTAAGCAAGACAAGTAACAAAGTGATAGCAAGATGTATAAGTTCAAGCTCGAAGGCTATCACAATGTAAATTGCATAAGTAAAAAGCTCGGGTATAGAAATAACCGAGGCACACGGAGACGATGATGTATTCCCGAGTTCCTCCCACAAAGGGGAGTACGTCTCGTTGGAGGGGTGTGAGCTCGCCACGAAGGCCTACTCAACGCCACAAAGGCCTCACCCTATTCTCCGATGAACCCCGCCACAAAGGCCTAGTTCACCTTCCACTATTGGCAACCTTCAAACCCGAGGCACGCATCCACAACTCAATTGGAGGCTCTCGGTGTCACCACAATCTTGGGGCACGCATCCACAACTCAATTGGAGGCTCCCAAGAACACCACACGTCGTCTAGGGTCCAAGACCCAAGAGTAACAAGCTCACAAACTTTCACTTCCACGAATCCTCGTAGAGAGAGCAAACCGATGCAACCGATGCAAATGGCAAGAGCACAAGTGCTCAAATCCTTCACTCTCAAATTCCAACAAAGCAACAAATGCTTATGGGGGAATAAGAGAGGAAGAACAATGGAGGAGAAACACCAAGAACTCCAAGATCAAGATCTACTAGGTTTCCCTCACTAAGAAGGAAGATGGATTGGTGGAAATGTAGATCTAGATCTCCTCTCTCTTTTCCCTCAAAGATATGCAAGAATCATGGGAGGAATTGAGAGAGGGGCAAGCTTTCCAAGGTCAACAATGGAGGAGAGAGAGGGGAAAAATTCGTGCTTGGAAGACCTAGCTCTTTGGGGAAGAAAGGGGCCTTTTATAGGTCCCCACGAAAAAGAGCCGTTGCAGGAAAAACTCACACCGGAGACTCCGGTGTGAAGACCGGAGTCTCCGGTCTGAACCGGAGTCTCCGGACACTCTCCGGACCCTATACAGTACCCGACACCAAGGGGGCAACCCCTGGGGGAGTTTTTGGTCCGGAGACTCCGGACTGCACACCGGAGACTCCGGACTACCGGAGATTCCGGCCCTAAGTCCGGAGACTCCGGACTGGCGAAAACTGCAGAGACACCAATACTAAAACACTCATAACTTTTTCGTCCGGACTCCGTTTTCGATGATCTTTGGCTCGTTGAGTTCGCAATGAAAAACTCTACAAGATCATGCAGAGAAACATCACTGCCCAACAATGGAAACTAAAACCAAATGTAGAAAGGTTTAACCTCTCTAAAAGGAACAACCGGTAAAACCTCCATCACCGAGACGAACATAACTTTTGCGGATGAACTTCGAAAGAGGTGAATCCAATTGGGTTGGAAAGATAACAGCAAGGATTATCCAAACAAAAATGAATGGAGAAGTTAACACACATGGAAGGTGTGGAAACATTCTCAAAGCTGAACCGGATATTTTCTCCACCGAAAACGCAACAAGTTTTTCTTACAAAATCCGTTTTCGAGAAACCAAGGCTTGTCATGAAGATCACGACAAGCACTAAAACCCAAAGGAGAAAAAGGCCAAATAAGAACCAAGAAAGATGATATGCAAAGTATGCAAAGGTTTGAGCTCTCCATAACGATTCGATCGAGTTACTCACTTGAGAGCCCCTCTTGATAGTACGACTATCTATCCTATAACCCGGTCTCCCAAAGACACGAGACCGGTAAAATAGAAAACCTATCAAGATTATACCTTTGCCTTGAGCATTCCACTTGAGCTAGATGATGACGATCTTGACT
Source organism: Alopecurus myosuroides (assembly GCA_028641055.1). Taxonomy (NCBI): domain Eukaryota; kingdom Viridiplantae; phylum Streptophyta; class Magnoliopsida; order Poales; family Poaceae; genus Alopecurus; species Alopecurus myosuroides. Next base: position 147,121,113 of record CM054060.1, read on the forward strand.
CTCTCAAGTTGGATCTTCTTTCTTGATTGCGCTTGCTAGCACAAACTCCGCTTGATGAAGACTTGCAAGTTGCTCCCCCATACACCATTATGGGAGAGACTAGCTCCCCCATACACCATTATGGGAGAGACCCTTCGGCAAATCTTCACAAGGCCACAATCTCCAAAAGGGTGGCAAGCATCAAGCATAGGATATCTTCTAGATGCTTCACTTGAGCTTCCACGTCAAGCTAGATGACGAACACCGCTTGACGACGACAAAGACCATGGGCTATAGGAAATCTTCCTTTTGGTTCATGCCCATGGAAAAATACCTAACCACACATAGAGATGCGACACACACATATCATGGGTTAGTTCACAAAGCTATATTTGACAATTGCTTACCATACCATGAGATACACAATCCCACTTGGTACAACTTGTAGCTTTGTGTGTTGATCGCTTGCTTGATCAACCTTGTATCTTTGCTTAACACTTCTAAATATGATGTCTTGAAGATGATAATGAAAGATCACCAAATCCTTTTCTTCAAGACATACTAGCAATAAGCTCAACTCAAACCATGACCATTCTTCATATAAATCCATGAGAATAACAATGGCCATCAAGGAAGCTAATAGAGTTCAACACATGAACTCCATTATTTCCTATGGACAAGATCTACAAGGATAACTCAATGCAAACATTAGTCCATAAAGGATTGTCATTAATTACCAAAACCACATATGGGGGAACCATGCGCTTTCACTTGTGCCCAAAACTGACGAAACTGAATCTATCTTCAGTTAGCAGTCACGGAAGGAACGATAGTGACACGGCGGTGATCAACGTGGTGGTGCTCGATGGCATCGCACCCAGAGCAAGGGAGGGGAGGAGAGAGCTGGCTGGAGCTGGAGGGTGAGGCTTACCCACGGTGTAGTCGACGCAGAGGCCCGAGGCGGCGACGGTGAAGCAGACGGCGGCAGGGAGGAGGTGGTCGACGTCGCGGCCTCCCTGGGGCTCCCAGCACACGGCGAGGAAACGAGGAGCAAGGTGGAACCACCACGGTTCCATCCCCGTGGCTGGTGCAGCTCGAGGAGGGCCGTGGTGACGGTGAGCGGCGATTTCTGACGGCGGCGGCTCGGTGGGTGCAGGGAGTTTCAGAGAAGGAAGAAATTCAGAGGCGAGGGGTAGGAGGGAGAGATGGCGGCGCGGCAGATGGTAGAGGGGGGTTCTAGGGCGAGCAGAGGGGGAGGTGGAGGTTTTATGGAGCCTTGAGTTCGTACGGCAAGGCATCGGATGGAGGAGGGGGATCGCACGGTGCTGAGGAGGTTCGTACTGCTGTGACGACAGCAGGAGGAAGAGGACGACGCTGGGTGGGCTTGAGTGGGGATTAGGTGGGCTGGGGGAAGAAAATGGGCTGTGGGCTGGCCTGTCTCCCACAGCTCACCTTTCCTTTTTTTATTTTTCCTTTTTTTTTTTGTAAGAGATGAAAGAGAGAGAGAGAGAGAAAAAAATAGATTCTTAGGGGTTTTTATTTTATGAATAACTTTTATTAATTTGCAAAACAGTGAGTAGAAGCAATGTTAACCTTAAGGTCAACAATTTGAAATATTAATTTGAGTTTTAAGTTGCTATTTGAATTTCCATTAGTATTTCATAAGGAGTTGATTTTTTTTAAACAATTTTATTCAATGAACTCAACAATCCTGAAAACATTTATTGAATTTAATTGTTTGCAAGAATTTAATGTTTAAACCACAATTGGATCATGCCCATTATGATTGATTTTGAAGTGAATTTGAATTTGCCATTTAGGGTGTTGATTAAAGGGAGTTTTTATTTAACAAGCAATTTGAATAAATCAACTTCAAACTATTTGAAAACAAGTTGAGTGGTTTGGGTTGCAACTTTCAATTGGTAATTTTAGACATGTTTTTGAAAGTTTAAATTGGTTTGGATTTTTGAGTGGTTTTGAGAACAGGATGCAATGCATATGATGCATGTGATGCAAAAAGAAAAAGGAAAGCACCCAATTCTACTTAGGGGGAACACCCCAGGTGTTACACCTACGTGTGTAAAAGATGTCCAAAGATTGACGGGTTCCGCCGCAGCCGTCAGCAGATTTATTAGTCGGCTGGGGGACAAAGCTTTACCACTCTACAAGTTGCTGAAAAAATCCGACAAATTTGAGTGGACAGAAGAGGCAGATGCGGTGTTAACCGACTTAAAGGAAACTTTGATGAAACCTCCGATTTTGGCATCGCCAAAAGACGAAGAACCTATGTTATTGTACCTTACGGCTACAAACCGGGTTATCAGTGCAGTAATTGTTGTGGAACGGAAGAAAGACGAACAGAGCATACCAGACCAGCATCCGGTGTATTATATAAGCGAAGTTTTCTCCGAGTCCAAACAAAGGTATCCACACTATCAAAAACTGGCATATGGCGTATTTTTCGCATCCAGAAAACTTCGCCATTACTTCCAAGGACATTCCATAACGGTGGTATGTAAAGCACCACTAGGGGATATAATAAACAATGCGGAGGCGACTGGCCGAGTAGCCAAATGGGGCATCGAGTTAGCAGCTTTCGACATTAAGTATCAGCCCAAGACGGCAATAAAATCTTAGGTTTTGGCAGATTTTATCGCCGACTGGACGGAAGCAATGGAGAAAACACCAATGCCGGAGTCCGAGTACTGGATCATGCATTTTGATGGATCCAAGATGAAGGAGGGCGCTGGAGCTGGTGTAGTTTTAAAATCCCCTAAAGGAGACACAATGGAGTGTGTATTACAAAAACTCTTCAACGCCAGCAACGACGTGGCAGAATACGAAGCTTTGCTTCATGGCTTGCATATTGCAAAAGAAATAGGGGTCAAGCGCATTTTGTGCTATGGCGATTCAGATTTGGTACAGCATCAGCTCAACCAAACTTGGGACGCAAAAAGCCCTATAATGGCCGAATATCGGAGAACGGTGGACGAGTTCGCCATTTGTTTCTTCGGATTCGAAGTACTCCATGTTAAACGGGAGGAGAATTGGAACGCGGATGCGTTAGCCCGCATGGGATCAGAAAGGGTAAAAACCCTACCACCAGGTGTTTTTGTCCAACATTTGTACGAACCATCGATAAAAGGTGGAGATGTTGATTATCCTCTGGCTTCCGAGTCAATTGAATTCATGCTCGTTAACCCGGATTGGACAATCCCATATATAAACTTCTTAGTTAATCAGAAGTACCCGGAAGGAGCAGATGAAGTCTTGCAAAGACAAATCGAGCGTCGATGCAAAGGATACACGGTAATTAACAATTGCCTGTATAAACGAAGTACTTCCGGAATTTTTCTGCGATGTATTTCACCAGAAGAAGGACGAGAAATCCTACAAGAAATCCATGCCGGAGATTGCGGACATCATGCTCAATCAAAAAGCATAGTCAAAAAAGCATTCCGTGCCGGGTTTTTCTGGCTAACAGCCAAGACAGATGCTGAGTACATAGTAAACACATGTGAAGGATGTCAGTATTACGCCAAGCAGACTAATATGCCAGCCCAAGCACTCAAAACTATCCCCATTACATGGCCCTTTGCGGTCTGGGGGCTAGATATGATGGGACCATTCAAAACGGCATGAGCCGTACTTACACATCTACTTGTAGCTGTGGACAAATATACCAAGTGGGTGGAGGCGAAACCCATCAAAAAACTTGACGGTGTAACTGCCAGAAATTTCATTATTGACATAGTCATGAGATACGGCGTTCCACACAGCATAATAACCGACAACGGGACAAATTTCTCCATTGGAGAGTTGGCAAAATATTGCCGACAAACGGGAATTTGCCTAGATCTCGCATCTATGGCACACCCGCAATCCAATGGACAGGTTGAAAGAATGAATAGCTCAATCCTGCAAGGAATACGTCCAAGACTCGAATCTCCTCTTCATAGAGCAGCTGGAGTATGCGTAGAGGAGCTACCTTCCGTGCTTTGGAGTATTCGAACAACACCGAACAGGTCAACAGGGCAAACCCCGTTTTTCCTAGTTTATGGTGCGGAGGCAATCCTTCCAACGGACATGATCCATGATAGCCCAAGAGTGCAAGATTTCGATGACTCGGATGCCGAAAAAGCACGACAGGACGCCGTCGATCTCTTAGAAGAGGAACGAGAACTTGTGCTTCAAAGATCCGCCATCTATCAGCAAGGTTTACGATGTTATCATAGTCGGAAAATCAGGCATCGTTCTTTTAAAGAAGGTGACCTAGTGCTAAGATTGGTGCAGCAAAGAAAGCACAAACTGGCTCCAGTATGGGAAGGACCATTTGTCATCAGTAAAGCCATGAAGAATGGATCATATTATCTTGTCGACATTCGTGATACGGAAGATGATCCCGAGAAGCCGAATCGCAAAAGAAAGAGAAAGATAGATGATGAGCAAGGAGAGACAAAAAGGCCCTGGAGTATCCAGCAGTTACGTCCCTTCTATACTTAGTTCAATTCTATGTAAACATCTTTGAGATCATGAAATAAAGTTGTCGGAATTCTTATATCCATGTTTTTTACAAGTTTATTATAGTTCAAAACATGATTCCACCTTATCTATTTCCCAATGATCTTACAAAATACTCAATGTTAACCCGAATTGTGCCTGCGTGCTCGGTGTTTAAAAAGCTGAATGATTTCCAGCCTACCAAAGGCTAAAGGAAACTTGGATTGTGTCTGCGTGCCCAAGTTTCATTCAAAAAAATCCTTACTATTATCTAAACATTATCTGATTGTTTGTGTGTTGGGTCACTGGAGCTAGTTAGTAAAAATGTCCTTAGTATGATCCATGTTTCCGAGTTTGAACTGATTGGTTTCACCCAGTAACTCGGCATGACGATTCACAATACTATTGAGCCATTTCAAACACTAAGGACAGTTAAAACACATAAGCCAGAGAACTTAGAAGATAAAGGAATATTAAACCCGGAAAACTTGCAAAGGATTTCATAATTAAACTGCAAAAGGCAGAGTACTTGTTTATACAAATGAATAGAAGCATTACAATATAAAGTTTACATTGTAAAGTGCAGTAATGCTCCTATTTTCTAACTCCACCATCCAGGTTAAAGACAGCCCTTCAAGCATCCGAGTCTTCTTCGCTGCTGTCATTCTCGGGGGCTTCGGGGATCTCCTCTTCTTGATAGGTGTTGGAGATGTTCACCATGGAGGCGATCTTGGTGGCGTGACCTTTGATTTCGTCAAAGATGGTGGTTCGCTGGGTTTCCGTGTATCCTTGAGGGATACCGGATGCCACGCGCCAAGATTTGGCACCAGGGTGATGCATACGCATAAGGCCGAGAGCCATGCGTGCACCACCCCGTGCTGCGGAGCGCAAGGTGGACTCCTTGGATTCCGCCACCTCCAGGATAGCTCCCGGAAGTTTCTCAACTTCCGAGAATTCGCCAGTCCTTGTGGGAAGGAACTTGTTGACCAGCTGCATGCCAGCAGCTCTGATCGCAGTCCACACCTTCCCAAAGGCTCGGATTCTCTCAATCCGAGTAAGATCTGGGTTATCTCCTGTTTTTTCAGACAAACAACCAAAATATTAAGCGAAAAAGTAGAGAAATAAAGCAAGACATGGAAAAACCGGTAAAATAAAATAAACTTACCGAGAATCTTGTCGATTTCGGAGCCTTCCTCCAAGCGAAGGTTTAAGGCACTTTCCAAGTCCTGGATAGTGGACTTGTCCTTCTCCGCCTGTTCAAAAGCCTTGGAGTGAGCAATTCCAAGGGCCAGATTGCTGGCTCCCAGATCTTTTTGAGCCTTCACAAGATTCTTATGAAGGTCCAAATTCTCCTTTCGGAGAAACTCAACATTGCCGGCATCTTCAGCTATTTCCTTGGCCTTAGCCAAAGCAGCTGGAAAGCAAGTAAAAAATTCCGAGTTTAGAAAAACTCGAGAAAGTACTTAGACAAAAAAATGGATAAAGAAACTTCAGAGAATAAAGCGTACCTGTGGTCTCCGACAACTGTAGCTGAGATGATGCCAGCTCTGCTTCTTTCACTTCAAGAATAGAAAGAAGGTTTCTAACCTCCTTATTCTTGACGGAAAGTTTATTGAAAACTTCCATGTTAATGGTTTCAGCGGTTTGCTGGAACACGGAAATAAAAAAATCATGATATTAAAAAGCATCAAGTGAAAAGTAGACATTTTACTTAATACTTGGGGGCTTAGGATAATACCTGGCTCATCCGCTATAACCCTGCTAAGTTTTCAGCGAACTCTTTTGCGTACTCCGCAAAAAGAGTCCCGGCCGCGCTAAGGCCATCATTGATGTTCTTGAAGTCCTTGTCAAAGGTGGGGATTTCCTCCTCAGTTGTTCGAGAAGGACCTCCCACCTCAGGAGCCGCCCTTTCCCTCGTGTTCGTTTCCGGCACAATAGGCTGGCTGGGCTCCAAAGACTCGGTGGTGGGGGCTGCAGCATGCTCTTCTGTCATCGTGGACGGCGTGTCCGGCGCGGTGGCAGGAGAAGGGTGATGGACTCTGTTGGACACAACCTTGTGCCTCTTCAGCTTTTTCGGCTTTAGAGTAGAGGGAGGCAGGCTAAAAACAAAGCAAAATGCCGGAAAAAGTTAAAACTCCGAAGATGAAATACAAATTCCGACAAAGGAGAATAACCCAGATGTTCAAACCTGGAGGTGGCGACGGGAACTCCGTCAAGATCGATGATCTCCTATGATGAGGAGATCTTCTTGCGCTTTCGCCCACCGGCAAAGGTGGCACGCAGCGTTTCCAGCTCAGCATCGGAAGCAAGATCCGACTCAGGAAGATCAGCGATCTGTTAAAGAGAAAAAGCTAAGTCAAAGATACAAAACCCGAGTAAACGAGAAAGAATTCAAACCCCAAAAGACGAAGAACTTTACCTTGGGAGTCGGATTTTCGGTCGTGTACATTGGCCGGCTTTCTTCATATTGGTCGCGCGATGCAACCAATTGATTCACGCGCCGCCGCAAATCTTTTGCGGACCAATCCTTGTCGGATGTCCGCATTTTGTCATTAGCTCCTTTGTACTCGCAGAGAAGTCGAGCGCCATGGTTAGCCAAGGGCTGGATCCGCCTATTTAACCAGCAAAGGACTGTGTCCACGCCGGTTAAAGGCGGATCGGAAGTGACGAGTTTGGCGATGTGCCGCTTGATCCTTAGAAGATCCGGCGGCAGGGTCTGAACTGCCTCAGTTCCCCAATTCTCTTGGGGAACATCGGCGGTGTTCGAAAAAGGTGGAACCCCGAACGTTTTCCCGGGAAAGGAAATGTCGGGATGATAAAAGAAGGAACCCGTCCAAAACTTGACGGATTCCGATGTTTTGATCTTGGGGAACCAATCTTCTCGGAATCTCCGAAGAGTGAAAGAGATGGTTCCGCAAGTTGGGAGTGCGCCCTCCGAAGAGTTCCGCTTAACCCCGAAACAGTAGAGCCAGAAATCCAGCCTAGGCGCTATACCTAGATAACCCTCGAAAAGGGCCTGGAATCCGGCTAAGTACAAGATGGAATTAGGTGGGAGGTTGTGTCGCTGGATGTTGTAGTGAGAGAGGATCTGGAGGAAGAAGGCAGAAGGTGGAATACCCATTGTCGGATATATACTGAATAGGGGTATATCAGATGGTGGTCATAAGTGCCGGATTACCAGGGTGGCCCAAGTGGTAGTGGGCTATGGTCCATTGGGCGGCCTAGTAAGCTGACGCGCAGAAGCCGGATTCTAGAAGGACCCGGATCAAGGGCCACGTGATCTGGCTTGGAGGAGAAGACGGATTCCTTACTTTCCAAGTTAGAAGTTACCGTAGTCTTCTAGGTTTCCTATTCTGTATGCCTAACCCGGCTATTATATAAAGCCGGACGGGAGATATGATAGATAAATACGAAGCTACAGGCTAACTCGCCGGGAAGTTGATCCTCAGCGAATAGCTAAACAGAACCTCACATTGTAATTGTATACACAGGCTTTAGTCCTGATTAGTGAGATTGCAGGAGTAGGAACGCCGTACTATTACGACGTACCAAACCTGGGTAAATCCTGTGTCTTTGTCTTCAACGCGATCCCGTTTCCCCACGTCTCTACCCGTAGTCTCATGGCACCCCATCTATAAAAACTACTACGATGTCTCGATAGTTGGCGCCCACCGTGGGGCAAACGACGTCAGGCGTTAAGTTCCGATCTGGGATACTCGGCGGAATCGGCAGTTCCATAACTGTCGGAAGCCTGGAGTTCGACGATGACGTCGGACGCTTCCTCGACAATGGATCCTACATACCGGCGCAAAATCATCTGGTAAGTGCCTGCGTGTTACCGATCGGATCTGCTAACATCTTTATCGGACTAACCGTAGAGTCCATGGGGTTTTGCGGTGGAAGCAAATTTTTCCCACCCGCCCTGTACCCAGTCGAAGATGACTATGATACCGGATTTTGCTCAGATCGCCGACATGAAAGTGATACACACTTCATCGGTATGGTGCAATTCGAGGTCGCCCAAAACACGGACGACGGAAATCCCGTGCAAGAGGTAGACAACAACACGCCCGCCACAGAGGTGGAAGATCCGACATCCGTCAACATGACGATCAACTCGAAAGCTGACTCAGTGCTAGCCGCCATTGAGGCGATATTAGAGTCAGAAACCGGATCAGATGATTTTGATTCCGAAGACGAAGACGTGGACGCCTTCAAAAGAAAAGTTAAATCTTTTCATGAGGGATTCCATGAAGTACTAATGGCGAAACCAGCTGAAAACACGGACGCCGGCAGTCAGGAAAGCCCTAAAACCCCTCCTGCCAGAGGAAGAGAGAGAAGATGGAGAAACTTCTCCGATCTTTCCCAACGTCAAGGAATTGACAGAGGATGAACCTACCAAAAAACCTCCCTCTTCCAAGAAAAAGCACAAGGCCGCTAAAAAACTCCATAACAAACTCCGGAAGAAGAAATTGGCTGATCCAGCTGATGAAAGCCCGGAAGTAGGAGATGCAAGTGGAACAAAACTTGCGGAGAAGAAAACAAAAGAAATCCTTGTTCCGCCAATGACAGAGCAAGAAGAACAGGAATTGTTACAAACACCAGTGGGATTGCATGAACCCCCTGAAGTGCTAGAAGCTAGGAGACAAGCTCTCCAAAGGCAACAGCAACATCTATTCAGAACCCGTGAACACCTCCAAAAAACCCAGGATGACATCAAGCTCATGAAGGAAGAAATCGAGGAGTACGAGAAAAAGAATAGATCTAGCATTAAACCTACAAGGTTACCCGGAATCGTAAGACCGGAAGTACTGCCGCCAAAAGAAAGGTTTCACAACCCATCTTGGCAAAAGCAGGTAAACGGCAAAGATGCCAGAGGCGAACCAATATACAAAACCGCAGCAGAAAACGCGGAAGCAGCGTTTGCCATCCTCAACAACGACATGTACTCCAACGGTGAAAAACTACAAGGGGTGTATGCTTTCCTAGGAAAAGCATTGCAACAACAACAGCGGGCCCAAGAGCGATCAGGGAAGTTGCACGACGACTCTGCCCTATGCAAAACAGCTACTTGCGCCGCTGGAGCACCTGGACCGGAAGAACCTGGAGATTCCGACAATTCAAAGGATAAAAAAGCGGATCCAAGGAAAGATAAGAAAAATCCCGATAATAGGGATGAGGCATCTAGAACTGGATCTCATCTCCCGAAAGGTGGACGCAAACCCCACGATCGGGAAGAAAAACACCGGAATGATGGCAAAGCAATGCCACCTCCGAGACACCCTGCTGAAAAAGCCGGAAGACATGACATACCTCACAGGCGTGAGAGATCTCGGACACCTCCAAAGGATAAAGAAAGGCACACGAGTAGAACTCCGCCTCACCCAAAAGGGCGTGATCTTGAAAGAAATAGAAACGATCCCGGAAAAGCGCGTCCGCGCAACAATGGAAAAGAAAGGAGTAGATCCTCTTCTGTCCATTCAGCCGGTAGATATTCCGCGCACATGGATAGGGCGGAAAAGGATGACCTGTACTTTGGACCTAAGTGTTTCACTGATAGGATCCGAAGAATAACCCTGCATTCTGGCTTCGCCAAGGTCGGTCCAACGTACGAGAAATACACCGGCAGTACAAACCCGGATACTTGGCTCTCAGACTACTATACAGTCGTCCAGATTAACAATGGGACAGACCTGGAAGCTGTAAAGTTTCTTCCCCTAATGTTACTGGATGGAGCCAGAGATTGGATTAATGGATTGCCATCAAGAACTGTAGACAGCTGGGATGATATGGCTCGAGTATTCACTCAGCATTCCCGGGGAACTTATAAACGCCCGAACAGCATCAACCAGCTGAACCGTTGCACCCAGTTCGAGGATGAACCATACGTGGATTTCATCTCCAGATGGACTGCAATGAAGAATAGTTGTTCTGGAGTAACTGACGTACAAGCAATGCATGCTTTCGTCAATGGCCTAAAACCCGGACTAGTACCGTTCATGGTTGGTTCCAAACAGCACAAAGATCTCGGATCTATGCTTACAACCGCCAATGAGCACGCTGCAGCCGAAGACGACATCAGAGCAAGAGGGGGCAATATCGATACACTGATACTGGCCAAGAAAAATCCTCGCCCTGAGAAAAAAGGAACTTCAGATGCAACACCAAAACCCAAAGAGGTTAACATAGCCTTTGGAAGTGAAAAAGGGAACAGATGGAAAGGACGCAGTTCAGAACCAATCAACTACACTAAAGAAGAGTGGGAGAAGATTAAGTCGGAACCCTGCGTCCACCATTCGCAATTCGAGAAACCCACCCATACGAACGCACAATGCCGGCTGAATAAGCACATGAAAGGCAGTGCAGGATCCGGAAACAAGGGAAAGAGTTCCAAAAGGAATTCTCTAAACAAAAGCCAGAAGCTGAGAAAGAAGACAGTGAATCGGACACTGACGAAAAAAATCCAGGAACAACAGCGGAAAGGCGAACCCAAGTTTCCGAGAGTTGATGGAGAATGCGCCCTAACTTTCCTAGCAACTCCATCAGCAAAGGTGGCGAAAAGAACACTTCGAGAAATAAACGCGGTTGTTCCGGCAAACCCAAAATTCTTGAAGTATTCGAACACACCAATCACATGGGATCAGTCTGATCATCCCGGAAATATCCCTGAACCCGGCACACAAGCTCTTATTGTAAGCCCTATTGTCCAGAACACTAGGCTAAAAAGAATGCTGATGGACGGAGGATCCATCATCAACATAATGTACCTGGATACGTTGAGACATCTGAAAATCTCCGAGACCCAGCTCAATCACAGCAACATACGCTTCCATGGCATTGTTCCCGGCAGGCAAGCACGATCCCTAGGAGAAATTTCCCTAGATGTCACTTTCGGAGAAAAAGATCACTTCCGTCAGGAAAAAGTATCCTTCGAGGTGGTGCCATTCGAAAGCGTGTATCACGCAATTCTCGGACGTCCAGCTTTCGCCAAATTTATGGCAAGATCATGTTATATTTATAACAAGCTGAAGATGCCAGGGCCTAAAGGAGGGGTAATCACCATAACTGGAGACTTCAAGCTGGAAAAAGAAAACGCCCTTTGTGCTGAGAAGATTATAGCAAAGGAAGAGCTGAAGGAGCTGGCTAAGGAGGTATCGCTGACAGAAATGCCGGCAGGAAAAGAAACTCGGAAGCCAGCAGATAGCTTCAAGGCATCCGAGAATACAAGACAGGTAATCCTAGATCCCAAAGATCCGAGAAAATTTGTCGTAGTAGGAACTGGGATGACCGACAAATAGGAAGGTGAGCTCATCAAGTTCCTCCGTGAGAACTGGGATATTTTTGCCTGGTGTCCGGCCGACATGCCAGGCGTGCCCAGGGAACTTGCTGAGCATCAACTCAAGGTGATTCCAGGCTCCAAACCCGTCAAACAAGGTCTCCGTCGATTTGACGGAAAAAGACGGAAGGCTATTGGCAAGGAAATTATCTGGCTTTTAGCAGCAGATTTCATCTAGGAAGTAATCCACACCGAATGGTCTGCAAATCCGGTATTAGTACCGAAGAAAGACACTACTGCTCTTAGAATGTGTATAGATTACACCGGCTTGAACAAATTGTGTCCAAAAGATAGGTTCGCGTTACCGCGAATCGATCAAATAATAGACGCCACCGCAGGCTTTGAGCTTTTATGCTTTTTGGATGCTTATTCCGGGTATCACCAAATACGCGTGAAAAAGGAAGATCAAATTAAGACTTCTTTTATAACCCCGTACGGACGTATTATTATGTAACCATGCCATTTGGCCTGAAGAACGCAGGTGCAACTTACCAGCGTTGCATGCACCGTTGTTTGCATAGTCAGATTAGCAAAAATTTCCACGTTTACGTAGACGATATTGCTGTCGTAACCAAGGAAAAAGACAAACTCCTTGAGGATTTACGAGAAACCTTCGAAAACTTGCGCACTTATAAGATGAAGTTAAATCCATCAAAGTGCGTATTTGGGGTTCCCTCAGGAAAACTTCTGGGTTTCATCGTTTCTTACAGAGGAATAGAAGTTAACCCGGAAAAGATCAAAGCAATCTTGAACATCGCCAAACCCACGTGTGTGAAAGATGTCCAAAGATTGACGGGTTCCGCCGCTGCCGTCAGCAGATTTATTAGTCGGCTGGGGGATAAAGCCTTACCACTCTACAAGTTGCTGAAAAAATCCGACAAATTCGAGTGGACAGAAGAGGCCTATGCAGCATTAACCCAGTTAAAGGAAACTTTGATGAAAGCTCCGATTTTGGCATCCCCAAAAGACGAAGAACCTATGTTATTGTACCTCACGGCTACAAACAGGTTATTAGTGCAGTAATTGTTGTGGAACGGAAGAAAGACGAACAAAGCATACCAGACCAGCATCCGGTATATTACATAAGTGAAGTTTTTTCCGAGTCCAAGCAAAGGTACCCACACTACCAAAAACTGGCATATGGCGTATTTTTCGCATCTAGAAAGTTGCGCCATTACTTCCAAGGATATTCCATAACAGTGGTATGTACAGCACCACTAGGGGATATAATAAACAATGCGGAGGTGTAACATCCCAAGTATGAAAACTACCCCATAGAATGTTTGATTTCCTGTTTAATTAAAGTATTGCATCATGTCATCATATTGTTGCATCTGTTTCTTTTGTTTTGCATCTGTTATTCTTGTTTTCACAATAAAAATCAAACAATTTCAATTACCTTGTTTTCATACTTGTTCTGTTACAATCTTTTCAAATAAAGAATTGCAAATTAAAAGCCTCATTTGTTTCCAAACAATCCATTGTAATTCATCCATTAAATTGTTGCTTAAATCAATTAATCAATCTAAACAATTAATTCCAAATCATTTCCAAATCCAAACCAATCCTCAAAATCATTAATCTTTTGAATCCATGAAATTCACCACTAATTGAAATTCTTAAATCACTTTAAAAACCCTAGGGGAAAACCCTATGGAAAATGCTTTGTTTTACCAATATTAATTAATATTGCAATTTCATCTAAATTGGTTTGATTTCCAAACAGCAAGCAAATGTTTAACTTTTTGAAAAACAAAGCTACCAAGTGGTTGCATTTCAAATAAGAAATTTATCCTAATTTTTCCTAATTTTTATGTGAACAAAACCTCATGTTTTTCTTCCAAATTTGGTTTTCTACAAAAAAAAATAAATAAATAAAACAAATAGCAAAAGAGAGAGAGAGGAGAGCAGCACCTAACCTATCCAAGGCACCAGCCCAGCCCAACTACCCTATTCTTGGCCCAGTACCCCTCTCCTCCCTCTTGTCGTCTTCCTCATCCTGAGGTCATTTTCTGTACGACATGTCTGTGCACCATCCGATCTTCTTCCTCCCCGCTTGGATGTTTGCCGTACCAGGCACCGATCCCCCATAAGAACCTAAACCCTACCCCGAGCCTGCTAGCCCTAGCTTCCCACCCTTCCTCCTTCCTCTCGCCGCCGTCTCCTTTTTTTTTCCTCCCCTGCTCCCTGTTGGTTCTTCCTCTGAACCATCACCTGAAACATCACCGAACACCGCCACCACCTCCCCTCGCCTTGATCCTCCTCGGGCCAAGCCAGCCACGGGAATGGAGCCCCCGTGGCCTGGCCGTCACCTTTGCTGAAGACGCGGAGGCGGGACGAGGACCAGATGGCCGCCGCCGTCGACGTCTTCCCTCTGCCGGCGCCACCGAACGCACCGTGCGCGCCTGCTACTGCTCCCTCGACGCCATCCACGGTGAGCTCGCCCGCTGCTCCCTTTTCCCCTGCCTCCTTCTATCCGCTTCAGTCCGGCACCCACACATACGCCCGCACCACTCCAGTGCACCGTCAACCGCAGCGCCGGCCGGTGATCGCCGTGGCATCCGCTTCAGTCAGCTTCGATGCTCTGTCCGTCAGTTTCAGATGCAAAGTTCAGTTAACGTTTAGCTGAATGTTAACCAGCCGCACGACCCCTATCTGACAAAGAATCACACGCCACCGCAGTGGTACTGCATCCGGCGCGCAGCGCAGAGACCCGGGGTCGATCCCCCGCGGCCACCCAATTTTTTGGGGATTTTCTTCCCCGCGCGGACCCCACCCGTCAGGGACAGCCGCTGCCACCTCACAGCGCACACGCCGTGTTGGCTGCCACGCTGGCCACGACCCCACGGGTCAGTGGCTGGGGCTAGATCCCGTAGCTGTAACAAAACAATTAAAACTTTTCTATTTTGTTTTCTAAATTCTTTAATTGGCAGAATAGAGCAATAAACTTCAAAATTCAATATCTTGGGTTTTATAATACCAACAAATACAAACTTGATGTCTATTCTGATCCAAATTTCATAACCTTTCCAAATAATCAATTTGTGTTCTGTTTTGAGTTTTCAAAATACTTTTAAAATTCAAATTTGAACAATTCAAATGTAATTTGTAATAATTCATAACTAATTATTCTTAAGTCCAAATAATTCAAATAAAATATGTTTTTCACACCTTTTTGAATGTTCTATCCAAATATAAACTTTGTTTTCTGGTTTGAATAATTTAAATTGCCTAAACTATTTAATTCTTGTTTAATTCAATTAAAAATTGTTTAATTTTGTTTAATTCATAAATAATTAATCCTAAGTCCAATTTCAAATTGTGAAACATGTAATCCAACTAAAATTTGATAAACTTTTCAAATATAAAATTTGTAATTTGTTTTGCACACTTTAAATTGATGATAACAACATCTACTTGTGTGCCATGTTTAAGTAACAAAAATTCCAAATTTGATAAAGGCCTTTCTAAATTGTTAACTATTATTCCAATTGCATTTAACTTGTTATGTTATTGTTATTCATCATGCATGCATCATACTAAGTCACTTACACATGATGCTTAGTGATAGAACAATTAATTCAACTCTAAAGCATGGGCTTCCATATGCAACTTTTGCATATGGAATCCATTTAAACTTGTGTTTCATGTCAAGCAAGTTATTCTGGTGCATCTATTAAACATGACATGCATCATCCCCTGTTTGTGCACCTATGCCATGATAATGATTGCTTATCTTTCTGCAATGTCTGTTTGCTTCTTCTCGGATACACGACGACGTTGAGACCGACGATACTTACGACATCCCTCCTAAGGATTTAGCTCAGTACCAGGCTACTGGGTTTTGCAGGCAAGTTATCACTCACATAAACCATCGTGTTCCTTTCAACATTGGTTACCGATACTTTCCGTTGTTCCGTTCTGCTAGCCTTAGTAGTAGTTGTTTCTGTTACGAACCCATCACATGAATCCCTTAACCCTGATATTGCCTCATCTCCCTTCCTACAACCCATTGTTTGAGCCAGAGTCTTACTAGCATGCTTAGGTTGCTTTTGCTCGAGTCTGTTATCCGTTACTTTCTGTTACTATATCTATTACGTTGTGGGGGCTCGATGATTAATCAATCAATCATGCTAATGTTACTATTAATAATAAATTTGATGATAAGGCACCGGCAGGAGGCCCATGAGAGGTTTTGGAGCCTGCTAGTGTCGACCCTAATAGGAAAAGGGTCTTGTCTACTGATCCATGATGAGTGCACTACCCGCATTTGGGAAGCGAGTATGGGCGCCCCCCTCAACTTGACCTGATTCGCATCTCGTCCAAATCGCCTCATTTAGTTCGTGTTTTCCATTTGCCGCATGCATGTTTTTGCGAGCCCAGCGCAGGGTGGAACTTTTGTAGTCGGCATATAGGGGGACACGTTCTTAGAGTGCTATGAGGGTCCATTTTCTTCTGGGCTCGATTAGCCGTGCGCCCAAGGTTCTTTGGGCTTGATGCGAAGAATGGTTGGTTGTGTTGAGTGCCCCGCTTGGTGGGGTGATCTCCCATCTGGCGGGCCATTCATGAGTGTACGGCCAAATTGGTGCAACCCTGCAGGGATAATCTTCTCGAGAAGCCGTGTTTTCCGCGGTTATGGATTACTTGGTGAAAGTACTGGCTAACAAGTACTCAGGACAACTTAAACATAATGATCAAACATGTTACACCCCATGATTAATAACTTGACTAGTAATAGGTTGATGACACAATAACTTGATTCACCTTTATTACAACTGTGTGAGTTATCCTCGGATCGCTTCTTTGGATAAGGGGCGAGATCCAGGATGGGTTTGTTTGAAGTTATCTTTCAGTTGGTTACAACCCTCGATCTTATCCCCTTTCTGATAGTTGGATATGATAGAATCTCTGTAGTTGGTTAGCGCATCCAGTTGCAGCATCTTTTATATCCCCTCTCTTCCGTTGAACCCAAGGCATCTGTGCTTGGTGTTGACGGGTTACACTTTGGTGAACTGTGAGTCTTGCTTGCCAGTACGTTTATGTACTGACCCCTTTGGGGCTGTGGTTTACGCAGACGACGATTCCGAGGATCTACATGGTGGCAACTACGTGAAGTTTGACGAGACTGCTGACGAGTAGATAGCGGACCCGGGGCAGGATCCGAGACTTCGTGGATGGGCTCCGTCTGTTTGTTTCCGGCCTCTTAGGCCTATTTGGTTCTTGTCTGTACTCAGACATGTTGAATGCTTCCGCTGTATTGTAATGATGTATTGTTGGGGCATGTGCCCTCTGACTGATTGTATTTGCTATCTCTGCTCTAATGAGAGCTATTTGCGAGTTATATCAATCTTTTGTGTCGTAGAGATCTGTTGTGATATCACTTGTTAAACGCCGTTGATGTACCATGTGTGTATGGTTGAAGTACGTCGACGGAAGTGCCGTTGATCTCTAGTGGATAGTTTACATCGACGATGGAATAGCAGGGCTTGTGTTGTCGCGCATAAGCGCAGGCCTACCAGGAAGCTGGGACGTGGGAGCAGTTGTGCCCCATAATCCAAGCATCTGCTATCCAGTTCGTACGGTGAGTATCCCCTAGAAATCAGGGTGCGACAAATGGTATCAGAGCCTGTCTGCCTGTAGGATCCCTTTTTACTGGTCGCAGTTGAGTCTAGAAACTATTTTGTAGATATATAGGAAAAATGAAACGTGAGAGTAGGAATTCTGCCATTTTTCTTCTTTCCCCACCCTCCCTCCCTTTTCTGGTAAGGAAGTGCAACGTTGAATTTTCCCTTCTCATCTAAACTTTCAAGTTAGGATTTCACGTGTTTTGGGTTCTCCGTAGTACCTCAGAAGTCTTGTTCTCGTTTTCCCGGTGTTGCTTCAATATCATGTTCTTCTAAACATTTCATTTTCGTCCGTTGAAATCTTGTTGTTGTTTCCACTTAAATTCTTCTACCGGCGTCAAGTTAACTTCCCAAATATCAAATCTATCTGTCCAGAGAGGTTCTTGTTGTTGTTGTTGTTGTTTTCAATCCTCAAGCACCACATTCCAAATAGTCTATTCTCCATATGGATCAAGTTCTATTCTAATCAAAGTTTTCACCGTTCATCTGCTAAACTCTATTCCAGCTAAAGTGTTATTTGATACCGGAGCATCACTTCCCTTTGTGTCAACAATCTTTTCCACAACTTACAACCTATTCTGGTTCCACTAAGCAATCAAATTTCTGTTCATTCTCCGGGAATCTCAAGTGTTAACTTCCAACATAAGTAAGAACAATCCAATTCTAATGGGAGGCCACATATTCCTCGTTACTCTCATGTTGCTGTTTCTGACATTGATATCATTCTTGGTGTTCAATTGATGTCAATAACCCTGTTCAACCATTCTAGCCAGATAATCTACTCTCTAAATGAATCAAATCCTATCCAGCTATACACCATCCATACAAAACCTATACCTCTACTAATATTGTTCCGGTGGTTTCCAAATTCCCTGAAGTCTACCCAAGAAGTTTCCGGACCTTCTCTTTTCTCAGTAGGAATCTCGGGGCGCGATTCCTTCAAGGGGGGGCGTTTTGTAACATCCCAAGAATGAAAACTACCCCATAGAATGTTTGATTTCCTGTTTAATTAAAGTATTGCATCATGTCATCATATTGTTGCATCTGTTTCTTTTGTTTTGCATCTGTTATTCTTGTTTTCACAATAAAAATCAAACAATTTCAATTACCTTGTTTTCATACTTGTTCTGTTACAATCTTTTCAAATAAAGAATTGCAAATTAAAAGCCTCATTTGTTTCCAAACAATCCATTGTAATTCATCCATTCAATTGTTGCTTAAATCAATTAATCAATCTAAACAATTAATTCCAAATCATTTCCAAATCCAAACCAATCCTCAAAATCATTAATCTTTTGAATCCATGAAATTCACCACTAATTGAAATTCTTAAATCACTTTAAAAACCCTAGGGGAAAACCCTATGGAAAATGCTTTGTTTTACCAATATTAATTAATATTGCAATTTCATCTAAATTGGTTTGATTTCCAAACAGCAAGCAAATGTTTAACTTTTTGAAAAACAAAGCTACCAAGTGGTTGCATTTCAAATAAGAAATTTATCCTAATTTTTCCTAATTTTTATGTGAACAAAACCTCATGTTTTTCTTCCAAATTTGGTTTTCTACAAAAAAAAAAAAAAAAAAAACAAATAGCAAAAGAGAGAGAGAGGAGAGCAGCACCTAACCTATCCAAGGCACCAGCCCAGCCCAACTACCCTATTCTTGGCCCAGTACCCCTCTCCTCCCTCTTGTCGTCTTCCTCATCCTGAGGTCATTTTCTGTACGACATGTCTGTGCACCATCCGATCTTCTTCCTCCCCGCTTGGATGTTTGCCGTACCAGGCACCGATCCCCCATAAGAACCTAAACCCTACCCCGAGCCTGCTAGCCCTAGCTTCCCACCCTTCCTCCTTCCTCTCGCCGCCGTCTCCTTTTTTTTTCCTCCCCTGCTCCCTGTTGGTTCTTCCTCTGAACCATCACCTGAAACATCACCGAACACCGCCACCACCTCCCCTCGCCTTGATCCTCCTCGGTCCAAGCCAGCCACGGGAATGGAGCCCCCGTGGCCTGGCCGTCACCTTTGCTGAAGACGCGGAGGCGGGACGAGGACCAGATGGCCGCCGCCGTCGACGTCTTCCCTCTGCCGGCGCCACCGAACGCACCGTGCGCGCCTGCTGCTCCCTTTTCCCCTGCCTCCTTCTATCCGCTTCAGTCCGGCACCCACACATACGCCCGCACCACTCCAGTGCACCGTCAACCGCAGCGCCGGCCGGTGATCGCCGTGGCATCCGCTTCAGTCAGCTTCGATGCTCTGTCCGTCAGTTTCAGATGCAAAGTTCAGTTAACGTTTAGCTGAATGTTAACCAGCCGCACGACCCCTATCTGACAAAGAATCACACGCCACCGCAGTGGTACTGCATCCGGCGCGCAGCGCAGAGACCCGGGGTCGATCCCCCGCGGCCACCCAATTTTTTGGGGATTTTCTTCCCCGCGCGGACCCCACCCGTCAGGGACAGCCGCTGCCACCTCACAGCGCACACGCCGTGTTGGCTGCCACGCTGGCCACGACCCCACGGGTCAGTGGCTGGGGCTAGATCCCGTAGCTGTAACAAAACAATTAAAACTTTTCTATTTTGTTTTCTAAATTCTTTAATTGGCAGAATAGAGCAATAAACTTCAAAATTTAATATCTTGGGTTTTATAATACCAACAAATACAAACTTGATGTCTATTCTGATCCAAATTTCATAACCTTTCCAAATAATCAATTTGTGTTCTGTTTTGAGTTTTCAAAATACTTTTAAAATTCAAATTTGAACAATTCAAATGTAATTTGTAATAATTCATAACTAATTATTCTTAAGTCCAAATAATTCAAATAAAATATGTTTTTCACACCTTTTTGAATGTTCTATCCAAATATAAACTTTGTTTTCCGGTTTGAATAATTTAAATTGCCTAAACTATTTAATTCTTGTTTAATTCAATTAAAAATTGTTTAATTTTGTTTAATTCATAAATAATTAATCCTAAGTCCAATTTCAAATTGTGAAACATGTAATCCAACTAAAATTTGATAAACTTTTCAAATATAAAATTTGTAATTTGTTTTGCACACTTTAAATTGATGATAACAACATCTACTTGTGTGCCATGTTTAAGTAACAAAAATTCCAAATTTGATAAAGGCCTTTCTAAATTGTTAACTATTATTCCAATTGCATTTAACTTGTTATGTTATTGTTATTCATCATGCATGCATCATACTAAGTCACTTACACATGATGCTTAGTGATAGAACAATTAATTCAACTCTAAAGCATGGGCTTCCATATGCAACTTTTGCATATGGAATCCATTTAAACTTGTGTTTCATGTCAAGCAAGTTATTCTGGTGCATCTATTAAACATGACATGCATCATCCCCTGTTTGTGCACCTATGCCATGATAATGATTGCTTATCTTTCTGCAATGTCTGTTTGCTTCTTCTCGGATACACGACGACGTTGAGACCGACGATACTTACGACATCCCTCCTAAGGATTTAGCTCAGTACCAGGCTACTGGGTTTTGCAGGCAAGTTATCACTCACATAAACCATCGTGTTCCTTTCAACATTGGTTACCGATACTTTCCGTTGTTCCGTTCTGCTAGCCTTAGTAGTAGTTGTTTCTGTTACGAACCCATCACATGAATCCCTTAACCCTGATATTGCCTCATCTCCCTTCCTACAACCCATTGTTTGAGCCAGAGTCTTACTAGCATGCTTAGGTTGCTTTTGCTCGAGTCTGTTATCCGTTACTTTCTGTTACTATATCTATTACGTTGTGGGGGCTCGATGATTAATCAATCAATCATGCTAATGTTACTATTAATAATAAATTTGATGATAAGGCACCGGCAGGAGGCCCATGAGAGGTTTTGGAGCCTGCTAGTGTCGACCCTAATAGGAAAAGGGTCTTGTCTACTGATCCATGATGAGCGCACTACCCGCATTTGGGAAGCGAGTATGGGCGCCCCCCTCAACTTGACCTGATTCGCATCTCGTCCAAATCGCCTCATTTAGTTCGTGTTTTCCATTTGCCGCATGCATGTTTTTGCGAGCCCAGCGCAGGGTGGAACTTTTGTAGTCGGCATATAGGGGGACACGTTCTTAGAGTGCTATGAGGGTCCATTTTCTTCTGGGCTCGATTAGCCGTGCGCCCAAGGTTCTTTGGGCTTGATGCGAAGAATGGTTGGTTGTGTTGAGTGCCCCGCTTGGTGGGGTGATCTCCCATCTGGCGGGCCATTCATGAGTGTACGGCCAAATTGGTGCAACCCTGCAGGGATAATCTTCTCGAGAAGCCGTGTTTTCCGCGGTTATGGATTACTTGGTGAAAGTACTGGCTAACAAGTACTCAGGACAACTTAAACATAATGATCAAACATGTTACACCCCATGATTAATAACTTGACTAGTAATAGGTTGATGACACAATAACTTGATTCACCTTTATTACAACTGTGTGAGTTATCCTCGGATCGCTTCTTTGGATAAGGGGCGAGATCCAGGATGGGTTTGTTTGAAGTTATCTTTCAGTTGGTTACAACCCTCGATCTTATCCCCTTTCTGATAGTTGGATATGATAGAATCTCTGTAGTTGGTTAGCGCATCCAGTTGCAGCATCTTTTATATCCCCTCTCTTCCGTTGAACCCAAGGCATCTGTGCTTGGTGTTGACGGGTTACACTTTGGTGAACTGTGAGTCTTGCTTGCCAGTACGTTTATGTACTGACCCCTTTGGGGCTGTGGTTTACGCAGACGACGATTCCGAGGATCTACATGGTGGCAACTACGTGAAGTTTGACGAGACTGCTGACGAGTAGATAGCGGACCCGGGGCAGGATCCGAGACTTCGTGGATGGGCTCCGTCTGTTTGTTTCCGGCCTCTTAGGCCTATTTGGTTCTTGTCTGTACTCAGACATGTTGAATGCTTCCGCTGTATTGTAATGATGTATTGTTGGGGCATGTGCCCTCTGACTGATTGTATTTGCTATCTCTGCTCTAATGAGAGCTATTTGCGAGTTATATCAATCTTTTGTGTCGTAGAGATCTGTTGTGATATCACTTGTTAAACGCCGTTGACGTACCATGTGTGTATGGTTGAAGTACGTCGACGGAAGTGCCGTTGATCTCTAGTGGATAGTTTACATCGACGATGGAATAGCAGGGCTTGTGTTGTCGCGCATAAGCGCAGGCCTACCAGGAAGCTGGGACGTGGGAGCAGTTGTGCCCCATAATCCAAGCATCTGCTATCCAGTTCGTACGGTGAGTATCCCCTAGAAATCAGGGTGCGACAGGAGGTAACTGGACGAGTAGCCAAATGGGGTATTGAGCTAGCAGCCTTCGACATTAAGTATCAGCCAAGGACGGCAATAAAATCCCAGGTTCTGGCAGATTTTGTCGCCGACTGAACGGAAGCAATGGAGAAAGCACCAATGCCGGAGTCCGGGTACTGGATCATGCATTTTGACGGATCCAAGATGAAGGAGGGCGCTGGAGCTGGTGTAGTCTTAAAATCCTCTAAAGGATACACAATGGAATATGTATTACAAATACACTTCAACGCCAGCAATAACGTGGCAGAATACGAATCCCTGCTTCATGGCTTGCACATTGCAAAAGAAATAGGGGTTAAACACATCCTGTGCTACGACGATTCGGATTTGGTACATCATCAGCTTAACCAAACCTGGGACGCAAAGATCCCTATAATGGCCGAATATCGGAGAACGGTGGACGAGTTCGCCATTTGTTTCTTCGGATTCGAAGTACTCCACGTTAAAAGGGAGGAAAATTGGAACGCGGATGCGTTAGCCCGCATGGGGTCAGAAAGGGTAAAAATCCTACCACCAGGTGTATTCGTCCAGCATTTGTACGAGCCATCCATAAAAGGTGGAGATATCGATTACCCCTGGCTTCCGAATCAATTGAAGTTATGCTCGTTAACCCGGACTGGACAATTCCATATTTAAACTTCTTAGTCAACCAGAAGTACCCGGAAGGATCAGACGAAGTCTTGCAGAGGCAAATTCAGCGTCGATGCAAAGGATACACGGTAATTGATAACTGCCTGTACAAACGCAGTACTTCCGGAATTTTTCTGCGGTGTATTTCACCAGAAGAAGGACGAGAAATCCTGCAAGAAATCCATGCCGGAGATTGCGGACATCATGCTCAATCAAAAAGCATAGTTAAAAAAGCATTCCGTGCCGGGTTTTTCTGGCTATCAGCCAAGACAGATGCTGAGGACATAGTCAACACATGTGCAGGGTGTCAATATTACACCAAGCAGACTAATATGCCGGCCCAAGCACTCAAAACTATTCCAATTACTTGGCCGTTTGCGGTCTAGGGGCTAGATATGATGGGACCGTTCAAAACTGCGCGAGGTGGACTTACACATCTACTTGTAGCTGTGGATAAGTATACCAAATGGGTGGAGGCTAAACCCATCAAAAAGCTTGACGGTGTAACTGCCAGAAATTTCATCATTGACATAGTCATGAGATATGGCGTTCCACACAGCATAATAACCGACAACGGGACAAATTTCTCCATTGGAGAGTTGGCAAAATATTGCCGACAAACGGGAATTCGCCTAGATCTCGCATCAGTAGCACATCCGCAATCCAATGGACAGGTTGAAAGAATGAATAGCTCAATCCTGCAAGGAATACGCCCAAGACTCAAATCTCATGTTCATAGAGCAGCTGGAGCATGGGTAGAGGAGCTACCTTCCGTGCTTTGGAGTATTCGAACGACACCAAACAGGTCAACTGGGCAAACCCCGTTTTTCCTAGTTTATGGTGCGGAAGCTATCCTTCCAATGGACATGATCCATGATAGCCCAAGAGTGCGGGATTTCGACGACTCAGATGCCGAAGAAGCACGACAGGATGCCGTCGATCTCTTAGAAGAGGAACGAGAGCTTGTGCTTCAAAGATCCGCCATTTACCAGCAAGGTTTACGACGTTACCATAGTCGGAAAATCAGGCATCGTTCTTTTAAACAAGGTGACTTAGTGATGAGATTGGTGCAGCAAAGAAAGCACAAATTGGCCCCAGTATGGGAAGGACCATTTGTAATCAGCAAAGCTATGAAAAATGGGTCATATTATCTTGTATATATTCGGGACACGGAAGACGATCCCGAAAAGCCGAATCGCAAAAGAAAGAGAAAGATAGATGATGAACTAGGAGAGACAAAGAGGCCTTGGAGCATCCAGCAGTTACGTCCCTTCTATACTTAGTTCAATTTCTATGTAAACATCTTTGAGATCATGAAATAAAGTTGTCGGAATTCTTATATCGATGTTTTACAAGTTTATTATAGTACAAAACATGATTCCACCTTATCTATTTCCCAATGATCTTACAAAATACTCAATGTTAACCCGAATTGTGCCTGCGTGCTCGGTGTTTAAAAACTGAATGATTTTCAGCCTGCTAACGGCTAAAGGAAACTCGGATTGTGCCTGCGTGCCCAAGTTTCAAAAAATTCCTTACTTTTCTCTAAGTATTATCTGATTGTTTGCATGTTGGGTCACTCGAGCTAGTTAGTAAAAATGCCTTTAGTATGATCCATGTTTCCGAGTTTGAACTGATTGGTTTTACCCAGTAATTCGGCATGATGATTCATAGTACTATTGAGCCATTTCAAACACTAAGGACAGTTAAAACACATAAGCCAGAGAAGTTAGAAGACAAAGGAATCTTAAAACCCGGAAACCTTGCAAAGAATTTCATAATTAAAACTGCAAAAGGCGGAGTTCTTGTTTATACAAAAAGAATAGAAGCATTACAATATAAATTACATTGTAAAAGTGCAGTAATGCTCCTATTGTCTAGTTCCATAATCCAGGATCAGGACAGCCCTTCAAGCATCCGAGTCTTCATCGCTGCTGTCATTCTCGGGGCTTTGGGGATCTCCTCTTCCGGATAGGTGATGGAGATGTTCACCATGGAGGCAATCTTGGTGGCATGGCCTTTGATTTCATCAAAGATGGTGGTTCGCTGGTTTTCCGTGTATCCTTGAGGGATACCGGATGCCACGCGCCAAGACTTAGCACCAGGGTAATGCATACGCATAAGGTCGAGAGCCATGCGTGCACCACCTCGTGCTGCGGAGCGTAAGGTGGACTCCCTAGACTCCGCCACCTCCAGGATAGCACCCGGAAGTTTATAAACTTCCGAGAATTCTATGGTACTTGTAGGGAGGAACTTGCTGATCAGTTGCATCCCAGCATCTCTGATCGCATTCCATACCTTCCCAAAGGCTCGGATTTTTTCAATACGAGTAAGACCTGGATAATTTCCTGTTTTTTCGGAACAAGCCTCCAAAAAGGTTAGGCGACAAAACAGAGAAAGAAAGCAAGACATGGACGAATCGGTAAATGAAATAAAACTTTCCAAGAACCTTGTCAATTTCGGAACCTTCTTCTAGGCGAAGGAATAAGATATTTTCCAAGTCTTGGATAGTGGACTTATCTTTTTCCGCCTGATCAGAAGCCTTGGATTGAGAAATTCCAAGGGCCAGATTACTGGCTTCCAGATCTTGTTGAACCTTCATAAGCTCCTTATGAAGGTCCAAATTTTCCTTGCGGAGACGTTCGGCATTGCCGGCATCTTCAGCTAATTCCTTGGCCTTAGCCAAAGCATCTGAAAAGCAAGGGAAAAATTCCGAGTTTAGAAAAATCTCGAGAAAGTACTTATTGATAATCCAGATAAAACAGAATAAAGCATACCTGTTGTTTCCGATAGCTGTAGCTGAGATGATGCTAGCTCATTGTTCTTAAACTCAATAATAGATTGAAGGGTTTTCACCTCTTCATTCTTGATGTTAAGTTTATTAAAATTTCCAAGTTTATTACATCAGCAGTATGCTGAAATGCGGAAATAAAAGCCAAACACTTAAGTTAGATCAAGCGTTATAAAGAAGCATTAAGGGGAAAGTATTTTTCCAACTTAATGCTTGGGGGCTAGAGATATTACCTGGCTCACTTCCCGCAAGTTTGACAAAGTCTCGTTGAATTCTTTTGCATACTCAGAAAAAAGAATACCAACGTGATGAAGGCCATATTGTATGACCTGACGAGGTGAAAATACGAAATCATTTCGGATAATTAGCCTGCCCTGTGGCCAAGGACGGATCAGAGGAGCATGAGCGAAGAATTTCCTAGCTTCTGGACGGATATATCCGAGTTCATCAAATGGTTCTTCCTTTATCCGGATATTCCTGTCTAAATTGGGAATAGGCTCGTCTTCCCCAGATGCCTGAGGATTTCTACTCGTCTGTGTTTCCGCCCTTTCCCTCGCACCCATGATAGGTGCAATAGGCTGGCTGGATTGCTGAAATTGATTATCCGGGTTCGTGGTTTTATACCCCTTGCTAGACATAGCTAAGGGAGGAGAAACTGCAGCAGAAGAAGATTCCCTTTTGATAGCAGCAGCTTTATGTTTCTTCAGTTTCTTTGTTTTCAAAGGAGTTGGAGCAAGGCTGAAAAGAGAACATCCGAGAAATAAATATCTCGAAGAACTGAAGAGGAATAACGATTAAAAAAGCTCCAGCAGAATACCTGGATGTGGCGACGGGAATCCCGTCAATAGTTATCGTTTCCTCAAAGGTCACCTGCCTTTTACGTTTCCGATCGCCGTAGAAGCTGGCATGTAATTCGTTAAGCTTGGCGTCGGAAGCAAGATCAGCTCCCTCAAGTTCGTCGACCTAAGGAAGTAGCAACGATGCGGTAAAAGTCGGACAAGGAGGTTAATCTGAGAAAAACCCAAAGGCGAGGAAAATATAAATACCTTGGGGGCTGGATTCTCCACGTGATATATTGCCAGACTTTCTGCGTATTGATTGCACGTGGCGACCAGTTGGTGGAGTCGCTTTATGAAATCCTTTTTGGTATAGGACTTGTCCGTCCCCCTCATACTATCTTCTGGCCCTTCATATTCGCAAAGGAGCTGGGAACGAAAGGAAAGAGGTTGAATACAGCGTCCAAACCAACATAAAACAGTATCCTTTCTAGTTAAGGGAGGCTGAGAGGAAGTAAGCTTGGCGATACGCCGTTTTATCTTCATCAGGTTTTCCGGCAATGTCTGCATTGCTTCAACTACCCAACTCTCTTGAGGAGAGGCGGCGGAATTAACGAATGGAGGAACCCCGCTTTCCTTACCAGGGAATGGGACGTCCTGATGGTAAAAGAAGGAACCCATCCAAGATTTGACGGGTTCCGATGTTTTTATCTTCGGATACCAATCTTCCCTAAACCTCTGAAGAGTGAAAGAAATAGTTCCGCAGATGGGAGGAATACCTTCTGTGAGGTTATGCTTCACTTCAAAGCAATATCGCCAGAAATCTAGACTCGGTGCTATTCCTAAATACCCTTCAAAAAGGGCTTGGAAACTAGCTAGGTAAAGGATGGAGTTGGGAGAAACATTGTGTTGCTGAACGCCATAATAATTAAGGACATCCAAGAAAAAGGCGGAAGGCGGTAAACCCATACCTCTCGCGATGTGAGAGGTAAGGAGGACGCGTTCCCCGTTTTTTGGTATGGGCTCGAGCTCACCTTCCGAGTTCCGCCATTTGCCTTTGATTATTAGCCCTTCCCTTTCCATTTGTGGAAGGAGGAAAGGAGGGATATTACTCGGACTCCAGATTCCGACAAATTCCTTTTCTTCATCGACTCCGGCGGCGGTAGACGCGGCGGCCTTCGCAGCGGCGAGCTCGTCGCCAACGAGCGTGATCTTCTCCTCCGCCGTCTCGGGAGCGAACGGCGGAGTAGGCGCGGATCTCGAATCCGCAAGATCCGCGGCGGCGGAAGCATTTCTCTCGTCCGCCGCGGTGCTCGCGGTCTTCACTGGTTCGTCGCCGCCGGCGTGCGTTGGGGAGTCCAGCATAGGATCCATCGTGTTGATGATATCCTCAATGTCTTGCGCGACGTTGCGGGCTGGCAAGGACGGCGGAGATGCCAGTGGCGGCGCTGGTTCGCCTCCGGTGAGGTTCTGGGTGCGGTGTGCATTCGGTGCTCTCTCTCTGCTGGAAGCTTGGGCGCTGTAATGGCGTTCGGAGTGGTTGCGGAAGGTTTTCCGGGAGGACGAAGAAGGCTATTTATAGCCGGAAATCCGTCACGATACGTGCTAACGGCTCTTTTGACCGTTGGATGATCAACGCGTGTCGCTCGCCGGAAAATCCGGGAAATGAATCGACAGAGTGAGTATGGTTATCTCCTCGTTTACCGCGAGAATCTGTCAGAGATATGTTTCTGGGTTTCCCGCTTGGAACCCAAACGTCCCTTACGTCAGCACGATTAAAGCGCTGACGTAGGAGGTTCCTTCTCCGCGAAGGATCGTGTGAGAAAAGCCGGATTTTCAGAATTTCGAGTTTTACGTTATCATCTCTTTTTGAAGAAGAATAAGAAGAATCAAGACTGCTGGTCAATATTTCTCGGACAATATGCATTTGGCGAAAGACGGTGAATCAGAGTTTTAATTCTTCTTGGGGGCTACTGTCGGATATATACTGAATAGGGGTATATCAGATGGTGGTCATAAGTGCCGGATTACCAGGGTGGCCCAAGTGGTAGTGGTCTATGGTCCATTGGGCGGCCCAGTAAGCTGACGCGCAGAAGCCGGATTCTAGAAGGACCCGGATCACGGGCCACGTGATCTGGCTTGGAGGAGAAGACGGATTCCTTACTTTCCAAGTTAGAAGTTACCGTAGTCTTCTAGGTTTCCTACTCTGTATGCCCTAACCCGGCTATTATATAAAGCCGGACGGGAGATATGATAGATAGAGACGAAGCTACAGGCTAACTCGCCGGGAAGTTGATCCTCAGCGAATAGCTAAACAGAACCTCACATTGTAATTGTATACACAGGCTTTAGTCCTGATTAGTGAGATTGCAGGAGTAGGAACGCCGTACTATTACGACGTACCGAACTTGGGTAAATCCTGTGTCTTTGTCTTCAACGCGATCCCGTTTCCCCACGTCTCTACCCGTAGTCTCATGGCACCCCCGTCTATGAAAACTACTACGATGTCTCGACACCCATACCTCTAAGAAGGTGGGAGGAGAGAAAAACCCGTTCACCGTCATTCCGCGTGGGTTCAGTCTCATCCTCCGGAAGCCGCCACTTCCCCTTCAGTACCAATCCCTCCTTCTCCATTGTCGGGAGGAGGGATGACGGGATACTGCAGGCACTCCAATTGCCGGCAGTCTCCATTTCTTCTTCGGCTCCGGCGGCGGCGGATGCCGCGGCCTCCGCGGCCGCAAGCTCGTCGCCGACGAGTTAGATCTTCTCCTCCACCGTTTCTGGAGCGAACGGTGGGGTGAGCACGGACAAGGATTCCGCAAGGTTCGCGGAGGCGAGAGAACTTCCCTCTCCCTACGCGCCGCTCGTTGCCTTCGCCGGCTCGTCGCCGGAGACCCGCACTGGAGAATCTAGTTGCGGGTCCATTGTGTCGATGATGTCGTCAATTTCTTTGGCGACGGCGTGGGCTGGGGAGGACGGCGATGAAGCCATCAAGGGGCGGCGTTAGGTCGTCTCCGGTGAGGTCTTGGGCGTGATTCGTGTTCGAGAGTTTTCTCTGCTGTGAGCTTGGGCGCTGGAATGGCGTGCGAAGTGAGGAGCGGAAGGATTTTCCAGAGGACGAAGAAGGCTATTTATAGCCGGAAATCCGTCAGGATGCGTGCTAACGGCTCTTTTGACCGTTGGATGTCCAACGCGTGTCACTCGCCGGAAAATCCGGAAAATGAATCGACAAGATGATTATGGTTATCTCCTCGTTTCCCGCGAGAATCTGTCAAGAAGATGTTTCTGGGTTTTCTCGCCTGTAACCCAAACGACCCTTGCGTCAGCAAGTTTTAAGCGCTGGCGTAGGAAGTTCCTTCTCTGCGAAGGATCGTGTGAGAAAAGCCGGATTTTCTGGATTCCGACTTTTACGTTACCATCTCCTTTAAAGGAAGAAAAGAAGAATCAAGACTGCAGGCCGGTATTTCTCGGAAGGATGCATTTGACGAAAGACGGCGAAAACGGAGTCTCGATCCTTCTTGGGGGCTACTGTCGGATATATACCAAATAGGGTTATATCGGATGGTAGTCTAAAGTGCCGGATTGCCCGGGTGGCCCGAATGGTAGTGGGCTACGGTCCATTGGGCGGCCCAGTGAGCTGACGCACAGAAGCCGGATTCTAGAAGAACCCGGATCACGGCCCACGTGATCTGGCTTGGAGTAGAAGGCAGATTCCTTACTTTCCAAGTTAATAGTTGCCGTAGTCTTCTAGGTTTCCTACTCTGTATGCCCTAACCCGGCTATTATATAAAGCCGGACGGGAGATATGATAGATAGAGAAGAAGCGATAGGCTAACTCGCCGGGAAGTTGATCCTCTGCGAATAGCTAAACAGAACCTCACGTTGTACTTGTATACACAGGCTTTAGCCCTGATTAGTGAGATTGCAGGAGTAGGAACGCCGCATTATTGCGACGTGCCGAACCTGGGTAAATCCTGTGTCTTTGTCCTTAACACAATCACGTCTCCCCACGTCTCTACCCGTAGTCTCATGGCACCCCCCCCTATGAAAACTACTACGATGTCTCGACAGGTGCCATCCTCTTCAAACTAGCAATACGGGACTAAACTATAGTTCCACTCTCTCCACTTGGATTATTTATGAATGGGCCATTGCCACTTTCAGATTTTAGTCGGGCTTTGGGGCTATTCCCAAGTATTAAATCCAGCAATTCCCCACAAAGTGTCATTGGCATATTTCATAATCTCAGTTCCAAAACATTGTTTATATACCGGTGCTTAGTGGAGACTGTTAAGTTAAACTTTCACTTAAAACATTATGCTACACTAGTTCACAACTTGGATAGTGGACTATACCTTGAACTACAAATTTTCTGTGATACTAGTTTCACACAACGAATGGACCGGTACTAGGTTGCCGCAAGGCTTCCCCGCGGATGGAGTGTATACGTCATACTCCGAAGACCTTTCATGAGTTTATTAGAGAGCACCCGATTGTCATAAACTGCAATGTTTAATAGTCATACTCATATTGTGAGTTCCTCGGGAGATGTTTTGAAGGACATATCTCTGCTTATATAAATAAGCTACTTGGAACACATTAAGACAAATATCAACCTACCATACAGATTAGGAAAGTATTGCATCTTCACGAAAATTATAAGGATACTCTCCTCTCACCTGACCAACAGTGTGTCTCCCACTTCTAATTCACGGGACCTCCGATCACATAGAGTGAGTTACCACTATGGACAACTCATACCGTGGGCCTCAAACTCGTCTCTCTCGATGCATTATGTATCACATTACATGATAAACCCTTTGTGAAGGGGTCTGCCAAGTTTACAGATGTTTGGATTTAATCCAACTCAATAACTCCGGAGTTTTTCAATTTTCTGACAGATTTCAATCTCCTTTTCACATGTCTTGATGACTTCGCATTATCCTTAGAATTGTTCACTTTGATGATCATAGTTTGATTATCACAGTTCATTAGGATTGCGGGTATTGGTTTTTCAACCACATGCAACTCCATCAAGAGCTCATGAAGCCACTCTGCTTTAATAGGGGTTGTGTCTAATGATGCGAGTTATGTTTCCATAGTTTACTTCGTTAAGATGGTCTCCTTGCAAGACTCCCAGGAAACAGCGCTTCCACCAAGTGTAAAAATATGACCACCGGTGGCCATAACCTCATCAGCATCAGATATCAAATTAGAATCACTATATCTTTCCAGAACCCTTGGGTTTCTGGTATAGTGAACTTCATAGCTCGCAATGCCTTTTAAATAGCACATAACTATCTCAAGCGCACGCCAATGATCATCTCTCGGATTAGAAACAAACCGGCTTAATTTGCTCACATCAAAAGAGATGTGAGACCTCATGGCACTCGCCAAATACATAAGCGAGCCTATAATCTGAGAATACCTCAGTTGATCTCTAGCAATCCATCTGTCGCACCCGGACTTTTAGAGGATACTCACAGCCCGCTAAACAGTAGATAAATGGCTTACGGGGCCTATCTGCACCCGCATCTCAATATGAGTAGGCCAACACGTAAACGTGTGACAACCATCCTCTACTATTCATCGTCTGTGAAACCATCCAATAGAAATCTGAATACTTCCATTGACGTACTTCATAACATACACACATGGTACGTCAACGGCATTTGAACAAGTGATATCACAACAAATCTCTAAGACACAAAGTGTCGTGGGATTATCACGGCAGACGTTACCGGGGGTAACTGATCTTGGGGCAAGACGACACAGGCGTTTGGGAGAGGGTTTAGCTCAGAGGAAAACATGGTGGAACTCGATCTGGTAGCCGGCAATCAAGTCGCCGAGTCTCCAATCTCAATATATTAACTCAACTCTCGGGTTACACTGGATGCTCGATATCAAGCGATATTACTAGGGTTCTTAAATCTCTCAACTAGACCTAGGGGTCGGTTTATAAAGCACTCGTACCCCCCGGCTTGTCCTCCAAGACACACCCTGGATCCTACCCGGACACGACATACAAACCCTAACCTTCCTTTACCGTAACCCACAATCCGGGTTACTAGGCCTACAAACTTGGGCCTTCCGGAAGTTTCTTTATCCTTAGCCGGATCCTGCACAGAGTCCTTTGGGCCGGATTACGCCTTGGAGTTGGCCTACCGGGTTATTATCCCTCCATCAGTAGTCCCCAGAATAGCTTGGGCTTCACGGATTCTTCCTTGAAGTGCTTGCTATTCCCTGCAAAAATACCAATCTCACACAAATATATGGAGGCCGGGTTAAGATGCTTTGATAAGTAGCTAGGCCCAACTCCACGGTGGCCATATGGTAACCCGACTCTTCTCCAAATACCCGGCTTAGCTTTCCGGGTCTAAGCCCTGATAAAAGTGTCAAGATTCTGCACTTTACTCGATGATTGACCTTGATATTATGAAAAATATCTCCTTCTTATTTCTGCCCAGATATCACGTTCAACACTTAAAGCATATTTCGCAAAATTCAAACAAATAGCCGTTACTCCGCAATCCCCGGCTCCCGCTCGCGGAACCAAACTTATCCACATGAACCATTATAAATATGCCCGTAGGGGTAACTCTAACCCCAACGGCTCACTTACCCCCATTCCTCTTCCTTTCTTTCTTCGTACTCAATCTCACAGAGCGCCGCCACGGAAATCCCACGCGCATCTCCGGAGCCTATTGGCCGGCGGCTGCGTTCCACCACAGCTCACTCTGCACCGCCGCCAAGATCCGCCGCCAAACCCCCAACCGGCCCGTCGGGAATCGCAAAGGGGCACCAATCTTGCGCGATTTGCCTCCGTCGAGCTTCACTTCAATCTCCTCCAGTAAGATTCCCATACCCATCAATTAGCCTCCGCAATTTCTTGATTTTCTTCAAATTAGATCTAGGTCAACCCGCCGGCCATTTTCCCGGTCATGCCGAATTAGATCGCTTGTATTCATTCTAGCTCATCCAATACGTGGGATATGGACTTTATTGCGTTTTCCTACCGCCCACATTTGTTAATTTTACCGCAAATCTAAAAACGGAGTCTCCAATCTGGGCTCGGGCCACTCAGAGTTTCCGCCCTTATCTCTGTCACCCGGAAAATCCTCCCCTTTTCGTTTTTTTATTCGCAATAAGTGCCTGTGCAACCATTCATCGTCCTCAAAAGCTCTTTCAATGCATAGACCTCCATAACTTTTATTACGATGCTCAATACCCGGATAATTCGAACCTCACTCTGCAGATTGACACCCGGATAGTATGCAATTTCCATGTCTCGATATCACCCACCGATACTCGGCTAGCTCACAGTTTCCGTGTCTTATTCCTCGTATCCTTCTACCTCGTGCTTTGCAGGTCAACCACATGGCTCCCAAGAAGCAGGGAAAAACACCGACCAAGGCCAAGACCACCAACTCCATATCCGCCAACTGGGCGCGATCTACGGTCACCAAGGCCAAGTTAGAAGAACTGGTCGAGCTAGGAATTCTTCCCCCTCAAGAGGATATCCAGTGGAGGGTGCCGGGTAAGGAGACCCGGCCTACACCGGCAAAGGATGAGGTAATATGCTTTGTAGAGCACGTGACTCGGGGCTTTCGTCCTCCGGGTCACCCCTTCTTCTGCGACGTCCTGAGCCACTATGGCCTTCGTATATTTGACATAGGTCCTAATTCTGTGTTAAATATCTCCCACTTTATCGTCCTTTCCGAGTCATACTTGTGCACTCCGCCAAGTCTGGCTCTTTTCGTTGAGCTTTTCCAGTGCAAACCGTGCTGCGAAAGCGGTGACGGGGCACTTCTCGCTTGCGGCGGGGTTTCTATCCAGCGCCGCAAGAATTCTCTGATGCCACCTCTTACCCTTAACTCCCACGTCAAGCACTGGCAGCTCTCGTACTTTTACTGCCAAGACACTTCCCCACCCGGCCAAAAGAAACTGCCGGGTTACTCAGAGGGCCTTCTTGACATCTCTGAGAAATTTAATGCCTTTGCCCCTGAATCGGACAGGGAGGCAATTCAACCTCTGCTAGCCAAAATCACCACTCTTGCGGCCCAAGGTCTCATCGGGCTCAACCTGGTGAAAACTTGGGTCGATTTCCGGATTCAACCCAATTCCATCCGCACAAAGTTAATGTGCGAGTATTCGGGGCAAACCACGGACCCGCTCCAGTACTCTGACAACAGCTTCGCGGCTGGTGACACCCATAAAACTATCAAGGGTTTTCTGACAGAAAAACTTGAGGTAATCCGGAACATAGCCGGATTAGAGCCCTTCACACTCGAGAACCCAGCCCCTAAGGTGAAGATCCAATTTTGACGTCTTTACCCTTGCTCTTTCCACTTGATACAGTTGATAACCCTTGTACTGATACTTTTATTTCAGGCTGATGATGATTTTTGGAAGATCAACACTTCTCCTAGCTCCGAGAGTCCAGAGGAGCAAGAAGAGGCCGTTAACTCGGACGAAGGTGCTCTCCGGATTTTACTTGGTTCCTTTAAGTTCGTCGCAACTCCTTCATTTTCTAACTAACTTTGATGATATCCAGAACAAGAGGAGGATGACGAGGAAGAAGAAACTGACGGCAAAGTGGAATCCGCCAGTGATCAAGACGAAGTGGAGCCGACAATTAAAGTCGGATCTAAGAGAAAACCCCGAGGGGTCGTCTTCAAGGTTTCATATCGCCTCCTTGTATTCAATTCGTATTCCTTTGGTGATATACATGAGCTAACTTGGCATTATTCCCCCGGCCGTATTTGAAGGAGTCGCCTATGACCAAGCGCAGAGCGACTCGGAATTACCCGGGTGATGACGCTCTTAACCCGGGTACTCCGTCGTCTCCGGCTCGGCGCACCGGTATTTACCTTATCCTTTGTCGGAGGAAACAATCTTTCCGAACCATTCTCTTACGAAATCTCACTTGATATTTTTCAGATTCGCCCGGGTCTGGCAACGAATTCCCTTCAGACTTTGCGGTGAATCCCGGGTAAAGTTCCTTTTCTGACGTTCTATCGCATTTTCATCACCCTTTCCTGATTGCACACTGACTGCTCACTCTCACTATCCATAGGGCCACTGTCGTTATTAGTGACCAAGAGGATATGGCAACCGATAACCCGGGTAAGGGAAACCTAGCTGATAAAACAACAGCCGAGTCTAGCGGCGAAGAACAAGCGTCACCAATAAACCCGGGCACACAAGAAGCCGAGTATCCGATCGCCTCCCACACAAGCAAGAAGAAAAGAGCTGCAACCTTGGGTGCAGGAGAAGGAGCATCGGATTCCGACATTCGAATGACCCGGGTGCCGCCTCCCACTAAGAAGAAAACTCCTTCTCGGAATTTCCAAGGCCCCGGGTCCTCTGATACGGGTAATGGCACTTTTGATCAACTGATGGACACTCTCCTCACTATGAAGACTTCAGAGAGAAATATTCTGGAGCGCATGGCCGCAGAGCACCAGGTAATAATACTTGATATCTCGTAGTGCATGCCTAGTCCCCAAGTTCCGAGCATGACTTGCTGAAGTTGTGCTTGGTACTTTACGCAATACTCAGCTTGCGATAATATCCGACTGATACTTGTGCTCCTTGCTACTTACAGGCGCAGATTACCCGGTCTTATGAAATTTTGCTCAAGACCGAACAACTTCTTCTTGCCGAGGTAAAGCGGAGAGAAACCCTCGAGGATGACGTGGAAAACTTGAAGAAGGATGTTTCTAAATACCAGAAGAAGTGCAATACTGCTCAAACCGCACTGAAGAAACTATCGGACCAGGTCACCGATACCTATCAGATCTTGCTTAGTAAGTTTTTGCTGCCGACTGTCTTCGTGCCTTTACTTTATTGTATGATACTCGGGATCACTAATACGTCCTTCCTTTGCTTCAACTGCAGGTGCCAACCTTGCGGCCCCAGAGGAGGATGCCCTTGCAAAGGCTAAAACTTTAAAGACTGTGCTCCGGACGTTCTTTGCCGGCACGAAATTTATATTGGACGCCGTGAAGTGGCCTACTGAAGTATACCCGGGTGAAGAAAATCTCATCAAAGCCTGCTCCACCGTGCCTGGCTGGATTGAAATATGGAAACGCTCGTCATGCCGGATTGGTATGACCCGGGCCTTTACCCTGGCTAAGGCTTACTTTCCAAAGCTTGACCCGGCAAAGATAATATCCGGGTTTCCAGAATTTAAAGCGGATGGCTCCAAGTTTACACCCAAGGACTTCAAGGCCGTACAGTCTGCAGTGCGTCATTCGGCCACCACTTTGGCCGATAGTATGGATCTGAACACGATTATGAGTTCATACGACGCTGAGGGCAAAATTGTTACAGAGGAAGCACCCCCGCCTTTTGATATTTTGGAGAAATGGGCTGCAGATTCGGCTAGGAAGAGGGAAGCAACTGCGAAGAGAGAGGCCGAGTTATCAGGGCCAGCCACCTCTACACCAGCTGTTCCTCCACCAGTCCGTCCTGCCGCAAGGAATCCGGGTGATGATGCCGGAAAAAAGCAAGTCCAGGAGCAAGACCCGGAGGGTAAGGGCAACGATGTGGACTCTACTCAGGAAGCCGAATGAGCAAAACGCCATAAAAATACTTCGATCATTTGATGTTTTTACTCAAAACAAGTATTCTTTTGACGGTGCGCCTATGCGCCCTTGATACTAGTGTCGCAACTTGTAACGCACTTTAATTCTGTAATACACCTCGTGCCTTTCTAGGCCTTTTGATGAACTTGATACTTGCCTATTTTTGGACTTATTCTTGATATCCGACTTTCTTTTTATTTCCTTCTTTATTTCCGAGTATCGTGGGTTTTGACAGGTGGACTTTTCTTTAAGTACCCAAGTCCCCACGACTCGGACGTTGGGGTCTTTCGAGCTTAGCGACGAAACAGCTTGATTCTATTTCGAAACCCACAGTCCCCAAGGCCCGAATTTCCGAGTCTGTGGTGTGTGGTTTTTTCGAAGAGAACAAACTTGTTGTCGCTAAGCCGAAACCCGGAATTGTTTCATATAGATAATCAAGTTATGCTTGATAAACGTTGAGTTTCCAGCTATTAGCCTTGTACTCTGCATAACTTGTGGTTTAGATGACCCTTTTGACTATCTTGTACTGTAAGCCGGCTTTCGCGTGGATACCATGTTGTTACATCTATACGAAAACAGGGTCAGACAAGTCCCATTGGGCTTCATGGCTGATTGTAATCGTAAGCGGGCAAATCATGCCACTTTAGTGCGAGTCACATCGAGCTTAAGTAAGAAAAGTCAAGAAAATTTGGCTCCTTTGTCCAGTTATAAGATTGCAGCCGTACTCGTTTGCGAATAATCGGCCCTTATAACTCATAGGCATCAAGGCCGGGTCTTTGGGTTTGTGGCTGCGCTACTTGAGCAACCAGCCCCCGAGACCTATATATACCCAACATTCTTAATGATACTGATGTATTGATGTCACATGGATACTACTAACTTGTAATCAGAGTAAAGGCTGTAACAAGATAGGACTTGATAACCATCTCTTTATTGATGCGAGAAAGTTTGGATCAGCAGGCCGCCTCATTAAAAACCTTCTAGTCCCCTTAGGTACCCTGGGTAGGAAAAGAGCGCGTCTGAAACCTGCTGCCCGTTACATTGTTTAGTTCTTCTTGGGCACCGGTCCCGGGCTGACGTGACCGATACACATTCTCCACATGTTGGACTTTTTCATGATGAGTACCGGGTTTACTAGCCAACCCGGGTGAGGTGTTTCCATAACGTGGCTGGTTGTGAGCGGCCGTGCAGTTTCTTCTCTTATAGCGGATTGTTTGGGGGAGTCATCCTCGATAAAAGCTACCATTTTAGTATCTTGTGCTACCTTGGACTTTGCTCTTTCGCCTTCAGTACTCGGCCTTTTTGATGTGGTTCTGTCCTCCGGGTCTGCTTGAGACCGGTAGTGCTTGAGTTCTTCTTTTCTACAGGCTTGCTCGGCCATTGCTGCGTCTCCTTCATCGCATTCAGCTGCTATGTCTCGATTTCCATGTATGGTAATGGTCTTCTTGGGACCCGGGATTTTTAGCTGTAGATACACGTAACACGGCCTAGCCATGAATTTGGTATAAGCCGGCCTTCCGAATAACGCGTGATAAGGACTACGCAATTTGACCACCTCAAAGGTGAGCCACTCAACTCGATAGTTATCCTTTGACTCCCCAAAAGCTACCTCCAATGCGATTTTTCCCTCGGGGCACGCTGAATGACCCGGCACTATCCCATGAAAAATTGTTGAGCTTTTTTGTAGCTGAGACTCCTTGAGGCCCATGCGTAGGAAGGTTTCCCAATACAGTATATTGATGCTACTTCCACCATCCATCAAAACCTTTTTCAGCTCATACCCATTGACCTGCGGTGCGACTACTAATGCCAAGACTCCCGGGTGTTCTACTCTTTCTGGGTGATCCTTTCTGCTCCATGTTACATCCTGTTCTGACCATCTCCGGTATCTCGGGACAGCCGACAAAACTGAGTTGATCGCTTGCTTCAGTATCTTTTTGTCCTTGTTAGAACCTCCTGTGGTATGCACATGATATTGACCCAATTGTTTGGGGTTAGCCTAGAAACCTCCTGCTCCCCCTTGGTTATTACCTTGATTTCCAGCCGCCGGGTTACCGGCTGGGGGTGGGCCGTTGCCCGGGTTTCCCCCTGGACCCGGTCCTCCTCCCCGTCCTGCACCTCGCATAGCTCTGTTCACTGCCTCATTTTTCCATCTTTGTAAGTCGGCGCACTGCTCCAAGGAGTGGTTGGCTGGCCTGCCGTTCCTGCTGAGCTTCGGGCATGCCATTCTGAATATGTCCCAATTGTTACTCGGCCTTGGTGGTCCTTGATAGTTTCCTCCATTGTGATTACCTCCGTTGAAATTTCCTTCTGCTCTGGGTCTCGAAGACCCGGCCTCTGTGTTGGCGACAAACTCGGAGCCTCCTTCAAACGGGCGCTTGTTCTGGCTATTTCCGTTATTACCCGGTGCTGATCCATTGCCGGTTCTTCCGCTATTACTTGTGTTTGCTTTTACCTTCTTGTCATCAACTTCCTCCTCTGTAGTATCTGTCGCAGCGTGTTTGTTGCACGCATCCATCAATTCTCCCATCGTAACCTCCGACGCATTCCGACTGGATTTCATGCGTGTTAACTTTTGCACTAAAGGTATATACTTGCATGTTTTTTCCATAGCTTGTAGTGCATCCTTGGGCTGAATATCTGTGGACGAGTGAAGTATCTCCATAACCCGGCGCACCCAACTGCGCGCCGACTCTCCCTTCTTCTGGACGCATCGCTCTAGATCATCAATAGTGAACAATTTTCTGCACGTCCCATGAAAGTGCTTGACAAACGCGGTCTTCAATTCCTCCCAGGACTTGATCGATCCTTCCGGCAAATTGGTGAACCACAACTTTGCTGCTCCTTCTGACATCATCAAGTACATGAACTTGGCTTGGAGATTCTCGGATGCGTTGCGAATCGACATTGCCATCTCATAACTGCTTAGCCATGTTTCTGGATCCATAGTTGGCTCGTAATTCACTACTTTTCCTGGCTCTTTGAATTTTTCCGGGTAAGGTTCAGCTCTGATATTGTCCGAGAGATACTTGGGTCCTGCAAGAATGGTCGAGGCCGGCCTTGCTCGAGAAACGTGTGATCCAGCGGAGGGCGCGGCTGGGCGCGGCGTTGCGGGTAGTCCATGCGCTGCAGACCCGGCCGCGGCCCTCCGAGCCCTGGAACTGTCCACAACAGCCTGTGCTGCTGATGCTGCCTGAACGCGGGGAGGAGGCGGCATTTGCTGCTGCTCTTCCCTCCGTCGTGCTGAACTTGTTTGGATATTCCCTTGTTGCTGACTGGCGTATGGCGTCCCGTTCATCCCACTTCTATGATCCGGATAATTGGCTTGCTGCGCCACCGCAGTGTGCAACAGATCGATTGCTTGCCGGGTCTTCTCTTCATGGGGTGACTCTCCCACGGGGATTTCATTTAATGCGAGTGTTGCCGCATACACGTTGTCCATGGGATTGTTGTAGTGACCTGCTGGTGTGCGAAATCGTGATGGTGGCGGTGGTGGTAGATCGTTGTCGGTTGTGACTCTAGTCTGTGGTAGGGGTAACCCGGCCCGCTCATTTGCCGGATGTGCCCCCGCTGTTGCCGGTTGGGGTGCGGTTCCCTGGTTCACCACTGGTATCGGCTGATCCTGAGGTGTGATAAATAAAGCAGCCGGATTAATAACCCCACCCGTTGCTGGTAACCTAGTTTGATGCCTTTGATGTACTCTAGATGTTTCCTCTCGGAGCCGAGTTTCCAGCGCATCCAGCTCACGTTGCCGTGTGGCCATCCCTTGCCTTTCTGCTTCTACTTGCCTTCTTTGCTGTTCCAACGCACGACGAGCCACATCCAGATCCCTGACACGTTCTGCTGCGTTTTCTGGAGTGATAACCGTAGCAAGAACCGTGGGGTCTAGGATCAGATTATTATCGAATAAGCCCGGGTGACGCGGGTTCGAAGGACCCGCCCCTGGTGTCCGGTTTCCCAGGAATCCGAACGTATTTGCGTGCAACTCCTCGTCTGCTGCACGGCTGATCACTGATGCCGATTCTCCATCAACACGAGCCAGAGCCGGGTCTCCGTTAGCCGCGCCCTGCTGCTGGGCCAATGCCTGAGCTGCCCCGACTGCTGCCGCGGTTGCGTTCTCTTGGTTGAGATTGGCCGCGGGAGCCGTGTAGACCGCAACTCGGCGTACGATGCTTGGTGTAAATTCATGCTGTTCTTCTTCGCCGTTATTCTCCTCATACCGGTTCTCCAGCAGATCCAGGATAGACTCGGTATCATCCTCTCTTTCGACCCGGTCGCGCGGGGTCCATGCCGGTTCCTCCGGCTGTTCCCACTTCGCGATGGGTTCTTCCGCCGGATATGTCGTTCCAATTGATTCTTCATCATCTGACTGGATAGAAGTGGCTTCCCCTGACACAGAATCAGATCCAAAATTGTCAGGGATCGAACCGGAAGTACATACCATACCAATGAAGACGCTGATCCGGCCGATTGTCACGACGGATCCGGATTCGAGGTGATCCGATTCTGGCCCCCAGCCGGAATCGTCCACCGTCTTTTCTCCTTTGTGGTCGATGTAGATCTCGCCGACGACAAGATTCTCCATGTTCTTCCGAGCTTCTCCCGTGATGTAAACACCTTTGTACGCAGGCCCCACGGTGGGCACCAACTATCGTGGGATTATCACGGCAGACGTTACCGGGGGTAACTGATCTTGGGGCAAGACGACACAGGCGTTTGGGAGAGGGTTTAGCTCAGAGGAAAACATGGTGGAACTCGATCTGGTAGCCGGCAATCAAGTCGCCGAGTCTCCAATCTCAATATATTAACTCAACTCTCGGGTTACACTGGATGCTCGATATCAAGCGATATTACTAGGGTTCTTAGATCTCTCAACTAGACCTAGGGGTCGGTTTATAAAGCACCCGTACCCCCCGGCTTGTCCTCCAAGACACACCCTGGATCCTACCCGGACACGGCATACAAACCCTAACCTTCCTTTACCGTAACCCACAATCCGGGTTACTAGGCCTACAAACTTGGGCCTTCCGGAAATTTCTTTATCCTTAGCCGGATCCTGCACAGAGTCCTTTGGGCCGGATTACGCCTTGGAGTTGGCCTACCGGGTTATTATCCCTCCATCACAAAGAAATAGAAATAAGTGGCAAAAGCTCTCACTAGAGCAGAGATAGCAAATACAGTCATGAAGAGGACACATGTCCCAACAAGTCATCATTACATCACAGCGGAAGCATCCAAAGTGTCTGAGTACAGACAAGATCCAAATAGGCCTGAGAGGCCGGAAACGAAAGAACGGAGCCCATCCACGAAGTCTCGGATCCTGCCCGGGTCCGCTATCTACTCGTCAGTAGCCTCGTCATACTCCACGTAGTAGCCACCATGGGGATCCTCGGAAACGTAGTCTGCAGAACACGCAGCCCCAGAGGGATCAGTACAGACGAGTACTGGCAAGCAAGACGCACAAGATACCAAAGGGTACCCGACAACACCAAGTACAGATGCTTTTGGGTTCAACGGAAGATAGGTGATACAAAGGTGCGGCAGCGGGCTGCCCTAAACAACTACAGAGACACGCTACAACATCCGGCTAAAAGAAAGGGATAAGATAGCGCATCGGAACCAACTACCACTAACCTCAAACAAAACCCATCCTGGATCTCGCCCCTTATCCAAAGAAGCAATCCGAGGATAACCCACACAGTTGGATTAATGAAGGTTCAAGTTATTGTGTCAATAAGCCTATTACTAGTCAAATTATTATTAATTAGGTGTAAGTTGTCTAATCCTTGTTAGCCAGCCCTATCACCAAGTCATCCATAACCGCGGACAACACGGCTTCTCGAGAAGATTTAACCCTGCAGGGATGCACCAATTTGGCCGTACACGTAAGAATAACCCGCCAGGCGGGGATCAAACCCACCAAGCAGGCCACTCAACACAACCCAACTCTTCTTCGCATCAAGTCCAAAGAACCCCGTGCAATTGAGCGCACGGCTAATCAAGCCCCACGAAGAAAAGGGGACCCTCATAGCACTCTAAGAACGTGTCTCCCTAAATGCCGACTACAAAAGTTACCACCCTGACGCCAAGGGTTCGCACCTGCATATGCATGCGGCAAATGGAAAACCCAAACTAAATGAGGCGATTTGGACGAGATGCGAATCGAATCAAAGTTGAGGGGGCGCCCATACACGCTTCCCACATGCGGTTAGCGCGCTCATCATGGATCTAGAGGACAAGAACTTTTCTAGAGTTCGACACTAGCAGGCCTCAAAACCATACCCGGCCTCCTGCCGGTGCCTTATCATCAAAATAGCATTTCCTCAAACATTAACAGGTTGTTGTTTAAACATCGAGCCCCCCAGAACATAATAAATATGGTAAAAGAAATAACGGACATCAGACTCGAGCACAACAACCCTAAGCATGCTAGTAAGACACAGGCCAACAAGCAACACGGTTATAGTAACATGTGATAGGATCGGAACACAAGCAACAAATCTTAACGCTAGCAGATTAGACAACGGAAAGTATCGGTATCCAGTGTGGAAAGGACACCATGGTTCGGGTGAGTGAATACTTACCTGCAAACTCAGTAGCCTGTTACTGGGCTAATTCCTCTGAAGTAGTGTCGTAAACCTCGTCTGTCTCAACGTCGTCGTCTATTCGAGAAGAAGCAAACAAACAACGCAGAGAGACAAACAATCAATAACATGGCATAATGCACAAACATGGGATGATGCATGACAATTTAATTGATGCATCAAAGATAAGCTAGTTGACATGGTAAGCATATTTAAATGGGCCCATATGCAATTTGGATTGCATATGGAAAAGCCCATGTGCATTAATTGAGAATTTAATGAACTACAACTAAACATTGGTTAAAGTGGATTAAATGCATGAGAGATGATAGAAACAGCTAGGAAATGAAATTAGCTTCAACTAGATATTTTATTTGCCAAATTTGGAGTGGTAAATATTTAATTATGGCTTTTGGCATTTTATTTGAATGAAAATCATTACTGAAATTAGTGGGATTTTTAGTTTCTCTAAACATTATTATTATTGCATATTTGGATAGAGCATTTAATTCTGATTGGAAAACATATTTAGTTTGCTCCATTTGGAATTTGTATGCCCAAGATATGATTTTTGCAATGCTTAAAGCATTTAACAATTAATAAATGTTTTCAGCATTTTAAATTATTCAAAACCAAAATAAAGTTGATATTAGTGTAGAGCATTTAAAATGGAGTGGTTTTCATGTTGAAAGTTTT
Source organism: Alopecurus myosuroides (assembly GCA_028641055.1). Lineage (NCBI taxonomy): Eukaryota > Viridiplantae > Streptophyta > Magnoliopsida > Poales > Poaceae > Alopecurus > Alopecurus myosuroides. The sequence continues at coordinate 147,165,939 of CM054060.1, forward strand.
GCATTTTGAGTTTCCTAGCAAAAGTTATTAAATTACAAAGTTTTAAGCATTTTTATGGTTTATTAAAATAACCAGGGACATGGAAAATAATTACAGGGACTTGGTTGAAACTTCGGAGGGGTCTGTTTGTTAAGATCTTTTCAGATCTGGCCAGGGGGTTCGGGTGCACACAGCAGTAGCTAGCCCTGGGGCACTTACAGGTGGCCCCAGGTGCCACGCGAGACGCCACGCGGGCGTGTGGAAGCCGAGGTGGCAACCACTGGCGCCGACAAGCGGGCCCGGCCGCGCGTGTGTGGAAAGAGGCAAAAAAAGGTGGCGTTTATCCGCGCGCGGGGGGAGGGGGGGTCGAACCCGCGACGCGGGCGTGCGCGCGTGAGGCTCTGGCCACTGGGCTACGGCTCGGAATCGTGGTAGATCTAGGACGCGTGGGGTTTTGAGGGTTGGCTCACGTTCGTTAACTGAAACTGAAAGTTTCAGTTAACTGAACTTGCAGGGGCGGCCGGTGATCGCCGGCGTGTGGCCGTGCCGTGGCCGCAGTTGTGCGTGGTCGAGTGCAGGGAGGTGCAGGGTGTGCGTGCAACAAGAAGAAGGAGATAGAAAGGGGGTGCTTACCCTGGGGAGGTAGAGGAAGGAGGAGGAGGGCAGCTCGGCGAGGTGGCGGTGACAGTCGACGTCGACGAGGCGGTGGTGGTGACCCGAGGCCGTTCGGGCCCTGCCCTGGAAGCGAGGAGGAAGAGGAAGACTCGGGGGTCCCGTTCCCGCGAAGTGAGACCCTCGACGGCGACCACAACCTCTACCCCACCCCCGTCAAGCTCCGGCCATGGCAGCTAGTTGCAAGGTTCAGAAAAATTCAGAAAAGAAGCAGGAGGAAGGGAGGGGATCCGAGGGGGAGATAAAGGAATGGCGGCGGCAGGGAGGAAGAGGGAGGCTCTGGCTAGGGTTTGGGGCCTCGGGGGGTAGAAAAAGGGGAGAGGGAGGAGCAGGTGAGGAGGGGGTGGTGCGGGGCGTGCTGGCGCCTGCTTGCGTCATCCCCCGTACGGAGGAGGGAGACGAGGCCGCGGCCTGGTTGCTCCCTTTTCCTTTTTTTTTGCTGAAAAGAAAATGAAAAGAAATAAGGAGAGAAAAAATAGGAGGGTTTTGGGGTTTAAAATTTTGGTGATAATTTTTTATAGGTTCTTTATTGCAAAAGCCCAGTTGTACAAACTTTTGTTTTTCAAAAATTTAAATTTTGCTGCTGTTTGAAATTTAAATGAATTTGATTGAATTTTTGCAATAATTGAAATATTGAAAATTAAGCAAGTTAATTATATGAAAATTCAAGTTTATTGGAAACAATTGAATTGTTGCTGTTTAGAAACTATTTTGAACACATTGGAACATACCAAGTATGAACCAAATTTTGAAAATTGGTTTGAATTTTAAATAGAAAACAAGTGAGAACAAATGCAATGCTCATGATGGAATGATGCAAACTGAATTTAAACAAGAAGCAAGCATTCTAAGGTTGTTTTCATACTTAGGAGATATACGATGAGTGCCTCTGAGGGGAGTTACACGGAGATATGCTTTGTCTCCAGCTGCATAGACCATGTCCCTGTGTTTGATGTCATAGTAGCTTTTCTGACGAGATTGAGCAATCCTCAGATTGTCACGAATGATGCGAACTTTCTCTTCGGCCTCGTTAACAATGTCAGGGCCTAAGAGTGAACGTTCACCAGCTGCAGACCAATTGATTGGACTCCTACATCTGCGGCCATAGAGAGCCTCAAATGGTGCCATGCCTAGGCTTGTCTGGAAGCTGTTGTTGTAGGAGAACTCAGCATATGGAAGACATTCCTCCCATTTCATGCCAAAATAGAGACCACATGCTCTGAGCATATCCTCGAGAATCTGATTGACTCTTTCGACTTGCCCTTGAGACCGAGGGTGATAGGTTGTGCTGAACAGAAGCTTGGTGCCCAAGGCTTCTTGAAAGCTTTTCCAGAAATGAGAAGTGAATATGCTTCCACGGTCTGAGCTTATTTCGAATGGAACACCATGAAGAGGAACAATCTTTGCTGTGTAGATCTCTGCTAACTGACTAGCTGAGATTGTCTCTTTGACAGGAAAGAAGTGAGCGACTTTAGTGAGTCGATCAATGACAACGAAGATTGCATCGTTGCCCCTCTTGGACTTTGGAAAACCGGTGACGAAGTCCATTTCAATCATGTCCCACTTCCATTCAGGGATTTTCAGAGGTTGGAGAAGACCGGCTGTTTTCTGATGAACTGCCTTGACACGTTGACAAACGTCGCATTCAGAAACGTATTGAGCAATTTCACGTTTCATGCTAGGCCACCAATACAGTGTCTTGAGATCCTGGTACATCTTTGTACTTCCAGGGTGTATGGAAAGAGGAGTTTCATGAGCCTCCTTGAGAATGACATCTTTGAGACTTTGAATTTGAGGAACTGCAATGCGTCCTTCGAAGAACACAGTTCCCTTGTCATCAATTGAGAAGGACTCAAATTTCTCATTGCCTGCTTTGATGTGTTCTGCAATCTTCTTGATTTCAGCATCACGAAGTTGTTCAGAACGAATCTTGTCCTCGAGAGTTGGAGTGGCTGTCAAGTTTGCAAGATAGCCTTGAGGAACAAGACCAAGATTCAGCTTCTGGAATTCTTCATGAAGAGGAGGTTGGCTTTCCATGATCATGAGATTATTGCAATACGACTTGCGACTGAGAGCATCGGCCATAACATTAGCCTTGCCTGGAGTGTAAGAAATTGTAAGATCAAAGTCTTTGATCTTTTCAATCCATCTCCTTTGTCTGAGGTTTAGATCTGGTTGAGTGAAGATGTACTTCAGACTCTTATGATCGGAAAAGATTTCAGTGCGATTACCCAACAAGTATTGTCTCCATTTCTTGAGGGCAAACACAACTGCTGCAAGTTCAAGGTCATGAGTAGGATAATTGAGCTCATGTGTGTTCAACTGACGTGAAGCATAAGCCACAACTTGACGTTCTTGCATAAGAACTGGACCTAGACCTTGGAGAGAAGCGTCACCGAATATTTGGAAAGGTTTGGTAGGATCTGGGCCAACCAGAACTGGTGTAGAAGTGAGTTTAGTCTTCAGGAGATTGAAACTCTCCTCACATTGTGGAGACCAAACGAACTTCTTGTCCTTCTTTGTGAGGTCAGTGAGAGGTTTGGCAATCTTGGAGAAGTTTTGGACGAAGCAACGGCAATAGCTAGCCAAGCCCAGAAAACTTCTTACTTGCTTCACCGTCTTTGGAGGTTTCCAATCAACAATTGCTTTAACCTTTTCTGGATCAATGGCTATGCCCTTGGCAGAGATGACATGACCAAGATAAACGACTTTGGAAATCCAAAACTCACATTTGGAGAATTTGGCATAGAGACGATGCTCGCGAAGCTTCATGAGAGTTAGACGAAGATGTTCTTCATGCTCTTCCTCGGATTTTGAGTAGACAAGAATGTCATCAAGATATACCACAACGAACTTGTCGAGGTATTCATGGAAGACAGAATTCATGAGTCGAGAGAAGGTCGCCGGTGCATTGGTGAGACCAAAGAACATGACGGTGAATTCATATAGACCGTAGCGAGTGGTGAAGGCTGTAACATCCCAAGTATGAAAACCTACCATTTAGAATGTTTGATTTCTTGTTATTAAAGTATTGCATCATGTCATCATGTTTATTTCCTTGCTTGCATTTGTTTATTATTTGTTTTGCTTCTGTTTTTATTCTGTTTCCATATTGGAATCCAAACATTATTCAACTTGTTATCATACTTGTCATGTTACAATATTGTTTTCAAATAAAAGTTCAACTCAAACAAACTTTTGTGTCCAATTATTCCATATTTGATCAACTAATAAAATGGTGCTTTTATTTCAATTAAGTAATCCCAAATTGCTTTCAAATTCAAAGCATCTTCAAACAGCACCTCATTTGAAAATTATAAAAATACCAAGCAAATTCTAATCACATTTGTTCCATTTAATCATAGGGGTCACCCTAATAAAAACATTGTTTCCAATATTAATCAATTAATTATAAAATTATTCAAATTCAAACCAAAACTTTCAAACAGTACCCATTTTTTTAAATTATGAAATTACAAAACAAATATACTCATTGTTTCCAATTAAAGTTATTTGGGTCACTCTATTTAAAATTTTGGTTTCAATAATCATTTTAATACTCAAATCATCCAAATATGAATGAATTCCAAACAGCACAAAAATTCAAATGTTTTTGAATTCCAAATTTGGCTTTTGGTTGTAGTTGACCTAAACAGCACACCCAATTTTTTTTTCAAAATTTTTGCAAACCCAAAACCTATCATTTGCTTCCATTTCCATTTGCTACAAAAAAAAAACTGCAGAACAAAAAAAAAAGAAAAGGAGAAAAGCTAGCGCGCGCGGCAGCTAGCAACACGGCCCAGCCCACCTCTTCCTTTTCCTCGCGCGCAGCCAGCCCACACGGCCCGTACCGGTTCGATCAGCCGCCCCCGTCGTCTCCTTTCAGTATGGCGGAAATCTCCGTGGTGTCACGGCGGCAGCGCACGGCAGCAACGGCCAGGAGCTCCCCTAGTGGCCTATTTAAGCTACCTAGGACCCGGCGCGCAACCCTAGACCTATCCTTCCCCTCTCCCCTCGACACCGCCGCCGAATTTCATCTCCCTCGCCCTCTGAATCTCTCTGCCGCCACTCGCCGGAGTTCTTGACTGAATTTCCGATGGCCGCCGCCCCTCCGACGCGCCACCTACCTACCTAGACCCAGAAACCAAACCACCACTTGCTCCTCTTCCGTTTGGACACCTCCAGGAGCTCGGTGAACCTCTGGATCGGCGACGCCGTCCACGACCACGCCGTTCGCCGCCGCGGGAGCTTCCTCGGGCCTCTGCCACGTTGACAAACAACGGTGAGCCTCCACTGTTCTCCTCCTTCTCCCTGTCCACTCTCTATCCACCCCGCAACACTTCCGTGCACGCACCCAAGCCCTGCATCGAGCACAACCACGGCAGCATCCACGGCACGCCGCCGTCCGCCGGCGTTTTGGTTTCTGTCAGGTTCAGAGTTTTCGCGCGTCAGTTAAAATCTCAGATCCACGAACAACACCTCAAGCTCACTGCGTATCGGTATCTGACAACGAACGCGAAACAGCACACTGGTTACAGGCTTTGCGCGCAACGGGCGAGGTCCAGGGTTCGAGCCCCTGGCTCGCGGGATAAAATCCCATTCTTTTGCACCGCAGCGCTGACAGGGAGGGCCCCCTGTCAGCCACCCTTGTAGCCACGCAAGCACACCGAGACCCTGGGCCCCCCTGGCAGTGTCTAGTGTAGACTGCTGTGCGGTAACAAAAGGTTTTAAACCTTTCTGTTCTCAAAACTAGTCCCTCCAATTCACAATTTGGTCCCTAAACTTAAAAAAATGAATAACTTTTATTTTATAACTCCAATTAATAAAAATAAAATATGTGCACTGATCTAAATTCAATTATCTACCTATTGGTTCCATTTGTTTCCTGTTTTGAATTTTCAAAATGCAATTCAAATTTGAATTCAAATAATTCAATTGCAATTTGCTAAAATTCATAACTAATTCATTATTAATCCAAATAGTGCAAATAAAATATGTTTTCCATGCTATTTCAAATAACCTTTTCAAATATAAATTTTGTTTCAGGGTTTGAATAACTTAAATTGCCTAAATAATTTAATCGTTGTTTAATTCATTTAAATTTTGCTAAAATCATAACTTGCTCAAAATAAATTATTTTTGAACATGCAAAATATGTTTTAAAACTAGAAAATTATAAACTTTTCAAATATGAATTTGAATTTATGTTTTGAACAAATAAAATTCAAATAAAATTCACACTTGTTTTAAATTCATTTAAAATTTGTTTAATAATGTTTAAGTCATAATAAATTCATCCTAATCCCTTTTTCAATATTTGAAACATGTAATCCAACTAAAATTTGGTATTCTTTTCAAATATGAATTTTGTTATTTTTTTTTGAACATTTTAAGTTGATGAAAACAACAAATGCTTGTGTGACATCTTTAAGTAACCAAAAATTTCCAAACTTAATAAATATTTTCCCAACTTGTTAAATTCCTTTACCACTTGCATCTATTGTTGTTATTTTGTTGTTATCATCATGCATGCATCATGCTAAACAACTTTCACATGATAATTAATTGTAGTCCATTTGTTTCCACCCTAATGCATGGACCTTTTCCATATGCAATCCAATTGCATAGGGGTCCATTTAAATTGTGTCACTTTGTCAACTAGTTTAATTTGATGCATCCATTTAACTTGACATGCATCATCCCATGATTGTGCACTATGCCATGATATTGATTGTTTATATTTCTGTCTTGTTTGTTTGCTTCTTCTCGAATAGACGACGACGTTGAGACCGACGATCTTTACGACACCCCTTCTGAGGATCTAGCTCAGTACCGGGCTGCTGAGTTTGCAGGCAAGTTATCACTCACATGAACCATTGTGTTCCTTTCAACATTGGTTACCGATACTTTCCGTTGTCTATTCCTGCTAAGCCTTAGTAGTAGTTGTTTCTGTTACGAACCTATCACATGAATCCCTTAACCCTGATATTGTCTCACCTCCACTCCTACAACCCTATTGTTTGAGCCAGTGTCTTACTAGCATGCATAGGTTATTTTGCTCGAGTCTGTTACCCGTTACTTTCTGTTACTATTTCATTATGTTCTGGGGGCTCGATGTTTAATCAATCAATCATGCTAATGTTATTGTTAAATAATAATTTGATGATAAGGCACCGGCAGGAGGCCCTTTGTGGTTTTGAGGCCTGCTAGTGTCGACCCTAATAGGAAAAGGGTCTTGTCTACTGATCCATGATGAGCGCACTACCCGCATGTGGGAAGCGAGTATGGGCGCCCCCCTCAATTTGATTCGATTCGCATCTTGTCCAAATCGCCTCATTTAGTTCGTGTTTTCCATTTGCCGCATGCATGTTTTTGCGAGCCCAGCGCAGGGTGGAACTTTCGTAGTCGGCATATAGGGGGACACGTTCTTAGAGTGCTATGAGGGTCCATTTTCTTCTGGGATCGATTAGCCGTGCGCCCAAGGTGCTTTGGGCTTGATGCGAAGAAGAGTTGAGTTGTGTTGAGTGCCCCGCTTGGTGGGAGGCATCCCATCTGGCGGGTTATTCATACGTGTACGACCAAATTGGTGCAACCCTGCAGGGATAATCTTCTCGAGAAGCCGTGTTTTCCGCGGTTATGGTTAACTTGGTGAAAGTACTGGCTAACAAGTACTCAGGACAACTTAAACCTAATGATTCACAATCTCACACCCAATGATTAACAACTTGACTAGTAATAGGATTATCGACACAACAACTTGATTCATCTTTAATCCAACCGTGTGAGTTATCCTCGGATTGCTTCTTTGGATAAGGGGCGAGATCCAGGATGGGTTTGTTTGAAGTTATCCTTCAGTTGGTTACAATACTCGATCTTATCTTCTTTCCGTTAGCCGGAAGTGGTAGAATCTCTGTAGTTGGTTAGCGCAGCCAGTTGCAGCATCTTTTATATCCCCTCTCTTCCGTTGAACCCAAGGCATCTGTGCTTGGTGTTGACGGGCTACACTTTGGTGAACTGTGAGTCTTGCTTGCCAGTACGTCTATGTACTGACCCCTTTGGGGCTGTGGTTTCCGCAGACTACGCTTACGAGGATCCCAGTGACGGCTACTACGTGGAGTTTGACGAGGCTGCTGACGAGTAGGTAGCGGACCCGGGCAGGATCCGAGACTACGTGGATGGGCTACGTCTTTCTTTCAGTTCCCGGCTTCTTAAGCCAATTTGGATTTGTCTGTACTCAGACCCTTTGAATGCTTCCGCTGAGATGTAATGATGTATGTTGGGACATGTGTCCTCTGGATGATTGTATTTGCTATCTCTGCTCTAGTGAGAGCTATTTGCAACTTATTTCCATCTTTTGTGTCTTAGAGATATGTTGTGCTATCATTCTGTTACAAACCGTTGACGTACCATGTGTGTATGGTATGAAGTACGTCAATGGTAGTGTCCTGATTTCTATGGGATAGTTTACGTCGACGCTGAACAGATAGGGGTTGGTTGTCACACATACGTGTGTTGGCCTACTCGTAAGAGGACGCGGGTGCCGGTAAGCCCCGTAATCCAATCTACTACTGTTCAACGGAACGGCGAGTATCCTCTAGAAGTCCGGGTGCGACAAATGGTATCAGAGCCTGTCTGCCTGTAGGATCCCTTTTACTGGTCGCAGTTGAGTCTAGAAACTATTTTGTAGCTATATAGGAAAAATGAAACGTGAGAGTAGGAATTCTGCCATTTTTCTTCTTTTCCCACCCACACACCCTTTTCTGGTAAGGAAGTGCAACGTTGTTTTCTCTTCTCACCTAAACTTTCAAGTTAGGATTTCACATGTTTTGGGTTCTCCGTAGTACCTCAGGAGTTTTTGGTCTCGTGTTTCCCGATGTTGCTTCAATATCCTGTTCTTTTCAACATCCTTTTCGTCCGTTGAACCTTGTTGTTGCTTTCCACTTCAGTTCTCTACCGGCGTCTAATCAAAACCTCCCAAATCATCTGCAGATGGATCTCATGTTCTACCCGCAGGTGGTTCGGATGACTCGTTGCGAGAGCACTACCGGTTATCCGAAGATGCTGAGAGACATGGTCACTTATCTGGGGTTCCGTTGGGCACCAGAGTACCAGGTCTACGAGCAGCAGCGAGAGTTTGACCAGACCTACTACCAGGCTATCGTCTACATCCTGTCAGATGATGGCATGAGCGTTGTCCACCGCTACGAGGCAGTAGGTTCCACAGTGGATATGGCCGTGCAGCAGGCAGCTTATGTGAGCCTCACCGTCCTTCGTGTTGACTACTGGGGATTTGACGATTCTATCTATCGCCACATCCCCCGTGGTTACATCACTTCGGAGGGAGCTCACTTCACCCTCTACGACAACCTGGATGTCTACGAGCATGATAACACCAGGCTGCACACCACCGCTCAGTTTGTGAGGCACAGTGACGCTCTTGCCACCACACTTTCTCAGGAGTTGGCCTCAGTCAGGGAGCAGCTCTACCTTGCTTTGACTCGTCTGGCGACGTACACCACAGAATTTGTTGGAGATGAGCGCTTTGCACGTTTCGATCAGCCAGTTGGTCGTCGTCTACCGGATGCTGGAGGTTACGAGTCGATCAGAGGTCCACTCCTCAACCTCGGAGCTGGTTACACTGGGATTCCACGCTTTGGAGCACAGGGAGACGACGCTTTCTACTTCACCACACCGAGAGTCGCTCTTAGAGCAGTCCCGATCTACGTGGATCGTCGTTCTACCTACTTTCGTGGGATTCCTCCTCACCGAATCTCTCGTCGTACTACTCACCGCCGTCCTGCGTGATGAGCATGGGAGTACCGATGTATCCATTCCTAGCTATGTTTAGTTATCCTTTGTCTTTCGAACCATGTATTGGTCTGTTGGATATTCTGGTGTATTTGAACATGTGATGATGTACCTGTGGGTTATCTATTCATGCGTCGGAATAATCTCTCTTTCGGTTACCAAGTCTATTCTTTTCTGTTGTTGCGCTAAAATGCATGTCTATCCAGGATGCCGCCAACAAGGAGCAACCCGCCTGAGCCACCTCCGATCACGGAGCTGTTGACTCAGATGACTCAGGTCGTGGCGCAGATGGCCCAGTTCCAGGCTAACCAGCACAACAACCAGAATGCTCCACGGGTCAGCATCAAGGAGTTCCTCAGTATGGGTCCGAGAGCTTTCGTGGCAACACGTGAGCCCCTGGATGCTGATGACTGGATCCGGGAGATGGCCAGGGCTCTGGACATGGCTCACGTTGCTGAGGAAGACAAAGTCAAGTATGCCACCTACCTACTGAAGGGTCAGGCAACCACTTGGTGGGAGAACTACCAGACCATGAGAGCTGGCTATCCTATCACCTGGGGATGTTTCAAGGATGCCTTCCTGAAGCACCACATCCCAGATGGTCTCATGGAAAGGATGCGTGAGGAGTTTTGCTCTCTCAAGCAGGGCAAGCTGGACTTCATTGGCTATCAGAACGAGTTCAATCGTCTCGCTCGATACGCTGGTGATGAGGTGTCCACTGAGGCGAAGAAGATGGCAAGGTTCCGCCGAGGTTTTAACCCGGAACTGAAGTACGCACTCACCAACATCAAGTGCAAGGACTTCGAGGAGCTTGTGAACACCGCGCTCAATGAGGAAAATGGGCGCAAGGCGTTCGAGGAGTCCCGCAAGCACTCACGTGAGGGTGGTTCCTCCTCCAACATGACCACCCCTCCGCAGAAGCGCCGCATCTGGGTGCCAAATGGTGCTGTCACTCGGGCTCCATATGCCCAAGCTTCTCCAGGCTTTGCTCCCCGCCCACCCAACCCATCTCAGATGCAGAGTCAGAGGGTTCCAATGGGGCAGCCAAGGCCAGGTCCTCCTCGTGTTGTCACTTGCTACAAGTGCAAGGAGACTGGACACTATGCTGATAAGTGCACTCAGAGGCAGCTACCTCCACCTCCTCGCCCCAACACCAACCAGGCAATGGTTCGTGCTCCCCCGGCTAAAGCCTTCAACTCCAACAACAGGCCTGTCGGGAGGACCGCGAGGGTGAATCATATCAAGGCCGACAAAGCTGAGGAAGCTGCTGACGTCGTTCTCGGTATATTACCCGTAAACTCTTTTCCAGCTAAAGTGTTGTTTGATACCGGAGCATCGCATTATTTTGTGTCAAAGATCTTTGCAAAAGCATACAACCTAGTTCTGGTTCCACTAAGCAATCAAATCACTGTTCACTCTCCGGGACCGCAAATGTTGACTTCCAAGATAAGCATGGACAATCAAATCCTAATTGGAGGTCGCATATTCCTTGCTTCACTCATGTTGCTCGGAAATTCTGACATTGATGTCATTCTGGGCATGGATTGGTTGAAGACCCACAAAGCTAAAATTGACTGTGCTCAAAAGTCAATAACTCTCTCTCACCCTTCTGGCCAAATAGTCTATTCTCCATATGGATCAAGTTCTGTTCAGCTGTTCAACCTCGATGCAAAACCCCTTCCTGCAATTGAAAATGTTCCGGAGGTTTGTAAATTCCCTGACGTCTTTCCAGAAGAGTTGCCAGGGATGCCTCCGGACAGAGCAGTTGAGTTCGTGATCGAGCTTGAACCAGGTACTGCTCCAATCTCTAAGCATCCATACAAGATAGCTCCTCCTGAACTGAAATTGTTGAAGGAGCAAATCGATATGTACATGGAAAAAGGTTACATTCAGCCTAGTTCCTCCGCTTGGGGTTGCCCAACTTTGTTTGTTGCTAAGAAGGATCAAACAAAGAGACTCGTGGTTGACTATCGTCCTCTCAACGAGAAAACCATCAAAAACAAGTATCCAATTCCTCGTATCGATGATCTTTTTGATCAACTTGCTGGAGCCTCAATATTCTCAAAGTTGGACTTAAGGATGGGTTACCATCAAATAAAGATCAGAAAGGAAGATATTCCAAAAACAGCTTTCACCACTCGGTACGGTCTATATGAATACACCGTCATGTCCTTTGGTCTCACCAATGCACCGGCGACTTTCTCTAGACTTATGAATTCTGTCTTCCATGAATACCTCGACAAGTTCGTTGTGGTATACCTTGATGACATTCTGGTCTACTCAAAATCTGAGGAAGAGCATGGATAACACCTTCGTCTCACTCTCATGAAACTTCGCGAGCATCGTCTATATGCCAAATTCTCCAAGTGTGAGTTCCGGATTCTAGAAGTTGCTTACCTTGGTCATATCATCTCTGCCAAAGGCATAGCCATTGACCCAGAAAAGGTTAAGGCAATTGTTGATTGGAAACCTCCTAAGACGGTAAAGCAAGTAAGAAGCTTTCTTGGCTTGGCTAGCTATTGCCGTCGTTTCGTCCAAAACTTCTCCAAGATTGCTAAACCTCTCACTGATCTCACAAAGAAGGACAAGAAGTTCGTTTGGACTCCACAATGTGATGAGAGTTTCAATCTCTTGAAGACTAAACTCACTTCTACACCTGTTCTGGTTGGCCCAGATACTACCAAACCTTTCCAGATATTCTGCGATGCATCTCTCCAAGGTCTAGGTGCAGTTCTTATGCAAGAACGTCAAGTTGTGGCTTATGCTTCATGTCAGTTGAATGCACATGAGCAAAACTATCCCACACATGATCTTGAACTTGCAGCAGTTGTGTTTGCCCTCAAGAAATGGAGACAATACTTGTTGGGTAACCGCACTGAAATCTTTTCCGATCATAAGAGTCTGAAATACATCTTCACTCAACCAGATCTGAACCTCAGGCAAAGGAGATGGATTGAAAAGATTAAAGACTTTGATCTCACCATTTCTTACACTCCAGGCAAGGCTAATGTTATGGTCGATGCTCTCAGTCGCAAGTCATATTGCAATAATCTCATGATCATGGAAAGCCAACCTCCACTTCATGAAGAATTCCAGAAGCTGAACCTTGGTCTTGTTCCTCAAGGTTATCTTGCAAGCTTGACAGCCAAACCAACTCTCGAGGACAAGATTCGTTCTGAACAACTTCGTGATGCTGAAATCAAGAAGATTGTAGAGCACATCAAAGAAGGCAATGACAAATTCAAGTCCTTCTCAATTGATGACAAGGGAACTGTGTTCTTCGAAGGACGCATTGCAGTTCCTCAGATTCAAAGTCTCAAAGATGTCATTCTCAAGGAGGCTCATGAAACTCCTCTCTCCATCCACCCTGGAAGTACAAAGATGTACCAGGATCTCAGGACTCTGTATTGGTGGCCTGGCATGAAACGTGAAATTGCTCAATACATTTCTGAATGCGACGTTTGTCAACGTGTTAAGGCAGTGCATCAGAAAATAGCCGGTCTTCTCCAACCTCTGAAAATTCCTGAATGGAAGTGGGACATGATTGAAATGGACTTCGTTACTGGGTTTCCAAAGTCCAAGAAGGGCAACGATGCAATCTTCGTTGTTATTGATCGTCTCACTAAAGTAGCTCACTTCTTTGCTGTCAAGGAAACAATCTCAGCTAGCCAGTTAGCAGAGCTCTACACAGCAAGGATCATTCCTCTTCATGGTGTGCCATTGGAAATAAGCTCAGACCGTGGAAGCATATTCACTTCTCATTTCTGGAAAAGTTTTCAAGAAGCATTGGGCACCAAACTTCTGTTCAGCACAGCTTCTCACCCTCAGTCTCAGGGGCAAGTCGAAAGAGTCAATCAGATTCTCCAGGATATGCTCAGAGCATGTGGTCTCTCCTTTGGCATGAAATGGGAGGATTGCCTTCCATATGCTGAATTCTCCTACAACAACAGCTTCCAGGCAAGCCTAGGTATGGCACCATTTGAGGCATTATATGGCCGCAGATGCAGGAGTCCAATCAATTGGTCTGGAGCTGGTGAACGTTCACTCTTAGGCCCTGACATTGTTAAGGAAGCCGAAGAGAAAGTTCGCATCATTCGTGACAATCTAAAGATTGCTCAGTCTCGTCAGAAGAGCTACTATGACAGCAAGCACAGGGATATGATCTATGCACCTGGTGACAAGGCATATCTCCGTGTAACTCCCCTCAGAGGCACTCATCGTTTTGGTGTGAAAGGAAAGCTTGCACCAAGATACATTGGTCCTTTCAACATCCTCTCAAGGCGTGCAGAAAATGCCTATCGTCTTGAACTTCCACAAAAACTATCCAAGGTGCACGATGTGTTCCACGTGTCACAGCTCAAGAAGTGTTTCAAAGATCCAGATCGTGCAGTTGATCATGATTCCATTGAACTGCAAGATGGTCTCTCTTATGAGGAGCACCCTGTTCATATTCTCGATGAGACCGAGCGTAAGACTCGCAACAAGAGCACCAAGTTCTTGAAAGTGCAGTGGTCGCATCATTCCGATAAAGAGGCAACGTGGGAGACCGAAGAGGATCTTCGAAAGAAGTATCCGGACCTTTTCGCTTCTCAGTAAGGAATCTCGGGGCGCGATTCCTTCAAGGGGGGGCGTTTTGTAACATCCCAAGTATGAAAACCTACCATTTAGAATGTTTGATTTCTTGTTATTAAAGTATTGCATCATGTCATCATGTTTATTTCCTTGCTTGCATTTGTTTACTATTTGTTTTGCTTCTGTTTTTATTCTGTTTCCATATTGGAATCCAAACATTATTCAACTTGTTATCATACTTGTCATGTTACAATCTTGTTTTCAAATAAAAGTTCAACTCAAACAAACTTTTGTTTCCAATTATTCCATATTTGATCAACTAATAAAATGGTGCTTTTATTTCAATTAAGTAATCCCAAATTGCTTTCAAATTCAAAGCATCTTCAAACAGCACCTCATTTGAAAATTATAAAAATACCAAGCAAATTCTAATCACATTTGTTCCATTTAATCATAGGGGTCACCCTAATAAAAACATTGTTTCCAATATTAATCAATTAATTATCAAATTATTCAAATTCAAACCAAAACTTTCAAACAGTACCCATTTTTTTAAAATTATGAAATTACAAAACAAATATACTCATTGTTTCCAATTAAAGTTATTTGGGTCACTCTATTTAAAATTTTGGTTTCAATAATCATTTTAATACTCAAATCATCCAAATATGAATTAATTCCAAACAGCACAAAAATTCAAATGTTTTTGAATTCCAAATTTGGCTTTTGGTTGTAGTTGACCTAAACAGCACACCCAATTTTTTTTCAAAATTTTTGCAAACCCAAAACCTATCATTTGCTTCCATTTCCATTTGCTACAAAAAAAAACTGCAGAACAAAAAAAAAAAAGGAGAAAAGCTAGCGCGCGCGGCAGCTAGCAACACGGCCCAGCCCACCTCTTCCTTTTCCTCGCGCGCAGCCAGCCCACACGGCCCGTACCGGTTCGATCAGCCGCCCCCGTCGTCTCCTTTCAGTACGGCGGAAATCTCCGTGGTGCCACGGCGGCAGCGCACGGCAGCGACGACCAGGAGCTCCCCTAGTGGCCTATTTAAGCTACCTAGGACCCGGCGCGCAACCCTAGACCTAACCTTCCCCTCTCCCCTCGACACCGCCGCCGAATTTCATCTCCCTCGCCCTCTGAATCTCTCTGCCGCCACTCGTCGGAGTTCTTGACTGAATTTCCGATGGCCGCCGCCCCTCCGACGCGCCACCTACCTACCTAGACCCAGAAACCAAACCACCACTTGCTCCTCTTCCGTTTGGACACCTCCAGGAGCTCGGTGAACCTCTCGATCGGCGACGCCGTCCACGACCACGCCGTTCGCCGCCGCGGGAGCTTCCTCGGGCCTCTGCCACGTTGACAAACAACGGTGAGCCTCCACAGTTCTCCTCCTTCTCCCTGTACACTCTTTGTCCACCCCGCAACACTTCCGTGCGCGCACCCAAGCCCTGCATCGAGCACAACCACGGCAGCATCCACGGCACGCCGCCGTCCGCCGGCGTTTTGGTTTCTGTCAGGTTCAGAGTTTTCGCGCGTCAGTTAAAATCTCAGATCCACGAACAACACCTCAAGCTCACTGCGTATCGGTATCTGACAACGAACGCAAAACAGCACACTGGTTACAGGCTTTGCGCGCAACGGGCGAGGTCCAGGGTTCGAGCCCCTGGCTCGCGGGATAAAATCCCATTCTTTTGCACCGCAGCGCTGACAGGGAGGGCCCCCTGTCAGCCACCCTTGTAGCCACGCAAGCACACCGAGACCCTGGGCCCCCCTGGCAGTGTCTAATGTAGACTGCTGTGCGGTAACAAAAGGTTTTAAACCTTTCTGTTCTCAAAACTAGTCCCTCCAATTCACAATTTGGTCCCTAAACTTAAAAAAATGAATAACTTTTATTTTATAACTCCAATTAATAAAAATAAAATATGTGCACTGATCTAAATTCAATTATCTACCTATTGGTACCATTTGTTTCCTGTTTTGAATTTTCAAAATGCAATTCAAATTTTAATTCAAATAATTCAATTGCAATTTGCTAAAATTCATAACTAATTCATTATTAATCCAAATAGTGCAAATAAAATATGTTTTCAATGCTATTTCAAATAACCTTTTCAAATATAATTTTTTTTTCAGGGTTTGAATAATTTAAATTGCCTAAATAATTTAATCCTTGTTTAATTCATTTAAATTTTGCTAAAATCATAACTTGCTCAAAATAAATTATTTTTGAACATGCAAAATATGTTTTAAAACTAGAAAATTATAAACTTTTCAAATATGAATTTGAATTTATGTTTTGAACAAATAAAATTCAAATAAAATTCACACTTGTTTTAAATTCATTTAAAATTTGTTTAATAATGTTTAAGTCATAATAAATTCATCCTAATCCCTTTTTCAATATTTGAAACATGTAATCCAACTAAAATTTGGTATTCTTTTCAAATATGAATTTTGTTATTTGTTTTGAACATTTTAAGTTGATGAAAACAACAAATGCTTGTGTGACATCTTTAAGTAACCAAAAATTTCCAAACTTAATAAATATTTTCCCAACTTGTTAAATTCCTTTACCACTTGCATCTATTGTTGTTATTTTGTTGTTATCATCATGCATGCATCATGCTAAACAACTTTCACATGATAATTAATTGTAGTCCATTTGTTTCCACCCTAATGCATGGACCTTTTCCATATGCAATCCAATTGCATAGGGGTCCATTTAAATTGTGTCACTTTGTCAACTAGTTTAATTTGATGCATCCATTTAACTTGACATGCATCATCCCATGATTGTGCACTTTGCCATGATATTGATTGTTTATATTTCTGTCTTGTTTGTTTGCTTCTTCTCGAATAGACGACGACGTTGAGACCGACGATCTTTACGACACCCCTTCTGAGGATCTAGCTCAGTACCGGGCTGCTGAGTTTGCAGGCAAGTTATCACTCACATGAACCATTGTGTTCCTTTCAACATTGGTTACCGATACTTTCCGTTGTCTATTCCTGCTAAGCCTTAGTAGTAGTTGTTTCTGTTACGAACCTATCACATGAATCCCTTAACCCTGATATTGCCTCACCTCCACTCCTACAACCCTATTGTTTGAGCCAGTGTCTTACTAGCATGCTTAGGTTGTTTTGCTCGAGTCTGTTACCCGTTACTTTCTGTTACTATTTCATTATGTTCTGGGGGCTCGATGTTTAATCAATCAATCATGCTAATGTTATTGTTAAATAATAATTTGATGATAAGGCACCGACAGGAGGCCCTTTGTGGTTTTGAGGCCTGCTAGTGTCGACCCTAATAGGAAAAGGGTCTTGTCTACTGATCCATGATGAGCGCACTACCCGCATGTGGGAAGCGAGTATGGGCGCCCCCCTCAATTTGATTCGATTCGCATCTCGTCCAAATCGCCTCATTTAGTTCGTGTTTTCCATTTGCCGCATGCATGTTTTTGCGAGCCCAGCGCAGGGTGGAACTTTCGTAGTCGGCATATAGGGGGACACGTTCTTAGAGTGCTATGAGGGTCCATTTTCTTCTGGGCTCGATTAGCCGTGCGCCCAAGGTGCTTTGGGCTTGATGCGAAGAAGAGTTGAGTTGTGTTGAGTGCCCCGCTTGGTGGGAGGCATCCCATCTGGCGGGTTATTCATACGTGTACGGCCAAATTGGTGCAACCCTGCAGGGATAATCTTCTCGAGAAGCCGTGTTTTCCGCGGTTATGGTTAACTTGGTGAAAGTACTGGCTAACAAGTACTCAGGACAACTTAAACCTAATGATTCACAATCTCACACCCAATGATTAACAACTTGACTAGTAATAGGATTATCGACACAACAACTTGATTCATCTTTAATCCAACCGTGTGAGTTATCCTCGGATTGCTTCTTTGGATAAGGGGCGAGATCCAGGATGGGTTTGTTTGAAGTTATCCTTCAGTTGGTTACAATACTCGATCTTATCTTCTTTCCGTTAGCCGGAAGTGGTAGAATCTCTGTAGTTGGTTAGCGCAGCCAGTTGCAGCATCTTTTATATCCCCTCTCTTCCGTTGAACCCAAGGCATCTGTGCTTGGTGTTGACGGGCTACACTTTGGTGAACTGTGAGTCTTGCTTGCCAGTACGTCTATGTACTGACCCCTTTGGGGCTGTGGTTTCCGCAGACTACGCTTACGAGGATCCCAGTGACGGCTACTACGTGGAGTTTGACGAGACTGCTGACGAGTAGGTAGCGGACCCGGGCAGGATCCGAGACTACGTGGATGGGCTCCGTCTTTCTTTCAGTTCCCGGCTTCTTAAGCCAATTTGGATTTGTCTGTACTCAGACCCTTTGAATGCTTCCGCTGAGATGTAATGATGTATGTTGGGACATGTGTCCTCTGGATGATTGTATTTGCTATCTCTGCTCTAGTGAGAGCTATTTGCAACTTATTTCCATCTTTTGTGTCTTAGAGATATGTTGTGCTATCATTCTGTTACAAACCGTTGACGTACCATGTGTGTATGGTATGAAGTACGTCAATGGTAGTGTCCTGATTTCTATGGGATAGTTTACGTCGACGCTGAACAGATAGGGGTTGGTTGTCACACATACGTGTGTTGGCCTACTCGTAAGAGGACGCGGGTGCCGGTAAGCCCCGTAATCCAATCTACTACTGTTCAACGGAACGGCGAGTATCCTCTTGAAGTCCGGGTGCGACAAAGGCTGTCTTTGGAATATCCTCTTTTCTGATCTTTATTTGATGGTAACCCATTCTCAAGTCCAACTTGGAGAATATTGAGGCTCCAGCAAGTTGATCAAAAAGATCATCGATGCGAGGAATTGGATACTTGTTTTTGATGGTTTTCTCGTTAAGAGGACGATAGTCAACAACGAGTCTCTTTGTTTGATCCTTCTTCGCAACGAACAGAGTTGGGCATCCCCAAGCCGAGGAACTAGGTTGAATGTAACCTTTTTCCATGTACATATCAATTTGTTCCTTCAACAACTTCAGCTCGATAGTTCCTATCTTGTAGGGATGCTTAGAGATTGGAGCAGTACCTGGTTCAAGTTCGATCACGAACTCAACAGCTCTGTCCGGAGGCATTCCTGGCAACTCCTCTGGAAAGACGTCAGGGAAGTCGCAAACCACTGGAACATTTTCAAGTGAAGGTAGAGGTTTTGCATTGATGGTGCATAGCTGAATGGAACTTGATTCGTGTGGAGAATAGATTATCTGGCCAGAAGGGTGGGACAGAGTTATTGACTTTTGAGCACAGTCAATTCTTGCTTTATTGGCCTTCAGCCAATCCATACCAAGAATGACATCAATGTCAGAATTTCCCAGCAACATGAGAGAAGCAAGGAACATGCGACCTTCATTTAGGATTTGATTGTCCTTACTTATCTTGGAAGTCAACATTTGAGATCCCGGGGAGTGAATAGTGATCTGATTGCTTAGTGGAACCGCAATTAGGTTGTTTGTTGTGGCAAAGGTCTTTGACACAAAAGAATGTGATGCTCCGGTATCAAACAACACTTTAGCTGGAATAGAGTTTACGGGAAATGTACCGAGAACGACGTCAGGAGCTTCCTCAGCTTTGTCGATCTTGACATGGTTCACCCTTGCGGTCCTCCCGACAGGCCTGTTGTTGGAGTTGAAGGCCTTAGGCGGGGGAGCGCGCACCATTGCCTGGTTTGTGTTAGGACGAGGTGGTGGTGGAGGTAGCTGCCTCTGCGTGCACTTGTCAGCGTAGTGCCCCGTCTGCTTGCACTTGTAGCATGTGACGACACGAGGGGGCCCTGGCCTTGGCTGCCCCATTGAAGCCCTTGTATCATGCACCTGAGCAGGGTTGGGTGGGCGGGGAGCGAAGCCTGGAGAAGTTTGGGCGTATGGAGCCCGAGTGACAGCACCATTTGGTACCCAGATGCGGCGCTTCTGCGGAGGGGTGGTCATGTTGGAGGAGGAACCACCCTCACGTGAGTGCTTGCGAGACTCCTCGAACGCCTTGCGCCCATTTTCTTCATTGAGCGCGGTGTTAACGAGATCCTCGAAGCTGTTTGCCTTGACATTGGTGAGGGCATACTTGAGTTCCGGGTTAAAGCCTCTGCAGAACCTTGCCATCTTTTTAGCTTCAGTGGACACCTCATCTCCAGCGTATCGAGCGAGGCGATTGAACTCACTCTGATACCCGATGATGTCCAACTTGCCCTGCTTGAGAGAGCAAAACTCTTCACGCATTCTTTCCATGAGACCATCTGGAATGTGGTGTTTCAGGAAGGCTTCCTTGAAATGATCCCACGTGACTGGCATCCCAGTTCTCATGGCCTGGAAGTTTTCCCACCAAGAAGTTGCTTGACCCTTCAGCAGATAGGAGGCATACTTGACCTTGTCTTCTTCAGCTACGTGTGCAATATCCAGAGCCTTGGCTATCTCACGGATCCAGTCATCAGCGTCCAGAGGCTCGCGTGTGGCCACGAAAGCTCTTGGACCCAGACTGAGAAACTCCTTGATGCTCACTCGTGGAGCTGTCTGGTTGTTGTGCTGATTAGCCTGAAACTGAGCCATCTGCGTCATGACTTGGGTCATCTGAGTCAACAGCTCCGTGATTGGCGGTGGCTCAGGCGTAGTGTTCCTTGTTGGCGGCATCCTGAATGGAAATGCATTTTAGCACAACAATAGAAAAGGATAGACTTGGCAACCGAAAGAGAGATTACTCTGACGCATGAATAGATAACCAACAGGTACACCATCACATGTTCAATTACATCAGAATATCCAACACACCATAAATGGTTCGAATACCAAAGGATAACTAAACATAGCTAAGAATGGATACATCGGTACTCCCATGCTCATCACGCACGACGGCGGCGAGGAGTACGACGAGAGGTACGGTGAGGATCACGCCCATGAAAGTAGGTGGAACGACGATCCACGTAGATCTGACGTGGTCTGAGACCGACTCTAGGCGTGGTGAAGTACATAGCGTTGACTCCCTGTGCTCCAAAGCGGGGAATCCCAGTGTAACCAGCACCAAGGTTAAGGAGTGGACCTCTGATCGGCTCGTAACCTCCAGCATCTGGCAGACGACGCCCAACTGCCTGATCGAAACGTGCAAAGCGCTCGTCTCCAACAAAGTCTGTGGTGTAAGTCGCCAGACGAGTCAAAGCAAGGTAAAGCTGCTCTCTGACTGAAGCCAACTCCTGAGATAGTGTGCGGGCAACTGCGTCACTGTGTCTCACAAACTGAGCGGTGGTGTGCAGCCTGGAGTTATCATGCTCGTAAACATCCAAGTTGTCGTAGAGAGTGAAATGAGCTCCCTCCGAAGTGATGTAACCACGGGGGATGTGGCGATAGATAGAATCGTCAAATCCCCAGTAGTCAGCACGAAGGACGGTGAGGCTCACATAAGCTGCCTGCTGCACAGCCATATCCACTGTGGAACCCACTACCTCGTAGCGGTGGACTACGCTCATGCCATCATCTGACAGAATGTAGACGATAGCCTGGTAGTAGGTCTGCTCAAACTCTCGCTGCTGCTCGTAGACCTGGTACTCTAGTGCCCAACGGAACCCCAGAAAAGTGACCATGTCTCTCAGCATCTCCGGATAACCGGTAGTGCTCTCGCAACGAGTCATACGAACCACCTGCGGGTAGCACCTGAGATCCATCTGCAGATGATCGGGGAAGCTTTGATTAGACGCCGGTAGAAAAACTGAAGTGGCAAGCAACAACAAGGTTCCAACGGACGAAAAGGTCTTGAGAAGAACAGGATATCGAAGCAACATTCGGGAAACACGAGACCAAACACTCCTGAGGTACTACGGAAAACCCATACGGGCTTCTAAAGGATCAATATCTACTTCTTAAGGAATAGAGGATCTGCTTCCGGGGCTTATGTGCCTCCGTTCTCAATCGTGAGTAGGCAACATGAAAAATCATGTCACGACCACCTCCATTCCTATGGTCTAGTAGATATAACTATCCTAGAGAAACCAGGATACGTGAAATCCTAACTTGAAAGTTTAGATGAGAAGAGAAAACAACGTTGCACTTCCTTACCAGAAAAAGGGAGGGTGGGTGGGGAAAGAAATAAAAGAACAGAATTCCTACTCTCACGTTTCATTTTTCCTATATAGCTACAAAATAGTTTCTAGACTCAACTGCGACCAGAAAAAGGGATCCTACAGGCAGACAGGCTCTGATACCATTTGTCGCACCCGGACTTTTAGAGGATACTCACAGCCCGCTAAACAGTAGATAAATGGCTTACGGGGCCTACCTGCACCCGCATCTCAATATGAGTAGGCCAACACGTAAACGTGTGACAACCATCCTCTACTATTCATCGTCTGTGAAACCATCCAATAGAAATCCGAATACTTCCATTGACGTACTTCATAACATACACACATGGTACGTCAACGGCATTTGAACAAGTGATATCACAACAAATCTCTAAGACACAAAGAAATAGAAATAAGTGGCAAAAGCTCTCACTAGAGCAGAGATAGCAAATACAGTCATGCAGAGGACATGTAACAAGTCATCATTACATCACAGCAGAAGCATCCAAAGTGTCTGAGTACAGACAAGATCCAAATAGGCCTAAGAGGCCGGAAACGAAAGAACGGAGCCCATCCACGAAGTCTCGGATCCTGCCCGGGTCCGCTATCTACTCGTCAGCAGCCTCGCCATACTCCACGTAGTAGCCACCATGGGGATCCTCGGAAACGTAGTCTGCAGAACACGCAGCCCCAGAGGGGTCAGTACAGACGAGTACTGGCAAGCAAGACGCACAAGATACCAAAGGGTACCCGACAACACCAAGTACAGATGCTTTTGGGTTCAAGGGAAGATAGGTGATACAAAGGTGCGGCAGCGGGCTGCCCTAACCAACTACAGAGACACGCTACAACATCCGGCTAAAAGAAAGGGATAAGATAGCGCATCGGAACCAACTACCACTAACCTCAAACAAAACCCATCCTGGATCTCGCCCCTTATCCAAAGAAGCAATCCGAGGATAACCCACACAGTTGGATTAATGAAGGTTCAAATTATTGTGTCAATAAGCCTATTACTAGTCAAATTATTATTAATTAGGTGTAAGTTTTCTAATCCTTGTTAGCCAGCCCTATCACCAAGTCATCCATAACCGCGGACAACACGGCTTCTCGAGAAGATTTAACCCTGCAGGGATGCACCAATTTGGCCGTACACGTAAGAATAACCCGCCAGGCGGGGATCAAACCCACCAAGCAGGCCACTCAACACAACCCAACTCTTCTTCGCATCAAGTCCAAAGAACCCCGTGCAATTGAGCGCACGGCTAATCAAGCCCCACGAAGAAAAGGGGACCCTCATAGCACTCTAAGAACATGTCTCCCTAAATGCCGACTACAAAAGTTACCACCCTGACGCCAAGGGTTCGCACCTGCATATGCATGCGGCAAATGGAAAACCCGAACTAAATGAGGCGATTTGGACGAGATGCGAATCGAATCAAAGTTGAGGGGGCGCCCATACACGCTTCCCACATGCGGTTAGCGCGCTCATCATGGATCTAGAGGACAAGAACTTTTTCCTGAGTTCGACACTAGCAGGCCTCAAAACCATACCCGGCCTCCTGCCGGTGCCTTATCATCAAAATAGCATTTCCTCAAACATTAACAGGTTGTTGTTTAAACATCGAGCCCCCCAGAACATAATAAATATGGTAAAAGAAATAACGGACATCAGACTCGAGCACAACAACCCTAAGCATGCTAGTAAGACACAGGCCAACAAGCAACACGGTTATAGGTGTGGAGGTGAGGCTATATCAGGGTTACAGGATAACATGTGATAGGATCGGAACACAAGCAATGAATCTTAAGGCTAGCAGATTAGACAACGGAAAGTATCGGTATCCAGTGTGGAAAGGACACCATGGTTCAGGTGAGTGAATACTTTCCTGCAAACTCAGTAGCCTGGTACTGGGCTAACTCCTCTGAAGTAGTGTCGTAAACCTCGTCTGTCTCAACGTCGTCGTCTATTCGAGAAGAAGCAAACAAACAACACAGAGAGACAAACAATCAATAACATGGCATAATGCACAAACATGGGATGATGCATGACAATTTAATTGATGCATCAAAGATAAGCTAGTTGACATGGTAAGCATATTTAAATGGGCCCATATGCAATTTGGATTGCATATGGAAAAGCCCATGTGCATTAATTGAGAATTTAATAAACTACAACTAAACATTGGTTAAAGTGGATTAAATGCATGAGAGATGATAGAAACAGATAGGAAATGAAATTAGCTTCAACTAGATATTTTATTTGCCAAATTTGGAGTGGTAAATATTTAATTATGGCTTTTGGCATTTTATTTGAATGAAAATCAGTACTGAAATTAGTGGGATTTTTAGTTTCTCGAAACATTATTATTATTGCATATTTGGATAGAGCATTTAATTCTGATTGGAAAACATATTTAGTTTGCTCCATTTGGAATTTGTATGCCCAAGATATGATTTTTGCAATGCTTAAAGCATTTAACAAGTAATAAATGTTTTCAGCATTTTAAATTATTCAAAACCAGAAATAAAGTTGATATTAGTGTAGAGCATTTAAAATGGAGTGGTTTTCATGTTGAAAGTTTTGCATTTTGAGTTTCCTAGTAAAAGTTATTAAATTACAAAGTTTTAAGCATTTTTATGGTTTATTAAAATAACCAGGGACATAGAAAATAATTACAGGGACTTGGTTGAAACTTAGGAGGGGTCTGTTTGTGAAGATCTTTTCAGATCTGGCCAGGGGGTTCGGGTGCACACAGTAGTAGCTAGCCCTGGGGCACTTACAGGTGGCCCCAGGTGCCACGCGAGACGCCACGCGGGCGTGTGGAAGCCGAGGTGGCAACCACTGGCGCCGACAAGCGGGCCCGGCCGCGCGTGTGTGGAAAGAGGCAAAAAAAGGTGGCGTTTATCCGCGCGCGGGGGGGTCGAACCCGCGACGCGGGCGTGCGCGCGTGAGGCTCTGGCCACTGGGCTACGGCTCGGAATCGTGGTAGATCTAGGACGCGTGGGGTTTTGAGGGTTGGCTCACGTTCGTTAACTGAAACTGAAAGTTTCAGTTAACTGAACTTGCAGGGGCGGCCGGTGATCGCCGGCGTGTGGCTGTGCCGTGGCCGCAGCTGTGCGTGGTCGAGTGCAGGGAGGTGCAGGGTGTGCGTGCAACAGGAAGAAGGAGATAGAAAGGGGGTGCTTACCCTGGGGAGGTAGAGGAAGAAGGAGGAGGGCAGCTCGGCGAGGTGGCGGTGACAGTCGACGTCGACGAGGCGGTGGTGGTGACCCGAGGCCGTTCGGGCCCTGCCCTGGAAGCGAGGAGGAAGAGGAAGACTCGGGGGTCCCGTTCCCGCGAAGTGAGACCCTCGACGGCGACCACAACCTCTACCCCACCCCCGTCAAGCTCCGGCCATGGCAGCTAGTTGCAAGGTTCAGAAAAATTCAGAAAAGAAGCAGGAGGAAGGGAGGGGATCCGAGGGGGAGATAAAGGAATGGCGGCGGCAGGGAGGAAGAGGGAGGCTCTGGCTAGGGTTTGGGGCCTCGGGGGGTAGAAAAAGGGGAGAGGGAGGAGCAGGTGAGGAGGGGGTGGTGCGGGGCGTGCTGGCGCCTGCTTGCGTCATCCCCCGTACGGAGGAGGGAGACGAGGCCGCGGGCCGGCTGCCGCGCGCTGCGCTGGCTGGGCCGGCCCAGTTGGACTGGCCTGGTTGCTCCCTTTTCCTTTTTTTTTTGCTGAAAAGAAAATGAAAAGAAATAAGGAGAGAAAAAAACAGGAGGGTTTTGGGGTTTAAAATTTTGGTGATAATTTTTTATAGGTTCTTTATTGCAAAAGCCCAGTTGTACAAACTTTTGTTTTTCAAAATTTTAAATTTTGCTGCTGTTTGAAATTTAAATGGATTTGATTGAATTTTTGCAATAATTGAAATATTGAAAATTAAGCAAGTTAATTATATGAAAATTCAAGTTTATTGGAAACAATTGAATTTTTGCTGTTTGGAAACTATTTTGAACACATTGGAACATACCAAGTATGAACCAAATTTTGAAAATTGGTTTGAATTTTAAATAGAAAACAAGTGAGAACAAATGCAATGCTCATGATGGAATGATGCAAACTGAATTTAAACAAGAAGCAAGCATTCTAAGGCTGTTTTCATACTTGGGATGTTACACCATCGATTCTTTCGAAACAACACACTAGCATCATATGGAGTTGGAGAAGGCTTGCAGTCGTTATACCCGAAGTGACTAAAGACCTTTTCCACATAGTGAGATTGAAGCAGTATGATCCCACGATTATCATCTCTCAACAGTTTTATGTTCAAAATAATATCAACTACTCCTAGATCATTCATCTCAAAACAGCGAGATAAAGAAATCCTTAACTTCCTTGATTAAATCAAGATTGGTCCCAAAGATCAATATGTCGTCGACATA
This sequence comes from Alopecurus myosuroides, assembly GCA_028641055.1. Lineage (NCBI taxonomy): Eukaryota > Viridiplantae > Streptophyta > Magnoliopsida > Poales > Poaceae > Alopecurus > Alopecurus myosuroides. The sequence continues at coordinate 147,192,442 of CM054060.1, forward strand.
CAGACATAAAATAACTCCCTCGCCCCCACGATAGCGATAGTACACACACTTGTCAGCTTCGTTTACAACAAAGTCTTCAGCAGTCAAAGTCCTTTCGAAATTCTCATGCCATTGCGTAGGTGCTTAATTGAGGCCATATAATGAGTTCAATAACTTGAATACCTTTCCTTCTTGACCATGCACTACAAAACCATCTGGCTACTCCATATAAATTTTCTCGTCTAACTCTCCATTAAGGAAAGTCGTCTTAACGTCCATTTGATGAACGAGAAGACCGTTCGAGGCAGCCAGTGAAAGTAGCACAAGAATAGAGGTCGGTGTATCCACAAGTGAGTAAGTATCAAAGAAGTCCTGACCTTCTTTCTACGTATAATCCTTGCCACAATCCTTGCCATGTACTTCTTAATTGTACCACCAGGCCTAAGATTTTTCTTGAACACCCACTTACATCTTACAGGTTTGCACCCATAAGAACGATTAGTGATCTCTCAGGTTCCGTTAGCCAAGATGGAATCCATCTCGCAATAGACAGACTCCTTCCAGTAGTCAGCATCAAGAGATGCATAGACTTCTAAAATAGTCTTGGGTGTATCATCCACTAGGTACAAAATGAAATCATTACCAAATGACTTTCCACTCCTCTGTCTATTGCTCATTACATGAACTTCATTGTCATCCTCCTCGGGATTCTCAACATGTTCTATTGAAATGGTGGGTTCAGGAATCTCAGCTAATTCCTGAATGGACGAAACAGGTATCTCCTGATTCGATGATCTAGGCACATCCTTCATAGGGAATATGTTCTCAAAGAAAGTGGCATCATTTGACTCCATAATCGTACCAAAATGCATGTCGTATACCTCAGATTTTACTATAAAAAATATATAGCTAGTTCTATTAAAAGCATAACCTAGAAGAACATAATCTACGGTTTTTGGTTAAAGCTTACGCTTCTTGGGAATTGGTATATTGACTTTCGCCAAACAACCCCAAGTACGTAGGTCAGAGAGTTTCAACCTTTTTCTTTCTCATTCCTCAAATGAAGTAATAGTTTTATTCTTTGTGGGAATTCGGTTTTGGACATGACATGCAGTCATTAGCGCCTCCCCCCACCATTCCTTGGAGAGACCCGAAGCATCTAACATGACGTTAACCAAATCAGATAGAGTTCGGCTCTTTCTTTCAGCCACCCCATTTGACTGAGGTGAGTAAGGAGGCGTCCTCTCATGAATAATATCGTTTTCCGCACAAAATGAATTAAGCTCGTTGAAAAAATACCCTCCACCACGATCAGACCTAAGTCGTTTAATTTTACGATCAAGTTGGTTTTCTGCTTCGTCCTTATAGTTCTTGAAACAAGTTAAACCTTCATATTTAGATTTCAGAAGATATACATAACAATATCTAGAGGAGTCATCAATAATAAGTGTCATGAAATATTTCTTTACACATTTTTTCAATATGCCATTCATCTCACAAAGATCAGAATGTTTAAGCTCTAGTGGTTCCAAGTCTCTCGCCTCCGCAATCTTATGGGACTTATGAGGTTGCTTAGCTTGAACACACACTTGACATTTGGAACGTTTGACAGTACTGAATTTTGGAATTAAACTCATATTTGCTAATCGCGTCATGCATCCAAAGTTAATATGATAAACTCGTGAATGCCAAACATTAGAATCATTATCGTGGCAAACATGATTAATAATTTTAGTGCAAATATATGACAAGGATAAGCAGAACAAGCATCCACACTCATAGACTTTACCAAAAAATTATCCATACTTGGAAATTACAACTTTATTGGACTCGAAAACCAACTTAAAACCATCTCAACACAGACGTGAGCTGCTGACGAGATTCTTATTGATGGAGGGAACATGATGAACGTTCTTCAGTCGCACGACATTTCTCGAAGTAAACTTCAGATCGACCATACCAACACCACGAACAGTAGCATGTGACCCATTCCTTATCAGCACAGGAGAAGTCCCTGTGCCTAGATAAGAAAAGAACATGGAAGCATCAGCACAAACATGTACATTGGCACATGTGTCAATTAACCATTAGCAGTCTTGCCGCTATTCTCCAGCTGTTGCAACTCGTATCGTGTAGGGCATCTTGTAGCCCAATAAGTCAGGTCCCCGCAAACATGGCAGGACCCCTTCCTCTTCTTGAATTTGGTAGAGTGCGACGGGTTAAACTTGCCTTCGGATTTGCCTTTACCCTCGGATTTCCTTTTGTTATATTTAGCCTTGTTGGGCGGGTAGTGTTTCTTCTATACCACATGGGCAGCAGAACCTACCTCAGCAACCCGAGAACGTGTATCCTTTGCTCTTGCCTTCTCTTCCACATCAAAAGATCCGATGAGGTACGAAATGGAAAACTCCAATCTCTTGTGTTTCAGAGAAGTAGCAAAGGTGCCCCATGAATATGGAAGCTTGGCAATAATGCCTCCAGCCACAAATTTATCCGGTAACATACACTTAAAGTGATCAAGTTTTTTAGCGAGAGACTATATCTCATGAGCCTCTTGAACAACGAAACGCTCATCAGTCATCCTGTAGTCATAGAATTTCTCCATGACGTACAGATCGCTGCTAGCATCCGAGGCCCCAAATTTGGCCTCACATGTCCTTGCCGTTGTAAAATGACATATAGGGATCCACAATGAAATCATCAATAATACCAAGAAGGGCACTTTTAAATATAGTGTCGTTCCTTTCAAAAGCATTCAGCTGTGCAGGATTGAGATCGCCCTCACTCTTACCCTTGGTGGCCGCATAGCACTGCAAGGTTTGAAATCATAGCACTTCTCTCGTGCGCCATCTCTTATAGTCAACACCCTTGAAAGTGTTTGACCTTGTTGAAGCAATAAAAGAAGGTGCAGGAAACTGCCTATATAATCAGATTTTTGGATTGTTGAACATATTAGCAATTTAGCATATGATTTAATCCGAAATATTATCAAGTAAATCATGACAACAACAAATAAACTGAGCATACAAATATCTAGTACAGTAGATAAACAGAACCAATCTACAGCAAGAATTAGACAAAGGAATTGCAGTAAAATATCATACAGATGAGAGAGAGAAACGTACAGTGCAGCATCAGCGGCGCCGACTGGAGTGTTGTTGTACAAATTGTCGTCGATGAAGAGGTTGCCGAGTGATATGTCTCAAATGTATCTATAATTTCTGATGTTCCATGTTGGTTTCATGACATTTGCTATATGTTTTCTACACACTTTACATCATTTATATGGATTTTCTGGGACTAACCTATCAACAAGATGTCATAGAGCCAGTTCCTGTTTTCTGTTGTTTTTTGTTTCAGAAAAATTGTTTTCAAAATATTCTCGGAATTGGACGAAACAAAATCTTAGGGTCTTAGAAATCCGTCATGTACAGGGTGTCTGGAGGGGACCCGGAGGGGGGCCTGGAGCCACCACACCATAGGATGGCGCCCCCCTTGGCCGCGCCACCAGGTGTTGTGGCCCTCGTGGCCACCCACCGACATTTCCCTTTCGCCTATTTAAGCTCCTCATCGGGTTAACCCTAAAGACGCGAGCCTCTATACACAAAAAATTATGTACCCGTCGTCATCGGCAACCCTAGTTCGGGAGAGTTCTGAAACTCTCCCCGGCACCCTGCCGGGAGGGAGAATCATCATCGGAGGGCTTTACATTACCATGCCTGCCTCCTGAGTGATGCGTAAGTAGTTCATCCTTGGACTACGGGTCCATAGCAGTAGCTAGATGTTTATCTTCTCCTCTTTATGCCACCATATTTAGATCTTGTGAGTTGTCTAACATGATCAAGATCATCTATCTGTAATACTACATGTTGTGTTTGCTGTGATCCGATGAATATTGAATATTATGTCAAGTGGTTATCAATCTATCATATTTATGTTATTTATGATCTTGCATGCTCTTCGATACTATAGATGCGCTGGCCAAGTTGATGATTGTAACTCCAAGAGGAAGTATTTATGCTCAATAGTGGGTTCATGTCTCCCTTTTATCTGTGCTTGAGTGACAGAAACGTGACGGATGGGGATGTGCTGTTTCCATTAGGGAGAAAACAACAATTTTTCATTGTTTACATTACACACTTTACTTAAGGCAATAATTTGTTCCTTGCAACTTAATACCCGAAGTTTGATTGGATTACGCTTTGAGGGTAGATTATTAGTCATAGATGCAGTTGGATAATGGTCTATGAATTATGTTGTAATGCCCCCATGAATCACATAGTAATCATCATGTCATGCATATGCACTATGGTGCAGCCTTTATATCTTTTAATTGTCAAGCTGTAATTTGTTTATCTAACATGTTATCTATCTTTTATGGAGAGGCACCACTAGTGAACTGTGGACACCGGTCCATTCTTTTACACTGATAATACAACCACTGCAAGCACTGTTTCTTTTACTGCAATCATTGTTCTCTTTTCATTCAATGCAAACAAATATTTTTTTTCCACATTATACATCTAATCATTTGTGTTAGAAAACCCGGTGAGATTGACAACATCACTGTTTCGTTGGGGGAAAAGTAGCTTGGTTATGTTGTGTGCAGATTCCACGTTGCTGCTGAGCCTGGTAGCTTCAGAAGTGATTTCTTTCTCCTACTGGTTCGATTAAATCTTGGTTTCTTACTGAAGAAAAACTTGCTGCTGTACTCTTCATACCTTCCTCTTGAAGTTTCCCAACGAACGTGTGTTTACACGCCATCACCGAAATCCGGAAAGTAGCCGTCGTTGGGGAAGTAGTCGCCGTCAGCGGTCGCGTGAGTGCGCTCCCAAAACCTGATCGCCCCTCTCCCGTACATGATCACAAGAGGCGGGGTTTCTGAGACCTACTGTCCCTTCTCGTGGTGCACGCCGAAAGTAGTGATGGAGAAGACCTAATTGGTGGCGCAATGGTCTGGAACACGAAACCATAAGACAAAATGGCAGCTAGGGTTGACGTAGGCGTGTATTTATACTGCGGGCTGGGACAGACGTGAGAGTGACTCCACGCCCGAGTCGGTTCGGTTACACGATCCAAAGGAAACAGAAACGGCTTAGAAATTAACACGTCCGTTAATTACCAAATTAGCGACTCTTTAAATTTTATCAACCGGTAAAATAAACGCTCTCATCTCATTCCCGCAACCCGCGACGTGTGGAGGTGGTCGGCGCAGGGCCGGTCCTGACATTTTAGGGACCCGGGGCGAAGTTGAAACGCGGGGCCCTATAAGAAAAATTTGTACTTCTATGACAAATTTTAGCATTTGTTATGACAAATATTAGCAATAAATGGGTAAACTGCATACACAGTATCTATATATATTTGCATTAAGAGTGTTCTAAAATTACTTGGTGAAGTTAATATCAATCTACGGATTATGACGGTCACTCTACTGGAACCACGTTATCGCGGTGGCAGTGGCGCAACACAAACTGCTCTCGGCGGCTTGGCTCGGCTCGCCTTTCGTCTTTAGCTCCTCCCAAGAACGGTTGAAATGCGTAGGTTATGGTGCACCTCAGTTGTAGATTGTAAGCCTAATCTAGTCATTACATTTTCCGTTCCATGTTTGCAAGGACGAGCCAAATTAATAGTTACGAAAGTGACCCTTTTTTATACCGATTGTGTGCTGTATTTGCTGATTGTCTTGGGGCCTAGCCAATCAGCCCTATTCCCCCTTTTTTTTTGTATCACCCGGGGCTCTCTCAATCCATTAAACTTAACTAGCACATGAATATAAAGCCCAAGGTAAACTACATAAATATAAAGCCCATGGTAAAAAAAAAAAAAGGCCGAACAAGGGCCCAAGTCCACGCTAGAGCACGTAACGCTCCATCCTCTCCCATACGAGAAAACCTTCGTACCTGCTCTAATGGCGCCGCCGCATAAACTTCTCCGCGAGACTACCAGTGCAGATGGCTTAAGCAGTTGAAATTTGGGGCCCCTAGATTTCGGGGGCCGGGGCGACCGCACCCCCTGCCCCCCCTCAGGGCCGGCCTGGGTCGGCGGAGGAGGAGTGTGTGTGGCACGACTCTCATCTTGTCTCACTAACTCATACATGAGTTAAAATGACTTATCTTATATGGCGGTGTTATCCTGTCCAAACTAGCACTGTGAGACTGAACTATACTCACACTCTCTTCACTTGTATTATTCATGAATGGGGCATTGCTACTTTTAGTTGAGCTTTATGGCAGTTATGAAATCGGGGCACAAAGCATTTTTTTCTCGGAAGAAAAGCGGGGATCTACGTGTGGAGGGTAGAGACGGCTCGTCCATTCGAGCCGGGACGTTGTTTAACGCGGAGGAGTTCTATGTACGTGGTGGATGGTTGCCGTGTGACAAAGTGGTCCTCGCCCCGTCCGGTCCTAAGATTGATTTAGTACGAGCTAAGCTTACCTAGGATGTAAATGTGTTAACAAGGGATAGGTTCGACGGTTCAAAAGAAGGAACATGCACACCTGTTTACCACTAATAGATTTCTTAACATCATCAAGACTTGCCACAAGTAACTCCTACGTACTGTCCTAGACTTGCTTAATTAAGATGTCATCTGTTCCCTGAACATTTTTATTTTGAGCTGACGCTGCGAACATCTGATACTAGTCTGCGGGAAAAAAAAATGCTATGCTACATGCAGCAGAGATATATCGACGGTTGACACTCCGTAATTAGTTGGCCGTCCACTCGAGGTCGACGGCGGTGGTCGATCGCTCTTGTGGTCCTGGTCTTTACGGGTTCTGTCAAAGCAGTGAGTTGCCGCGTCGGCGTGAGAACCTAAACATGCTCTGGTCTCTAATTAAGCGTGTAACAAGATCGGATTTGAATTGATCATCCGTAGAGGCGGTGTAAAACATGTGTTGCTTGCTGCTTGCACCATGCAAGATTGATCGGTCCAAGAACCAAGATTAGATTGAGCTGGTTTGGCGGACTGCAACGATACACCAGTAACCGCGTTTAACTTCTTCCGCCCGACGTACGTACTAATCAAAGAGCAACGTACGTGTTCTTGCTAGTGCAACCTCCCCGTGCCGTTTTTGTGTAAGCTTTTCTTCAAAGATTATGAGCTTGCCATGTTCTATTTTTGATTTTGTTTGGCAAGTCTGGTCTGTCGTTGGATGTCAACTGGATTACCCACTTTTTCAGTAAAACGCGTCATTGGTCCGGGAACTAGTTCGAGATGAGCAATTTAATCACACAAGTCCGCAGAATGTTTTGAATTGGACAAATGACTCAAAAAAAGTTAAAACGAGGCAAGAGATTTATATTTTATACTGCTATATAGGAGACTGTCATTAGGAGAAGAGGCGGAGCTCTCCGTAGGGCTGATTTTTGGCAATTACATTCAGATGCGCGTGCTCTTTTTGAACAATTTGAGTTGTCATGCGTCAAAAATGAAGTCCGTATGAGAAAGTTAGAGCATCTCTAGCAGATCGCGCAAAAACGCGAAAACTGCATAGTTCCGGCGAGTTTGCAGGCATGGCCCAGTTTGCTTCGCAGAGCAGACTCCTCATCTGCAGTTCGGCCCGCAAACTTTTTCCGCGAATCCGCAAATGAGCCCAGGGGTAGGCATAAAAGCCGTTTGGGCTGCCATTTGCGGGGTGAAACCCTCATCTCCACCGCCGAATTCCTCGTCGTCGGTCCCCTTTCTTCACTAGCTCCAGCCGCTCGATTCGCTCGCCATGGAGAACCTTCCTCCGCATCTACAGCAGGAGCGGCGCAGGTGCGTCGCCGCCGACGCCGCGCGGAAGCGCTCGGCGCACAAGTGGACAGGGAGGGGGCTCCCGGTGCCGGAGTCGCTGCTCCGGCGGGAGATCGTGGAGTTCGACATCCGCCATGGTCTCGTGCTCCCCGCGCCTCCCACCGCACCCGCGCCTCCCGAGTCGGCACCACTGGTGTTCGAGGAGGGGAGCTCCTCCGGCATCTGGACCCTCTCCACCACGGTGTCGTCGCCGTGCAAGCCGGTGTCGGCCCGCGAGGTCGCCGTGGACGAGGACTGCTTCGAGATCTACGATCCGGCCACCTTCGAGGGCTCGGTGAGCCGCGAGGACTTCGTCCCCGGCGAGGTCCTCGCCACAGTGACCGGCGCGGTGGCGGCGCGCTCCGAGGAGGAGGAGGTCGAGCAATACGCCAAGCACCCCCGCCGTAAGGTCGACATCGACCAGCTCATGCTCGAGCAAGACCTTGAGCAGGATCGCCTCCACCGCGAGCAGTAGGCCGCCAAGGCGCGCGAGCGCCGCAAATCCATCGTCATCTACGTCGACGACAACTCCGACGAGGAGTGAAGGCACTCCGGCGAAGGCGCGGCCGCACCCTGCGAGCTCGGGTGAGCTAATTTTGGTCTGTTAGGGTTAGGGCCACGCCTTCAAGCGCATTTTGGCCATCTGTGGCAATGTTTAACCCATCCCCCCACGATTTAAAACTTAACGAACAAGGATGAACTAGTCTCCGGTGAGCTAATCTCCCGCGTAGTTTGAATGTTTAAACTTGCAGTTCTAATTGCTGTATCTGTTCTGCGCAAGGCGTTTCTGAAACTACAACCCAGTTTGCACTGAACTGCAAACGCAAACTGCAGGGTCTGCTAGAGATGCTCTTACGCATGTCTTACTGAAAACTGCTAAAAAGTGCGCAAAATTGATTCGGAGCAAAAAAACAAGGACTAAATCTAGACTAGTAGAAAATCAACCTTCTTATTTTCGCAATGGCTCGTTAGATTATAAAAAAAGTGTCCTATGTGTGGTTATTTCAGAATAGTTTGATGGTATAGTTGTACTATGGGGATGGCCCAAAGTCGAAACCAATGCTGGGGTATTTCTAGAATTCTCTTACTTGACTCAAGAGAATCATTTCTAAATTCAATGTGAATAGTCTTGCTCGCCTTGGATAAGTTTGTCCTAGAGATTTCTCTAATTATGAGCATAAAATATATAAGATAATCTTTTACTATTCATAGTTCATAGACAGAAAATTTAAAACCTTGAGATTGTCCTGATTTTTATAAGACATGTCATGTTTTTTAAGTACTATGTTTATATTTCCATTGTACTAAGTAACTATAAATCATATAAAAATCTTAGCACTATTTTGGTATTTGCATCATTTTTTAGTTTGTCCTGCCGTAAATTTTTTTCATCCTCCACCACTGATTAGGAAAAAGGTCCATAAGGGCTAGCAAACTAAACGATAATTTCTGGTAGGTGTTTAGCTCCTGTTCTTGCATTCGTCCTTGATCCGCTGGAAAAGTATCGTCGGCATAGGGGAGGTATTGTTGAAAGAGACGAAATAGGCTTTCGCCCCGCTATATTAATATAGCAACCACCCGATACGAGTTTTGAGACCACTGCTGGGCAAAACAGCACAGTCACGCTCAAAAGAAAAGAAAGAGAAAAAGAAAATAAAACAAAGCCAACATAGGTGGATCAACGAAAACAAAAGTGACTCGCAACCGTTGCGCTCTCTCCGGCAAAGTCCCACCACTATCCTAGCACTCTGAAATATCGCGTACCAAACAACACCTTCAAGAAGAAAAACAACGACGACGTTGCTGCTGTCCGGACTGGTCCTAGGATTTCTTCCGGTACGCTACAGGTAGTGGGGAAGAGGTACACCCGACGCCCTTCAGGAAGAAAGGGCGACACTCACAAGCACCACCGCGTCGGTGTCAAGAAGACAAGGATTTCTCCCGACCTCGAAAACCCACACCCCTGGACAATCCGACATGCTCCACCCATCTTGCCACCCACCAACAAACGCCACCACGGAATTGAATTCCCCATTGTCGTATCACCAGGAGAGCACCACACGACCGGTCGAACCGAGAAGAACCCGCCATAGACAGAGCGGCAGTAGCACAACCATGTGGGAGGGATCGACCTCCACCGCCATAGACAGTAACCGACCGGACGCAACACGCAGGAGCACACCACGCCACATTGGAGCCGGAGGGCGGCTGCAGCACAGCCACCTGGAGGACTACCTCCACCGCCATCGGCGGGTGCCGACCGGAAGCGGTAGCAGAGACACACCAGGCTGGGCAAGCCCGGCCGGTCCCTGAGAGGGTCCGTGAAGTCTCCGCCACCACGCTGCTGCACGTAGGCCGACGCCGCTGCTACCCTCATGATCGGCACCAAAGGGCCGGCTGGACCCATACGGGTCCGCGAAGCTCCCGGCGCCACGCTGCAGAAGACATGTTTTCGTCGCCGCCGCCGTTCCGTCACAAGCATCCTCGTACCTCAGTCAAACCGGGTAGCCGGGTCAAGCTTGGGCCCGCACCAACCCAGATTGGGCCCATAGGGCTAAGATCTGGGCCTACAGGGGCCTGGCAGAACCCTAGCCACCCGCACCACCAGCTGGCGGCGCCGACGCTGCGCTCACCTCCGGCAGCCGAGAAGAATCAGTGAAGCTGCGTCGTGTCCGCCGTCGCTGCGTCGTGTCCGCCGCCGCCACGCCGCCTCCTGGCCGAACCCGAGCCGCCACCGACCGAGGAGCACCGACGCCAGACGGGCAGAGCCCCGCCTCCACCCATCCCGGCGCGGGGAGAGACAGGCCGCCGCCGCCAGCGCCGCGCGGGCTGTGCCTGGCGGACTCTGCCAACGGCGGCGACGGGAGAGGGAGAAGGGAGGGACGGGGAAGGGAGGGCCAGGGGGCGCGCACCGCCGCCGCCGCGTGGGGGCGACGGACACGCGCGAGAAGGGAGAGGTATTGTTGAACGCCCTCGCGTTTAGCTCCTTCCAAATCTTCCAGATAAATTGTTCGCAGATTTACACGAGAATGACGAAGTGTTAAGGGTTGACTAACACATATCAAGATTTGAATGCGCTGACAGAGGGCTGACTAACATATACTTCTCCCTCATTTCCAAAAAAAAAGGCATATGTGTGTGCTAGCTACTTGGCTCATTCCCTGTTACTCTATTTTTTCCTTTTTAACAAACGCTGGTTTGAAATACTTTTTGTAGATCCAAAATTTTGCATACTTTCATACATGCTACAAAAAAATAAAAAATAACAAGAGCAAATCCAACAAGGCTGTTAGTCTGAAATATTTTTTGAACGATTTTCAATAATTTTGTGTGCAAAACATGCTACAATAAATAAATAAATGCTATGAGGCTGGGTCTTTCCGTTTCAAAAAAAAACTAAAAAACGAACAATGAACCGGTGAACCAGTAGCTCAGACCGGTAAAAACCAAAACCGTCAACCTCAGCGGTTCGGTCACCGGTCCGGTTTTTTAAACTATGGAAACAATTCCGGTTTTCTTCTAGTCAGCTTCCACCATTTTGCATACAAGGTGTGATTCTTTAGAAAAAAACACACTTCATGTCTTAGGCTTGAGCGCATGCTCCCATGGAGTTCTTGACAAGGGAGGCCTTCCAATTCAGATGCTATCAGCCCACAATGGCCAACCTACAATCTCGGAAAAGACAGCCGATCGAGCTAGCAGTTCTCCCCTTCCATCATGGCCATCCACAAGACCACAACCCCCAGCAGTGTAATTGTAACCACAGACGAGTATAGACGACTGGATTAGTGTCGCGTCGCACGACGGAATCTCTGGGATTCGTCCCTTTTCGCGCTTTTTCTCCCCGTGCTAATCCACCCCGGCCAGTGCTAAAGCGCACACCGTGACACCAGCGCGCACTCACTCTCTCGCCCATGCACGCACTCGCGCGCTTTTCCTTGCTCAAACCGAGTGAGCGATCGGGACTCAGGACGAGCGCGTGGTGGCCACGGTGGCGCGCGCCGTTGGACGCCGCGCCGCGCTTGGTGTTAGGCACGCTCACCGTGTTGACGACGGGACGAGACGACCGGACCGGAAGCCGTACCGGGACGACGCGCATGGATGGTGGTGAGGTGGTCAAAGGCTCGGACAGACTCGGAGTGCCCGGCGCAGGGGCTGTGAACCCGCCGGCCGGCCGGCCTTTCTGCCGATGGCGACGTCGATCGGATTAAGGCGCTGCCTTTCTGCTAACCGCGTCGGGGATCGCTCTGCCTTGAAGCGACCGGGAGATACGCTGCGACCGCCAGGTGTTTCACGAGTTAGGTTTACCTCGGGATCGCCACAGTTTGGTCTGGTCGGGCTTATCTTAGTTGATCCACCACTTTGCTCCGTTTCAGGATTAGTACGGCTGACTGAGCAAGGTAGAATTACAATCCAGGCCCGGATCCAGTTTTTTCTTCTTCTTCTTCTGCTGCTGCTGCTGTGACGGCATGGCAGGAGCAATATGTTGGATTCCTGTCAGGAAAATAAGTGATTTTGTACGATTTTGGTAATTAAAGCTTGGAGTGATCCAACGAATGTAACTCCCTTTGCTCAATGTTTCAATGCTTTAATTCTCAGCACCTGGTTATATTTAAGGCCTGCTTTTTCCAGTTTACTAGAAGATACCCCGTGCATTGCTGCGGGGATTGCTTTAGAAACTACAGTATATTGTAATAATGTTTATAAGAGATATGGTGCATTATGTTTTCTAAATGAACATCCAAATTTCAGTTGATCATTTTATATATATTTTAAATTTTTAATATGCTTAATTGGATGGCTTAAAGAAAGATGATGTGCTAGCTTGCATGTAGTTATTAATAAATATTAGTGTAGATGACATGGACAATTGATTGGCTAGGAGAATAGATGATCTGGATAAGTTGCATGTTGAGATAGAAAAATCATTAATGCATGTTAGTGCGGTTTTGCTTTATAAGAAGTATAGATTCCACAATCTATAGGTGAAAATAAGTATAGGACAATAAGAACTCGAATATGTACAGCATTATTTGGAAGTCCACATAAGGGCGTCTCCAACGTTGAAATGGCGTGGGTCTTAAGAACCTTAAGGTCGGCCATAAGCGGAAATAAACATTGTGAGCCTGGGTTATAGCACAAGAAAGTTTGTGGTCGACCACAACGGTATGACCCGTCCACAGGAATTAAAAAACAATTCTTTCTGTGATCTCTCCTCACGATCCGAAGACTTTGACGATGGGAGAAGCTGTGTGGTTACCAGAAAAGCTGCTACGCTGGGCCCAACTTATAGCCCGGATAAAACTTAAGCATTGCGGATGTTTCGGAACGCTATAAGAAAAAGGCTCGGGCCCAGCTTATGGTCCAAGTATGAATTAAGCATTGGAGAGGCCCTAATTAGCCCTTTTCAGAGTCATTGCGGTGGTATCGATACCTGTCGTTTTTCTTTTGGGCTTATCTATGCCTTTGCCTCAGCGGACCGTTTCGGTTTTTCTCTTTGAACTTGTGGCTTGAATCGTTGTATGACTACGGGTGGTTGCTTTATTTATAAAGCGGGCGAAAAACATGTTTCAAGGATATTTGCGGTGGTAGGGTGGCACGAAATAACTCGATGCCCGTTAGTCAGCCCGGTAGAGTAGAGTCTTTTTCACATTTTGTAGGCGAGGTGTTGATTTTGGCCATGTAACTGCCTTTAAACTCTTTTCTTCTTCCTTAATCATTGAAAAATACAAATATTTTGCCTCGTTTAAAAAAAACAGCGTATAGAAGTATGTTTTACATATCTATAAAATTTTGTTCAAAAATGTGTTACTTGTTGGCCAAATAAAAAGGACGAACTTATGGCTGAAAGAAAAGGGCATGTCTAGAGCTCAGATCGTAATCTTAGTCAGCAACATCACTCCATAATCTCAGTTTCAATCTACTTGCAACTCACGTGTGACACAACTTGTGATGTAAATCTAATGTTTAATGAGTTGCAACTCATGTGTAACTAGACACAAATAATTGCAACCCACTCGCAACTCAATATCTCAGCTGCAACCCACTTAAGACTCATATATTATACGAATCACAATGCAAACCGATTGTTAGAGAGTTGTAATCCATGTGTAACTAAAAACATCTCAGTTACAACTCATAGATCACACGAATCATGATGCAAATCTAATGCCTATGGAGGCGACTGCGATTTATTTAATTATATGACTTTAAGATTTCAAAATATTATTCACGAAACGAGTCTGGTAGTTAATTTACTTTTCCTACGAAGTATATATAGAGCGTAACATATCAATGTATTGAGTAAATGACGCAAAACCACCACAATTGGGTCAAACGTGTCACAAAATCACCACCCTAGACAAAAATGACAAAAACCACCGCGCTTTGGGGCAGCTCATTGACGCACAACACAGATTTGGTCGTTTAGTGAGTTTAACCCGTTTTCTGACAGTTCATATTCACCTATCAGGTCTACGTGGCAAAAAAACGGCAACCTTCTGAAAGTGCATTCTTGATATCTCACGGTTTTGTGTGTTTGTTAACAACATAAAGAAGTTGCTAACCGTATGCGCTATTTTGTTAAAAGGTTGGTCTTAAATCAGCACGTATACGGTGTCAAAGAAATGGTGAAGAATTCAAAGATCAATGGAACTTTTCTGGCCTTCTACAGAGTTTCAAAGGAAAGGCCGGAAAATTCTGGGCATCCGGAATGGTTCCGGATTATTCCGGCCACTATGGGAAATTGCTCTGTTGCAATCCGGAATATTCCGGAACTTTCCGGCAGCCGGAATTTTCCGGGTTCATTCCGGCCACAACGGGGAATTGTTCTGTTGGCATCCGGAATATTCCGGGGGCCATTCCGGCCACAACGGCGAATTGCTCGGGTGGCATCCGGATTGCTCCGGAATATTCCGGGGGTCCGGAATATTCCGGACCATTCCGGGCTGGTCGAAATCTGGCCCAAAAACGGCTAGTTTTCTTGGAGGCTATAAATAGAGCTTCACTTCTCTCTCCAAGGGTTAGCTCTTCCCAACATTGAAGACACCATTAATGGAGCTCACCCACTAGCAAGATCTCCCTCCTCCTCCACCCAAACTCGTTGATTCTTTGAGGATTGAAGGAGGACCACCGGATTTACATCTTCACCAACCCGTTCTTCATTTCCCCCTCTCTAGCTCGAGGGATCTTGCCTAGGGTTTTCTCTTGTGGAGAACCTAGGCTTCTTGTTTCTTGTTGGTGATTCAAGAAGGTTTGGGAGCCCCCAATTAAGTTGTGGGTGTGTGCCCCAAGTGGTTTGTAAAGGATTTGATCCCCGCCTCAAAGGGGTTCTATAGTGGAAGGTGAACTAGGCCTTTGTGGCGAAGTTCATCGGAGAATAAGGTGAAGCCTTAGTGGCGTTGAGTAGGCCTTTGTGGCGAGCTCACACCTCTCCAACGAGACGTACTCCCCTAAAAAGGAGGAACTCGGAAATACATCGTGTCTCCGTGTGCTTCCATTGGTTACCTCGTTCCTCCCTACCTTTACTTACTTGTACTTGTTGCATTGATTGCTTGTATTGTCATATAGGTAAATTCATCACTAGTTGCACTATCTAGAGAATTTACCTTTCTTGTCAAGCCTAAATTTGAGAAAAATTAAAATTTGCCGTAGCACCTATTCACCCCCCCTCTAGGTGCCCATACTATACTTTCAATTGGTATCAGAGCCTCGGCTCTTCTATCGGGCTTAACCGCCTAAGAGTTTAAGTATGGGTGATGAGGATGACGCTCCGTCCGAAGGAAATGTGTCCATGAATGATCTCAATGCTTTGAGAGAATCATTGACCTCATCCATAGACACTAAATTTGAGGAGTTGCGTCTACTCATGACAACACTCCTCAAAGCCAAGGAACCGGAGGTGGTCGACTCATCCCCTCCGGAAACGGAGGGTGCCAAGATTGGGGTTGATGGTGAACCACCTAAAACTGCTTCCGCCGAACAATCCGCTAAGAAGGGTGTGAATGGAAAGGAAGGATATCATGCCGTTGAAGGCCAATATTCTCCCGATCCTCCCATCCCTTTTCCTCATATAATTCCTAGGGGAGATCCACCTAAAATTGATGCATATTCTTTTCGTGAATGGCAATACTACATGGAGACTCACTTGAACTCTTCTTGTATAGATCTTTGGAGAATCACGCGTGATGGATACAAGCCATATGATCCCCAGAATCTCACAAGAAGAGAGGTTGTAGATTGCCAACTCAATTACACCGCTTTGTCCATCCTTCATCAAGCCGTGGGCCCCAATCACATGCCGCATCTTCAACACTTCTCCACCGCCAAAGAGACATGGGATGCCCTTGTCGTCATGTTTGTTGGGAATGAAAGCATGCAAAGAAATCGCTATGACACCTTGACCAATGAGGCCGAAGGATTTTTCATGCGTGATGGAGAAGATCACGTTGACATGTATCGGAGGCTCAAATCTCTTGCCACCGCTTTCTCTAATGCGGGTGCAACACACATTGATGATGCTTGGATCAAGAGGAAGTTCATAATTGCCGTGATGCCTTTTGGGGGCACGGATATGAAGAGCATTCAAGGGAGACATGATTTCTCCACCATGACCTCTACCCAAGTCATGCAAGAGTTGAGCTCCTACAAAGTGCAAACCAAGAATGCGCTTGACAACCGTGCTAGGGCCATTGGGATGCATCAAGGAGCTTCCGTTGCTTTGAAGGCCAAGGTGTTGGCAAGAGAAGTTGAGAATGATGAAGATGGTGAAGAAGCATTGCCTCCATTGAAGGAACAAGAATATGATCCCGTCCTAAAGGATCTAATAGCTCTCACCGTGCAAAAGTTTTGGAACAATCCCCCAAAAGGCAAGAAGTTTGTTGAGGAGAAGACCAAGTCTCGTTATGGTAATGATGGGGCTCAAAAAGTGAGATCTTGCTTCAATTGCCAAGACAAGTACCACTTCATTGCGGAATGCCCATATGAGAATAGAGAAAACCATAGCGGCAAGCTCATCCGCAAGGACAAGTCCAAGGTTGAATACAAGAAACCTCATTTCAAGAAGAAACCTTTCAACAAGAAGACTCCTACCAAGTTTGTGCTCTTGACTCAAGAGGAGTATGACTCCGGGAGTGATGAAGAAGAAGAAACAACAAGTGAAGTGGCCGCTCTAGCTATTGCTTCCACTCCATCTTCGTCATCTCTCTTTGAATCCCCCAATGAAAATCTTCCTCAACGCGATGCCAAGTGCTTCATGGCTAAGGCCACGGAGGTATCATCTTCTCCTAACTCTAAGACCCCTAATGAACTAGAACATATTGCTTGTCTTAGAGAAGAAGAGGAAAGAGCCTCCTTGGACCGTTTTATGTCTAACATGCAAGGGGAGACCAAGAAGTACTTTGAGCATCTCATGAGGCAATTGGGAGAGGCTCAAGAGGCCCTTGAGAAGAAAGGTGAGATTGAGAGAAGGGATGCGGATGAAATTGCATCTCTCTCAATGACTCTTGAAGAAGAGCATGATGGTAGAGTTTCTCTAGAGGATGAACTTGAAACTATTGAAACCACTCATAATGAACTTGTCTCTAAAATCATTAAGGAACGTGATCTTGCTATTGCTAAATATAAAAAGGCTAAAAAGGATAAAGTAGAGTTTGGGGTTGGTCATGGTAAACTAACCGAGGAGTTTGAAAAGCTAACCATTGCTCACAAAGCTTTGGAAAGCCAACACTCATCCCTCAAAGAGTTGCATGAACAACTTCAAACTCAACTTACTCAATCTAACCATCCTAGCACTTCTACTTCTTCTTGTGATCATGCAAATATTATTGAAGAAAATGCTAGGTTGAAGGATGAGCTAGCAAGGCTCAAGGGCAAAAGCACTCAAGTTGAAAAGGTGGTGCTTGCCACCCCACAAGTGGTTGCCTCAAGCACTAATGCGGTCATTTCTAGACCACAAGTGAGTGCTCCAAGGCAACAAGTGGGCAAGCAAGGTCTTGGCTATGTAGCTAAGAAAAGGAACAAGAAGAAGAAGAACAAGAAGAAGAACAAACATGGGGCTTCGGGTGGTAGTGTCATGAGGGACAACACTACTCGTAGCTCCTCCGCGGGAACTAACAACCCACACCATTTCTTATATGTTGATTATTATGGTGTTGTGCAAGCTAAATATGTTGGTCCAATTGAGTGTTTTATTGACTACACTATATGGGTTCCAAAGACCCTTGTTGCTAACATGAAGGGACCCAACTTGGGTCCTAACTCTAGTCAATGATCTCTTGCAGGACTATGCTTCCGGTGGGACTAAATGGATTCTTGATAGTGGATGCACTAATCATATGACCGGAAGCAAAGAACTTGTGACGGAGTTGCAACCAAATGACATCCAAGCAACCGTCACCTATGGGGACTCGTCCAAGTCTAAGGTATCCGGATTTGGCAAGGTTGTGGTGGCTCCCGATATCACTATCGTGAACGTCATGCTTGTCGAATCCCTTGGTTACAATTTACTTTCCGTCCGTTCTCTTAGTAAGATGGGTCTTTCCGTCTTCTTTGATGGTGATATTGTGGTCCTTTTGAGAAGCAAGACTCTTGACGTCGTTCACGTGGGACATGTTGAAAATGAGTTGTATGTGGTGGACTTTTCGAAGTCAACCAACACTCAAGCAATGTGTCTCTTCGGGAAGGCGGACTTGGGATGGTTGTGGCATCGCCGCCTATCCCATGTCAACATGAGAACTTTGCAAAGTCTTCACAAAAGTGGCCTTATTGTTGGACTAAAAGAAAATGTTTCCTTTGCAAAGGATCGCGTTTGTAGGTCGTGTGTTGAAGGGAAGATGCATGACATTGTGCACAAGGCCAAGACTATTATCTCATCAAAGAGGATCTTGGAGCTTCTCCATGTTGATCTCTTTGGTGCCGTGCCCGAGGCAAGTCTTGGCGGCAAGAAGTATTGCTTGGTGATTGTCGATGATTATTCAAGATACACTTGGGTTTATTTCTTCAAGTGCAAGAGTGAGACTCAACAAACCATCATCGACTTCTCCAACGAAGTGCAACGTCAACACAATGTGCAAATCATGGCTATTAGGAGTGATAATGGATCGGAGTTCAAGAACTATACATTGAATGAATTTCTTAGTGAAGAAGGCATTCGTCACCAATACTCCGCCACTTACACTCCTCAACAAAATGGTGTTGCCGAAAGGAAGAATCGCACTCTCTTGGATATGGCAAGGACCATGTTGGCGGAGTACTCTTCTCCCCAATATTTATGGGCCGAGGCCGTATCCACCGCATGCCACTCCTCCAACCGCCTCTACATACGCAAAGGCTTGTGCAAGACCCCATATGAGATCCTCACCGGCAACAAGCCCAACGTATCCTACTTCCGTGTATTTAGTTGTAAGTGCTTCTATTTGATCAAGGGTATTAGGTTGTCGAAATTTCAATCCAAAACTATTGAGGGTATCTTTGTTGGTTACGGTGCCGAATCCCACACTTATAGAGTCTATGACAAAGCCTCACGGATTGTCATAGAATCTTGTAGTGTGGTTTTCGAGGAAAATGACGGCTCCCAAGTGGCGCAATTTCATGTTTCAAATGTAGATGTTGAAATGCCTCAAGAAGCCATAGGAAGGATGGGTGTGGGATTCTTCCGCCCCATCGAGGGACACCTTATGGCGACTCGAGAAGAACTATGCTCTACCCAAGTGGAGCCCTCCTCTACATTTGAAGATCAAGCCAAGGAGCCACCTACTACACCTAACCGAGAACATATTCAAGACCCTCCTCTCGTTGATCAAGTGACTCCGCAAGTCGTACCCACTCCTCTCACTAATGCGAGTCAAGATCAAGGCCAAGATCAATCGTCCTCGTCATCCTCTTCTCAAGTTGAAGCTAGTAGTGAAGATATTGTTGATGATGATGTTTATGATCAAGGCCATGATGGTCAAGATGGGGACCCAAATGATCAAGATGATCAAGTATTTCCTCCTCGCAATAATGAGGAGATCGAAGCCCGTCGCATCAAAAGGATAAGAAGAGCTTTGAAGCTAATTAATGCCCAAGATGACAAGGTCTTGGAGGATGTTCAAACTAGAAGATCCACTAGAAGGCAATTGGCTCATTTTTGTGAGCATCAAGCTCATATCTCTATGGTGGATCCTAAGAAGGTGTATGAAGCTCTTGAGGACTCCGATTGGGTTGAAGCTATGCATGATGAGCTCAATAACTTTGAGCGCAACAAAGTTTGGAGATTGGTTGAGAAACCCAAGGATTGCCACAATGTTATTGGCACCAAGTGGATATTCAAGAACAAGCAAGATGAGAATGGCATTATCATTAGGAACAAGGCAAGATTGGTCGCTCAAGGGTACACCCAAGTTGAAGGCATTGACTTTGATGAAACCTACGCGCCCGTGGCTCGCCTCGAGTTCATCCGTATCCTCCTTGCTTATGCATCCTCACACAATTTCAAATTGCAACAAATGGATGTGAAAAGTGCTTTCTTGAATGGTCCACTAAAAGAGGAGGTATATGTTAAGCAACCTCGGGGGTTCGAGAATCTCAACTTTCCCAACCACGTTTACAAACTTGACAAGGCTCTCTATGGTCTCAAACAAGCACCTCGTGCTTGGTATGAGCACCTTAGGGAGTTGTTAGATGATCGTGGTTTCGAAGTTGGGAAGATTGACCCCACTCTCTTCACCAAGAGAGTAAAGGGAGAGCTTTTCATATGCCAACTCTATGTGGACGATATCATCTTTGGCTCAACTAACCAAGCTTTCAATAATGAGTTCTCTAAGCTTATGACTGACAGGTTTGAGATGTCTATGATGGGTGAGCTTAAATTCTTTCTTGGCTTTGAGATCAAGCAATTGGCTCGTGGGACCTTCATTTCTCAAGCCAAGTATACCCAAGATATGATCAAGAGGTTTAACTTCCAAGATGCTAAGATCAAGACATCTCCTATGCAAGTCAAGTGTCATCTCTCTCGTAATCCAAAAGGGAGTAAGGATGTGGACCAAAAGCTCTATCGTTCTATGATTGGTTCTTTGCTCTATCTTTGTGCATCTAGGCCCGATATCGTTTTGAGTGTAGGTGTGTGTGCAAGGTATCAAGCGGCTCCTAAGGATTGCCATCTAATGGCGGTTCATAGAATCTTTCGTTATTTGGTTCATACCTCAAGATTTGGTTTGTGGTACCCAAAGGGGGCACAATTTACTCTCAATGGATATACGGATTCCGATTGGGCGGGTGATCAAGATGATAGGAAGTCAACTTCGGGGGCTTGCCAATTTCTTGGTAGGTCCCTTGTAAGTTGGTCCTCGAAGAAACAAAATTGCATCTCTCTCTCCACCGCCGAAGCGGAATATGTTGCCGCCGCAAGTGCATGCACCCAATTGCTATGGATGAGGCAAACTCTCAAGGAATATGGAGTTCATTTGGACAAAGTACCTCTTCTATGTGACAATGAAAGTGCTATCAAGATTGCATACAATCCGGTGCAACACACAAGGACGAAGCACATTGAGATTCGCCACCACTTCATCCGTGATCACGTGGCAAGAGGAGACATTGCACTCGGTTATGTGCCCACCAAGGACAATCTTGCGGATATTTTCACGAAGCCACTTGATGATGCAAGGTTCATGTTCTTGAGGAATGAGCTAAATGTGATTGATTCAAGGAGCTTGGCTTGACTATCTTGCGCACACCCCTATAGATGAAACGTGTTCGAGCTTAGATGTAGGCATGGACATAGGGGGAGTGCTATCCTAACACATTGGGTTCTCCCTCCCCCCATTATGCCCATAGCAAAAATTCATTGTGATCTCTCTTTTTCTAATGTTGAATTGTGAGCTTCAATGTTGAGTTTTGGCAATGCCCCCAAGATATATCTTCGCGGTTGCATACCATGAACTCTTACATGGTGGCTTAGGCCACCAACCTCTTCCCACGTGAAGAGTTGGTTCTTAGTTGAATATCTTATGGTTATAGTGTTTCTTGTCCGAATACTACTTCTCGTTGCTATTTCGATCTTATTTGGTTCTTTTCCGAGAAGTAAGACTAGGAAACCTAACCCTTGTGTTTTGCTCTATGTATCCTCTCCCATGTTCATCTTTGCATATGCCATACTCCACACATCACACATCATTCCTTGCCTTTCAAAACTTGCCCCCTCCGAAATTTTTGGAGCTGATTGTTGCTCCTGCCGGAAAATTCCGACCATCCGGAATTTTCCGGATCATTCCGGATAGCCGGATTGCCCCGGAATATTCCGGACCTCCGGAATTTTCCGGGCCATTCCGGATGGGCAGTTTTCGTCTATAAATACCCCGCACGCACGGGAGTAAGTTTTTCCTCCACTTCTTTCACTCCTCCCGTGCCCTAGCCGCCTCCTTTCGTCGATTTCGTCCCCGTTGCCCCTAGGGAGGATTGTTGGATCCCTCCCTTGGACAAGGACATCCCCATGGACGGTATGTTGATTGGCATCTCTTATTCTTCGTTTTGATTGGTTGATTTTGGCTCTAGATGCAATCTCACTAGGGTTTGATCTAGTTCCAAGTTCTATCAATGTTTTTATCTTGCCATTCACTACCTAGATGCCATGATCTCCCTCGATCTAGTCTAACCAATCTACATCTAGACTTAGATCCAAATCTTAGGTTGTGACCTTTCCCCTTTTTTCCAGCACGTAGATCTATTCTAGGCGCATCCTCTCTGGTTTTCCTAGATGTTTGGTGTAGTTGTGAGACAAAAATTTGAAGTCTTAGGAAGTTCCACGAATCAAATCGAGGAGCCCGGAATTGCTCCGGAAATTTCCGGCTCAGCCGGAATATTCCGGACCATTCCGGCCCAGCCGGGATATTCCGGATCACTCCGGAATTTTCCGGATGCTGCCACGAATTCGAGTTTTTGCACTACACCTAACCTTTTGGAGTTCCTTTTGTCCCATATGGCATATGCACTTATCTTTGCTACTCCTGTATCCTCCATTCGCAGGCCCTGGAGCTCGTACTGGTCTGAAAAGGAAGCAATCTGTTTCAAGGGGTGCTCGTCCGGTCAGAGGACGGGCTGGTCGTTCCTCCTTCTTTCATGAGACTCGTGAGGATGCTAACACTGAATCAGTTCCTGAGATTGATCTGAAAGCCTGCTCCATCCCTCAGTGGAAGTATATCAAGCGGAAGAATCCTTACCGTTTCCCCGATTCCACCTGTGAGGATCCTCGGTTCTGGACAAATCTGCAGCTCAAATGTTGGGATGAATTCTATTCTACTCAGCAACCTCTTACTTGTGTGCAAGCTCAAGTGGACATGGACGTCTACAATAGGTACAAGAACTCTGAGCTACGCCATGTGCATGCCTGTTTGGAGAAGTTTGGCATGATGCCTCTGTTTGACAATACTGAGGGTGAGTACTGCCCGGAGTTGGTTGCTCAGTTCTACTGCACACTCCATGCTAAGGGTGATGCCACACGCTCCATGACTTGTATGTGTGGAGAGCAGAAGATCTCCAGCAATTTGACTGAGTTTGCTGAGGCCTTGGGATACACCTGGACTGCCACCTATGCTGATCACGGTTACAGAATTCATGATGCCCCTGAGTATGATATCTCCAGTCTGGATTTCTGCTATCCCCCCAATGCTAAGGGCAAGACTAAGCCCTTCAACTCCAACATGTACCCCTACTACAACTTGCTCTCCAAGATCTTCCGTGCCTCCATTGTGATCAAGGCCGGTGACTTCTCAGCTATTAGGGCCTTCATGGTGAACCTCATGTTCCTCACAAGGCCTAAAAACCAAAGGAAGATTGACGTGATGGATTTCATTTACCGGGAGATTTGTCTAGGGGTCATGGAGAAGAGGAAGCCCGCTTATGGCCCACTCATTCAGAAGTTCATCAATTCCAAGGTAGGAGTTGAAATCATGGAAAACTATGATGTGATCAAGTGCAAGAAGATGGCTCCTCGGTTGATCAATGGTGATGAGATTCCGGAGTTTGCCAAAGGGAAGTCCAAGTCCCCCTCGGCCACTCCTTCTGCTTCCTCAAGTGGCATTCCTGAGCGTCCCTCTGGTGGAATTGCAAAGTTTTTCAAGGCTATGTTCAACATGTGCAAGGACACTAGGGCCATTGCCCATGAGGCGCATGAGTTGGCCAAGGAGACTCGGCGTATTCAGAACGCCGACCGTAGGCTTGCTGGGTTTGATGTGCCTGCTGATCCCACCTCACTTGCTGCTGCTGATCTTGTCCCCATTGAGATGCCCGAGATCCATGATGATGACTTCTATTTCGGGGTCCCACCGGCAGATGTTGATGATGAGGAGGAGGAGCTGTCCAATGATGATGATGACTTTGATGCTGCTGGGCTTGGAGGACGCGGTGATGAGGAAGAAGGCGATGATGAGGAAGGACATGGAGAAGATGACTTCATGGAGTGATCTCTTGGGGCGCTAGTGGGCTCTTTGTTCCTTTTTGGCGTCTTGATGCCAAAGGGGGAGAAGGAGTCCCCCATATTAGGTTTCCACGGGATTTGCAAGGGTTGGGGAACAAGTCTTTTGCTTTTGATTTCGATCTTATAGGCTTGTGCTCCGGTATCTTTATTTCGTTTCCTAGTTTTAAAACTTTGTTCTATGTGTGTGGAACCTCGTGACGTATTCGTGTCACCCCTCCCGTGGTTATGTTACTTTTATCATGCGTACCTTTATTGTCTATTTTTTATCTATGCATGTTGTATGAACTTGTTTACCCGGCTTGGTGTTTAAAACGTAGGGGGAGCAAAGCCTATGAAGTGTGTGTCTCACGACACACATCGAGGAAGAACTCCGTCTATTTTTTGGACACCATTTCTTTAGTTCATATTGTTCCTCCCGTGAAATCTTTATGTTGTCATCAAACACCAAAAAGGGGGAGATTGAAAGTGCATTCTTGATATCTCACGGTTTTGTGTGTTTGTTAACAACATAAAGAAGTTGCTAACCGTATGCGCTATTTTGTTAAAAGGTTGGTCTTAAATCAGCACGTATACGGTGTCAAAGAAATGGTGAAGAATTCAAAGATCAATGGAACTTTTCTGGCCTTCTACAGAGTTTCAAAGGAAAGGCCGGAAAATTCCGGGCATCCGGAATGGTTCCGGATTATTCCGGCCACTATGGGAAATTGCTCTGTTGCAATCCGGAATATTCCGGAACTTTCCGGCAGCCGGAATTTTCCGGGTTCATTCCGGCCACAACGGGGAATTGTTCTGTTGGCATCCGGAATATTCCGGGGGCCATTCCGGCCACAACGGCGAATTGCTCGGGTGGCATCCGGATTGCTCCGGAATATTCCGGGGGTCCGGAAAATTCCGGACCATTCCGGGCTGGTCGAAATCTGGCCCAAAAACGGCTAGTTTTCTTGGAGGCTATAAATAGAGCTTCACTTCTCTCTCCAAGGGTTAGCTCTTCCCAGCATTGAAGACACCATTAATGGAGCTCACCCACTAGCAAGATCTCCCTCCTCCTCCACCCAAACTCGTTGATTCTTTGAGGATTGAAGGAGGACCACCGGATCTACATCTTCACCAACCCGTTCTTCATTTCCCCCTCTCTAGCTCGAGGGATCTTGCCTAGGGTTTCCTCTTGTGGAGAACCTAGGCTTCTTATTTCTTGTTGGTGATTCAAGAAGGTTTGGGAGCCCCCAATTAAGTTGTGGGTGTGTGCCCCAAGTGGTTTGTAAAGGATTTGATCCCCGCCTCAAAGGGGTTCTATAGTGGAAGGTGAACTAGGCCTTTGTGGCGAAGTTCATCGGAGAATAAGGTGAAGCCTTAGTGGCGTTGAGTAGGCCTTTGTGGCGAGCTCACACCTCTCCAACGAGACGTACTCCCCTAAAAAGGAGGAACTCGGAAATACATCGTGTCTCCGTGTGCTTCCATTGGTTACCTCGTTCCTCCCTACCTTTACTTACTTGTACTTGTTGCATTGATTGCTTGTATTGTCATATAGGTAAATTCATCACTAGTTGCACTATCTAGAGAATTTACCTTTCTTGTCAAGCCTAAATTTGAGAAAAATTAAAATTTGTCGTAGCACCTATTCACCCCCCCCCCTCTAGGTGCCCATACTATACTTTCACCTTCATCGTTATCTTCCCCCACATTGACACAACACCCCAACCGAGAACGGCGGCAACGCCAAACGCCCCGCCGTCCATCGTAGATAGCCATCCATGGTCGTCCTACCTCCCCCGCCCCCTTCTGGCTGCAGCAGGGCTGCCATCCGCCCGGGCTACCTGGCGGTGGCCAGCACACGGCGGTGCAACCGCCTGTCTCATCCACTCACGTTCCCGTGGCTGGCAGGCCCTCTCCCCGCCAGCTCCGCTCGTTGGCGTCCTTCTCGTTTCCCCATCCCAAACTAGCAGATGAGAGGCAGCGGCGGAAGAATATCTGAACCGCGCCTTTGTCCCATCCTCACCTCTCCATAGCCATGCTACGACACTTCTCTATTGACCAGGAGCAGCCGCAACGTTGCCCGTCTCCTCTCGTTGCAGCCTGGCTTACTGTGGTCGGCAGCAATCTAGGTGTCGCGTCCTAGATACACAAACACCAGAGGTTGGTAACCCCTTTTATAGATTCAGTGAGGGGTACAAGGAGGGATTGAAGTATTATGTACGTCGGGCTGCCTAGATCTAGCAATAGACACTTTGTTTACTCAGGTTCATGCCACCTAGAGGCTAACGGTCATATGTCATGCTGTGTATGACATGGTGTTACAAGGTGCGTTCACAGGGAATCATGGTTCTTCATAGGGAAGGACTAGAGGTTGAAGAAGAGCATATCCAGCCGGTTTGACCACCTCTCTCCCTTGCCCATTCTCTCTCTCTAGCTAGACTAATCTTTCTATGGATCTGGTCCAATATCCAGAAGTCTGATATGTTCTACAGTGACCTAGGCCCTCCCTTTATAGGGTAGGAGGATACCACAGAGTTCACACTGCTCACATGGGGGTAGGTGAGAGCATCTTCGCTAAGATGACCCCTCAATAAGCTATTGGAAACATGTTGAAGACGGTAGAAGCCCGTGGAAGCGCGTGTGTCGAGTGTTCTTAGTTAGGTTCATGGCAGGGGATGCCATAAAGATTGTTGATAGAGCCGTGGGTGGAAACGTGGGAGAGTCAAAACAAGGACACAATTTACCCAAGTTCGGTACGTCGCGACTAAGGTGGCGTTCCTACTCCTGCAATCTTACTAAATCAAAGCTGAAGCCTGAAGTATAGAAAGTACAATGTGAGTAGTGTTTCGCTAACTCGTCGAGGATGAACTTCCCGGCGAGTTAACTTCTAGCTAATCGATCTTGTCTATCTTGTTCTATCTTTCGACAGCTCTCGTCCGGCTTTATATATATAGCCGGACTAGAGCTTACAGGAAGGAAACCTAGAAGACTAAGGAAAGCATTCCTATTCTTGGAAAGTAAGGCATCCGGCTTCTTCTCCATGCTGAACCATGTATTGGGCCGTGATCCGATTTCTTCTAGAATCCGGCTTCTTGTGCGTTACTTACTGGGTCGCCCAATGGACTTGGTTCCGTTACCTGCGGGCTACCCTGGTAATCCGGCCTTTGGACGATGCCGGATATACCCTCATTTGGCATATATACGACAGTAGCCCCCAAGGAGAATTAAGACTTCCATTCGTCGTCTTTTCCCATATTTCATGCGTTCGGGAAAGTCGGCCTTCGGTCTTGAATCTTATTCTCGACATAACTTTTATGCCAATCCCGGCTTTCTGGAATCCGACATTTTTTCCACAAATCTTCACTGAGAAGGAATTTGTGACGTAAGCGATAAAACCATGCTACGGGAGGAACCTTTATGAACCTCACTTTAGGTGCAACAAAAAAATTATTGGATGATCTAATGACAAACTATTCCCAATGGCACACAGAAAGGGCTCCAACGGGTAAAAAGGTAAATTATGTTGAGGAGGTCTCTTCTTTGAGTGATAAGACTGATATGCTTACTTATTTTCTAGCTAAACAAGTGACTATATATCCTAATAATGTTCCCTTGAACTCTCTGGTTTCTAATGAGAATGACCAAATTGATGTGAATTTTATTGTTAGAAACAATTCAACAACAGTGCTTACACAAATAATTTTGGTGGTAACAACTATAGGCCATATCCTAATGATAATGGTAATTCATATGGGAATTCTTATGGAAATGCTTATAACAATCCTAAAAGTTCCATCTCTGATATTGAGAACATGCTTAAATAATTTATCACTACAAAAAAGATTTCAATAAAACTGTTGATGAAAGGCTTTGCAAAACTAGATAATTTTGTGCTGAAAGTTGATAGTCTTGCTCATGATAATTTTAAAAATTAGTACTAAACCTCTTGAGTCCAAGAAAACTGAACCTATAAATGCTATACAACTTAAAATAAATGATAACATGAGAATGTTAGCTCAAATACGTGCTAGAAGAGAAAGAGAATCTGAAGTTGCTGAAAAAACTGCTCAAAGTGAGCCTGTTAAAATTTATACCGTCCAACCCTTTGAGGAAGTGAAAACTTTCAGTACCAATGAGTGTCCTAATGCTTCTACAAAATTTAGTGTCAAAACAAATGGGATTGGAGAGTTCATGACTTTAGGTAGAAGAAGTTCCAAAATTTTGGAGATTAAAATTATTTCTAGTGAGAAAATTGTTGCAAGTGGGATTGAGGATAATCTGACTTCAGGAGAAATTTTCCCACCATGTTTGAGGATCATAAACTTTATTTTGATAATTTTACCATATCTGATATTATTAAGTTTTTACAAAAAAAAAGGTAGAGATCCTAATGCTAGTAAGATAAATATTGCTTCCACTAAACATATCACTAATGCTCTCATTGAAGCTAAAGAGGAAGGCTCAAACATGAAGCCTCTATTCCTAAAAAATTACAAGATGGTTGGGAGACCACTATTATAATAAGGCTGCATGATTTTTATTTCAATTCTTTATGTGATCTTGGTGCAAGTTCTTCTATTATTCCTAAAAGTTTATATGATATGCTTGACTTGAAACCATTGGATGAGAATATTTTGGGAGTGCATTTTATAGACTCCACTATTAAAAGACCTTTGGGAAGGATTGATGATATTCTTATTATTTCTAATGATAATTATGTCCCCATTGATTTTTTTTGTTTTGTATATTGAATGGAATGCTTCTTGTCCTATCATTTTGGGGAGACATTTTCTTCGCACCGTTGGTGCCATTATTGATATGAATGAGGGAATTATATGATTTCAGTTTCCCCTTACAAAAGGGCATGGAACATTTCCCTAGAAAGAGAATGAAGTTAACTTTTGAGTCCCTTGTGAGGACTACCCATGATTCTATTCATAATACTTGATTCGTTCTTCATGCCTAACTAAAAGGCGTTAAAGAAAAGCGCTTGTGGGAGGCAACCCACTTTGTTTTCCTTTGTTTTCTTCTGTTTCCTTTTGTTCTTTTTGTGTCTTGGAAATTTTTACCTCTGTAGCAACTGCTCCTTATGATTTTTATTTCATTTTTGTGCCAATAGTAACCTCTAACAGACAAGTTGTGCCATTTGGGGAAGTTGCTATTCGAAAACAGATTTTCGGGCCGTTACCAAAAAAAAACATTCTCTCAACCAGAATTTCGGATTTCTTTGAAAACAAATAGACACATGACCTAGGTTTTTACCTAACTTTCATTAGTTTTCCACTTTTTGATTTGAGCAACAGAAGATTTTCGAAAAAATTCATCTTCACCGATTGTTCTGTTTTTGATAGATTTCTGCCAATATTTGCATTTTTGTCTTAATCCCTTTCTTTTGGTGTTCTTTTGAGGGAAAGGGATTTAAAAGAAGGTGTGACAGTATCTAATGTTTTAAATTGAGTGTTAGACTTGTGTTGAAAGTGAACCAAGTGGATTTATTATTTTGGTTGCACTAACATTGCTAATGAAGATTGTGGAAAGTTTTAGGTGGAAGAAGTGTTCAAGTGTAAGGAGAGAAGTATGATGTGATGATATGAAGAATGAAAAAAATCTCAAGCATAAGGATTACCATGTCACCCCAAGACATATCCAAGAAGTACAAGCATCGAAGCTTGGGGATGCCCAACGCATCCTCTTCTTCATCAACAAAAATATCAGGTTTCTTTCAAAACACTATATTTTTTCTGCTTCACATGATATGTGTTATTCTTGGAGCGTTATTTTATTTTGCTTTCATTTTTGTTTTGTTTTCTTTGATGTAACTTTTGGTTGGATCCGATCACTTTTATTTTTGACAGACACGCTTGTTTTCATTCCCTAGAACACTCTAGTTTTCACTCTTATTGTTCTGTGAGTGTTCCGTTTTTGCTAGTATTGCGTTTAGCTCTTGTTTTTTCACTCAAATTTTGTTCAGATATTTTTGGTTTGATTCAGTTATATATGACTAGCTCTATGGTCTTTGATATTTATTTTATTTCATAGTTTTTTCAAATAAGTTGATTGGTGTTGGAGAAGAGTGAAGTATTTCATGCTTATAGTGGTGCAATAGGAAGCTTGTTTTGACTGTGGCTTAGACTTTGCCATGTCATGTTAGATATTGTTTTAATTGTGTGCTTAGTAGTATATCATTTATCATGACTAGTGTCAAATATCTGAGAGTTCTTAATGTGCCATCGAAATTAATCATGTGTTGTTTCATCGTATTGAAGCATGGTATTATGGTATTCTCCTTTGAATGATTTATCTTAAATGACTTGGTGCATGCTCACACCATGTTATGACTACAAAAAAAGTCACCTCTAGCCTTAATGATCATTTACTTATTTTACTTGTAATATCGCTTCATGCTTTGATTAATAATATTTTGTCGCTATGCATGATTATGGTTGTTATTGCTCTCTCAGTTGGTCGCTCCTAGTCTTTTGCTAGCCTTCACCTGTACTGAGTATAAGATTTACTCGTGCATCCAACTCTCAAAAACCAAAGTTTGCCAAATGTGTCCACCATATCTACCTATATGTGGTATTTCACCGCCACTCCAAGTAAATTTCTTGTGTGCTACCTTTATAACCTTCAAAATTATTAACATGTTTTGTGTTTCTGTTTTAGCTCATGAGTAAGTATTGAATGCTTTATTATGTTTTCATGTTTGATGGCTTAACACCTGACTAGTATGAATAATGTGCTAGTCCTTAATATTGCAAAAAGAACAGGCATCTCGGTGCCCAGCCCAAAGTATGATACAACAATAACGTTAAAATCTCCTCACTCTATGGACTTGAGAAATCATGAACATTAGCTTGTTCAAACAAGGACATAGGGGAATGTTATTATTCTCCTATGGGAGCCACTCTTGAAGCCATTAAACATGAAAATATGATAGATCATTTGATAGCATTCGTTGACATAGACATACACCTCTCTCAAAATTGTTTTCAATATCTCTGTTTATTAAATAAAAAGCTTTAGCACATGAATAATCCCTTCTTCCCTCTACGAAAGACCTTTCTTTAACTTTTATGCAGATTCTTCGTCTTCTTACTTTATGCACCAGCTAAGATAGCATCGTTGTCATTCTGGGTATAATGTACATAGTCCCAAAATTTATTATTGATTGATTCATGATTGTAATATTGTTTGCTCTCAACTTATTTGTATCTAGTCACCATTTAAACTTTGAAGGTGTCATGGCATTTATGTTTTGCTACCACACGAAGTACTCCCTCCGTCCGGGATTACTGGGCTCCTAGTGAAAAAATATTTGTCCAGCATTTAGCCCCTCACAAGGCCCCTAAGAATTAATTCTCCTAAAAACCTCTAGCCTAATTATTGCTTAATCCCACCCGCAGCCCCACTTTCCTCTCTCTTTCTTTTAACTGCCCAATGCATGCTAGCATGCGCACGGTTTGCCTGGCAACTTTGATTAGGCTTTAATTGAAAATTTTGGAACTCTCGCTTTGATTGGCTCCTGTACAACCAGTAGCTGCATGCCTTGGTCGCGATGCAAGACAGTACAAGCCCAGTAATCCCGGACGGAGGGAGTACAAGATGGAAACCACTTTATTATGTTGTTCTTTATGATTGAAACAAACATATCACATTCAATGCTTCATTATTCATTGTCTTTTATTTGTGTTACTTTTCATGTGCAACATAGTTGCTAAGTTTACATTAGTTCAAATAATATTTAGCATGCCTTTGCTGAAGTACTTTGATCTCAGCTTACAATTCTTTTACATAACGTTGATCAAGATTTGTGTTGGCTTCATTTCACCTCAAAAATTATTTTGTTATCACTTATCTACTCGAGGACGAGTATGAGTTAAGCTTGGGAATGCTGATATGTTGCAAACGTACCTATAATTTTTTATGCTCCATGCTTGTTTTCTACCCAATACCTTTTGTTTTCCACATGTTCTCTATCATTTTTCGGATGTCTTCACAAACTAATCTATTGAGAAGATGCCCTAGGCCAGTTGTTGTTTTGTGCTGTTTTTCTATTTCAGAAAAGTTCTTAAGGAAATGTTCTCGGACAGGGGCTGAAAATCCACGGAGATCGGTTTTTTTACCCGGAACGGAGACGGAGTCCAAAGACGAGGCGGGGGGCAGAGGGGTGCCAGGTGCATCCCCACCCT
The DNA here is from genome assembly GCA_028641055.1 of Alopecurus myosuroides. Lineage (NCBI taxonomy): Eukaryota > Viridiplantae > Streptophyta > Magnoliopsida > Poales > Poaceae > Alopecurus > Alopecurus myosuroides. Next base: position 147,224,819 of record CM054060.1, read on the forward strand.
AGGCCGCGCCTCGTGGGCCCCTAGCACCCCTGGCCACAGCCTCTCGGTGCCTCTTCGCCCATAAATTGCCTTCAACCCGAAAACGCTAGGGACAGAGTTGTTTTCAACGAAACATACAGAGAGGCACTGTCACCTTGAAAGTCCAATCTAGGGCTTCTGTAGCCATGTTCCAGCACCCTGCCGCAGAGAGGAATCGTCATCGGAGGCCTCTACGACGCCATGATCGCCTCTAGACAGATGTGTGAGTAGTTCATCTTGGGACTACGGGTCCATAGCAGTAGCTAGATGGTTGTTCTCTCCCCTATGCCTCCATGTTTAGAGTCTCGTGAGCTGCCTCACATGATCGAGACCATCATTATGTAATTGTGCATGGTGTGTTTCCTGGGATATGATGAACCATGAGATTATGATTATTTTGTTCATGTAATTGCCTAGTTGTCATTTGTTCACCCAACATATTTGTTTTCTTTGGAGAGACACCACTAGTGAACCTATGCCCCCCGGGCATGCTTTCCTCATATTTGCAACCTTCATTTAATCTCTTTAATAATTGTTTCCTCGTTGTTCTGTTTTACTTTTATTACTCTAAAAGACTCTATACGTTAATTCTCTCGTTTTCAGCAAGACCGGAAGATTGATAACCTTCCGGAATGTTGGGGCAAGAGAGTGTTTGTGTTTGTGTGCAGGTTCCACGCTTGTTAACGCGATAGACAACAAGCAACCTTCTACAAGACTACGAAGCCCTACTAGTTCGATAAACTCTGGTTCCACGACTGGGTAAAATTTCCACTAGACTACATCATACCTTCCGCTTGGGGTCTCCCAACAAGCATGTGATCACGTGTTATCACGTCAGCATCAACCGCACGATCAAAAGCTATGATTTAGATGTATTCAACCGTCCACCGTAACAGGGGATCATAATGTTGACGTCTGGGTATAATCTAGAGCGTGTAAACGAACTAAGATCTTTCAATACTAGTACTTAACTCCTATAGACAATAGAGATATACATGCTCTGGTCCCTCCCAGTATCACCGATGTCAACAAATCTTCTGGCCAGACACAGTGTGATTTATCAGAAGGACATCGGGGATTTGGATGAGAAAAGAGGACGATATCAGTAACGAGCTTTATATCTTTTATGATCATAGATTTTGATCAGAAAAGAGCACATAGTCTCACCTCGTGATATCGTTGGTATCATGAAGTTAGGGGAATAAGTGTAGTGAGTAACTTCTAAGGTTCCCTCGTTCTTCATGAACACACACGAGCCATCATGGGCGTCCACGTCTCCACTGTTGGTTATTTTTCGGGAACATGTCTCTGTGTTATCGAGGCTTTACGTGACACACGCTTAAACCGTTCCAATCTTTAATTAAGAGAATAATTTTTTTGCTATTTGGTTTTATGAATGTTAGATGTCATAGAAACAAGTCCGATATCAATCAGAGAGGTTTCGGGGAAGTTACTATAAGAGAAAAATAATGTCGGTGGTAGGAAGAATTTTATATGAGACAACACAGAGGAGATGAGATGTCTTAGGTTTCTAACATCAGTAGATAAGTCGATGATTTTATTTATTAAAGTCATAAGGTTCTGGAAGAGTTTCAGGCAAAAAACCGAGAAGGGGGAGTGCCGAAAGGGGGCAGAAATGACCCTATGACCGCGCCCTATTTTACGGGGCTGCGAGGTGGTCCCCAGGGAACCACACTAGACGCACCCATCCCAATCGGTTTCTCCTTTATTTGGTTTAAACATAAAATAAAACGACCAAAGGAAAAAGGGAGAAAAATGGAAAAAACGAGGAGGGGGATTGGACTCCCTTTGGTGGGAAAAATGGAACAAACAAGGAGGGGGATAAAACGACCAAGGGAAAAAAGGGAGAAAAAGGGAGAAATTTACATAATCTTATAGCTCTAATCACAGTTGATTAGAGCTACCAATTAGCAATGCCGAAAGGATGTCTCTCTTCGCCGGTACCGAGTTCTAGACGGTGTACCCCTGGCGGGTTGACACGACCGTACACGTACACATCATCAGAGGGATTACACGTGTGATCCTTGACGAGGAAAGTTTAGCGACATCCTTGCAACTAGGCCTAGTTGTGAGGATCTACGATTATTCAGAACTCTTCTACGACTACAATGATTTTGTTGGGATCCTCATCAATGCATGTATGGGCATGCATCGTTATCTACATAGTGATCTTGGCGGTTACGTAGGGCAATTTTTTTAAATTTTGCAACGTGCACCAATAACAACCAAAGCGTTGTATTTTATCCACTCACCTACCATCACTCCACTCCCAACCACTCACATGCTACCAAGGTTTGCGGTGGCAGCACAACCTCCATCCACCGGTCCAACCTGGCGTGACGGACCCATCAGCCTCTTGGCTTATCGGCCCGACATGGTGGTTGTTACTCTCCAGTGACGGCCGTCGTCACGTCCCTTGTCCGCACTTGTGCCTCGTGTCGCGCCGCGGCCCAAATATCATGCCTCTCTCCTGCCATGGACGAGGGCGTGCGAGGGCTCTAACCCTCGCCGCAGCATCCCTCTTACCATGGACGAGGGCGAGATCAACTTTGTCCCTCTCCACCAAATCCTGCACACCATGGATGAGGGGGGCTCGGCTCCGACCCTCTCTCGCCCACCATCGACAAGAGGAGCATGGCTCTAGCCATGACGGTGACCAGATGAGCTCCTCGGCACTTCCATTCCTTGACCGTGTGTGGCCGCACCGATCCTCTCACTAATGGGTCACCGACATGTGGGCCCGATTCTATTTCTGTTGGTCAAACAATGACTCAGGATGAGTCTTTGCTTGTCGGTCCTTACATGTGGGCCCGAGTGGTCAAGGTTTGTTGGTAGACCTAGCAATTACAGAATCAATGTTATGTGTTCACGATCTGCCACAATACGCGATGGTTTTTGTTATTTTTTGTCTAAGGTGGCGGTTCCTTGACGCACCTGCCTCATTTATGGGTTTTTTGTCATTTTCTCCAATCACTACCGGAGACGACTTCTTTCCCGTGTGCTCGGATCTTTGCCGTGTGCCATATAACGGCACACGTCATAGACAATCTTTACCGTGTGCGCACACGGTAAAGAAAACACACGGTTTAGTGCAACTCAAGACACACGCTACAGACTAACACACGACAAAGAACGCAAAATACACGTGGTAAAGAAAACACACGGCAAAGATTACTGCCACGTGGCCGTTCCGTTCTGCGGCACAACATGGGTATCACGTCAGATCTTTGCCGTGTGCATGCACACGGCAATGATCTGACATTGCATTTCCCCTGCCTGGCCCACAGTCAGTTCTTTGCCGTGTGCATGCACACGGCAAAGAGATTTTGTTTTATTTTTTGCAACGATTGCTTTGTTAAAATTATAATTATAAAAACAATTTTATTTACCAATTTATAATATATCCCCTTGTTTATCCTAACACAAGCATGCAATTACTTTCACGTTTCTCCCTCTCAACGCGTCAAACTTTTCTCCCTCTCGACGCGTCGAACTTTTCTCCCTCTCGTTTAGGGTTTCACCGGAGAGGGGCTCCGGAGCGTCTGAATCCCACCAAAACCAAGTGTTTGCCATACCATGTGTTATAGAGTGTGTCAAGGGTCTTGGATTCCAAAGATCCCATCACTCTTTGTGTTAGGGTTTCACCGGCGTCGGATTCTCTCTTGCGGGTTCTAGGACTGCTCACACCCCGAAACTCCCAGATCTGACGGCACGGGGGGCATCTTGCCAAGAGGTGGGCCCTACCATTGTCTTGGGTGTTACTTGGGCCTAACATGACACAACCAAGCAACTAGATCCACTTTGCTACCCCTTCTGGCTCACGTAGAGGTGCCAGGACGGCAGTTCCGTCTTTTTCTACAGCGGGGCTAGGGTTTCACCGGAGAGGGGCTCCGGAGCGTCTGAATCCCACCAAAACCAAGTGTTTTCCATACCATGTGTGATAGAGTGTGCCATGTGTCTTGTATTCCAAAGATCCCATCACTCTTTGTGTTAGGGATTCACCGACGTCGGATTCTCTCTTGCGGGTTCCAGGACTGCTCACACCCCAAAACTCCCGGATCTGACAGAACGGGGGGGAATCTTGCCAAGAGGTGGGCCATACCATTTTATTGGGTGTTCCTTGGGCCTAAAATGACACGGCCAAGCAACTAGTTCCACGTTTCTACCCCCTCCCGGCTCACGTAGAGGGGCGAGGACGGTAGTTATGTCTTTTTTCTACAGCGGGGCTAGGGTTTCACCGGAGAGGGGATCCGGAGCGTATGAATCCCACCAAAACCAAGTTTTTTCCATACCATGTGTGATAGAGTGTGCCATGTGTCTTGGATTCCAAAGATCCCATCACTCTTTGTGTTATGGCTTCACCGGCGTCAGATTCTCTCTTGCGGGTTCCACGACTACTCACACCCCGAAACTCCCGGATCTGACGGAACGGGGGGAATCTTGACAAGAGGTGGGACCTACCATTGTCTTGTGTGTTCCTTGGGCCTAACATTACACAACCAAGCAACTAGTTCCACTTTTCTACCCCCTTCCGGCTCACGTAGAGGGGCCAGGACGGCAGTTCCGTCTTTTTCTACAACGTGGCTAGGGTTTCACCGGAGAGGGGCTCCGGAGCGTCTGAATCTCACCAAAACCAATTGTTTTCCATACCATGTGTGATAGAGTGTGCCATGTGTCTTGGATGCCAAATATCTCATCACTCTTTGTGTTAGGGCTTCACCGGCGTCGGATTCTCTCTTGCGGGTTCGAGGACTGCTCACACCCCGAAACTTCCGGATCTGACGGAACGGGGGGAATCTTGCCAAGAGGTGGGACCTAACATTGTCTTGGGTTCTCCTTGGGCCTAACATGACACAGCCAAGAAACTAGTTCCACTTTGCTACCCCCTTCCTGCTCACGCAGAGAGGCCAGGAAGACAATTCCGTCTTTTTCTACAGCGGGGCTAGGGTTTCACTTTCACCGGAGAGGGGCTCCGGAGCGTCTGAATCCCACCAAAACCAAGTGTTTGTCATACCATGTGTGATATAGTGTTCCATGTGTCTTGGATGCCAAAGATCCTATCACTCTTTGTGTTAGGGCTTCACCGGCGTCAGATTCTCTCTTCCGGGTTCCAGGACTGCTCACACCCTGAAACTCTCGGATCTGACGGAAAGGGGGGAATCTTGCCAAGAGGTGGGCCCTACCATTGTCTTGGGTGTTCCGTGTTCCTAACATGACACAACCAAGCAACTAGTTCCACTTTGCTACCCCCTTTCGGCTCACATTGAGGGGCCAGGACGGCAGTTCCGTCTTTTTCTACAACGGGGCTAGGGTTTCACCGGAGAGGGGCTCCGGAGCATCTGAATCCCACCAAAACCAATTGTTTGCCATACCATGTGTGATAGAGTGTTCCATGTGTCTTGGATGGCAAAGATCCAACATCACTCTTTGTGTTAGGGCTTCACCGGCGTTAGATTCTCTCTTGGGGGTTCCAGGACTGCTCACACCCCGAAACTCCTAGATCTGACGGAACGGGGGGAATCTTGCCAAGAGGTGGGCCCTACCATTTTCTTGGGTGTTCCTTGGGCCTAACACGACATAACCAAGCAACTAGTTCCACTTTTCTACCCCCTTCCGGCTCACATAGAGGGCCAGGACGACAGTTTCGTTTTTTCTACAGCGGGGCTAGGGTTTCAGTCTGAATCACACCAAAACCAAGTTTTTGCCATACCATGTGTGATATAGTGTGCCATGTGTCTTGGATGCCCAAGATCCCATCACTCTTTGTGTTAGGGCTTCACCGGCGTCGGATTCTCTCTTCCGGGTTCCAGGACTGCTCACACCTCGAAACTCCCGGATCTGACGAAACAAGGGGGAATCTTTCCAAGAGGTGGGTCCTACCATTGTCTTGGGTGTTCCTTGGGCCTAACATGACACAACCAAGCAACTAGTTCCACTTTGCTACCCTTTTCCGGCTCACGTAGAGGGGCCAGGACGGCAGTTCCGTCTTTTTCTACAGCGGGGCTAGGGTTTCACCGGAGAGGGGCTCCAGAGCGTTTCAGTCCCACCAAGTCCCATGGTATGCCATACCATGTGTGCTAGAGTATGTCATGGGTCTTGGATTCCAAAGATCTCATCACTCTTTGTGTTAGGGCTTCACCGGTGTCGGATTCTCTCTTCCGGGTTTCAGAACTACTCGCACCCCGAAACTCCCGAATCGGGGTTTCCGTTTCTGTTTGGTGCATGGCAAAGTGGTGGTTGGTCCCAAGTTAGCTCTTTGTCGTGTGCCCCAATGTAATGCACACGGCAAAGAGGGTGTCGTCGTGCAAATCTCTTCCGTGTACTCGTTGCCGTGTGCGGCACACAGCAAAGTCTTTGCCGTGTGTTTTTGTGCCTTTGCCGTGTGCAGTTGGCACACGGCAACGAGGTTGTCTCCCGTAGTGAATGTATTTTATGCCTATAGGCAAAACTATTTTCAATTTTGACCTTAAGATTGACGCTAATAAAAATGGAGCCGAACCTATTTAGGTTGATGCCAGCCAATTTTTAAACCGAATAAGGTCGGCTCCAAGGCACACGGCGCCATACCCAGTAGGTATTTAAGGGGCTGTTTGGTTTTTGCCCACATCCGCCCAGCCAAATCAAGGGCGAGCCAAAATATTGGCGAGGGAATCGTCCGCCCGTGCCTCGCCAGCACGTAGGCGTAGAATTTGTTCGTGGTGACCAAAATTTTGGTAGGACATTGATACTTGGGCTTAGGACCAAATGTTAGCACAGACCATCAGTCAACGCCAAAGTTTTGGCATGGCAACTATAGGCCACGGTCCAAACAGCCCCTAAATGCCAAAAAGTCTCGCCACCAAACTGCGGCTTCATTCTTATTTATGCCGCAGATTTAGAAATAGTTTTAGCGAGATGCCAATTGTAGCAATAGTTTTATCAAAGGCCCGGATTTGAAAAAAAGAAATACCATATCGATACTTAGCACACAAACCCAATAAGGTAACGTGGATATGCTGCCACCGGCGCGAGCCTCCCGTACACCACAGTACTACACGTCCTCTTGTATCAATACACGTGGAGCAGCGCACATGAACCGTACGAAACACGCCCAGCTCTTTCTAGAACGAATATTTGAACCCATGTTCAATGATGCACCGGTTGCTAATCTTTTAGCTAGGGAATAAAAGATGCACTAGCACTATTGTTAAACAGCACCAAATCTATGGCATCCTGTTGGAGAATCTAACACACTAGACGCCCCACACCAAGCTGGTAACAGTTAAAAACGACAGAGTACCCCAAAAAAGAAATCGAGGCCATGCGCACTGCTAATCACTAGTGATCAGTTGATCTTGATCGGGCGATTGAGTGCCAGCGAAAACAGTTGCAAGCAAAAGGTAGGGATCTGCCTTGCCATGTGGCCCGATGGTCAGCCAGCTACTCTCTTCGTTTGGGTTTATAAGGCTGGTGCCAGTGCACCACCCGTTATAGCGTCGTCACGTCAGATTTTTTTCTCACTCTCATCCCACTCTCGCCCCACTCTCACCCGCGATGCCAGTGCACGGGCTATAGTACGAGCTCTCACTTCTCTCTCCTCCCTACCGTCTTCCTATCGCCCTCACTAGTACCGCTATCGCCTCCCTCTCGCCCGGCTACCGCCCCGCTATCGCCCCCAACGCGGGCGACAGGCGGGCGGTACCGCCCGCTACCGCCGGGCGGTGGCACCGTCGCCCGCCGCCAAGCTACCGCCTCACTACCGCCCGCCTACCGTCCCGGGCCGAGCGATATCGCCCGGGCTAACGCCTCCACTGGCACCAGCCTAAGGACTTCTCGAATTCGAGTCACCGTCTTTTTAACTTATCAAATATATGTTATATGACCAAAAAAAAACATATCTCTGGATTCATAGTCGAAAGAATTTTCAGTGATATAATATCTGTGTGACATAACTCATATTTATTATAGCTAAAATCATGATCAAAATTTGGCTCAAAATATTAGTGTGTCTTATAAACCGAAACAGAGGGACTAGAAGCTAGGGAACATCCGTGGTTTGTCCCTGTCGTGGCTACACAAAGCAACACCCAAAAAAACGCAGCTAAGCTAGGCGATAGAGGCCGCGCTTTCGGCAAGAAAACCTACGGTGAGTCGGTAATCCGTCATCATATCTGTCGAGAAAAAGAGAAGCAAAGAGGTTGATTAGAATTACCGGCGACATCAATCGCCGGCCGTGGGGGCATTTCCGGCAGCCGATCCCGCGCCACCTCCACGAGAGAGAGTGGTGACAGTGGAGTGCCCCCTGACAGCGACCTAGCCTGTAGTGACCGATGACCCGGCGACCGTGCTAGTATATATGCAGCGATAGCACGCTTGGTTTGTTGCACATCTAGCTAGCCTCAGCCTCTCACTCGCTCGCTCACTGGGGAGAGAGAAAGAGAGACAGATAGCTCGATCAGGAGGAAGTGAATGATAATAGCTCTGAAGCAAACATTCACTTAGAGAACTTTTGCTAGTTCTGTTGAGGTAGTAGCAGGTGACTGTTTGGAATGGAGGAGTTTGGTTGGGGAAGGGAGGAGGGTGGATGGAGGAAAGGGCCGTGGACAGCGCAGGAAGACAAGCTGCTGCTCGAGTACGTGAGGCAGCAGGGGGAAGGGAGGTGGAATTCTGTCGCCAAACTCACCGGTACTGATGGTTCATTCTTGCTGCCATTTTCCCTCGTTGGTTTCCCTTAACTTTTGTGTCAGAGTCGACCGATCGGCACATGAACTAAGTAGCACGCATGATTTCGATTACTCCAGTACGCATGTACTAAGCGCCAAGCGCGTTAATTTGAAGTTTAGACTCTGAACTGCATGCATGCGCATGCATGTTTGGCGATACTTGGTTTGCTGGCATGGAGCTAAGCTCTTTTCTTCTGCAGGTCTGAAGAGAAGCGGGAAGAGCTGCAGGCTTCGGTGGGTGAACTACCTGAGACCTGACCTCAAGAAAGGCAAGATCACACCACAGGAGGAGAGCGTCATACTCGAGCTGCACGCCTTGTGGGGAAACAGGTAATGGAAAAGAAAAAATCTTTGTTCATGTACATATATACAGTACCAAAGATCGATCGATGGAATCCAGCTGACAATGATTAATCTGATGCTAGATGGTCGACGATCGCGCGTAGCCTCCCCGGCCGGACTGACAACGAGATCAAGAACTACTGGAGGACGCACTTCAAGAAGGGCAAAGCGTCGTCCAAGAACATCGAGCGCGCGAGGGCGCGGTTCCTGAAGCAGCGCCGCGAGATCATGCACGCCGGACACCACGACCACCAGCACGGCTGCGCTAGCACGGACAACGTCAGCGACGACGGCGGGGCAAGCCATGCTGATGAAGCAGCACGGCCAGCGCCTACGCAGGACGACGACGACCTGGTAATGATGCGAGACATGCCCAACGACATGGACGACTTCCTGCAGTACCATCCCATGTCGGCCTACTTCCTCGACGGCGGCGCCACCAGCGTTTCAGGGAGCGAGGCGGGGTCCAGCGGGGAGATCTACGGCGGCTGCGCCACGTGGGGAAGCCTGTGGAACCTCGACGACGTCGCTGTGGATGTCGACGTCGATGGCGGCAGTGCGTGCTGCCTGTGGGACAGCTTCCCTTTCCCGCAGGATCAAAGACTCGCTTTCTACTAGCAGCAATATACAATGGCAAAGCCCAGGCGCGTGGAGAGGGTACACACGTCGCGCGCGGCTGCGTACGTACATGTGCTGTGGTGGATAAGGATGCGTCGCCAACCATAGCCCCACTTCGATCGAGTAGTCATGCATGCCTAGCTAGCTTGCTGGCACGTTTCGATAGATTTAGAACACTTTTTTAGGGAAACAAAAATTAATAAGCCGGTTATATAATTTCCTTGTGGAAAAGATAGACGACGATATCGGAGAAAAAACAGGTGTTCAAAGTTCAAACGTGCACCTGAGCTATCTCATGTAGTTATATGGTCGTGTATTCAGGTATTATACTTTGAACAACAGTTGTATACACCATCTATAAAGGAGCTACAGGGGAAAAATTTGGTGAAAGAGAATTTATAAGCTGGTTTTCAAATTGGCCAGAGGGGTGTTCAAACGTGCACCTGAGACAGCTCATGTAGCTATACACTTCTTCGTACTAGCTACGGAAAAAATATCTAGTGAAAACGCTCTGCCGCATAGCATTGATGCCGGCCTTTACTACATGGATATGGGCGGTATCAAGCTATCCTCGCCGGAGTTCATGGCGGTCGTGACTGTTCTCCCGGAGCCAGCCCGCTCCCCTTCAGTCGTGATCTTCGTGGAGTCTATCCGCGCGGCGTTCCTCCTGCTGGACCCTGAGGCGCCGTGGGTGGTGACGGGCTCTCCGCTTCTGAGTTTGCCGTGGAGTTTCCGTCGCTGAGCCTCCTCAAGGCGTTAGCGTGGGGGGGCTCGACTACTCTGCCAGGTTGCAACGTTAATGTCTCCATCGAGTGCTACTCCATCGACCCGGCCTCACTCTCCACTCTTGCCCCTGTTTGGATCCGGATTCATGGGATTCCTCCGGAGGTGAAGACCGGCCACTTCGTCGACCAGATCTCTCGGGCGGTGGGCCGCCTTGTGGAAGTGGACGAGGCCTCGCTCCCGGGGCGTGGCCCTGTCGGCCTGCGCATGATGGTGCCGGACATCTCCAAGCTGGAGGGCCCGTTACCTCCGTTCTACTTCAACGGGGTGGAGAAGTGATACGTCCATTTTGCATCACCGTTTTATGTTGTTATTTTCTGTTATTCATCGATATATTTCATCTTATGATGCATCGCTTATGTTATTTTATCTTATTTTGCATGTTTCATAATTTTTGGAGAATAAACACCGGGACCAGAAATCTGATGGAAAAAACAATGTCGAGATACCCTATTTCAGAAGATCAGAAGAAGAGGAGGGACACTAGAGGCATCTTAGAAGTTCAGAAGAGGGAGCCAGCCACGAAAAGAGCCGGAGGGGGCCCACCAGGGGCCCACACCATGGGGTGGCGCCCCCCTTGGCCGCGCCGCCACATCACCTCTGGTGGATATCTTTCACGTACTTGACCCTAGGGAACCCTAAGCCCCATACCATCATCGAAGAATTATTCTGCCGCCGCCTCGGGGTGGAAAACATCCGAGAGAGAAAAGCTCTCTGGCAGGGAGAAAACTGCCGGGGAAATTCCTCTCCGGAAAGGGAAAATCACCGCCATCGTCACCGTCGTCACTCCGGGCATCATCAAGATCGTCATCGTCATCATCATCACCACCATCACCATCACCCTCATCATCCACCGTCATCCCGCTGTAACAATTAGGGGCCTCTATCGTTGTTTTACATTAGATCTCTCTCCCCGTGTGGATTACTTGTTAGTAGTTGATGCTTGTGAGATTTATCGGTGTTAGCACTTTATGACCAGATTGTTATTATCCATTATATCACCTCTGATTATGATCCATATGATGCCTTGTGAGTAGTTCGTTTAATTCTTGAGTACATGGGAGAAGTCATGATGTTAGTAGTGAAGTTATATTGAAGTAATATCTCGTGGTTCGGTATTTAAGTTGTGGTGCTATTTTTCTAGTGGTGTCATGTGAACGTCGACTACATGATATTTCACCTTTATGGGCCTAGGAGGATGCATTGTGTATTTGGCTACTAATTGTGGGGTTGACGAAGTGACAGAAACCTAAACCCCCGTTAGGAAACCAATGCACGAGGGAGCGTAGAATCCCGGAGTTTAAAGTTGTGGTTAGTTTATCTTAATTACTTTGTATTTGCGGATGCTTACGAGGGGTATAATCACAAGTATGTATTAGTCTTAGTTGGGCGGTGCATTAGCATAGGTTCACCCACACAACACTTCATGAATCAATGGATATTAATCAACTGTAACGAAGCTAAAACACTTGACGAAATTCCCATGTGTCCTCGAGAACGTTTGGTAGTCATAAGTAATACAACCAGCTTGCCCTATGCTCTCAAAAGGATTGGGCCACTCGCTGCAATATTATTTACTGCACTTTATTTACTCGCACTTTATTTATCTGCTATATCCAAAACAACCAAAAACCCGTTTGTTAGTGTTTACAGTGAATCCTCTATCCAACCTGCTTGTCAACACCTTCTGCTTCTCGTTTGGTTCGACACTCTGATTTATCGAAAGTACTACGATGCACCCCCTATACTTGTGGGTCATCAAGACTATTTTCTGGCGCCGTTGCCGGGGAGTGAAGCGCTATTGGTAAATGGAATTGGTAAGAGAAACTTTTACTGTGAGTGTTGTTTTTATTTCTGTCTATTGTTTTATTTCATTATGGAGAATACTTTTGGTTCTATGTTTAGGGGTACTTCTACCGTTGCTACTAGGGTAGTTGGTAACCCGTCTTCTGCTGAATTAGATTCTTATAAAATACCTATGAAAATTGTTGGACGTGTTATGGATAACTGCTATTACGGTGATGGAACTGTCCATCCCGGTGATCATTTTCTCTTTATACATGAATTATGCGAGTTATTCAGGTGTGCAGGTATTACAATGGATCAAGTTAAAAGGAAATTACTTTCCTTATCGCTAAAAGGAAGAGCCGTTGGATGTTTCAAATTACTGAAGAATGGTGATTCTATTGGATGGGAGGCAATCGTTCCTCTCTTTTATTCTAAATTCTATCCTCCTAGTGAGATTCATAAAGACCGGAATCAAATCTATAATTTCTGGCCTCGTGAGGGAGAGAGTATTGCCCAAGAGTGGGGAGAATGAAGTTATTAATGCTTAAATGTCCAGTTCATGAACTCCCGATAAATATTGTTATCAATAATTTTTATGCAAGGATTTCTCTTCACGATAAGGATTTATTGGATGCTTCTTGTTCTTGGATCATTCACACGTATGAAGGAAGAAGATAAATGGGATCTTCTTGCCCGTATTCAAGAAAACACTAAAGGATGAGAGAACGACAAAGGTAGAAAGTCAGGTATAAATTATGATTGTGAATGCATTAAATCTTTTATGGGAACCAATGATTTCTATGATGTTAGTGTTGTTTGTGGTCTTGATTCTCAAATTTTTGCAAACTGTCTTAAAGCTTTTGCCTCCTATCTTGATATTCCTAAAAAGAATTATCACAAGTACCATGCACCTTATAAAGATATTGTTCCTGCTAGTAATATAGAAGTGCATGTTGTTAATCCTGCTGTTCCTGAGCCATATGTTGAAAGAATGACTTTCCCTGCTAAGGTGAAAGAACACTCTATAGTGGCTTGTGTGGTTAATAAGAGTAATAAGAAATCTATTGAATCTGATGAACAAATAACTGTTGAACCTGCTGTAGCAATAGTGAAAGATCTTGTTTGCGGAAATGTGGAGGATGAACACATTGTCTTTTGTGATGATGCTTCTGATATTGTTTCCCATCCTCATAGACCTAAGAAAACTAGTGTTCCTGTGCTTTCTGTTAAAATTGATGATCATTGCTATTATGGTTTGTGTGATATTGGTGCTAGTTCTAGTGCTATACATTATGAGCTTTATAGAGGAATTATGCATGAAATTGGTTCTTGTGAGCTTGAAGATATTGATGTGGTTATTCAGCTTGCTAATAGAGAAATTGTTTTTCCGATTGGTATTGTGAGAGATGTGGAAGTTTTATGTGGTAAAACTAAATACCCCACTCATTTTCTAGTACTTGGTAAGGCTGCTAGTAAGACTTGTCCTATTATTTTTGGTAGACCTTTCCTGAACACTTGTGGTGCTATTATATTGTAAAAGAGAGAAGATTTTGACTAAATTTGATGGAAAATCTTATGATTTCAATTTCTCCAAATTTGCTAGAGCACCTTATGAATCTAAATTGCCCAATGAGAATTTTAAAGTTGAACAACTTGCTTCTATTGCTCTTGCTCCTAACAATGCTTTGCAGCAATATATGGAGGACCACGAGAGTGATGTCTTTATGGAAGAGAGAAATGAGATTGACGATATTCTTCTTCGTCAACCGGTGATACTGAAACATAATTTACTTATGGAGGACTTGGGTTCAACATTACCACCCAAGGAGGATCTTGTCTTTGATTAAAACCCTCTGCCCGATGATCTTAAATATGCTTATATTGATGATAAGAAAATATATCCTGTTATTATTAGTGCTAAACTTTTAGGTGAAGAAGAGGAAAAATTATTGGGAATTCTGAAGAAACACCGAGGAGCTATTGGATATACTCTTGATGATTTGAAGGGAATTTCTCCTACTATATGTCAGCATGCTATTAATATTGAACCTGATGCAAAGGCAGTAGTTGAACATCAACGCTATTTAATTCCTAAGATGAAGGAAGTGGTAAGAAATGATGTATTAAAACTTCTTGATGTCGGTATTATTTTTCCTGTTGCTGATAGTAGATGGGTGAGCCATGTGCAGTGTGTCCCTAAGAAGGGAGGAATGACTGTTGTGCCTAATGAAAACAATGAGATCATTCCACAAAGAGTAGTAGTTGGTTACAAAATGTGCATTGATTTTAGAAAGGTTAATAAAGTTACTAAGAAAGATCATTATCCTTTGCCCTTTATTGATCAAATGTTAGAGAGGTTGTCTAAGAAAACTCATTTTTGCTTTCTTGATGGTTATTCTGGGTTTTCTCAAATTGTTGTTAGGAAGCAAGATCAGGAGAAAACAACCTTTACTTGTCCTTATGGTACTTATGCTTATAGACGTATGCCTTTCGGTTTGTGTAATGCTCCTGTTACTTTCCAAAGATGCATGCCTGCTATTTTTCATGGTTTTTGTGAAGAAATTTTGAAAGTATTCATGGACGATTTCTTCGTCTATGGAACTTCTTTTGATAATTGTTTGCACAACCTTGATAAAGTTTTGCAGAGATGTGAGGAAACTAATCTTGTTCTTAATTGGGAGAAATGCCACTTTATGGTGAATGAAGGAATTGTTCTTGGACATAAAATTTCTGAAAGAGGTATTGAAGTTGACAGAGCTAAAGTGGAAGCCATAGAGAAAATGCCCTGTCCTAGGGATGTTAAAGGTATTCGTAGTGTTCTTGGTCATGCTGGTTTTTATAGGAGGTTTATTAAAGATTTCTCTAAAATATCAAAGCCTCTTACTAATCTTCTTCAAAAAGATGTACCATTTGTTTTTTATGATGATTGTAAGGAAGCTTTTGAAACTTTAAAGAAGGCTTTAACCAATGCTCCTATTGTTCAACCACCTGATTGGAATTTACCATTTGAAATTATGTGTGATGCCAGTGATTTTGCTGCAGGTGCTGTTCTTGGACAGCGCATAGATAAGTTGAATGTTATTAATTATGCTAGTAAGACTCTTGATTCTGCTCAAAAGAATTATGCTACTACTGAAAAAGAGGTCTTAGTTGTACTTTTTGCATGTGATAAGTTTAGGCCTTATATTGTTGATTCAAAGGTTACTATTCATAATGATCATGCTGCTATTAGATACCTTATGGAAAACAAAGATGTTAAGCCTAGGCTTATTAGATGGGTGTTGCTTTTACAAGAGTTTTATTTGCCTATTATGGATAGAAAGGGTGCTGATAACTTGTCTAGATCGGAAAACATTTGTTTTGATCCTATTCCTGTTAATGATAGTTTTCCAAATGAACAGTTGGCTGCAATAAAGGTAAAAACCCAAGATAGTCCATGGTATGCTGATTATGCTAACTTTATTGTTTCAAAGTATTTGCCTCCAACATTTACAGCTCAACAAAGAAGAAAATTCTTCTATGATTTGAGGCATTATTTTTGGGATGACCCACATTTATATAAAGAATGAGTAGATGGTATTATGAGAAGATGTGTTCCAGATCATGAACAACGTGAAATATTGAAGAAGTGCCATGGTAGTGCTTATGGAGGACATCATGCTGGAGATAGAACCGCACAAAAGGTTCTACAATCAGGTTTCTATTGGCCTACTCTCTTTAAAGATGCACGTAAATTTATTTTATCTTGTGATGAATGTCAAAGAGTAGGAAATATTTCTAGACGTAATGAAATGCCTATGAGTTATTCTCTTGTTATTGAACCTTTTGATTGTTGGGGATTTGACTTTATGGGTCCTTTTCCTCCTTCAAATGGTTATACTCATATTCTTGTTGTTGTTGATTATGTTACTAAGTGGGTAGAAGCTATACCTACCAAAAGTGTTGATGGTGAGACCTCTATAAAAATGCTTAAAGATGTTATTTTCCCTAGGTTTGGTGTGCCTAGATATCTTATGACTGATGGAGGTTCTCATTTTATTCATGGTGGTTTTAGAAAGACCCTTGCTAAATATGATGTTAATCATAGAATTGCCTCAGCTTATCATCCTCAAACCAGTGGGCAAGTAGAATTATCAAATAGAGAAATTAAATCTATCTTGCAAAAGGCTGTTAATAAATCTAGGAAGAATTGGTCAGATAAGTTGAATGATGCTTTCTGGGCTTATAGAACTGCTTATAAAAATCCTATGGGTATGTCTCCCTACAAAATGGTTTATGGAAAAGCTTGTCACTTGCCTTTAGAATTAGAACACAAAGCTTATTGGGTAGTGAAAGAATTAAATAAAGATTTTAGACTTGTTGGTAAGAAAATAATGCTTGATTTGAATCATCTAGATGAATGGAGATGTGAAGCTTATGAAAATGCCAAGCTCTTTAAAGAAAAAGTTAAACAATGGCATGATAAAAGAATCCTTAAAAGAGAGTTTCATGTTGGTGAGAAAGTTCTATTGTATCGGTCTCGTCTTAGATTTTCGCAGGAAAATTACTCTCCCGATGGGAAGGACCTTATGTTATTGAAGAAGTGTATCGTACGGGTGCAATCAAAATTGCTTCCCTCAAAGATAACACTACACAAGTGGTAAATGGAGAAATACTCAAAATTATATTTCTGGGGATTCCCATGATGAAGATGTGGATGTTATTCAAGTAATGACTCCGGAGAAGTTCATTAGGGGGAAGATTCCAGAATCTGCAGAGTCTGTTTTGGAATAGGTAATAGTTCTGTTAAGAAAAAGTTCGCGAAATATCTTTTTAGTTATAAATTATTAGTTTTTGGAAAATATAAAAAATACCGAGCCGAAGAGGAGTTGGAGAAGGTGCCCGGAGGCACCACACCATGAGGGGGCGCGGGCCCACCCTTGCCTGCGCCACCCTATGGTGTGGGTGCCTCAGAGCCCCTCTCCGACTCGTTTTCGACCTGGACTTTCCTTTCGTTATGCATATTTTTGCTATATAACCCCCCCCGGATCCCCGAGGTTTGTATATCATTTTCTCGTCGTGTTTCTGTTTCGAGTTGTTTCTGTCAGGTTACATCTTCATATCTAGAGCCACAATGTCCTCTCCTGGATCTCCCAAAGATAGTTTCTTTGAGAACATCTTCAACCCGTACATGAACGAGTTGAAGATGCATCCCAAGGAATTGCTGCTCAAGGATGGGGGTGCAGATTGAAGATGTTCGGGCCCCTAAAGGAGAAGGCAGTCTGGAAGCTAGGATGGAAGAACTGGAGCAAGAAGTCTTTAGGTACAAGAAGATGGCGGAGCGTGAAGTTGAGATCATCCACAGGATAAAGACAGAACAGATCGCTGAATACAAGAAGGAGAATTTGAAGCTTTGGGAGGAGATTTTCTCACTCACCAAGACCACCAACGATTTGCAAGCACAACTCTATGATGTGCAGAACCAGAACTGTGAGTATGAGAACAGGTTTAAACGTATAAGCTCTGCTGCTAGTTTCAGGATGTTGGAGACCAGGACATCATTTGTGGATGGAGAGCCTTTACCTTGGAAGACTGAGGATGAGAAGGATTCACCACCACCGAAGAATTGATTCGTCATTGGTATTGGCATCCCCTTGGCTTGTTCCAAGCTTGGGGAGTGCCGCGGTATCACCTTTATCTTTCACCCTTTTTACCTTTTAGTAGAGTCATATCATGAGTAGAGGAAATATCATATAGTATGGTTTGCAGTATGGAAGTGTTGCTCCTTAGTTGGTTATCGTTGTATCCCTTGGTTTGAGTTGCCGTAATGAAATATTAATGAGAAGTTTCATCATCTACTTGTTTCACTTTATTTTAGTTTGCAATTTTTGTTATGTGATTGATCTTGTTATTAGTATTGGTATCAATTTTGGAGCTTCTAGATAGTCTAGTTGGTTTTGGCAAACTTAGCATTGGTCAGTAGCAACAATTCGTTGAGACTTAAGTAGAAAAGAGGGAGTTGCATGTAGATATATTATTCCATGATCTTTCTTCTTTGTTAGCCCATAAGCTTAGTATTCTCAAATAAGTTTGTTTGCACCTTCAAGGAAGATTGCATGATTGGCTTTATCATATATGTTTTTGTTTGTTTTACTTCGATTCTTATGCTTGCTACCCAACCTTGCTAGCCAAAAACCTGTACTGAGAGGGAATGCTTCTCGTGCATCCAAACCTTGAGCCCCAAAACCTTGCCATTTGTGTCCACCATACCTACCTATATGTGGTATTTCACCGCCACTCCAAGTAAATTGCTTGTGTGCTACCTTTAAACCTTCAAAATTACACCTGTTTTGTGCTCCTGTTTTAGCTCATGAGGACGCAAATAGAGAATCTTTATCTCACTTGTTGATTGGATTCACACCCTGGACTAGTGGCTTCATCCGCTTATCCAAATGCTAGAAGAGCTGGCAGCGGGGTTCCCAGCCCCAAATAATAATACAAATTCTCTTCACTCTTTTTGCCCCTGATTTATCAGTCAAAGCATAATTGTGTAAACAAAAGAGAAAGAGGGATGACCTTCTATACCAGTTGCGTCCTTCTATGGGAGCCGCTCTTGTGAAGTCTAGTTGGCTTGTGACGTACTGTATTTTCTGTTTGCCATTCGTTGACATAAACATACACCTCTCAAAATTTAGACACTCCTCCACGGTTTGTGATTGTTGGCAGGCACCCGAGGATTCGGTTAGCCATGGTTTGTGTAAGAAAGTTTGGGAGGAGTGTCAAACTTTTATACCTCTGTTTTACAAAATAAAAGCTCTAGCACATGAGTGATCAATGCTTCCCTCTGCGAAGGGCCTATCTTTTACATTTATGTTGAGTCAGTAAACCTACTTCTTCTGTCTAAGCAAGAATTTGAGTTGTTGTGATTCATCCAGCTACATGTTGATTTACTCAATCATGTTCTTTATTCTTCCTTGTTTCTGCAAATGCTTTTATCTGTTTGAATACCACTTTGAAAGTTACCAATGTTTGCAAAGAGACCGTTATAATTGAGCATGATAAACTCTGCAATATAGCTCTAGTATAAAAGACTCTGATCGAAAGATAAGTACACTGTTAATTGTTCTCTGACCAAGAACGAAGTTTGCCTTCACCAATTTTGATTTACTTTTTGCACCTTTGTTGTTACTTTACTTGTTTCAAGTTTGATTATATGAGAGGAGTTGTGTCTAAAATGACTTGTTCTTTGTAGATGTGATGCCTCTTGTCCGTATTTTATTTTATCGACACCTCACTCCATAAACCTGTGGTCATGTTTACTGAGTTCAGTTTCGCTTGGGGACAAGCAAGGTCTAAGCTTGGGGGAGTTGATACGTCCATTTTGCATCACCGTTTTATGTTGTTATTTTCTGTTATTCATCGATATATTTCATGTTATGATGCATCCCTTATGTTATTTTATCTTATTTTGCATGTTTCATAATTTTTGGAGAATAAACACCGGGACCAGAAATCTGATGGAAAAAGCACCGTCGAGATACCATATTTCAGAAGATCAGAAGAAGAGGGGGACACCGGAGGTGTCTTAGAAGTTCAGAGGAGGAGCCAGCCAGAAGGGGAGCCAGAGGGGGCCACCAAGGGCCCACACCATGAGGTGGCGCCCCCTGGCCGCGCCACAGGTGGTGTGGCCACCCTGGCCCACCTCTGGTGGATATCTTTCGCGTACTTGACCCCGAGGGAACCCTAATCCCCATACCATCATCGAAGAATTATTCCGCCGCCACCTCAGGCGGAAAACACCCGAGAGAGAAAGGCTCTCTGACAGGGAGAAATCTGTCGGGGAATTCCTCTCCGGAGAGGGGAAATCACCGCCATCGTCGCCGTCATCACTCCGGGCATCATCAAGATCGTCATTGTCATCATCATCACCACCAGCACCATCACCCTCATCATCTACCGTCATCCCGTTGTAACAATTAGGGGAATCTATCATTGTTTTCCATTAGATCTCTCTCCCGGTGTGGATTGCTTGTTAGTAGTTGATGCTTGTGAGATTTATCGGTGTTAGCACTTTATGACCAGATTGTTATTACCATTATATCACCTCTGATTATGATCCATATGATGTCTTGTGAGTAGTTCTTTTAGTTCTTAAGGACATGGGAGAAGTCATAATGTTAGTAGTGAAGTTATATTGAAGTAATATCTCGCGGTTCAGTATTTAAGTTGTGGTGCTATTCTTCTAGTGGTGTCATGTGAACGTCGACTACATGATACTTCACCTTTATAGGCCTAGGAGGATGCATTGTGTATTTGGCTACTAATTGTGGGGTTCCCGGAGTGACAGAAACTTAAACCCCCGTTAGGAAACCAATGCACGAGGGAGCGTAGAATCCCGGAGTTTAAAGTTGTGGTTAGTTTATCTTAATTACTTTCTTGTATTTGCGGATGCTTATGAGGGGTATAATCACAAGTATGTATTAGTCCTAGTTGGGAGGTGCATTAGCATATGTTCACCCACACAACACTTCACGAACCAATGGATATTAATCAACTGTAAAGAAGCAAAAGCATTTGACGAAATTCCCATGTGTCCTCGAGAACGTTTGGTAGTCATAAGTACTACAACCAGCTTGTCCTTTGCTCTCAAAAGGATTGGGCCACTCGTTGCAATATTATTTACCGCACTTTATTTATCTGCTATATCCAAAACAACCAAAAACCTGTTTGTTAGTATTTACAGTGAATCCTCTATCCAACCTTCTTGTCAACACCTTCTGCTCCTCGTTGGGTTCGACACTCTTATTTATCGAAAGTGCTACGATATACCCCATATACTTGTGGGTCATCAAGAAGCCTCTATTTGTGGAGGTGGAGGCGGAAGGTGACCAGCCGAGGGTCGCTTACTCTCCCTCCCGTCGATCCCCGTCCCCTCACCACGACAACTCTTCTGAGGATGACGAGGACTCCTCGGGCAACGACTCCAGCTAGGGCCCCAGGGACGTGGCCCCGGATCTGACTGCCTCGGCCCCTCTGCCAAGGGCTGCCCAGCCTGCCGGGGTGGTGGCCCCGACTGTAACTGCTGCTCAGGCATCTTCGCCTGTGCCTTCTCTATCAGCCCCGACCTCTCTCCCCAAGAGTGTGCCGGCTAAGCTGGCGCTGGTGGATGTCTCCCGCAAGGTCTCGCAGCTGTCTCTAGGACTTTCGCTCTCACAGTACGGGTTCGTCCTCTATGAGGGCCCGGGATCCCTGGACCTTTCGAGTCTCGTGTGTCGCGCCCTTCACAGTGTGCCCTCCCCTTAGTGTGGTTCGAAGGCGGCTGACTCTACTGGCACGAGCATGGAGGTGGCCGCCCTGGTCTCGCCTCGCTCTCCTGGGGTGGTCTGCTACACCCGCTCTCCGGGGACGCCTCCTTCTCCACCCTAGGGGTCTCCTACTCGTGTGCCTTCTACTCCTGCACCGGACTCTCGTGCCCTGAGCACGGTCGTCACCGACACTACCATGCCTCGGGTCACGACTCGTCGCAGCGGTCGTCTTGCTAGGGCGAGCATGGGGTCGGAGGTTGTCGAGCTAATGATGGCCGAGGTTGCGTCACTCTGTAAGGCGTTCCATTGTCTTGAGCCTGATATGTCTCGCCCATTTCCCTCCATCCCTAATCCCTCTCCCCCCTCTGGTTCTAGATTCTCGGTTCTCGCTTCGGTCCCCTTGGAACATTTGGAGCAGGTTGCGGCTGATTGTGGTGTGATTTTACAGGGAGAATGTGACCCCTGGGTGGAACATATTGAGGCTATTAGGGCTAAGAATATTTACGAGAGGTCCTTGGCAGCTGCTCGGGCCCAGGCGGCCCATGAGCAGCCAGGACCCTCGACGACTGCTGGACCAGTACGGGTAACTCAGGGTCCGGCAATGACGGTTCTCCTAGGCCCTCGGAGGCGGCGTCCCCCAATGCCCCTCCCCAGTTGGGGAGGAAGCGGGAGAGGCCCCCTAAGGCGACTTCTAGGCCCTCGACTAATCGGAGGGACCCCTCGGTCCCCCGTATGGGGACCACCTCGCATAATGTTTCCCAATTAGTATCTCCACATTTATTTGGAACATGCAGGGGTTCGGGCTGGAAGGCCGCCAGCTCTAGCTCTCCGATTATATGCGGAGGGATAATGCTGATATTGTGGGATTGAAAGAAATGTTTAGGCAAGACTTCTCCATCATTGAGCTACAAAGACTGAGTCGCTACAAGTTTACCTGGAACGGGCTCCCGGCTTCGGGGCACTCGGGAGGGATCCTCCTTGGCGCTAAGCAGGATACCTTTTAGTTTGATGAAATGGACCGTGGGGAGTTTTTTGTGAGCATGTCGCTCACCCATAGACGATCTAACCTCCGATGGGAGGCGATTATTGTATATGGCCCCGTGGACCATAGGAGGTCTGCTAAGATCTTGGCGGAGCTCACGTCAAAGGTTGAGCGATGTCCCATCCCAGTGGTTGTGGCGGGGTACTTTAACCTCATTCGCTCCCTTGATGACAAGAGCTCGGATAATGTGGACCTCCCTAGGATGAGGACGTTCAATGACTTCATT
This sequence comes from Alopecurus myosuroides, assembly GCA_028641055.1. Classification (NCBI taxonomy): domain Eukaryota; kingdom Viridiplantae; phylum Streptophyta; class Magnoliopsida; order Poales; family Poaceae; genus Alopecurus; species Alopecurus myosuroides. The sequence continues at coordinate 147,247,643 of CM054060.1, forward strand.
GCAAACCTCGCTCTGCGGGAGATTGATAGGGTGGGAGCCCGCTATACTTGGACTAATAACCAGCTGGACCCTATCCGGAGTGCCCTAGACCGGGTTCTAGTCTCGATTGAGTGGAAAGTTGCCTTCCCGCTATGCTCCCTGCGGGCTCTCACTCGCGTGGGTTCTGACCATGCACCCCCTCCTGTCCTCGTCTGGCGGGGAGGTATCCCCGAGGCCTAATTGGTTCCACTTTGAGGATTTATGGATGGATCAACCAGCCTTTGTGGAAGCGGTGGGCCTCAAATGGGAGGAAGCTGCGGCCTCCCCCCTCGAGTTTATAATGCGGTGGACGTTTGGCACCACTGTGCTAAGATGACCCGCCAATTTATGCGAGGGTGGGGGGCGAATGTGGGGGCGTACATCCGTAGACACAAAGCATCGCTTCTTATGCAAATTTAGTCGCTTGATTCCATATCGGATTCGGTGGGTTTTTTCTCTGATGAGTTGATACAACGGTATACCTTGGAGGCGTCTCTTATGAAGATTTATAAGGGAGAAGAGATCTTCTGGCGTCAGCGGAGCCGTCGGAAATGGCTTCTGTTGGGAGACGTCAACGCGGCATATTTCCATGCTATTGCTGACGGGAGACGACAGAAGTGCTCTATCCCGTGTCTATGGGCGGATGGACGCCTCCTAGAGGAGGCGCAGGAGCTCTCCGCCCATGGATACTCCTTCTACAAGGAGCTCTTCTTGGCGGGACCCCGCTCTGGGGTGGCGTTATCCCGAGATCTTTGGCGCGCAGGCGCATTGGTCTCGGATAATGAGAATGTGGAACTCACACTCCCATTCCCGCGGGAGGAGGTTAGGCGGACCATTATGGACATGAAGGCTAACTCCGCCCTGGTCCTGATGGCCCCCCAAATTCTTTTTTCCAAAGATTTTGGGATCCTCTCCAGGCGGTGATTATGCCAATGTTTCAATAATTCTACATTGGGACATTGGTTATGTCACGCCTCAACTTTGGCGTGATTACTCTGATCCCCAAGTTGGCGGGGCTTAAGATATTAGTCATTTTAGACCGATCACGGTGATTAATGTCATTCAATGCATCTTGGCCAAAGTGTGCACGATTCGGTTAGCCCTAGTGGTGCAACGGTTGACCCACCTCCAGCAGTTCGCCTTTACCAAGGGACAATATATACATGACGGGATCCTGGCGCTTCATGAGATTGTGCGTGAAGTGAAGGCTTGATATACGGGTGTGTTCATGAAGCTGGATTTGCAGAAAGCGTATGATCGTCTGGACTGGGCTTTCTTATGCCAAGTCCTTGAATGGCGGGCGTTTGATAACCGGGTCATATGCTAGATTATGCAGATGATTATGAGAGGTGATGAGCCACGAGTATAGGGGGTGTATCGTAGTACTTTCTATAAATAAGAGTGTCGAACCCAACGAGGAGCAGAAGGTGTTGACAAGCAGATTGGATAGAGGATTCACTTTAAACACGAGCAAACGAGTTTTTGGTGGTTTTTGATATAGCAGATAAATAAAGTGCGAGTAAATAAAAGACAGTAAATGTAATTCTAGCGAGTGTCCCAATCCTTTTGAGAGCAAAGGACAAGCCAGTTGTTCTACTTATGATTACCAAACGTTCTCGAGGTCACATGGAAATTTTGTCAAGTGCTTTCGTTTCATACGGTTGATTAATATTTATTGGTTCTATAGGTGTTGTGTGGGTGAACCTATGCTAATGCACCGCCCAACTAGGACTAATAAATACTTGTGATTATACCCCTCGTAAGAATCCGCAAATACAAGAAAGAAATTAAGATAAATCTAACCACAACCTAAAACTCTGGGATCCTACACTCCCTCGTGCATCGGTTTCCTAACGGAGGTTTAGGTTTCTGTGACTCCGGCAAACCCACAATTAGTAGTCAAATACATAATGCATCCTCGTAGGCCCATAAAGGTGAAGTATCATGTAATCTACGTTCACATGACACCACTAGAAGAATAGCACCACAACTTAAATGTCAAACCACTAGATATTACTTTAGCATAATTCCACTACTAACATCATGAATTCTCCCATGTCCACAAGAACTACTCACAAGACATCATATGAATCATAACCAGAGGTAATATAATGGATAATAACAATCTTGTCATAAAGTGTAAACACCGATAAATCTCACAAGCATCAACTACTAACAAGTAATCCACACCGGGAGAGAGATCTAGTGAAGAACGATGATATAGAACCCTAATCGTTACAGCGGGATGAAGGTGGATGATGAGGGTGATGGTGGTGGTGGTGGTGATGATGACGATGACGATCTTGATGATGCCCGGAGCGATGACGATGGCGATGATTCCCCCTCTTCGGGGAGGAATTTCCCCGGCAAATTTCTCCATGTCGGAGTCTCTCTCTGTTGTTTCCCGTCCCGAGGCGGCGGCGAAATATTTCTTCGATGATGTTCTGGGTCTTAGGGTTCCCAAGGGGTCAAGTACATGAAAAAATAGCCTTTAGAATGTTTTGCTCTCTGTTATTTTATGTTTTGCATCATGGCATCATGTTGATTGCATTTGTTTTGTTTGTTTTCCAACTGTTTTCAGTTGTTTTCCTTTGTTTTCTATTTGGATTTCAAACCAAAATTCAAACCTTTTGTTTCATCCTTGTGATGTTACAATTTCCAAAATGTTATTTCAAATAAAAACAACCAAATTGTTTTCTTTTTATTCCAAAATGCTCACTTGTTAAGTTAATGGTTTTAATCAATCAATTGTTTCCAAATTCAAAGCATCTTCAAACAGAACCACTTTTGAACTTATAAACATTAACAAGTCAATCAAATCATTTTAATCACTTTAATCAATAGGGGTCACCCTAAGAAAAACCCTGTTTTCAATATTAATCCATTAATTAACATATTCTTCCAATTCAAACCAAGTGTATTCAAATAGAACCCAATTTGAAACTATAAAATAACAACCAAAACATCCTTTTATTCCTTGTTTCCAATTGAATCTTTTGGGTCACCTTATTAAAAGGTTGATCTTATTAATCATTTCAATTCTTCAAAAATCATCTAAATTGATCTATTTTCCAAACAGCACAAAAACTTAAACATTTTTGAAATCCAACTTTGTTAACTGTTTGAAATTAACATCACAAGCACACCCTAATTTTCCAGGAATTTTCCTAACACAAAAAACCTAACAATCTTTTCCATTTCTGTTTTGCTACAAAAAAAAGGGGACAGAAAAATAAAACAGAAAAATAAAAGCCAGCGCGCAGCAGCTAGCAGCACAGCCAGCCCACTTCCTCTCTTCTCTCCCGCTCAGCGCGGCCCAGCCCGCTAGCCATCCGCGCGTACCGCTTCGCAGTTCTAATCCATCGTCGTGCTCGTGTACGGCACCCCATCCGCCGGTGCCACGGCGGCAGGGCGCGATGCAGACGGCGATCCAAGCCCCCGTACTCCTATAAAACACCCCTAGGGCAGCGCGCCACCAACCCTAACCTAGCCCTACTCCCTCCTCCCTCGGGATCGCCGCCAGCTCTCCTCTCTCGCGGACGATCCCCTCTCTCTGAAACTCACCGGAGAAATCTCTCTCTGAACCTCCGTTGAGCATCTCCGTTTCCGTCCTCCACCACACCCACCTAAGCCGGGGATCAAACCGCCGCTTGCTCCTCTCCCGTTTGGACATCCCAGTTGAGCTCGCCGTCCTCTGGATCGACGCCGCGATCCTCGATTTCTCCGGCCACCGTGGCGCCTCTCCCTCTGAAACCGTGGACTCCGCCGCCGTTGCCGCCCACCGTCTTCCACGCCGACCACGGGGATCGAGCCAGCACCTCCCCGTCGTCCTTCTGGACACCTACATCGCGCGCGAGCGGGCCCGTAGCCACGCCGCCATCCAGGTGCTGTCGCCGACGAGTCCGTCGTCCCCGCGCCTCTGCAACGTCCACGCCGCCGGTGAGCACGCCTCCGTGCTTCCTCCTCCCTCTCTGCTTGTCCAACACCAGCGCTCGCACACGATCTGCTCAGCCACACACGAGCACCACCACGGCAGCACGGCCCCGTCGATCGCCGCCGTCCAGCGTTGCCTCTGTCAGCGTGCGGTCAGGTTTTCGTCAGTGAAAAAATTCAGTTAACGGAGATACAACATAACCTTGCTGCGTATCGTTACCTCACAACAAACTCGACACAGCTGCACTGGTTCAGTTGTTGCGCGCCGTGGGGGGAGATCGCGGGTTCGAGTCCCGGCTCCCTGGGATAAAATCCCAGCCTTTTTTCGGCTGAGTACTGACAGGGAGGGCCCCCTGTCAGTCACTCAGTGGCCACGCAAGCACGCTGGCCCCCCCAGGCCCATGCTGCAGTGGCAGTGGCTAGGGTCCGTTGCGTATAAAAAGTTTAATACGTTTAAATTCTTCTGTAATCAAATCTAGGTCCCATAAAATCACAGTTTGGTCCCTCATTTTCAATTGCTTATAACTTTTATTTTATAACTCTAAAAAATGAAAATAAAATATGCACACTGGTCTAAATTAAATTCTCTATCTTTTGGTATCATTTGTTTGCTGTTTTGAATTTTCCAAATACCATTTAAATTTGAATTCAAACAACTCAATTGCAATTTGATAAAATCAATGACTAATTCATTATTAATCCAATAAATACAAATAAAATATGTTTTCCATACCATTTTGACTAACCTATTCAAATATAACTTTTGTTTCATTGTTTGAATAATTTAAATTGCCTAAATATTTTAATCCTTGTTTAATTCATTTAAATTTGATAAAATCATGCCTTGCTCAAAATAAAATATTTTTGAACATGCAAAATATGTTTTCAAACCATCAAAGTGTGAACTTTTCAAATGTGAGTTTGAATTTATGTTTTGAACAAATAAAAATTCAAATAAAATTCACACTTGTTTTAAATTCAATTAAAACATGTTTAACATTGTTTAATTCATAATAAATTCATCCTAATTCCAATTTCAATAATTGAAACATGAAATCCAACTAAAATTTGATGTTCTTTTCAAATACAAACTTTGTTATTTGTTTTGAACACTTTAACTTGATGAAAACAACAATTGTTTGTGTGACATCTTTAAGTAACCAAATTTTCCAAACTTAACAAATGATTTCCAAACTTTGTTAGATTCCTTTTCCACTTGCACCTCTTGTTGTTATTATGTTGTTATCATCATCCATGCATCATGCTAATCCACTTTCACATGTTGCTTAGTTGTAAAACAATTAATTCAACCATAATCCATGGGCTTTTCATATGCAATCCAATTGCATGTGGGTCCATTTAATTTGTGTTATCTTGTCAACTAGTTTACTATTGATGCATCAATTAAACTATCATGCATCATCCCATGTTTGTGCACTATGCCCTGTTATTGATTGTTTGCCTCTGCGTTGTTTGTTTGCTTCTTCTCGGATAAACGACGACGTTGAGACCGACGATCCTTACGACACCCCTTCTAAGGATCTAGCTCAGTACCAGGCTACTGGGTTTTGCAGGCAAGTTATCACTCACATGAACCACTGTGTTCCTTTCAACATTGGTTACCGATACTTTCCGTTGTTCTTTTCTGCTAGCCTTAGTAGTAGTTGTTTCTGTTACGAACCTATCACATGAATCCTTTAAACCTGATAATGCCTCATCTCCCTTCCTACCACCCATTGTTTGAGCCAGTGTCTTACTAGCATGCTTAGGTTGTTTTGCTTGAGTCTGCTACCCGTTACTTTCTGTTACTAGTTCTATTATGTTCTGGGGGCTCGATGTTTAATCAATCAATCATGCTAATGATATTGTTAAATAATAATTTGATGACAAGGCACCGGCAGGAGGCCCAGGGTGGTTTTGAGGCCTGCTAGTGTCGACCCTAATAGGAAAAGGGTCTTGTCTACTGATCCATGATGAGCGCACTAACCGCATGTGGGAAGCGAGTATGGGCGCCCCCTCAATTTGATTCGATTCGCATCTCGTCCAAATCCCCACACGTAGTTCGGGCTTTCCATTTGCTGCATGCATGATCTTGCGAGCCCAGGCCAGGGTGGAACTTTTGTAGTCGGCATTTAGGGCGGCGTGGTCTTCCAGTGCTATGAGGGTCCCCTTTTCTTCGTGGGGCTCGATTAGCCGCGCACGCACAGCACGTGGTGCTTTGGGCTTGATGCGAAGAAGAGTTGAGTTGTGTTGAGTGCCCCGCTTGGTGGAAGGGCCTTTCCATATGGCGGGTTATTCATGCGTGTACGGCCAAATTGGTGCAACCCTGCAGGGATAATCTTCTCGAGAAGCCGTGTTTTCCGCGGTTATGGATTACTTGGTGAAAGTACTGGCTAACAAGTACTCAGGACAACTTAAACATAATGATCAAACATGTTACACCCAATGATTAATCACTTGACTAGTAATAGGTTGATGACACAATAACTTGATTCACCTTTAATACAACTGTGTGAGATATCCTCGGATTGCTTCTTTGGATAAGGGGCGAGATCCAGGATGGGTTTGCTTGAAGTTATCTTTCAGTGGTTAGTATCCTCGATCTTATCCCTTTTTCTGTTAGCCGGAAGTGGTAGAATCTCTGTAGTTGGTTAGTGCAGCCAGTTGCAGCATCTTTTATATCCCATCTCTTCCGTTGAACCCAAGGCATCTGTGCTTGGTGTTGACGGGATACACTTTGGTGAACTGTGAGTCTTGCTTGCCAGTACGTTTATGTACTGACCCCTTTGGGGCTGTGGTTTCCGCAAACCTACGTTTCCGAGGATCTACATGGTGGCAACTACGTGGAGTATGACGAGACTGCTGACAAGTAGATAGCGGACCCGGGCAGGATCCGAGACTTCGTGGATGGGCTCCGTCTTTTCGTTTCCGGCCTCTTAGGCCTATTTGGTTCTTGTCTGTACTCAGACATGTTGAATGCTTCCGCTGTGATGTAATGATGTATTGTTGGGGCAGGTGCCCTCTGAATGATTGTATTTGCTATCTCTGCTCTAATGAGAGCCATTTGCAACTTATTTCAATCTTTTGTGTCGTAGAGATCTGTTGTGATATCACTTGTTCAAACGCCGTTGACGTACAATGTGTGTATGTTTGAAGTACGTCAACGGAAGTATCTGGATTTCTATGGGATAGTTTACGTCGACGCTGAACAGATAGGGGTTGGTTGTCACACATACGTGTGTTGGCCTACTCGTAAGAGGACGCGGGTGCCGGTAAGCCCCGTAATCCAATCTACTACTGTTCAACGGAACGACGAGTATCCTTTAGAAGTCCGGGTGCGACAAATGGTATCAGAGCCTGTCTGCCTGTAGGATCCCTTTTTACTGGTCGTAGTTGAGTCTAGAAACTATTTTGTAGCTATGTAGGAAAAATGAAACGTGAGAGTAGGAATTCTGTTCTTTTTCTTCTTTCCCCACCCACCCTCCCTTTTCTGGTAAGGAGGTGCAACGTGGTTTTTCCCTTCTCATCTAAACTTTCAAGTTAGGATTTCACGAATTCTGGTTTCTCTAGGATGGTTATATCTACTAGACCATAGGAATGGAGGTGGTTGTGACATGATTTATCATGTTGCCTACTCATGATTGAGAACGGAGGCGTGTAAGCCCCGGAAGCAGATCCTCTATTCCTTAAGCAGTAGATATTGATCCTTTAGAAGCCCGGATAGGTTTTCCGTAGTACCTCAGGAGTTTTGATCTCGTTTTCCCGGTGTTGCTTTGATATCCTGTTCTTCTCAACATCCTTTTCGTCCGTTGAAATCTTGTTGTTGTTTTCCATTTCAGGTCTTCTACCAGCGTCTAATCAAAACTTCCCAAATATCAAGTCTATCTGGCCAGAAAGGTTGTTGTTGTTATTGTTGTTGATCCCAGGCTATGAGAGCTGGCATTCCTATCACCTGGGGTTGTTTCGAGGAAACATTCCTGAATCACCACATTCCAGATAGTCTATTCTACAAATGAATCAAGTTCTATCCAGCTATACACCCTCAATACAAAACCACTCCCTTTATTTGAAAATGTTACGGTGGTTTACTAATTCCCTGACGTCTACCCAAGAAGTTTCCGGACCTTTTCTTTTCTCAGTAGGAATCTCGGGGCGCGATTCCTTCAAGGGGGGGGGGGGCGTTTTGTAACATCCCAAGTCTGAAAAAATAGCCTTTAGAATCTTTTGCTCTCTTTTATTTTATGTTTTGCATCATGGCATCATGTTGATTGCATTTGTTTTGTTTGTTTTCCAACTGTTTTCAGTTGTTTTCCTTTGTTTTCTATTTGGATTTCAAACCAAAATTCAAACCTTTTGTTTCATCCTTGTGATGTTACAATTTCCAAAATGTTATTTCAAATAAAAACAACCAAATTGTTTTCTTTTTATTCCAAAATGCTCACTTGTTAAGTTAATGGTTTTAATCAATCAATTGTTTCGAAATTCAAAGCATCTTCAAACAGAACCACTTTTGAACTTATAAACATTAACAAGTCAATCAAATCATTTTAATCACTTTAATCAATAGGGGTCACCCTAAGAAAAACCCTGTTTTCAATATTAATCCATTAATTAACATATTCTTCCAATTCAAACCAAGTGTATTCAAATAGAACCCAATTTGAAACTATAAAATAACAACCAAAACATCCTTTTATTCCTTGTTTCCAATTGAATCTTTTGGGTCACCTTATTAAAAGGTTGATCTTATTAATCATTTCAATTCTTCAAAAATCATCTAAATTGATCTATTTTCCAAACAGCACAAAAACTTAAACATTTTTGAAATCCAACTTTGTTAACTGTTTGAAATTAACATCACAAGCACACCCTAATTTTCCAGGAATTTTCCTAACACAAAAAACCTAACAATCTTTTCCATTTCTGTTTTGCTACAAAAAAAGGGGGACAGAAAAATAAAACAGAAAAATAAAAGCCAGCGCGCAGCAGCTAGCAGCACAGCCAGCCCACTTCCTCTCTTCTCTCCCGCTCAGCGCGGCCCAGCCCGCTAGCCATCCGCGCGTACCGCTTCGCAGTTCTAATCCATCGTCGTGCTCGTGTACGGCACCCCATCCGCCGGTGCCACGGCGGCAGGGCGCGATGCAGACGGCGATCCAAGCCCCCGTACTCCTATAAAACACCCCTAGGGCAGCGCGCCACCAACCCTAAGCTAGCCCTACTCCCTCCTCCCTCGGGATCGCCGCCAGCTCTCCTCTCTCGCGGCCGATCCCCTCTCTCTGAAACTCACCGGAGAAATCTCTCTCTGAACCTCCGTTGAGCATCTCCGTTTCCGTCCTCCACCACACCCACCTAAGCCGGGGATCAAACCGCCGCTTGCTCCTCTCCCGTTTGGACATCCCAGTTGAGCTCGCCGTCCTCTGGATCGACGCCGCGATCCTCGATTTCTCCGGCCACCGTGGCGCCTCTCCCTCTGAAACCGTGGACTCCGCCGCCGTTGCCGCCCACCGTCTTCCACGCCGACCACGGGGATCGAGCCAGCACCTCCCCGTCGTCCTTCTGGACACCTACATCGCGCGCGAGCGGGCCCGTAGCCACGCCGCCATCCAGGTGCTGTCGCCGACGAGTCCGTCGTCCCCGCGCCTCTGCAACGTCCACGCCGCCGGTGAGCACGCCTCCGTGCTTCCTCCTCCCTCTCTGCTTGTCCAACACCAGCGCTCGCACACGATCTGCTCAGCCACACACGAGCACCACCACGGCAGCACGGCCCCGTCGATCGCCGCCGTCCAGCGTTGCCTCTGTCAGCGTGCGGTCAGGTTTTCGTCAGTGAAAAAATTCAGTTAACGGAGATACAACATAACCTTGCTGCGTATCGTTACCTGACAACAAACTCGACACAGCTGCACTGGTTCAGTCGTTGCGCGCCGTGGGGGGAGATCGCGGGTTCGAGTCCCGGCTCCCTGGGATAAAATCCCAGCCTTTTTTCGGCTGAGTACTGACAGGGAGGCCCCCCTGTCAGTCACTCAGTGGCCACGCAAGCACGCTGGCCCCCCCAGGCCCACGCTGCAGTGGCAGTGGCTAGGGTCCATTGCGTATAAAAAGTTTAATACGTTTAAATTCTTCTGTAATCAAATCCAGGTCCCATAAAATCACAGTTTGGTCCCTCATTTTCAATTGCTTATAACTTTTATTTTATAACTCTAAAAAATGAAAATAAAATATGCACACTGGTCTAAATTAAATTCTCTATCTTTTGGTATCATTTGTTTGCTGTTTTGAATTTTCCAAATACCATTTAAATTTGAATTCAAACAACTCAATTGCAATTTGATAAAATCAATGACTAATTCATTATTAATCCAATAAATACAAATAAAATATGTTTTCCATACCATTTTGACTAACCTATTCAAATATAACGTTTGTTTCATTGTTTGAATAATTTAAATTGCCTAAATATTTTAATCCTTGTTTAATTCATTTAAATTTGATAAAATCATGCCTTGCTCAAAATAAAATATTTTTGAACATGCAAAATATGTTTTCAAACCATCAAAGTGTGAACTTTTCAAATGTGAGTTTGAATTTATGTTTTGAACAAATAAAAATTCAAATAAAATTCACACTTGTTTTAAATTCAATTAAAACATGTTTAACATTGTTTAATTCATAATAAATTCATCCCAATTCCAATTTCAATAATTGAAACATGAAATCCAACTAAAATTTGATGTTATTTTCAAATACAAACTTTGTTATTTGTTTTGAACACTTTAACTTGATGAAAACAACAATTGTTTGTGTGACATCTTTAAGTAACCAAATTTTCCAAACTTAACAAATGATTTCCAAACCTTGTTAAATTCCTTTTCCACTTGCACCTCTTGTTGTTATTATGTTGTTATCATCATCCATGCATCATGCTAATCCACTTTCACATGTTGCTTAGTTGTAAAACAATTAATTCAACCATAATCCATGGGCTTTTCATATGCAATCCAATTGCATGTGGGCCCATTTAATTTGTGTTATCTTGTCAACTAGTTTACTATTGATGCATCAATTAAACTATCATGCATCATCCCATGTTTGTGCACTATGCCCTGTTATTGATTGTTTGCCTCTGCGTTGTTTGTTTGCTTCTTCTCGGATAAACGACGACGTTGAGACCGACGATCCTTACGACACCCCTTCTAAGGATCTAGCTCAGTACCAGGCTACTGGGTTTTGCAGGCAAGTTATCACTCACATGAACCACTGTGTTCCTTTCAACATTGGTTACCGATACTTTCCGTTGTTCTTTTCTGCTAGCCTTAGTAGTAGTTGTTTCTGTTACGAACCTATCACATGAATCCTTTAAACCTGATAATGCCTCATCTCCCTTCCTACCACCCATTGTTTGAGCCAGTGTCTTACTAGCATGCTTAGGTTGTTTTGCTCGAGTCTGCTACCCGTTACTTTCTGTTACTAGTTCTATTATGTTCTGGGGGCTCGATGTTTAATCAATCAATCATGCTAATGATATTGTTAAATAATAATTTGATGATAAGGCACCGGCAGGAGGCCCAGGGTGGTTTTGAGGCCTGCTAGTGTCGACCCTAATAGGAAAAGGGTCTTGTCTACTGATCCATGATGAGCGCACTAACCGCATGTGGGAAGCGAGTATGGGCGCCCCCCTCAATTTGATTCGATTCGCATCTCGTCCAAATCGCCACACGTAGTTCGGGCTTTCCATTTGCTGCATGCATGATCTTGCGAGCCCAGGCCAGGTTGGAACTTTTGTAGTCGGCATTTAGGGCGGCGTGGTCTTCCAGTGCTATGAGGGTCCCCTTTTCTTCGTGGGGCTCGATTAGCCGCGCACGCACAGCACGTGGTGCTTTGGGCTTGATGCGAAGAAGAGTTGAGTTGTGTTGAGTGCCCCGCTTGGTGGAAGGGCCTTTCCATCTGGCGGGTTATTCATGCGTGTACGGCCAAATTGGTGCAACCCTGCAGGGATAATCTTCTCGAGAAGCCGTGTTTTCCGCGGTTATGGATTACTTGGTGAAAGTACTGGCTAACAAGTACTCAGGACAACTTAAACATAATGATCAAACATGTTACACCCAATGATTAATCACTTGACTAGTAATAGGTTGATGACACAATAACTTGATTCACCTTTAATACAACTGTGTGAGTTATCCTCGGATTGCTTCTTTGGATAAGGGGCGAGATCCAGGATGGGTTTGCTTGAAGTTATCTTTCAGTGGTTACTATCCTCGATCTTATCCCTTTTTCTGTTAGCCGGAAGTGGTAGAATCTCTGTAGTTGGTTAGTGCAGCCAGTTGCAGCATCTTTTATATCCCCTCTCTTCCGTTGAACCCAAGGCATCTGTGCTTGGTGTTGACGGGATACACTTTGGTGAACTGTGAGTCTTGCTTGCCAGTACGTTTATGTACTGACCCCTTTGGGGCTGTGGTTTCCGCAGACCTACGTTTCCGAGGATCTACATGGTGGCAACTACGTGGAGTATGACGAGACTGCTGACGAGTAGATAGCGGGCCCGGGCAGGATCCGAGACTTCGTGGATGGGCTCCGTCTTTTCGTTTCCGGCCTCTTAGGCCTATTTGGTTCTTGTCTGTACTCAAACATGTTGAATGCTTCCGCTGTGATGTAATGATGTATTGTTGGGGCAGGTGCCCTCTGAATGATTGTATTTGCTATCTCTGCTCTAATGAGAGCCATTTGCAACTTATTTCAATCTTTTGTGTCGTAGAGATCTGTTGTGATATCACTTGTTCAAACGCCGTTGACGTACAATGTGTGTATGTTTGAAGTACGTCAACGGAAGTATCTGGATTTCTATGGGATAGTTTACGTCGACGCTGAACAGATAGGGGTTGGTTGTTACACATACGTGTGTTGGCCTACTCGTAAGAGGACGCGGGTGCCGGTAAGCCCCGTAATCCAATCTACTACTGTTCAACGGAACGGCGAGTATCCTTTAGAAGTCCGGGTGCGACACAATGGACCACAGATAACTTCAACTATAAGTTGTCCATGTTCCGGTTGAATATCTCGGGGTTCCCCTTGGGGACTCCAGGATCCTGATGAGGGACCTTGAGCCTTTGGTAGGGCGGGTAAGGACAAAGGTTGATCCATGGCACGGTAGGTTCACTTCTAAGGGGGGGGGGGAATCGGTGCTTGCTGAATCATGCCTCTCCAGCTTGCCCATGTATATGATGGGCCTTTACCTTCTTCCTGAAGGGGGCCAAAAGGATTTTATAAGGAACTCTCGCCTTTCTTCTGGTCGGCCTCCAATGGCCAGCAGAAGTATCACATGGTCAAGTGGGATCATGTTTGCGCCCCAAAGACTTTGGGGGCATAGGGATCTTAGCTTCCCGTAAGATGAACACTGCTATCATGCTTAGATGGGTATGGCGTATCCTGCAGGACAATGGAGGGTTGTGGCTCCAACTTATCAAAGCAAAATACCTTAGGGGCTGCCCTCTGTTTTCTTGCGATCGTCGGGAGGGGTTCCAATTTTGGCGATCCATCCAATACATTAAGTCTGACATCCGGAAGGGTGGGCGGTTTATCGTTGGGAATGGTAGGACTATCCTATTTTGGGTTGAAGCGCGGCTTGGGGATAGACCGCTCGAGCTTGTCTATCCTTGTCTTTTCACGATATGCTCAGATCCTATGCTATTAGTTGCGGACATTGCGCCTAATGGAATTCCGAACATCTCGTTCCGAAGGACATTTGGTATGGCAGAAGCGACAACATGGAATGAGCTTAGAATCGCGTTACCGGGCTCCTTAGACGGAGCTCCGGATAGCGTTTCATGGCGGCTAGAGCCATCTGGGTCTTTCTCGGTTAAGTCGGCTCACCGCAGCCTATTCCACGGGCAGGGGAAAGCGTGACCTTCTAATTTGTGGAAAGACCCCTCCCTCTGAAGATCAAGATTTTTGTTTGGCAGCTACTGCGTGATCGCCTCCCGTCGGGGGTGGAAGTGTGTAAACGTCAGGGGCCTGGTGATGGCATGTTTCCACTTTGTGGGGTTCTAGAGACGGAAACCCGTATTCTGTTCACATGCCCCACGGCGTGATTCCTATGGAATTTCGTTTTTGAAGGTCTGGGTCCTGAGTGGCGGGCCTCGGACCTTGGCGAATTCTTGGAACTCTAGGCAAGGAGGACCGGGAGGGGGCGTCGCCTCTTCTGGGTTGTATTTGCCGGGATGACATGGACTCTATGAATGATTATGAATAAGATGGTGATAGAACGGATCTTCCTTCGACGTGTTGCTGACTCGATGTTCAAATGTCTCTCTTTTTGCAGCAGTGGCACCCGTTATGTAGACGGTGGGACAGGGCTCAGCTGGAAGACATTCTCGATCATTTGATGGTGTCTGCGAGGCGGATCTCCACCTCTTCTACGAGCTGGGCCCCGCGGAAAAATGGTTTCTTGCTCCCCCGCGCCTTTTTCCGCTCTATCTTTTCTCTCCTTTGTTTCGTTATTTGTTACTTTGGGCTTACCTGTGTTGCTGCCCTAGCGAGCTACCTTCTACTTGTCTCTCCTTTTTTCTTTGTGGCTTGTGTTGTATGAACTCGGATTGGTGGTTGTTTTATATATAAAGCGGGGCCAAAATCCTTTTTTGGGTAAAACCAACTTAAGGTGAAAACACCTATTATTTATAGGAAAGTTTTAAATTCTAAATAATATACAATATGTTAGTGAGATTGATGTTGTGTGAAATGTAGAATTACAAGTTCGCAATCAAATTCGTTTGGAAGGTATGGAAAACTAAATTCAATAGAGTATAATGACAAAAAATACGATGTCACTATCCACGCATAATTTCTTTTCCCTTATTCCCAACTAAATAGGATTTTAAACTTCAAATTTAACTTATTTATTGAACATCACCTGTCTAACATACCCCCTCTTAGAACTTTTAAAGCTTTGAAATCGTGGGTTTTACGGACTTTTCGTTGTAACTCGGCTTCTACCAGATAATTTTATTATGGAACAGTCACAAATGGGTCCATTCCAACATCCCATCCTGGTTCCATGAATCAAAAAATGAACGATAGGATATCATGGCAATGTAAATAATCTTATACAAATAGTATACACTGGATTCATTCGGTTGCACTATATAAATACACATGAATTATGTATTGTAGCACCGCGCATGTAGAAAACAAAAGAAAATCCAGTTCACTACGTAATAACCAAGATCTATCTATGAATGTACAATCGAGAGTTAGGTCTATTCGTTACCAACACCGTGTATAGGAAGTAGATGTTGATGAAGCCCGATGAAGATCCTCATAGCTAATCTTAGTGGTGTGGATGTCGCCGATTTTCCGACCCAGCCATTTGGGTCCAACCGAGCAAGGATATCCCAAGTGTGATTCCTCTAAGGGTGTGCACGCATCCATCTCCTCTAGTTCGGTACAACTTCACCGTCCATGGCTCATGAACTATAGGTGAATGTTAAAGGCGGAGATTCCAACATATGAGAGATAGAGAATAAATCTGAAAGAGAGGGCACCTCCAAAAATTCTTAGATCCAACTTGTGTGTTGAGGGGAGTGGGGCTCTCCTATTTATATAGGAGGGAGAGGGGTAGGTGGAGCCTTGGAGATGGGGGAAATCCCTAGCAGCAACCCCATGTAGGGTTCACGCTCAAGGGTTAGCGCACCACGGGATAGAGGGTTTTCACTCTAAACCCTAGCCGCCTCCCTTGCCTCCCCCCAAGTAAAGTGGGGCGACTCCCCTAGATGGGCCTCTTGGCGCATGTGGCTGCCACCACTTGGGTGAGGCAAGTGCAAGGCCCATGAGACTTCTTGGAATTTTCTAGAAAGTTCTAGAAGCTTCTAAGACCTTCAGTGCCATTTAGGGTTCACCAGGACCATCCAGGGACTCCGGTACTCTTCTAGTTTCCACTACAAATATTTTGCAATCAATGGAAACTATTTTTTCCATATATTTAACTTCCACAATACTTCTATAATCTTTCAAAAAATATTCCGATCACGCAAAACAATTCTGGTGACTCTTTCTCATGTTTTTGGACCTTCAACATTCACAGCTGACTGAAGTAGAGTTAAGCGTGTGACTCTACATGTTCGATAGCGTGTGGACATGACTTGAGCTCTTCCATTCAACAACCAACAACGAAGACATGGACACCCATGATGGTTTCCACCGTTATACGAAGACGCTCGTTTGAGTTTGTTGATTTCCATGTCAATTCCTATTGCTTCACGATACTTATCAATACCCGAGGCGAGATATTCTGACATTCTATGATTCAACACTTTGATCACTATGTATGATTATCCTTGTTATTGGTA
Organism: Alopecurus myosuroides; assembly: GCA_028641055.1. Taxonomy (NCBI): domain Eukaryota; kingdom Viridiplantae; phylum Streptophyta; class Magnoliopsida; order Poales; family Poaceae; genus Alopecurus; species Alopecurus myosuroides. The sequence continues at coordinate 147,263,932 of CM054060.1, forward strand.
GGATACATTTTTCTCATTCCTGTATTCTGGTATCCCCATGATTAATAGCATGCCTTGTGTGAGAAGACGTATTTTGAATACCTTCATACCGAGTGGGCCCTGACTATATCTCTCTATAGTCTAGAGAAGCAATCCCCAATCTTGAACTATCCAAATCCCATTACATACTTAAGGATATACCTGAACATCACTATTTTGATCCCCTGTTATGGTCGATGGATGATGACAATCAAAACATATCTGTGAAGTGTGTGGTCAGTGGATACTATCATGGCCTAATCATATACACATGTTAACCTTTCCGTGATGATATTATTTAACAAGTGTAATAACAAGATCTCCTAGTAAATCAAACATAACAGCTAGGTCTGTCCATCCAACATTGTCCCGCCAACAATGTGCTCTCATTGTTGTCGATATACTTCATACCAATGACCAGGAAAACATGGTCATAAAACAACAATGATTTAGTCTATACATGCAAGATTAGGATGCGTATAAAGTGTTCATGATTCTACAGGTGTGTGGGGTTTTTTGTTTGAATCTAACATTTAGGAACCACTTCAGTTATAGGATAGAACATAAACATTAATATGAAACATATTTTATTATTATTAATAATAATTATCTCTGAGGTATATCTTCAACATGTATAAGGATGGACCGTAGTGATTGCCATTGTGGTACATACATTTTTTCTTCAAAGACCTAAACCTATTTCTAAGGTTCATATGGAATTAGGGTGCAAGAAATCAATCCTGATAACTTTTGATGTCTCGTTCCTTTGAACTAGTGATCTTGTTGAGATGCTTACTATTTTAGTGGGATGCGACACCTTCTATAGCACAAATGTGGTAGCTTCTTCAACCTTGAAGCTCGACAAATCTAGTATTTAGTAGAGGATGTATATATGTAGCGGTGTTGGGGTATCTATATTGCACTTGGTGTTTCGAAAAAAATGGGTATATGAAATTTTATTTCAATTGAAAAAACAAAAAAATCCTTAAATATTTAATCCAGGAGTGCAATCAAGAAAAAGAAAAAAATTCCCTACACACATACATTGATACACATATATGAATTGTAACCACCATGTTGCAGAATCTCTTCCGATACCACTACACTAGATGTGTTCCGTAACCATTACATCAGATTATTTAGACGTGCTCTTACATTTGCACATAACCCTTTTTTAATTTGACTAGTAGATGAAAGTCTAGGGTGCATGAGATCTTGACCCTTTTCCAATTAGATGATTTCACTATATGTTTTATGGAGACAATATGTCTTGATCTCTTTATGGACTCAAAGGGCATGTGGTGATTTTATTTTACTTTTGAGGGGGAGATATATATTTCTTTTAGGATAATGTTTCAGAATCACTTTTAGGCTAAATGTCGTGATATTTTTAGAGCTTATGTCCTCGTAATAGTCAAGGAACATTGATCCCGTATCCATGACACTTTTTCCTCGTCCAAATTTTTTTATGAATGTTCGGTAACCGGAACTATCACTCCCCAGTTCCTCTAAGAAATGTTGATGCCAGTAAAAAATCAAAGAAATTGACTTCTAACCTTTTCTAATTGGCGAGGCCAAATATTGTGCATATGCCCAAACTAAGAAATTCTAACCATTGCATGGCGAAAGGTCTCGGTGTGGCAATCCAAATGACGCGTGATCCTATTGTCTCATTCACTAAATTTATGTCATGTTTACTATCAATTAGCTGGTTCTTCACCAAAAAGTGAAACCCTGTGTTTATACGTGGTTAGATCCGAGAACAAAGTTAGACCCACTAGCCCACGTGCCATCTATTTCTTGCGTAATATAGGGTAGAGAGATTATTTATTTAACCTCTAAGATTCGTCCCCCCCCCCCATTTTATTTTACTCAGTAGAATTGAAATGAAAAGACACTTATGCCATCATTTTGTTTCATTTGGTAGATATAAAATGACAGGGTTAGGGACAAGAATTGACTTAACATATCAAGACACTCACTCGAACTCCAAATAAAATGGTATTTCTAATTACGCGACCCAAAAACATTGGGTACAAAATTTCAGTTGAATTCCATGATTTTTCCCTGAAATGATGGCTACCAATGAGCTCTAAGAGTTCGTTTGGCACACATCATTTCATTTTATTTGGCTGAAATGTTATGATGACCATCATTCCTTTTCTTCAGTTAGCAAATAAAGCGAGATGCAACGACACCTCGGACATGCCATCATTTCATTTCATTTGGAAAGCAAAATGACATGGTTAAAGATAGAAATTGGCATAACATATAATAGGTATTTTCTAGAATTCCAAATGAAATGACATGGCCTTACATGACAACCAAAAAGATTGGATATGGGATCACAAAAGAATTCCATTATTTCGGCTCAAAATGATGGCTGCCAAACAAGCTGATTTCAGATTCGGAATTCATTGAATTTTTTCAGATGGTAAAAGACGGGAGACTTTTGGTTTTTTTTAGGGAGATTTTTCATAATCCCTCCGGTAAGTAAAACCCTGCTCCAGATTATATGGGCCGTCTGGTATCCCGGACTTATATCGGCCCACAAGTCTCAGCATCGTTGATTCGTCATGCATTAAAAAAAGGCATCACGTGGGACCACGCACTACTACTCAAATCTGGTCCCACTTACCAGTCACAAACCCTTTTCCTCCCTCTCTTGTACCCCCGCTTCCCACGAACCCTAGCCGCCAGATACCCGTGCAGCTCAGCAGCTCCCTCTTCCGCTCGCCGCCTCCGCGAACCTATTGGTAACCGCTGTTCTCTTTCCCCCTTCAATCCCGCCTCCATTTACGACTGCAGTTGAAGGTCTCACAAGTAAGACTGCCTGTTTCGTCGGATTTCTCAGGGCTGATTCTCGCGCCTTGAACGAAGATGTATCTCCAGTACTACATCAACGAGAAGGGTGCCAAGGTGTACACCACCAAGGTCGAATACGCTTTGCCCTTGCGTTTACTTGTTGTTGATTAGCGTATGGTTTGGGTTGGTGACCCCGTTCTGATGCTTTTCTTGTTCTTGTTAAACTGCAGAAGGAATCCCCTCTCGGTGTGCCGACGCAGTCTGCCCACCCAGGTATACCGAGCTCGTTATCCTGGCTTCCTTGTCTTGGCTGTTTGATCATCTTACATGTAAATATGCGTCTTTGCTTGAGTTTGTAAATAGTATGCTAGATTCTTGCGGTGTAAAAGTGGGTGCACATGTCTGATAAGCGTCCCCTAGAGGTGTCGTGTCCTGTCTGTCAGGTCTGGTCGCTGCACCAACCTGATTGTTCTCAAAGGTTGAACATGCAGGCATGGTTTTAGAGAAACTTTACAGATTGTATTGTTGGTCTTGGTCTTTTCCTAGGATAAAGAGCTTGCTTGTGAGGAGGCATTTTTCGTTCATTGTTATTCAATGGATACTTATAAAGAGATGCTGAATTGATGCTGGGAACACTGCTGCATGCAACACAACATCTAACCAGCAGTTCACCTTGGTTGATCTGTTTTACTATTTTTGGGCTGGAACTGCTGCTTAAAGAGCATTGCTAGCTTTAGCTCTGTACCACTAGTTGTAGTTGCTCTGTTATTTGTCGATGTTTTTGAGGTAGATATACATTTTTTATCTGGCTGGATTTGTTTCCTAGGGGTCGGGGTACGGAGTTTCCCATCATGCTTGCATTAAGGACGGATTAACTATGGTAGAAGTAGAATACATTTGATCATTCTATATGTTTTGTTTTGGGTGATGAAAAATTGTCTTATAAGAGCAGTATACTTAAAAGGGTCCTACGAGAGCAGCATAGAATATTGTCCTGGAGCTCGATTGATGTTGATACCTACACTATCTGTCTTGTCCGTTGTCAATCCTCTCATAACTGCTGATCTAAAATGTCCTGAAGGCTGTAGATAAAATTATGGTTGTTTAGCCTCTTGAGTAGAACATCTGTACTGTGTTGTTGACATATCAACAATAAGTTAACTCTGAACTCCTAAGGGGTGATATTTCTTGTGTGCATAAGTGAAATATTAGTTGATTGTTCCTTTTCTGTAGTTGCATTACATGTCCAATGATATATGGGTGTGTTCTAACGCAAGAGAGTTACTTATATATTACTTGTCATGCAGCTCGCTTCTCCCCAGATGACAAGTATGCTCGTCAGCGTTACCTGTTGAAGAAGAGGTTTGGATTGCTGCCAACCCAACAGCCAGCACAAAAGTACTGAAGCAGTCGCTGGATGGGTCCTCCGGAGAGACTCTGAATGCTGTTTGGAGTGTAGATTAGGTGATCAGATATGTGAAGGGGGAATCAGGACTGCTACTTTCTTATCTTGCTTGTTATTGCAGTAGCTCTGAATGTAATGCAATACTATTGTTGATGGATCATACTTTTTGTACTATGCCTACTCCTAATGAGACCGAATCCTTTGGGCCTACCTCAGCTCTTAACTGCTTTTATGATTAGCTACTAAAATGAAATCAGACTGTAGTAACTTATTTTTCCTATGCTATAATTAGACCATTTATTCCATAGTTGGGTGAAGCAAGTGAGCGAAAGCAGTCATTTTATTCTGCTGAATATGATCTATCAGACATGTATAGTGAAAGTGCTCATTTGTGATCTTCCTCACTTGAACAATTTCTGATAGTGTTGAACAATTCCACATGGCAGTCTCATTCCTTCTACTCATGGCTTTTTTTTCCCTTCACCTCCTACTTGGTTTCTTCTTTGGCTATGGCCATGGCCACCTTGTGCCTCCCTTCGGGAGTTCCTTCGGATCGGCATGGTGCCACCTATCACCTATGGATCCTTGGTGAACACCGCTGTGATCGTTCATCACACATGTTAGCTCAGAGGATGAGCCAGGGTGGAGTTCGTTATGGTGGTAGTAAGGTCTGATGAATCGGTAACTAAGTTCTTGCGGAAGTAATTGGTAGCTCAATTGTTGAAAGTTCACCCTCCGGTTTGGATATGGTGATGAAAATTAGTTGGAGGTTCGATCTTCTGAAATCTTAACCTTCAGAGAACGATATTAGTTGTTGTTAGTACTGGGGCTGAAATCCGTACCAAGTTTCTTGGTAAAACTAGTTAGCATTGGATCTGAGATCTGCCAACATCTTTGGCTCAAAGAAACGAAAATACCACGTTTACTTCTTTTCGTGGAGTGACTACCGAAAATGCTAACTCAACCTGTTTCATGTGATAATGTCTTGTTGCTGACCCGTGTAAAGCTGATGGTTGCAATAACCGCTGCTTGTTGCTGACTCAACCTGTTTCATGTGATAATGTCTTAAACCAACTTGCAAATTCCAATTCCATTTGCAGTTTGCATTTTCACAATTTCACCTAAAATGTACAGGAGCAACATCAAACAAGCGCTACACAAGAACCATCGCCACTAGGCAGAAAACGAACAGTAGACCAATATCTTTGGACAGTGCTCCTCAACTTGCATTTGGTAAGCACAAAGTAAATACCACTAAAGAATAGAGAAAATCATACTAAACATGATCGAGTGCAGAGAAAGAGGTCTTCGTGAGATCAGTCTGCAATAATTACGTTTGGTTATAGTTTGCCATAATGTCATGTGCATCACTGACTGGTATGGCTAACTTACACTGTCAAGATACAATTCGTCAAAATGTCTACAATAACAATCATAGATATGACACAATTTCCTTTAGGGGGGTGGGGGTTGAGGATACTGTGTGGGCAAATGATGTATTGCTAGTAGCGGGAAGAACAATATATTGCCTATGTGTAATGATTCGCAAAGTGAAAAATCATCGACACACCATTTCACATATAAGCTGGCCTTTCACACTACTCTGGCGAAGAAACCACATCGACCTCCCTGGAGGATGGATCGTCCTCTTCATATTCAGAGATATCATCGCCAGTGCTAATTATATCTGCATTGCTTGTCTGCCTAACAAATTGACCTCTCACCCTCGGCCTTATTTCAGCAAGTTTCTTCCGATTTACATACCTCACCTTCTTGTCAAAGCAACGGTCCTTCCTTTTCTGCCTGAATTTGGCAAGCGCTGCAGCCCTCCTTTCAGAGGGCCTATGTGTTCCCTCAGGAATTGGTGTGCTTGATACTGATGGCCACACATTTTGCGCTGACAAATGACTTGGGTGCACACTCATACCAGCAGGATTGTACTGAAACGGCTGCATAGTAGATACACCATGGGATTGGGGATAATGATATTGATGGAGCAATGTTTGTGGTGTATGTGCTTGAGCAGTGTTCATGTTTCCTTGAAAATTTTGTACTGAATGAAGTGCCATGCCATGCTCTACCATCCCTGGATAATAATACGGGACATGATATATATGGGGAGTTCCTGAAGCATCTTGTTGGCCTTCATTTCTTTGCTCTGGATGCAAGTTAGAGGAAGAAAAGCATACCAAAGGATACTGCATAGGCATCTCAGCAGCTTTTTCATCCCGAATATTTATGCTGCTGTTAGTATCATCTCTGTCAGTCGCACAAGAGAAATCACCCTGGTGATCCATAATATCTAACTGATTACCCCCTCTCTGTAGTTCATTATCCAATGGGGTGTTGGTTGGAGTGCTTGACTTAACATATGCTAGAAATGCAGATGACTCAGCAAACCTCAAATTAGTCTTTATTGGGCGTGAAAACATTCCTCCTGGAGACACTGGCAAAAAAGCTAAAGCTTTAGAAACCAGCTGAGAACTATGAATGAGTAGCTAGTATGATAGGGGATATAACAAGGAAAGCTAAATGGGAAATAAGTTCAGACTGAAGAGACTTACATGCTTTATCGCCATATTCAGTTACGTCTGGTAAATTCTCCACTTGGTCTGTCTTGGGCGGGTCGGCAACAGGAGACTGGGGATGGCAAGAGATGTAAGGGTTTAAGCAAGTAGCATATGTGGTAAAAAGTAACATTTTAGCAGCAAAAAATTTAAAAGAGATAAATACACAGAAAGAGAAAACTATTTGTTGGACTGCTGTAGAACTTCCTAAAGATGAATTAGTTGATTACCTCGTATTCCTGTTGATTCGAGGTATTTGTTTCATGATTTCTGTTTTCTTTTGGCTTATCGTATGTCTCATCCGAAAGGAGTGTGGTACTGTTGGTATTGGCGTCACTAGGTTCTGATAGCACCAACTCAAGATTGTCAATGAAGAAGTTTTTCTCGGCCAAACCAAGCTGCCAACACCAATATTCGGTTTAAGAACAATTCATAAACAGTGGCGCAACAACCAACACAAGTGAAGGTGAAGAGACAATTTACCATCCGTCTCCGTCGCCACACATGGGTCCAGAGATTCAACAGCTCATTCATGCGCAACGGCTTGACCAAGTACTCGGCTGCCCCTAGCCTCAAGCACTTGACAACAACAGAGACATCGTCTCTGTTGGACATCACTGCATGATTGCATCCGTAGGAATATCACTGCTACTAGCATGGCACAGGAATTGGACAAAAGCAGGGATCCAGAAAACAGCTTACTGATGATGGGGATGTGGCGCAGTTCCTTGTTCCTGGCAATGTACTTGAGCATCTTGAAGCACTTGGAGACGGGCAGATCGACCTCGGCCAAGATGATGTCCATCTCTGCCCCCTCGCAGTTGAGCACGTTGATCACCTGCCGTGGGGACTTGGCGCAGGTCACTGAAACAACAGGCAGCAACACATCATTAGAAGAGAACATGAAGGTACTGCCGTACCAAGTAGTACTGTAATAAAAATTACGTCCACAGCGAGCAGCAAAGTACCTTAGCAAATCCTACTAGATTAATAAGAAAACGATGTACCACTGTGGAGCCTAAGGTGAACTGATTAACAAAAAAAAAACGATGTAAGTACCATTCAGCCTAAGGTGAACAGACCTTGGTAGGAGCAGTTGCAGAGGAGGCGAAGCGCATCCTGGGAGCTGTCGGGGTCGCTGTCGCAGAGGAGGATCTTCACCTTGCTCCGGTCGACGAAGGACTGTCCTCCCCCTGCCCCGGCGCCGCTGGCGCCAACGCGACCCCCCTCGCCGGCCATACCCAAGCCCCACGCACCTGCGCTCAATCCAGCCAGCGAGTTCGAATCAGCAGAGGACGGAGCCAGAGAGGTTGAAGCTGGAGGACGAGGCGGATGTTGGATCTGCGGACGCCTCCTCCTCCATCTGTTCCGCCGCCGCCGCCTGTACCCCCAATCAATTCGGCTGCCGGCGAGCTCCCGCGCCCGTAGAATAGATTACGGCCAGTCGGCGGAACGTGTACTAGAAACGGCGGCCGCGCCCGGCGGCGGCTGCCTCCGCCCGTCGCCGCTCCATTATCTGCGGGTAATCTATTCAGGGCGGTGGCTGACTGGCTGGCTGGCGACGGTGCGATGTCCACTCTTGAGATATTTTTCGTCGCCTTTTTTCCTCGCTTTCCACAATGGGGTGGGGGGACACGCGGCCTGCCTGGGCCCGCAGGGGAGAAGCCAAGCCACGCCGACCGCGGAGCCGCTCGGCGCGTCACGGCTCGGCGCGCTCAGGACTAAGCCGGAAGCGACAGCGCGATCTCGGCCGCTCGTTGTGGGCTCGGATCTCACATCGTGGCGACACGAGTGCCGGTGCCCTTTTCCGTGAGAGCGACGGCAGCTGAGGCTTGAGTCTCCGGACAGAGCGAGCCGATTGGTTACTTGGGGCCCAGTCTGGCAGTCACTCCTGACGGCAGGAAAATATCTACGGTGCTTGCGTGTTGAGTCGCTTTAGCCTCGCTGGTCCTGCCGATAAAATAATAATCGAGGAGAAATATCTTAATTCTGTGACGGCCGTGGATGGATTAGGGGCCGTTCAGGTGGGGCCGCGCGCGAGCTGAGCCAGCGAAAAGAAATCTGAAAATGGGAAGGGGAATAAATGAGAGACGGAGGTGCTGGGTAGGCTCTGGCCACGACCTCGCGCCGTCGCGCACATCTTTTCCCGGCGCGCCCACGCCTCGCCTCGACTTCGAGCCCTTGCGGCACGGTGGCCGACTCCCGGCCATCCGTTTTGGTCTTTTGGATCACCCCGATGCCGCACAGCATAGTCTCAGAGAAAACCTCGTGAAATCATTCAGAGAACATCGGCATGTCCGTGTCCCCTATGCGTCGCCCGGATGTGGTAGCCGTAGGAGACTCAAAAATGGATCTGCCATGCACCACATTGGCACAGTACTGCTGTATATCGGTTGATCAATATCTCAGGCATGTTTAAACAGAGAACGGAAATGGAATCGTCCTAAATTGTACAGCCGCCTCTGCAAATAAAAGCAGACATAGATGAAAGTACAACCTGCAATCTGTGATTCCATGTACTCCCTCCGTCCGGAATTAAATGTCGTCACCGACATATTGCGAAAACCCCCTCGCCTTTTTCCCGACCGAACCCGAGGTCCACATCTCGCGACCGCGACCGACAGGCGACTACAACGCGCAAGGCGGCTCACCGTCTTCCTCTGCTCCGGCGCGATTCTCCCGCCCTTCGCTTCCCCTCCGTCTTCGCCCTCCGCTTCACCTCCGTCGCCATGCTCCCATCCACCTTCAGGCCCTCCACCTTCAGCTCGCGTTCACGTCGCCACGCTCCCCTCTAAAGATTCAAGTTTTCGGTGCAAGGCGGCCACGAGTCTGGCGTCAGCGAGCTCTTATGCGGTGTCTGCGAGGCCAAAAGCGCCGGATCTGACCACCACCAACACCAGGATGGTGCCGCGAAGGCTGGGCGCATCCATGGTTTCCTCAGATCCCTCATCGACTCCTTCTCCCCTGCATACTCTACTCCATCTGGTCTCGCTCCAAAGGATGGAGCCATGGACCGCATGCAGCTCCTGCTCCTGGGCCTCCCCATCCTCCTATTCTGCTCCAATGATGTAACAGTTTAGTTGACTGCTGATTTTAATTCCAATGATGGACATTTTAAACTTGTTGGTAAATCAATCCAGAATAATCCGCATGTGTATAGTGCATTGTCCTTGTTTTGTCGAAGTGTGTGTAATGTTGATGCATCGTTTTAACCCAGTTTGGTACCAGTGGAATATGAACATTAGCATGTGCAGTACAGTGTATGAATTCCTTAAGTTGTCATACTGCTGCCGAATTACCATACATTAGTTTCGAGAACCAAATCAGGATATTTCTCATAACTTCTTATAGTTTTACCTGATGGTCATGCAAGATTTTAATTTTTGCTAGTAAAATGCAGACATCCACCGGAGTGAGGAGGGGATCAAGATGGGGAGGAGCAGGATCGAGATGGAGCAGTGTCGACGGTGGAGTGGCCAGGAGCAGGTCTGGCGGCCGACAGGGAGGGTCTCCAGGGAGGAGCACGAGCATGAGGGAGGAGTATGGCGGCCGACATGGAAGGGCTCCGGCGAGCGGGAGCACGAGCGCGAGGGAGGAGTTCCAGCGGCCCGCATGGAAGGGCTCCGGCGAGCAGGAGCACGAGCGCGAGGGGGGAGTTCCGGCGGCCGGCATGGAAGGGCTCCGGCTAGCAGGAGCACGAGCGCGAGGGAGGATTTCTGGCGGTCGGCATGGAAGGGCTCCGGCGATCAGGAGCACGAGCGCGAGGGAGGAGTTAGCAGCAGGGCGGATCGTGGGGGAGGACGGAGGATCAACGCGAGGATCGTTAGAGCATGGTTGGATCACAAATTCACGATCTTGATCTAGGGACCTGTAACTGTGGAACTGAAAGTGGAGGGTGTGTCGCACCCGGACTTCTAGGGGATACTCACAGTCCGTTAAACAGTAGATAAATGGCTTACGGGGCATACCGGCACCCGCATCTCAATATGAGCAGGCCAACACGTAAACGTGTGACAACCATTCTCTACTATTCATCGTCTGCGCAAATCATCCCATAGAAATCCAGATACTTCCATTGACGTACTTCATACTATACACACATGGTACGTCAACGGCGTTGAACAAAATGATAACACAACATATCTCTAAGACACAAATAAATAGAAATAAGTTGCAAATAGCTCTCACTAGAGCAGAGATGGCAAATACAATCATCCAGAGGACACATGCCCCAACATATCATCATTACAACACAGCGGAAGCATTCAAAAGGTCTAAGTACAGACAAGATCCAAATAGGCCTAAGAGGCCGGAAACGAAAAGACGGAGCCCATCCACGAAGTCTCGGATCCTGCCCGGGTCCGCTATCTACTCGTCAGCAGCCTCGTCAAACTCCACGTAGTAGCCATCACGGGGATCCTCGTAAGCGTAGTCTGCGGAATCCACAGCCCCAAAGGGGTCAGTACATAAACGTACTGGCAAGCAAGACTCACAGTTCACCAAAGTGTACCCGACAACATCAAGCACAGATGCTTTGGGTTCAACGGAAGAGAGGGGTGATACAAAGATGCTGCAGCGGGCTGCTCTATCCAACTACAGAAACATGCTACAACTTCCGGCTAACAGAAAGGAGATAAGATAGCGTATCGTAACCAACTAACAACTAACTCCAAACAAACCCATCCTGGATCTCGCCCCTTATCCAAAGAAGCAATCCGAGGATAACTCACACAGTTGAATTAATGATGGTTCAAGTTATTATGTCAATAAGACTATTACTAGTCAAGTTATCATTAGTTAGGTGTAAGTTGTTCTGAGTTCTTGTTAGCCAGTACTTTCACCAAGTCATTCATAACCGCGGAAAACACGGCTTCTCGAGAAGATTTACCCTGCAGGGGTGCACCAATTTGGCCGTACACGTAAGAATAACCCGCCAGATGGAATGGCCTTTCCACCAAGCGGGGCACTCAACACAACTCAACTCTTTTTCGCATCAAGCCCAAAGAACCCCGTGCAATTGAGCGCACGGCTAATCAAGCCCCACGAAGAAAAGGGGACCCTCATAGCACTCTAAGAACGTGTCTCCCTAAATGCCGACTACAAAAGTTCCACCCTGGTACCAAGGGTTCGCACCTGCATATGCATGCGGCAAATGGAAAACCCGAACTAAATGAGGCGATTTGGACGAGATGCGAATCGAATCAAATTGAGGGGGGCGCCCATACACGCTTCCCACATGCGGTTAGTGCGCTCATCATGGATCAGTAGACAAGACCCTTTTCCTAATTAGGGTCGACACTAGCAGGCCTCAAAACCACGCCGGGCCTCCTGCCGGTGCCTTATCAGCAAATTATTATTACCTCAAAATTAACAGGTTGTTGTTTAACATCGAGCCCCAGAACATAATGATATAGTAATAGAAAGTAACGGACAACAGACTCGAGCAAAAACAACCCTAAGCATGCTAGTAAGACACGGGCAACAAGCAACGGGGTGATAGGTATGGAGGTGAGGCTATATCAGGGTTAGAGGATAACATGTGATAGGTTCGTAACAGAAGCAACGATTCATAGGGCTAGCAGAATAGACAACGGAAAGTATCGGTATCCAATGTTTAAAGGAACACAATGGTTCATGTGAGTGAATACTTGCCTGCAAACTCAGCAGCCTGGTACTGAGCTGGATCCTCAGAAGGGGTGTCGTAAGTATCGTCTATCTCAACGTCGTCGTCTATTCGAGAAGAAGCAAACAAACAACACAGAGAGATAAACAATCAATAACATGGCCTAGTGCACAATCATGGGATGATGTATGACCATTTAATTGATGCATCAAAATTAAACTAGTTGACATGGTAACATAACATGATTAAATGGACCCACATGCAACTTGGATTGCATATGGAAAGCCCATGAATTATGGTTGAAATAATTGTTTTACAACTAACCAACAGGTGAAAGTGGATTAGCATGATGCATGGATGAAGAAAACAAAAAGAAAACAACAATAGGAACAATTTAAAATAAGGTTTACCAAGTGTGGAATTTTATTTATTAAGTTTTGGAATTTTGGTTTCTTAAAGGAGTTATACAAGCATTTGTTGTTTTCATCAATTTTAATTGTTCAAAATAGATAACAAAGTTCATATTGGGAAAGTACACCAAATTTTAGGTGGATTACATGTTTCAATTATTGAAAAAGGAATTAAGATGAATTAATTATGAATTAAACAAGTTTAAACAAGACTTAAATGAATTTAATTCAAGTGTGAAATTATTTGAATTTTTATTTGTTTAAAGCATTAAACCAAATTCATATTTGAAAAGTTTATACTTTTGTGGTTTAAAAACATATTTTATATGCTCAAAAGTAATTTAATTTGATCAAGTTATGAATTTAACAATATTAAATGATTTAAACAAGATTTATATTGTTTAACCAATTTTAATTATTCAAAACATGAAACAAAGTTTATATTTGGAAAGGTGGTTCAATTTAGCATGGAAAACATATTTCATTTGTTGAAAATGAATTTAAAATGAGCAAGTTATTAATTTGACAATTTTAAATGCATTAATTAAGAAACAATTGTTTTCAGCAATTTAAATTATTCAAAACAGCAAAATAAGTTGATATTTGCAAAGTACATGAAAAATTGAATGGAAAACATATTTAGTTTGTTGAATTTGGAATTTTTATGCCCAAGTTATGAATTTTGCAAAATTAAGTGAATTAGACAAGTTTTCAAATATTTCACCAATTTAAAATATTCAAAACAGTAAACAAAATTTATATTTAGGTAGAGGATTTAATTTGGTGTGGAAAACATATTTAAAATGTTGAAATTGGAGTTAAAATGAATTATTTAAGCAATTTCCAAGATTAAGGTGCAATCTGCCAATTAATTAACAGCTAGGGACTTAGAATTTAATTTACAGGGGCCTAGAAGTTAGTTAGGAAGGACTGTTCTGTGAATAGAAGTTTGTGCTGGCCACGAAAAGAAAATGGAAAAAAAGGTGGGGTTTTGCACGGGGTGGGAATCGATCCCTCGACCCCCTGTTGCGCGTGTGGTAGCAGTAACCACTGCGGTGGTGCTTGTTCCTTGTCAGGTAAGGGAGCAGGCGGGGGGATATGCTTCAGCTACGCGGTTAACTGAATTTTTGGTTGCAGGTTCAGATACTGCACCAGGGACGGAGGAGGACGGCCGCCGGCGGGCTGCTGCGGCTCGTCGTGGCCTCCTGCTGCGAGCGTACGAGGGTCGTGTGCGTGTGTGCTTGATGTGGATGCAGAGAGGAGGGAACGAGGGAGGAGAGGGATCGAGGTGGGCTCACTGTGGGGTAAACGGCAGGAGGAGGAGGTGCAACCGCGATGGTGGCGACCGGCGGCGAAACGATGATGGCGGCGGCGATTCAGTGGCTCCCAGCCACCAAGGAGGGGTCGAAGCGAAAGAGGGGGGCGCGGGGAATCCATTCCCGCGCCTACCCTGCTCGGAGGGAGACTCCAACGGCGGCGATCGCCGGAGGGAAGAGGGGATGGAGATCGGTGGTGTTTGGGTTCAGTACAGAGAGGGGTGGAGCAGAGCAGGGAGAGGGAAAAGGAAGAACTCGGCGGCGGCAGAGGGAGAGAGAGAGGTGGAGAGCAACTAGGGTAGAGGGAGCTCGAGGGCTAGGGCTTTAAGGGGGAGGGGGAGGAGCTGCAGCCGTTGCTGCTCCTTCTCTGTCAACGTGGACAGGTTCGATGGCCATCCGTACAGGGGAGGAAGACAGAGGGGGGTACGGGCCTGAGGGGGAGAGGTGGGCTGGCCCAACTGGGCTGGCCTGCCCCCTCTCTCCCTTTGCTGTTTTTTTTTTGTTCTACTTATTTTATTTTATTTTGCAGATTTGAGAAAGGGAGAAAAGGAAGGGGTTTTAGTTATTAGAAACATTAGGAAAATTTTGTATAGCTTAATTATGGTAACAGCAACATTGTGCAACCTTTGGTTTTTCAAAAAGTTCAAAATATTTTGTTGTTTGTAATTTGGTTGAAATTTGAATGAATTTTTGATACCAAATGAATGACTAAAAGGAATCACTTAAATAGTTTGAACCCTCAAGTTTATTTGAAACAAAATGATTAGAATTGTGTTGTAATTTTCATAAGATTCAAAAGGGTTGCTGTTTGGAGAATTAATTGAATTTGAAAGGAATTTGAATTAAGTGAATTTGCTATTAAATGAATTATTGAAACTTAAACAATTTGATGGTTTGAACTTTATAGTTGAAAACAACTTGATGTTTTCAGTTGGATAATTTTATTTGAAAATTGTAACAGCACAAGTATGAAACAAAAGGTTTGAAATTTGGTTTGAAATTCAAATAGAAAACAAAGGAAAACAGAGGAAAACAAATTGAAAACAAAGCAAAACAAATGCAATGAACATGATGTCATGATGCAAAACATAAAATAACAGAGAGCAAACATTCTAATGGCTGTTTTTCATACTTGGGATGTTACAAAACGCCCCTCCTTGAAGGAATCGCGCCCCGAGATTCCTACTGAGAAGAGAAAAGGTCCGGATACTTCTTGCGAAGATCCTCTTGAGCTGTGACACGTGAAACACATCGTGCACCTTGGGTAGTTTTTCTGGAAGTTCAAAACGATAGGCATTCCTGGCAACTCTTCTGGAAAGACGTCAGGGAATTCGCAAACCACCGGAACATTTTCGAGTAGAGGTAGAGGTAGAGGTTTTGTATCGAGGGTGTATAGCTGAATAGAACTTGATTCATTTGGATAATAGACTATCTGGCCAGAAGGGTGGAACAGAGTTATTGATTAGACGCCGGTAGAAGAACTGAAGTGGGAAGCAACAACAAGGTTTGAACGGACGAAAAGGATGTTGAGAAGAACAGGATATCGAAGCAACAACGGGAAACACGAGAACAAAACACTCCTGAGGTACTACGGAAACCCATCCGGGCTTCTAAAGGATCAATATCTACTGCTTAAGGAATAGAGGATCTGCTTCCGGGGCTTACACGCCTCCGTTCTCAATCATGAGTAGGCAACATGATAAATCATGTCACAACCACCTCCATTCCTATGGTCTAGTAGATATAACCATCCTAGAGAAACCAGGATACGTGAAATCCTAACTTGAAAATTTAGATGGGAAGAGAAAACAACGTTGCACTTCCTTACCAGAAAAGGGAGGGTGGGTGGGGAAAGAAATAAAAGAACAGAATTCCTACTCTCACGTTTCATTTTTCCTATATAGCTACAAAATAGTTTCTAGACTCAACTGCGACCAGTAAAAGGGATCCTACAGGCAGACAGGCTCTGATACCATTTGTCGCACCCGGACTTCTAGGGGATACTCACAGTCCGTTAAACAGTAGATAAATGGCTTACGGGGCATACCGGCACCCGCATCTCAATATGAGCAGGCCAACACGTAAACGTGTGACAACCATTCTCTACTATTCATCGTCTGCGCAAACCATCCCATAGAAATCCAGATACTTCCATTGACGTACTTCATACCATACACACATGGTACGTCAACGGCGTTGAACAAAATGATAACACAACATATCTCTAAGACACAAATAAATAGAAATAAGTTGCAAATAGCTCTCACTAGAGCATAGATGGCAAATACAATCATCCAGAGGACACATGTCCCAACATATCATCATTACAACACAGCGGAAGCATTCAAAAGGTCTGAGTACAGACAAGATCCAAATAGGCCTAAGAGGCCGGAAACGAAAAGACGGAGCCCATCCATGAAGTCTCGGATCCTGCCCGGGTCCGCTATCTACTCGTCAGCAGCCTCGTCAAACTCCACGTAGTAGCCATCACGGGGATCCTCGTAAGCGTAGTCTGCGGAATCCACAGCCCCAAAGGGGTCAGTACATAAACTTACTGGCAAGCAAGACTCACAGTTCACCAAAGTGTACCCGAGAACATCAAGCACAGATGCTTTGGGTTCAACGGAAGAGAGGGGTGATACAAAGATGCTGCAGCGGGCTGCTCTATCCAACTACAGAAACATGCTACAACTTCCGGCTAACAGAAAGGAGATAAGATAGCGTATCGTAACCAACTAACAACTAACTCCAAACAAACCCATCCTGGATCTCACCCCTTATCCAAAGAAGCAATCCGAGGATAACTCACACAGTTGAATTAATGATGGTTCAAGTTATTATGTCAATAAGACTATTACTAGTCAAGTTATCATTAGTTAGGTGTAAGTTGTTCTGAGTACTTGTTAGCCAGTACTTTCACCAAGTCATCCATAACCGCGGAAAACACGGCTTCTCGAGAAGATTTACCCTGCAGGGGTGCACCAATTTGGCCGTACACGTAAGAATAACCCGCCAGATGGAATGGCCTTTCCACCAAGCGGGGCACTCAACACAACTCAACTCTTCTTCACATCAAGCCCAAAGAACCCCGTGCAATTGAGCGCACGGCTAATCAAGCCCCACGAAGAAAAGGGGACCCTCATAGCACTCTAAGAACGTGTCTCCCTAAATGCCGACTACAAAAGTTCCCCCCTGGTACCAAGGGTTCGCACCTGCATATGCATGCGGCAAATGGAAAACCCGAACTAAATGAGGCGATTTGGAAGAGATGCGAATCGAATCAAATTGAGGGGGGCGCCCATACACGCTTCCCACATGCGGTTAGTGCGCTCATCATGGATCAGTAGACAAGACCCTTTTCCTAATTAGGGTCGACACTAGCAGGCCTCAAAACCACGCCGGGCCTCCTGCCGGTGCCTTATCAGCAAATTATTATTACCTCAAAATTAACAGGTTGTTGTTTAACATCGAGCCCCAGAACATAATGATATAGTAATAGAAAGTAACGGACAACAGACTCGAGCAAAAACAACCCTAAGCATGCTAGTAAGACACGGGCAACAAGCAACGGGGTGATAGGTATGGAGGTGAGGCTATATCAGGGTTAGAGGATAACATGTGATAGGTTCGTAACAGAAGCAACGATTCATAGGGCTAGCAGAATAGACAACGGAAAGTATCGGTATCCAATGTTGAAAGGAACACAATGGTTCATGTGAGTGAATACTTGCCTGCAAACTCAGCAGCCTGGTACTGAGCTAGATCCTCAGAAGGGGTGTCGTAAGTATCGTCTATCTCAACGTCGTCGTCTATTCGAGAAGAAGCAAACAAACAACGCAGAGAGATAAACAATCAATAACATGGCCTAGTGCACAATCATGGGATGATGTATGACCATTTAATTGATGCATCAAAATTAAACTAGTTGACATGGTAACATAACATGATTAAATGGACCCACATGCAACTTGGATTGCATATGGAAAGCCCATGAATTATGGTTGAAATAATTTTTTTAGAACTAACCAACAGGTGAAAGTGGATTAGCATGATGCATGGATGAAGAAAACAAAAAGAAAACAACAATAAGAACAATTTAAAATAAGGTTTACCAAGTGTGGAATTTTATTTATTAAGTTTTGGAATTTTGGTTTCTTAAAGGAGTTATACAAGCATTTGTTGTTTTCATCAATTTTAATTGTTCAAAATAGATAACAAAGTTCATATTGGGAAAGTACACCAAATTTTAGGTGGATTACATGTTTCAATTATTCAAAAAAGGAATTAAGATGAATTAATTATGAATTAAACAAGTTTAAACAAGACTTAAATGAATTTAATTCAAGTGTGAAATTATTTGAATTTTTATTTGTTTAAAGCATTAAACCAAATTCATATTTGAAAAGTTTATACTTTTGTGGTTTGAAAACATATTTTATATGCTCAAAAATAATTTAATTTGACCAAGTTATGAATTTAACAATATTAAATGATTTAAACAAGATTTATATTGTTTAACCAATTTTAATTGTTCAAAACATGAAACAAAGTTTATATTTGGAAAGGTGGTTCAATTTAGCATGGAAAACATATTTCATTTGTTGAAAATGAATTTAAAATGAGCAAGTTATTAATTTGACAATTTTAAATGCATTAATTAAGAAACAGTTGTTTTCAACAATTTAAATTATTCAAAACATCAAACAAAGTTGAAATTTGCAAAGTACATGAAAAATTGAATGGAAAACATATTTAGTTTGTTGAATTTGGAATTTTTATGCCCAAGGTATGAATTTTGCAAAATTAAGTGAATTAGACAAGTTTTCAAATATTTCACCAATTTAAAATATTCAAAACAGTAAACAAAATTTATATTTAGGTAGAGGATTTAATTTGGATTGGAAAAACTTTTTTAAAATGTTGAAATTGGAGTTAAAATGAATTATTTAAGCAATTTCCAAGATTAAGGTGCAATCTGCCAATTAATTAACAGCTAGGGACTTAGAATTTAATTTACAGGGGCCTAGAAGTTAGTTAGCAAGGACTGTTCTGTGAATAGAAGTTTGTGCTGGCCAGGAAAAGAAAATGGAAAAAGGTGGGGTTTTGCACGGGGTGGGAATCGATCCCTCGACCCCCTGTTGCGCGCGTGGTAGCAGTAACCACCGCGGTGGTGTTTGTTCCTTGTCAGGTAAGGGAGCAGGCGGGGGATATGCTTCAGCTACGCGGTTAACTGAATTTTTGGTTGCAGGTTCAGATACTGCACCAGGGACGGAGGAGGACGGCCGCCGGCGGGCTGCTGCGGCTCGTCGTGGCCTCCTGCTGCGAGCGTACGAGGGCCGTGTGCGTGTGTGCTTGATGTGGATGCAGAGAGGAGGGAACGAGGGAGGAGAGGGATCGAGGTGGGCTCACTGTGGGGTAAACGGCGGGAGGAGGAGGTGCAACCGCGGTGGTGGCGACCGACGGCGAAACGATGATGGCGGCGGCGACTCGGTGGCTCCTAGCCACCGAGGAGGGGTCGAAGCGGAAGAGGGGGCGCGGGGAATCCATTCCCGTGCCTACCCTGCTCGGAGGGAGACTCCAACGGCGGCGATCGCCGGAGGGAAGAGGGGATGGAGATCGGTGGTGTTTGGATTCAGTACAGAGAGGGGTGGAGCAGAGCAGGGAGAGGGAAAAAGGAAGAACTCGGCGGCGGCAGAGGGAGAGAGAGAGGTGGAGAGCAACTAGGGTAGAGGGAGCTCGAGGGCTAGGGCTTTAAGGGGGAGGGGGAGGAGCTGCAGCCGTTGCTGCTCCTTCTCTGTCAACGTGGACAGGTTCGATGGCCAGCCGTACAGGGGAGGAAGACAGAGGGGGGTACGGGCCTGAGGGGGAGAGGTGGGCTGGCCCAACTGGGCTGGCCTACCCCCTCTCTCCCTTTGCTGTTTTTTTTTCTACTTATTTTTTTTTGCAGATTTGAGAAAGGGAGAAAAGGAAGGGGTTTTAGTTATTAGAAACATTAGGAAATTTTGTATAGCTTAATTATGGTAACAACAACATTGTGCAACCTTTGATTTTTCAAAAAGTTCAAAATATTTTGTTGTTTGTAATTTGGTTGAAATTTGAATGAATTTTTGATACCAAATGAATGACTAAAAGGAATCACTTAAATAGTTTGAACCCTCAAGTTTATTTGAAACAAAATGATTAGAATTGTTTTGTAATTTTCATAAGATTCAAAAGGGTTGCTGTTTGGAGAATTAATTTAATTTGAAAGGAATTTGAATTAAGTGAATTTGCTATTAAATGAATTATTGAAACTTAAACAATTTGATGGTTTGAACTTTATAGTTTAATGAAAACAACTTGATGTTTTGAGTTGGATAATTTTATTTGAAAATTATAACAGCACAAGTATGAAACAAAAGGTTTGAAATTTGGTTTGAAATTCAAATAGAAAACAAAGGAAAACAAAGGAAAACAGAGGAAAACAAATGGAAAACAAAGCAAAACAAATGCAATGAACATGATGTCATGATGCAAAACATAAAATAACAGAGAGCAAACATTCTAATGGTTGTTTTTCATACTTGGGATGTTACAGGGTGTAATTGTAAAATGCGCGTCAGGTCAAAATTTTGCTCCCCTGCGACAATTATTTCCGGACGGAGGGAGTACTAGTTAGAAAAATATAAGCTGTCATGCAGAATTTGTATTTTTGTACTACTACATGCAGAAAAATATAAGCTGTCATGGAGTATATAGAAAACTGTTTTTGTTTTAGAAAATATTAAGTTGAAAGTTTGAGATAGAAAACGATCACACAAGGGTCATAAAGCAGGTAACAAGCTCTGCTATCTTATCTCCCCGCCTTGTTGAGCTAATCAGGGTAGATACTATACTGGATTCACGCTGCTTTCAACAAATTTTACAAATAATTATTTCTTGTTTAAAATTAGAATTATGATTGAAAAGTAATTGTGATGCGTCAGATAATTACCAAATTAAGACATTAAAGACCTATTATGAAACTCTGCTTCCATGATATTCACAAAATGATCTAAAAATGCCCTTAGCTGGAATATATTCCTTATTGGCATGTACTCACGTGTTGCCAATTTATACAAACGAAAAACCCATACATCTACTCCAGAAAAACCCAATATAACTACTCCTAGTTTAGATCATAATGGAGTGGTGGGATGGGTTTTTTTTCTTTATATAAAGAGTCATTGCTTCCTCTCTCTTTTTTGGATTGGCAACATATGAGTACATGACAAATAAGGAATATAAAATCACCTTATCCAACCTCATTTTTTTTATAGTTGACTAGCAAAATTTGCCCGTGCGTTGCAATGGGATATCACAAAATATGTTCGTATCGCAGAAACTGCCTCCTTTGTGGGCTGCTTCTGACAGGCCACACGGAGGAAAGCCATGCGCCACAATCACTTCCTCGACCAACTCCATGAAGGTTTTCGCCTTCCTCGAATTCTAGGTAGGGGAAATCAGAATATGGATTGACCAAATGGATCCGACTTGACTAAATTGTCAGGGTGATTTGCTTTATGTGTTTTTGTTTGATTCTTATGTTGTTCTTCTTCAGTTTTTTCGGTCTAAATTCGGGTTCACAACTCACTGCCCAAATAGATCGTACAAAAGAAAATACTTAAATGTCCTTGTCATATCAATCTAACATGCACGGCACAACAAATATTCAAAACATTTGTGGATCCAATTTTTAAATATAATGGTCATTGAAGAAATTGCTTTGGTATGCTTTGGAAAGAGGAAGGTAATGATTTCCTCCTGTATTGAATGTGTCTTCGTTTCTAATTTTCAGGTACACGAAGAAATAAATTAGCTCACTCGTACCTCAAATTAAAATTAGATGGCAAACACACAGAAAGTTCGAAAGCACTTCTGCTTCTATCACTGCATCATGTTACATAACAAATGAACTTTATGGCGGTTGACTGGGTACATGCAGAACATGAAACAAATTTAAGATTGCATGTACAATCTTGTGTCCCCTCAGCCAAAGCATATCAACATTAGATTGAGCTAAACTCGTCGATATAGTTGTTGTTTCAATATCACATTTGTATCTTCGTTGGTACAACATCACGTGATTGCCAAAAGTTACAGTATTATGTAGGAGGCACCGACACAGGTCTGACCAGTCAAATTCCCCAAATCAATTCCCAACAAGGAAATTCCAGAAAACCACCACAATTGCACTCTTAATACGAAAATCCACCGGTTTGGAACCAAATCACAAATAGCCACCACAATTGCGCTCGAAGCGTTCGATTCACACTGATTGTCGAATTGAGTTGCGTTAACAGGCTTTCTGACCCATGGGACCCATTGTCATGGTTGACATGGCGATGCAGGCACACGCGGCTGGAACTGCCATTAACGGACCTGTCATAAACCCTAGTGGTTGCTGCCCCCTCGTTAGTTCTCTCCCCAGTTTTCCTCTCCCACTCGAATGGCAACTAGCGGCGGCGGGGGCGGAGTAAGCTTCATCGGAGAAGGCGCCACCGGAGAGGAAGTAGGTGGTGTCATCGGGATGTGGGGCACGAAGGACGGCGATCTTTGCGGCAGCTCGAATCCTATCGAGCAGAGGACGTCGCTCTTCCCGGCTGCCGCAGCGGCGGTGGCGAAGGTCTGGAAGGAAACATCCGCGAACAGCCACGTTTGGAGCTCTCGTCTGGGCGGTGTGGAGTAAGTTTCCCTTCATCTCGATCTCTTTCCTCCTCCGTCACCGATTCAGACAAACCTAGTGTTGCTTAGATTCAGAAAGACCTAGCTCTTCATCTCTCTTGGATGTTTATGCTCATTGTGTTTCTTAAATAATTTTTTGACCTATTGAACTATGAAAACAATTAGTTACATTCAGTAAATCATTCTCTCCTACAGATTTATAATTAGTTAAACAATGAAAAATAATTAATTTATATCTTGTGGTTTGTAGTTTGGATGATGTTATATGGGATGTTAGATTCCATTTTGATGAAAAAGACAACCTCGAGGGGAAGCTAGGGGAAAGTGACATGACATTTTTGAATCTGTTAGCAGTAATAGAGTTAGAGGGTTATGGAATCAATGACAGTATGTATTATGTTAAGGAGGAGGGTACATGGAGGGCTGGGATGCCACTAATTGATGGGATGGCAGATATTGATGAGACGCTTAACAAGTATGATGAGAAGAAATGTGTGACAATCTTTGTTATGGATGATAGCAATGAGTTGGGTGCAGGTATTAACAAAATTGATGTTGAAGAACAGATTCGTATAACACCGATAGGAGTTCCTGTTGTTTGTGCAGTTGATGTGGAAGGAGTGCTCTATAAAAGTCAAGAAAGTGCTGGACCACAGGATTGTTGTCGGGGGGCTACCCCCGAGTAGGGGTAAGACAGGTAAGAAATCGAGTCCAAGATACTGTTCTACCGAGTTCTACCCGGATAAGAAGCTATCCGGTTGGCGCTATCCGGTAGGAAGTACGAGAGGCCAAGGGGAGATTCAAGTGTCGGTCTGGATCAGCCGGGTAGCGCTCGGGTGATCCGGATAGACGAGAAGATGTTCTATTCGGGCACAAAGTCAATGAAGCCGTTGAGGCGAATCCCGCGTATCCAGGGGCCGTACCAGTGTGCGGTCCAACTTACGAGGTGCGTGGTTATCAGCATAGAGACGTGGGTGCAGTATGGTATAGGAGCTGTCAAGTCCTGTCACTGACAAGGGGGACAAGACATGTCAGGAACCTACCCTAAGAGACTGACAAGACGGACAAGACCTGTCAGCGGCCTAATGCGGAGACTTTTGGCTACGTTGTCAGCGAGAACACGGAGGCGTGCGCCGTTCGCACAGTGGAGTTGTCGCCTCCGTCCTTTTATTCATAGAATAGTGGTTGGCCACCAGTATATAAGGTGAGCAACCCCCTCCTGCGCGAGGGTCGAACACTGGGTCGGAGGATTGATCTAGCATTCACTTGGTCACGTACACATAGAGCTGAGCCGGAGCTACTCGGCAGAGAGAGATAGACCGAGAAATTGTAGTTCCTGTACTCGGCACGACATAATACAGAGAGATAGGCAGGAGTAGGGGTGTTACCTCCACACGAGGGCCCCGAACCTGGGTAGATTGTGGTGTTTGCAGTGTTTTGTCTGCGCCTATTCGGCGTGCGATCCCTCCCCGGGTACCTACAGCGTCCATCGCCCCTAAACCATAAGGGCTTGTTCGGTTGCTGATTTTTAGATCCCCTAGTGGATCTAACCCCTACGGGGATTGGGTGAACCCAATCATCACCCGAATCCCAACTACCCCCTCACCCCATGTTCCCTGCTAATCACTGCCATTTGGTGCCATTCGGTTAATCCCCGCACTGGCAAAGCAGCGGCAGGCAGCAAGCAGCACAAGTGGCAAGAACAAACAGAAAAATACTGCAACTTCGAATCAAAATAAAATTTATTTTTAACACGAAATCAAATATGCTCAGAAAACAAAGACATACAATTAAATACATTCTTGCACACAGGATAGATATACAGTTTTAAAAAAGGACATACATGGAACATAAGTACCACAAATAATTCTCGACTATTTCAACCTAGCTTCCATTTGTTCTCAGAAAAATATTGACGCAACACCTAACAAAATTCAACTAGTAATTATGCAGTCTTTCTGCTGTGAAGCAGACACAATTTGATCGTCACGGCTCTTGAATTCTTCCCAAGCTTCCTTGTGTTCTTTGCATCTGACAGTAAGCATCACAGTTAAAATTTGTCAAGTTCGACTGAAGGGAGAAACATCTGGATGTGCTACTGTTTTGATGCACTCACGACTGTAGCTAATGCAAAAAAAAAATAGAGGAGGGGCCTGATCTAAATAACCAAAAAAGAGGCTATAATTGTTTTTTATGCACACCGATGAAAGACTCCTACCATCATATACATTCAAAATAGCAAATGTTGAAAGTGTTGTCAGACTCCACAACTCGCACTAAACAGTCTGAATAAAAATAGACTAGGAAATCATGCTCGATATTACGGGCTTTTCTGTTTTCGATCTTATTTGTCCTTGAGGTCAGAACGCTAACTGGAAAAGCTAGTTACACTTCAGGCCACAGCTTAGTAAATGGACAAAATCCATCCCCAAAAAGTCCCCCAGTATTGCACTACCAAGCCACCCATGATAAACTCAAATTGTTCCATCCCCACAAAACAGAAACGGATGATTGGTGCCTCCACTTTGAACCTACTACTTTCCTCACTCTTCCTGGTTGAAAATATACAAAAGAATATGTGAGTTTATACCTCAAGAAACTGTTATACCAACAATCATCCTGACAAGCGCCAATCCTGTGTTTAGATATACTTCTAACTATATAGGAGACATTAATTCTTTGAGACAAATTCAGCATAGTAGTAAGAAACAGCATGAGTGTACTGATCGTAACTACACACAATGCAGAGCCACTGCGCAGTAGTTGTATTTGCAGCAGGTGCCCTAAAAGAAGCCGTCGTTGCCGATGTTTATTTGGCAAGATATGGGCAGCTGTGACACAAACACATACATGAGTTAATCCAGACGGCTGGATAGGATAACTTTGTTCAGCAATGGAAAATTGCGACGGCGATCACAAACAATAAACAAAGTGGCAATCGATCTGAAGCGCAGAAAGTGCCTTGCAGTTGCAGTTTCAGATAGGCAAGCATAAAATTAATCCCACAATTATCTTTGGACTGGAATAGCCTCCTCATTATCTCGAGACTTAATCAACATCGCTTATTAGTTCAAGTTACAAACATCTTAAGCACCAAATAGAGCACCTAGAGTGGCAATCTTAAGCACGTCTGTTTTGCAGATACGAACTAAATGAGACCTAGCCATGCCAAACAGCATAGCTTGGTAGCAAAGTACACAAATGTTCTGGCTATCCTTCTTTTGTCAAATTTTGGCAAAGTACTCGGTTATTAATTGTCTACCTCCCAACAAAGCTCCCGGCCCCGATGGCTTTAATGGACATTTCCTTAAAAGTTGCTGGCACATTATTAAACCAGATTTCTATAGTCTGTGCAGAGATTTCCATTCCAATTTGGTTTCAGTTCAGAGCATCAATGATTCTGTCATCACTTTGGTTCCTAAAAAAGCTTCACCTGAAACCCCCAATGATTTTCGCCCAATCTCGCTGCTGAATTCTTGTATGAAGCTTATTACCAAACTGTTAGCGAACAGACTCCAAGCAAGAATGGAGGATATTGTTCATAAAAATCAGTACGGCTTTATTAAGAGTCGTACCATTCAGGACTGTCTAGCATGGTCGTTCGAGTATCTTCATCACTGCAAATTTGCCGCTAATGGTGCCTTTATTCTAAAGCTTGATTTTGAGAAGGCTTTCGATTTAATTGAGCATTCCTCCATTATTCAAATCCTCCGCAGGCGAGGCTTTGATGAAGCTTGGTTATCTTGGATTCAAAACATTCTTTGCTCTGGTACTTCTGCTGTGCTCCTCAATGGGATTCCCGGGAAGAAGTTTGCTTGTAAACGAGGCGTTCGACAAGGCGATCCCCTGTCTCCTCTCCTCTTTGCTGCCACTGCGGATTTACTCCAGTTCATTGTTAACAAGCTTTGGACCGATGGGCTCATTTCTCCTCCTATCATTTTTTCTGGTCATGACTACCCTATTGTACAGTACGCAGACGACACACTTCTGTTTATGGAGGCCAGCTTTGAGCAGCTTGGACATCTAAAGGAAGCCCTTGGGTCTTTTCAGGCTATCACAGGTCTTCGTGTAAATTTCCATAAATCTGGTCTGGTTCCTATTAACATTGATATGATGTATGCGACTGCTTTGGCTGAATTTTTTGAGTGCACTGTTGGCACAATGCCATTTACTTACCTTGGCCTTCCGCTCGGCTCTACCAGACCGACTGTCCTTGATCTCGCGCCTCTTACTGACAATGTTGAGAGGAGATTGAATGCTTGCTCCAGATTCCTCAATTATGGTGGTCGCCTAACCTTTGTCAACTCGGTCCTCTCTTCATTGCCGACCTTCTATATGTGCATGCTTAAGCTGAATAAAACTGTGGTGAAGAACATTGATCGTGCCAGGAGACATTGCCTTTGGGCGAAACAAGACAAGCAGCGGCATAATTCTCTTGCGGCCTGGGAGATTGTTTGTAAGCCAAAAGAGAAAGGAGGGCTGGGTGTGATCAATCTTGATGTACAGAACAATGCACTTTTGCTCAAGCACCTGTTCAAATTTTTCAATCACGCTGACACTCCTTGGGTGAGTATGACCTGGTCTGCATATTACCAGAACCTTATTCCCCAAAATGCTGGGAGAGTGGGCTCATTTTGGTGGCGGGATATTTGCAAGCTCATGACCACCTTCAGAGGGATCTCTGTTGCCTCACCTGGTTCGGGCTCGTCTATTCTCTTTTGGAAAGATAGATGGCGTGATGATCTCTTGGCGTCCCGGTTTCCTCGGCTTTACTCATTCACGATTGACCCAGATGTTTCTCTTGGTTCCCTGTTGGCATGTACAGGCTTAGACCAGCTGGCTGATTTTTTCGCCATTCCTATTTCTCCTGAAGCTCATCAAGAGCTCCTGGAGGTTCATGGTATTTTGACTGTCCTGAGGCAGGACACAGGTAGGAGATTTGAGCCAGATAAGTGGGTTCTGATTAATAGCGATGGGTGTTACGCGGCCAAGAAGTTCTATAATTTTGCGTTTGCTGGGCTTAATTCGCCACATATTTTTAAGAAACTTTGGAAAAGTAAAGCATTGCACAAGCAAAAGGTGTTTGTTTGGCTCTTCCTTGTTGATCGGCTAAACACGCGGGATATGATGGAACGGCGTCACTGGCACTTAGACTCTGGTGTGAACTGTGAGATGTGTTCTGATAATGAGCGGGAGACAAGAGACCATTTATTTTTCAACTGTAATTTCGCGAGAGCGTGCTGGCGTAAGCTTGGCATCAGTTGGTCGTCTTCTCAGGGGGTGACTGCCATGTTCGATCTGGCAAAACAAAGCTTTAATGGGCCCAAGTTTTTTGAAGTTGCCACTTGTGCTCTTTGGGGGATCTGGAAACAAAGGAACGGATATATTTTTGAGAGCATCCCTTTCTCTCTTCAATCCTGGAGAGTTGTTTTTAAAAAGGACTTGAGCCTTGTGACCCATAGGGTTAAACTAGCTAACAAATCTGTTTTAGAGGACTGGTTGAGAAACTTTTAGTCTCTTTTCACTTTTTCTTTTCCTCTCTCCCCTCCACCCTGATGTAAATTATTCTTTGTATCCCCCCGATTCTTTTATTTAATTGAAAAAGCTATACCGTAGGGGGTTCCCCCTACGGTTTCATGGTCAAAAAAAAAAAAGACTGATGTCTAGGAACACGTAGCGCTAATTGCAACAATTTAAACTTGATAGTACTGGAGTATGACACTAGCTCTAGTACCCAACCAGCCAGCTAACTATTCCCTTCCCCCACCAAAATTTCTCTACAGATTTGCAAAAATTTAAACTTGATAGTACCGGAGTATGACACTAATCAACTGGAACCGAACAAAGCCTTAGCGAATCACGAAGCCTACAACAAGAAACAAAGATTAATCCCAGTCTGATGGCAGCAGCAGTGCTACGCTCCAACAAGAAACAAAGATTAATCCCAGTTCCAATCAAGCCCCTCCCCCCACCCCCTCCCGGAATGCTTTTCTCTATCGGAGAACCAACTGCTCATCCTGACCACTCCCCAATCTGCTAATCTGTACCGTGTGGAGAAGAAACTGAGGGGGAGAGAGAGAGAGAACCTGAGTTCCTTCTCCGGCGTGCGGCGGCGTGGAGGTTTAGATCAGGAGCTACGCAGGGAGGAGATGCAGTGGAGCGCCCGTCTCTACCAGCTGGTTGTGCCGCCGAGGACAACGCCGACCCGTCGCCAATCTCCGCAGGTTCACGCCCACCAGTCGTCGTCCCTCCACCGCCGCCGCCTCCGGCTAATCGCACGAGAGAAAAATTAGGTCGGGGAAGGAATATGAGAGACGAGCGTGTGTCTCGTGGATTATTTCCACGGGATAGGTGGAGAGGGTTTTTTCCCGTCAAAATCGATGGGATCGGGTGGAATCGGCCGGGGTGAAATCCCTGCCGGGTTTATCCGAACGTTCCGAAAAAGATGCCCGGTATTTAACCCCCGCGGGTGTGATCCCCGTCGACCCACGGGGATTTCGCCCCGATCTTGGCCGGGTTGGGCGGAACCGTACAAGCCCTAAGCCATCCCATGGCATCTGTCTTTACCTCACCACGACAATTGTGTTCTCACACAACAGAGCATTTTTCCAGTAATTGCAATTGAGTCGGAGGATGAATTAAATGAGAAGCTTATTAATCTGAAAAGGAAGAGATCTGAGTTAGCATGGAGGTTGCCTGTCAGACAATGAAGAGGACTTGTTCTATGAGTCAGATAGTGAAACATATTGAGCCAGATAATGAAAGTGCATTTGCATTTTGATCTCTCTTAGGTTTTGGAGTTGATAACAACATTAGTGAGTATCTAACAGTGCGTCAAAGTATTTCAGGAAATATCATCTAGACGCAAAATGTAACATCCAAGTATGAAAACATCCCTTAGTGGTTCAATTTCTTGTTTACTTTCAAGCAATGCATCTTGTCATCATATCATTGCATTTGTTTTACTTATGTTTGCATTGTTTTTCATAATGAATCAAACCTTGTTTTCACACTTGTCTGTTACAATCTTTCAAACAAAGAATTGCAAAACAAAACCTTTCATTGTTTTCTAAATAATTCATTGATGTTCAACTCTTAAATTGTTGCCTCAAATCATTCCTTTAATTCCACCAATTAAATTCAAATCATTTCCAAATTCCCAAATCAGTACCTTTTGGAAACCATAAAACTCACCAAACATTTTCTTCCCCCTCTAAATCATTCTAAAACCCTAGGGGTAACCCTATTCTTATACATGTTTTTATTAAGGTTTTATTAAACTCAAATCCCTCTATTTTGGATTCAAACACAAACTATAATTTTAAATTTCAATTTTTGAAATCCACGCTTGCAGGGTGGTTTCTAATTACCTAGAAGGCTTAACCAAATTTTTTTCAAATTTTTCTATAAGCAAAACCCTACCTTTTTCTTCCAAAAGCAAACTGCAAAAAAAAAAAAAAAAAAAAACCAGAAAAGAATAAAAAACGAGCTAAATCAGCGCGCGCGGCAGCTAAACGCAGCCCAGCCCACTAGCCTACGCGCGCGCAGCAACCCAGCCCGATCAGCGCAACTTACCCCTTCGTGCGCCAAGATTCGCGCAAACGTTCTAATCCCCCTTCTCCCTCCTGTACGGCGCGCCATCGGAGGCCTCCACGGCGACCCCGACGCGACCACGGCGGCCACCGCAGCGCCTCCACCCTATTTAAGCAAGCCCTAGCCCCCTACCTGTGCCCTAGCTCCTAGGGTTCCGCCTCCACCTCGCTCGCGCCGTCAATCGCCTCCATTCCCGAGCTCCCTCTCTCTCTGCAACTCGACCCGCCGGCGATCTTCTGAATCCGTCCATGGCGCCACCGCACCTCGCTCCCACCTAGCCACCAGTCAATTGCAATCGTGTCGCCGCTCTTCCTTCTTCCCCTTGGACACCAGAATCAGCGCAGGTGAGCCTCAAATCGACGCCGCGATCTCTGTCCTCTCCGGCCACCGTGCGCCCGTCTCTGAATCTGTCGATCGCGCCGCCGTTGCAGGGCTTCTCCACTTCGATTGCCTACTGGAAACAGAAGGCCAAGTCTTCCTCGACCTTTCGGACACGCGAGCGCGCACGGAGGATCACCACGTCGACGGCGCCGTCTGCTTCCTCGCCGCGGCAGCCAACGTCACCGTACGTCACCGTCCGCCTCCTCGTCAAATTACTCCGGTGGTGAGCTCCGTCACCGTTCCCTCCTCCCTTCTCTGCATCTGTGCGCCTCCTTCTGCATCCACGCACACTCACCGCAACGCTCGCAGCCGTGGTTCAGCTCCGGTGAGCTCTGTTCTGACGGCGAGCAAGTGTTTGCTCGTCAGAAAGTTCAGTTAACCAACTGAACAATAACCTGTTTCAGTTCCCCTCTCTGTCAAAGACTGAATCGCACCGCAGTGGCACTGAACCTTTGTGCGCAGCGCCAGGGCACGGGTTCGAGCCCGCACGCCCCACTTTTTTGTGGAATTATTTCCACTGCGCTGGCCCACTGTCATAGACCCCAGTGGCCACGCAAGCGCTTGCTCAGCGCCACGCTGGCTAGGCCCACGGGCAGAGGCAGTGGCTAGCTGCCACCTGAGTAACAAAAGATTTCTGCGCAATTTTAAAATTACAAATTCCTTTTTAAATAACAGATTTGAATAGAAACTTTGAAATTCCATATCTTTTATTTCATAAGTCCAATAAATACAAACTTTATATCTATTCTGATCCAAATTTCATAATCTTTCCAAAGGTGCAATTTGTGTTCTGTTTTGAGTTTTCAAAAATCATTTAAATTTCAAATTTGAATAACTCAAATGCAAATTGAAATAATTCATAACTAATTCATACTGTTTTCAAATAATACAAATAAAATATGTTTTTCACACCAATTTGAATGCTCTATTCAAATATAAATTTTGTTTTCTGGTTTGAACAATTTAAATTTCCCAAACCATTTAAATCTTGTTTAATTCAATTAAAAATTGTTTAATATTGTTTAATTCATAATTAATTAATCCTTAGTCCAATTTCAAAATGTGAAACATGTAATCCAACTAAAATTTGATAACCTTTTCAAATATAAAATTTGTAATTTGTTTTGCACACTTTAAATGGGTGATAACCACCTTTGTTTGTGTACCATGTTTAAGTAACAAAATTCCAAATTTGATAAATGCCTTTCTAAATTGTTAACTATTATTCCAATTGCATTTAACTTGTTATGTTATTGTTATTCATCATGCATGCATCATACTAAGTCACTTACACATGATGCTTAGTGATAGAACAATTAATTCAACTCTAAAGCATGGGCTTCCATATGCAACTTTTGCATATGGAATCCATTTAAACTTGTGTCTCATATCAACTAGTTTAGTTTGGTGCATCTATTAAACGTGACATGCATCATCCAATGTTTGTGCACCTATGCCATGTATTGATTGCCCGTCTTCCTTCGTTGTTGTTTTTGCTTCTTCTCGATTAGACGACGACGTTGGTACCGACGAGCCTTACGACACCACTACTCAGGACCTAGCCCAGTACGAGGCTGAGCTGCCAGGCAAGTTATCACTCACATGAATCATCGAGTTCCTTTCCACACTTGTTGTCGATACTATCCTTTTGTCTACTATTGCTAGCCTATGTATCGTTGCTTGTTCTCCGAACCTATCACATGATACCCTGAACCAATGATATTGCCTCACCTCCATACCTACAGCCTTTGTTTGTGCCTTAGTATTATCTAGCATGCTTAGGGTTGCTTTTACTCGAGTCTGTTGTCGGTTACTACTTTTACTATCTTATTATCTTGTACCGGGGCTCGTTGTTAATCAATCAATCCTGTTAATTGCTAATGGTAATAATAATTTGATGATAAGGCACCGGCAGGAGGCCCGTGAGTGGTTTTGGAGCCTGCTAGTGTCGACCCTAATAGGAAAAGGGTCTTGTCTACTGATCCATGATGAGCGCACTACCCGCATTTGGGAAGCGAGTATGGGCGCCCCCCTCAACTTGACCTGATTCGCATCTCGTCCAAATCATCTCATTTAGTTCGTGCTTTCTATTTGCCGCATGCATGTTTTTGCGAGCCCAGCGCAGGGTGGAACTTTTGTAGTCGGCATATAGGGGGACACGTTCTTAGAGTGCTATGAGGGTCCATTTTCTTCTGGGCTCGATTAGCCGTGCGCCCAAGGTGCTTTGGGCTTGATGCGAAGAATGGTTGGTTGTGTAGAGTACCCCGCTTGGTGGAAGTGCATTTCCATCTGGCGGGTTATTCTTGAGTGTACGGCCAAATTGGTGCAACCCTGCAGGGATAATCTTCTCGAGAAGCCGTGTTTTCCGCGGTTATGGATTACTTGGTGAAAGTACTGGCTAACAAGTACTCAGGACAACTTCAACATAATGAGCAATCATGTTTCACCCAAAGATTAATAACCTGACTAGTAATAGGTTATTCACACAATAACTTGATTCACCTTATCACAACTGTGTGAGTTATCCTCGGATTGCTTCTTTGGATAAGGGGCGAGATCCAGGATGGGTTTGGTTGAAGTTATCTTTCAGTTGGTTACAATCCTCGATCTTATCTTTTCTGTTAGCCGGAATTTGTAGTTATCTTCTGTAGTTGTTTAGAGCAGCCAGCAGCAACTTTTATATCACCCCCTTTCTTCCGTTGATCCCAAGCATCAATGCT
The DNA here is from genome assembly GCA_028641055.1 of Alopecurus myosuroides. Lineage (NCBI taxonomy): Eukaryota > Viridiplantae > Streptophyta > Magnoliopsida > Poales > Poaceae > Alopecurus > Alopecurus myosuroides. Next base: position 147,297,473 of record CM054060.1, read on the forward strand.
TGTGTTGACGGGTAACTCCTTGATGAACTGTGAGTCTTGCTTGCCAGTACTTGGATGTACTGACCCCGTTGGGGCTGTGGTTTACGCAGAGTACGACTACGACTACGATGCTTCCCAGGATGGCTACTTTGTGGAGTTCGACGAGTCTGCAGACGAGTAGTTAGCTGGACCAGGGCAGGATCCAGGACCTACGTGGATGGGCTTCGTCTTATTTATTTTCTCCGGCTTCTTAAGCCATGGATTTGTCTGTACTCAGACCCCTTTGATTGCTTCCGCTGTTGTAATGAATGATATGTTGGGGCATGTGTCCTCTGGATGACTGTATTCGATATTTTTGCCTTAGTGAAGGCCAGTTGCACTTATTTCATTCTTTTGTGTCTTAGAGACAGTTTGTGTTATCATTTCGTTCAAAGCTGTTGACGTACAGTGCGTGTTTGAATATGAAGTACGTCGACAGTAGTGCCTTAGGTTCCTAGCGGATAATTTACTTCGACGGTGGAAGCAGGGCTTGTGTTGTCGCGCATAAGCGCAGGCCTACCAGGAAGCTGGGACGTGGGAGCAGTTATGCCCCATAATCCAAGCCCCTGACTTCCAGTTCGTGCGATGAGTATCCTCTAGAAACCTTGGGTGCGACAAATGGTATCAGAGCCTGTCTACCTGTAGGATCCCTTTTTACTGGTCGCAGTTGAGTCTAGAAACTATTTGGTAGCTATATAGGAAAAATGAAACGTGAGAGTAGGAATTCTGCCATTTTTCTTCTTTCCCCACCCACCCACCCTTTTCTGGTAAGGAAGTGAAACGTTGTTTTCTGTTCTCACCTAAACTTTCAAGTTAGGATTTCACGTGTTTTGGGTTCTCTGTAGTACCTCAGGATTTTTGGTCTCGTTTTCCCGATGTTGCTTCGATATCATGTTCTTTTCAACATCCTTTTCGTCCGTTGAACCTTGTTGTTGCTTTCCACATCCTTTTTCTTCTACCAGAGTCTAATCAAAACCTTCCAAATAATCTGCAGATGGGTCTCAGCTACTACCCGCAGGTGGTTCGCATGACTCGCTGTGAGAGCACCGCCGGTTTTCCGGAGTTGCTGAGAGACATGGTTACCTATCTGGGGTTCCGTTGGGCACCAGAGTACCAGGTCTACGAGCACCAGCGAGAGTTTGACCAGACTTGCTACCGGGCTATCGTCTACATTCTGTCAGATGATGGCAGGAGCATTGCACACCAGTACGAGGCAGTAGGGTCCACAGTGGATATGGCAGTGCAGCAGGCAGCGTACGTGAGTATCACCGTTCTCCGTGCTGACTACTGGGGGTTTGATAAGTCCAGTTTTCGTCACATCCCCCGTGGTTACATCACGGCAGCGGGAGTTCACTTCACTGTCCACCGCGACATGGATACCTACGAGACTGATAGCTCCAGGCTCCAGATCACAGCCCAGTTCGCTAGTCACAGTGATGCCGTTGCTTCCGCACTTTCTCAGGAGTTAGCCTCAGTCAGGGAGCAGCTCCACCTTGCTCTCACTCGTCTGGCGACGTACACCACAGACTTTGTTGGAGACGAGCGCTTCGCACGTGTCGTTCAGCCAGCTGGTCTTCCGTTGCCAGATGCTGGAGGTTACGAGCCGATCAGAGGCCCACTTCTCGACCTCGGAGCTGGTTACACAGGGGTTCCCCGCTATGGAGCACAGGGAGAGGACGCTTTCTACTTCACCACACCGAGAGTTGCTCTCAGAGCAGTTCCTATTTACATGGATCGTCGTGATACCTACTTCCGTGGGATTCCTCCTCACCGTATCTCTCGTCGTACTACTCACCGCCGTCCTGCGTGATGAGCATGGGAGTACCGTTGTATCCATTACTAGCTGTGTCTAGTTTATCCTTTCGTTTTCGAACCATGTGTTGGTCTGTTGGATATTCTGATGTATTTGAACATGTGATGATGTACCTGTTGGTTATCTATTCATGCGTCGGAATAATCTATCTTTCGGTTACCAAGTCTATCCTTTTCTGTTGTTGTGCTAAAATGAATTTCTGTTCAGGATGCCTCCAACCAAGAACAACCCGCCTCCGCCACCACCAATGGGGGAACTGTTGGCTCAGATGACCCAAGTGGTGACACAGATGGCCCAGATCCAGGCTAACCAGCAACACAACCAGAATGCTCCAAGGGTCACCATCAAGGACTTCCTCAGCTTGGGCCCAAAAGCTTTCGTGGCAACACGTGAGCCCCTGGATGCTGATGACTGGATCCGTGACGTAGCAAGAGCTCTGGAGATTGCTCATGTTGCAGAAGAGGATAAGGTCAAGTACGCCACCTACCTACTGAAGGGTCAGGCAGCTACTTGGTGGGAGAACTACCAGGCCATGAGGGCTGGCTTTCCTATCAACTGGGGATGTTTCAAGGATGCCATCCTGAAGCACCACATCCCGGATGGTCTCATGGAAAGGATGCGTGAGGAATTCTGCTCTCTCAGACAGGGCAAGCTGGACGTTCTCGGCTACCAGAACGAGTTCAATCGTCTCGCTCGGTACGCTGGTGACGAAGTGTCCACCGAAGCCAAGAAGATGGCAAGGTTCCGCCGAGGTTTTAACCCGGAACTGAAGTACGCTCTCACAAACATCAAGTGCAAGGACTTCGTGGAGCTTGTGAACACCGCGCTCAATGAGGAGAATGGGCGCAAGGCGTTCGAAGAGTCCCGCAAGCACTCGCGTGAGGGTGGTTCCTCCTCCAACATGACCACCCCTCCGCAGAAGCGCCGCATCTGGGTGCCAAATGGTGCTGTCACTCGGGCTCCAAATGCCCAAGCTTCTCCAGGCTTTGGTCCCCGCCCACCCAACCCATCTCAGATGCAGGGTCAGAGGTTTCCGATGGGGCAGCCAAGGCCAGGTCCTTCTCGTGTCGTCACTTGCTACAAGTGCAAGGATACTGGACATTATGCTGATAAGTGCACTCAGAAGCAGCTACCCCTACCTCCTCGCCCCAACACCAACCAGGCTATGGTTCGTGCTCCTCCGGCTAAAGCCTTCAACTCCAACAATAGGCCTGTCGGGAGGAACGCGAGGGTGAACCATATCAAGGCCGACAAAGCCGAGGAGGCTGCTGACGTCGTTCTCGGTATATTACCCGTAAACTCTATTCCAGCTAAAGTGTTGTTTGATACTGGAGCATCGCATTCATTTGTGTCAAAGATTTTTGCAAAAGCATACAACCTAGTTCTGGTTCCGCTAAGCAATCAAATGACTGTTCACTCTCCGGGACCACAAATGTTGACTTCCAAGATAAGCATGGACAATGAGATCCTAATTGGAGGTCGCATATTCCTTGCTTCACTCATGTTGCTGGGAAATTCTGACATTGATGTCATTCTGGGTATGGATTGGTTGAAGACCCACAAAGCTAAAATTGACTGTGCTCAAAAGTCAATAACTCTCTTCCACACTTCAGGCCAGATAGTCTATTCTCCATATGGATCAAGTTCTGTTCAGCTGTTCAGCCTCGATGCCAAACCCCTTCCTGCAATTGAAAATGTTCCGGTGGTTTGTGAGTTCCCTGACGTCTTTCCAGAAGAGTTGCCAGGGATGCCTCCGGACAGAGCAGTTGAGTTCGTGATCGAGCTTGAGCCAGGTACTGCTCCAATCTCTAAGCATCCATATAAGATAGCTCCTCCTGAACTGAAATTGTTGAAGGAGCAAATCGATATGTATATGGACAAAGGTTTCATTCAGCCTAGTTCCTCCGCTTGGGGTTGCCCAACTCTGTTTGTTGCCAAGAAGGATCAAACAAAAAGACTCGTGGTTGACTATCGTCCTCTCAACGAGAAAACCATCAAGAACAAGTATACACTTCCTCGTATCGATGATCTTTTTGATCAACTTGCTGGAGCCTCAATATTCTCAAAGTTGGACTTGAGGATGGGGTACCATCAGATAAAGATCAGAAAGGAAGATATTCCTAAGACAGCTTTCACCACTCGGTACGGTCTATATGAATACACCGTCATGTCCTTTGGTCTCACCAATGCACCGGCAACGTTCTCAAGACTCATGAATTCTGTTTTCCATGAATACCTCGACAAGTTCGTTGTGGTATATCTTGATGACATTCTAGTCTACTCCAAATCCGAGGAAGAACATGGAGAACATCTTCGTCTCACTCTCATGAAACTTCGCGAGCATCGTCTGTATGCCAAGTTTTCCAAATGTGAGTTCTGGATTCCAGAAGTTGCATATCTTGGTCATATCATCTCTGCCAAAGGCATTGCCATTGACCCTGAAAAGGTTAAGGCAATTGTTGACTGGAAACCCCCTAAGACGGTGAAGCAAGTCAGAAGTTTTCTTGGCTTGGCTAGCTATTGCCGTCGTTTCGTCCAAAACTTTTCCAAGATTGCTAAACCTCTCACTGATCTCACAAAGAAGGACAAAAAGTTCATTTGGACTCCACAATGTGATGAGAGTTTCAACCTCCTGAAGACTAAACTCACTTCCACACCTGTTCTAGTTGGCCCCGACACCACCAAACCTTTCCAGATATTCTGTGATGCATCTCTCCAAGGACTAGGAGCAGTTCTTATGCAAGAACGTCAAGTTGTGGCTTATGCTTCACGTCAGTTGAACCCACATGAGCAAAACTATCCCACTCATGATCTTGAACTTGCAGCAGTTGTGTTTGCCCTCAAGAAATGGAGACAATACTTGTTGGGTAACAAAACTGAAATCTTTTCCGATCATAAGAGTCTGAAATACATCTTCACTCAGCCAGATCTGAACCTCAGGCAAAGGAGATGGATTGAGAAGATTAAAGACTTTGATCTCACCATTTCTTACACTCCAGGCAAGGCTAATGTTATGGCCGATGCTCTCAGTCGCAAATCCTATTGCAATAATCTCATGATCATGGAAAGCCAACCTCCACTTCATGAAGAATTCCAGAAGCTGAACCTTGGTCTTGTTCCTGAAGGATACCTTGCTAGCTTGACAGCCAGCCCAACTCTCGAGGACAAGATTCGTTCTGAACAACTTCGTGATAATGAAATCAAGAAGATGGTAGAGCAAATCAAGGAAGGCAATGATAAGTTCAAGTCCTTCTCAATTGATGACAAGGGAACTGTGTTCTTCGAAGGACGCATTGCAGTCCCTCAGATTCAAAGTCTCAAGGATATCATTCTCAAGGAGGCTCATGAAACTCCTCTATCCATTCACCCTGGAAGTACAAAGATGTACCAGGATCTCAAGACTCTGTATTGGTGGTCTGGCATGAAACGTGAAATTGCTCAATACGTTTCTGAATGCGACGTTTGTCAACGTGTTAAAGCAGTCCATCAGAAAACAGCCGGTCTTCTCCAACCTCTGAAAATTCCTGAGTGGAAGTGGGACATGATTGAAATGGACTTCGTTACTGGGTTTCCAAAGTCCAGGAAGGGCAACGATGCAATCTTCGTTGTTATTGATCGTCTCACTAAGGTTGCTCACTTCTTCGCTGTAAAGGAAACTATCTCAGCTAGCCAGTTAGCAGAGCTCTACACAGCAAGGATTGTTCCTCTTCATGGTGTTCCTTTGGAAATAAGCTCAGATCGTGGAAGTATCTTCACTTCTCATTTCTGGAAGAGCTTTCAAGAAGCATTGGGCACCAAACTTCTGTTCAGCACAGCTTATCACCCTCAGTCTCAGGGGCAAGTCGAAAGAGTCAATCAGATTCTCGAGGATATGCTCAGAGCATGTGGTCTCTCCTTTGGCATGAAATGGGAGGATTGCCTTCCATATGCTGAATTCTCCTACAACAACAGCTACCAGGCAAGCCTAGGCATGGCACCATTTGAGGCACTGTATGGTCGCAGATGCAGGAGTCCAATCAATTGGTCTGGAGCTGGTGAACGTTCACTTTTAGGCCCTGACATTGTTAAGGAAGCCGAGGAGAAAGTTCGTATCATTCGTGACAATCTCAGGATTGCTCAGTCTCGTCAGAAGAGCTATTATGATAGCAAGCACAGGGATATGGTCTATGCACCTGGTGATAAGGCATATCTCCGTGTAACTCCCCTCAGAGGCACTCATCGTTTTGGTGTGAAAGGAAAGCTTGCACCAAGATACATTGGCCCTTTCAACATCCTCTCAAGACGTGCAGAGAATGCTTATCGTCTTGAACTTCCAGAAAAACTATCCAAAGTGCACGATGTGTTCCACGTGTCACAACTCAAGAAGTGTTTCAAAGATCCAGATCGTGCAGTTGATCATGATTCCATTGAGCTGCAAGATGATCTATCTTATGAGGAGCACCCTATTCGTATTCTCGATGAGACCGAGCGTAAGACTCGCAACAAGAGCACCAAGTTCTTGAAAGTCCAATGGTCGCATCATTCTGATAAAGAGGCAACGTGGGAGACCGAAGAGGATCTTCGCAAGAAGTATCCGGACCTTTTCACATCTCAGTAGGGAATCTCGGGGCGCGATTCCTTCAAGGGGGGCGTTTTGTAACATCCAAGTATGAAAACATCCCTTAGTGGTTCAATTTCTTGTTTACTTTCAAGCAATGCATCATGTCATCATATCATTGCATTTGTTTTACTTATGTTTGCATTGTTTTTCATAATGAATCAAACCTTGTTTTCACACTTGTCTGTTACAATCTTTCAAACAAAGAATTGCAAAACAAAACCTTTCATTGTTTTCCAAATAATTCATTGATGTTCAACTCTTAAATTGTTGCCTCAAATCATTCCTTTAATTCCACCAATTAAATTCAAATCATTTCCAAATTCCCAAATCAGTACCTTTTGGAAACCATAAAACTCACCAAACATTTTCTTCCCCCTCTAAATCATTCTAAAACCCTAGGGGTAACCCTATTCTTATACATGTTTTTATTAAGGTTTTATTAAACTCAAATCCCTCTATTTTGGATTCAAACACAAACTATAATTTTAAATTTCAATTTTTGAAATCCACGCTTGCAGGGTGGTTTCTAATTACCTAGAAGGCTTAACCAAATTTTTTTCAAATTTTTCTATAAGCAAAACCCTACCTTTTTCTTCCAAAAGCAAACTGCAAAAAAAAAAAAAAACAGAAAAGAATAAAAAAACGAGCTAAATCAGCGCGCGCGCGGCAGCTAAACGCAGCCCAGCCCACTAGCCTACGCGCGCGCAGCAACCCAGCCCGATCAGCGCAACTTACCCCTTCGTGCGCCAAGATTCGCGCAAACGTTCTAATCCCCCTTCTCCCTCCTGTACGGCGCGCCATCGGAGGCCTCCACGGCGACCCCGACGCGACCACGGCGGCCACCGCAGCGCCTCCACCCTATTTAAGCAAGCCCTAGCCCCCTACCTGTGCCCTAGCTCCTAGGGTTCCGCCTCCACCTCGCTCGCGCCGTCAATCGCCTCCATTCCCGAGCTCCCTCTCTCTCTGCAACTCGACCCGCCGGCGATCTTCTGAATCCGTCCATGGCGCCACCGCACCTCGCTCCCACCTAGCCACCAGTCAATTGCAATCGTGTCGCCGCTCTTCCTTCTTCCCCTTGGACACCAGAATCAGCGCAGGTGAGCCTCAAATCGACGCCGCGATCTCTGTCCTCTCCGGCCACCGTGCGCCCGTCTCTGAATCTGTCGATCGCGCCGCCGTTGCAGGGCTTCTCCACTTCGATTGCCTACTGGAAACAGAAGGCCAAGTCTTCCTCGACCTTTCGGACACGCGAGCGCGCACGGAGGATCACCACGTCGACGGCGCCGTCTGCTTCCTCGCCGCGGCAGCCAACGTCACCGTACGTCACCGTCCGCCTCCTCGTCAAATTACTCCGGTGGTGAGCTCCGTCACCGTTCCCTCCTCCCTTCTCTGCATCTGTGCGCCTCCTTCTGCATCCACGCACACTCACCGCAACGCTCGCAGCCGTGGTTCAGCTCCGGTGAGCTCTGTTCTGACGGCGAGCAAGTGTTTGCTCGTCAGAAAGTTCAGTTAACCAACTGAACAATAACCTGTTTCAGTTCCCCTCTCTGTCAAAGACTGAATCGCACCGCAGTGGCACTGAACCTTTGCGCGCAGCGCCAGGGCACGGGTTCGAGCCCGCACGCCCCACTTTTTTGTGGAATTATTTCCACTGCGCTGGCCCACTGTCATAGACCCCAGTGGCCACGCAAGCGCTTGCTCAGCGCCACGCTGGCTAGGCCCACGGGCAGAGGCAGTGGCTAGCTGCCACCTGAGTAACAAAAGATTTCTGCGCAATTTTAAAATTACAAATTCCTTTTTAAATAACAGATTTGAATAGAAACTTTGAAATTCCATATCTTTTATTTCATAAGTCCAATAAATACAAACTTTATATCTATTCTGATCCAAATTTCATAATCTTTCCAAAGGTGCAATTTGTGTTCTGTTTTGAGTTTTCAAAAATCATTTAAATTTCAAATTTGAATAACTCAAATGCAAATTGAAATAATTCATAACTAATTCATACTGTTTTCAAATAATACAAATAAAATATGTTTTTCACACCAATTTGAATGCTCTATTCAAATATAAATTTTGTTTTCTGGTTTGAACAATTTAAATTGCCCAAACCATTTAAATCTTGTTTAATTCAATTAAAAATTGTTTAATATTGTTTAATTCATAATTAATTAATCCTTAGTCCAATTTCAAAATGTGAAACATGTAATCCAACTAAAATTTGATAACCTTTTCAAATATAAAATTTGTAATTTGTTTTGCACACTTTAAATGGGTGATAACCACCTTTGTTTGTGTACCATGTTTAAGTAACAAAATTCCAAATTTGATAAATGCCTTTCTAAATTGTTAACTATTATTCCAATTGCATTTAACTTGTTATGTTATTGTTATTCATCATGCATGCATCATACTAAGTCACTTACACATGATGCTTAGTGATAGAACAATTAATTCAACTCTAAAGCATGGGCTTCCATATGCAACTTTTGCATATGGAATCCATTTAAACTTGTGTCTCATATCAACTAGTTTAGTTTGGTGCATCTATTAAACGTGACATGCATCATCCAATGTTTGTGCACCTATGCCATGTATTGATTGCCCGTCTTCCTTCGTTGTTGTTTTTGCTTCTTCTCGATTAGACGACGACGTTGGTACCGACGAGCCTTACGACACCACTACTCAGGACCTAGCCCAGTACGAGGCTGAGCTGCCAGGCAAGTTATCACTCACATGAATCATCGAGTTCCTTTCCACACTTGTTGTCGATACTATCCTTTTGTCTACTATTGCTAGCCTATGTATCGTTGCTTGTTCTCCGAACCTATCACATGATACCCTGAACCAATGATATTGCCTCACCTCCATACCTACAGCCTTTGTTTGTGCCTTAGTATTATCTAGCATGCTTAGGGTTGCTTTTACTCGAGTCTGTTGTCGGTTACTACTTTTACTATCTTATTATCTTGTACCGGGGCTCGTTGTTAATCAATCAATCCTGTTAATTGCTAATGGTAATAATAATTTGATGATAAGGCACCGGCAGGAGGCCCGTGAGTGGTTTTGGAGCCTGCTAGTGTCGACCCTAATAGGAAAAGGGTCTTGTCTACTGATCCATGATGAGCGCACTACCCGCATTTGGGAAGCGAGTATGGGCGCCCCCCTCAACTTGACCTGATTCGCATCTCGTCCAAATCATCTCATTTAGTTCGTGCTTTCTATTTGCCGCATGCATGTTTTTGCGAGCCCAGCGCAGGGTGGAACTTTTGTAGTCGGCATATAGGGGGACACGTTCTTAGAGTGCTATGAGGGTCCATTTTCTTCTGGGCTCGATTAGCCGTGCGCCCAAGGTGCTTTGGGCTTGATGCGAAGAATGGTTGGTTGTGTAGAGTACCCCGCTTGGTGGAAGTGCATTTCCATCTGGCGGGTTATTCTTGAGTGTACGGCCAAATTGGTGCAACCCTGCAGGGATAATCTTCTCGAGAAGCCGTGTTTTCCGCGGTTATGGATTACTTGGTGAAAGTACTGGCTAACAAGTACTCAGGACAACTTCAACATAATGAGCAATCATGTTTCACCCAAAGATTAATAACCTGATTAGTAATAGGTTATTCACACAATAACTTGATTCACCTTATCACAACTGTGTGAGTTATCCTCGGATTGCTTCTTTGGATAAGGGGCGAGATCCAGGATGGGTTTGGTTGAAGTTATCTTTCAGTTGGTTACAATCCTCGATCTTATCTTTTCTGTTAGCCGGAATTTGTAGTTATCTTCTGTAGTTGTTTAGAGCAGCCAGCAGCAACTTTTATATCACCCCCTTTCTTCCGTTGATCCCAAGCATCAATGCTTGTGTTGACGGGTAACTCCTTGATGAACTGTGAGTCTTGCTTGCCAGTACTTGGATGTACTGACCCCGTTGAGGCTGTGGTTTACGCAGAGTACGACTACGACTACGATGCTTCCCAGGATGGCTACTTTGTGGAGTTCGACGAGTCTGCAGACGAGTAGTTAGCTGGACCAGGGCAGGATCCAGGACCTACGTGGATGGGCTTCGTCTTATTTATTTTCTCCGGCTTCTTAAGCCATGGATTTGTCTGTACTCAGACCCCTTTGATTGCTTCCGCTGTTGTAATGAATGATATGTTGGGGCATGTGTCCTCTGGATGACTGTATTCGATATTTTTGCCTTAGTGAAGGCCAGTTGCACTTATTTCATTCTTTTGTGTCTTAGAGACAGTTTGTGTTATCATTTCGTTCAAAGCTGTTGACGTACAGTGCGTGTTTGAATATGAAGTACGTCGACAGTAGTGCCTTAGGTTCCTAGCGGATAATTTACTTCGACGGTGGAAGCAGGGCTTGTGTTGTCGCGCATAAGCGCAGGCCTACCAGGAAGCTGGGACGTGGGAGCAGTTATGCCCCATAATCCAAGCCCCTGACTTCCAGTTCGTGCGATGAGTATCCTCTAGAAACCTTGGGTGCGACACAAAAAGGTGAAGAGTGTTCAAAAACAAAGCCACCAAATGAGTCGGAGGATGAATTAAATGAGAAGCTTATTAATCTGAAAAGGAAGAGATCTGAGTTAGCATGGAGGTTGCCAGTCAGACAATGAAGAGGACTTGTTCTATGATTCAGATAGTGAAACATATTGAGCCAGAAAGTGCATTTGCATTTTGATCTCTCTTAGGTTTTGGAGTTGATAACAACATTAGTGAGTATCTAACAGTGCGTCAAAGTATTTCAGGAAATATCATCTAGACGCAAAAAGGTGAAGAGTGTTCAGAAACAAAGCCACCAAATCAACTTGATCAAGCGGTAGTACCGGGCGCCCCAACGATAGTACCGCTCTGCACAGCAAGCGGTAGTACCGCACCCAGTACCGCTAGAGTGAATTTGGCTACTGAATCAAGTGGTACTTTAGCAGTATTGGTTCGGTAGTACCATTGTGATTAACTTGGTTAGGAGCAAAGCCTTGCCAGGCGGTAGTACCGCTGGCAGTACCGGTCAAAGTACAGCCAGCGAGATTTTACTCATGTAACGTTTACGGTACTAAAGCGGTAGTGCCCTAGTACTACCGCCAGCCACTTTGATTTCTTTCGAAGAAGTGGCCAGCGGTAGTACCGTTGGGCACTCGCGGTAGCACCGCTGCTGGAGTACCACGGTACTTCTGCGGTGGTACCGCCCGCACCCTGTCTCTCGATCGCTGCAGTACCGCTTACATAACCGGGCAGCGGTAGTACCGCTGACCCCAGCGGTAGTACCGCTAGGCATGAAAAAGGGTCAAACGGCTAGTTTTGGGGAGGGGGCTATAAATACCCCATCCCCTTCTTCTCCAAAGGGTTGCTCGAACCAGCATTAAAGATAAGCATTTATTGAGCCTCCAAAAGTTAGATTTCTCCCAATCCCTCCACCCAAACTCGTGATTCTTGGAGGATTGAAGGAGAAGACCCTGATCTACACTCCCACAGTCCTACAGGGTGGTGGGGGTCGAACCCTAAGAGCCCGACGAAAGGCTGTTGCACAGTGCTCCTCGAGAGCGAGACGATGAAGGTGGAATCACCTCCAGCCCAACACTCCCACAGTCCCACGTGTAGCACAGCAGCATCCATACCGTGAAGGCCAAAGTTGGAACCGTACTGAGAGATAGGCGCTACGAGTTGGCGTTGAAAGTCACGTCGGGAGGTGCGAGGCCCGTCAACAGGGGCCAACTTGGCTATAGCACTCGCGGAGAGCTGCAGCGAAGCCGACACCGTGTCCACGGGTGCAGACGCCTGAGTCGGGGCAGGGGCGTGTGCCGTCACATCCGACGGAGGGGCTGGAGGAGTAGTGACGTCCGCGTTAGGGGAGGGCCCATCCCCATCCCGCTCATCGTCGTCGTCGCTCGAGGAGTCCTCCTCTGAAGATTCCCCGCCCCCTGGACGGGCCAACATCAATAGGGACTCAGGACCTCCGACGTAGAGCTCCACCCGCAGGATAGCCCCCCGGTTGCCACCGCGGCCGCCGAAATAGAATGGCGGTAGCAGGCCACGGAGCTGGTCCCTGATACGAACCCTGATACGGACCGCATTAGAGCCAGCAAGAGAGTTGTGGTCGACCTCCACGAACAGGACAAGAGGCTTAGCCACCAATGCTAAGCTCTTCTCTGTCTTGGCCTCATCTAGAATACCAAAGATCTGGAGCCAAGTGGAGGTCAGTGCGGTCCTCTCCGTAACAGCAGTCAAGGCCTTGATAGACACCTGAATCTTGGTGGTGGCGAGCGTGAAAGTGGAGCGCATGGAGAAAAGGCGGAGCATCTCAGCAGAGGGAAAGACCACAACAAACTCGGTCGGGGAGATAGCGCGAGCCTACCACTCGTGGCGAGGCATAATCTACGCCAACTCATCACGCAGGATCTCCACGGTCAACTCAGCAGATACCGGGGGGAGCTGCTCCGGAAGAACTGTCACCATGGCGAGGTTCTGTGGAACCACCATCGGTACCCCACCCAGGTCGATGCAGTAGAAGATCGACTCAAAACCGTGAACCAGAAGCTCCGAGCGTGGTTGGTGTGGTGGAGCTATAGGCATAGGGAATGCTCCCATTCGGTGCCCTGGATCACCACAACGTAAGCAACAATGCGACACGGAGCACTCAGACCGGAAGTGACCCACCTTGCCACAGTTGAAACACTTAATCCGCGACAGGGAGCTCTCCCCACCCTCCGCCTGAGGGCGGGGTGCACCCAACCCCGTCTGGGTTGTGGCACTCGGGGCTCCTGCCGGGACATTGGAGGTCAACGCTGGTTCCCTCCTGCACGTTCCATCTCGGTCGGTCTCACTCTCTTCTTCTTGTTGTTGTTGTTGGACTTTTTCCTTGTCGGAACAGCAGGAGCATTCGGGCCATTCGTAGCCTCACGAGATTAGCCGAGACGGGCATTAGCATCAGCTTGATTCCTCTGCCACGAGCCAGTGCCACGCCGACGGCCTACGGCGACTAGGCGAGCGAGCAGGGGGCGGGAGTCCTGCAGCTGGTCCCATAGCGCCTCTTCCCTCCTCTGACTAGCCGGCGAGGGAGCACAACGGGAGGACCTCGCGGGCATCCGCTCGCGGCGAGGCACGTCCTGCCTGGGCGGAGACTAGCGGCGGGAGTCATCGCGTCGGTCCCGAGCGTGACGTGGTGGCAAGGGAGCCCGGCGCACCGGCGAGGTGCTTCTCCGTGCCGGCGTCTTGTAGGCCCGGGAGGCCGGGGACGGGGAGCGAGGGCACGTCCGAGATGGCACCGGCAAGGGGGAGCGGGCTCAGCGCCACGGGTTGACGTCTACATCCTTGTCGTCGGCCCGCGTCCTCTTCAAGGCGATGACCTACGCGAAGGCGAGGTCCAGGGGCGGCGGAGGTGTCCTAGCTACTGCGCGCGAAGGCTAATTTCTCCTAGAAGCGACGGGGGATGGAAACCCTAAGGATAGGTCCCAGAACCCCTTACGAACCAACAGCCAAGGACCCGTGGGCCTAGATGGGCTAGGCCGCCTATGTTGCACCTTGGGTGTCACATACGCGTTCCGTGGGCGTCGCCACGCTAGCACAGGCCGTCGCCACTCTAGCATGGGCCGCTCATGCGCACTCGGCCCACTAGGCCAAGGGTTGTCAGCGGCGACGCCATGGGAGCTGGCCACACGCAAGCGTCCAAACGCCTCACGGGGCGGGGATGTCGTCGTCCAAACAACGGAAGCCCGCACCCCATGTAGGTCTGGCGCAACCATGTGACCCGGAGGAAGGGTCCGAGAAGCCCCTGAGCCATGCACCATCGCCGGAATTGATGCCCTGGAGTCCCGTTGTTCCCTGTCCACCCAGGGACCCGTCAAGGCTACTCGTCGACGGCGAGGACCCGACACTCTATGTGCCCTCGCAAGGAAGTCAACTAGGGTTGGGGATGGGGGGAGCACACATCAGGCCACCAATTCCGCCGCGAGCGCCATGGCCTCATCGTGCTCCTCGGCGATATCCACCCAGCGCTGACCGCGTAGGGACCCTGGCTCCGTCGCCCCGCCTAGGGAGGAGGCCAGCATCACCGGAGAGGCCGCGCCGCCGAGTAGTGCTGCCGGGGCTCCATTGTCCTCCCATCGCCGTCACTTCTCAAGTGCGCTCTTGTTCCTGGTTAACAATTTCTGCCAGGTCCCTTCAGAATTTTCATATAGCTAATCATCATGGGCTTAGCATTGCTATGTACAAGACGAAACACAGTTTCCCCTTAGCAAGCGTCGTATCAAGTGTTTGATTATGCATCAAAACCTCATCACAAACTGATAATTCTATTAGGTGAAAGGCAAAGACGACCAATTCTTTAAACAAGAACACACCCTTGTCAGCGTTGTTTTATAAATAAAACATGTCAGACATCAGTCCTTGTTGGGGCAACTCCATTGCTCAAGTAGTTCGATGAAAAGCTACACGACAGTTTTGTCCCAAGAATCTTACAGATTGGGTCTAAGTACCATGTCTTCAATGATTCTTCCCTACAAGGGTCGTTTTTTGTCAACAACTTAGAATTGAAACTACTTCTCCATTCAGGTCAGATCACATCATATTACTATGCATTCCAGGCTCACCCACAGATAATTAAAAAGTTGCTATTATCGGAAGGGCGATCCAAAGCAATATTGCCATATGCAAACTTATAAAATATTACGTTAAAATTTAGCAAAACCAATTGTAGTTCCTGTTGAACAATGTAATATCAGTATCGTATGGGGTACGGAGTAGTACTCCGACCCGTATACGTACCCTCCTTGTATTGCCACCGATGGGGCCTTTCCATCGCCTATTAAACACGTATCCGGTACCCTCAACAGGGTAACCGTTCACCCTAAACCTAGAACGACAACATGGTATCAGAGCTGATCTTCCGTGATCTAGCTGCCACCGCCGCCGCTTTCTAAGCCGCCGCCGCCCAATACTCCATTGCCGCCGTAGCTCCTTGCTTGAAGCTGCCGCCGCCATACAATACCAAAACCCAATATCCATAGCCCAAAATATCCAACACCAAAACCCTCCTGCCGCCGCCGCCTCTTAGCCGCCGCCGTAGCCTCAATATCCAATATACAAAACCTCGATATCCAATAACCTAAAACCTAGATCAAACCCCTGCAGCCGCCATGAGCTTGTCGAACTCGACCACCTCTCTAGCTGCAGCACTTGGGGCACCTCCAGCACAGCAGCTCACCAGGGGAAATTTTCTCCTGTGGAAGGCTCTCGTTCTCCCAGCCTTCAAAGGGAACAACGTGATGGGTCTGATCAACGGGACAGGCCGAGCTCCGCCCCCGACGCTAGAAGAAGAAGACATCGAGAAGAAGAAGATCGTCATTGATAATCCCGCATATCTGACATGGATCTCCCGGGACCAGCAGGTCCTGCGTTTTTTGTTGAATTCTCTATCACCTGATATCCTGTCGCACATGCTAGGGATGGAGAGCGCCGCTGCTGCTTGGGATGCCATCAACGCGATGTTCAATACAGCCTCCCGCACTAGAGTTCAGCACCTCCGAACTGCACTCAATGACGTGCGCAAAGGTACAATGACAGTTGCTGAATAATTTACCAAGGTCAAGGGCCTCACCTCCAAACTAGTCGCTGCCGGGAAGGTCCTTGAGGAGGATTAAATCATTGGGTACCTGCTTCACGGACTCGATGGCTCATATAACGCCCTCGTCACAGCGGTAGACAGCAACCCTGCAACAACAGTAGATGATCTCTTTAGCCTGATGTCAGCATACGATATGCGCAATGACCAAGGCTCTCCCAACACGGTGAATGCAACGTAAGCAACTTCCTCGGTGAATGCAGCCCAACGTGGTCATGGCGATCAGCGCTATCGCCGTGATGGAGGAGGGCCGCGTGACAACAGAGATGATGGGCGCTACTATCGCCGTGATGACAGAGAAGGAAAACGCGCTGATGGTGATTGGCGCCGTGAAAAAAAGCATGATGATGGCAAAGATCGGCGTCGTGATGACAGCCGTGACAAACTCCGGCGTCGTGATGACAGCCGTGACACACCCCGACGTCGTGATGACAAGAACCAGCGCCCTAGGCAGTACCGCAGTCGGGCTCCCACACCTTATGTAGATGTAACTTGTCAGATTTGCAAGATACACGGTTACTCAGCTAGCGACTGTTGGTGGCACCGTGAGGATAGTGATGATGAAGGTGACCGTGGAGATGATCGTGGGGAGAAGAAGGCGCGCATTGCCTCGTACGGCGTTGATACAAACTGGTACAATGAAACAGGGGCCATAGATCACATGACCGGACAACTGAACAAGCTATCCACCTCCGAGAAGTACAAGGGACGTGATCAGGTGCACACGGCTGAGGGTAAGGGCATGTCTATTAGTCGTGTTGGTCATTCTACTTTGTGCACCCCACATAAACTACTGCATCTTAGTAACGTACTCCATGTTCCAAGTGCATCAAAAAATCTAATATATGTTCATAAACTTACTCTAGACAATGATGTTTTTCTTGAATTTCACCCTTTTTTCTTCTTGATTAAGGACAAAGCCACAAGAAGAACTCTGTCTGAGGGTCCCTGCCGTGATGGTTTATATCCCTTGGTGCCTATCTCCAACAAGTCATCCAAGCATGCTTTCGTTTCAATAAAACCGTCCTCCTCCACTTGGCATCGGCGTCTAGGAC
The DNA here is from genome assembly GCA_028641055.1 of Alopecurus myosuroides. Classification (NCBI taxonomy): domain Eukaryota; kingdom Viridiplantae; phylum Streptophyta; class Magnoliopsida; order Poales; family Poaceae; genus Alopecurus; species Alopecurus myosuroides. The sequence continues at coordinate 147,314,574 of CM054060.1, forward strand.
ATCCATCATCTTTTATCGTTCAGCAAGTTATTAGGAAGAACAAACTCCCATATACCCCTGAAATAAATTGCTATGTGTGTGATTCATGTCAATTAGCTAAGAACCACAATTACCATACCCCATCTCTACTAGTGTTTCCACTGTTTCATTGGAACAAGTGTTCTCTGATGTTTGGGGCCCTGCGCCTCTTTCTGTTGGCAAACATGCATATTATGTCAGTTTCATTGATAATTTTAGCAAATTCACGTGTATTTATTTGCTTATGAAACGTTCTGATGTGTACCAAGTGTTTCTTAACTTTGAACAATTTGTTGAACGCAAATTCAATAGAAAAATCATCACCATGCAAACAGATTGGGGAGGAGAGTATGAGAAACTAAATGGGTTCTTTCAAAAAGTAGGCATTACACATCATGTTTCTTGCCCACATGCTCACCAACAAAATGGTTCTGCCGAAAGAAAACATCGTCATATAGTTGAGGTGGGCTTTGCTTTACTTGCTAAAGCATCCATGTGTCTCAAATTCTGGGATGAAGCTTTTCTTACAGCCACTTTTCTCATAAATTTACTTCCTAGTCGTGTCCTAAACTTTGAAACTCCTGCTGAACATCTTCTTCAAGCCAAACCCAACTATGATGCATTGAGAACCTTTGGTTGTGCCTGTTGGCCCAACCTCCGCCCCTACAATAAACAAAAACTTTCGTTTCGTTCCAAGCAATGTGTCTTTCTTGGCTATAGTCATCTCCATAAGGATGTTAAATGCCTAGATGTTTCCACGGGCCGTGTCTATATCTCTCGTGACCTAGTTTTTGATGAACAGATATTTCCTTTTTCCTCCTTACACCCCAATGCAGGTTATCGGTTAAGAGAAGAAATTCTCTTGCTCCATCCACCCATACCACCTTCTAATGTGGATGCACAAAGTAATGATCAAATGTCTCCTATTGTGCCTATTACTAATGTGCAACGGGAACACGAAGCTACAGGTTCAAATCCCATTCAAATTGGAGAAGAAAATGGACCAGAAAATGAGTTTGAAACTCAGCATCAAGAAGACGAAACGAGCACTAAAAACGATGCAGATTCGTCTGAACATTCTTATGCTGAAACTGATCCCGAGGAGGATCTTGCCTCCTCTGCTGGCAGCGTCAGCGACGCTGAAAACGAGGTGGATCCTGTCCCCGCGCACGCCATGCAGCTCCCTGCCCCGCCTGCGCATGCACATGCCCCTGATGTCGCTGTCGTGGGATCCTCTGCGGCCGCTACACCTTCCCCGTCGCCTCCAACTGGTGGCCACACGCCCACCACCGGATCGCCTGTGGCTGGCGCTGACGCCGATGGTGATTCTGATGCAGATTCCTCAGGTGGAGGATCCTCTGCATCCCCGCCTCCTATGCCCAGACCTGCTGCACCCCCTGCAGCACGCACACGTCTACAAAAGGGCATTCGCAAACCCAGAGAGTACCCTGATGGTTCGGTAAAATACGGTCGTCCCGCCAACATTTATTCTAACCCTACTACTCTGCATGGTCTTTTTACATCCACAGGAAAGCCTAGTTCACTCAAAGAAGCCCTAGATGATGCTAAATGGCGTACAGGAATGCAGGAAGAATATGATGCACTGATGGATAATAATACTTGGCACCTGGTACCACCGAGTACACACAGGAATATCATTGACTGCAAATGGGTTTATCGTACAAAGAGAAGAGCTGATGGGACTATCGACAGGTATACAGCACGGTTAATTGCAAAGGGGTTCAAACAAATGTACGATATTGATTATGAAGATACCTTCAGTCCAGTTGTCAAAATAGCTACTATCAGAACTGTGTTAGCCATATCTGTTTCTCGCAACTGGAGTTTGAGGCAGCTAGATGTCAAGAACGCGTTTCTTCATGGTGTTCTGAAAGAGGAAGTTTGTCGTGGGATGATCACGGCAGATGTTACCAGGGGTAACTGATCTTGGGGCAAGTCGACACAGGCGTTTGGGAGAGGGTTTAGCTCAGAGGAAAACATGATGGGATTCGATCTGGTAGCCGGCGATGAAGTCGCCGAGTCTCCGATCTCACTTTATTAACTCGATCACTTGTGTACAATGGATACTCGATATTCGGCGATATGATTACTACTTGGATCTCTGCAAAACTACGCATAGGGCCGGTTTATAAAGCACCCGTCCCCCTACCTGGCTTGCCCTCCAAGGCGTAGCTTGAGTCCTACCCGAACACCGCTTACAAACCCTAGCTTTCCTTACTGCAACCTACAATCCGGGTTACGAGGCCTACAAACTTTGGGCCTTCCAGAAGTTTCTTTATCCTTAGCCGGATCCTTCGCAGCGTCCTTTGGGCCGGGTTATACCTTGGAGTTGGCCTACCGGGTTATTATCCCCCCATCAGTAGTCCCCACAATAGCTTGGGCTTCAGAGATCCCTCCTTGAAGCGCTGGCTATTCCCTGCAAAAAATATCAACCGCACGAATGTGTGGAGACCGAGTTGAAATGCTTTGTGAAATGACTAGGCCCAACTCCCTGGTGGCCATATAGTAACCCGGCTTTTCTCCAGATGCCTTGCTCAACTTCCCGGGTCTAAGCCTTGATAAGAATAGCAAAACTTTATACTTTTCTCGATAATTTATCTTGATACCGCGGAGAGGATCTCCTTCTCTTTTTCGTTCGGAGACCTCGCTCTACACTTAAGGCGTATCTCGCAGATTTCACGTAGATAGCCGTTACCCCGCAATTTCCGGGTCCCGCCCGTTGGGATGAGTTTTTCCACCCCGGCCGTTATAAATAAGCCCTTAGAGGTAACCCTAACTCCAACGGCTCACTTTCCCCCATTCTTCTTCCTTCCTTCTTTCAAGCTCGAGCTCACAGAGCATCACTACGGAAGCCTCACGCGCATCACCGGAGCCCATCCGTTGCCGGTTGCGCTCCGCCACAGCGCGTTCCGCCCCGCCGCCCAGATCCGCCGCCAGACCCCCAACCTGTCCGCCAGGAATCGCGAAGGGGCACCAAGCTTGCGCCATTTGCCTCCGCAAAGCTTCACTTCAATCTCCTCCGGTAAGTCTTTCACATCCTCTAATTTACCCTCGCAACTTCTTAACTCCCCCTCAGATTGGATCTGAATCAAGCCGCCCACGATTTCTCGGGTCACGCCGAATTAGGTCACTAGTATTCACTCTAGCCCACCCAATAGGTAAAATATACCCTTCAACTCATTCTCCTACCACTTGTAATCATTAATTTTACCACTAACCTAGAAATGGAATTCCCAATCTGGGCTCGAGCCGCCCAAATCTTCCGCCTTTGTTCCTATCACCCGGAAAATCCTCCTTCTCCGGCTCATTTGCTCACAATAGATGTACGGACAACCACTTATCATCCCCAAACGCTCATCCATGCATAAAATTCTACAACCTTTGTAATAATGCGCGATACCCGGACAATTCGTACCTTGCTTAGCAAAGTAATACCCGGATCATATTTAACTTCCAGGTTAACTTGACACCACTTGTCAATACTCGGTCAACTGATAGTTTCCGAGTTTCGTTTCTCACATCCTTTCTTCTGACGCTTTTTCAGGTTAACCCCATGGCGCCCAAGAAACAGGGAAAGCAGCCGGTTAAAGCCAAAACCACGAACTCCATATCCGCCAACTGGGCGCGGTCCTCCGTCACCAAGGCCAAACTGGAGGAACTGGTCGATCTAGGGGTTCTTCCCTCTCAAGAAATTATCCACTGGAGGGTACCGGGTAACGAAACCCGGCCCACTCCAGCAGAAAATGAGGTAATTTGTTTTGTTGAACACGTGACCCGGGGCTTCCGGCCTCCGGGTCACCCTTTCTTCCGCGACGTTTTAAGCCATTATGGCCTTCGCATTTTCGACATAGGACCCAACTCTGTACTAAACATCTCCCATTTTATCGTTCTCTCCGAGTCTTACTTGTGCACTCCGCCAAGTTTGGCTCTCTTTGTCGAACTTTTCCAGTGCAAACCGTGCCGCGAAAGCGGCGACGGTGCACTTCTTGCTTGCGGCGGGGTTTTTATCCAACGCCGCAAGAACTCTTTAATGCCTCCTCTCACCCTCAACTCCCACGTCAAGCATTGGCAGCTCTCATACTTTTACTGCCAGGACACCTCCCCACCCGACGAAAAGAAATTGCCGGGTTACTCGGAGGGTCAACTTGACATCTCTGAAACCTTCAACGCGTTTGCCCCTGACTCGGAAAGGGAAGCAATTCTGCCTCTATTGGCTAAAATCTCCATCCTTTCCGCCCAAGGCCTCATCGGGCTTAACCTGGTGAAGACTTGGGTCAATTTCCGCATCCAACCCAACTCCATTCGCGCAAAACTGATGTGCGAATACTCGGGGCAAGCCACGGACCCAATCCGATACTCCACCAGCAGTTTCGCTCCTAGCGACACCAACAAAACAATCAAGGGCTTTCTGACAGAGAAGCTCGAGGTAATCCGGAATATAGCCGGATTAGAGCCCTTCACTCTCGAGAACCCGGCCCCCGTGGTAAGGACCTGGTTTTCACGATTTCACCTTTATCTTTTTTACTTGATACAACCATTAACCCTTGCTCTTATGCTTTCACTTCAGGCCGATGATGATTTCTGGAATATAGACACTCCTCCTAACTCTGGAAACCCGGAGGAGAAGGAGGATGCCGTTAACTCGGATGAAGGTACATGCCCAGTTCCTTTGAGTTCGTCGCATCCCACTTTTCATTTTCCTATTGTAACCGTGGTAACTTTCAGAACAAGAAGACCAAGACGAGGAAGAAGAAGCTGACAGCAAAGTGGAGTCCGCCAGCGATGAAGATGAACCAGAGCCGGCAATTAAGGCCGGATCTAAAAGAAAACCCCAAGGGGTAGTCTTCAAGGTTTTGCATCAATTTCTCACATCTAATACGCGTTCCTGTGATAATATTCCTGAGCTGACCATGGCATTACCCCCTTTGGCCATACCTGAAGGAGTCGCCTATGACCAAGCGCAGGGCGACTCGGAACCACCCGGGCAATGATGCCCTTAACCCGGGTATTTCATCGCCTCCAACTCGGCACACTGGTACTGACCGTACCCTTCTTTAAACATAAAGATCCCTCTAAAACACTCCCTCGCAAGGTAACCTCACGCCTCGTTTGGTATTTTTCAGTTTCATCCGGTTCTAGCAGCGAATTCCCTGCGGACCTTATGGTGAATCCCGGGTAAAGTTCTTTTCCTAATGTTATACCATACTTTCGCCGTCTTTTTCACGGCTATGTGCTAACTGTGCCTTCACACTTTTCACAGGGCCACGGTCATTATTAGTGACCAAGAAGACATGGAAACCGAGGACCCGGGCAAAGAGAAGCCAACTAATGATGTGTTTGCCGCAGCTGGTGATGAACAAGCGTCACCGACAGACCCGGCTGCGCGAGAAGCCGGGTATCCAATAGCCTCGCATGCAAGCGAGAAAGAAGATACTGCCACTTTGGGCGCGAGAGGAGGAGCAGACCCCGACATTCGGATGCCCGGGTGCCGTCTCCTGCTAAGAGGAAAACTTTTTCTCCAAGTTTCCGCGACCCCGAGACTTCTAACTCGGGTAACGATAATTTTGACCAGCTGATGAGCGCTCTCCTCACCATGAAAGCTTCAGAGAACAACATCCTAGAGCGTATGTCCACAGCGCATCAGGTAATCGACACTTGATATCTCTTGGTATATACCTAGTCCCCAAGTTCCGGGCATAACTTACCGAAGTTGTGCTCGGTACTTCACGCAATACCCGGTTTTCCATGATATCCGACTGACACTTTCGTTCCTTGTTCCTTACAGGCGGAAGTGACCCGGTCCGATGAGGTGTTACTCAAGACCGAACAGCTCCTGCTTGCTGAGGTAAAACGAAGAGAAGCCCTTGAGGCTAACAAGGAAACTTTGAAAAAAGACGTTTCCAAATACAAGAAGAAGTACAACACTGCCCAATCCGCGTTGAAGAACTTATCGAACCAGATTGCGGATACTTATCGCATCTTGCTAAGTGAGTTTTTGCCTTCGACTAACTTAATTGCCTCTACTTTATCGTTATGATAATCGGGATGACTGATATACTTTCCTTTTGTTTCAACTGCAGGTGCGAACCTCGCTGCTCCAGAGGACGATGCCATTGCCAAGGTAAAAACATTGAAGACGGTGCTCCGGACCTTTTTTGCCGGCACAAAGCTTATATTGGACGCCGTGAAGTGGCCTTCCGAGGTATACCCGGGTGAGGAGAATCTTATGCAAGCCTGCTCGACGGTGCCTGGATGGATTGAGATATGGAAGCGCTCGTCCTGCCGGATCGGTATGACCCGGGCCTTTACGCTGGCGAAAGCTTACTTTCCTAAGCTTGACCCGACAAAGGTAATATCCGGGTTTCCAGAATTAAAGGCTGATGGCTCCAAGTTTACACCCAAGGACTTCAAGGCCATACAATCCGCAGTACGCCACTCGGCCACCGCTTTGGCCGACAAGATGGACCTGGACACAATCATGAGCTCATACGACGCTGAAGGAAAAACCATATTGGCAGAGGCACCCCCTCCCTTTGATATGTTGGAAAAATGGGCGACTGATCTGGCCAGGAGAAAAGAAGAAACTGCTAAGAGAGAGGCCGAGCTAGGATTACGGCCGTCTACCTCTACACCAGCTGTCCCTCCGCCTATCCGTCCTGACGCGGGAAGTCTGGGTAATGCTGCTGGAAAGGCTAAGGAGCAGATCCAGGACCAAGACCCGGAAGACCGCTCTCAGGATGCCGAGTAGGGCGATACCTGGTACTTTTGTGTTTAAAACTAATATGATTTTGATGGTGCGCCTGTGCACCCTTGATATTGGTACCATCACTTGTAACATACTTTTAGTTCGTGATATATTTGTGCCTCTCCCGGCTTTTGATAATCTTGACACTTGTCTTATTCTTTAAACTTATTCTCGATACTCGACTATTTTTTGACTCCCTTTGCGAGACTCGGTTTTCCAAGCATCACGGGTTTTGATAAGTGGACTTTTCTTTAAGTCCCCAAGACTCGGAAGCTAGGGTCTCTCGAGCTTCAATAGCTAAACAGTTTGTTTCTGTTCCGAAGTCCACAGTCCCCATGACCCAAAGTACGAGCCAGGGGGGTGCGGCCTTTCTCAGAGGACAAATTGCTCTTTACCAAGCCGAAAACCAATAGCCGTTCGCGTAAATACTGAAGTCATGCTTAATACTCGTTGAGTTTCCGGCTATTAGCCTTGTACTCTGCATAGACTTGTGGTTTAGATGACCCTTTTGATTATCTTGTACTGTAAGCCGGCTTTCGCGTGGATACCATGTTGTTACATCTATACGAAAAACAGGGTCAAGCAAATCCCATTGGGCTGCGTGGTTGATTGTAATCGTAAGCGAACAGATCATGCCACTTTAGTGCGAGTCACATCGAGCTTAAGTAAGAATAACCAAGAAATTTGGCTCCTTCGTCTGGTTATAAGATTGCAACCGTACTCGTCTTGCGAGTAATCGGCCCTCATAACTCATAGGCATCAAGGCCGGGTATTTGGGTTCGTGACTGCTATTTATGCAGCTCAGCCCCCAAAGACCTATGTATGTGCAATGTATTTTGATGATACTGATGTATTGATAATAACAAGTACCACTTACCTGTAATCGAAGCAAAGACCATGACAATACTTGAAAACCATCTCTTTTTATTGATACGATAAAGTTTGGGTCAGCAAGCCGCCTCATTAAAAACCTTCCACTCCCCTTAGGTGCCCTGGGTAGGAAAAGAGCGCGTCTGAAACCTGCTGCCCGTTACACTGTTTAGTTCTTTTCGATAATCGGTCCCGGGCTGGCGCAACCGATGCACATTCTCCACTTGTTAGACCCTTTCATGACGAGTACCGAGTTTGCTAGCCAATCCGGGTGTGTCGTTATCGCAGCGCTGCTAGCCGTAGACGGCGATGTGATTTCCTCTTCTATGCCAGACAATTTGGAGGGATCGTTCCTGATGAAGGCTACCATCTTAGCATCTTGCTCTGCCCTGGGTTTTGCTTTTTCTTCCTCAGAGCTCGGCCTTTTTGAAGTTGCCCTTTCCTCCAGGTCCGCTTGAGATCGGTAATGCCTCAGTTCCTCTTTCCTACAGGCTTGCTCAGCCATTGCTGCATCTCCTTCATCGCACTCAGCCGCTATATCTCGATTTCCATGTATGGTAATGGTCTTCTTAGGACCCGGAATTTTCAGCTGTAGATACACATAGCACGGCCTTGCCATGAATTTGGCATAAGCCGGTCTTCCAAACAATGCGTGATAAGGACTGCGCAACTTAACCACCTCAAAAGTAAGCCACTCAACTCGATAATTGTCCTTTGATTCCCCAAAAGCTACCTCCAACGCAATTTTTCCTTCAGGGCACGCTGAATGACCCGGTACTATCCCGTGAAAAACTGTTGTACTTTTTTGTAGCTGAGATTCCTTTAGACCCATGCGCAGAAAAGTTTCCCAGTACAGGATATTGATGCTGCTTCCTCCATCCATCAAGACTTTTTTCAGCTCATACCCATTGACCTGTGGTGCCACTACCAATGCTAAGACTCCCGGGTGATCCACTCTATCTGGGTGATCCCTCCTGCTCCATGTTACCTCCTGTTCTGACCATCTCAAACACCTCGGAACAGCAGAAGAAACTGAGTTAACCGCCTGCTTTAGCATCTTTTTATCCTTGTTAGAGCCTCCCGTAGTATGCACATGATATCGACCCAATTGTTTGGGGTTAGCCTGGAAACCTCCCGCTCCCCTTTGATTGTTGCCCGGATTTCCTGCTGTCGGGTTACCGGCTGGGGGTGGACCGTTGCCCAAATTTCCACCTGGACCCGGGCTCCTCCCCGACCCGCACCTCGCATGGCTCTGTTTACTTCCTCGTTCTTCCATCTCTGTAAGTCGGCGCATTGCTCCAAGGAGTGATTAGCCGGCTTGCCGTTCCTGCTGTGCTTCGGGCACGCCATTCTGAATATATCCCAACTGTTGCTTGGCCTCGGAGGTCCCTGATAATGTCCTCCATTGTGATTTCCGGTATTAAAATTCCCTTCAGATCTGGGTCTCGAAGACCCAGCCTCAGTATTAGCTACAAACTCGGAGCCTCCTTCAAATGGGCGCTTGTTCTGGCTATTTCCGTTATTACTCGGTGCCGATCCATTGCCGGTTCTTCCACTATTACTGGTGTTCGCTTTCGCTTTCTTGTCATCAATTTCCTCCTCTGTAGTGTCTGTTCCGGCGTGTTTGTTGCACGCATCCATTAATTCTCCCATCGTAACCTCCGATGCATTCCTACTGGACTTCATGCGAGTTAACTTTTGTACTAAAGGAATATACTTGCATGTTTTTGCCATAGCTTGTAGCGCATCTTTGGGCTGAATATCTGTGGATGAGTGAAGTATCTCCATAACCCGGCGTACCCAACTGCGTGCTGATTCTCCCTTCTTCTGAATGCATCGTTCTAAATCATCAATAGTGAATAGCTTTCTGCACGTTCCATGAAAGTGCTTGACGAACGCGGTCTTCAGTTCTTCCCAGGACTTGATCGATCTTTCCGGCAGGTTGGTGAACCATAACTTTGCTGCTCCTTCTGACATCATCAAGTACATGAACTTGGCTTGAAGATTTTTGGACGCATTGCGGATTGACATTGCCATCTCATAACTACTCAACCATGTTTCCGGATCCATGGTCGGTTCATAATTCACTACTTTTCCCGGCTCTTTGAATTTTTCCGGGTAAGGTTCAGCTCTGATGTCGTCCGAGAGACACTTGGGTCCTACGAGGACGGTTGAGGCTGGCCTTACTCGGGAAACGTGCGATCCAGCCCGGGGTGCAGCGGGGCGCGGTGCTGCAGGCAATCCATGTGCAGCAGACCCGGCCCCGGCTCTCCGAGCCCTGGAGCTATCCACAACGGCCTGTGCCACTGATGCTGCCGGGACGCGGGGAGGAGGCGGCATTCCCTGCTGCTCTTCCCTCCGCCGTGCCGAGTTTGTTTGAATATTCCCTTGTTGTTGACTGGCGTATGGCATCCCATGCATCCCGCTTCTGTGGTCCGGGTAATTGGCCTGCTGCGCCACTGCAGTGTGCAGTAGATCGATCGCCTGCCGGGTCTTTTCTGCATGGGGCGATTCTCCTACCGGGATCTGGTTCAATGCAAGTGTTGCTGCATACACGTTGTCCATGGGATTGTTGTAGTGGCCTGCTGGTGTGCGAAACCGTGACGGTGGCGGTGGCGGTAACTCGTTGCCGGTTGTGACTCTGGTTCGTGGTGGGGGTAACCCGGCCTGCACGTTTGCCGCGTGGGCTTCCGCTGTTGCCGGCTGAGGTGCAGTTCCCTGGTTTACCACTGGGACCGGTTGATCCTGAGGCGTAATAAACAAAGCCGCCGGGTTAATGACCCCACCCGTGGCTGGTAGTCTGGTTTGATGTCTTTGGTGTACTCTGGATGTTTCCTCTCGGAGCCGGGTTTCCAATGCATCCAGCTCGCGTTGACGTGTAGCCATCCCTTGTTTCTCCGCTTCCACTTGCCTTCTTTGCTGTTCCAACGCGCGGCGGGCCACGTCCAGGTCCCTGACACGTTCAGCTGCGTTTTCTGGAGTGATAACCGTAGCCAGGACCGTGGGGTCTAGGATCAGATTATTGTCGAACAAGGCCGGGTGGCGCGGGTTTGAAGGACCCGCCCCTGGTGTCCGGTTTCCCAGGAATCCGAACGTATTTGCGTGCATCTCCTCGTCCGCTGCACGGCTAGTTACTGATGCCGACTCTCCATCGACCCGGGCCAGGATCGGGTTTCCGTTAGCTGCATCCTGCCGCTGCGCCAACGCCTGAGCCGCCCCGACCGGAGCCGTGGTCACGTTCCCTTGATTGAGGTTGGCTGCGGGAGCCGTGTAGACCGCCGCTCGGCGTATTACGCTTGTTGTGAGTTCATGCTGTTCTTCTCCGCTGTTATCTTCTTCGTACCGGTCTTCCAGCAGGTCCCGGATAGATTCAGTATCATCCTTTCCACTGTCCTGGTCACGCGGGGTCCATGCCGGCTCCTCCGGCTGTTCCCACTGCGCGATGGATTCTTCTATCTGGTCTGTTGCTCCAACTGATTCTTCTCTATCTGATTGGGCGTAGGTAGCCTCCCCTGACACAGAATCAGATCCAAAATTGTCAGGAGCCGAGCCAGAAGTACATACCATACCGATGAAGACGCTGATCCGGCCGATTGTCACGACAGATCCGGATTCGAGGTGATCCGATTCTGGCCCCCAGCCGGAATCGTCCACCACCTTCTCTCCTTCGTGGTTGTCGTAGATCTCACCGACGACGAGGTTCCCCATGCTCTTCCGAGCTTCTCCCGTGATGTAAACACCTTTGGACGCAGGCCCCACGGTGGGCGCCAACTGTCGTGGGATGATCACGGCAGATGTTACCAGGGGTAACTGATCTTGGGGCAAGTCGACACAGGCGTTTGGGAGAGGGTTTAGCTCAGAGGAAAACATGATGGAATTCGATCTGGTAGCCGGCGATGAAGTCGCCGAGTCTCCGATCTCACTTTATTAACTCGATCACTTGTGTACAATGGATACTCGATATTCGGCGATATGATTACTACTTGGATCTCTGCAAAACTAAGCATAGGGCCGGTTTATAAAGCACCCGTCCCCCTACCTGGCTTGCCCTCCAAGGCGTAGCTTGAGTCCTTGTAAGGACCCCAGACCGGCAGTCTGAAACCCTCCGTATGCATACATTCACGATCCCAGAAAGATCAGTCGTGAACAACATACCCAGTTGGCACACAGAAATACATCATCCATTACACGAATACATAAAGGTATTACATAGAAGATCACATGATCAAGTTTAACGCAACTGCCACATGGGGCAGGCAACTTATCAAACACAGCGGAAGACAATCAAAACACAACGTAGTTGAGCCCAAGTCACGCCTTAACCTACAGGCTGCTGACCCGGAGACGATCCTAGTTCGCAAAGCCGTCAACTCCGTACATCTCTTCATAGATATCCTTCGGAGGCTCCTTCTCAAAGTCTGGCAAGTAGATACCAGGGGCGAAACCATAATGAGTACATTTGAATGTACTCAGCAAGACATCCATCATTTCACTTACCAACATGCAAATATGCTTATATGGTGGAATAGGTAGGCTATAAATATGGTTCACTATCAATGGTGTTCATATATGATGACACCACCGTTGCAGTCAGGTTTATCTGTATCTTCGTTGAAGAAGATACTTCAGAAGAAAAATAATATATAGTTTTATTTCTCTTGTAGATATCACATGTACAAGAGGTTTTGTAAAGTTTTGTTAAAGAATATTTTCTCTTTGCAAAACTTCTTGGAATCAGTTTCCAGAATTCTTGCTTAGAGTAGAAAAGGTTTTCTTTGCAAAACATTTTGTTTTGTATATCAGCATCTGGCTTTTCATCATCGACGATACCTCCACGGTATAAGTTTCCATTCCTTTCCGAACTTCACAAGTTCAACACTTCCTTTCCAAAAATTCTTTTTTTGAAAACTTCCTCTTTTGAAAACATTGACACAATGCTAGCTACATGGCCATTCAACCGTCCATATCCGAGGACGCGGCTATCTCGAAATAGTTTTACTCTGCAGAGGTGTACACATTTCCACTAGATCCAGAATCCGCCATGAAACAACCATGGACTGTTCCCAACCTATGAGAACATCAGATAACTGATCTTGACTATCCACTATGTGCAAGCTAGTACATGACTATCTCTTCAATTGGGGTTACCCTCCCTGGCAAGCCGTGTCCCACACCGCCCAAACAGGAGACCCAACTGCTGCATCCGGAGGGAAAATTAATCCCACACTTTAGATGTCCCGTATTCTCCACTCCTAGCGACATTTCGGTTCGGAGGATCCCATCCCCTATAGCACTTGAGATAGCACACATACTAACCATAACAAGTTTTTAATCAAGCCCCTACCCATATTGGGGTAAAGTGGCAGTACGGTAATGGTTGTCCAGCGAAGACTAGGTTATGTGTCATTTTTGAAAACACCACTTTCTCAAAAATGACCACTTCCACATTCCTCCGGAGAACAAGGATCCGCCTTTTCTCCGGGTTTTTCCGTAAAGCCTTTGTTTTGTAGAATCACAATTTTAGGGTGTCCACTTAGGGACTAGTATATTTGATGGTAATAAATACCATATGGTGGCCTATGGGCTTGGTATTACCAAGTTTAACTACTGGCATGATAGTAACCTATATAGTAGTATATTTATAATAACCACATCAAAAATAGTTTTGATAATCAAGTTTTGGTAAAACTTCAGAGGTAAAACATGCATGATAGATAATGATAAGTATTGTATCAGCAAGCAATCAGGATGGCTTGCCTGGTATCTCCTTGTGTCCCTGGTTTTGGAGTGACTGGAACTTGAAACACAGCTTCCCGACACTTCCTTCCTCTTCGTTTTCTAACATCGTAAAAAGAATAAAGGACACACATTCAGAACCAATCAAGGCAAGCAACCATACATAACACTACATACAGCAAGGAAATCTAAAAATATCCAATCACACAATTTATTAAGGGAGCAAACAATCAAACAAACACACTTGGCAGAAATGCCATTTAATAAGACAACTTAAGGTTGGAGGGACATATCTCACAACCTTAATATCATGGATTCAGTGGGTGTGCCACTCTCATACCAAGATATTAATAAACCCAAAATATACTTAGTTTCACAAGGGTGAGACTACTAAAAGTATATAAAACATGCACAAAAATAAGCATGGCAATGGGTCTATCAACCAAACCACAAAAAGAAAAAGGTAGCTATCCTACTAAGCCTAAATTCACATCAAGAATAAATAATACACACGATTTGCAAAAGTTACTTTTACAAATCAGTGAGCCTACACAAGTGTAACAAGGTAATAGACTCATCACAAAACACACAATTTCTCATAGTGAGAACAATAGAAACAATGACTAAAAAGGAGGAATCCTTATAGACATGCTTCTACTAAGGGTTTGCTATGCAAACATGCATAACAAGTAAAGTACTAAAATGCAAACAAGGAACCATGTTATAATAATGGAAAATGAAAACATGTCCTCATGCAAGGATACACAAATATCTACCAAACACAAGTTGGCAGGAAAAATAATTCAATACAAAAACTGCTAAGGAAACTAGTACTACTTAAACATGATGAATCAATGGATGCATTTCAATCAAGTAATTGAAATACAACCAGAGGGTCCATGTCATAAAAATAGGAGTGAAAAATCATCTATACTTGCTATAACAAAAATATCCCATTAAGCAAAAACAATGCATCAATTTGCAGGGCAACTCCTACATACTAGTAGTAATAAAAAGGGGCATTACTAGAGGAATCAAACAACACTCCAAGAATGTTATTTTACTAGCAAGCCACACATGATTATAACCACTTACAAACAGAAGCATACACATTTCCATTTAGTACAAAAATTCCCAAACAAAAATACTAGGCACTCATTAGTTATGAAACTACATAAGAGAAATGCATCTAGTTTGGGGAAATAATGTTTCCACCAAAAATGCAATGAAACCAGTGGGTGTTCCACTAGCATAACAAAGCATTAAGAGGTCACAAAGCCTCTGGTCACACTTGACAACAATTAGCAAAAACCTAAACTAGCACCTAGTGCAATAACAATACTAGCAGAAAATAATAGGGTGCTTAAATAAGCAAGGCAATGCTACTCATGCTATTATTTTCACACAAGTGAAAACTTTAGGGGTCAAGTACTCATAACAACCTTATCAAAATGCTACTGGTCCTATGAATACAACACAAAAATAAGTGGTTTTACAACCACAAATTCTTATGTCAAAAATTCCACACATGAGGGAATTTTTCCATAACATTCTCATAGTAATGATTAAGCTACTCATGCTTTTATACCAACTCAAATGCAAGCTAGCAGAGGTGATACTAACAAAATATAAGTACCAACATGGTACTGAATCTAATATCTCAACACAACAATTCAATCACTTGCACACAAAATAATCATTCAAAAATTATATGCAAGTAATAAACTAGAGATGAACATATGATATTAATATAAATCCTATTTCTTCTCAACTCAAGTCCACACATTCTAACATGATAAAATAGCTAAGTAATATAGGTTTTACCAAATTTTATAAGACCATACAGTTGAGTTTGCATCAAAATTCATCTTTAATAATTTTATAAAAATCACCAAAGTGCTCTCTGGTGTTTTACCAAATTGCATGCCATTTCAAAAATACTTGGAATTTGGAAGCAAGGTTAATTGCTCCTGTTAGGAAATTTCAAGGGCTTTCCAATGCAATTGGCCTCACTTCATTCTGAGTTGTGAAATAAAAATGGTGCTCATTTTGGTGTTTCTGGCACCTGTTGACAAATCATTTTTAATTTCAATATTATTCATCCAAATGTAGATCTACAAGTTGGAGGTGGTTTAGATTTTGTTTAGGTACCACTGTGAATTTTAGTTTGGTCAAAATCATCTTCTAGGTTGCCTTTTAGGGCCTAAAGTAAACAGGTATCAATTCTGTAAAAATTAAATGGAAAATCTAACACACATGGGCCAGATCTGCTAAAAGGGCCGGCCAGATCTAGATCCACCGCGGTGGAACCTAGCCGCAGCCGCTGACTCGCGGGCCAGCCGGCCACGCGGGCGGCCACGCGGGCAGATCCGGCCCCACTGGCAGGTTTGACTCACGCGCGCGGGGTCAAGGGCTGCTGCGTCATCCCGACGTCATGACCGCGTCATCGCCGGCGAGAACAGCTCCGGCGAGCTCTAATCGACGCGTAATCGTCTACCGTTTCACAAATCGAAACCATATACTCGTTCCTCTCGACGTGGGAAATCATTTATGCACGTCCTCGTTTCCCGGGAGCAAGCGGAGGGCGGCCGGAGACGACGCGCGGCGGCGGCCGGACAGTGAAGACGGCGCGGCGTCGTTCTAGCGCGAGAGGGAGGGGGAAAGTGGACGGCGGGGTCCGTGTGCTCACCCTAGGCGCGATGGAGGGCTCTGCGAGGGCAGAGGAGGAGCGACGCAGCGGCAATGCCTCGCCGGAGCTCCGCCGGGCTCGGAGAGGAAACCGGATGGCGCGGCCACCACGCGGGCTCCCGCCGCGATTCCTTTGGCCAGGACGCTCAGCACGACGAGGGGGAGACAATGGAGCTAGCGGCGACCGGCGGCGTGCTCCCTATCGGCCGAATCGACGACGAGATGTTTCGGCCTAGGGTTAGGTTTGAGATATTTCTTGTACAGTAGAGAGAGAGAGAGAGAGCTTGAGCTCGAAGAGAGAGAGGGGGCAGGTAGAGATGCACTTGAGGGGTTTTTATCTACCTAGCAAACTTCCCTTCGAAGCAATGGGGCATGGGCAGCCATGCCTCAACTTGCAGCTACAGGAAGAAGAAGGTGTGTGTGACTCAGCTTACATTTAGGTCCTTGGTTATTTACATATAGGTCCTTTTCTCTCTGAAAATGGATGTTTTCCCTAAGCAAACAAAGTCATAATTTGAAATCCTTTTGCCCAAAATTCTTATTAGTTAAGATACAAAACATATGTGAAAATTGGCTCATTTGCCTAAACTTGATAATTCAAAATTGTTCAAATTTGAATTCTTACATAAATGGACATTGAATTTATTAACATACTTAGGAGCTTCCAAAAATGATAATTTTTGGCACACATTCCTTATTTGATGTGTTCCTTATGTGGTAGAAAATTCAAGTCATTTTGAGTTAATTCATAGAACAAACTTGTTCAAATTTCAAAAAGGTGCTGTCAAGAAAACAGGGGTTTTTGGCAACTTAAACAATTCAAAAACTTGTGCCCTTTTGTTTTTCATCCTTACTTATGATATAGAGAATGTGGTATTTATTTCATGGCATTCTGAAAAAGTTTGTAGAACAAACTTGTTCAAAATCTCAAATGTTGCTGTGGAGAAAAACCATGTTTTCAGGGCTTTAATGGATTCAAATTTTGGTCTCCTCTTGTGTGTGTTCCTTATTTGATATAAGGAAGCAATGGTATTAATTTCATCTCATTTTAAGAAAGTTTCCAATAGTAACTTGTTTTAGTTTTCTGTTTCTGGAAATATTGGAATTTCTATTTAATAAAGCACTTGGCTTTTCTTTAGCAATGCTTTGCCAAAATATTTATGTGACTAGAGATAGCAAGTCAATGCTCTCCAATACCTTTGTTTTTAATCTTGCAAGGTTGGAAAAACATTTGATAATATTTTGGTGAAGCATTTAAGAATGCCTCTTTTTCTGATAATCTTTTAGGGAAATTTTATTAAGTGTTTCCTCTTTCTTAATTTAGGTCTTGGAATAATATTCAACAAGTATGAGATTCATAAGATGTTTTTGGAAAACTCTTTGATCAATATTTACTTTAGAAAATATTGCCAAGGTCATTGGAACAATATGTTGAATATTTTTATCATTGGAACAATATGTTGAATATTTTTAGTTTACTGCTTTGCTATCCTTTTTAAGTTTGTCTAGTTGCACTTAAACAAACACAAACAAACACAACCAAGGTTTATTAGTCAAGCAATTAGCAAAACAACTGTGTTAACAGGTATTCCAAAATCGGGATGTGACAGTCCTACCCGAACACCGCTTACAAACCCTAGCTTTCCTTACTGCAACCCACAATCCGGGTTACGAGGCCTACAAACTTTGGGCCTTCCAGAAGTTTCTTTATCCTTAGCCGGATCCTGCGCAGCGTCCTTTGGGCCGGGTTATACCTTGGAGTTGGCCTACCGGGTTATTATCCCCCCATCAAAGTTTATATGAGACAGCCTCCAGTTTTGAGGACACTCACGCTCTGCATCATTTTGCAGACTTGACAAAGCATTGTATGGACTCAAACAAGACCCTAGAGCATGGTTCTCCAGATTGAGCTCTAAATTGCATGCTCTTGGTTTTCATGCTTCCACAGCTGACACATCTTTGTTCCTCTATAACAAGGCAAGTATCATCATATATGTTCTGGTTTATGTGGATGATATCATAGTCACAAGCTCTTCAGATAATGCCATTACACTCTTGGTTCAACATCTCAATGCCAATTTTGCTATCAAAGATTTAGGTGATCTTCATTTCTTTTTGGGACTTGAAGTCAAACATGTACCTCATGGTTTGATGCTCACTCAAGAAAAATATGCTACTGAGTTACTTGCTAAGGTTGGTTTACACAAATGCAAACCTGTTCCTACACCACTATCAACGTCTGAACATCTTGCTTTGCATACTGCTACACCTCTTGGTCCTTCAGACAGTTCAAATTACAGAAGTATTGTTGGAGCACTCCAATACTTGACACTGACACGCCCTGATTTGGCCTTCTCAGTTAATAAAGTATGTCAGTTCTTGCATGCCCCTACCACAGCACATTGGACAACTGTGAAGCGTATACTCCGATATGTTCAGGATACATTGTCACTTGGTATCACCTTTACACAGTCATCCTCCACTCTCCTTAGTGCCTTTTCTGATGCAGATTGGGCAGGTGATATTGATGATCGTCGCTCTACTGGTGGTTTTGCTATATTTGTTGGTCCAAATCTAGTTTCTTGGAGTGCTCGCAAACAACCCCCTGTGTCTCTTTCCGGTACAGTGGCCGAATACAAAGCAATGGCCAATGCTACAGCGGAACTGATTTGGCATTGCTTGGTGAACTTGGTGTGAAACTACAGGAAAACCATGTTTATGGTGTGACAATTTGGCGCCACTTACATCTCGGTAAATCCAGTATTTCATGCTCGCGTCAAACACATTGAGATTGACTTTCACTTTGTTCATGAAAGAGTTGCCAATAATCAACTTGCTATCAAGTTCATCTCCAATAAAGACCAAGTTGCCGATGGTTTCACTAAACCACTTCCGGTCCAGATGCTCAATGAGTTCAAGCGTAATCTAAACCTAGTTGCGGCTTAGATTAAGGAGGGTGTTGAACAATGTAATATCGGTATCATATGAGGTACAGAGTAGTACTCCGACCCGTATACGTACCCTTCCTGTATTGCCACAGATGGGGATTTTCCATCGCCTATATAACACGTATCCGGTACCCTCAACAGGGTAACCGTTCACCCTAAACCTAGAACGACAACAGTTCCTCAACATCCAATCACATCACAAGAAAGCTACAATTGCTTTCTCCTCCCCATCTTCTCATTGCCGAGGAATCATACAACTCAGAAGACAACATGATTTCAGAAGAGAGTTCACAGGTAAGGTCTATAAAACTATTAAAAAAACATGATTTCAGAAGACAACTCAGTCCCTTAGATGTTCTTTAAACCATGCGATCATTTTCGCAGGAGTCATTACAGGTCTGTAACTGTAAAATTGGCTCATCACGGTTGTCAAAATCAATTTTGTATCATAAACAGGGGACAAGATAGGACTGTTGTAGGATGTAGATGTATGTAAGATCCGCTGATGCCCTGAGAGAGAGTACTCGGAGGGCACAAGGGGGCAAACTCGGTACAACATGACAATGTTGCTTCAAGGGAACGAGTCAATTGGGAACCGATCAATCTCTGAGGACTGATCATCCCAATGACCAGATGACGAAGCACAAACAGATCAATAACATTGTCAGATAACTTTTGTCAGCTGAAAATCTGAAAATGATCGATAACATCGTCAGATAACATGCCTCAGAAAGCCGCAGAAATTTCGTCATCTGAAAATCTGACGGTAATTCCAACATGTAGCTAATCATCATCGGCTTAGCATTGTTATATGCAGAACCACTTTCGGGACACGGCAACATAGACTCCAACATGAGGATTAGGTCCAAATACAATGTTTTGCTGATGATCTCTACGATATAAATGATGTTATGTTGATGGTACTCCCTCCGATCCATATTAATAGGTGCTGAAGTGGATGTATCTAGCAATAAAACATGTCTAAATACATCCACTTGAGCACCTATTAATATAGATCGGAGGGAGTAAAATATTTTTATGTGCATGATTTTTGTTTTTTCTACCGTTATGCAGCGTTTCTAAAAAAAATTGATTCTGATTCGGGCATGTCAGCCAGTTCTGTTACGCCAACAGTGCTGAAAGGGACTTGAGATGACAGGTTGAGTGGTCTAGAACTGCCACAGGTCAGTCCCAAAAAACATCGAGGTATGAGAAACGGCTACTGCTGCGGCAATTTTACGATCCACGAGTGAGTCAACGTCTTTGGCACACTGTCGTCGGGAGGTTCTTTTTGTCAACAACTTTTATTCCCTGGGTTCTGGTCATGTCACCTAATAAGTGTGCATTCCATATAATTTATGTCCAGCCAAAGGTAGTGACGCAACGAGTTAGGTGTGTTTCAGAGAAGGCAATCCAACGCAACGTCGTCAAATGCAAACTGGATATCACTGTTCAAATTCAAGGAAGTGTAGTTCCTCGACGTCCAATTGCATCACAAGAAATTCCGCACTGGATAGCGAGAGGACAATTTGATTTCTGCTCCACGTCTTATCATTGCCCAGGAACCATACAAGTGAGTTCACAGGCACGAATACTTGAAGCAGATCAAACATTGAACTTTAAAATCAGTAGCTACCCACCATAAAAACAACATGATACAAATATAGATTTCAACAGACAACTCAGTCCCTTAGATGTTCTTAAACCATGTGATCATTTTCACAGGAGTCATTACAGGTCTGTAACAGTAAAATTGGCTCATCACGGTTGTCAAAATGAAATGTATCATGACAGAAGATGGATGTTGTATGATGTATGTAAGAGCCGCTGATGCCCTGAGAAAGAGCACTCGGAGGGCAAAACTGGGGCAAGCTCGGATACAACAGGACACTGTTGCTTCAAGGGAACGAGTCAATTGGGAACCGATCATTCTGTGAGGACTGATCATCCCAATGACCAGATGACGAAGCACAAACAGATCAAGAGTTGAGAACAGATGACAAGGAAATACGTAGACCAGAAGCCAGCGACCAACAGGGATTTGGTTGAGTGGTCAACCTTGCTTGCAATTTGGGCCCGAACTCGTAAGCAGATGTGTCCCAAACTCGTAACGTCTTCGCAGATTTGGTCGTCCGGAGGTTTTTTTGTCAACGTCTTATTAAAGTTCCAATATCTCTCCATTCTCATGTCACCTAATATATGTGTGCATTCCATGTAATTTATGTCCAGCTAAAGATAGTGAATCAACGAGTTCCGAGTTACAGAAAAAGCAACCAAAAGCAACATTGTCAACTGCAAACTGTAAATCACTATTCAAATTTAAGGGAAAAAAATGTAGTTCCTCGACGTCCAATGGCATCAAAGAAATTCCGCGCTGGATAGCGAGAGGAACAATTGCTTTCTGCTCCCCGTCTTATCATTGCCCAAGAACCATGAAATTGAGTTCACAGGCACGAATACTTTAAGAGAAGCAGATCAAACATCGCTGACGACCAACCATAAAAGAACCATGATACGAATCTAATTTCAACAGACAACTCAGTCCCTTAGATGTTCTTAAACCATGCGATCATCTCCGCAGGAGTCATTACAGGTCTGTAACTGTAAAATTGGCTCATCACGGTTGTCAGAAATCAAACGTATCATAAACAGAGACAAGAGTAGGGCAGAAGATGGAAGTTGTATATGATGTAAATGTATGTAAGAGCCGCCGGTGCCCTGAGAGAGAGGACTCGGAGGGCACACGAGAGGGGGCGAACTCGAGATACAACAGGACGATGTTGCTTCAAGGGAACGAGTCTAGTGGGAACCGATCAACCTCGAAAGACTGATCATCCCAATGACCAGATGACGAAGCACAAACAGATTGAGAGTTCAGAAAGCCAAAAAGGAAAACCAGAGCAAAGCAAATCGAGACTCGAGGGAGACCAAGCAACGAGCAAAGCTAAGACAAATCTCCTGGCTGGAGGCTGCGAAGGAAGGAGGCGCAGTCGGCGGCGGCGATGAGGTTGAAGGACGGGGTGGTGAGAGCAATTTATAGCCGACGCGGGTCGCTGCCTTCGCGCATCAAAACCCTAATGGGCTAGACGTGCTTCGATGGGCCGAGACGTACTTTCTAGGCTCCGGCACAAATTGCGAGCTTCGAAATTGAACTTCGCCTAAAAAAGGATCTTTTTTTCCCTAGGGTCCTTTTTCCCCTTTTTATTCAGGGAAAAAGATTTGGGAAAAGAATCCAGATTTGTGAAACCTAAATTTCCCACCAGCATTCCACCGACTATTTATGATCTCTTTTTTAATCAATAATCACTATCTAAATTACTTATAAAAGAGCAGATACGAGTTTCGCTAAAGCCACACCAACAAACTTTACACAAGACGACCATTACCGTCAAATCCTTCCCACTCGATGAAAGTGACGCGCTAGGCGCAGATCCCCCTAGGTATAGCAAATCTAGGTTCACTCTAGAGTCGTTAGATCATCATCGTGCGTTCAAAATTCAGTGTAGCATATTTTGCATTTTAACCCCCGATTTTTCTCAAATCAACCCGTACTCCACAACAGTCCCACTTAAAACGAAGGGGTATATTGTGTTGCCCCCGGTCATCTCGATAATTACAGCAAAACTGACATTGCAACAAATTCACCGATATCGCAACAAAAATTATTGCCCCCGTGTACAAAAAAAAGGTATTGCAACAAATTGTTTCAAAACAAATCGAAAATAAGTAATGTTATAAAAGAAGTTAAACAATCTGTTTATTTCGTTGCAACAAAAAAGTTCAATCAATTCAACAAAAATCACAACCTATTGCAACAACGAAAAATTGGATCAATTAAAAAGTTGGTAAGCAACAAAATAATCTGTCACCGTTCCAGTTACAGCATAAATTATCCCTTATTTCAACAAAAAAACGAAAACGATAGCAACAACAAAATCACATGTTTACAACATGTGAAGGACCGCATAAAACATATCATTTCAAATGAATTCTAAACACATATACGCATATCCTACAAAATCATCCTGAAAAACATTGCAACATCTCACTTGTGATTTCTCAACAAAAAAAATGTGCGGAGTTGTTACAATTTTTTAACACGTATGCAACGTGACCGAAAATGGCGAAAAGACTTAGCATTTGGAAGTCTGCACGTACTTGCTAATTGGGCTTCTTATGACTCAAGAAAAATGGGCCAAAAAATAAAATTGCTACTAACTGGGCCTAGGCCGACCCAACAGTGGACTCAACGCTAGTCAGCGCGAGCAGAGCGACCGACCTACGCGCTGCGCACGGTAGGTCGCCCTAGGAGAAGCATTTTCCTTGATGAAATCCAAGAGTGTGTATTATTTTGATGGTCTGCCGTAGCATCTAACGGCTTAGATTCGGTGTTTTGCCCTGGTGTACACCGTGTATATTGCTATCCGCACACCCACAATCTGATGAGACTACCATCCCGTTCCTGAAATCACACCACGATTTGGTCTTGCCGCTTCGAACTTGTAGTCCTCATCATGGATTTTCTAAAAAAAACTGCAGGATCCCCAATCACGCGCCGTCATCGTTGTCGCGTTGCAGCCGCCATGCGCCGCAGCCCGCTACTTCATGCTTCAAACCCGCGCCGCCGCCATGGTAAGTCATATCAGGTCACACCCCCCCCCCCCCCCCGAATCCCCCGCATACCATAGAAATCTACACATCAACACCATCAAATCCCACACCTCCCTCCCAGGCCGCTAGGAGCACGCCACCGAGCGCATGTGCCCTGAGATTGAGACTCCATAAGAGTTCCATCCCCTCCGAGTGGAAGGATAGTCTGCTCGTGGGAAGATTCGGTCTTTGCCATGGCGACCAGGCTCAGATTCGGCTGCAGAGGTCAGTTCTCGGGTCAGGGATGCCGACCTTCTCATGATGTATTTTGTGTCTTCGCTTCGCTATAGAAATCTACACATCAGCATCATCAAATCCCACACCTCCCTCCCATGGGGCAGAAAAATCCCACACCCATTCTTCCTATGACTTCTTGAGGTATTTCATTATCTACATCGGAAACACGAAATTGCCCAACTCGGGAGTCATCATTTTTTTGAACACAACACTACAATACTCAATGACAATCCATGAGGCCTTGTCAAAGACTATATAAGTGTGGGATTCGGCACCATAACCAGCAAATGTACCCTCAATAGTTCTAGCTTGGAATTTAGACAAACAAACACCTTTGATCAAATAGAAACACTTAAAACCGAAGACATAGAAGTAGGAGATGTTGGGTTTGTTGCCGGTGAGAATCTCATGTGGAGTCTTCACTAAGCCCTTGCGAATGTCGAGTCGGTTTAATGAATGACAAGCGGTGGAGATGGCTTTGGCCCAAAGATATTGGGAAGAGTTAAACTCCGCCAGCATGGTTCTAACCATATCCAATAAAGTCCGGTTCTTCCTCTCGGCTACACCATTTTGTTGAGGGGTATATGCAGCGGAATATTGATGATGAATATCCTCTTCACTTAGGAACTCATTAATGGTGTAGTTCTTGAACTCAGAGCCATTATCACTCCGAATAGCCAAGATAGGAAGATTGTGTTGACGTTGCACTTGATTGGATAAGTCGATGACGGTTTGTTGGATTTCACTCTTCGACTTGAAGAAATAAACACATGTGTATCTTGAATAGTCATCCACTATCACCAAGAAATACTTATTGCCTCCAAGACTTTTCTCGGGCACGACACCAAAGACATCAACATGGAGAAGCTCCAAGTTCCTCTTTGATGAAATGATCGTCTTGCTTTTATTGTCAGAATTGTGCATATTGCCTTCAACACAAGCCCTACACACACGATTTTTGGCAAAGGAAACTTTTTTTAGTTCGAGGATGTGACCACCCTTGTGAAGACTTTGCAAAGTTCTCATGTTGACATGGGATAAGCGGCGATGCCGCAACCACCCCACATCGGCCTTACGGAAGAGACACATCGTTTGAGAGTTGGTTGACTTTAGAAAGCACATACAACTCATTTTCGACATGCCCACATAAGCAACATCGAGAGACTTGCTCCACATTATGATCACCTTGTTAGGATAAAAGAAGACGGAAAATCCTTTCCCTAAAGCACGAACCGAAATCAAATTGAAACCAAAGGATTCGACAAGCGTGACGTTTTCAAGGGTGGTCTTAGGGGCAACAACCACCTTGCCAAACCCCGTTACCTTATACTTGGACTTATCTCCATAAGTGACGGTTGCTTGATTTATATTTGGTTCCAACTCTGTCATAATTTCTTTGCTTCCGGTCATATGACTTGTACACCCACTATCAAGTAACCATTTTGCACCACCGGAAGCATAGTCCTACAAGGAATTATTGACTTGAGTTAGGACCCGAGGAGGGTCCTCTTATGTTAGCAACAAGGGTCTTTGGAACCCAAATAGAGTAATCAATGAAATCTTCAATAGGACCAACATATTTAGCTTGCACAACACCATAATAATAAAAAAAATAAGAAATAGTGTGAATTGTGAGTTCCCGCGGAGTTGCTATGAGTAGTGTTGTCCCCAATGACAACACCACTCGCACCAACATTCTTCTTAGCTTGTGCGGGCTTGACATTGTTATTGTTATTCTTCTTGTTGTTGTTGCTTTTGCTCTTGGCAACATATCCAAGACCTTGCTTGCCAACTTGTGGTCTAGGAGCAACCACTTGTGGCTTGGGGGCACTTGTGGCTTAAGAGCCACAACCTTCTCAACACTAGGGCCCTTACCCTTGATTATTGCTAGATTTTCCTTCAACCTAGCATTCTCCTCAATAATATTTGCATGATCACAAGAAAAAGTAGAGGTACTAGGCACATTGAATTGATCAAGTTCAGTTTGAAGTTGTTCATGAGACTTTTTGAGGGTAGAGAGTTCACTCTCCAAAGCCTTGTGAGCCTCGGTGAGCTTGTCTAGCTCCTCGGTAAGTTTTTCATGACCAACACCAAACTCAACTTTCTTTTTTTCATGACCAACACCAAATTCAACATGTCTGGCTCCACAGCGATTTGCACGTTGTGAATCCAGATCCACGCCTAGACATATTGGCAAAGGCAAGAGGACTCAAGTAATGGGTTGCGTGTACGAGAATTTAAAATTTTCGCCATGCATGCTACACAACCGTCAAGATCTGTCTATGAAGATACAAGTGAATAACAATTTCTAGATCTAGTTCGAGACCGTGTACTGGACGCCATAGAAGCGGAAGAGATGTCGGTGACAATGTCGATGAAGTATGTAGAAGATCCTCACATACAAGCATGTGGGTGAGAATGTTGCTGACTCCCCGTATCCAACACCTTGATCCAGCAGAGTGTGAGTCTCACGTGTTACCCGTCAGAGAGTTCGCACACATACGCCGAGACCAGTTCTGAAGCGCTTCGCCGTCCAGGACTAGACGCCACTAGTGTACAAGAAGGTGGAGTTCTCAACACATGAGAGAGATCAATCAGAATCTAGATCTAATTGAGATATGAGAACTCAAAACCGCAATTATAAGAAGCTCTAATTCAAGTAGAGGGGCTCTAATTATACACTCTAATTCTACTAGAGATAGAGGGGGTTTGAGAGCGAATCGATATGATTTGCCTTGAGGCTTGGGGTTCTTTTTATAGTTGGGGGAGGGGAGGAGACCTTCCTTGGGAGGGAGGAGCCCTCCCCAATTCCACCAAGGAGGTGGCCGCACCACCCTCATAGGGGAATTCAAATTGGATTCCCAGGCAAACTCCAACTTATCCTCCTTTTTCATTTCCCCTTTTTGCTTTTCTTTTTATCTTTTAAATAAAAACATGGGAAACACTAGGACCCACCTAGCAGCCCCCATATGATGGGTGTGGCCATGGGGGCAATCCTGCACCCCTCAGGCACCCACCCTTCTCGGTTTTTTCCCGAAACTCTTCCGGAACCCTGTGACCTCTATAGATAAAATCATTGACCTTATCTAACGATGTCAGAAATCTTGGGACATATCATTCCCCCTGCACTTTCTTCGGTAAGCGTGCAATATTTTCTCTCTTAGAAAAACTCCATAATAAATTCTGGTAGTAACAACAACTATTTTTTGTTACTCTGGGACATCAAATTTCCTCAATATAAATTCTCTCTGATATATATAATATATATAACACATGAACATTGTTCTGATGATACTCCTTATTGATTTGTACCTATTTATAGACACATAAACCAGACCTAACTTAAGTGTGTTACCCCTATAAATCAGACAGTGTGTGGACATGCAACCGAAAACTTTTTCCTTCTCAATAATCAATAGCGGAGTCATGAATATCCATATTGACTCCCACTCACTATAAGAAATAAACTCTGTTGAATCTGTTGGTTATTATACAATATTCCCATTACTTGCGATACCGAACTTACCGAGACTATGAATTAATGTATTGTAGTGAAACAATATTTGTTTCACTATACCTTTGTCTATCTCGTTAACCGGTAAGATTCCTTTTACTCGTTATTGTATTATTATATCGCACACGATGTATCATCATCATGCATTGTCTACCAAACTTATGGGTATGAAGAATATTGAGTGGGCCCAGATTAGTATCTCTCTTTTTACGGAGTAATTCCCATCTCAAAATATCGAGGCAATAAACTCCTTTAAAATTGCCCGGTGGCTACCATTTTGGTCACCCACTTTACAGTGTGATGCTTGATAGTATCAAAGTAAAGCCTCCAGAATATACAACCCCGATAACTTCATGGTCCAAGGGTATGTTGTGATATAATCGTGCTATAATATGTCACCAAGGACAAACGACATCACAATGGAATATCTTAGCATATCAACTATTAGGGTATACCCGGTCATATTGTTCCCTTCCAACAATATGCTATTTATTGGTGTGACATAAACAATGTCCATGACCAGGTAAACACAACCATCAAGCATCCAATAAATTAGTCACAGAAGTCAAGAGTAGGGTTTGAAACTTTGTTCATGTTACTACACATGAGTATGAGTTTTCCCCTGAATCTCATATTAAGGATCCATGTCAGTTATAGCATAATAACATTAATCATAATTATAAAACATATGTATAAATATTATTGTATTTTGGGAATACATCCAACATCAAGGCCCCAATAATGTGATGATCCAGCGGTGACATATCATCGCCTCTCGCACTCTACGATGCTTCCTAGGCCGTTTCCGGTTTAGAGCAAAGAGGTCTAGTGCTATCCCCCGCAAGGCCTTCCCCATCAAACCACATATCCTCTCAAAAGAGGGTGGAGGTTCCGTCTCCAAGCACCATCCTGGTGGATGCATCGAACACATGCATGCAACTTGACCCTAGAGAACTACATGTTGAGCGCACGCCAAGGTCACAAGGGGTCCCTCTAAAGACAACATACCCGAAGGCTGATCGTCGTGTGGGCCGAGACGGGTTTGAACTGCAACGGACAACAAACCTTGGACCAATTAAAATGACAGTGACCGACATTGGCGACCGCTTTGCCCACCCAAAGGAAAACCCAGAAGGATTTTCTCCACATGTTTGAGATACTTCCTTTTAGGGCTCAATACCATGAGTTGGTGAAGTCGGATTGTCATAAACACTGGTTTGAAAAGTGCTAGACTAAGTTTGTACACGAGAGGCTGGAATGCCACTCAGAAACCTTCAGATAACGAGGGAAATATGAGATACTTACGTGGTAGGATGCCAACTGCGGCACTCCATAACCATTGTTGCCTCAAGAACCTCCTAGACGATGGGGGGATACCAAGCAACCGTAAAGTTTGTATGAAATCCTGGTGCATGCCCGGATAACGCAAGGATGCTGCGAAACCGCACATAGGGTGCTCATCTCGCCCGCATATAGCGAAAACTGTTATAAACTATAGCAACAAAAACACGATGAACAAAGAGATCGACACAAGAGGACACGAGATTTTTAACGTGGAAAATTCTTCCAATGAGGAAGAGAAAAAAAAAACACGGGCGTCGGCTAGCAGAACTTCACTATATCGGGTACGGTTACAAACATCGGGATTTACAACTTGCAACTTATTCCAAACCAGCGGTTTACATGAGATATATAAAGGGGCACAACCCTAGACAAGGTAGAATTCGGATCCAAGCCGATAACAACTCGTACCGTACGACGGGTCCTGCCGGGCCAACAGCTTAAGAACAGACAACTGCGGCCACATGGTCTCCTTGCCTCAAGCCCTGCCGGTGCGAGGGGTGGGAGGCTACCTCGCCATTGAGCGACATCCTACCGCTTACGTGTGGGCAAAAGTCAGGAGTAGAAATTGGTTGCTCAAACTTTTAGAAAGACACATGTACAGTTTTGAAAATTTACATACTTCGTCTGTCTCAAAATAAGTGTCATAGAAATGGGTTAAAATCGATGTATCTAGCACTTGAATACATCTATATACATCCATTTCTATGACACCTAGTGTCATAGAAATGGGTTAAAATTGACGTATCTAGCACTTGAATACATCTACATACATCCATTTCAATGACAGTTCTCAGAATAACTATCATATAAATGGGTTATAATTGACGTATCTAGCACTTGAATACATCTACATACATCCATTTCAATGACAATTATTTTGAGACGGAGGGCGTACTAATAGGGTATAAGCATATATGTACTGGTTGATAGGAAATACATTTTGATGAGGGGAGGATACCTACTCATACCATCACCCCACCACCGCCATTTATGTTGACAATCGGAGCTTTCAGTTTGACAATCACCCCGCAAGATGAGGTGAAACCCAACTTCAGAACACCACCATTGATGTTGCAGTTTGGTCCACGACGTGAGACCAAACATGGTTAGTGTTGGGCGGTGTTCGGTGCAGCGTGCTACATACGGGATGACCAACGATTAGATGATATATGTCTAAGTATGTACACGTTTTATTTTAGGCCTGCGTGTCTTTCTTGTTGGCCGAGTCTTCTAATAGACTGGTTTGTATCGTGTGCGTTTATGTTCGAGTCAGTTGGGTGTTTTCGGTTTGGGCCTGTCCAACCGAGCCCATGTGGGTCTCCTATATAAAGGAACCTGCGGCCAACGTACAGGCAGACAAGAATTTTACGAGTAAAGGTATCGTGAGGCTCCTCCCATGATGTGACGCCGTTTGCGTATTTATGCTGTTTTTGTTTGCTGATCTTGTTGATCTGTTTGTGCGGGTGTGTGGAGTTGATCTTCTTCAATTCAACGTTGCTGTTTTGCGAATCGCCGTAAAAGATTGGGCCAAAATCCCTCTCGGATCACGTTGATCCGTATTATCTTGATATCAGATTCGTCGGGTTTCTCACGGCATTCATCTTACTGAGATTTACTTGCTGAAGTGTTGCTGGCGATCTAGCCACCACAAGGTGTTTGCGTTAAGCTGTTAGAGAAGTTGCTGCTGAAGACATTTGTCAACACACCGGTGCTTGTATCTGCTGGGAGACGTATTCGTTAACGCTCCTGTGTTGATTTCGTTCGATGAGTATTGTTTTGAAAAAGTCCAAAACAAACCTTGAACTTATAGGTGAAATATAAACCAAACCCTGAACTCATAATCCCCGAAATCAGCACACTAAACTCTGTGATCCCGGTCAATTTGAACCTTGGGACGTTTCAGCCGGGATTCGGTGACGTGGCAAGTCAAAACCTGGTGAGTTGACTTTGTTAGGCTCAACCTTTCTTCTCCAGAATTTTCTTTCCCGACAATTAACATCATAGGCATGAACGCGTCCATTAGCAGTTTACCACTCATCCCCAATGCTCCTGTTATGAAGCAGCTTACCAATGCGAGAAACAATTCCCGTGAAATAAGAACTGCTTCCAACCTGTATCCGGCGAGAAGCACTTGCATGGCAGCTTTACACGAATATCCATGAAGTTCACGGCGGAGACACACCTCAGTATGGCGGCATAGAGTTGCCTGCGCACGAGGCCGCGACACAGGCAGGGATTCCGTGCCGAGCGTTGTATTAGCGAGCGCCACGAGCTGCGCGCTCGTCATGTCGCCTCGGAGAACCGATTCCTTCAATGGCTCCGGCGGCTGCCATGGGAAGAGACACGCGCTATCTGGAGTTGCGGCTGATGCGAACAGTCCGGAGAGCTACCCAGCGAACAAGCACTGCAAGCATTCGGGAGCCTTGGCGGTTGTGCCCCCATTTTTTTTTGACAATGCTGTACCCCCATTTCTCATGCAACGGCGGTGCCCAGATGTGGTGAATTTGAGAGACATCTATGAAAACGATGGATATGACATGTGGGCCCAACTCGTCATTGAGAGTAGAACATTAGCCTGGCCGGGATTGTTATATTCCCGGTGTGCCAAACAGTTCTGGGGTTTAAAATAGACCGGGAATTGTAAGTTGAGTGTGCCAATTTCAGGGATTTGAAGTTTAGGGTTTGATTTCGCTAGCGGTTATGAGTTCAAGGTTTGTTTTGCACTTTTTCCTATTGTTTTGCTGGAGGCGTTTGTTTACGTTCGAGCAGGTCATTGGTCTTGGAGTGTCCGCCGCCGCCGTTCGCTAGCTCGTGATCTTTTGGACGAAGGAATCCTTTTCCTTACCGATCCAATAGCGATTGTTCCCATTGGAAAGTTAAGAAAAAAAATCCTTGCAGATGACAAGGAAAGAGACTCGATTGGTTTTGGCAGCTATTCACGTCAAGGAGGCCTAATTGTACACGACTAGTGCATCGGATCAGAAGTTGCAAATAAAAAAAAGGTACAATTATTTTCCAATTTGTGTTCCTTCTCTGGATACGTACGGGCAACGGAAAAGAACGGAGCAGGCTGTGACACGTACCACTTGTTATCAAATAATAACTACCGAGGCCTGCTTATTGTGCTTTACATGACCTTATAGCGACGACGCTTTCCTCTGCGTCCCGTACTGCTATTACTGTTGCTGCTCACCTCTTGTCGGGCACGGTCTAATCTATTGTGTGCTGCTGTTGAAAGATGGAGAAAGATCAAGGTTCCGCTGCTACTGCTGCTGCTGGCCGATCGAAGGAGTTGCCGAAACTGGAATTTGCCGAGAATTTGGACCCTAATGTTCGTGCGGGGTTTGATGTGTTAGCTGAGCACATGAAGCATCTCCCAACGCAGATGGTCGCGCTCTTCGACCAAGTTGGTCAATTTGTCCGTGCTCACCCCCGACCAGTTGTTCAACCCCCGCTGTCGTGCAACCTCGCCTCGCTGCTAGTGCACCCGTACTACATGATGGCTTGCAGGATGATGCTGATTACCCGCCACGTCAACGACTATTTGCCAACCCTGCCGGTGCACATCGAGCGCAACCACCTGATCGTGTAGGGCAGCCTGGTCGTGTACCACTGGATGATGGAGGTATTGGGCGTGTCAAATTAACCATACCGTAGTTTTCTGGTGATCGTGGACCCGAGGAGTACTTGGAGTGGGAGATGAGCATGGAACAAAATTTTGCAACCCACCGTTATACCGAGGAGAGGAAGCTCCAACTTGCTGCAGTTGAATTCACCAGATATGTGCTAGTTTGGTGGAGTCAAATTCTGCAGTTCCGTAACCGTCCGACGACATGGGCTGGTATGAAAACTCTCATGCAATGTCGTTTTGTCCCTCAAACGTATACGCGTGATATGCTTAATAAGTTACATCGTCTTACTCAAGGAGTTTAAACTGTGGCTGATTACTTCAAAGAGTTAGAGTTGATGTCTATTCGCACAGGGACACGAGAGGATCCAAAGGCTAATATGTCTCAGTTCTTTCATGGGCTAAATTTGGAGATACAAGATCGTGTAGAGCTGACACAATATTATGATATCAATGAGTTTTTGCACCAGGCTGAGCGTGCGGAACAACAGCTACAACGTCGCATAGTGACACCACCTACTAGTCCATGGCGTCATTCACATACTGAGTCTGCTGGTCCTAGTTCTAAGTCGTCACCTTCTATACGTTCCAATCAGGTTCACACTTCTGAAGCGCCAAAGTCAAGTCTCTCTAAAGCTGCATCTACTCATACTACAACTAGTATGGAGTGTTTCACTTGTGGAGGACGAGGCCACATGAGGCGTGAT
Organism: Alopecurus myosuroides; assembly: GCA_028641055.1. Taxonomy (NCBI): domain Eukaryota; kingdom Viridiplantae; phylum Streptophyta; class Magnoliopsida; order Poales; family Poaceae; genus Alopecurus; species Alopecurus myosuroides. Next base: position 147,347,680 of record CM054060.1, read on the forward strand.
TGCCCTAATAATAAGAGGGTTATGCTCACGAAGGATGGCTATGTTACCGATGAGGATAAACTTGATGAGTCATCTAGTGAGAAATCTGATGAGGACGACCATGTTTCTGTCTATCCCGAGGATGCCGCTCCTGGTTGCCGGAGTATTATGGTCCGCCGTGCACTACGGGATCGTCTAGAGGGACAAGGACAACGCTGGATTATTTTTCAAACACAATGCATGGTCAAGAACACCACTTGCAAGCTGATTATTGATGGTGGCAGCTACACCAATCTTGTGAGCAAGAGTTTGGTGGATTCTCTCTCGTTACCTATGTGGTAACATCCGTAGCCACATTGCATTGAGTGGTTGCATAATTCAGGCAAGTTGAAGATCACACACAAGGTGCGCCTGAAAATTTCGGTGGTTACTTATGAGGACACGGTGGTTTGTGATGTGTTGCATATGGATGCATGTCACGTGCTCTTAGACCGACCGTGGCAGTTTGATCGACATTCCACACATGAGGAGTGGTCTAATGTATATTCTTTGTGGCATAATGGGAAGCGTCATGTGCTGCAACCAATGCTCGAAAAAGATATTCAGGTGGACGTCATTGCTGAGAAGAAGAAGGTTCCATGTGTCAAGTTGAAACCAAGGACGGTTTCTCTTCAAGTTGGGGGGGGGGGGTTGATGAGGGGAGGATACCTGCCCATACCATCACCCCACCACCGCCATCTATGTTGACAATTGGAGCTTTCAGTTTGACAATCACCCCGCAAGATGAGGTGAAACCCAACTTCAGAACACCACCATTGACGTTGCAGTTTGGTCCACAGCGTGAGACCAAACATGGTTAGTGTTGGGCAGTGTTTGGTGCAGCGTGCTACATACAGGATGACCAACGATTAGATGACATTTGTCTAAGTATGTACACGTTTTATTTAAGGCTGTCTTTCTTGTTGGCCGAGTCTTCTAATAGGCCGGTTTGTATCGTGTGTGTTTATGTTCGAGTCAGTTGGGTGTTTTCGGTTTGGGGCTGTCCAACCAAACCCATATGGGTCTCCTATACAAAAGAACCTGCGGCCAGCGTCTAGGGCAGACAAGAATTTTACGAGTAAAGTTATCGTGAGGTTATCGTGAGGCTCCTCCCATGATGGGACGCCGTTTGCGTATTTATGCTGGTTTTTGATTGCTGATCTTGTTAATCTATTTGTGCGCGTGCTTGGAGTTGATCGTGTTCAATTCAATGTTGCTGTTTTACGAATCGTCGTGAAAGATTTTGGATGGTAAACCGAAAAATTCATACGAGAATAGAGATTGTCCATTCTGACGGGCTCACATTCTCCTTATATATACTCCCTCCGTTCAACAATAGATGACTTCCATATATCTATATATGGATGTATCTAGACACTAAAATATGTAGATACATCTATATTTAGATATATGGAAGTCATCTATTATTGAACGGAGGGAGTAGGAGAGAGAGATTGATAACGTAGCGCAAAAAGGTAAAAGTGCCCCCTAACTAAAGCATCTACACTGCTCCTACATCTACAGTCGGATGAGAAGAGTTACCATGGTCTACGTACACACTATACACATACACATCAATCATACAACAGGGCTGGGGCATAGATATGGTACTATTTCTACAACTGTTCCAGTTCCAATTACCTGGACATAACCAAAATGCACCAGAGATTGATTATTAAAGACGGTAGCAAACACGGCCAAGGCGAAGGTTATTCCGTCTGCTCCTTTTAAATCTTGCGATAGCTCCTAGCTGCATTCAGCTGATCTATCAGGTCTTGGATGGTGGAAGATGCCTCCTGCAAGAACCCGGATAGGCCAATGTCACAACCGGAGCGTGGCGTGGCATGGCATACGTATGAACAAAAGCGCCCCAGTTGCAGAGTTCCAGCTAACCTTTAGCTTGTTTCGCAAATTCTGCTCCTCTTGGTCTCGGCGCTTCATTTCTTCTGCATAGGCGTCCACCAATGCTTCTTGCTCCTTTTTTGCAGTTTCAAGCTGCGCCTTTACATTCTCTATCTGGAAAACAAAACAAGAAAGAAACACTGGTTCCTTACGAAGAACGCAAGCTGGCCCTTTTGGCCTCAAGCCTGTAATTATCCTGGTGCCCAAAGAAACATAAGAATTGCTAATCGATGGGACAGACAAAATACAACCGCAGAAGCTTACCAGAACATGCAGTAGGTAAAGCCAATAACCGTGTCATGCAAAGGATAAAAAAGAAAGAAATGATACTAAACGTGTTGGAAATACAACATCGTTCCATATTACTAGAACTTGTAGAACTAGTAGGTGAACTACATTTTCCTATTTTAGCCGGTTATTGGCTGCTCAACTCCGCATCCTGGTGTTCAGTCTATCTGTTTCATGGCACCTTCAAAATTTATATAGATTATTTTAACAATCAGTTGAGAAAAATTAACTTTCGACACAATATTGTAATAGTACAGACCGAATAAACCCAAGGTAACCAGTGATGAATATAAGATACAAAAAAGGGTATTACTACCAAGAGCTCAACTCGTAAATCTTAATACTGCTTACTGTTTCAAGCAGAGGCTTGTTTTTCTCTCGCTCCATCTGCAGTTCCTTTGATAACAACTCCTCCATCTTCGAGAAACTATCACAAGAAAAAGTAATTTTGAGTCGAGACTAGTTTCAGTTGGTCACTCGCAGGGTTACAAAAAAGGACAAAAGTCACCGGTTTTCAGCAATATCCTTAGGGGAGAGTCCCTTTTTGACTCTGTACCCTTGATTCCACTATGATTATTGATCAATAGTAGAATAATTCCTTCATAGAAATAGGAGACATAATTTAGATGGATATAGTAAGTCTCGCTTGGGCTGCTTTAATGGTAGTCTTTACATTCTCTCTTTCACTTGATAATGAATCAATTGAACGCGCTTCAAAGATTTGTTCCACTTTTGGAAGACCTTGCGTTATGTCACTAGATCTCGATTTTTCATATATAAACGTAAGTAACCTATCCCCCTTGTAAAGGATTTCTCCACCAATTAAACCTGTTTTTGGTGTTCCTGTTTTTCTTATTTCAGCTTCACCTCCAAAACCACTATTTCAAATCTTCTAGCTTACATAATCCGTCTTATAATCATATCTAGTGTATGTTTCAAATTTGAAATATCCTAAACCCTGGTCACTAATCAAATACCATTTTTAGTAAGGGTTTAATTCCATATACGCCAACGCTGACTTTGCGTAATTGAGAGAAAAAACGACATACGGAAAATGGCACTGCAAAAATGGGTTAATTTTATATATGACACTGTCATAGTGTTCATTTATACAGTTATCCAAGTGTTGGCAGCAGCCCTTTTCGCAATTTTGTTTGCAGTGGCATTTCCCAAATACTCGGGGTTTTTTGTTTTTGACACCATCCCTACGGTGCAAGTACTCGGAGCTGGCAGTGGCTATATTGAATTGCCTTTAGTAAGGGAAGAAAAAACACAGTACTTGACCAACGGCAAGTCCTGACACACAAGACCCATATATTATTTCAACAAACTTTTGATCTCTTGAAGTTTTGACAATATTTCAAGTGATCACAACTGACTGTTATTGCCCATCAGCTATTCATAAATTGCAAACAGAAGTGGAGGAAGTACTGGTAATATCTACCGTTCTTTCAATGATGAATTTTCATCCTTCATCTGCTTGATAACACTCTCAGGATCATCAATAGTCCCTCCATGTCCATTATTTTTCACAGTTCCTTCCTGGAAAGTGGATAGTGCATGAAATGCAAATTCGTTATCTTCATAAGTAGAACAAACTGAAACGATTTGCAGAAGAGATACATGCAATACATCATCATTTCTGGTGCACTTGTAATCGTCTGAACAAATTTCAAATCCAGTAAGATGCACTAACAACTTTTCAGGAGGCAAACATTCTTATTTCATTGAATGCGCAAATTTCAAATCCAGTATTTTCATTTTTTGCATGCTCATGAACCCATATTTTATCTGTTTGTACTTAATTTTACTATGATGTGTTTTTCCTGGAGTTAACTCTGGCTACATTATTTTTTACACATAGCCTGTCCCAAGCCCGGGTAAAGGAGGAGGGTTGTGATAGCCTTGTCGAAACTTGTTGGGGCGTAACCCTCATATCGGAACCCGCGTGTGGTGTTAAATGAGCAAGGAACAGGACGTCAGCCCCCTAGTGGCACACTACATCATCGCCCGGGTGCAAGGGTCTACGCATTTTACTTGACAAATGCAAAGGGCAAGGAAGCTAACTAAGGAAAATAGAATTCGGGTGCATAGTTAGAACGTAGGTCCTTAATGGGGAAGCTACAATAGTTAATTGATGATAAAATTAGGAGGCGTGTGATGCAGTGAGACCCATTACCCCAACCTCGCCTAGTACTCCAATTGGTCCTATGACAAGAGCACGCGCAAAAGCTATACATGATAAGGTGAACTCACTCCTATCTCTCTATGAATTCGATATTTCGGTGAATGGATCGCTGCCTCAAGCGGATGTGCCTAGGTACACAGTACACACCCCATGATGCCCCCCAGGACGGTGCCAAGTATGCTCAAGGAGGTGCCCGAGAAGTTGCCGAGAAAGATCAAGAGGACTGGACCCAAGCTGGTCAAGAAGAAGAGGAGGGAAAAGAAACCCCAAGCAGTGGTACTACTACCATCACTACCACCGAATCGGGCTTCGGGAGGCTATGACCGGCACTGGCAGCATCACTACTAGAGGTACTACCACCGACTTCCAGGCAGCAGCACTACCACCATCACTGTTGCTGAAACGGGCCTCGGAGGCTATGACCTTAATTTACTTCTCTTGTACCTTTTTTCTCTCTTCACTCTTTTGTTGCCATAGGTTTCTGTTGGGTTTACTTGCTTGGGACAAAAGCCTTTTTGACGATTGTCTGTAAATGTGACATCTGTAGACAACCAAATACTTGACCTGAAGCAAAAAAAAAATCAGTATAAAACAGGAAGCACAATTACCTTTGACTGTGATCTGGTTGCCATCCTTTCAATTCTTTCTGCTCCACTGGATGGAGGTAAATGCACAACAGTACCATTAAAGGTTCTTTCTGGTTCGTTCAGGATATGGGAAATCAATCTTGATGCAGTGCCTGCAATCTCAGTATCACTACCATCACTTATATATGACAGACCATGCTGCACTAATCCTGCAGATTTTACAGTCTTTGGGAACTTCTCAGCTGCCTGCTGGGCCTTTTTTCTTGGCGAAGCTCTTGTTTTCCTGTCATCATCCCTCAGAATCTTACGATTACAACGGGGAATAATAAGAGGAGAAGTGCGCTTTCCCAGTAAGGAACAGGATTAAAAGGTGCTTCATATTATCTCGACCTGTTTTCCGAGGCGTTGGAAATAATCTTATTACTTGATCCAGCATATAATATATCAGAAGCTTGGGATCTTTGCAAATAATTTGACGTTCCACAATTATTCAGAGATTGATATGATGTTGGAGCTGTGCGGGGGTTATCTCCAGGTGAACTTCCTATCCCGTAAAAAAATGTACATGCTTAGTCAACCAAAAGTTACTACGTCAACCAAAGAATTAAGCAAATTTAAGCCACCTTCAACACACGTACTCAATGGAAAAACTTTAAATACACCAAACTGTACTAAATTATGCACTTAATTGGTAGTTCTGTGATGTTTTTTATGCAGTATAACTCAACACATGAAGAATAAATCCACCTCCAAAGCCATATGTTCTTGACACGTTATTCACTCAATGTGACTGTTTCAGGCACGGGAGAGTTTTATTTCAAAGTTCACATATGCCATTGTGTCTTCATCTTGGTGATGCATATCGATTCAGTTAAAAAAATACTGATTTTCTCAAATTATAGTTTTAGGGACGACAATTATTGTCTACATGTTATCTGTACTAGGAAAAACCCTTGTGTTGGTACGAATTCTAAAGATAATACAATATGTTCTACGAGGCTAACTACTCCATTTATGGATGCAGCTGCTGCACAACGTTTCCACAAAATTCATGGTACACTAGGGTGTTCTTGTATTACATAATTAAGTGGAAGTAACTAATCACATATAGAAAATCGGGGGTCAATGCAACCGCAGAGCAAACAGCAAACAAACTATCGCAACTAACTCGTTTCTTCATGGGTGTAAAGGTTTCACAGTAAGTTATAGCACCGAGTTGTCAACATGTATTGCTAAGTAGTCAACATTCCATGAAATACTAATAAGATGTTCACTCGTTAGAAAATGTTGAGAATTTGAGATTCTTTGCTATGAGCTGAATACAAAGAAATAAAATCAATTTCTGGTTTCTAAGGATAAATGACTTCAAGGATTTCCGTTTTTTTTTTCATTTGGTTCTATATTATTTGAAGATAGAAAAGCTACACTGACCAAACCAAAATATCCAAATAAACCAAATGGGGACCCTTCATACCTTTATCTCTTTTCCTAGAACTTCTGTTAGCATGGTTTCCACCATAACCTATTCGATGGCAATTCTCAGACCTGAACAATAAAAAAAATCAAGATAAGAAACTTTTTCTTCCAACAAGCTGGTATGCAAATTGACCACAGAATAACCATGCCAAATATCATCAAAACAAACCAGTATTTCTTCTGCATCAAAATTAATCGTGCTTCGAGTCTTGAGAGACTATTTGTGCGTTCAAAGTCCTGCTTATCATGAGCTGGCTCTACAAAGTTGACTTCAAGAACACCTGCATAGGAAAAAAATAGCCACTTACAACGATGGAAGAAATATGAACTAAAAAACGGACACGCAACATGTTACTAACCTATAATGCCGCGGCCTTGAGATCCAGGAAGAGTCCATACTCTCCAGAAAGGCTAAAATAAACATGAGACTTATATCATATAACAAATAAATAAAATCCACAATAGAACTGGCATGTTAACACAAAAATACTTTCTGTAGATAGTCATATCAGCATGTTTCAAACAAGAATCATGCAATTGAACGACATATTTAGATAATTGTATGAGATAGTAAGCAAGTGCCACTTGCTACCACAAAAATATAAGCAAAAAACAAAATACTCCAGCTCATTATATAGGAATTTTAGAATGAAGCACGTTGCTGCCTAAACATACAAAACTGAATAGTTTATACAGTCTCCACCAAATATAGTCAGTGTTGGAAATAAAAGAAAAGCTATATTCATGATATAAAAGAGCATAGTTAATGGATACCTTTATCAGGCGGTTCCTGTGGTAAACATTAAATCCCTGAATTGGAACATGATGTTTTGCGTCTTTAACAAAACCAATTATAACATTAGCCACCATCTGGCATTCAAAATATGAGGGTAAAATCAAGTTATTAGCTGAATGCTGGGTACATCATTGTATAGGAAAACGTACGTAGAAAAGTTCATAGTTTTTACATCTGTATCATTCGGATATCCATTACCCGTGACTGGCTTGTAAGTAATCTGGTCCTTTAGCATCATATCATTGATAATGTTATGGCGTTCAATCTCTTTTCCTCGTAAAATCATCCGGAAGACGTATGGGACTCGGAGATATAAAATGGACGCATAACTCTGCACAGCAGGAGAAAAATAGATGGCTCACACAAGTTTTGTACTCGATGTTAATAAAGGAGACAAGTCTTTGTCTTGAAGTAATGCTTCTAGAACTGTGACAACCGCTCCAGTCATCCAGTGCATGCTGGTTTTGTCCTTCGTATGAAGTTTATCTAATTTCTCTTCTGCTACAGTAAAATTTCGTTGCATTTTTTGCATTATCAACTTGTAGTATGATGAACTAAATAATCAACCATACTGTAAGAATAGTAGTTATCATATCTGATAAGGTGTTTTGACTCCCGAGCTCACATGCTCCTGCCCAATTAAAAAAATCGAAAAAAAATAGTAAAACTTGTAATTAGAATTCTAAAAAAAATCCCAACAAACATATTTGTGCTACAGACATGCAAAGTTTCGTAATGAAATGCTACTTGTGGTGCCCTGTACAAGAAAAAAAAAATCAGTGCTCTGAAAAACATAATTTTAGATCTCATTTTGGCCGGTGATTTTTTTTCACAAGGCACCACAAATGTCATTTCATCAGGAAACTTTGCACGTCTGTAGAAAACTTATATATGTTTGTTGGTATGTTTATTCAGAATTTTTAGAAATGTTTTACTTTTTTTTTTTTGAATTTTTTAATCAGGTAGGAGCATGTGAGCTCGGGAGCCAATGTGAATTTCTGTTATCATATTCTGCTATAGCAATAATAACTATTCTTTCCATCGAATACAAAAGCAATAATTTATTTGGTACAAACAGATAAGTACATCTCAACCTACCCTTAGAGAATGTCTATACGTAAAAAAGTGCTTGGAGTTTGGAAACTGCTTTGCCATCAGGATGTTTTTCTCGTCCCTATTAACCCCTCTGATTTGAATATCCTGCAATCTCACAAAGATCACGAAAAGTCATGGTTAGCCATATCTTGTACTGATGGCATGGCAGTAAGACCTGACCAGTTATTAGTTGGGACGTACATTTACATCAGCATCAAAATCGAGCTCCAAGTCTCCCTGATCATCCTCCCACAGATTGTATATAATGATTCGAGTTCCTTGTTCATTAATTGAGTTAAACTGCAGTACCATATAGGTAAATAGCAGTTAAGATCATGAAACAGAAAATATCATGATGCATGTACACGTTGAAAGGGAAGAGTAATGTTATTCAAAGCTAAAATTAACAATGAGAAGAAACAAACAAGAACAATAATAAGTTATGATTTGAAGAAAATGTCTTTCTAAGTTATAGAATGTATAGAAATTCCAGATCCTTTTTCTTGCAGTAAAAGAGTAAGATTGCTTTTGCCACTTGACGCACATTAGACAACATCGTTTCAGTTCTGAAGTGAGGGCAATTTGCAGAAAGATTTGAAAGCTGTGTGTCTGTTCCCTCGTTCTGTAGAGTTGCCACGTCCCAAATTATGATTAAATATCATAAAACTATGTGAAAACATTATTCATGAACAATCATATTCCATACTTAATTCAAGATTAAATAAATTTTGATTAATTAATTACTTACTAATTTGAGTACCCAAGTATTAGTTAACCATTGCAGATACTTTATTCGAGTTCAGCATCCTTGTATATGCAAACTAAAATTTCTTGTAGTTTAGGAGTTCAATTCATATTTTTATAGAGGTTTTTTTACTTCTAACGATTTTAGAATTCCAAAAACCATTTTAGTTACCAAAATTTTCATTAGTGGACCACTTCTCTTCTCCTTGCCTGTAATCTTTTGGCCCTTTCTGCCTCTTTTTCACCTGTCATTCTCACCTTGCCTTAAGAGGCAATCTGCCCTGCCATCATCACAAGCCTACAAACTATAAATCTGTCCTAATTCACCACAAACTAAGGAAAGTCTCCCCCTGCCCCCACATATGTCAGCTTCTTCTCTTGTTAGACTGAAACACTCAGCCTAACGTGACCCACTTTGTGTACATGGTCGGACCTTGTCTTCATTTGCAGTCTTTACTTGAGAGAGAGAGAGAGGGGGTCCACCGGCAGCGGTGGCAGCGACAAGTTGCAGGGGACATCTCCGGCCCACTCCGACCACGGGCCACCGGGAAGCAGCTGACCACCACGAGCCGCCATCTAGCTAAAATGAGCACAGGATTTATTTTCGCGAGGCCGCTGCGGCAGCGGACGGCGCATTATGAGGCACCACGCCCCACAGGAATCAATGGGACTGTCACCAGGCGTTGTTAACGCGGCCTATGCCACCCGAAGGCACGTGGTGTGGTGGCACACTGCGCAGATCCGCGTGCGCTCAAGACGATGAGCTGCCGCTGCAACCCACCACCGATTCCATGAACCACGCACAAGGGGATACTCATTACTTTATTGGCTAACTTGTTTGTATGGGTGTCATACTTCGGCGTTCGAATTACTAACATGATACGAGACCATAGATGTTGCAACCGCGTAGAATGGCAGGGTCCTAAGTTAATGCATAGCACAGGGAAGGTTTTTGTTAGCAAAACCAGATCCTGTCATAAATAGGTTTCATGACAATACAAAGTAAAAACATCAAACACAGCTATATCTACAATATAAATACCTCCTGAAGAAGTTCTCCTTCACTCGAATAAGGAGACCACTGTATTATTGTATGTAAGCTTGTAGACCAGTCATCCAATGTTGTCCGCACCTTCCTTTTCCAAGCTTGTCCTTTTTCATAATCAATCTACGAGTTTTATATAACTATACAAGCATCAGGAGGAACTCGTGGTAAAATTGATAGTTTGGCCATTCTCACAAATAAGAAGGATACTAACTAAATGGCAGATAGATAGATAGTGAGAGCTTGATAGTTGATACAGACAAGATGGCAACAACTCAATGCCAGATCAGGAGGCGTGAAATACTACATTTTTTACTGGACTGTTCTTACTGGTGAAACCCAATCACCAAACTCAAGTGAAATGGTAGTAGTATCTTGAAGAAAGCATAGAATGAAATCGAGCTTACCATTGGAACAATAATGTCATCTTTACCGGTGCTCTTCAGGAAGGTATAAGATAGCATCCCGATGCTTTGTGTAAGCCTTTTATGCCACTCAGAGAGCGGGAAAAAGGATTAGAACCTCGTGCAAGGAAAATAAGTAATAACTTCTAGCATAAAATGGTAGGTACTGATAGAATTGGGGAATAACCTACTAAATTAGTTACTAAAAACGTTCAAGAGATAGTTTATCCCTAGTTTATGTGTGCTGTCACAGCTACAGATACACAACTTATATTCATTGTCCCTAAATGATGAAGAAATAATAATAAACGCCATATGCATCATTTTGATGCAGAGGCCGGGGTTTTAGCCCCCATTTCGGAAAAAAAAATGATGGAGAAATATTTTGTTGAACATTATTTAAATAAAAGTATCCACTTTTATGTACAAGCCCACGGAAGAGGCCACCCCACACAACAATGATTCTATCAATGCAATGAAACGCAAAGCTTTTGCGTCTTCACCAAAAAAAAAGTCCCTCAACTCTTGAAATACTCAATTGTTAACCCAGAACTCTTCATATTGCTTCAAATGCGACCTTGAGTTACTGAGACAGACAATTTTTACCCACACATGGTTTCACAAGTACTTCTGCCTGACGTGGATGCATAAACTCTGCCACCCAAGCTGTTAAGTAACCAAAATTTAGTTTTTTTACCCAAAAAAAATCCATTTTAGAATTTATTTGTGAAATTTATCATCCAAATTGTGGAGTTTGTTTTGTATTGTCCGTTCTAGTGGTGTATTTTTATCCACATCACCCAAATAACCTGTGGAACAACACAAGGGTTGAATAATGGATTTTCTTAACAGTTTGAGGTTGCAAATCAAACTGTTTTAAATTTTGCCAGGGTTTAAAGTTGAAAGGAAGATTTTTTTTTCTTATTTCCTAGAAGGCATGCTAATTTTTCACATAAGTATTAAGTTTAAGGGAATACCGAAGTATCACTATGTCAGACAATCAGGTGGACAAAAGTATTTAACATATAAGACAGAAATAAAGGGGACTTCAGAACTACAAAAACAGAGCACCAAACTTTGACTCTTTAAAAAAGCATCACGTCTCCAACTTTTCTCCATTTAAGTAAGAATTTTCAGTTCAACATAGATAGAACATTTTCTAGATTCTGGGATTATCGATGCACCAGACATCAATCAATAACATCATAGTTTAACAATGGTGAAAAAAAGTGGATACTTTAAAGCATGTACGCAGTCATCTTCGGCGTGGTGGATCTGGAAGCAGCGGAACGCAGTCATCTTCGACAACGCGTCCCCCTCGATGGCCGCCTTGGTGACAACCATTAAAACCGAGGCCAGCGACTGGGTGACCACAGGGGAAAAAGGGCTCAGTCTGCTCCTACCCTAGACTAGGTGTGAGTGCGTGGGGTTGAGTTGTACTGCGTGGGTGACCCATCCTTGGGTTTGTACATAAACTCTCTTTCTATCAATGCAATGAAACGCAAGGCTTTAGCGTTTCGCGAAAAAAAGCATGTACGCTATCCATAAAACATTGAAGTGTTACACTAAAGTCTGCACCAATGAAGGTTTTATCAACTAATAGAACTGAAAAGTGTCATCATGAACATTTATAGGCTACTGCGGTAGCGCCTCATGTCACTTCAATACTCAAATCGATATGCTCAAGCTGTGATTCTCAGAACACATAATCCTCGTGTAAAGAAGAGTAAAATGCACCCATTTATGGAACTTCGTTGGTGGGGACACTTCCGTACACCACCTTGAAAATCCTGCATCTGCCCCCCATAACTTGGCAGATTGGTTCAAGTTTGATGCAAAGCAGGCAACCTGCGCAAAAAAAAAAACGCACTGCAATGTCGTGGTTTGGGCTAGGGTGCGGAGGATTTTGGCGTGTTAATTGCACCCACCAGTCAAGTTCATACATGCATTTACTCTTTTAGATGATATGGTACTTTGGACACGGACAAGACTATAGTTTGAAAATTTTAGTAGAGTACCAATTATCATATCATATAAATGTATTAGTGGTTCAAAATAAATATTAGATTATTAGTATTTCTCACGAAAAATCAATCTACCTGTAATTATTATAAGGTTAATAAAATTAATTTTGTATTATTCGTTGTCTAATTTAATTAAGTTTGTCCGCTTGCAAAAGGCCATACGGTTTTAACACAGGGAGAGTGCTTATGTCGAAAATGGTAACTGACAATTTATGATTCATACAGTTTGCAGTAATCAAAGAAAACAGAAAACAACCTTTTTTCTTCATTACTACAACTTCGTGAGAATACCAAGACATCAGCACCAAGTCGCATTGTACTTGTCTTGAAACCATTTCCATCTGCAAAAGTGCAATTGAAAGTAAACTGGATCTCTTGAATTTTGATGAGAACTGTGTGTACTGTTGCTGAAAAGTTCCCCTTCCATACATACATTGTCCAATAGTGTTTTTAACTTTGCTCTTCGCCGAATAACCCAAGGACATGCAATGGCGTACTTTATCTGGGCTCATCCCACCACCGTCATCTATACAACAATTAAGCATGAAAATAACTTCAGGTGTGAATCACATACAAATTCATAGACAATGCTGAAAACAGATTTCAAATCTTTAATGCTACACTTCAGAACTGGTTGTCTGTAATTAAATGACCATAATCCTACAATCTACTCTGGATATATGGAGAACAAATAAGAATGGAGACTAGTCAATGTCAGTAATGTTCGTATGAGCAGAAAAGTAAGGCATTCATGTTCAGTATTGCCAGAGGACAACATTATTGTTGAAATTCAAAGCTTTTGAAGTATTATCACGCGACATGTCAGATTATTCTAAGTATCTATGCAAAGTGAGGCCGTTTCACACCTTGAACAAGCAGCATCCGAGTTCCATCTTTCTTATTTTCCAACATGTCAATGTGCACAAAGGTAGCTCCATTTGAAACCTTGCAGAGAAATACCACTGAGTGAGCACACGGGGATTTGAAACTTGAAACTAGAACTATGTTCTCTTTCAGACACATACTTCATCAAGAGAGTTGTCCAGCAGCTCGGCGAAAGCTGACAAGTTAATAAGACCATACATCAGTAGAGCTTAGAAAAATGATAGCTGGGTGCTTAGAATGCATTTCTAAGATATATGACATGGGCAGGCAGACCATACCTCCTAAAGCCCACTTGTGGCTTGTCGCGTTCGAGTGTAGAAATCTAGGATGGACACGAACATGTTCCATTCCTGACTCTGGCAACAGGAATTCGCAGAATAGCTTCAGGGAGCAGGTGAGAAACAACAGCCAAAGCAACAGACATACATGAAGATAAGATGTGCCAGATCACAGACCATAGACAAATAGTTTCCACACCAAGTACTCAACAAACAGAGGCACTCAGCAGAGAACCAAAGCACTCAAGTTCCAAGCCAAACTTCTCGACCCAGATTTGCAGATGTACAAAATCTATAGGAAAACAATCTCCATGTATCTTGCATTTACTCTGCATGCAAATTCTTCGTACTGCCTAGCTAATCTGCTATGCACATGAACCGAAGACCGAACCCATGACAAACATTAACGGTTTGGCTCATTGCCAGTTGACTAAAATACTCGAAACTCTCGGTAGTGAGCTTAAAATTGTGAAACTTTGAACTAAAGATCAAAACATTTCTCCTCTCCCGAACAGCCAACAGGCCCTAAGAGTTATCAAAATCTCACACAGATAAGATAAACCCAAATATACTCTAAAAAAAAAAAAAACCCAAATATTAGTCCAATCCTTCTACATTTGACCTGCTCACAAGCGCATCCCTATTAAAAAAAGAACTTCAAGAAAACATTATTTTTATCTTGAATGTAGAGAAGAACCATGCACTCCCGTGCTCCTACCTACAGCAACTTCCACTAAGTTTCAGAACCTCGATTTCTACCGATCTGAAGCAATGACGAATTGAGAATACGCTAGCCAGAAACTTCGCAGATGAACAGTACCAGAGTGTTGCGCATGGTCGCTCCAGAGCGGCTGCCCCAGGCCATCATAATCCCCGGCCTTCCAGAACTGCTTCGTAACACACCTCGGCGGCGGAAGCGGCTCGAGGAACCCACGTGGTACGGCGGCTAGCACCCTAGCCCTCTTCTCCTCCCGACCGTCCCTCCGCCGGCGCCGGGGCCTCTTCGTGCCGCGGGAGTCCGACTCCGTGTCGCTGCTGCTGACGTCGATCGACGCCTCGCAGGCCACATTGCCTCCACCGGCAACGACGGTCGGCGGGGGCGAGAGGTGCGGGGTGGCCTCTGATTCGGCGGTGGGGGACGGCATACTGCAAAAGTGTGAGCTGGGGTTGCCAGAATCCGCCGGCCATTTTATTTGGCAACCCCACACTCATTTTATTTGGCGGTAGTGGTCTATGCGGCCCATGTGTCGAGCGCACAGACTAGCAAAATGTCTCGTCATTTCATTATTTTTTTTACAAGATGTCCCGTCATTTCATCGATAGTATGGAGCGAGCGGCGCCTGCTAAAGCAAAAGCGCCGTTCACAGTAGTGACACACCCCTTTCGTTCCATATTTTTTTTTGAAAGACCCAGTAAATGTCGGCATCCTTCTACTCTTTAATTTCTACTCTTTAATGAGGTAATTACACCTTTGGTACTCCCTCCATCCGGGATTACTGGACTTGTACTGTCTTGCATCGCGATCAAGCCATGCAGCTACTGGTTGTACAGGAGCCAATCAAAGCGAGAGTTCCAATTTTTTTTAATTAAAACGTAATCAAAGTTTTCAGGCAAACCGTGCGCATGCTAGCATGCATTGGGCAGTTAAAAGAAAGAGAGAGGAAAGTGGGGCTGCGGGTGGGATTAAGCAATAATTAGGCTACAGGTTTATAGGGGAATTAATTCTTAGGGGCCTTGTGAGAGGCTAATTGCTGAACAAATATTTTTTCACTAGGAGGCCAGTAATCCCGAACGGAGGGATTACAACAATGTCTAGTGATGCACTTTTATAAAAAAAATTGCTCCTTGATTTTTTTTTAGTACAACAACTAGTCTATTAGGTGCAAAGACATACAAAAACGCCCAAAGTATGACACGCCAGGTTATAATCGATGGCTTGCGCACGCGTCTGGGCGGCACTCCATCTCAGCGGTGGCCGGGCGACAGACTGCGGGGCAAACCACGTTTCAAATCGCGTTCAGCCGCGACGGCGCCTATGCCTCTACCATGCTGCGACGGAGCCTACGCCTCTCCTCGCGCCGCGGGAGATTGAAGAAGCATGTCTGACAGTGCACAGAAATGCAGAAATAGGATTCAACATGTGAGAGCATAAAAATGACAGAGATGCAGAAGTGATAGAAATGACAGACCGAAATCAGCTCAAGAGAAATGCATAAGTGATAGAAATGCAGAAGTGTGTGATGTGAATGTGTAAAGAGAGTAGTGGAGTGGCGATGAATTTGATATGTGAAAATGCTATGAAGAGCATGGTCTGAAGCAACTGCTCTTGAATTTGTAGTACGTGTGTTACTATGCGTATGTGGCAATTAGTACCAGCAAGAGCAGGAAGCTAGCAACAATATTTTGTTTGTGTGTGCAAGAGTGTGTGTTCTACTTTGTATCTTTAATTTGCAAGTGAAATAAAGACAGCTCATTGTTTGGATATGAATTGATGTTCAAAAATGGTTTGTTGTTAATTCTTGGCCATTGGAGTGTTGTTGATTGGTGTAATGCCATATATTCAGATGTCATAGTACCATGACATGATAGAGCAACCAAAATAAACAAGCATATTTCATTTACAAGATTGCTACTTCGAATTCAAACCAACATGAATATTCTGATGTACTTCGAGTTACAAGATTTGCAACACTCCCTCCCAACAAACTATAAATAAAATGGAGAATCACAGATATGGAATAGTAGAATAAATAGAAAACAAGAAAACACAAATCATTTTGAAATGGCATTCACTATATAGAAAACAAGAAGAATAAGACTAGCAAGTCAAAAAAAATGCAAGCACATCTCTGAAATGAGAGTGCACTTAAGAAATTCAGAAAATGAATTATTATGGTGCATATAATCATCTTCGGGGTATAAATAAAGTAATGGTACCTCATTTTGGCTTCATATAATAACATACGAGATTCAGCACCGAATAAAATCAGAAATGATCTAGAAGGCTATGTATACATAAGTAAAATATGCACAATGAGTAAATATATGCCATAATCAAAATTCTCCAAAGTATGCCATAATTAAAATTCTCCAAAGTGCACATATGCATTATACCTGCAAATGGAGGGGTCATCATAATATTCATCTACCACATTCACATCACATCCACATTGCTCTGCTCCAAGACCCATTTGTCATGCACTTTTCTATTGTGGTTTGGATTTCCACATACTAAACAATGCATTTTGACGCCTGCTTTTGATAAATATTTCACTCCATTTTTCTCCTTCTCTTCAGGAGCTCTCCTGATGTTCTTCTTGGGTCTGCCGATGAACTTAGTGTAGAGAGATGGGTGCACTACCACAACATTCATCTTCTCCTAATGCACCATTGATCTCAAAGGTGCCAAGTTGTAGGTATAAGCTCTTTATATGTTTCTATGATGTAGGAGTTGTGCACTAAGTTGTGAGGGTTAATTTTGTCTGTCCTACAACATGCTCTGGCACGATGGCAAGGAATTTCTGTCAACTGCCACCTGTTGCAGTCACATACTCTTGCTTTCATATCCACATTGTATGTCTTCTCATACTCAGGTGAGGTCACATGGTAGACACCATTCCCGTCATATGAAGCACCAAGTTTGTATGCCATTTTGTAAGTTTGTCCATCTTCTTTTTATTTTGAGAGAGATAGTACCGGGTCATTTCTCACTTTCTTGATGCTTTCCAACTTTCCTATGCATTAACTTGTAGAAAATTGTCTTAAGCATGGATAGGATTGGAAATTCCCGAGCTTCCAGAATATAGTTGTTGAAAACTTCAAAGTGATTGTTCAGCAACATATAACATTTTGAGAAATCTCTGAAAAGGGCCTTAATCCAAGTGTTTGGCACTAATTCCTCAACTCATGCCCATGCTTCTTACATATATAAGCAAGTTAGTTGATCTTGCAATGGACCACAAATCATTCTTCAAAGTGTATCCTTTGTGTTTCTTATGGAAGTTTTGATAGAGATGCCTAATACGGTGCCTATGCTCTGAATCGGGAAACACTTTCATGACTGCATTTATGAGCCCCTTCTGCTTGTCGCTCATGATTGTGAAGGGTGAAGTTTAGTAATTTTCAGGTCATCAGGTTAAATCGGAAGAAGAGTTGGCCCCTCTAAATCCCAAAGAGTATGTCCCGGTCCATAAAGATTACATGGCTCTTGCATCCATGAAGTTTTGGAAGAACCCACCCAAGGCCAAGTCCTATGTTGAGAAAAATACCAAGCCAAGCAGTGCCAAGGAAGGAGCTCAAAGAGTAAGGGCTTGCTTCAATTGTAAAGACAAATATCAGTTCATTGCCGAGTGTCCTTTCGAGAATAGAGAAACCTAAGGAGGAAATCTTGTCCTAAAGGAGAAATCAAAGCTCACATGCAAGAAGTCTTTCTTCAATATGAACACTTCTAACAAGAAGCCAACCTATAGGGTTGTGTTGGTGGATCAATAAGAGTATGCATCCGGTGATGATGAAGAAGAAGAAGAAGATGAAACCACAAGTGAAGTGGCCGCCATTGAAATTTCATCTCCATCTCTGTTCGAATCCCCCAGTGAGAACATTACCCGCCAATCCGCAAAGTGCTTCATGGCCAAGGCCACCGAGGTATCATCTTCTTCCATCTCTAAGACTCAAAATGAAAAGCATGATATTTCTAGTATTAGTGTAGAAGATGAAATTGCCTCTTTAGATCTCTTTATGGCTAACTTGCGAGGTAAAACCAAAAGGCACTTTGAGCTTATCATGAGCCAATATGGAGAGGCACAATAACTTCTTGAGAAGAAGGGAGAAGGTGAGAGGGAAGATTCTATTGAAGTAGCTCTCTTTCAGTTACTCTTGAGGAAGAGCGTGAGCTTCGAGAGTCACATAATGAAATCACGTCCAAACTCACTAATAAACGTGACCGTGCTATTGATAAATATTATTTGGCTAAAAAGAAAAGGGTTGAATTTGGTGTTGATCATGCTGCACTAACCGAGGACCTAGAGAAGCTCACCAAGGCTCACAAGGCTTTGGAGAGTGAACACTCTACCCTCACCAAGTCACCTAAACAACTTCAAATTCAACTAGCTCAATTTAATGTGCCTAGTTCCTCTACTTCTTCTTGTGATCATGCAAATATTCTTGAGAAAAAATCTAGGTTGAAGGAAGAGCTTGCAAGAATTAAGGGCAAGGGCTCTATTGATGATAGTGTGGTTGTGCAAAGGCCACACAATGGAAAAGAAGGTCTTGGCTATGTTGCCAAGAACAAGAACAAGAAGAAGGCCAAGCCCGCACACGCAAAGAAGAATGCTGGTGCGAGTGGTATTGTCATTAGGGACGAAACCACTCGTAACAACTCCGAAGAGAACTAACAATCCTCATTATATTCTTTTTTAAGGATTATTATGGTGGTTTGTATGCAACATATGTTGGTCCTAATGTTGATTTAGTTGTCTATTCTATTTGGGTTCAAGACCCTTGTGGAAACATGAGAGGACCCAAGATGGGTCCTAACTCCAAGCAATGATTTATTGTAGGACTATGCTTCTGTTGGGTCAAAATGGGTGCTTCACAGTGGATGCACAAGTCATATGACCAGAAGCAAGGAGCTTATGACGGAGTTGAGACCAAATATTAATCAAGTAACTGTCACATATGGAGATAAATCAAAATCTGAGGTAATGGGTATCGGCAAGGTGGTAGTTGCTCCAAACATCACTCTTGTAATGTCATGCTTGTCGAGTCCCTAGGTTTCAATTTACTTTCACTTTGTGCTTTAGGGAAGATGGGTTTCTCCGTGTTCTTTGAACCTGATATCGTGCTACTCTTGTGGAGCAAGACTCTTGAGGTCGCTTTTGTTGGGCATGTCAAAAGTGAGTTGTATGTGGTAGACTTTTCGAGGTCAACCAACACTCAAGCGATGTGCCTATTCGGAAAGACCAACATGGGGTGGTTGTGGAATCGCCTCTTATCCCATGTCAACATGAGAACTTTGCAAAACCTTCACAAGGGTGGCCATATACTTGGACTAAAATAAAATGTTTCCTTTGCCAAATATCGTATTTGTAGGGCGTGTGTTGAGGAAAGATGCATGATTCTCCCCACCCAAGCAAGACTATCACTTCATCAAAAAGGATATTGGAACTTCTTCATGTGGATCTCTTTGGTGCCATGTACGAAGCTAGTCTTGGTGGGAAGAAGTATTGCTTGGTGATTGTTGATGACTATTCAAGATTTATTTGGGTTTATTTCTTCAAATTTAAGAGTGGGATTGAACGGATAGCATGGGAACCTAGAGGGAGGTGAATAGGTGCTACTTCCAAATTAATGGAGTAGTGAATGCTGGGCGAGCTAGCTGGAGGAAGAAGAAGAAGAGGAGGGGTATTTATACCCACTCCCCAAAATATAGCCTTTTGACACCTTCTTGTGTATGTCACACTGGGTCGGAGACTCCGGTCTAATTAAATTTCTGGTAAGTTTCCGCAGGGCCAGAATCTTTGCGAAAACACCGGAGACTCTGGGCACTCTCCGGACAGAGTCCAGAGGGTGACACGACTTCATATTCGGCTGGGAAAGTCTTGAGGGAGGAGATTCCGGCCTCCTTAGGACGGAGACTCCGCAAAATCTCCGCACACTTTCCGTCTTGATCACAATGGGTGAAACCACTTGTTTCTTGTGCATGGAAATACTCTAGGTCCGGAGACTCTGGCCCCTGCACACCGGAGATTCCGGCATGGACGAAAACTTCGCAAAATCTCTAGACACATTCCGGAGTGGCGCCAGTGGGTGACACCACTTGATCTTCTCGCTGGAAAATCCTGAGTCCGGAGACTCTGGCCTAAAACCCTGGAGACTCCGACATGGAGATAAATTCTAGCACTTCTAGCTCCTCTAGCTTTTTTATTCCTTTTTGGGAAACAAAGCCACCTTAATAAAATTATCAATAGCCCCTATAAGATCAACACACATGTTAAAATAATACTAGCGTTGTTATCAAACACACAAAACAAGATTAGGCGAGATATGCACTTTGAATACCCCCATTTTTGGTGTTTGATGACAACACAAGTATTTGCAATGATAGCCGTAGCTAGAACTAAGTTTACAAAATATAGATGGGCTCCCACTTGATGTGTGCTCCAAAGAACACATCAACAAGGATCCTCACACCCCCTATATTTTACAAACTCATAGCCAAACAATAGAAAATAACTCACAAACAATATAATTGCATAAGTAAGACAAGTGAGGCACTAGAGGATAAGCACAATAACAAAGATAATAGCCTCACATATGTAGTCTTACCACACACAAGAGAGGTTCGAATTCAAATGTAAGATAAAAGGAGACACACACTCATAAAAGGAAAATCAAGTTCGAAAAGCTTGTGCTCCGAGAAAACCCATGCAAATGCAAATTCCCAGATAGCCTAGATAGCAACTTCTCCCTCTTTGGCATCGAGACGCCAAAAGGAGAAAAGAACAAACTACACTCAAACCACATGATCAATCTTCCTCCTCCTCCTTAGAGTCCTCGTCCTCATCACCGCCTCCCCGATCTTCCTCGTCCTCATCATCACCAGACTCATACTCCTCTTCTTCTTCAACTTGTTCTTCCTCAGGCATAGGAGCCTTGCCTCGGTTGCAAGAAGAGGATGGAGCTGAAGTAACCTCATAGAGTTCACCCCAGGGGAAGGAAGAGGTGTTCTACTCGTTGTAAGACATAATGTGTGACTCAGCAGCAGGCTCAAGAGGAGGGCTATGCACAATGTCAGCATGATCCTGAAGACCTTTGAGCATCTTCTTCATTTCCCTCGTTTCCTTGTATGCCTCATGGTTCTCCTTGTGGACTGCAATGGTCATGCAAATAATGTTGCGCTGGAACCATGTGAGCTTCTTTTGCTCAGCTTGAACCTAGGCCTTTCCTTGAAGACGAGATGGAGGATCAGCAATATTCCTCCTAGACCTCGGGGCATTGGTATCAAACATAGAGAGGTCCTCCTCTTCCTCATCATCCTGATAGGCAGCACGGCGTGCGGTGCGGATCTGAAGGGTACCAGTCTTATGCGATGTCTTAGTGTCCAGTCAAGGAACTCTGTCAAGGATGAGCTTCATCGCATAGGGAGCATACACATGCACCTTCTTCTTCTCAGTCATGGCATGATAGATGTCTTCCTTGATGAAGTCCATGACATCCATCTCAAAGCCCTCACAATATTCTCTAGCTTGATGGCACTTCAAGGCATGATGTAGAAGGTTCACAAGTCCACCATGGATGGCATCCACATGGCCAGCTTGAGGAGCAATGTTGCATATGAATGGGCGGAGGAGAACATTGTAAACACGCTTGAGGTCTTTGTTGGTGCCAACACTTTCAATTTATAATAGAGAGGAGCCAACCTCCTCTTGTTGTAGGCAACACCATGCACATGCATCTTTTTACCTAGATTATCACCATGGAGAGGATAGTCAAGAAGTTCTGAAAGACTCAAGATGGAAGGCTTGCATTTGATGCTCCCCGTCATCCATGTCAAAGATATGTCCTCATCCTCGCCAAAGGTGTGAGTAGCAAAGAACTGCCGAACAACATTGATGTTGAAGTTTTGATGGATGCCAACAAGCTTCTCGAGACCAAGCTTCTTTGTCATCGAAAATACTTCCCTGAAATAAGACTTGCTACCCAGAGCCTCTAAGTTGAGAACCTTTTGCTCACACACTTTATGGCGCAGTGTGTCATAGATCTCTATCTGGATCAGCTCCTGTTCCTTCCTCCAATAGTTAGGGTTTTGAGTAGTGCGAGCCATGGTGAAGAAAGGATGCACCCTCATAGCCCTAAACTCACTTTCCCTTGAGCCTTTCAGGGTCGCGATGCGATCAAACCGAGCCTTCTTTGTCACTTCCTTCCTCTGGATCTCAGCTTTGACCTCTTGTCTCTCATGCTTTTGAGTCATAGCCCTTCTCTAAATCTGCACACCAGTCGCTAGATCGGTAACCGGATAATTCCGAGAATGAGCACGGTAAGGACGTTGCTTTATTGGCTTGATGTTGGGGTTGGAGGAGGAGGCCTTGGTCCTCTTTCCTGGAAGCAACCATAAGCAAGAACAAGTAGTAGGAGAGTAAGCATGCATTCCCGAGAAAACAAATGAGAAACCAACAAGAGATTTTGGGCATTAAATAGGCGAATCTACATCGGGGTCTGGCGAGGGAACGAGTCCTAGACCTGTCGGGTGAGGCTGCCCGGTCCAAGGCCCAAGACCTATGCCTAAAGGGAGACGCCATAGACAGTTCTAGAGGGCCCAGTTAAGGCCCACCCGCAGGGCCTTGATGATCAAGAAAGGAAACTTGTTACCGACTCAAAGTTAGGGTTCGCATCCCCCGGGTGCAGTTTGAGACCTGGCCATCTTTATAAGGCCAGGAGAACCACCGGGAGGGGGACCAAGCCATACTACACCACCAAAAGCCTTGAGATCGAGATCTAGCTCTCGACTCGA
Organism: Alopecurus myosuroides; assembly: GCA_028641055.1. Lineage (NCBI taxonomy): Eukaryota > Viridiplantae > Streptophyta > Magnoliopsida > Poales > Poaceae > Alopecurus > Alopecurus myosuroides. Next base: position 147,370,921 of record CM054060.1, read on the forward strand.
GCACCCCCCACTGTAACCGGTCTATTGCTAATAGAGATCGACAGAAGCAGGAGTAAGGGTTTTACCTCTACGAGGGCCCCGAACCTGGGTAAATCGTGCCCCCTGTTTGCCGACGATTGTCACCAGTGCCTACATGTTCTCCTGATCAAAACCCTTCGGTTCACCCGAGGGACTTGTTGAGATGCATATTCGACAATTGGTGCCGTCTGTGGGAACGGCGGGTGCTGGATCCACGGCATCCTCGGCCTCATCATTGCCAACCTTCAGCTGGAGCCCCGGGGCCTCGACTTCAGCAGATCTGATCCACTTCGAGTCGATCATCGTTGCGCCCCACTCGCCGGAATCGCGCCCGGTATTCAGCGAATTGGAGAAAAGCGTCACCCTGATGTAACATCCCAAGTATGAAAAACCATCCATAGAATGTTTGTTTCTTGTTTTATTAAAGTTTTGCATCATGTCATCATACTCTTTTCTTCATTGCATTTGTTTCCTTCTTGTTTGCATCTGTTTTATTTGTTTTCACAATTGAATTTCAAACATTAATCAAATGCTTTGGTTCATACTTGTTATGTTACAATTTATTTTCCAAATAAAAGTTCAATTAAAACATCCAATTTGTTCCCATGAAAAAATAAAAGGCTCACTATTAATTTGTTCTTAATAATTCAAATGTCATTCAAATTCAATTTCAATTTCAAACAGCACCCAATTTCAAATAATGAAAATTACCAAAACAATTATAATCATTTGATTCCAATTAAAACTATATGATCACCACATTTAATTCTTGTTTTCACTAAGTCACTTAATCATCAAATCCATCCAAATTTGAATCAAATCACAAACATCTTTTTATTTTTGAACTTTTTGTAAAACAAAAAGTTGCAATTTGTTGCTATTACATAAATAAGTAATATAAATTTTTTTTCCTAAATTTTTCTACCTCAAAAACCCTATTGTTTCTTCCTATTTCTAAATCAGCAAAAAAAAAGTAACAAAACAAATAATAAAAAGAAAAACGCTCAGGAGAGGGGGAGAGGCAGGCCCAACCCAACTCTCCCTCAGCCCGCTACCCCTTTTCTTCCCCACCTCCGTACGCTGACGTCGTCCATGGTGGACAGCGACGTCCCTGCTGCCCCACTGCTCCACCCGATTTCCCCCTCCTATATCTACTCCTCCCCCCTCAGAAACCCTAACCCTAACCCTAGCCGCGCCCGCCTCCCTCCTCTCTCCCATCTCCGCCTCCATCGAGGAGGGCGCCGCCCGTTTCTGTTGCCTCCGGCCGGCGCTCGCCGGAGCACGGCGCCGTCGCCTCCGTCATCCCCCGGCCGTGCCGCGGCCACCCCTACGACGAGGGTAAGACCCTCTTTCCATTCCCATACCTCACCCTCTCGATTCCTTGCTGCTCCTCCGCGAATTCTCGGGCCGATTGGTTGCCTTTGCTGTTCTGTTTCGTGGACAGGGAAGAACACCTGCAGATGATCGTGTGCAGTTTCAGTTAACAGCGATTTGTTGTGTTCAAAACCAATCGATCCCGTATGTATTCAAACCAGCGCAGCAGCCCAACTGGCTGCGTCCGCGCGCAGAGAGCCAGCAGCTCCCCGGATCGAGTCCCCGCACCCCCACTTTTCTGCTTCTTTTTTCGAAATACTTCAGTGCAGTTGCTGAACCTTAAGCCCCCTGTTAGCCCTTATCTGTCAACACAGCGCACCCACCGCAGTGGTTGGTGTCCACTGCGTGCTAGCAGGAGGGCAGGGGTTCGAATCCCCCCTGCATCAAAAACCAACCTTTTTTTCATTTATTTTTCTAGATCTAGATCTATCCCAAATTGCTCACAGATCCCTGCTACTTTCATCTAGGTCCCTGTTATATTTCTTTCCAAGTCCCTGTATCTTTTCTAGGTCCATAATTATTTCTATAAACCATAAAAATGCTTAAACTTGGTAATTTAATAACTTTTGTTTGGAAACTCCAATTGCAAAACTTAAAACATGTAAATCACTCCATTTTAAATTCTCTACCCAAATATAAAATTTGTTTACTGTTTTGAATATTTTAAATTGGTGAAATATTTAAATTCTTGTTTAATTCACTTAATTTTGCAAAATTCATAACTTGGGCATAAAAATTCCAAACTCAACAAATAAAATATGTTTTCCATCCCATTTTTCATGTACTTTGCAAATATAAACTTTGTTTCATGTTTTGAATAATTATAATTGGTTAAATAATTTAAACCTTGTTTAAATCATTTAAATTTGCCAAATTCATAACTTGCACAAATTAAATTATTTTTGAACTTATAAAATATGTTTTCATACTAGAAAAGTATAAACTTTTCAAATATGAAATTGGTTTAATGTTTTGAACAAATAAAAATTCAAATAAATTCATACTTGAATTTAATTCATTTAAATCTTGTTTGACTTGTTTAATTCATAAATAATTCATCCTAATTCCTTTTTCAATAATTAAAACATGTATTCCACCTAAAATTGTGTGTATTTTCCAAATATGAATTTTGTTATTTGTTTTGAACAATTAAAATTGATGAAAACAACAAATGCTTGTGTAACACCTTTAAGTAACCAAAATTCCCTAACTTAATAAATAAATTTCTAAACTTGGTAAACCTTATTTCAAAATTGTTCTATTGTTGTTATTTTTCTGTTTTCCTCATCCATGCATCATACTAATCCACTTTCACCTGTTGATTAATTGTAAAAAAATTATTCCAACCTTAATTGATGGGCTTTTCATATGCAACTCAAATTGCATGTGGATCCATTTAATCATGTTGTTACCATGTCAACTAGTTTATTTTGATGCATCAATTAAATGGTCATGCATCATCCCATGATTGTGCATTATGCCATGTTATTGATTGTTTGTCTCTTTGCGTTGTTTGTTTGCTTCTTCTCGAATAGACGACGACGTTGAGACAGACGAGCTTTACGACACCCCTTCTGAGGATCTAGCTCAGTACCAGGCTGCTGAGTTTGCAGGCAAGTATTCACTCACATGAACCATTGTGTTCCTTTCAACATTGGATACCGATATTTTCCGTTGTCTATTCTGCTAGCCCTATGAATCGTTGCTTCTGTTCGATCCTATCACATGTTATCCTTTAACCCTGATATAGCCTCACCTCCACACCTATAACCCCATTGATTGTTGCCCGTGTCTTACTAGCATGCTTAGGGTTGTTTTTGCTCGAGTCTGTTACCCGTTACTTTCTGTTATCATATTCTATTATGTTCTGGGGCTCGATGTTAAACAACAACCTGTTAATTTTGAGGTAATAATAATTTGCTGATAAGGCACCGGCAGGAGGCCCGGCGTGGTTTTGAGGCCTGCTAGTGTCGACCCTAATAGGAAAAGGGTCTTGTCTACTGATCCATGATGAGCGCACTATCCGCATGTGGGAAGCGTGTATGGGCGCCCCCCTCAATTTGATTCGATTCGCATCTCGTCCAAATCGCCTCATTTAGTTCGGGTTTTCCATTTGCCGCATGCATATGCAGGTGCGAACCCTTGGTACCAGGGTGGAACTTTTGTAGTCGGCATTTAGGGAGACACGTTCTTAGAGTGCTATGAGGGTCCCCTTTTCTTCGTGGGGCTTGATTAGCCGTGCGCTCACTGCACGGGGTTCTTTGGGCTTGATGCGAAGAAGAGTTGAGTTGTGTTGAGTGCCCCGCTTGGTGGGAGGCATTCCATCTGGCGGGTTATTCTTACGTGTACGGCCAAATTGGTGCACCCCTGCAGGGATAAATCTTCTCGAGAAGCCGTGTTTTCCGCGGTTATGGTTGACTTGGTGAAAGTACTGGCTAACAAGTACTCAGAACAACTTACACCTAACTAATGATAACCTGACTAGTAATAGTATTATTGACACAAAAACTTGACCCATCATTAATCCAACTGTGTGAGTTATCCTCGGATTGCTACTTTGGATAAGGGGCGAGATCCAGGATGGGTTTGTTTGGAGTTAGTTATAGTTGGTTACGATACGCTATCTTATCTCCTATCTGTTAGCCGGAAGTTGTAGTATGTTCTGTAGTTGGTTAGTGCAGCCAGCTGCCGCATCTTTTGTATCACCCTTTCTTCCGTTGAACCCAAAGCATCTGTGCTTGGTGTTGACGGGTTACACTTTGGTGAACTGTGAGTCTTGCTTGCCAGTACGTTTATGTACTGACCCCCTTTGGGGCTGTGGTTTCCGCAGACTACGCTTACGAGGATCCCCGTGACGGCTACTACGTGGAGTTTGACGAGGCTGCTGACGAGTAGATAGCGGACCTGGGCAGGATCCGAGACATCGTGGATGGGATCCGTCTTTTCGTTTCCGGCTCCTTAAGCCTATTTGGATTTTGTCTGTACTCAGACCCCTTTGAATGCTTCCGCTGAGATGTAATGATGATATGTTGGGACATGTGTCCTCTGGATGATTGTATTCGCTATCTCTGCTCTAGTGAGAGCTATTTGCAACTTATTTCTATTTATTTGTGTCTTAGAGATCTGTTGTGCTATCATTTTGTTAAACGCCGTTGACGTACCATGTGTGTATGGTATGAAGTACGTCAATGGTAGTATCCTGATTTCTATGGGATGGTTTACGTAGACGATGAACAGTAGGGGTTGGTTGTCACACATACGTGTGTTGGCCTACTCGTAAGAGATGCGGGTGCCGGTAAGCCCCGTAATCCAATCAACTACTGTTCAACGGAACTACGAGTATCCTCTAGAAGTCCGGGTGTGACAAATGGTATCAGAGCCTGTCTGCCTGTAGGATCCCTTTTACTGGTCGCAGTTGAGTCTAGAAACTATTTTGTAGCTATATAGGAAAAATGAAACGTGAGAGTAGGAATTCTGCCATTTTATTTCTTTCCCCACCCACCCTCCCTTTTCTGGTAAGGAAGTGCAACGTTGTTTTCTCTTCTCACCTAAACTTTCAAGTTAGGATTTCACGAATCCTGGTTTCTCTGGGATAGGTATATCTACTAGACCATAGGAATGGAGGTGGTTGTGACATGATTTATCATGTTGCCTACTCATGATTGAGAACGGAGGCGTGTAAGCCCCGGAAGCAGATCCTCTATTCCTTAAGCAGTAGATATTGATCCTTTAGAAGCCCGGATGGGTTTTTCCGTAGTACCTCAGGAGTTTTTGGTCTCGTGTTTCCCGTTGTTGCTTCAGTATCCTGTTCTTCTCAACATCCTTATCGTCCGTTGAAACCTTGTTGTTGCCTTTCACTTCAGTTCTCTACCGGCGTCTAATCAAAACTTCCCCGATCATCTGCAGATGGATCTCAGGTTCTACCCGCAGGTGGTTCGGATGACTCGTTGCGAGAGCACTGCCGGTTATCCGGAGATGCTGAGGGACATGGTCACTTATCTGGGGTTCCGTTGGGCACCAGAGTACCAGGTCTACGAGCAGCAGCGAGAGTTTGACCAGACCTACTACCAGGCTATCGTCTACATTCTGTCAGATGATGGCATGAGCGTTGTCCACCGCTACGAGGCAGTAGGTTCCACAGTGGATATGGCTGTGCAGCAGGCAGCTTATGTGAGTCTCACCGTCCTTCGTGCTGACTATTGGGGATTTGACGATTCTATCTATCGCCACATCCCCCGTGGTTACATCACTTCGGAGGGAGCTCACTTCACTCTCTACGACAACTTGGATGTCTACGAGCATGATAACTCCAGGCTGCACACCACCGCTCAGTTTGTGAGGCACAGTGACGCAGTTGCCGGCACACTATCTCAGGAGTTGGCTTCAGTCAGAGAGCAGCTCTACCTTGCTTTGACTCGTCTGGCGACTTACACCACAGACTTTGTTGGAGATGAGCGCTTTGCACGTTTCGATCAGCCAGTTGGTCGTCGTCTGCCAGATGCTGGAGGTTACGAGCCGATCAGAGGTCCACTCCTCAACCTCGGTGCTGGTTACACTGGGATTCCACGCTTTGGAGCACAGGGAGTCGACACTATGTACTTCACCACACCTAGAGTCGCTCTCAGACCACGTCAGATCTATGTGGATCGTCGTTCTACCTACTTTCGTGGGCGTGCTCCTCACCGTACCTCTCACCGTACTACTAAAGGGAATATGCCCGAGAGGCAATAATAAAATGGTTATTATCTTATTCCTTGTTTATGATGAATGTTTATTTCTCATGCTAGAATTGTATTAACCGGAAACGTTGATACATGTGTGCTTAATAAACAAACAATGGTTCCTAGTAAAGCCTCTCTTTTAACTAGCTCGTTGATTAATAGATGATCAAGGTTTCCTGATCATGAACATTGGATGTTATTAATAACGGGGTCATGTCATTAGAAGAATGATGTGATGAACATATACCCAAAGAGAATATAGCAATGCGATAAAGTCATTTAGTTTACATTGTTATATCAAACATACGAAGTAACTTATTCCTTAGACCTTGAGATCATGTCAATCACTGATACCGGAAGAGTGCTTTGATGGCATCAAACGTCACACCGTAACAGGGTGACTATAAAGGTGTCGTTAAGTATTCGGAAAGTATTAGTTGAGGATCATGGATCAAGAGTGGGATTTGTCCATCCAAATGACGGAGAGATATACTCTGGGCCCTCTCGGTGATATCACATCGAAACCGCTTGCAAGCACGTGATATGATCACAAAGGATGTTATATCACGGGAACGAGAAAAGAGTACTTGTCGGTAACGAGATTGAACAAGGTATGGTTGATACCAATGATCGAATCTCGGACAAGTAAAATATCGCGAGACAAAGGGAATAGTTCACGGCGTTGTTGGTTCACACGATCACGAGAGTCATCGTTGAATATATAGGAGTCATCACGGATCTCCAGATCCCGCTGTTGATTATTGATCGGAGAGGAGTCTCGATCATGTCTATCTTATTCGCGAACCGTAGGGTGACACACTTAAGGTTCGATGACGCATTTGAGAGGATACGGAATATCGAAGAATATTTTGGACAGCACCGAAATTGTTTCGGGGAAAATTGAAATAGTTCAAGGGGTTTTTCATCGAATGGTTGTTAATAGAATTAACAAATGATTCGAGGTGCTATATGCAAAAGTTTGTTAATAGAATTAACAAATGCTGAAATAAAGAAATAAAAAGGTTTTATTTATTTATTAAAAGAAAACCTTTGGATTTTCCAAGTGGGAAATTATGGGAGCATGAGTGGGTGTGAGTGGAGCTTCCACTCACATCATGAGGGAAGAGGTGGGGGCACACCATGGGGCTGGCCGCACCCCCCTTGGGCTGCCTCCCCCCTCTCCTATAAAAGGAGGGTGAGAGCTCTCCCTCCTTCACACACTTTGCCACTTCCCTTTCCCTCCACCCGCTGCTCCATTTCATGGTCTCCGGCTTGGCGAAGCCCTGACCGTGGGATTCTTCACCACCACCACGTCGTCGTGCTGCTGGAGTTCCGAGGGATCCTCTACTTCCGCGCCCCGCTGGAACGAGGGAACGGAGGTCATCATCAACCGTACGTGTGACCGATCACAGATGCACCGCCGGATTGCGGTGCCCATCTTCTCGCTATCGGGATCGGTGTGAGTACGACTACGCCAACAACGAGATTTGATCTCGTACCACTTTGAGTCTTCGAGGGTATGTGTTCTCCTTAACCCTCTTGTTGCCCGTTGCACTTCGTCTCCTAGATTAGATCTTGGCCTTTCGGGTATCTCTCGCGTAGGAAATTTTTTGTTTTCTATGCTACGTTCCCCTTCAGTGGTATCAGAGCCAGGTTCTATGCGTAGATGTTTTGTACGGGTAGAACACATAGGTGTATGTGGGCGTTGATGATCATGTTATTACCTCCTTGACTATTTTATGATCTTAGTGGCATAGTGGGATGAAGCGGCCCGGACTAACCTTACATGTCCACGTACATGAGACTTGTTCCACAACTGACATGCAACTTGTATTGCATAAGTGGCTTGCGGGTGTCTGTTTCTCCTACTATAGTTAAGATCTAATCTATGAAGGGTTGTTAAAAATGTGTTTATCAACGTTGTGGTTGATGTTCGTAGGTATGAACGGTTCTATCCTCGAAAGCCCTAAGCCACGTAAAATATGCAAAAAATAAATTAGAAGCGTCTAACTAGTTTTTGCTGGGCATGTGAATTGATATGGTCAATATTACAAATTTGATTATGAGATGATCTATTTTGTAAATTATTGATATACCGGAAGGTATCCATATGGTTGTCTTCTTATTGATGGACAATCAAGTTTGGGGTACCGTGGTACTTGGTACCATGCCGGTGGAATGATTGAGATCATACCATAATGCACATGATGGAGATCAAGTGCAAGGAGGACCATATCATATCACGTAATCCTCACATGTGATGTTTGTGATGTTAATCCTTTTATGCATCTTGTTTTGCTTAGATAACGATGGTAGCATTATAGATGATCCCTCTCACTTAATATCAAGATAATAATGTGTTCTTCCTTAAGTATGCACCGTTAAGAAAATTCGTCGTTTCGAGACACCACGTGATGATCGGGTGTGATAGACTCAACGTTCGCATACAACGGGTGTTTTCAAGCCTAGCATGTACAGACATGGCCTTGAAACACACGCAATACTACGGTTCTACTTGGCGAGCCTAGCATGTACAGACATGGCCTCGGAACACGTAACCGAAAGGTAAAGCATGAGTCATATGGATGATATGATGAACATGTCGATGTTCGCCTTTGAAACTACATCATCTCACGTGATGATCGGTTTTGGTGTAGTGAATTTGGTTCGTGTAATCACTAAAGACGACTAAGAGGGATGTTGTTTTTGAGTGGGAGTTCATGGTTTAATTTTTGAATTAACTTGAACTTATTTATCATGAACAACAAATCAAAGTGAATTTGCACAAATTGTAGTATTCATTGGCATCCACATAACTACCTTACACTTAGATTGTTAATTGAGATATAACTGTTATGATCTGGTAAATACCATTTAAGATTGGTACCGTATTAGTGAAATTTAAAATTGAGTCCTATTGTAGATTTTTGGTATTTCCTACCTAGCTCCATGTGGTTAATGATTGATTAATCTAGAGAGCAAATAATTCCTACTTAGAATCCAGAGTCATGGTTGCCTCCGTATTACTTTATCTTCAAAAGAATGTTTTGTTGATCAAGGTGATTTAGGAACTGAAAAGAGTTGTTTTCAGAAACAATCAAGTGAAAGATATATTGATATCTAGAAACTTATTTGTGGCAACATGACTGAGTATAATTTAGCGTGACAATGTTTGCTTATATTATCTGAATATATGCAATGATTGAAGACGCTAGGAGTTTGAATATTCCAAGAAGTTGGGCGCTCAAAATTATCCTCTAAATCCCTTCCTTCGAGCTATAGTAACTTAATCATAAAATTGTTATGAGGGGATGGATTAGAAGTATGGGTAAAGTAGTTTACCTTACTCGGAAATTGCTAAGAGTGGAATCTAGAAGAATGCTATTAATATGGTGATATTAGTAGAACAATCAAACTCAATGTATGACTCAATGGGTGATAGTATATGACTAACACGCCAAAGAAAATGAGCTAGTAAGACTAGCATTGTTTGATGTTGAATGATTCTTCTGTAAAGGAAAGGGAATATTAAAAATAGAATTACAAAAAGATATATGGCAGAAAAAGAAGATAACTGGAAAAGTCCAGCTCAGGAGTATATACTTGATATACAAGTTATAGATGTATTACTAGTCATACAAAGCAACGCAATGCAAGAAATACAAGGGCCTAAAAGGAACTAGTAATAGATGTGGAATCGATTATGACAAGAACATAAATAAAGTGTTATTGTGTTCATTGTCGTATCGAACCAAACAGTCAAGATTTATTTCAAGAACTTAATAATTTGTTATTTTGTTCTAGTCTTTTGTGAGAACAAATGAGATTGTTCAAACTATGACCATATTCCATAATGTGACGCCCCGAGATCGGGCACTATGCAGATTTCAGCATTCCCGCCAAAATCCACATAATACCCGATTCCAGGTTGCCATTTATGATAACATTACAATAGTTCACGAATAATCCACAAATACAACAGCATCAGAAAGATACAAGATGACTCAACGAGCCAGGGATACAACTGATACAATACAAAGATCCAAATAACAGCGGAAGAAACAAACGTCCGGCTACGGACAAGATCCAAATTGGACTAAGAGTCCTGAAGATAACCGAAGGCGTCCAATCCCTGCCCAGGCCAAGCCGGAGGGATTCCCAAGCTAACGTCGTCAGACTTCAAACCTGTTGACTGCAATTTGGAATTTGCAGCCACGAAAGAGATTCGTGGGTCAGTACGGTTAAGTACTGGCAAGGGGGATAAAACCCATACTCACAAGTTACCGGCGTAGCCAGTCATCACAAGATACAAATACTTTAGGATCAACGGAGAGGAAGGGGTTATTGCAAATAAGCGACAACAGGCTGCACTAACCAACTACAGAGTTTCTATTACTTCTGACTAACAGAAAAGGAGATAAGATCGAGTGATAGTAACCAACTGAAAGATAACTTCAAACAAACCCATCCTGGATCTCGCCCCTTATCCAAAGAAGCAATCCGAGGATAACTCACACCGTGGTATTAAAGATGAGTCAAGTTATTGTGTGAATAACCTATTACTAGTCAAGTTATTAATCATTGGGTGAAACATGATTGATCATTATGTTGAAGTTGTCCTGAGTACTTGTTAGCCAGTACTTTCACCAAGTAATTCCATAACCGCGGAAAACACGGCTTCTCGAGAAGATTTACCCTGCAGGGGTGCACCATAGTAACCACACTCATGAATATCCCGCCAGATGGAATGCCTCCCACCAAGCGGGGCACTCAACACAATCCAACCCTTCTTCGCATCAAGCCCAAAGAACCTTGGGCGCACGGCTAATCGAGCCCAGAAGAAAATGGACCCTCATAGCACTCTAAGAACGTGTCCCCCTATATGCCGACTACGAAAGTTCCACCCGGGTACCAAGGGCTCGCAAAATCATGCATGCAGCAAATGGAAAACCCGAACTAAATGAGGCGATTTGGACGAGATGCGAATCGGGTCAAACTGAGGGGGAGCCCATACTCCCCAAATGCGGGTAGTGCGCTCATCATGGATCAGTAGACAAGACCCTTTTCCTATTAGGGTCTACACTAGCAGGCCTCAAAACCACAAAGGGCCTCCTGCCGGTGCCTTATCATCAAATTATTATTATTACCATTAGCAATTAACAGGTTTGATTGATTAACATCGAGCCCCAGAACATAATTAAGTAATAACAGAAGTAACGGGTAACAGACTCGAGCAAAACAACCTAAGCAAGATAGTAAGACACGGGCTCAAGCAAAGGTTATAGGAGTGGAGGTGAGGCAATATCAGGGTTAAAGGATTCATGTGATAGGTTCGTAACAGAAACAACTACTACTAAGGCTAGCAGAAAAGAATCAACGGAAAGAATCGGTAACAAGTGATGAAAGGCAGCCATATGGCATGCAAGTGAGTATACTTGCCTGAGATCCCGCAAGGTAGCAGAACTTGACGTTGCTCACATCATCTCAACGTCCTATCCGAGAAGAAGCAACGAACCTCGAACAAACACCGGATGCAACAATTACTACTACGGCAAAAGATCCAGCATGATCAAGATATGGATGCATGACAATTTAATTGATGCATAGAAATAAACTAGTTGACAAGTTTAACAAATTTAAATGGACCCATATGCAATTTGAGTTGCACATGAAAAGCCCAGGGATTTTGGTTAGGTTATTTGTTTTCCAACTAATCAACAGATGAAGGTGGATTAGCATGATGCATGCAAAAGGGAAACAGCAAAATAACAACATTAGAATCAATTTAAGATAGGGTGTAGCAATTTAGAATTTTATTATTAATTTTAGGGAATTTTGGGTGCCTTAAAGGGAACACACAAGTATTTGTTGTTTTCAACCATTTAAAATGTTCAAAACAAATAACAAAGTTGATATTTGAAAAGGTTATCAAATTTTAGTTGAATTACATGTTTCACATATTGAAATTGGACTTTGGATTATTTAATTATGAATTAAACAATATTGAACAATTTTTAATTGCATTAAACAAGATTTAAATGGTTTAGGCAATTTTAATTATTCAAAACAGGAAACAAAAATTATATTTGAAAAGGTGAGATGAAATGGTATGGAAAACATATTTTATTTGCATTATTTGGAATAACAATGAATTATTTATGAATTATTACAAGTGGCATTTGAATTATTTGAATTTGAATTTAAATTGCATTTTGAAAATTCAAAACAGAACACAAATAAGTTATTTGGAAAGTTTATAAAATTTTGAACAGAAAACATATACAAAGTTTAGTTATTAGATTTACAGATTAAAAGTTATTGAATTTTTAAGTTTATTGCTTATTCTGCCAATTTAAAAAGAAATAGAATTTAACAGTTTTGATTTTAGTTGTTTGTTACCGAGCAGCTCCCTACCCACTGCCGCTTCCGCGTGGGACAGAGGGGCCAGCGTGGCAGCCACGCAGGCGGGCGCTGTGAGGTGGCAGTGGCGGTCACCGACGGGTGGGCCCGCCACCGCGCGACAAATCGCGAAAAAGGGTGGAGCAAATTGCTCCCACGGGGGTTCGAACCCGCGAGGCGGGGCTCGCGCACGGCGTGGCGTGCCAGTGCGGCTGGGCTCGAGTTCGTTGACAGGTACATGTGCGACGGAGGATAACTTTGCTTACTGAGGTTAACTGAATTTTCGACACAGAGATTCAGAACCCGAACTTGACGGAGCAGAGTTCGACGCCGGCGACTAGCCGCTGCTCGCTGCGGCTGTCCGCGCGGCCGTGCGCGTGTGGTGCTGGGCGTGCGTGGTGTGGGGATCGTGGAGACGGACAGGGAGAGAGGGAAGGGCAGGCGAGCACCTGCTGTTGCTGTCGATGCAGAAGTCAGTGCAGCGGCGAGGAAGAAGGCCGGCGACGGCGCGGCCTCCACTGGCGATCCCGGCAAGCGAAGAAAGGACGGGGAGACGCCGGGGACTGCCGCGGGTCCATTCCCGGGGTCAGTTGCCCCTCGAGGTGGTCGGGCTACCGGCGAGTGAGGGAGGCAGGTGGCGGTCTGTGGTGAGGTTCTGTCGATGGTTCAGAAGAACAGAGCAAAGCTCGAGCAGAAAGGAGGGGATGGCGGCGATGGAAGAAGAGAGGAGGGAGGTTAGCTAGGGCCTAGGGTTGCAGGGGCTCGGGGTAGGTAGATATAAGGGGGGAGGAGCTCCTGTACGGCGAGCATCTGGAGGGGGGATGGAGTGATCAGACGGCTGTTTCTTCGCTCGTACAGGATGACAGCGACCTGAGGGAGAAGACGACAGAATAAGGAGGGGGGTTGGGCCAGAAAATAAGTGGGCTTGGGGGAAGGATAGAAGGGGTTGGGCTGGCTCTCTCCTTGCCCTTCTTCTTTTGATTTTTTTTTTGCAAAGGAAAAGAAAGGGAGAGATAGAATAGGATTTGGGGATTGTTTTATTAAATACTTTTATTATTTTTCTCAAAACAGAAAAAAGGAAAGCAATGTTAGCCTTACTTTCACAGAGTTGAAATTTTAATTGAAATAAAATTGTTAGTTGAATTTTCCAAATAAATTTTGGGTGTTTAGTTGATAATGAAATTTTATTAATTTGCAACACAACAACAACAAAGGTAGTTTAAAAAAATTACTTTCAACAACTTAAATTATTAGTGTGATATTAATTTGTTAGGTGATTCTCAAATAGGGTTTGGTTGGAATTTTGGAAATAAACAAATGTTATTTAATAGGTTCAAGCAATTAGGAAAACATTATTAGCTTTAAGTTGTTTGCAAAATTTTAATTTTTAAATTCCCACTTGAAAATTTGCCAAGTAGGATTTGATTTGAATTGAATGTGTTGTTTGAATTTACCACTAGGGTGTTGAACAATTTAAATTGTTTTTTTTTGGATTCTTGTTAGTGGTTTGGAAAACATGATGCAATGCTAATGATGCATGGGATGCAAAAAGAAAACAACCAACTTCTATCTAGGGTAACACCCCAGGTGTTACAGACGACACCACTAACAAGGGATTGCGCCCTCGCAATCCACCTGCTAACCCGGGAGGGGAAAGAAGTTCGACTATCGATTCTTCGTGCTTCCAGTTGATCTCCTCGACACCACTAACAAGGGCTTCTCGACACCACTAACAAGGGATTCTTGCTCGGAGTGACGACGATGTTTTTCCACCAGGAATCTTCCGATGATCGAACCTATTAGGTTAAGGGCTCAGAGAACGTCCACCCACGTAGGATCCTAAAACTTTGAAAGATAGACAAGGGGGAGACTCCAAAACAAATAAGATGGGAGGGGAAATAGAATAGAGGTAAGGAGAAAACAAGAATCCTATTGAGATATTTTTCCAAAATAGTTTAGCAGAACTAGTTTTCGACACTCTAGAAACAACGACCGTTAGCAAGGTTTTCCTACAGGCTTTGCGGACCCGTTGCTTCGATAACCATTCGTATCGAAACAATATCGGGAATCGGAACCAAGGCTCTGATACCATTTGTGACGCCCCGAGATCGGGCACTATGCAGATTTCAGCATTCCCGCCAAAATCCACATAATACCCGATTCCAGGTTGCCATTTATGATAACATTACAATAGTTCACGAATAATCCACAAATACAACAGCATCAGAAAGATACAAGATGACTCAACGAGCCAGGGATACAACTGATACAATACAAAGATCCAAATAACAGCGGAAGAAACAAACGTCCGGCTACGGACAAGATCCAAATTGGACTAAGAGTCCTGAAGATAACCGAAGGCGTCCAATCCCTGCCCAGGCCAAGCCGGAGGGATTCCCAAGCTAACGTCGTCAGACTTCAAACCTGTTGACTGCAATTTGGAATTTGCAGCCACGAAAGAGATTCGTGGGTCAGTACGGTTAAGTACTGGCAAGGGGGATAAAACCCATACTCACAAGTTACCGGCGTAGCCAGTCATCACAAGATACAAATACTTTAGGATCAACGGAGAGGAAGGGGTTATTGCAAATAAGCGACAACAGGCTGCACTAACCAACTACAGAGTTTCTATTACTTCTGACTAACAGAAAAGGAGATAAGATCGAGTGATAGTAACCAACTGAAAGATAACTTCAAACAAACCCATCCTGGATCTCGCCCCTTATCCAAAGAAGCAATCCGAGGATAACTCACACCGTGGTATTAAAGATGAGTCAAGTTATTGTGTGAATAACCTATTACTAGTCAAGTTATTAATCATTGGGTGAAACATGATTGATCATTATGTTGAAGTTGTCCTGAGTACTTGTTAGCCAGTACTTTCACCAAGTAATTCCATAACCGCGGAAAACACGGCTTCTCGAGAAGATTTACCCTGCAGGGGTGCACCATAGTAACCACACTCATGAATATCCCGCCAGATGGAATGCCTCCCACCAAGCGGGGCACTCAACACAATCCAACCCTTCTTCGCATCAAGCCCAAAGAACCTTGGGCGCACGGCTAATCGAGCCCAGAAGAAAATGGACCCTCATAGCACTCTAAGAACGTGTCCCCCTATATGCCGACTACGAAAGTTCCACCCGGGTACCAAGGGCTCGCAAAATCATGCATGCAGCAAATGGAAAACCCGAACTAAATGAGGCGATTTGGACGAGATGCGAATCGGGTCAAACTGAGGGGGAGCCCATACTCCCCAAATGCGGGTAGTGCGCTCATCATGGATCAGTAGACAAGACCCTTTTCCTATTAGGGTCGACACTAGCAGGCCTCAAAACCACAAAGGGCCTCCTGCCGGTGCCTTATCATCAAATTATTATTATTACCATTAGCAATTAACAGGTTTGATTGATTAACATCGAGCCCCAGAACATAATTAAGTAATAACAGAAGTAACGGGTAACAGACTCGAGCAAAACAACCTAAGCAAGATAGTAAGACACGGGCTCAAGCAAAGGTTATAGGAGTGGAGGTGAGGCAATATCAGGGTTAAAGGATTCATGTGATAGGTTCGTAACAGAAACAATTACTACTAAGGCTAGCAGAAAAGAATCAACGGAAAGAATCGGTAACAAGTGATGAAAGGCAGCCATATGGCATGCAAGTGAGTATACTTGCCTGAGATCCCGCAAGGTAGCAGAACTTGACGTTGCTCACATCATCTCAACGTCCTATCCGAGAAGAAGCAACGAACCTCGAACAAACACCGGATGCAACAATTACTACTACGGCAAAAGATCCAGCATGATCAAGATATGGATGCATGACAATTTAATTGATACATAGAAATAAACTAGTTGACAAGTTTAACAAATTTAAATGGACCCATATGCAATTTGAGTTGCACATGAAAAGCCCAGGGATTTTGGTTAGGTTATTTGTTTTCCAACTAATCAACAGATGAAGGTGGATTAGCATGATGCATGCAAAAGGGAAACAGCAAAATAACAACATTAGAATCAATTTAAGATAGGGTGTAGCAATTTAGAATTTTATTATTAATTTTAGGGAATTTTGGGTGCCTTAAAGGGAACACACAAGTATTTGTTGTTTTCAACCATTTAAAATGTTCAAAACAAATAACAAAGTTGATATTTGAAAAGGTTATCAAATTTTAGTTGAATTACATGTTTCACATATTGAAATTGGACTTTGGATTATTTAATTATGAATTAAACAATATTGAACAATTTTTAATTGCATTAAACAAGATTTAAATGGTTTAGGCAATTTTAATTATTCAAAACAGGAAACAAAAATTATATTTGAAAAGGTGAGATGAAATGGTATGGAAAACATATTTTATTTGCATTATTTGGAATAACAATGAATTATTTATGAATTATTACAAGTGGCATTTGAATTATTTGAATTTGAATTTAAATTGCATTTTGAAAATTCAAAACAGAACACAAATAAGTTATTTGGAAAGTTTATAAAATTTTGAACAGAAAACATATACAAAGTTTAGTTATTAGATTTACAGATTAAAAGTTATTGAATTTTTAAGTTTATTGCTTATTCTGCCAATTTAAAAAGAAATAGAATTTAACAGTTTTGATTTTAGTTGTTTGTTACCGAGCAGCTCCCTACCCACTGCCGCTTCCGCGTGGGACAGAGGGGCCAGCATGGCAGCCACGCAGGCGGGCGCTGTGAGGTGGCAGTGGCGGTCACCGACGGGTGGGCCCGCCACCGCGCGACAAATCGCGAAAAAGGGTGGAGCAAATTGCTCCCACGGGGGTTCGAACCCGCGAGGCGGGGCTCGCGCACGGCGTGGCGTGCCAGTGCGGCTGGGCTCGAGTTCGTTGACAGGTACATGTGCGACGGAGGATAACTTTGCTTACTGAGGTTAACTGAATTTTCGACACAGAGATTCAGAACCCGAACTTGACGGAGCAGAGTTCGACGCCGGCGACTAGCCGCTGCTCGCTGCGGCTGTCCGCGCGGCCGTGCGCGTGCGGTGCTGGGCGTGCGTGGTGTGGGGATCGTGGAGACGGACATGGAGAGAGGGAAGGGCAGGCGAGCACCTGCTGTTGCTGTCGATGCAGAAGTCAGTGCAGCGGCGAGGAAGAAGGCCGGCGACGGCGCGGCCTCCACTGGCGATCCCGGCAAGCGAAGAAAGGACGGGGAGACGCCGGGGACTGCCGCGGGTCCATTCCCGGGGTCAGTTGCCCCTCGAGGTGGTCGGGCTACCGGCGAGTGAGGGAGGCAGGTGGCGGTCTGTGGTGAGGTTCTGTCGATGGTTCAGAAGAACAGAGCAAAGCTCGAGCAGAAAGGAGGGGATGGCGGCGATGGAAGAAGAGAGGAGGGAGGTTAGCTAGGGCCTAGGGTTGCAGGGGCTCGGGGTAGGTAGATATAAGGGGGGAGGAGCTCCTGTACGGCGAGCATCTGGAGGGGGGATGGAGTGATCAGACGGCTGTTTCTTCGCTCGTACAGGATGACAGCGACCTGAGGGAGAAGACGACAGAATAAGGAGGGGGGTTGGGCCAGAAAATAAGTGGGCTTGGGGGAAGGATAGAAGGGGTTGGGCTGGCTCTCTCCTTGCCCTTCTTCTTTTGATTTTTTTTTTTGCAAAGGAAAAGAAAGGGAGAGATAGAAAAGGATTTGGGGATTGTTTTATTAAATACTTTTATTATTTTTCTCAAAACAGAAAAAAGGAAAGCAATGTTAGCCTTACTTTCACAGAGTTGAAATTTTAATTGAAATAAAATTGTTAGTTGAATTTTCCAAATAAATTTTGGGTGTTTAGTTGATAATGAAATTTTATTAATTTGCAACACAACAACAACAAAGGTAGTTTAAAAAAATTACTTTCAACAACTTAAATTATTAGTGTGATATTAATTTGTTAGGTGATTCTCAAATAGGGTTTGGTTGGAATTTTGGAAATAAACAAATGTTATTTAATAGGTTCAAGCAATTAGGAAAACATTATTAGCTTTAAGTTGTTTGCAAAATTTTAATTTTTAAATTCCCACTTGAAAATTTGCCAAGTAGGATTTGATTTGAATTGAATGTGTTGTTTGAATTTACCACTAGGGTGTTGAACAATTTAAATTGTTTTTTTTTGGATTCTTGTTAGTGGTTTGGAAAACATGATGCAATGCTAATGATGCATGGGATGCAAAAAGAAAACAACCAACTTCTATCTAGGGTAACACCCCAGGTGTTACACATAATTGATGGATATGTTAATATAAATCATGTTGGTAAAGTAAACATCTATAAGACTAAATGCTAAACGTTGCAAGACATAGAAGAGTTTCACTTAAATTGTGACACCACCATTTTAGTTCATATCGGAAAGGAAAACATGAAGGAATTCCATATTGATGGACTTCCGGAGTCATTTTATTTTGAATAAATTGACGCTTGTGAGACTTCTTCCAAAAGATGACTAGAATTCCGTTCATACGTCAAAGTAGAATGGACGACTAATTTAGTGGAGATTATACATATTGATGTATATAGTCCATTATGTGTAGTCATGTATGGTGGATTAATTTTTCCTTCATAAAATTCTGTCGATGACTTAAATAGATATGTGAGTATATCTATTTAAAGGGAACAGAGTTTGACATTTTGAATTGGTTCAAAAGGTTGTTAATATGAAGTTAAAATCAATGTAACAAGATAATCAAGTATTTATGATTGGATCATAAAGGATAAAGTTTGAGTTACAAGTTTAGCAAAACATCTGAGAAGTTGCAGAATTGTTCTACAACTTATACTTCTCGAATACCCCACATTAGATTGGAGTATTCAAAAGACAAAATCAAACCCTGTTTGACATGGTAAGATTAATAAAATTGCCATTATAATTTTGTAGTTTATACATTAAGGACAACCGTTTTTCCACTGAAAAGAGCACCATCATGATCCGCTGAAATTGACAACATATAAGATATGGTTTGGGTAGTGACCCGAATTGTCACTTTCTTAAGTTTTGGTATGCATAGCATGTGTAAAATGTTTACAACCAAAATAGGATAAATATATGTTTATAAGGTTATCCCAAATAAAACATTGGGTATTTCTCCTATCACCGAACCAAAAGACAAATGTTGTTTGTCAGAAAGGGTTGATTTCTCGAGAAAGTAGTTCTTGCGAAACAAGTGAGTGGGAGCACAGTACAAACTCAACGAGGTTAGAGAATCTTCGTTATCATGTCAAGAGTAGCGCAGCACTGGAAGTTGTTCCGGGGTTTACTATTTTGACTAAGTAGAATACACTACAAATGTTGTAGATACTTCAAATAAGTTTGCGAGCTGTACCAGAAAAGTCCAAAAAACTTTGTACTTAGAACAACTTGTGGTTTAAGTGTAAAGTGTTGTTTTGACAACAAAAGGACCTGGACCTTATAAAGGAAGCAATTGATGGGCCCTAACTTCGTAAAATTGACTATGAGTCATTATATCCGCCATAGTATCCTTGTATGAATATCAAGTATGTGACTTGGTAGTCCTTTCGATAGGCATGATGCCTAATGATAGCAAAAGGGTCTATATAGCGACAAAGACATGGATTTTACATCCTTTGAAAGTTGTACTTATCGAAAAGTTGTTTTCGACGAAGTTCAAAGAGTTCACTACTACAAGATTTTGATCTTCCGTAGTGATGCTTAGTCTTTGCAGATAGTTCTAGCAAAGTTACATATTATGATATGGTAGTTGAATAACAAAACCAACTCTCCTCTCAAGGAAGTTTTATCAAGGATGTGTACTTGACACAGTATGAGAGTTTTGTAAAATTCAAAAAAGGTTGCTAGAAAGGTATGCACACTTCAATGGTTGAAGTGAGCATAACGAAGTTGAAATCTTTACCTTAATGAAGTTATCAAAAGAGTTTGATTCCATCATGAACGATAAAGATGCTTGTAAAGTTACAAGAAATTAAGTGGGAGCGCTATGACATATTTCCAATACTTTATGTAGATGACATATGGTTGATTGGAAA
Organism: Alopecurus myosuroides; assembly: GCA_028641055.1. Lineage (NCBI taxonomy): Eukaryota > Viridiplantae > Streptophyta > Magnoliopsida > Poales > Poaceae > Alopecurus > Alopecurus myosuroides. The sequence goes on from CM054060.1 coordinate 147,391,449, forward strand.
ATATGTATTTTAAATTAACACGGTTAAGATTTTCATATTGATGAAAGGCTTGGAAGATATTGGGCATCGATGTCTATAAAAGATGGATTCAAGCGCCTGATATGATTGAAGCCAAATTACATAGATGAAATATTGAAGTAAGTCAATATAAAATTGATAAGAAGGAGTTCTTGTCACATGGAAAATAATTGAGCAAGATTCATGTGTTTTGACACATGATGAGCATCATTGAAATTGAGATTTCTAAGTCATGTTTCCATGCTATGTACACGACCAGATGAGTCCTATGCTATAAAATGTTATAGCAGGATAATTCATATGATGATTAGACGACAGTGGGAGAGATCCTTGTGTCATTTTAGAAATGCTAAGGATATGTTTTCCTATATAGTAATGACAAAATATTAGTTGTAATATGTTACACTAATAGTCTTGTCATTTATTCAAGTAATTTTATCTCAAATAAAATATGTGATGAAGGGTAGCACAATAGGATGGAAGAAAATTCCATGCTGGATTTGAAAGAGTTTCAAAATTAAAATATTGTGACAGATACTACAACAAAGGCTAAAGTATATCGTTGTGTTGACAACTGATAATAAGCGTATTTTGTGTCAAGGAGTTCTTTATTGAACTTGGTGAATTTCCAAGAATGCTGAAACTATGGAGCTACATTTTCACAATGTTAGTAACATCAGTTTAAGCTGAGGAATTAAGGTATCACCGGAACTTGGTGAATTTCCAAGAATGCTAACACTATGAAGCTACATTTTCACAATGTTAGTGACATCAGTTTAAGCTAAGGAATTAAGTTTTCACCAATTGACCATATATATACAAAGCCATCTCATTAGAGAATGAGTGATGCGTGTAGACGCAAAGAACATGCAAATACAATAGGACCTGAACATTTCAGATCTTTTTGATAATGTTTACCACATGCGAAGCATGGTAATAACACTGGTACGCCATATGTGTTAAGTGCTTACAGACTAGATTATTGACTCTAGTGCAAGTGGGAGACTGAAGGGAATATGCCCGAGAGGCAATAATAAAATGGTTATTATCTTATTCCTTGTTTATGATGAATGTTTATTTCTCATGCTAGAATTGTATTAACCGGAAACGTTGATACATGTGTGCTTAATAAACAAACAATGGTTCCTAGTAAAGCCTCTCTTTTAACTAGCTCGTTGATTAATAGATGATCAAGGTTTCCTGATCATGAACATTGGATGTTATTAATAACGGGGTCATGTCATTAGAAGAATGATGTGATGAACATATACCCAAAGAGAATATAGCAATGCGATAAAGTCATTTAGTTTACATTGTTATATCAAACATACGAAGTAACTTATTCCTTAGACCTTGAGATCATGTCAATCACTGATACCGGAAGAGTGCTTTGATGGCATCAAACGTCACACCGTAACAGGGTGACTATAAAGGTGTCGTTAAGTATTCGGAAAGTATTAGTTGAGGATCATGGATCAAGAGTGGGATTTGTCCATCCAAATGACGGAGAGATATACTCTGGGCCCTCTCGGTGATATCACATCGAAACCGCTTGCAAGCACGTGATATGATCACAAAGGATGTTATATCACGGGAACGAGAAAAGAGTACTTGTCGGTAACGAGATTGAACAAGGTATGGTTGATACCAATGATCGAATCTCGGACAAGTAAAATATCGCGAGACAAAGGGAATAGTTCACGGCGTTGTTGGTTCACACGATCACGAGAGTCATCGTTGAATATATAGGAGTCATCACGGATCTCCAGATCCCGCTGTTGATTATTGATCGGAGAGGAGTCTCGATCATGTCTATCTTATTCGCGAACCGTAGGGTGACACACTTAAGGTTCGATGACGCATTTGAGAGGATACGGAATATCGAAGAATATTTTGGACAGCACCGAAATTGTTTCGGGGAAAATTGAAATAGTTCAAGGGGTTTTTCATCGAATGGTTGTTAATAGAATTAACAAATGATTCGAGGTGCTATATGCAAAAGTTTGTTAATAGAATTAACAAATGCTGAAATAAAGAAATAAAAAGGTTTTATTTATTTATTAAAAGAAAACCTTTGGATTTTCCAAGTGGGAAATTATGGGAGCATGAGTGGGTGTGAGTGGAGCTTCCACTCACATCATGAGGGAAGAGGTGGGGGCACACCATGGGGCTGGCCGCACCCCCCTTGGGCTGCCTCCCCCCTCTCCTATAAAAGGAGGGTGAGAGCTCTCCCTCCTTCACACACTTTGCCACTTCCCTTTCCCTCCACCCGCTGCTCCATTTCATGGTCTCCGGCTTGGCGAAGCCCTGACCGTGGGATTCTTCACCACCACCACGTCGTCGTGCTGCTGGAGTTCCGAGGGATCCTCTACTTCCGCGCCCCGCTGGAACGAGGGAACGGAGGTCATCATCAACCGTACGTGTGACCGATCACGGATGCACCGCCGGATTGCGGTGCCCATCTTCTCGCTATCGGGATCGGTGTGAGTACGACTACGCCAACAACGAGATTTGATCTCGTACCACTTTGAGTCTTCGAGGGTATGTGTTCTCCTTAACCCTCTTGTTGCCCGTTGCACTTCGTCTCCTAGATTAGATCTTGGCCTTTCGGGTATCTCTCGCGTAGGAAATTTTTTGTTTTCTATGCTACGTTCCCCTTCAACTACTCACCGCCGTCCTGCGTGATGAGCATGGGAGTACCGATGTATCCATTCTTAGCTATGTTTATTTATCCTTTCGCATTCGAACCATTTGTGGTGTGTTGGATATTCTGATGTATTTGAACATGTGATGATGTACCTGTTGGTTATCTATTCATGCGTCGGAATAATCTCTCTTTCGGTTACAAGTCTATCCTTTCTGTTGTTGTGCTAAAATGCATTTCCATTCAGGATGCCGCCAACAAGGAACAACCCGCCTGAGCCACCGCCAATCACGGAGCTTTTGACTCAGATGACGCAAGTCATGGCACAGATGGCCCAGTTCCAGACTAACCAGCACAACAACCAGAATGCTCCACGAGTCAGTATCAAGGAGTTTCTCAGTCTGGGCCCGAGAGATTTCGTGGCAACACGCGAGCCTCTGGATGCTGATGACTGGATCCGTGAGATAGCTAGGGCTCTGGAGATTGCTCACGTTGCTGAGGAAGACAAGGTCAAGTATGCATCCTATCTGCTGAAGGGTCAGGCAGCTACTTGGTGGGAAAACTACCAGACCATGAGAGCTGGCTATCCAATCACCTGGGGTTGTTTCAAGGAAGCTTTCCTGAAGCACCACATTCCAGATGGTCTCATGGAAAGGATGCGTGAAGAGTTTTGCTCACTCAAGCAGGGCAAGCTGGACGTCATTGGCTATCAGAGTGAGTTCAATCGCCTCGCTCGTTACGCTGGTGATGAGGTGTCCACTGAGGCTAAGAAGATGGCAAGGTTCCGCAGAGGTTTTAACCCGGAACTCAAGTACGCCCTCACCAACATCAAGGCCAAAGACTTCGAGGAGCTCGTTAACACCGCGCTCAATGAAGAAAATGGGCGCAAGGCGTTCGAGGAGTCTCGGAAGCACTCGCGTGAGGGTGGTTCCTCCTCCAACATGACCACCCCTCCGCAGAAGCGCCGCATCTGGGTGCCAAATGGTGCTGTCACTCGGGCTCCATACGCCCAAGCTTCTCCAGGCTTCGCTCCCCGCCCACCCAACCCAGCTCAGATGCATGCTCAGAGGTTTTCAATGGGGCAGCCAAGGCCAGATACTCCTCGTGTCGTCACTTGCTACAAATGCAAGCAGACGGGGCACTACGCTGACAAGTGCACTCAGAGGCAGCTACCTCCACCACCACCTCGTCCCAACACAAACCAGGCAATGGTGCGTGCTCCCCCGGCTAAAGCCTTCAACTCCAACAACAGGCCTGTCGGGAGGAACGCAAGGGTGAATCATGTCAAGATCGATAAAGCTGAGGAAGATGCTGACGTCGTTCTCGGTATATTACCCGTAAACTCTTTTCCAGCTAAAGTGTTGTTTGATACCGGAGCATCGCATTCTTTTGTGTCAAAGATTTTTGCCGCAACAAACAACCTATGGGTGGTTCCACTAAGCAATCAAATCACTGTTCACTCACCGGGATCTCAAATGTTGACTTCCAAGATAAGTAAGGATAATCAAATCCTAATTGGAGGCCACATTTTCCTTGCTTCACTCATGTTGCTGGGAAGTTCTGACATTGATGTCATTCTTGGTATGGATTGGTTGAAGGCCAATAAAGCTAAAATTGACTGTGCTCAAAAGTCAATAACTCTGTTCCACCCTTCTGGCCAGATAGTCTATTCTCCAAATGAATCAAGTTCGGTTCAGCTATTCACCCTTGATGCAAAACCTCTACCTCTACTTGAAAATGTTCCGGTGGTTTGCGAATTCCCTGACGTCTTTCCAGAAGAGTTGCCAGGGATGCCTCCGGACAGAGCAGTTGAGTTCGTGATCGAGCTTGAACCAGGTACTGCTCCAATCTCTAAGCATCCATACAAGATAGCTCCTCCTGAACTGAAGTTGTTGAAGGAGCAAATCGATATGTACATGGAAAAAGGTTATATTCAACCTAGTTCCTCGGCTTGGGGTTGCCCAACTCTGTTCGTTGCGAAGAAGGATCAAACAAAGAGACTCGTTGTTGACTATCGTCCTCTTAACGAGAAAACCATCAAAAACAAGTATCCAATTCCTCGTATCGATGATCTTTTTGATCAACTTGCTGGAGCCTCAATATTCTCAAAGTTGGACTTGAGAATGGGTTACCATCAAATAAAGATCAGAAAGGAAGATATTCCAAAAACAGCCTTCACCACTCGGTACGGTCTATATGAATACACCGTCATGTCCTTTGGTCTCACCAATGCACCGGCGACATTCTCTAGACTCATGAATTCTGTCTTCCACGAATACCTCGACAAGTTCGTTGTGGTATATCTCGATGACATTCTGGTCTTCTCAAAATCTGAGGAAGAGCATGGAGAACATCTTCGTCTCACTCTCATGAAACTTCGCGAGCATCGTCTATATGCCAAATTCTCCAAATGTGAGTTCTGGATTCCAGAAGTTGCTTACCTTGGTCATGTCATTTCTGCCAAGGGAATAGCCATTGATCCAGAAAAGGTTAAAGCAATTGTGGATTGGAAACCTCCTAAGACGGTGAAGCAAGTAAGAAGCTTTCTTGGCTTGGCTAGCTATTGCCGTCGTTTCGTCCAAAACTTTTCCAAGATTGCGAAACCTCTCACTGATCTCACAAAGAAGGACAAGAAGTTCGTCTGGTCTCCACAATGTGATGAAAGTTTCAATCTCCTCGAGACTAAACTCACTTCTACCCCAGTTCTGGTTGGCCCAGATACTACCAAACCTTTCCAAATATTCTGCGATGCATCTCTCCAAGGTCTAGGTGCAGTTCTTATGCAAGAACGTCAAGTTGTGGCTTATGCTTCACGTCAGTTGAATGCACATGAGCAAAATTATCTCACACATGATCTTGAACTTGCAGCAGTTGTGTTTGCCCTCAAGAAATGGAGGCAATACTTGTTGGGTAATCGCACTGAAATCTTTTCCGATCATAAGAGTCTCAAATACATCTTCACTCAACCAGATCTAAACCTCAGGCAAAGGAGATGGATTGAAAAGATTAAGGACTTTGATCTTACCATTTCTTACACTCCAGGCAAGGCTAATGTTATGGCCGATGCTCTCAGTCGAAGTCGTATTGCAATAATCTCATGATAATGGAAAGCCAACCTCCACTTCATGAAGAATTCCAGAAGCTGAACCTTGGTCTTGTTCCTCAAGGATATCTTGCGAGCTTGACAGCCAGTCCAACTCTTGAGGACAAGATTCGTTCTGAACAACTTCGTGATGCTGAAATCAAGAAGATGGTAGAACACATCAAAGAAGGCAAGGAGAAATTTAAGTCCTTCTCAATTGATGACAAAGGAACTGTGTTCTTCGAAGGACGCATTGCAGTTCCTCAAGTTCAAAGTCTCAAAGATGTTATTCTCAAGGAGGCTCATGAAACTCCTCTTTCCATCCACCCTGGAAGTACAAAGATGTACCAGGATCTCAAAACGCTGTATTGGTGGCCTGGCATGAAACGTGAAATTGCTCAATACGTTTCTGAATGCGATGTTTGTCAAGGTGTTAAGGCAGTCCATCAGAAAACAGCCGGTCTACTCCAACCTCTGAAAATCCCTGAGTGGAAGTGGGACATGATTGAAATGGACTTCGTCACTGGTTTTCCAAAGTCCAAGAAGGGCAACGATGCAATCTTCGTTGTTATTGATCGTCTCACTAAAGTAGCTCACTTCTTTGCTGTCAAAGAAACAATCTCAGCTAGCCAGTTAGCAGAGCTATACACAGCAAAGATTGTTCCTCTTCATGGTGTTCCATTGGAAATAAGCTCAGACCGTGGAAGCATATTCACTTCTCATTTCTGGAAAAGCTTTCAAGAAGCTTTGGGCACCAAACTTCTGTTCAGCACAGCTTATCACCCTCAGTCTCAAGGGCAAGTCGAAAGAGTCAATCAGATTCTCGAGGATATGCTCAGAGCATGTGGTCTCTCCTTTGCCATGAAATGGGAGGAATGCCTTCCATATGCTGAATTCTCCTACAACAACAGCTTCCAGGCAAGCCTAGGCATGGCACCATTTGAAGCACTCTATGGCCGCAGATGCAGGAGTCCAATCAATTGGTCTGGAGCTGGTGAACATTCACTCTTAGTCCCTGACATTGTTAAGGAAGCCGAAGAGAAAGTTCGCATCATTCGTGACAATCTCAAGATTGCTCAGTCTCGTCAGAAAAGCTACTATGACAGCAAGCACCGGGATATGATCTATGCACCTGGTGACAAAGCATATCTCCGTGTAACTCCCCTCAGAGGCACTCATCGTTTTGGTGTGAAAGGAAAGCTTGCACCAAGATACATTGGTCCTTTCAACATTCTCTCAAGGCGTGCGGAAAATGCCTATCGTCTTGAACTTCCAGAAAAACTATCCAAGGTGCACGATGTGTTTCACGTGTCACAGCTCAAGAGGTGTTTCAAAGATCCAGATCGTGCAGTTGATCATGATTCCATTGAACTGCAAGATGATCTATCTTATGAGGAGCACCCTGTTCGTATTCTCGATGAGACTGAGCGTAAGACTCGCAACAAGAGCACCAAGTTCTTGAAAGTGCAGTGGTCTCATCATTCCGATAAAGAGGCAACGTGGGAGACCGAAGAGGATCTTCGCAAGAAGTATCCGGACCTTTTCTCTTCTCAGTAGGAATCTCGGGGCGCGATTCCTTCAAGGGGGGGGCGTTTTGTAACATCCCAAGTATGAAAAACCATCCATAGAATGTTTGTTTCTTGTTTTATTAAAGTTTTGCATCATGTCATCATACTCTTTTCTTCATTGCATTTGTTTCCTTCTTGTTTGCATCTGTTTTATTTGTTTTCACAATTGAATTTCAAACATTAATCAAATGCTTTGGTTCATACTTGATATGTTACAATTTATTTTCCAAATAAAAGTTCAATTAAAACATCCAATTTGTTCCCATGAAAAAAATAAAAGGCTCACTATTAATTTGTTCTTAATAATTCAAATGTCATTCAAATTCAATTTCAATTTCAAACAGCACCCAATTTCAAATAATGAAAATTACCAAAACAATTATAATCATTTGATTCCAATTAAAACTATATGATCACCACATTTAATTCTTGTTTTCACTAAGTCACTTAATCATCAAATCGATCCAAATTTGAATCAAATCACAAACATCTTTTTATTTTTGAACTTTTTGTAAAACAAAAAGTTGCAATTTGTTGCTATTACATAAATAAGTAATATAAATTTTTTTTCCTAAATTTTTCTACCTCAAAAACCCTATTGTTTCTTCCTATTTCTAAATCAGCAAAAAAAAAGTAACAAAACAAATAATAAAAAGAAAAACGCTCAGGAGAGGGGGAGAGGCAGGCCCAGCCCAACTCTCCCTCAGCCCGCTACCCCTTTTCTTCCCCACCTCCGTACGCTGACGTCGTCCATGGTGGACAGCGACGTCCCTGCTGCCCCACTGCTCCACCCGATTTCCCCCCTCCTATATCTACTCCTCCCCCCTCAGAAACCCTAACCCTAACCCTAGCCGCGCCCGCCTCCCTCCTCTCTCCCATCTCCGCCGCCATCGAGGAGGGCGCCGCCCGTTTCTGCTGCCTCCGGCCGCCGCTCGCCGGAGCACGGCGCCGTCGCCTCCGTCATCCCCCTGCCGTGCCGCGGCCACCCCTGCGACGAGGGTAAGACCCTCTTTCCATTCCCATACCTCACCCTCTCGATTCCTTGCTGCTTCTCCGCGAATTCTCGGGCCGATTGGTTGCGTTTGCTGTTCTGTTTCGTGGACAGGGAAGAACACCTGCAGATGATCGTGTGCAGTTTCAGTTAACAGCGATTTGTTGTGTTCAAAACCAATCGATCCCGTATGTATTCAAACCAGCGCAGCAGCCCAACTGGCTGCGTCCGCGCACAGCGAGCCAGCAGCTCCCCGGATCGAGTCCCCGCACCCCCACTTTTCTGCTTCTTTTTTCGAAATACTTCAGTGAAGTTGCTGAACCTTAAGCGCCCTGTTAGCCCTTATCTGTCAACACAGCGCACCCACCGCAGTGGTTGGTGTCCACTGCGTGCTAGCAGGAGGGCAGGGGTTCGAATCCCCCCCTACATCAAAAACCAACCTTTTTTCATTTATTTTTCTAGGTCTAGATCTATCCCAAATTGCTCACAGATCCCTGCTACTTTCATCTAGGTCCCTGTTATATTTCTTTCCAAGTCCCTGTATCTTTTCTAGGTCCATAATTATTTCTATAAACCATAAAAATGCTTAAACTTGGTAATTTAATAACTTTTGTTTGGAAACTCCAATTGCAAAACTTCAAACATGTAAATCACTCCATTTTAAATTCTCTACCCAAATATAAAATTTGTTTACTGTTTTGAATATTTTAAATTGGTGAAATATTTGAATTCTTGTTTAATTCACTTAATTTTGCAAAATTCATAACTTGGGCATAAAAATTCCAAACTCAACAAATAAAATATGTTTTCCATCCCATTTTTCATGTACTTTGCAAATATAAACTTTGTTTCATGTTTTGAATAATTATAATTGGTTAAATAATTTAAACCTTGTTTAAATCATTTAAATTTGCCAGATTGATAACTTGCTCAAATTAAATTATTTTTGAACTTATAAAATATGTTTTCATACTAGAAAAGTATAAACTTTTCAAATATGAAATTGGTTTAATGTTTTGAACAAATAAAAATTCAAATAAATTCATACTTGAATTTAATTCATTTAAATCTTGTTTGACTTGTTTAATTCATAAATAATTCATCCTAATTCCTTTTTCAATAATTGAAACATGTATTCCACCTAAAATTGTGTGTACTTTCCAAATATGAATTTTGTTATTTGTTTTGAACAATTAAAATTGATGAAAACAACAAATGCTTGTGTAACACCTTTAAGTAACCAAAATTCCCTAACTTAATAAATAAATTTCTAAACTTGGTAAACCTTATTTCAAAATTGTTCTATTGTTGTTATTTTTCTGTTTTCCTCATCCATGCATCATACTAATCCACTTTCACCTGTTGATTAGTTGTAAAACAATTATTCCAACCTTAATTGATGGGCTTTTCATATGCAACTCAAATTGCATGTGGATCCATTTAATCATGTTGTTACATGTCAACTAGTTTATTTTGATGCATCAATTAAATGGTCATGCATCATCCCATGATTGTGCATTATGCCATGTTATTGATTGTTTGTCTCTTTGCGTTGTTTGTTTGCTTCTTCTCGAATAGACGACGACGTTGAGACAGACGAGCTTTACGACACCCCTTCTGAGGATCTAGCTCAGTACCAGGCTGCTGAGTTTGCAGGCAAGTATTCACTCACATGAACCATTGTGTTCCTTTCAACATTGGATACCGATACTTTCCGTTGTCTATTCTGCTAGCCCTATGAATCGTTGCTTCTGTTCGATCCTATCACATGTTATCCTTTAACCCTGATATAGCCTCACCTCTACACCTATAACCCCATTGATTGTTGCCCGTGTCTTACTAGCATGCTTAGGGTTGTTTTTGCTCGAGTCTGTTACCCGTTACTTTCTGTTATCATATTCTATTATGTTCTGGGGCTCGATGTTAAACAACAACCTGTTAATTTTGAGGTAATAATAATTTGCTGATAAGGCACCGGCAGGAGGCCCAGCGTGGTTTTGAGGCCTGCTAGTGTCGACCCTAATAGGAAAAGGGTCTTGTCTACTGATCCATGACGAGCGCACTATCCACATGTGGGAAGCGTGTATGGGCGCCCCCCTCAATTTGATTCGATTCGCATCTCGTCCAAATCGCCTCATTTAGTTCGGGTTTTCCATTTGCCGCATGCATATGCAGGTGCGAACCCTTGGTACCAGGGTGGAACTTTTGTAGTCGGCATTTAGGGAGACACGTTCTTAGAGTGCTATGAGGGTCCCCTTTTCTTCGTGGGGCTTGATTAGCCGTGCGCTCACTGCACGGGGTTCTTTGGGCTTGATGCGAAGAAGAGTTGAGTTGTGTTGAGTGCCCCGCTTGGTGGGAGGCATTCCATCTGGCGGGTTATTCTTACGTGTACGGCCAAATTGGTGCACCCCTGCAGGGATAAATCTTCTCGAGAAGCCGTGTTTTCCGCGATTATGGTTGACTTGGTGAAAGTACTGGCTAACAAGTACTCAGAACAACTTACACGTAACTAATGATAACCTGACTAGTAATAGTCTTATTGACACAAAAACTTGACCCATCATTAATCCAACTGTGTGAGTTATCCTCGGATTGCTTCTTTGGATAAGGGGCGAGATCCAGGATGGGTTTGTTTGGAGTTAGTTATAGTTGGTTACGATACGCTATCTTATCTCCTATCTGTTAGCCGGAAGTTGTAGTATGTTCTGTAGTTGGTTAGTGCAGCCAGCTGCCGCATCTTTTGTATCACCCTTTCTTCCGTTGAACCCAAAGCATCTGTGCTTGGTGTTGACGGGTTACACTTTGGTGAACTGTGAGTCTTGCTTGCCAGTACGTTTATGTACTGACCCCCTTTGGGGCTGTGGTTTCCGCAGACTACGCTTACGAGGATCCCCGTGACGGCTACTACGTGGAGTTTGACGAGGCTGCTGACGAGTAGATAGCGGACCTGGGCAGGATCCGAGACATCGTGGATGGGCTCCGTCTTTTCGTTTCTAGCTCCTTAAGCCTATTTGGATTTTGTCTGTACTCAGACCCCTTTGAATGCTTCCGCTGAGATGTAATGATGATATGTTGGGACATGTGTCCTCTGGATGATTGTATTCGCTATCTCTGCTCTAGTGAGAGCTATTTGCAACTTATTTCTATTTATTTGTGTCTTAGAGATCTGTTGTGCTATCATTTTGTTAAACGCCGTTGACGTACCATGTGTGTATGGTATGAAGTACGTCAATGGTAGTATCCTGATTTCTATGGGATGGTTTACGTAGACGATGAACAGTAGGGGTTGGTTGTCACACATACGTGTGTTGGCCTACTCGTAAGAGATGCGGGTGCCGGTAAGCCCCGTAATCCAATCAATTACTGTTCAACGGAACTACGAGTATCCTCTAGAAGTCCGGGTGCGACAAATGGTATCAGAGCCTGTCTGCCTGTAGGATCCCTTTTACTGGTCACACTTGAGTCTAGAAACTATTTTGTAGCTATATAGGAAAAATGAAACGTGAGAGTAGGAATTCTGCCATTTTATTTCTTTCCCCACCCACCCTCCCTTTTCTGGTAAGGAAGTGCAACGTTGTTTTCTCTTCTCACCTAAACTTTCAAGTTAGGATTTCACGAATCCTGATTTCTCTGGGATAGGTATATCTACTAGACCATAGGAATGGAGGTGGTTGTGACATGATTTATCATGTTGCCTACTCATGATTGAGAACGGAGGCGTGTAAGCCCCGGAAGCAGATCCTCTATTCCTTAAGCAGTAGATATTGATCCTTTAGAAGCCCGGATGGGTTTTTCCGTAGTACCTCAGGAGTTTTTGGTCTCGTGTTTCCCGTTGTTGCTTCAGTATCCTGTTCTTCTCAACATCCTTATCGTCCGTTGAAACCTTGTTGTTGCCTTTCACTTCAGTTCTCTACCGGCGTCTAATCAAAACTTCCCCGATCATCTGCAGATGGATCTCAGTTTCTACCCGCAGGTGGTTCGGATGACTCGTTGCGAGAGCACTGCCGGTTATCCGGAGATGCTGAGGGACATGGTCACTTATCTGGGGTTCCGTTGGGCACCAGAGTACCAGGTCTACGAGTAGCAGCGAGAGTTTGACCAGACCTACTACCAGGCTATCGTCTACATTCTGTCAGATGATGGCATGAGCGTTGTCCACCGCTACGAGGCAGTAGGTTCCACAGTGGATATGGCTGTGCAGCAGGCAGCTTATGTGAGTCTCACCGTCCTTCGTGCTGACTATTGGGGATTTGACGATTCTATCTATCGCCACATCCCCCGTGGTTACATCACTTTGGAGGGAGCTCACTTCACTCTCTACGACAACTTGGATGTCTACGAGCATGATAACTCCAGGATGCACACCACCGCTCAGTTTGTGAGGCACAGTGACGCAGTTGCCGGCACACTATCTCAGGAGTTGGCTTCAGTCAGAGAGCAGCTCTACCTTGCTTTGACTCGTCTGGCGACTTACACCACAGACTTTGTTGGAGATGAGCGCTTTGCACGTTTCGATCAGCCAGTTGGTCGTCGTCTGCCAGATGCTGGAGGTTACGAGCCGATCAGAGGTCCACTCCTCAACCTCGGTGCTGGTTACACTGGGATTCCACGCTTTGGAGCACAAGGAGTCGACGCTATGTACTTCACCACACCTAGAGTCGCTCTCAGACCACGTCAGATCTATGTGGATCGTCGTTCTACCTACTTTCGTGGGTGTGCTCCTCACCGTACCTCTCACCGTACTACTCACCGCCGTCCTGCGTGATGAGCATGGGAGTACCGATGTATCCATTCTTAGCTATGTTTAGTTATCCTTTCGCATTCGAACCATTTGTGGTGTGTTGGATATTCTGATGTATTTGAACATGTGATGATGTACCTGTTGGTTATCTATTCATGCGTCGGAATAATCTCTCTTTCGGTTACAAGTCTATCCTTTCTGTTGTTGTGCTAAAATGCATTTCCATTCAGGATGCCGCCAACAAGGAACAACCCGCCTGAGCCACCGCCAATCACGGAGCTGTTGACTCAGATGACGCAAGTCATGGCACAGATGGCCCAGTTCCAGACTAACCAGCACAACAACCAGAATGCTCCACGAGTCAGTATCAAGGAGTTTCTCAGTCTGGGCCCGAGAGCTTTCGTGGCAACACGCGAGCCTCTGGATGCTGATGACTGGATCCGTGAGATAGCTAGGGCTCTGGAGATTGCTCACGTTGCTGAGGAAGACAAGGTCAAGTATGCATCCTATCTGCTGAAGGGTCAGGCAGCTACTTGGTGGGAAAACTACCAGACCATGAGAGCTGGCTATCCAATCACCTGGGGTTGTTTCAAGGAAGCTTTCCTGAAGCACCACATTCCAGATGGTCTCATGGAAAGGATGCGTGAAGAGTTTTTCTCACTCAAGCAGGGCAAGCTGGACGTCATTGGCTATCAGAGTGAGTTCAATCGCCTCGCTCGTTACGCTGGTGATGAGGTGTCCACTGAGGCTAAGAAGATGGCAAGGTTCCGCAGAGGTTTTAACCCGGAACTCAAGTACGCCCTCACCAACATCAAGGCCAAAGACTTCGAGGAGCTCGTTAACACCGCACTCAATGAAGAAAATGGGCGCAAGGCGTTCGAGGAGTCTCGGAAGCACTCGCGTGAGGGTGGTTCCTCCTCCAACATGACCACCCCTCCGCAGAAGCGCCGCATCTGGGTGCCAAATGGTGCTGTCACTCGGGCTCCATACGCCCAAGCTTCTCCAGGCTTCGCTCCCCGCCCACCCAACCCATCTCAGATGCATGCTCAGAGGGTTTCAATGGGGCAGCCAAGGCCAGATACTCCTCGTGTCGTCACTTGCTACAAATGCAAGCAGACGGGGCACTACGCTGACAAGTGCACTCAGAGGCAGCTACCTCCACCACCACCTCGTCCCAACACAAACCAGGCAATGGTGCGTGCTCCCCCGGCTAAAGCCTTCAACTCCAACAACAGGCCTGTCGGGAGGAACGCAAGGGTGAATCATGTCAAGATCGACAAAGCTGAGGAAGCTGCTGACGTCGTTCTCGGTATATTACCCGTAAACTCTTTTCCAGCTAAAGTGTTGTTTGATACCGGAGCATCGCATTCTTTTGTGTCAAAGATTTTTGCCGCAACAAACAACCTATGGGTGGTTCCACTAAGCAATCAAATCACTGTTCACTCACCGGGATCTCAAATGTTGACTTCCAAGATAAGTAAGGATAATCAAATCCTAATTGGAGGCCACATTTTCCTTGCTTCACTCATGTTGCTGGGAAGTTCTGACATTGATGTCATTCTTGGTATGGATTGGTTGAAGGCCAATAAAGCTAAAATTGACTGTGCTCAAAAGTCAATAACTCTGTTCCACCCTTCTGGCCAGATAGTCTATTCTCCAAATGAATCAAGTTCGGTTCAGCTATTCACCCTTGATGCAAAACCTCTACCTCTACTTGAAAATGTTCCGGTGGTTTGCGAATTCCCTGACGTCTTTCCAGAAGAGTTGCCAGGGATGCCTCCGGACAGAGCAGTTGAGTTCGTGATCGAGCTTGAACCAGGTACTGCTCCAATCTCTAAGCATCCATACAAGATAGCTCCTCCTGAACTGAAGTTGTTGAAGGAGCAAATCGATATGTACATGGAAAAAGGTTATATTCAACCTAGTTCCTCGGCTTGGGGTTGCCCAACTCTGTTCGTTGCGAAGAAGGATCAAACAAAGAGACTCGTTGTTGACTATCGTCCTCTTAACGAGAAAACCATCAAAAACAAGTATCCAATTCCTCGTATCGATGATCTTTTTGATCAACTTGCTGGAGCCTCAATATTCTCAAAGTTGGACTTGAGAATGGGTTACCATCAAATAAAGATCAGAAAGGAAGATATTCCAAAAACAGCCTTCACCACTCGGTACGGTCTATATGAATACACCGTCATGTCCTTTGGTCTCACCAATGCACCGGCGACATTCTCTAGACTCATGAATTCTGTCTTCCACGAATACCTCGACAAGTTCGTTGTGGTATATCTCGATGACATTCTGGTCTTCTCAAAATCTGAGGAAGAGCATGGAGAACATCTTCGTCTCACTCTCATGAAACTTCGCGAGCATCGTCTATATGCCAAATTCTCCAAATGTGAGTTCTGGATTCCAGAAGTTGCTTACCTTGGTCATGTCATTTCTGCCAAGGGCATAGCCATTGATCCAGAAAAGGTTAAAGCAATTGTGGATTGGAAACCTCCTAAGACGGTGAAGCAAGTAAGAAGCTTTCTTGGCTTGGCTAGCTATTGCCGTCTTTTCGTCCAAAACTTTTCCAAGATTGCGAAACCTTTCACTGATCTCACAAAGAAGGACAAGAAGTTCGTCTGGTCTCCACAATGTGATGAAAGTTTCAATCTCCTCAAGACTAAACTCACTTCTACCCCAGTTCTGGTTGGCCCAGATACAACCAAACCTTTCCAAATATTCTGCGATGCATCTCTCCAAGGTCTAGGTGCAGTTCTTATGCAAGAACGTCAAGTTGTGGCTTATGCTTCACGTCAGTTGAATGCACATGAGCAAAATTATCCCACACATGATCTTGAACTTGCAGCAGTTGTGTTTGCCCTCAAGAAATGGAGGCAATACTTGTTGGGTAATCGCACTGAAATCTTTTCCGATCATAAGAGTCTCAAACACATCTTCACTCAACCAGATCTAAACCTCAGGCAAAGGAGATGGATTGAAAAGATTAAGGACTTTGATCTTACCATTTCTTACACTCCAGGCAAGGCTAATGTTATGGCCGATGCTCTCAGTCGCAAGTCGTATTGCAATAATCTCATGATAATGGAAAGCCAACCTCCACTTCATGAAGAATTCCAGAAGCTGAACCTTGGTCTTGTTCCTCAAGGATATCTTGCGAGCTTGACAACCAGTCCAACTCTCGAGGACAAGATTCGTTCTGAACAACTTCGTGATGCTGAAATCAAGAAGATGGTAGAACACATCAAAGAAGGCAAGGAGAAATTTAAGTCCTTCTCAATTGATGACAAAGGAACTGTGTTCTTCGAAGGACGCATTGCAGTTCCTCAAGTTCAAAGTCTCAAAGATGTTATTCTCAAGGAGGCTCATGAAACTCCTCTTTCCATCCACCCTGGAAGTACAAAGATGTACCAGGATCTCAAAACGCTGTATTGGTGGCCTGGCATGAAACGTGAAATTGCTCAATACGTTTCTGAATGCGACGTTTGTCAAGGTGTTAAGGCAGTCCATCAGAAAACAGCCGGTCTACTCCAACCTCTGAAAATCCCTGATTGGAAGTGGGACATGATTGAAATGGACTTCGTCACTGGTTTTCCAAAGTCCAAGAAGGGCAACGATGCAATCTTCGTTGTTATTGATCGTCTCACTAAAGTAGCTCACTTCTTTGCTGTCAAAGAAACAATCTCAGCTAGCCAGTTAGCAGAGCTATACACAACAAAGATTGTTCCTCTTCATGGTGTTCCATTGGAAATAAGCTCAGACCGTGGAAGCATATTCACTTCTCATTTCTGGAAAAGCTTTCAAGAAGCTTTGGGCACCAAACTTCTGTTCAGCACAGCTTATCACCCTCAGTCTCAAGGGCAAGTCGAAAGAGTCAATCAGATTCTCGAGGATATGCTCAGAGCATGTGGTCTCTCCTTTGCCATGAAATGGGAGGAATGCCTTCCATATGCTGAATTCTCCTACAACAACAGCTTCCAGGCAAGCCTAGGCATGGCATCATTTGAAGCACTCTATGGCCGCAGATGCAGGAGTCCAATCAATTGGTCTGGAGCTGGTGAACGTTCACTCTTAGGCCCTGACATTGTTAAGGAAGCCGAAGAGAAAGTTTGCATCATTCGTGACAATCTCAAGATTGCTCAGTCTCGTCAGAAAAGCTACTATGACAGCAAGCACCGGGATATGATCTATGCACCTGGTGACAAAGCATATCTCCGTGTAACTCCCCTCAGAGGCACTCATCGTTTTGGTGTGAAAGGAAAGCTTGCACCAAGATACATTGGTCCTTTCAACATTCTCTCAAGGCGTGCGGAAAATGCCTATCGTCTTGAACTTCCAGAAAAACTATCCAAGGTGCACGATGTGTTTCACGTGTCACAGCTCAAGAGGTGTTTCAAAGATCCAGATCGTGCAGTTGATCATGATTCCATTGAACTGCAAGATGATCTATCTTATGAGGAGCACCCTGTTCGTATTCTCGATGAGACCGAGCGTAAGACTCGCAACAAGAGCACCAAGTTCTTGAAAGTGCAGTGGTCTCATCATTCCAATAAAGAGGCAACGTGGGAGACCGAAGAGGATCTTCGCAAGAAGTATCCGAACCTTTTCTCTTCTCAGTAGGAATCTCGGGGCGCGATTCCTTCAAGGGGGGCGTTTTGTAACATCCCAAGTATGAAAAACCATCCATAGAATGTTTGTTTCTTGTTTTATTAAAGTTTTGCATCATGTCATCATACTCTTTTCTTCATTGCATTTGTTTCCTTCTTGTTTGCATCTGTTTTATTTGTTTTCACAATTGAATTTCAAACATTAATCAAATGCTTTGGTTCATACTTGTTATGTTACAATTTATTTTCCAAATAAAAGTTCAATTAAAACATCCAATTTGTTCCCATGAAAAAAATAAAAGGCTTACTATTAATTTGTTCTTAATAATTCAAATGTCATTCAAATTCAATTTCAATTTCAAACAGCACCCAATTTCAAATAATGAAAATTACCAAAACAATTATAATCATTTGATTCCAATTAAAACTATATGATCACCACATTTAATTCTTGTTTTCACTAAGTCACTTAATCATCAAATCCATCCAAATTTGAATCAAATCACAAACATCTTTTTATTTTTGAACTTTTTGTAAAACAAAAAGTTGCAATTTGTTGCTATTACATAAATAAGTAATATAAATTTTTTTTCCTAAATTTTTCTACCTCAAAAACCCTATTGTTTCTTCCTATTTCTAAATCAGCAAAAAAAAAGTAACAAAACAAATAATAAAAAGAAAAACGCTCAGGAGAGGGGGAGAGGCAGGCCCAGCCCAACTCTCCCTCAGCCCGCTACCCCTTTTCTTCCCCACCTCCGTACGCTGACGTCGTCCATGGTGGACAGCGACGTCCCTGCTGCCCCACTGCTCCACCCGATTTCCCCCTCCTATATCTACTCCTCCCCCCTCAGAAACCCTAACCCTAGCCGCGCCCGCCTCCCTCCTCTCTCCCATCTCCGCCGCCATCGAGGAGGGCGCCACCCGTTTCTGCTGCCTCCGGCCGCCGCTCGCCGGAGCACGGCGCCGTCGCCTCCGTCATCCCCCGGCCGTGCCGCGGCCACCCCTGCGACGAGGGTAAGACCCTCTTTCCATTCCCATACCTCACCCTCTCGATTCCTTGCTGCTCCTCCGCGAATTTTCGGGCCGATTGGTTGCGTTTGCTGTTCTGTTTCGTGGACAGGGAAGAACACCTGCAGATGATCGTGTGCAGTTTCAGTTAACAGCGATTTGTTGTGTTCAAAACCAATCGATCCCGTATGTATTCAAACCAGCGCAGCAGCCCAACTGGCTGCGTCCGCGCGCAGCGAGCCAGCAGCTCCCCGGATCGAGTCCCCGCACCCCCACTTTTCTGCTTCTTTTTTCGAAATACTTCAGTGCAGTTGCTGAACCTTAAGCCCCCTGTTAGCCCTTATCGGTCAACACAGCGCACCCACCGCAGTGGTTGGTGTCCACTGCGTGCTAGCAGGAGGGCAGGGGTTCGAATCCCCCCTGCATCAAAAACCAACCTTTTTTCATTTATTTTTCTAGATCTAGATCTATCCCAAATTGCTCACAGGTCCCTGCTACTTTCATCTAGGTCCCTGTTATATTTCTTTCCAAGTCCCTGTATCTTTTCTAGGTCCATAATTATTTCTATAAACCATAAAAATGCTTAAACTTGGTAATTTAATAACTTTTGTTTGGAAACTCCAATTGCAAAACTTCAAACATGTAAATCACTCCATTTTAAATTCTCTACCCAAATATAAAATTTGTTTACTGTTTTGAATATTTTAAATTGGTGAAATATTTGAATTCTTGTTTAATTCACTTAATTTTGCAAAATTCATAACTTGGGCATAAAAATTCCAAACTCAACAAATAAAATATGTTTTCCATCCCATTTTTCATGTACTTTGCAAATATAAACTTTGTTTCATGTTTTGAATAATTATAATTGGTTAAATAATTTAAACCTTGTTTAAATCATTTAAATTTGCCAAATTCATAACTTGCTCAAATTAAATTATTTTTGAACTTATAAAATATGTTTTCATACTAGAAAAGTATAAACTTTTCAAATATGAAATTGGTTTAATGTTTTGAACAAATAAAAATTCGAATAAAATTCATACTTGAATTTAATTCATTTAAATCTTGTTTGACTTGTTTAATTCATAAATAATTCATCCTAATTCCTTTTTCAATAATTGAAACATGTCTTCCACCTAAAATTGTGTGTACTTTCCAAATATGAATTTTGTTATTTGTTTTGAACAATTAAAATTGATGAAAACAACAAATGCTTGTGTAACACCTTTAAGTAACCAAAATTCCATAACTTAATAAATAAATTTCTGAACTTGGTAAACCTTATTTCAAAATTGTTCTATTGTTGTTATTTTTCTGTTTTCCTCATCCATGCATCATAATAATCCACTTTCACCTGTTGATTAGTTGTAAAACAATTATTCCAACCTTAATTGATGGGCTTTTCATATGCAACTCAAATTGCATGTGGATCCATTTAATCATGTTGTTACATGTCAACTAGTTTATTTTGATGCATCAATTAAATGGTCATGCATCATCCCATGATTGTGCATTATGCCATGTTATTGATTGTTTGTCTCTTTGCGTTGTTTGTTTGCTTCTTCTCGAATAGACGACGACGTTGAGACAGACGAGCTTTACGACACCCCTTCCGAGGATCTAGCTCAGTACCAGGCTGCTGAGTTTGCAGGCAAGTATTCACTCACATGAACCATTGTGTTCCTTTCAACATTGGATACCGATACTTTCCGTTGTCTATTCTGCTAGCCCTATGAATCGTTGCTTCTGTTCGATCCTATCACATGTTATCCTTTAACCCTGATATAGCCTCACCTCCACACCTATAACCCCATTGATTGTTGCCCGTGTCTTACTAGCATGCTTAGGGTTGTTTTTGCTCGAGTCTGTTACCCGTTACTTTCTGTTATCATATTCTATTATGTTCTGGGGCTCGATGTTAAACAACAACCTGTTAATTTTGAGGTAATAATAATTTGCTGATAAGGCACTGGCAGGAGGCCCGGCGTGGTTTTGAGGCCTGCTAGTGTTGAACCTAATAGGAAAAGGGTCTTGTCTACTGATCCATGATGAGCGCACTATCCGCATGTGGGAAGCGTGTATGGGCGCCCCCCTCAATTTGATTCGATTCGCATCTCGTCCAAATCGCCTCATTTAGTTCGAGTTTTCCATTTGCCGCATGCATATGCAGGTGCGAACCCTTGGTACCAGGGTGGAACTTTTGTAGTCGGCATTTAGGGAGACACGTTCTTAGAGTGCTATGAGGGTCCCCTTTTCTTCGTGGGGCTTGATTAGCCGTGCGCTCACTGCACGGGGTTCTTTGGGCTTGATGCGAAGAAGAGTTGAGTTGTGTTGAGTGCCCCGCTTGGTGGGAGGCATTCCATCTGGCGGGTTATTCTTACGTGTACGGCCAAATTGGTGCACCCCTGCAGGGATAAATCTTCTCGAGAAGCCTTGTTTTCCGCGGTTATGGTTGACTTGGTGAAAGTACTGGCTAACAAGTACTCAGAACAAGTTACACGTAACTAATGATAACCTGACTAGTAATAGTCTTATTGACACAAAAACTTGACCCATCATTAATCCAACTGTGTGAGTTATCCTCGGATTGCTTCTTTGGATAAGGGGCGAGATCCAGGATGGGTTTGTTTGGAGTTAGTTATAGTTGGTTACGATACACTATCTTATCTCCTATCTGTTAGCCGAAAGTTGTAGTATGTTCTGTAGTTGGTTAGTGCAGCCAGCTGCCGCATCTTTTGTATCACCCTTTCTTCCGTTGAACCCAAAGCATCTGTGCTTGGTGTTGACGGGTTACACTTTGGTGAACTGTGAGTCTTGCTTGCCAGTACGTTTATGTACTGACCCCCTTTGGGGCTGTGGTTTCCGCAGACTACGCTTACGAGGATCCCCGTGACGGCTACTACGTGGAGTTTGACGAGGCTGCTGACGAGTAGATAGCGGACCTGGGCAGGATCCGAGACATCGTGGATGGGCTCCGTCTTTTCGTTTCCGGCTCCTTAAGCCTATTTGGATTTTGTCTGTACTCAGACCCCTTTGAATGCTTCCGCTGAGATGTAATGATGATATGTTGGGACATGTGTCCTCTGGATGATTGTATTCGCTATCTCTGCTCTAGTGAGAGCTATTTGCAACTTATTTCTATTTATTTGTGTCTTAAAGATCTGTTGTGCTATCATTTTGTTAAACGCCGTTGACGTACCATGTGTGTATGGTATGAAGTACGTCAATGGTAGTATCCTGATTTCTATGGGATGGTTTACGTAGACGATGAACAGTAGGGGTTGGTTGTCACACATACGTGTGTTGGCCTACTCGTAAGAGATGCGGGTGCCGGTAAGCCCCGTAATCCAATCAACTACTGTTCAACGGAACTGCGAGTATCCTCTAGAAGTCCGGGTGCGACACCTGACGTTCGGGAGCTTCCGCTTCCACGCCAACAAAGAAGGAATTCTGCACTTCTCCGAGCAAACCTATCTCGAAGGAACTAACTCCGAGTCGATCTCGAGCCCGGAAACCCTTGACTCGCCGCCCAACAACGCCAGACGCGACGTAGCGACCAACGGTGGATCCGTGCGCCCCAGCACTCGCAACTTCCACACCATCGCTTCAGAGGAGCCTTCTCGGGTCGAAGAAACCCGCCGATCCACGCCTAGGACTCACGGGCCATATCTGGCTCAGGTCTGCATGGCACGATCGAATGACCCACCCGAGGAAACATAAGAGAGCGCGACGGAGCGAGAGCTCATCAAAGTATCGCGGGCGGCCTGGGTCAAGGCAAAGGCGTCCGTACACTCCGCCCAGCCGATTGAAGAAGGAGCCCCGCAGGAAGACCTAACCGCATACCAATACCATCTAGTAAAAGCGGCGGCGCTGATCAAAGAAGCTCACAAGGATCTAGACGAGCGAAAAAAGCTGGCGGACCAATCGAGTCAGCGTCGCGCGGCTCTCTCCAAAACACCCTCGGTAGGGAACCATCCCCCGAGGAAGAGATACGTCTCGAAGATCGCGGCCATGGATGGCGAGTCTCTAAGCGGGGTCAGCAGAACACTCGAAACTTCCCTTATGTGCGTCGACGACGACGACAACATACACCCGACAACTCCCGCCGACGCAGTTCTAGCCGCGACCACTTACCTGCAGGTGAACCAGCCAGGGGAGAACGACCCCCGCGCGGAGCAATACAGACAAGTCCAGAAGGGGTTGAGCATGGTAGCCGCGAGACTCGTGGCCCAAAACCGCAAGAACGTGACTAAAAAGGAGGCCGAGAAACCCCCACGGAAAGACAAAGGAACATACCGCAGACGCGGGAGTACATCGCCTAGAAGAGATAAGTCACCTCGTCGCGCCAGAGGAAAAGAAGTCCGGCGATGCGGCGACAACCCGAGTAGCAGCGACGACAACCCGAGAGAGCGGGATCGCAGTCCACGGCGTCACAGCAGCCGCTCGCGACACCGCAGCAAGGAACCGTGGAAGGAGGTTAACCGCGACGAGCCTGGATACAATGCACGGTCAGACATCGCGCAGAACAAAATCGACAAAGCTCGAGCGGCCAGGAACCGCGCACGTTCCCTATCCACCTCTTCTGACGAAGAGGCATGTGGCGCATTGTGCTTTACTCGCGACATCCGCGAGGCACCTATGCCTAGGAGATTTAAGCTCACCACGGAAGTGTCAAAATACGACGGTTTGCTGGAGCCTAAATCCTGGCTGTCGGATTACCTCACGGCAGTAAAATGTCAACGTGGGAACAAGACCACAGTTATGCGGTACCTTAACTCGCACCTTGTAGGCGCGGCGCGCAGCTGGCTCGAAGGAAGACCGAAGGCATGCTACGGATCATGGGACGATCTAACCTTCGACTTCCGCAAAAACTTCCAAGCGACGTATAAAAGACCCGCGACCATTGAGGAGCTGCGAGCTTGCAGGGAAACGAGCGGTGAGTCTACTCGCGAATACATCCAGCGATGGACCACACTCAGGAATACGGCGGGAAACATATCGGAAGAGGTCGCGGTCGAAGCCTTTACCAAAGGAGCCCGACGAACCGCCTTCAGAGAAGAACTGGGGCGAGCCGCGCCCAAAACCATCGGAGAACTGATGGCTATAGCTGACAGATGGGCCAACGGCGAAGACTCGGTGCGCAAAGAGAAAGCATCTTCGCCAGCACCTGAGGACGATCGTCACTGTTGAAAGAAAAGGAGAAAACGTTACGACCACGATGACCGAGAAGAACTGGTGGCGGCTGAATTCACGAGAAATTGCGATAGCGGACATCACGGAAACCGCGAATGGAAGCCAAAGCCGAGGATAAAACTCCCTAGGAGGACCTTGACGGCTACTGCACGCTACATCTATTTACTGATAAGCGCACAGGAAAGACTAAGGCAACACACCTCCTCAAGGATTGCCGAAAGTTCCTCGACATCCACGAGGCCTTCTCGAAGAAAAACAGAGGTGCGGTCAATTATGGCTATCCACAGCTCCCAGGAGAAGGATAGCAGGGATTCCACCAGCCACATGCCCTACCTCCATCAGGAAACCAAAACGCAGCACTGGCCGCGCTACCCGCGCCACCCGCAGCAAACCAAGGAGGCAACGGGTACCCGAACCCAGCGGGACTCCTTGGAATGATATAGAAAGTCTGCCCGTCCCATATGGCCCAGAAAACAAACACTCGACAAGTAGTCATGGCTGTCCAAGCTCCACCATCCAAACCCGAGTATTTGAAGATAGCCGACCAGCCGATAACTTTCTCCAAGGAGGACCATCCCCCGCGAGTCTATCGACCAGGACACGCCGCACTCGTCATCCAGGCGCAGATAGGCAACTACGAGCTTGCCCGAGTATTCCTGGACGGAGGCAGCGGGATCAACATCGTTTACGCGGACACACTCAGCAGGATGAACAAGAACCTGGACGAACTCGCGGAGTCAGAGACATCCTTTCACGGGATAGTACCAGGGAAAGCAGTCAATCCACCCGGAACAATCAACTTGGAGGTGGTGCCCGGAAACCGAAGAAATTACAGACGAGAGTTCCTCAACTTCGAAGTAGTCGACTGGCCCTCACAGTACCACGCCATTCTCGGCCGAACAACGTTCGCGAGATTCATGGAAGTACCTCACTACGCCTACCTGGAACTCAAACTTCCTGTAGAATACAGACCCATCACCATAGATGGCGGCTTCCAGAAATCTGACAAGTTCAACATCGAGTTCAACAAGATTGCGAAGTCTTTCAGGATGCAGGAGGAACTGGAAGAATTGGCAAAGACCACAGACCACTCCGTGATGCCTCTCACTAAAAAGAATGCTCCAGAACTCGAGTTTAGCGCAAACAGCGACACTCGAAAGCATCAAGTCCACCCGACGGAGCCTGCGAAGACGGCGATGGTGTCTACCACCCTCTCGCCAGCATAGGAAGGCACGCTCGTCGAACTCCTCCGTGAGTACTGATAAATCTTCGCCTGACAGCCTTTCGATATGCCAGGGATACCCAGGGAGTTCGCTGAGCACTCACTCGAAGTTTACAAAGATGCCAAGGCTATCAAGCAGACAACCCGACGGTTCTCAGAACCTAAACAAAAATCACTTGGAGAAGAAGTGAACATATTACTCGCCGCAAAATTCATCCGCGAGATAAAGATATCCACCTGGTTAGCAAATCCGGTGCTGGTCCCGAAGAAATACACTGACATCCTTCGCGTGTGCATCGACTACACGTCGTTGAACAAACACTGCCCCAAGGATAACTTCCCCTTACCACGGATCGACTAGATCGTGGACTCTACAGCAGGCTGCTAGCGCCTCTCCTTCTTGTACGCCTACTCGGGCTATAATCAAATCAGGATAAAAAAGGAGGACGAGGAGAAGACAACGTTTATCACACCTCACGGTGTCTACTGCTACACGACGATGCCCTTCGGGCTAAAAAATGCAGGCGCAACATATCAGCGTTGCATGCAAAAATGCCTCGCCAAGCTCATTGGCAAGAACGTACAAGTGTACGCTGACGACATCGTCATAAAAACTCGAATGGAGGACACACTCCCCGAGGATATCAGGGAGAAATTCGACGCCCTCAACGCGTACAAGATCAAGCTCAACCCGACAAAATGCGTTTTTGGTGTCCCCGCAAGACAACTTCTCGGGCATCCGCTCGAGGAATCGAAGCCAATCCGGAAAAAATTCAAGCAATCCTGACAATGAAGGAGCCGACCAATCTTCGCGGTGTACAGCAGCTCGTAGGGCGGCTAGCCGCTCTAAGCAAATTCATCGCAAGACTAGGCGAGCAAGCATTGCCCTTCTACAAGATGTTGAAGAAAACAGATAAGTTCGAGTGGACTCCCGAAGCAAAGCAGGCATTCGCAGACCTGAAGCAAGCACTATAGAGTAGGCGTGTCCTTGGAACGCCACAAGAACGGGAGCCATTGTTCTTATACCTAGCCGCAACAAATCAAGTCATCAGCATAGTGATCGTGGTCGAGCGGCCGGAAGACGGCAAGGCATATGGAGTCCAGCGACCAGTTTATTATATCAGCGAGGTGCTCTCACCGTGCAAACAACGATACCCCCACTACCAGAAGCTCGCATACGGAGTCGTGCTCACAGCTCAAAAACTCAAACATTACTTCCAGGAACACACCATCACGGTGCTAAACGACGCATCACTTGGTACCATCATGAACAACCCTATGGCATCTGGAAGAATTGCGAAGTGGAGCATCGAGCTAGGCGCCTGGGACATCATATACGCAGGACGCAACTCTGTAAAGTCCAAGGTCGTTGCAGAGTTCCTGTGCGAGTGGACGGAGCTGCAAAAACCAGGACCTCCAGAGTACACAAGCAACTGGATCATGTATTTCGATGGGTCGAAAAGGAACAAAGGAGCCGGAGCCGGAGTTATTCTCATCTCTCCCAGGGGTGAAAAGCTACAGTATGTTTTGCGATTGTACTTCCCACCCGAGGACCCATCATCCAACAACGACGCCGAATACGAAGCCCTCCTTCACGGCATGAAAATGGCGATCGCTTGCGGAGCCACCCGATTGATGATATATGGATATTCCAACCTCATCGTACATCAAACGATGAAGGAGTGCGATGCTATCGCAGAAAACATGATCGCCTATCGCGACATGTACAACCTACTAGAAGGAAGTTTCAAAGGGTGCGAACTGAAGCACATTGCGCGATCCAGCAATGAGGAAGCGGAAAAACTGGCAAACATGGGATCCACAAACACACCCATACCACGAGGGATTTACTTCGAAAGAGTGACCAAGCGTTCAGTCAAGGTCAAGAAGCCAGCAGGAACACCTGCAGCAGCAGAGACAGCAGACAGCCCGCAAATTTCCCTCATCGAGCTCATACATAACATCTCAAGGAAAGTTTTTCTGATCGAGCTAGTCTGGACACAGAAATATCTCGACTACTTGTCCAAATAACTGCTCCTGGCAGACCTTTGCGGGGCTCGACAAATAGTGAGATGCAACAAATCTTTTCGGGTGATCAATGGAGAGCTATACAAGCAAAGCATATCGGGGGTACTGCAAAGGTGCATCGCACCCGAGGATGGCCAAGAGCTGCTCCAGGACATACATCAAGGAGACTGCGGCCACCACGCCAGCTGGAGAGCAATCGTAGGTAAAGCCTTCGGGGCAGGATTTTATTGGCTCACTGCAGCAAGAGACGCCAAAGATCTAGTCGACAGATGCAACGCCTGCCAGAGGTTTGCGCCCAAGCCACACGCCCCTGCCACGGAACTACACATGATCCCCATCGTCTGGCCCTTTGCACAATGGGGGCTAGACATGGTAGGGTCACTACGCAAGTCGACACCCGGAGGATATACGCACCTGCTCGTAGGAGTTGACAAATTCACAAAGTGGATAGAGGCTATGCCAGTCACCTCCGCCAGCGTCCAGTGTGCCGTGAAATTCCTCGACTCCATTGTGTACAGATTTGGCATACCACACAACATCATCACCGACAATGGCAGCAACTTCACGATGAAAGAAACACAGGAATTCTGCGAGAGAAAGGGAATCACCCTCAGCTTCGCCTCGGTGGCATACCCGTAAACCAACGGTCAAGTCGAGCGATCCAACGGATTAGTCTCAGCTGGCCTAAGGGAGCGGCTACTCGACCGCCTAAACCCAGCAGCAGGGCACTGGGCCGAGGAGTTACCATCAGTACTGTGGAGCCTCCGCACAATGCCAAATCGGGTAACAAACTATACGCCATTCTTCATGGTCTACGGAGCCGAGGCCGTCCTACTCGAAGACATCAAATTCAGCGCTCCCCGAGTCGTCGTGTACAACGAAAAAACCTCAAACAGGCACTCGCAGAAGACGTGGACGCACTCGACGAAATTCGCGACATCGCACTCGCAAGATCGGCGGTATACCAGTAATCACTGCGCAATTACCATAGTCGTCGTATACAACAGATCCTTCGTGGTAGGAGACCTGGTGCTGCGACTCAAGCAAAAGGAAGGACACAAGCTCGCGCCACCATGGGAAGGACCCTTCATAATACACGAAGTTATCCCAGGCGACGCTTATCGACTGAAGAACCCGGAGATCGATGGCATCTACTCAAATCCATGGAACGTTGTGCATCTCCGCAAGTTCTATCCTTAGGATTACTCTATTCGCAAAAAATAAGTCTATACTAGACATTTTGTAGCTCGAGGAAATACATGGCTTCTCAGCCATATCAATAAAAACACATGGTTCTTCAACCATAGCTATTCGCGCCTTCCGTTTTACATGCTAAAACAACAGGTATACACCCCAAACGCGCGGGGGCTACGTCTAACTAAGCATCAGATGAAAATTCTCAAATACAAGGTACAACAAGGTTCACACCTTATAAACACCTTACAAAATCTTGAGTGAGCTATACAAGGTTAGATGATCTCTACATCCTACAATTACATCTGGTGGTGAGCAGTCCTCTCCGCCAGCATTTGGTCTATCTCCTCCGATGTCAGTCGAATAATCCGCTCCGCTGCGGGTTGGACGACCGCGTAGTGAGGAGAAAAATCAATTGGAGAGTTGGGAAGCCGCGCCACCGAGTTATAGTTGATCTCAGGATGCCACACCCGAACAAAGGCGAGTGCTACCTGAGCTCCACATATAAGTTGCTGGCGAACACACTTCCGAACCTCTCCTACTCGACTAAAGACCCTTTGCAAACCGCTCCATCCTTCTGGAATGTTACCCAAAGGATAAAACGTCAGATGCATAGAAGAAAGAGCCTCGCGACAAGACTCGAGAAGAATCTTCGCCTGGCTCGCCCGATACTTCGAAGTGGCCGAAACGAAGCCTCGACTTCGGTCTGACCAAAAATTGGCTACATGTGGTTTGGAGCTACCAGCCTCATAGGAAATGTGGGTATCCACCCAGTGAGTCTCGCAAGGACCGTCGGGTTCAACAACTGCAAATTCAGCAAACAAGTCAAAACAGAAAGGGAAGCAAGCAGCCAAACACTCGGGGGATTGCGGGCTTACAAAGCATATCCTTCGCAACGACCGCCAGCTCTTTCATCACAAACTTTTCATGATCAGTCGCGAGTCTCTCCTTTGATTTGGCGACATCAGCCACGCCTAGCAGCGCTTTCAGCTTGCGCTCGTCATCCGCAACGCGGTCACGGAGCGAGGCAAATGTACTAGCAACAACAACAAGAAGGTCCACTCGCGCAGCAGACCCACTCAAAGACTCTGCGCTAGGACCCACTACCTGAAAATAAATGAAGCAAGTTCAGAAACACTACAAGACCCCACTTGAAAAATACACCACCTATCTAACAGGTGCTCGGGGGCTACTCCCTTCGGGGGCGCATAACTGACAGTAAAGCGCAACAGTCAGGCAATAATAATACCAAGAAACACTTCGATTAAGAAAATACGGGAATACATCCCAAGGTTCATTACATCGATGGAAAAAAGGAAATAAACTAGCCTACGGGGCTGCGGAAGTTGTGCCACTCGCAGCAGGCTTCCCCTTGCGACTAGCGCGAGCAAGCACTTCGGAGAGCTTCTTAGCAAGGACCTCAACAGGAGCGCCAAAGGGACGGAGCGCTACCTTTCTGCCTAAGGCGTCGTAGGGAAGGCTCGAGTACACCTTCTCCAGGTCCGTAAATCCGTGCGCCAGCGCAAATTGGATGGCCGTCCTAGCCCCACACTCAGATTGGGCGACTGAATAAGTCTGGAGGAGATTTTCATCCTCCAAGAAAACTTTCAGAAGGCCGCCCAGCGTAGGCGGAACCACTGCATCCACCAGTAGGCGCTCGTGGAACTGCGTCAACATTCAGATGGCTTCACCAACGAGGGAGCAGATTCCACTCGCATGCCCCTGGAGCTGGGCGCAGGAATCCATCAGGGCGTCCACTCGCTGGCTCCCAGGCAGTTCCAATTCTACCCCAAGGAAATCTACAAAAAAGGGGGATATCATAAATTCCCGAAAGAGAAAATTAAGATACATTGCAGCAGAGAGATAGTCAAGAATGGCTTACCCGCGAACCTCTGAGCCAAGGGGCGGATAATGCCAACAAGGTCACTATCATGTTTGGCACCAGCCTCCTCCAACTGCTTCAGCCCCCGCTTGAGCCTCGACAAGCTTCCCCTCGAAGTCAGCTGAATGCTTGCGTGTGGACTCCAGCTCCTTTCGGGAGGATTCCAGCTCCTCCTCAAGGGTTTTCACCCGATCGACAGCTTCAGCCTTCTCGGTCTTCAGGCGAGTAACTTGGGCTACAAAATAACGATTACAGTTTGAGCAATTTTCGCGAGCAACGGAAACAACAAAACGGAGCGGATCAATCTACCTCGAAGAGATTGGCCGTCCTGGATGAGTCGATCACGATCCACCCGAAGGGAAGCGCAATCCGCCTCAGCTGAAAGCACTCGACGGCCAATGGCGGCAAGGGAATCGAGGAGAGTCTGTAAAAAGAACAAGACATAAATTCAAGTTAGAAGGGGAAAATCTCTTGAGCCTATACACGACTGTACACAGTCGAGTATAGCCTCGGGGGCTACTCCCATCGGGAGCGCTGCCGTGCACCCGATAAAATAAAGAAAGACAAGGAAGGAAAAAGTTCAGCTTGAGTCCGTAGCCAATCGCAAGCAATTAACCATGGCCTCGGGGGCTACTCCCATCGGGAGCACTTTCGTGCACCGATAGAAATTTCAACCAAACAAAGAAACACTGCAAGAAGGAAGGATAAAACTTACTTGGCCTTTGGCAGTAGACACAGGATCTGCTGAGCTGCCCGAGACCTCCTTGTGGACAGAAGATCCACCCGCAAAACAAGGTAGCCTGTACTCTGGAATTACGGCGGCCCTCGCAGGACTTGGAGACCTTCGGGTGGCTCCCGTGGCTAGAGCATCTCCTTCGTCAACTCCTTTCCTCTTCACAGAGGGAATCGAGGAAGCGTATTGCCCAGGGATGATGGTTTGAAGGTTGCTATTGGAGAGAAAATCAAACGAAGACGAAGAAAAGAGGAAAAAGCTTTCGACTAGAAGGCAACAACAACTTACTCATCCTCGTCGTCGTCATCCAGAATGTCCACATTCCAGGCTGTGGTAACTTTCGCCTTCCGGCTTACGGGAGGAAGCACGTTCAAGGGAGCCACCTGGAGAGGCTCAGTCGCCTTACGAGATCCGTCACCCAAGGAACTGTCCTTGGAAGTGGCTTCATCATCTCCGTGCCTGCGGCGCTTGTGGTGGTGGAGTTGATCGTCGCCCAAGTCTTCCACGTCATCCGAAGAGTCGTGCTCGGAGCTCGAGTCAGCCTCAGCAACGCTGGTTTCGAGAGGGGCCTCGAGATTGCTCGCCAGGAGATCCGAGGCATCTTCAGCCGAAACTGGCGGGTAGCATGTGGCTACCTCCAAGCTCTACAAGAGAAGAAAGAAAAAAGAGAAGAACCTCAGTCAACAAAATTTCAGATGTCAATGAGAACGAACAAAAACGGAAAGAAAACTTACCTCGGCTGGGGGGGGGGGTTTGAAGCCTCGAATGGCTCGATAGAGCAGGTCGAGAAGGCCTCTCCCACCTTCAACTTGGTGATAGCCGCAATCTTCTTCTCGAATTCAGCATTCGAGAGGATGTCTTCACATACGCGGCTAGGGTCTTGAGTGCCCTGGTACTCCCACATAGTCGACGGGCTTTCTTGCAGAGGCTGGGTCCTTCGCCGAAGGAAGACACTCACCAGGTGCAGGCCATTCAACGCAACCCCCATCGTCTGGTCGCGGAGGCTCCCCACTTTCGCGAGTAGCAGGAGACGATACTGCTATCTTCAGCAGTGAGCTTGTGCGCCCTGGACTTCCTTCGCTTCAAGACCGCGAACGGGTGGAATGCGTGAGCCCCACCCGCACTGTTGTCGACGACGTAGAACCATTTCCTCCTTCATCCTTGTGCGGAGTCGACAAAGTGCATCTCCAGGTAGGGGAAATCCGTCCTCGTTTGGATCCCGAAGCCGCCGGTGCGCAGTGGCTCTCCCGACTGCTCCCCTGGTCGCGACTTTTCCCGGAAGATCCGCACTTTGAACAGGGCCTTCCAGAGGCCCCAGTGCGGGCAGATGCCTAGGAAGCACTCGCAAAGCACGATAAAGCACGAGATGTGCCGAATCGCGTTTGGAGGCAAGTCATGGAGCTGTATGCCGTAAACATACAACAGTCCAAGGAGGAAAGGATGAAGGGGAAGAGAGAGGCCGCACGAGACGTGATCTGCGAAGACCACGCGCTCGTTCGCGTGGGGATTAGGTACCTCCTCCTTCTTGCCTAGGCGGACAATATTGTCGCCGTCAGGGGGAAGCAGTCCGTCCTGTTGCATCTCCTTGACGCTCTTGATGGTGGTGCTAGCGGAGCGCCAGTCGCCCGACCTTACGGCGGGTGGCGTGGAGGCACCCCCGGCCGCCCTCGATGATGATACGGCCGCGCAACGCTTCTTCCCTCCAGCCATGAGAGCTCATGGATGCTTTCAGAACAAGAGGTGTGCGCGAGGTGGAAGAAGGAGAGAAAATGGCCAGGAAATTTACTTTCCACCTAAGGATGATTACTTACACACAAGCCAAAACGATCTGAACCGTAGATCTGGTGACGTGGCACCCATCGCGGCTGCCACGAGTGGAGTGGAAACGAGGCGGCGGTGCGCAGTTACCTCTGCCACGTTCTTTACAGCAGACCGTGCACATTTACGGCGTGTGGCTCGCGGGAAAACCGGAAACACCTCTCGTTTTCGGTCAAAAGCTGAGAAGATGGGCCATCACGCTCTGTGACGTCCCATCGGGAGGAGTCAGAACAAACAAGTGCTCAATGACATCATTGCATACCTCATCAAACCTGAAAATCCTCTCGGGTGGGATCCCTGGCACGAAATTTCTTTCGTATGGCATAACAAGACGCGAAAATTCTTTCGCATAAGGCCCCTGACACGAAATTTCTTTCGTATGGGCGCATCAAGGCGCGAAAAATCTTTCGCATAAGGCCCCTGACACGAAATTTCTCTCGTATGGGCGCATCAAGGCGCGAAAATTCTTTCGTGTAAGCTCCCTCACACGAAATTTCTTTCGTACGGGTGTACCGAAAGATACGACAAGACACGGGAACTTCCCCACATAACTACCCATACACGAAATCTCTTTCGTATAGGTACATCAAAGCCCGAGGACACGAAAATTCTTTCGTATGGGAAAAATATTATAAGTGCAAAAAAAAATCTTTTGTATAAATATAACAAGAATGGAAACTTCTTCACCCGAAGACTCTCAAAATAATACTCGTGAGTGTGCGGTTCCCGCCACTTTGACACATGATGTATTTACACTTCCTTTCCCTGGATCGTTCAGCCGACTAGGCACATCCGGATACCGTATTCTTTCGAGTACGAAGGTAAGACCCAAAGATCTCTCTTATGGGCCTGGAATCGCACTCAAGCTACGTCCTCCGGTAACTTTCCGTGTCAACAACACGAAGAAAAATCCTAGCGGATGCGCCAGGCACCCTTATAGGTTAAGTTCGACTCGGTAAGACCTCCACAGCCCAGCCGCAATGACCACCTCACCGCATTCGAGTCGGAGGTCTTGAATTCATGTAGGCCAGAACTGTTTTTGCCCTAGATGCAATTAATTGTCCCTGAGCTTTCGGGAGAGCCAAGCAACTGAGCCATATCCTTCTGCGAAAACAGCCGGGACACGGGCACATTCATCGCTCGATACTCGAGTACAAGAAGCACGTCAAGCACAGGGTATGCACCCTCAAAACATAGAGCGGTTGAAGCAGTCAATCGAAAGGAATCAAGACGGACTTTGAGCGTCTACCCTACAGATTCTTAGTCGAGTAAAACACTCGGGGGCTACTGACGAGGGAACGAGTCCTGGACCTGTCGGGTGAGGTTACCCGGTCCAAGGCCCAAGACCTATGCCCAAAGGGAGACGCCATAGACAGTTCTAGAGGGGCCAGTTAAGGCCCACCCGCAGGGCCTTGATGATCAAGAAAGTAAACTTGTAACCGACTCAAAGTTAGGGTTCACATCCCCCCGGGTGCGGTTTGAGATCTGGCCATCTATATAAGGCCAGGAGAACTACCGGGAGGGGGACCAAGCCATATTACACCAACAAAAGCCTTGAGATCGAGATCTAGCTCTCGACTCGAGCACCCCCCACTGTAACCGGTCTATTGCTAATATAGATCGACAGAAGCAGGAGTAAGGGTTTTACCTCTACGAGGGCCCCAAACCTGGGTAAATCGTGCCCCCTGTTTGCCGACGATTGTCACCAGCGCCTACACGTTCTCCTGATCGAAACCCTATCTGTTCACCCGAGGGACTTGTTGAGATGCATATTCGACAGGGTCTCCGGTCTCAGGGGGCGGAATCTCCAGCCTACCTAAGTCTCCGGTCTAGAGGACCGGAATCTCCGTCCCTGTGACTGGGACTCAAATGCAGATTCACAAACTTGATACCCACTATGTCTAGATGATTTCTAAGGTGTACATTTTTTCCTAGGAAGATATTTACCATGAAGGACAGGGGGATGCATTCATGCATCTCAAAACCATCTAGGTCAACCATAACGAGAGGGAGAGAGAGGGGGTACCCTGATCCTTCATGGTGCTCTAAGTGGGGAGGAAGAGCTCCCACCCAAGGAGAGGTAGGGATGGCCTAGCGACGGCAGAATCCAACGACGAAGGGGAGCGACCGGATGGGCTTCCCTCAAGAGCGGCGACAACACAGGAGGAGATTGGGGTCGGAGTGGAAAGGAAGTTGTGGTCAACTCCCCACCCCGATCCCCTTTTCTACTCTCCAGGAACCGGCCAGACCGAAGTCTCTGGCCTAAACCCTGGAGTCTCCGGTGTATCGGAGTATGCGTGTTTAGGGTGGAGATTCTGGTCAGATCGGAGTCTCCGGTGTAGAACACCGAAATCACCTGCCCCAAAACTCCAGAAGAAGCAGAATTGTATATGGGACATGCATGTGGCTAATTTGACACTGGTTTTTAGGGAGTTTTGGCTTGGGATATAAACACAAACTGGAATGGTACTTCACACTCAAATCTTGCAAGATCTAATCAAATAAAAGCCAATAATGAGTGTGTTTTCCATAAAACCACCAACTCAAAAGATATCCAGTAAAATCCAAATAACAGCAAAATAAGAACCAACTCTTCAACGAGAAGAGGTTGGTGGCCTAGTCCACCATGTAGGAGAGTATGGTATGTCGCCGTGAAGATGTATCTTGGGTGCATTGCCAATTTTCAACATTTTAGCTTACAACTCAACATTAGAAAAAGAGAAATATAAATGAATTTTTTCTTTGGGAATAATGGGGAGAGGGAGAGTCCAATGTGTTAGGACAACACTCCCCCTATATCCATGCCTACTCCTAAACCCAACCACATAGTCAACTATAGATGTGTGTGCAAGATCCTCAAGTCAAACTCCTTGAATGAATGATGGCAGCTAGTGCTCATTCCTCAAGAACATAAATCTTGCATCATCATTGGGCTTCGTAAATATGTCAACAAGTTGATCCTTGGTTGGCACATAGGCTAATGCAATATCTCCATGGGAAACATGGACCGTAATGAAACGATGTTGAATCTCAATATGCTTGGTTCTTGTATGTTTCACCGGGTTGTATGCGATCTTGATGGCACTCTCATTGACACATAGGAGGGAACTTTGTCACAATGAACATCATACTCTTTGAGGGTTTGCCTCATCCATAACAATTGAGTCCAAGCACTAGCTGCCGCCACATACTTGGCTTCAGCGATGGAGAGAGATATGCAATTTTGCTTCTTAGAAGACCGACTCACCAAGGACCTACCAAGAAACTAGAAAGGCCCCAAAGTCGATTTCCTATCATCTTGATCACCAGCCCAATCCGAGTCCGTGTACCTACTGAGAGAGAAATGTGCACCCTTTGGGTGCCACAATCCAAATCTTGGGGTATGAACCAAATACCGAAAGATCCTATGAACCATCGTCAAATGACTTTCCTTAGGAGCCGCTTGTTACCTTGCACACACCCTACACTCAACACAATATCGGGTCTAGAAGCACAAATATAAAGCAAAGAACCAATCATAGAACGATACAACTTTTGGTCCACGTCTTTACCATCCGGATTGCGCTTGAGATGACGCTTGGTTTGCATTAGAGAGACCTTTCCTTTAGCATATTGGAAGTTGAACCTCTTGAGCATGTCTTGGGTATACTTGGATCGAGAAATGAAAGTCCCTCGAGCCAATTGCTTGATCTCAAAGCAAAGGAAGAATTTGAACTCTCCCATCATAGACATCTCAAACCTGTCGGTCATAAGCTTTGAAAATTCATCATGGAAATCTTGATTAGTTGAGCCAAATATAATATTGTCTATGTAGAGTTGGCATATGAAAAGATCCCCTTTAACCCTATTTGTGAAAAGGGTGGGATCGATTTTCCCAACTTCAAACCCACGGTCTTGCAACAACTCTCTAAGATGCTCATACCACACATGTAGTGATTGCTTAAGTCCATAGAGCACCTTATCGAGCTTGTAGACATGGTTACGGAAGTTGGGGTCCTCAAACCCCAGTGGTTGCTTAACATATACTTCCTCTTTCAAAGGCATTTAGAAAGGCACTCTTGACATCCATTTTTTTGCAATTTAAAGTTATGCGAAGATGCATATGCAGTAAGGATACAGGTGGACTCAAGGCGAGCCACAGGAGCATAGGTTTCATCAAAGTCAATGCCTTCCACTTGAGAGAACCCTTGAGCCACAAATCTTGCCTTGTTCCTTATGAAAATACCATGCTCACCTTGCTTGTTCTCGAATATCCACTTGGTGTCAATAACATTGCGGCAATCTTTGGGATTATCAACTAGCTTCCACACTTTGTTGCGCTCAAAGTTATTGAGTTCTTCATGAATAACTTCCACCCAATCCAAATCCTCAAGAGCCTCAAACATTTTCTTTGGTTCCACCATGGATATGTGAGTTTGATGCTCACTAAACTTGCCAATTGAGCTCTTGTGGTTCCTTTTCCTCAAAGATCACCCAACACTTTATCATCAGAATAGTCAATTTCCTTCAAAGATCTTATAATCCTTGCTTGACGACGGGCTTCGATCGCCTCATTATTGCGAAGAGGGATCACTTGATCATTTGGGTCACCGTATTGACCGGTTTATTGGCCTTGATTATCATTATGGCCTGCTTCAACTTGAGACGAAGAAGGTTGATCTTAGCCTTGATCTTTTCTAGCTTGAATGATCGGAGAACTTGGTTCTTGTATAGCCACTTGATCAACAAGAAGAGGGTCTTGAACTTGTTCTTGTGTTGGTGAATCACTTGCTCCATTAGCATGTTTTCTAATGTAGATGAGGGCTCCACTTGAGTATATCATAGTTCTTCTCAATCTGCCACAAGGTGTCCCTCAATGGGGCGGAAAAATCCCACACCCATTCTTCCTATGGCTTCTTGATGGCGTGTAACATACGTTCGTTGGGAGACCCCAAGAGGAAGGTATGAAGAGCACAGTAGCAAGTTTCCCTCAGAAAGAAACCAAGGTTGAATTGACCAGTAGGAGAAATAAATCACTTCCGAAGGTTGATGCAGCTGATGTTGACAGAGCGCATTACCGGTTCAGCAGCAACGTGGAAGGTACACAACACAATAAAATTACTTTCCCCCAACGAAGTAGTAAGGTTGTCAATCTCACCGGTTTTGCTGAAACAAAGGATTAGACGTATAGTGTGGAAAGTAGTACTTGTTTGCAGTAGATGAAAGAGAACAATAATTGTAGTAGGAAAATAGTGGTTGTATATCAGTGTAAAGAAATGGACCGGGGTCCATAGTTCACTAGAGGTGTCTCTCCCAAACAGATAGATAACATGTTGGGTAAACAAATTACAGCTGGGCAATTGACATATAAAAGGCTAGAACGTAGTGCATATGTATGACATGATGATTACTATGTGATTCATGTGGGCATTACAACAAGATACATAGACCGTTATCCAACTGCATCTATGACTAAAAATACACCCTCAGGTGTCATCCGAGCAAACGTTGGGTATTAAGTTGCAAGCGACAAATAATTGCATTAAGCAAAGTGTGTAATGTAAACAATGAAATTATCCTTAGAAAACGCATTGTTTTTTTCTCCCTAATGGCAACAACACATCCCCCACCCGTTACGTTTCTGTCACTCAAGCGTGAGTGAAAGGGAGGCGTGAACCCACTGTCGAGCATAAATACTCCCTCTTGGAGTTACAAGTATCAATTTGGCAGAGCATCTACTAGTAACGGAGAGCATGCAAGATCATAAATAACATACACATGAAAAGAACATGATAGATTGATAATCATTGGACATAGCATTCAATATTCATTTGATCCCAGCAAATACAACATGTAGCATTACAATAAGATGATCTTGATCATGTTAGGCAGCTCACAAGATCTAAACATGAGGCATAAAGAGGAGAGAACAACCATCTAGCTACTGCTATGGACCCGTAGTCCAGAGATGAACTACTCATGCATCACTCCGGAGGCATACATGGTGATGAAGAGCCCTCCGGTGATGATTCCCCCTCCCGGCAAGGTGCCGGGGAGAGCTCCAGAACCCTCCCGAACTAGGGTTGACGACGACGGTGTCTGCGGATGTTTTTGGTGGAAAAGGCTCGTATATTTAGGGTTAACCCTCTAAGAGGTATAAATAGGCAAGAGGGCAACATCGGTGGGCAGCCAGGGGGCCCATACCACCCCTGGGCGCAGCCAGAGGGGGGCGCGCCGCCTCATGGTGTGGGCCCCGTGAGGCCCCCCCTCAAGGTCTCCTCCAGACACCGTCTATGTTACGACTTTCTAAGACTTCTTGGTTTTGTTTCGTCCAGTTCCGAGAATATTTCCAGAACAACCTTTCTGAAACTAAAAACAGCAGAAAACAGGAACTGGCTCTGTGGCATCTTGTCAATAGGTTAGTGATACGTCATAAACGTATCCTTAATTTCTGACGTTCCATGTTGTTTCCTACATGTTTGCTATACACTTTATGTCATTTTTATCGATTTACCGAACTAACCTATTGACAAGATGCCACAAAGCTAGTTCCCTATTTTCTGCTGTTTTTAGTTTCAGAAAAGTTGTTCTGGAAATATTCTCAAAATTGGAAATTTCAAAGTCCGGAGGTCCTAGAATTCCCGAAGGTTCCACGGAGTCTCGAAGAGGCCCGGAGGGGGGCCACACCATAGGGCGGCGCCCCTGGCCGCGCCATGGGGTGGTGTGGGCCCCCCGTGCCTCCACTGCCTTTGCTCTTTCGCCTATTTATACCCCCGATACGTCAACCCTAAAAATATACCACTTCGTCCCGAGAAACACCCAAGGACGCCGTCATCGTCATCCTGAGACCGGGAGGGTTCTGGAGCTCTCCCCGGCACCCTGCCGGGAGGGAATTTCATCACCGGAGGGGTCTACATCACCATGCCCTCCTCCGAAGTGATGCATGAGTAGTTCATCCCTGGACTACGGGTCCATAGAAGTAGCTAGATGGTTGTTCTCTCCAATTTGTACCTCATATTTAGATCTCGTGAGTTACCCTACATGATCGAGATCATCTTTATGTAATGCTACATGTTGTGTTTGCTGGGATCTGATGAATGTTGAATGTTATGTCTTCTGATTATCAATCTATCATGTTATCTTCATTCTTATGTTATTTATGATCTTGCATGCTCTCCGTTATTAGTAGATGCTCTTGCCAAGTAGATGCTAGTAACTTCAAGAGGGAGTATTTATGCTCAATAGTGGGTTCATGCCTCCTTTGCATCTGTGCTCGAGTGAAACAAACGTAACAGATGGAGGATGTGTTGTTGTCATTAGGGAGAAAACACCGGTGTTTACCTAGTTTACATTGTTTACATTACACACTTTGCTTACTGCGATAATCTGTTGCTTGCAACTTAATATCCAACGTTTGTTCGGATGATATTCGGAGGGTGGATTATTAGTCATAGATGCAGTTGGATGACGATCTATGTATTTTGTTGTAATGCCCGTGTGAATCACATAGTAATCTTTATGTCTTGCATATGCACTACGGTGCAGCCTTTATTACTTTCAATTGCCCAGCTGTAATTTGTTCACCTCACTTGTTATTTATCTTTCATGAAGAGACACCACTAGTGAATTGTGAACCCCGGTCCATTTTCTCATTCTGATAGTACACACACTGCTTTCATACTGCTGCTACTGCTTTCATACTATTTTCCTACTGTTTTCCACACCATACGTCTAACCTCTTTGTGTTAAGCAAAACTGGTGAGATCGACAACCTCACTGCTTCGTTGGGGCAAAGTGATTTGATTATGTTGTGTAGGTTCCATGTTGCTTCTGAACCGGTAGTGCACCCTGCCATCTCAGCCGCTTCAACCTTTTGAATTTACTCCTTCCTCCTACTGGTCGATTCAACCTTGGTTTCTTACTGAGGGAAAACTGTTGTTGTGCTCATCATACCTTCCTCTTGGAGTCTCCCAACGAGTGCAAGATCTGCACCATCAAGCTAATTTCTGGCGCTGTTGTTGGGGAGGAAGAGAATTTCTGAAAGGGGAGTCTCTCACTCCCAATCTCTTTACTTTGTGTTTGTTTTGCTTAATTTATTTTATTTTGTCTTGTTTGCTTCTCTTTATCAAAAACACAAAAAAGTTAATTCTTATTCTAGTTGTTATTCTTGCTTTATCATGCTTGCTAGCAATGTTTGATGCCTTTCAAAATAGATCTCATAGGCAAGGTGGGTTCAAAGATGAACAACAAAAATATTATAAGTAACACCGCTTGTCACAGAAAGGAATACACTTATGGGAGAAAATTGATAAATTGCATGACTATGCTAAAAACTCGTGATCTACTTATAATGTTACTTATTGCTTTGATAAATCTTGCTGCTGTAGGAGGTATAAACACCTCCCTTTTTAATGTGAGTATAATGATGATGTTACCATATCTTCTTATGTTAAGGTAAATCATGAATTTTGTGATGTGGAACAAATTGAAGAATTTATTGCTTGGAAGGGTGCATTCGAAATTGCTTATTTACTTGAAAGTATTGATGATGCACCTTATAAATACGAGATTTATTATATACTTGAATATTGCTTTGATAATTACAAGGATTGTAATTACTACATAATGTAATATCTTAATAAATGCTCTTAACCTAAGGAAGAGGCTAATTCCTTGCAGGAACCTATGGAAGAAGAAACTGCTGAATCTGGAAGCTCATTTGATGACAAATAGGAGGAGAGTGATGATCAAGAGGAGGAAGAATGGAGCTACCCATGTCTACCTCCCAATGAGAGTAATTGTTTAACTCATACATTATTTGATGAAAGTGATGATCCTATTGATTCTTTTGAAATATCCCTTTTTGATGAAACTGATACTTGCTATACTTGTGATCATGATATGCATGATAATGAGGAAGTTTGTTTAGAAAATTTATATCATAATGCTATTGATAATGGTCCTATGTTACTTGATGTTATAAATCATAATTGTACTGAAAATGGAATTGCTATTATTAGTCCCATACCCTTTATGAGTGATCAATCATCTCGTTTTGATATTGCTAAAAGTGGGAAAATAAGAGGAGCTGGTTTTTAATTTTGATCCCACTATTTTTTAGCTTGATATGAATTATGTGCTTTTAGACCATGAAAAACATGATTTATGTTATAATTATATTGTTGAGTTTGTTCATGATGCTACTGAAAATTATTATGAGAGAGGAAAATATGGTTGTAGGAATTTTCATGTTACTAAAATACCTCTCTTTTTGTTGGAAGTTTCGAAGTTGCTCTTGTTCTACCTTCCCATGATTTCTAGTTTTAGATTATATAATTTATTTATTTAAAAGATTCCTATTCATAGGAAGTGGGTTATAATTAAATTTGTTTTATACTTGCTTCTTGATTCTTCTTCACTTCGGAAACACGTGAATCCACTTTTCTGGGCCTAGCTAAAATGCGTTAAAGAAAAACACTTCTTGGGAGATAACCCATGGTTTTATTTTTGCTTTGGTTTTCTCTGTTTTCTTTGAGTCAAGGGGTTGTATACTTCTGTAGAAAATCCTTTGTATATTCCTTTTCATGTTTTAGTTGTGCGAAGTAAAGTTCGCGACGACAGTCGGAGTTGGTTTTCTGATTTTTGCGCAGGAAACAGATTTCTGCTGTCCA
This sequence comes from Alopecurus myosuroides, assembly GCA_028641055.1. Lineage (NCBI taxonomy): Eukaryota > Viridiplantae > Streptophyta > Magnoliopsida > Poales > Poaceae > Alopecurus > Alopecurus myosuroides. Next base: position 147,433,834 of record CM054060.1, read on the forward strand.
CCGTCAAAAATCGTATAATTCACAAAACAATCAGAATGACCTGAAATTTCTTGCGATTATTCCTCGGCTAATTCCACAACTTTTTTGTTCTTTAAATTTTTCTATCTGAGCAATGTAAGTGCCTCTAAAAAATTCGTCTTTACAGACTGTTCTCGTTTTGACAGATTCTGCCATTTTTCTTCCATTTGCTCTTTTACGATGTCAAGTGGATGTCTTTGCTTCATGAAACATACGTGTCTGTAGCTAATGTTTAAAAGTATCAATATCACTTTTTCCCATACAGAAAAAATGGATTTTTGATTGTTGCACTAACCCTCTAATGTGAATTACTCTTTGAGTGTGGTGTGAAGGAAGTTTTCAAGGGTCAAGAGAAGAGGGTGATATATGTGATCAAGAAGAGTGCAAGGTAAAAGCTTGGAGATGCCCCCGTGGTTCATCCAAGCATATTTTAAGAAGGCTCAAGCATCTAAGCTTGGGTATTCCCAAGGCATCCCATTCTTCATCAACAATCTATCAGGTCACTTCTAGTGAAACTATATTTTTATTCAGTCACATCATATGAAGCTTATTTGGAGTGTTTGTCTGTTTTTCTTTTGTTTTATTTTGTTTTCCTTGCTGAAATAATATAGTTGGACCCTACAATTTATTGTTTGGAATATAGCCACGCTCCGCTTTTTCGTTTGAATACTTGCTATGCTAGTATTATTAGTTTTTCTTCTAGCTGCTGCAAAAATTCCTGTTTAGCTCTCGTCTTCATTGCATCTCTTGTTCAAAGCTGTTAGTTTTAGTAGTGTAGTGTGAGTAATCTCATGTTTGCTTGCTGTATAATTTAGATTTTTTTGTTACAGCATGTTTTGTATGGTGCTTGTTGGGAAAAGAAACTGCTGCTTGAAGTAGAATTTATAATAGTGCAAGTAAAAGCTTGTAAAGAGTGTGGCTAGACTTTTGCGTATCATGCTAGATGTTATTTTAATTCTAAAGCCTAGTGGTTATTTAGTAGCATGATTTGTATCAAATAGATGAGAGTGTTTAATGTGCCATTGAAACAATCATGAGTTGTTCTTGTCATATTGAAGCATAAATTTGTGGTGTTCTCCTTTGAATGTTTTATTTGGTTGACTTGGCGCATGCTCACACCATATTTATGACTATGAACCAGTCACTTATAGCCTCTATGATCATTTATTTTTTGAACTTGTGGTACCACTGATGCTTTTATTAATGATGTTTATGTTGTTATGCATGATTATGGCTCTTATGCTCTCTTGATTTGTCACTCCCAGTCTTTTGCTAGCCTCCACCTGTACTGAGTATGAGCTCTACTCGTACATCCAACTCCCAAAAATCAAAGTATGCCAAATGTTTCCACCATACCTACCTACATGTGGTATTTAACCGCCACTCCAAAGTAAATTGCTCATGTGTTACCTTTAAAAGTTTCAAAATTACTCTTGTTTTGTGCTCCTGTTTTAGCTCACGAGGACGTAAAAAGAGAATCTTTATCTCACTTGTTGATTGGAATTTCACACCCTGGACTAGCGGCTTCATCCGCTTATCCAATGATAGAAGGGCTGGTAGCGGGGTGCCCATCCTTAAATTAATAACAACAAATTCTCTTCACTATTTTTTCCCTGATTTATCAGTCAAAGCATAATTGTGTAAACAAAAGAGAAAGAGGGATGACCTTCTACCCAAATGCGTCCTTCTATGAGAGCCGCTCTTGTGAAGTCTAGTTGTCTTGTGACGTACTGTATTTTCTGTTTACCATTCGTTGACATAAGCATACACCTCTATAAAAATAAATACACTCCTCCACGGTATGTGATTGTTGGCAGGCACCCGAGAATTCGGTTAGCCATGGTTTGTATAAGATGGATGGGAGGAGTGTCAAAACTTTTATACCTCTGTTTAATAAAATAAAAAGCTCTAGCACATGGTTTGATCCATGCTTCCCTCTACGAAGGGCCTTTCTTTTACCTTTATGTTGAGTCTCCATCTTCTAACTTTATGCACAATTGAGAGAGCATAGTTTCCATTCCGAGTTTTATGTGCATTTGTCCCAGAAACATTACTAATTGATTCATGATGTGTTATTATTTGTTCTCTAATTATCTGTTCTAGTATTCGTCGTGAACTTTGAAGGTGTCCTGGCATTTATGTTTTGACCCACTCTTAAGGACTAGCGAAATATCACTTTGCCATGTTTTCTCTATACTTGAAACAAATGTATATCTTTCATTACATTGTTATTCATGATCTTTTATTTGTGTTACTTCTGATGATGCAAGGTGATTGCTATGCTTTATTGATAAAATTCTATTTATCATGCTTGTGTTGAAGTTCTATGATCTCAGCTTACTTATGCTTTTACATTATTGATGATCAAGTTTATGTTGGTAGCATGTCACCTCAGAAATTATGTGTTTTTATCGTTTACCTACTCGAGGACGAGTAGGAACTAAGCTTGGGGATGTTGATACATCATAAATGTATCCTTAATTTCTGATGGTCCATGTTGTTTTCATGTTGTTTCCTACATGTTTTCTATACACTTTATGTCATTTTTATCGATTTTCCGGACTAACCTATTGACAAGATGCCACAGAGCCAGTTTCATGTTTTTCTGTTTTTTTAGTTTCAAAAAAGTTGTTCTGGAAATATTCTCAAAATTGGAAAATTAGAAGTACAGAGGTCCTAGAATTCCCGAAGGTTCCACGGAGTCCCGAAGAGATCCGGAGGGGGGCCACAGGGGGGACACAGCATAGGGCGGCGCGCCCTAGCTGCGCCATGGGGTGGTGTGGGCCCCCCAGGCCTCCACCGCCTTTGCCCTTTCGCCTATTTATACCCCCGATACTTCAACCCTAAAAATATACCACTTCATCCTGAGAAACACCCGAGACCAACGTCATCATCATCCCGAGATCGGGAGGGTTCTGGAGCTCTCCCCGGCACCCTGCCGGGAGGGGAATTCATCACCAGAGGGGTCTACATCACCATGCCGTCCTCCGAAGTGATGTGTGAGTCGTTCATCCCTGGACTACGGGTCCATAGAAGTAGCTAGATGGTTGTTCTCTCCACTTTGTACCTCATGTTTAGATCTCGTGAGCTGCCCTACATGATCGAGATCATCTTTATGTAATGTTACATGTTGTGTTTGCTAGGATCTGATGAATGTTGAATGCTATGTCTTCTGATTATCAATCTATCATGTTATCTTCATGCTTATGTTATTTATGATCTTGCATGCTCTCCGTTATTAGTAGATGCTAGTAACTCCAAGAGGGAGTGTTTATGCTCGATAGTGGGTTCATGCCTCCATTGCATCTGTGCTCGAGTGACGAAAACGTGACGGATGGAGGATGTGTTGTTGCCATCAGGGAGAAAACAACGGTGTTTACCTACTTTACATTACACACTTTGCTTACTGTGATAATCTGTTGCTTGCAACTTAATACCCAACGTTTGTTCGGATGATATTCAGAGGGTGGATTATTAGTCATAGATGTAGTTGGATGACGGTCTATGTATTTTGTTGTAATGCCCGCGTGAATCACATAGTAATCTTTATGTCTTGCATATGCACTACGGTGCAACCTTCATTTCTGTCAATTGCCCAATTTTAATTTGTTCACCACACTTGTTATTTATCTTTCACGGAGAGACACCACTAGTGAACTATGGACCCCGGTCCATTTTCTCATTCTGATAGTACACACACTACTTTCATACTGCTGCTACTACTTTCATACTGTTTTCCTACTATATTCCACACCATATGTTTAACCTCTTTGTGTTCAGCAAAACCGGTGAGATTAACAACCTCACTGCTTCGTTGGGGCAAAGTGATCTGATTGTGTTGTGTAGGTTCCACGTTGCTTCTGAATCGGTAGTGCGCCCTGCCATCTCAGCTGCTTCAACCTTCTGAAGTTACTCCTTCCTCCTACTGGTCAATTAAACCTTGCTTTCTTACTGAGGGAAAAATACTGTTGTGCTCATCATACCTTCCTCTTGGGGTCTCCCAACGAGTGCAAGATCTACACCATTAGTTAGTACCAAAAAAATCCATAAAAATGACATAAAGCGTGTAAGAAACATGTAGCATAAAACATGGAAACAACATGGAACATCAGAAATTATGGATACGTTTGAGACGTATCAAGCATCCCCAAGCTTAGTTCCTACTCGTCCTCGAGTAGGTAAACGATGAAAACAAATAATTTTTGAGGTCACATGCTACCAACATAAACTTGATCATCATAATGTAAAGCATGTAAACTAAGATCAAATGAGTAGAGGTTGTGGTTTATAGTTGATTGAGTAATGTATAAACCATTAGGAAGAACAAAGTAAAACTTTTTAACGAATCAATACTAAAAACAGTCCACCGTGCAAAGTATATTAAAAATGATTTAAGCTTCAAGAACAACAATATAATCATCCTAAGCATCCAACTCTCATAACAACTCCTGTTAGGATCAAGTCAGGTGACAACAATATGCACGTGGAAAAATCATCAAACTATTTGGGCACTCAAAACAAGCAAGAGTTCTATATCGGTTCCTGGCACCAGGATGTTATGGCTAAAAGAACATTACGGGGGGTTTGGAAGGTCAATGGAAGAAAGTCTCACACAGCTGAAAGTGGTCATTAGACAAGAGAAAGTCTTATAATCGAAGCTATGTAAGGAGTAGTGATTGCCACACAACGGATGCACATAGAGCTATAAGTGTATGAAAGCTCTCCAATGGAACTAGTGGGGGTGCATCCAACTTGCTTGCTCACGAAGACATAGATCACTTTTGAGGAGGCTCATCATTGGCATATATAAACCAAGTTCTATAATGTAAGTTCCCCACATAGTTATGCAAGTCATAAAATGAAAACTCTCTCCAAACTAGAGTATTGGTGCTAAATAAGCACAAGTGTGGAATAAATGATAGTAGGGCTGCCCCCACTCTCTTTATTATCTCTCTTTTGCCCTCTTTCTTTTTTGGGGGGCTTTTTGTTTTTTTATATAACCTCACTGGTAGGGGAAACACCCGAGGCCACCGTCATCGTCATCCCGAGATCGGGAGGGTTCTGGAGCTCTCCCTGGCACCCTGTCGGGGAGGGAATTCATCACCGGAGGGGTCTACACCACCATGCCCTCCTCCTAAGTGATGCGTGAGTAGTTAATCCCTGGACTACGGGTCCATAGCAGTAGCTAGATGGTTGTTCTCTCCACTTTTTTACCTCATGTTTAGATCTCGTGAGCTGCCCTACATGATCGAGATCATATTTATGTAATGCTACATGTTTTGTTTGCTAGGATCTAATGAATGTTGAATGATATGTCTTCTGATTATCAATTTATCATGTTATCTTCATGCTTATGTTATTTATGATCTTGCATGCTCTCCGTTATTAGTAGATGCTCTAGCCAAGTAGATGCTAGTAACTCCAAGAGGGAGTATTTGTGCTCGATAGTGGGTTCATGCGTCCTTTGCATCTGTGCTCGAGTGACAGAAACGTGACGGATGGAGGATGTGTTGTTGCCATTAGGAAGAAAACAACGGTGTTTACCCAGTTTACATTGTTTACATTACACACTTTTCTTACTGCGATAATCTGTTGCTTGCAACTTAATACCCAAAGTTTGTTCAGATGATATTCAGAGGGTGGATTATAGTCATAGATGTAGTTGGATGATGGTATATGTATTTTGTTGTAATTCCCGCACGAATCACATAGTAATCTTTATGTCTTGCATATGCACTACGGTACAGCCTTCATTTCTGTCAGTTGGTCAGCTGTAATTTGTTCACCACACATGTTATTTATCTTTCACGGAGAGACACTACTAGTGAACTGTGGACCCCAATCCATTTTCTCATTCTGATAATACATACACTACTTTCACACTATTTTCATACTGCTGCTACTGCTTTCATACTATTTTCCTACTGTTTTCCACACCATATGTTTAAGCTCTTTGTGTTCAGCAAAACTAGTGAGATTGACAACCTCACTGCTTCATTGGGGCAATGTGATTTGATTGTGGTGTGTAGGTTCCATGTTGCTTCTGAACTTGTAGTGTGCCCTGCCATCTCAGCTGCTTCAAACTTCTGAAGTTACTCCTTCCTCCTACTGGTCGATTCAACCTTGGTTTCTTTCCAAGGGAAAACTTTCTACTGCACTCTTCATACCTTCCTCTTGGGGTCTCCCAACGAACGTGTGTTCACACGCATCAAGCATATTTTCTGGTGCCATTGCCGGGGAGGAAGAGAATTTCTGCAAGGGGAGTCTCTCACTTCCAAAGCCACAGATGGTTTCTCCTAGACCAAAAAATGGCAAGCAAGGTCTTGGCTATGTTGCCAAGAGCAAGAATGAGAAGAAGAATATCAATAAGAAGGCCAAGCCCGCACAAGCAAAGAATAATGTTGGTGCGAGTGGTATTGTCATTAGGGACACCACTACTCGTAGAAACTCCGCGGGAACTAAGAATCCACACAATTTCCTATTTGTTGATTATTATGGTGTTGTGCAAGATAAATATGTTGGTCCTATTGAGGGTTTCATTGATTACTCTATTTGGGTTCCAAAGACCCTTGTTGCTAACATAAGAGGACCCTCCTCGGGTCCTAAGTCAAGTCAATGATTTCTTGTAGGACTATGCTTCCGGTGGGTCAAAGTGGATACTTGATAGTGGGTGTACATGTAATATGACCGGAAGCAATGCACTTATGATGGAGTTGAGACCAGATACAAATCAAGCAACCGTCACTTATGGAGATAAATCAAAATCTGAGGTAAAGGGTTTAGCTAAGGTGATTGTTGTTCCTAATATCACCCTTGAAAATGTCATGCTTGTCGACTGATATGTATCCAACGTATCTATAATTTCTGATGTTCCATGTTGATATTATGCCAATTGCTACATGTTTTTATACACTTCATAGCATTTTTATGCATTTCTGGGACTAACCTATTGACAAGATGCCATGGTGATAGTTCTTGTTTTCTGCTATTTTTGTATTTCAGAAAAGTTGTTCTGGAAATATTCTCGGAATTGTACAAAACAAAACCGAAGTCCCTTTTTTCTGTCACGTACACGGAGTCCAAAGGTGTAACATCCCAAATTTTTGCTAACAAAGGTTTGTGGTGTTGTGTTCATGGCATAGCATGCATGAAAACTTGAACCAAGTTTTAATTTGAATTTAAATGAAACTTGCATAAAAATCACTTAAAGTGATCACCCAAAATTTGTTTTAAAAACAATTTCAATTTTGGAAAGCAAAGACACGGTCAGCTTGAAAATTTTGTGAGCATTTCAAAAAGTATTTTTGCCAAATTTTATGTTTGCAAAAGGGCCTTAAAACAATGTTTTCTGTCCTGTTTTAAAAGAGAAAAGGACCTCTTGGCGATTTCCAGAAACTCCAGGGGGTTTCATAAAATGGCTCTTTTATCGTCTTCCTCCTCCGGCCAGTAGACGAGCTGGTCGTCGACGTCGCTGTGGCCACCTCATGCTTGCCCGCGCGAAGATAAGGGCGCAGAAGGCCATCCGCGCAGGCCCCCTCCTCACAGAACCCCTCCTTCCACTCCTTTCTTCCTCTCTGGTCGCAGACGGAAGAAACCCTAGCTATACTGTCCCGTCGGCCGCCGCGATTTTCCACCGACTCCGGCCCTCCCCGGAGCATTTGAAGCCACCACTAGATCCGCCATGGTCTCCTCTACCTCTACACCGAACGTCGCTTCCCGGGACGTCTGGAATCGCCGGAATCGCGGCGTCTTCCCCGTCTTCGACCGTAGCGGAAAACTGCACGGCGCCGCCATCTCCGGCCACTCCTCGCCTCCTCGACGCCTCCAGTGCGCTCGTGGTGAGTCCATGGTGCTCAGGCACCCCCTCCATCCCCTCCCTTCCCCTCTGGTGTGCTCATTCGACTATCACCGCCGCCGGCAGCCACAGACATGGATGCCAACAAGGTTTCCGGCGGCCATATGGTCACTTGCGCCACTCGTTAGACTCCCCTCGGCCTCCTCTAGCTCCCCTCTGCGTTCGATTCTAGGAAGAATCGTCGAAATCCGTCGAATTTGAGTCCGACTGTGAGTTCGAGCATGTGCTGACGTCACCGTGACGTCAGCATGACGTCACCGTGGGCCATACGTGTCAGCATTTCATTCTTTTAAATTTAATTAGAAAAAGAACACTGACATGTGGGCCCCACCCTTTATAATTCCAGAAAATGACTTAAACTTGTAAAATTAATATCTTCCAAAATATTAATCTGAAAAATAAAATAAAAGTATGGAAATGTTCAGAAAAATGAACTCTATTTGAATATGTCTTTTTCACACATGTTTGACAAGGTTTTTGACCATTATTTAATGTTGTTTAATTCATTTAAAATAGAGAAAATAATTTTTTATTCAATAAAATTAGAAAATTAAAAGTTATATACCAAATTGTTCAAAATGACAAATGCAACCCATTTATGATGTTTTCAAACTCACTTGAGAAATTAAAATTGTACTCACTTCCAGAATCGCCTGAAGTGCCCTCGGGGTCTATTTCGGGGTAATTCCAGTAAAAATGCATAACTGACATACGAACCCTAGCAACCCATTGAACATATCTAGGGCTTTATTTCAGTGCATTAATTTGCTCATGCATACATATTGTGCATTGCATCGATGCCATGTTTGATTGTTGTTCTTCTTTTCGGTGTTATTCCCCTGGTAGAACGTGACTCCGAAGAGAGGGCCAGCAATGCCAATGACGAATACTTGATCTTAACCGACAAGTCAAGCACTTATTCCAGAAGATCTTTATCTGATTTTCTTAACCAAGGCAAGCATAACCTCTTATCTGGTCATATATGTTTTCCAACATCATTTGATTCTCATATTTTGCATTCGATTCCAAAATATTTGATGTGAGTAGATATAGTTCACCTATATATTGCATTGCCTCAATATCCTGATCCACTGATCCTAGCCGCCATAGATTTGCTTGGGCGCATCACCAGAGCCTCATATCTGCTACGCTTAGCTTCACATGTTTGTTACCTCTGCTCCATCCGGTTAATGAATCAGAGCTACGATAACATAGTATGATATGATGACGTGGTAAGATGAGCATTGTGTGGTTAACTTGACGAAGGCTTGGATAGGAGGCCACTTGGGAAGTGGTTGCTCGTCCTATACTCGCCAACCCTAGGACTAAGGTCTTGAACGGAAGCCAAGACTGAGCGTGCAACCACACGCGGGGTCTAAGTAACCGCGCTCGACCAACTAAATTGTTTGGCCAGATCCATGAGTCACGTAGTTTGAGATTTCCATTCGGCAACGCAAATAAAACCTTTTAAACGGTTTTGAAAACAAAATGCTCCGCTAGGGCGTGATCAGATCCAAGTGATGAACGTATACGGATCTTGACCCCGCCTCACAGAGACAGGTGCCGTCAGGAGGATGGTCAACTCCCTGTTGATGGGGTGGACCTGTCTTGGATTGACTCATGGATAGGGTCGGGTAAGGTTAAGGTCGTGGCCAGCCACCCTCTGCCACGTTCCATGGAAGAGCGTACATGTGGCACTAAGATTCGGATGGTACGTGTGGGTAAAGTGTACCCCCTGCCGGGATAAATCTTTTCGAAAAGCCGTGTCCACGGTTAAGGAAAATTTGGTGAATGCAAAGACCATAGATAACTTGAACGTGGCATAAAAGATGTTGACAAAGCATGGAGACAATGTTTGAAGGGTGCCTCCTCGGAGATGCCGAGAGGGGTGATCCTTGTAGCATGTGAGATGCTAGGAAATGATGTTGGTGGATTGAAAAGATGATGATTACAATAGTTGAGTAGCTTTCTCATCTGTTTTGAAAACACTCCTTGAGACGTGCTATTCCTCCTCGATTTGGAAAACAAAGATTGCTTTACGCAAATTAACCTTCATAAAAACCTTTATGAAACCAGCAGATATGTAATAGGTTAACTGTAGCATCCCAACTTTTAATAAAGATGGAATACCTGTGTTATTGTGCTAGTCCCTGGATCCATTGCTAGCACCACAGTACAAAATGAAATATCATGCAAATGCATCAAATTCTATTACATCGCATGATCCAGTCTTTACAAAATAGGATTACAACTTGCATAGTCTTAGAAGACTAGCAGAAAACAAAGAATTACAGCGGAAAACATAGCACAACATTGAGCCCATCTTCTTCATGTGCCACAGGCAAAACATGTTGGCGATAGTCTCGAGATCCTAAACGAAATCCTCACTCGTCTTCAGAAATATCTGCAATATGGAATATGCAGCCACAAGGGAGTCAATACAATTTAATGTATTGGCAAGTAACACTATGGTGGATATAAATGGCAAGTCTAATACTACATGCTTATTTGGCTGAGTGGAGTTTTGGCTAAGTTTGCATAAAGCCAGTTTTCTCCTATCACTTTTGTAAAACCAACTTTTCTTTTCAAAAGGGTGGCAACATTGGATTAAGATCCAAGCACCACAATACTGTTCACTTGGTCAAAATTTTACTTATTGAAATTGGTGATGAGATTCTTCCGTCAATCCTTGTCCAGCTGCTCATAGTTGTCCATAACCGGGGACACGGCTAAGATCTTAGTTTGTTGACTCTGCAGAGGTTGTGCACTTTCACCCTTTGTCTTCAATTAGTCCAAACATCCTATACACCCGGAGTGCATCATGGAAAGGAGAGAATTGAGACGAGATCTTTCAGAAGAAGAAGTCCAAACCCACCGGCAAGACCCGTTCCACCTATAATTTTGCTACATCTGCTTGTCAAGCCTGGGCTGAACCCTCACAACTTAATTGATCAAGACAGAGCCCATATTGTCAAAAGGCTGCACGGGAAGCTACTAGATTTAGAGGGACATAGTAATCTCTTTGTTCCTGGGTGGCCATCCTCAAGTGACAACCTCAAGTGGAATAACCCTTAGACAAGGGCCCTGAGGCAACACTCAACATAAACCAGTCTTACCACTTCCACCCAGGTGGTTCATTCATTAGTTATACTTAGAATTTTTCCTCAACATCTAGTAAAACAATTTGTAACATTACATAGCACCTAGTAAATTTTAAGGCTATCAAAATAACAAGGTAAAAGGGATGGCTACACACTACTAGGATAATAGCATAGCATAGTATAACTTAGTAAAATTTCCTATCATGCATACTACTAAAAATCAACTAATGCATATAGAAAATAATGGGTAGTTGATGATGTGTTACTTGCCTTGCTGAAGTTGGTGAAGATATCACACTCTCTTCACAAAAGATCGTTGCTCTCCGTACAATCTATTCATTGACAACACAAAACCAAATAAACAAACATCCTAGCAAACAAACATACAAGTGTATAAAAACCATACATAGCAACTAACATATCCAAAGGGGTTGTACCAAGTTGGCTAGGGCAAGGTCAAGGGTTTGAGTTCAATACTTGTTAGGGAAATTCCAAGGGTTTACTTGGGATGGACTAGGTTGAGTTTGTAGTGATTTAAACTTTATTATAACCATACTTGTCGAGGAAGTTCCAAGAGTTCACTAAGAATAAACATATTACTTCTTCAACTAAGGTAATACATGCAAACACTTGGTCATATTCACCTTCAAAAATATTTGAGTGATTATGTTAGTATTTTCCATTGTGGTTAGGGTAGGTCTACTAACTTCATCATCAAAGGGAAAATATTACTAAGTCTTGGGTTTTCTATTTGGGTCAATGGTTGTACAAAAATAACTTGTTATTCTTCAACTTGTATAGATTGCTTCTAGTCCTCATGTGATTGCCTTCTTGAAGATCATCATCATGCCATCTAAGTTGTTTCCTTCCTTGGTGTGGTGCTTCTCTTGGTCTTGATAGTCTTCATGGTTTTCACTTCACTAATTGGTTTGGTTATAGGATGGGCACATATACCACTAAGTCAATTTGGAAAGAAAAATAAGAAGAAAGATAGAAAGAGAGAGGGAGATGTTTTCTTCTAAATTTCTTCACACTTGTACTTCCTTGAGTTGCTTCTAGTGGTGGAGCCTTTTCTTCAAAATTTCTTCATTGATCCTCCTTGTAGCTCTTCATGTTGTCACCAAGTTGATAATGAAGTTTTCTTCTTGCTTGAGTCTTGATCTCCATTTTGCTGACTTGGTGAAATCTTGAAGCAAGAATTGGGGAGTGGAGAAGTAGGTAGAAAACTAAATTTCACTATTTGGTACTATATGTTATTGACACATTCTAAGGACTTGGCTTGGCTCCACTTAGACATAACATCAAATAATAATAGTTGAAAACAATTCCTAAGTCATGGTGAAAATGGATGTATCACTATGTTGGGTTTTTGGTCAAATAATCATGGCCATGGTCCAAGGGTGTCCAAAATGGTTGGGCAAGGTTGTTTCTGGTTCAAGGTTGTCAAATGGAACAATTTTGCAAAAGGAACTATATTGAAATTATTTATAGAAATTAATCTATGTCAAAAATACTAAAATAGACAACTAAAATCTAAATTCAATTTTAATTTGTTCAAATATTATTTTGGGACATAGGATATGAAAGTACACATCCTAAGGTTTCCAAATATATTTTATTTGCAATTTTTGGATTTGTAGAATTTGAATTATGCCAAATTTCATCAAACAAGCATATTTGAATTTGAACAAATTTAAGTTTTTCAAATTTGAATTTGGCCAGTGCCAAAAGTTTCTATATATCAAGGGCTTTTCAAAAAGTCCAAAATTGCTAAATTTGGCTAAGTGGTTGAAAAGATATGATGGTTCAAAGTTCTAGGGGCTTTTCTGCAAAAACTACCAAATAAATTCTATTCGGGATAAAAACAGAAAAACAGCTGGGCTACGTGGCGCGCTCTGATTGGTTGACTGTGCTGACTGGACCGCTGACTAGGCTAGGGTGACGTGGATAAGTGATTTCATCAGCGCCGTTGGATCAAGATCTCGCGGCCTGGATTGCGTACCTCTTCGGATTCAAAATAAACCGTCCGATCTAGATCTAAAGGACGAGAAAAGACAGGAGGGGGCTCACCGGCGGTTAGGGCTTGAGCTCGCCGGAGAATGGCGAGGCGGCGGCGCTGCGGCACGGGTGTGGACGGTGGCGACGCGGCAGGGGGTCTCCGGGCTCGGGGACACCACGGAGGGGATCAGCGGTGCACGGCGGGATGAATGGCGCTGATGGCGGGGACTCCCGCGTCGTGGCTCGCCTGCGCAATGCGGATGGAGCTCGTCGGGGCTCCGGTGAGCTTCGGGCTCGTTGCTCCTGCAGAGGAAACAGTAGGGGGAGGGGCTGAGTAGGGGCTCGAGGACCTGGGGGATCGAACTACGGGGTTCTCGGCCACAGAGACTGGCTCACCTCGCCGGAAAATGGAGATCGACGGCGGCGGATGCGACTCACTCCGGCGATAGATTCAGAGGGATTGGGGGCACCATTTTGCGAGGCAGGGGAGGGGAAAGGAAGAGGGGGCATGGGGCTTTAAGGTGATGTGATGGTGGTGGCCGTTTCTGCACTTAATCGCGCGAATTAACGCGAGTAATTTCGAAGAAGAAACGGGCACTGCAGTTTCTCTGCGGGTTGAAGATGAGGTGACGTCATAGCTGACGTCATCATCATTTTTTTCTTCTGTTTTCTTATTTCCTTTATAACTTTTGATTTAAAAATCCTTTTAGCCTCAAATAAATTTCTAAAATTTTAAAATAAAAATATCTTTCAACTAAGAATGTTTGTGGGCAACTTTGGACACATTTCAAATTTTGAAATTTGAAAATATGATTAACTCCTTAATAGTACTTAATACCAATTTTAAAATGGAAAAGGTAAATAAATGAAAATTGGGTTCTATAAAATTACAGATACCTTCTACTTGTCAAATAATAATTATGAAAGTATTTTCAACATGTTTTCATATTTTATATTTTTGAAAAATGAGTGAACACTAATAGTAACTTTATGCCATTTTTTAATTGTAGAAAATAATTAAATAGGAAGGTTGATAATAATTATCAGAGGACTACCACATTTGTAAATATTTGTTTTCCCAAAGTATTTCACTTCTAAAAACAATTTTATGGAATATATTCTATGGTTTGACACTTGATATTTGAATAGCAACTTAAATAATTTTTATTCATGTGATATATTTAATGATTGGTGAAAATATTTTTGGTGACATTGAGAATTACTAAAGATAACAATCCCCTAGTTTTTAAATATCATAATAATTTTCAAAATGGTAGTTGAGTTGAAAACATGGTTGATAAAGATGTTTGCCAAGATAATATTTTATTCACATGGGGGAACATATCTTATTTTAGAAATAGGCTTTAGGGTTTTTGGAATTAAGGAAATTTGGATTCTTTATTCTAATTACATATTGTTTTCTTTTATTTCCTCCTTTTAATTGGGTTTTGGTGACTTGCTTAATCATGAAAACAAAAAGTTTCAATTTTTAGTGATTTTTGGACTTTCCAAAAATCACGGATGTTACATTAACTAAGTCTTGTTTAGTACCTTCCGTACTCAGGTTTGCTTAAATTGTGGTTCAGGTGAAGTTCCCACTCCAGTGGTGGTGTTTTCCGACGTGGACATCAACGAGTAGTTTGGGGATCCCAGGTAGCAGCCTGGAATCTGTGGGCTGGGACGTCGCCTTATGTTGCGGCCTCTTAGGCCTTTTTGGTTCTTGTTGATTAGCAACATAATTTGCCTTCTGTTGTATGATGTAATGTTGGGTCGTGTGACCTCTGTTTGTAAAGCTATACTCTAGTAATACCTGTTCAATACAACTTCCTTGTCTAGAGTGCTGCTTTGATCGGTTGTTGGTTTCAATCTCATTGTTATACAGTTTTGGCTATGCCTGCATAGTTGTCGCAGTTGAGGGGTTGTGGAGCCGATGATCCATTTCCGAGCATGCCTGCCGGTGTGATTCGGCCTAAGGCTTGGTAACCCCAGTAACCCTCGATTGTTGTTGCACTTTCTGGACACATAGCATCTATGTATAGCTTTGGTCCCGTTCGTTTGGTTTCATACGATTCGTGGACACTTTGATATGCATAGTTGGTTATGACTAGCGTGGACACAAGGAGTAGTAGTACCGTGGTGATCCGGCCTGCGTGCCTATGAATCCGGTCTGCCTGCAGTTGTTTGTTGCGGTCGGGGCTGGTAACCCTAAAGCCCTTGTGGGTCCATGACTAGGAGCGCATAACAGTATGTATACCTTTGGGTCCGGGGTCGTGACAGAAGGAGACCCAAAGGGGCCCAGGGAGGCAGCCAAACCATAGGGTGGCGCGACCCCTGTCCGCGCCACCATGTGGTGTGGCCCCCTGGGCGCCCACCGACATCACCCTTCCGACTGCATATTTTCTTCGTCGGGAAAACCCTAAGTACCCAAGCCTCCATCCTCGAAAAGTTCCGTAGCCGCTGCCGTCGTCAACCCTAGTTGGGGAGGGTTCTGAAGCTCTTCCCGGCACTCTGATGGAGAGGGGAATCATCACCAGAGGGCTTTTCATCACCAAGCCTGCCTCCGGAGTGATGTGTGAGTAGTTCATCCTTGGACTACGGGTCCATAGCTGTAGATAGATGGTTTTATTATCCTATTTTGTGCCATCATGTTTAGATCTTGTGAGCTGCCTAACATAATCAAGATCATCTTATTGTAATGCTACATGCTATGTTTCCTGGGATCTGATGAATATTGATTACTATGTCAAGTTGATTATAGATGTATCATATCTGTTATTTGCGATCTTGCATGCTCTCCGTTGCTAGTAGATGCTCTGGCCAAGTAGATGCTTGTGACTCCAAGAGGGAGTATTTATTCTAGATAGTGGGTTCATGCCTCCATTAATCTAGGAGAGTGAAAATAACTTCTAAGATTGTGGATGTGCTATTGCCACTAGGGGTAAAACAACAATGCTTTGTCTAAGGATAATTGTGTTGTTTACATTACACACTTTACTTAATGCAATAATCTGTTGCTTGCAACTTAATACCCAAAGTTTGCTCGGATGACGTCCCGAGGGTGGATTATTAGTCATAGATGCAGTTGGATAACGGTGTATGTATCATGTTGTAATGCCCGAATGAATATCATAGTAGCCATCATGTCATGTATATGCATTACAGTGCATTCTCTCTTTGTCAATTGCCTAGTTGTAATTTGTTCACCCATCATGTTATTTATTTGTTATGGAGAGACACCACTAGTGAAAAGTAGACCCGATCCATTCTTTTACACTGATAGTACAACCTACTGCAAACACTATTCTTTTTCACTGCAAACATTGTTCTCATTTCATTCACTGCAAACAAACATCAGTTTCCACACTATACGTCCAATCCTTTGTTTTCAGCAAGACTGGTGAGATTGACGACCTCACTATTTTGTTGGAGCAAAGTATCTTGTTTGTGTTGTGTGCAGATTCCATGTTGCTACTGAGCCTGGTAGTGCGCCCTGCCAATATCAGCTGTCAACAACCTTCAGAAGTGATTTCTTTCTCCTACTGGTCCGATTAAACCTTGGTTTCTTACTGAGGCAAAATCTTGCTGCTGTACTCATCATACCTTCCTCTTGGGGTCTCCCAACGAATGTGTGTTCACACGCCATCAAGCTCTTTTCTGGCGCCGTTGCCGGGGAGGAAGAGGATTTCTGCAAGGGGAGTCTCTCACCTCCAATCTTTTTTACTTTGTTATTGTTTTCTTAGTTTATTTTATTTTGTCTTGTTTGCTTCTTTATATCAAAAACAAAAAATAGTTTCTATTTCTAGTTGTTATTTTTGCTACCATGCTTTTAGTTTATTGTTCATCATGTTACTCCCTAAGTACAACCTGAAATACTTATCAATAGGTAGTGGTTCTATAATTGGAAAAAGGATAACATTGAAGAATTCTTTAATCATGTTAGTAAGCATAAAGATTTTAAGGATAGATCCTTAGCAGAACTTGCTCTGAATTATGAAACTATTGCAACTTCTTTAGTTCACATGTTAGAGGCTAGGTTTGTTAAGCTTAAACCCAAAATGCATCATATGTTTCTTAACATAAATGATGTTGAGGATATTGAAAAGAGAGATTTTATTCTAGAAACTTTGCTTAAAGAATTTGGTGACATTGTTGTAGAGACTAGGAAATCTTTGATCGTTTTAAGATGCTAGGCTCATATGTAGATGTTATTGGTACTCTTGAAAAATTGGACAAAACCAAACCTAAAAATGGGGAAGAAATCAAAATACCAATACCTTTTAAACTCGTAGGAATGCATGAAGCTTTGGAAAAGAATTTCGATTGGATTGTTCTTGAAAACCCATTTGATGAAAGTAGTGAACCCAAGAGTGTTGAGAGAGGGTCATCATAAACTTATATAGATAAAATACAATACATTGTTGAGAATGTTTCTGGTCTTGATTTGGATGCTTCTTCACTTGAAAATACTTGATTCTTGCTTTCTGTGCCTAGCTGAAAGGCATTAAAGAAAAGCACTCTTGGGAGATAACCCATGTTTCATTTCTGTAATTTTATTTTGTTTTTCTTTTAGTCAGGGTGTTGTTTACTTATGCAAAAAACTCCACTGTATCTTTAATTTTTTGAATTGTTGTGCGAGGTAAAGTCTCTAGTGGAAAGTTGATGCTAGATTCGGATTTCTGCGCAGGAACAGGTTTTTTTGCTTTCCACCATTTAATTCACAACAAATTCCAGAAAAATCTAAACATCCTGACAATTTTTTTGCGTGATCCTTAGATATGCGCGCAACTTTTCTTAGTTCTGGGTTTTCTGATATGAGCAATATAATTGCCTCAAAAAAATTCGTCTTTAGAGACTATCCTGGTTTTGACAGATTCATCCTTTTATTTTGCATTCTCTCTTTTACTATGTTGAGTGGATTTCTTTGCTCCACAAAATATCAGTGGTTGTAGACAATGTTTAGAAAATATTGGTAATGCTTGTGTCCATGCAAAACATGTGAGTTTTTGATTATGCACTAACCCTCTAATGAGATTTACTTTGAGTTTGGTGTGAAGGAAGTTTTCAAGGGTCAAGAGAAGAGGATGATATAATGTGATCAAGAAGAGTGAAAAGTATAAGCTCGGGGATGCCCCTATGGATCATCCCAGCAAATTTCAAGAAGACTCAAGCGTCTAATGTTGGGGATGCCCAAGGGATCCTCTTCTTCATCAAGAACTTATTAGGTCATTTCAAGTGAAACTATATTTTTATTCATTCACATCTTATGTACTTTACTTGGAGCGTCTGTTTGTTTTTATTTTATTTTATTTTGTGTAATAAACTTGGTTGGATCCTAGCATTCTTGTGTGAGAGAGAGACACGTTCCGCTTTTTCATATGAATACTCGTATTCTTCATTTATTGTCTAGCTGCTGCAATTCTTTTAGCTCCTATTTTTCATGCATCTCTTATTCAGAGCTGTTAGTTCTTGTAGAGTAGTACTCTCTTGTTTTATTGATAAAGTCTGTTGAAATAAATTTATTGGTGTTGGAGAATAATAAAATATTTCATTCTTATAATGGTGCAATAGGAAGCTTGTTTAGACTGTGGCTTAGACATTAACATGTCATGTTAGATATTATTTTAATTATATGCTTAGTAGTTATTGATGTAGCATGACTTGTCTCAAATATCTGAGAGTGCTTAATGTGTCCATACCAAAGCATAATATTATGGTATTCTCCTTTGATGCTTTATTTGGGTTGACTTGGCGCATGCTCACACCATATTATGACTACAAACCAGTCACCTCTAGACTCTATGATCATTTAGTTTTTTACTTGTAATACCATTGATGCTTTGATTAATAATGTTTTGTCACTATGCATGATTATGGCCGTTATTGCTCTCTTAGTTAGTCGCCCTCGGTCTCTTGCTAGCCTTCACCTATACAGAGTATGAGCTCTACTCGTGCATCCAAGTCCCAAAAACCCAATGTTTGCCAAATGTGTCCACCATACCTAGCTATATGTGGTATTTCACCGCCACTCAAAAGTAAATTGCGTGTGTGCTACCTTTAAAACCTACAAAAGCTATTACCTGTTTTGTGCTCCTATTTTAGCTCATGAGAAAGTAGTTTAAAGTTTATTGTGTGTTATGTCAAGCAGAGTTCTTCCCCCTCTTTCACCCGATGAGTATGGAATCTGTGGTCATCTTTATATTGCCGAGAGCTAGTGCCAAATAATATGAACTTACATAATGAATAATAGGCACTTACCCATGGATTGATGATTGTTGGTCGGCACCCGAGGATTCGGTTAGCCATGGTTTGTGTAAGAAAAGGTGGGGGAAGTGCCAACAATAAGGAAAATTGGAAAGTGCCAATGGAAACCGCCTCTCAAAAGTCTAAAAACCTTTCTTGACATGAGTTATGATAAGTTTTTCATTACCATTCGTTGACATAGACATACACCTCTCTCAAAATTATATTTTCAATACCTCTGTCTTATTTAAATAAAAATCTCTAACACATGAGTAATCCCCGCTTCCCTCTGCGAAGGGCCTTTCTTTGACTTTTATGTTGAATCTTCATCTTCTAACTTTATGCACCAATTAAGAGATCATAGTTGTCATTCTGAGTATAATATGCATAGTCCCAAAATATATTATGATTGATTCATGATTATGTTATTACTTGTTCTCAAATTATTTGTTTCTAGTCACCATTTGAACTTTGAAGGTGTCCTGGCATTTATGTTTTGCTATCCCATGAAGGACAAGATGAATACCACTTTGCTATGTTTTCTTTATGCTCGAAACAAACATGTCAATTTTAATGCATTATAATTCATGATATTATGTTTGTGTTATTTTTCATGTTGCAACATAGTTGCTAAGTTACATTGTTGGAATTATATCTACCATGCCTATGTTTAGAGTACTTTGATCTCAGCTTGCAATGCTTTTACAATAATGTTGATCAAGATTGTGTTGGTAGCATGTCACCTCAGAAATTATTTTGTTGTTATTGTTTTACCTACTCGAGGAGGAGTAGAACTAAGATGGGGGAAGCCTGATACGTATCCAACGTATCTATAATTTCTGATGTTCCATGGTGATATTATGCCAATTGCTACATATTTTCTGTACACTTCATAGCATTTGTATGCATTTTCTAGGACTAACCTATTGACAAGATGCCACAGTTCCAGTTCCTGTTTTCTGCTATTTTTGTATTTCATAAAATTTGTTCTGGAAATATTCTCGGAATTGGACAAAACAAAATCTAAAATCCCTATTTTTCTGTCACGTACACAGAGTCCGAAGGAGACCCGAAGGGGCCTAGGGAGGCAGCCATACCATAGGGTGGTGCGGCCCCCTTGGCCACGCCACCACATGGTGTGGGCCCCCTGGGCTCCCACCGACATCTCCCTTCCGCCTATATATTGCCTTCCTCGGGAAAACCCTAATTACCCGAGCCTCCATCCACGAAAAGTTTCGTAGCCGCCGCCGTCATCAAGCCTAGTTGGGGAGGGTTCTGAAGCTCTTCCCGGCACCATGCCGGAGAGGGTAATCATCACCGGAGGGCTCTTCATCACCATGCCTGCCTCCGGAGTGATGCGTGAGTAGTTCATCTTTGGACTACGGGTCCATAGCAGTAGCTAGATGGTTGTCTTCTCCTATTATGTGCCATCATGTTTAGGTCTTGTGAGCTGCCTAACATGATCAAGATCATCTTATTGTAATGCTTCATGTTGTGTTTGCTGCGATCCGATGAATATTGATTATAGATGTATCATATATGTTATTTGTGATCGTGCATGCTCTCCGCTGCTAGTAGATGCTCTGGCCAAGTAGATGCTTGTGACTCCGAGAGAGAGTATTTATGCTAGATAGTGGGTTCATGCCTCCAGTAATCTGGGAGAGTGAAAATAACTTATAATATTGTGGATTTGTTGTTTCCACTAGGGGTAAAACAACAATGCTTTGTCTAAGTATAATTGTGTTGTTTACATTACACACTTTACTTAATGCAATAATCTATTGCTTGTAACATAATACCCAAAGTTTGCTCGGATGATGTCCTGAGGGTGGATTATTAGTCATATATGCAGTTGGATAACGGTCTATGCATCATGTTGTAATGCCCAAATGAATATCACAATATTCATCATGTCATGTATATGCATTACAGTGCATTCTCTATTTGTCAATTGCCTAGCTGTAATTTGTTCACCCAGCATGTTATTTATTTGTTATGGAGAGACACCACTGGTGAACAGTGGACCCCGTTCCATTCTTTTACACTGATAATACAACCTACTGCAAACACTATTCTCATTTCATTCACTGCAAACAAACATCATTTTCCACACAATACGTCCAATCCTTTGTTTTCAGCAAGACCAGTGAGATTGACAACCTCACTGTTTTGTTGGGGCAAAGTATCTTGGTTGTGTTGTGTGCAGATTCCACGTTGCTGGTGAGCCTGGTAGTACGCCCTGCCAACATCAGTTGTCAACAACCTTCACAAGTGATTTCTTTCTCCTACTGGTCCGATTAAATCTTGGTTTCTTACTGAGGGGAAATCTTGTTGCTGTACTCATCATACCTTCCTCTTGGGGTCTCCCAACGAACGTGTGTTCACACGCCATCATCGGTTCCCTTGGTTTCAGTTTAATTTAAGTTCATGCTTTAGGGAAGATGTGATTTTCTGTGTTCTTTGATCATGACAAAGTGGTCATCGTGTGGAGCAAGTCTCTCGATGTTTCTTACGTTGGACATGTCGAAAACGAGTTGAATGTGGTAGACTTTTTGGAGTCAACCAACACTCAAACAATGTGTCTCTTTAGTAAGGCCGACTTGGGGTGGTTGTGGCATTCCTTTGCCAAAGATTGTGTATATAGGGCTTGTGTTGAAGGAAAGATGCATAATTCTCCGCATCCAAGCAAGACAGTTATTTCATCGAAGAGGATTCTATAACTTCTCCATGTTGATCTTTTTGGTGCCGTGCCCGAGGCAAGTCTTGGAGGCAAGAAGTATTGCTTGGTGATTGTAGATGACTACTCAAGATACACATGGTTCTATTTCCTCAAATTGAAGAGTGAGACTCAACAAGCCGTCATCAACTTCTCCAATCAAGTTCAACACCAACACAATGTTCCCATCATGGCTATTAAGAGTGACAATGGCTCCGAGTTCAAGAACTAAACCCTTAATGAGTTCCTTAGTGAAGAGGGTATTCGTCATCAATATTCCGCTGCATATACCCCTCAACAAAATGGTGTAGCCAAAAGGAAGAATTGGACCCTCGTGGATATGGATAGGTCCATGTCGGCGGAGTACAAGTCTCCCCAATATCTTTGGGCCGAAGTCATCTCTACGGCTTGTCAATCATCTAACCGGCTCTACATTCGCAAGGGCTTAATGAAGACTACATATGAGATACTCACTGGAAACAAACCAAATATCTCCTACTTCTGTGTCTTCGGTTGTCGGGGGGGGGGGGGTGACCTCAATAATACCCATGGTTAGGGACCCGGGGTTTCCTACTCGACTCGACGGGTTACTGCCGCAGGGATTTATTTCGATGGGGTGACCAAGGTGTCGATAACAGGGGGTGTTGTTCGCAGATTGAATCTGGCGTAGCTCTGAATCTAGGGTTGTCTGTCTGTTTGTGACCCCTCCCGTGCTTTATATAGATAGCCGGGTCATGGGGGTCGTACATGAATAGGACTCGTTTCCTATCTTTCTGAACCTTGCTGTCCAAGTATTTCCTTGTTCCGCTTCCACATGGGTTTCCGTTGTGGGCCTTCATGCGGTCACTCATGGGCCTTATGAAGGCACCCCTCAATGGGCTGCACCATATAGGCCAACGGTGGAGGGTCTTTCGGTTATGCCCACATCAGTAGCCCGCGAGTGCCTGATGGAGTCGAAGACTCGATCTAGGGACTCAAACCTAAAAAACAAGTTGTCTCCAGTGTTTTTCCTGTAAACAGTTTTCCCGGGATGACATGCTAGGACGGGTACTATTTGAGTGAATTTTCTGATCACTCGAATGCCATTCTCATTCGGGTAGTATTCATTATCTATGACATAATACCTTGTCTTACCGACAAGGGACTAGACATTTCCGTGACGTGGGCTTATCCTGTCAGAAGGTAGCTTGCACGGGTGGAGTTTGACCACCTTTTGACCGTTCAGTGCGCGGTAATCTAGGAATTGTCAGTCATGCCTGGATCCCCGCGCGTAGTGGGAGGCGTAGAGCTAAGCGGTTGGTCTCCTATGCCATGTGTAGTTCTGATCTGGTCCAACAGAGAACCAACAGCGGGGATGGATTCACCCGACTATAAATACCGCGAGGGGAAAGGGTAGTTTTTCCCCTTCTTCCTCCTCGCATTCGGATCTGCTTTCTCCTTCTCGCACCAGAGCCATTACCGCGCTTCCCCAAGCTCCTTCAACCTCGCACCATGGTGAACACCCGGAAGAATGGCGGTTCGTCGGCGGCCGGCGGCGCGGACGGTCGACAGCCAAAAGGCGGAAAGTGGACCAAGTCCATTGGCACCGCGAAGCTCCTCAACAGTGTCGAGCGTGAGGGGCCGCTCCAGGCCGGCTCATGGAGGCGTCCGGGCACAAAGGTTTGCCCAATCCCGGAGGCCAACAAGCGGATGGCCTTCATTGACCACATCCTTAAGGGTGTGTCTTTTCCCCTCCACCCTTTGTTTCTCATGCTCATGGTGATGTACGGCGTGCAACTGCACGATGTCTCGCCAAACTCGATGTAGCACATTGCGTGCTTCATCATGAGTGAGTGCTGCCTCGAGGTGGCACTACACTGGGCCCTCTTCAAGTACTACTTAAACGTCAAGAGCAGCAATGACCCGCACGAGGTTGGAGGCTGCAACATCCAGATCAACCCGAAATTGGGTTACTTCAAGATGGGCTTTGTCGACTCCGTCACCGGGTGGAGGAGTCGATGGTTCTACGCGAAGGACTCTCCCAACATTGACGATTCTCCTCTAGTGGATCTGGATAGGAAAGTGGTTCCCATGAGCTCATGGAAGAACCAGCTATCCGCCAAACAAGTTGTGCAGACTGAAGATCTAGTGTCCCAGGTCGCCACTCTGAAGGCTGATGGGCTCACGGGGACTCACATAGCTACAGTATTCCTCAGGCGTCGAGTACAACCACTCCAAGCCAGGGCGATCCCCATGTGGGCATATTCGAGTGTTGTAGCGTGAGGAACTCTCCAGCAATGAACTCGAGCAATGTCTGCGCCTGATCAACCGAGTGAAGGAAAACGAGGTAGTCGATTCAACTCCTGCTGTTCCCCCGCTCTGCTCCTCGACTAAACGTATAGAGACGAGTCTTCCTTCCTCTTCATTCTGTTTCCCACTTCTCTTTTCTTCTTCTACTTTTTCATTCACCGTTCCGAGTGATTCTCTCTTTGCTGCTTGACTTCTTTTCTTTCTCTCCAAAACCTGAATGTTCTTCCTAGTGAATCACCTAAGGAGGGTATTGTCCCATTCATGGAAGGCTTGACTGAGGCGGCCACTATGGATTTGGACTCAATTCCCTCAGTCACCATAGCCAATTCTTCTTGAGATGCGGATGACTTGGAGGAAGTTCAAGAAGAAACCGCCGAAGAGTCTCGAGAGCCTTCTAAACACACTCAAGTGGAAAGCAAAACCGAGGAAACCACCTCCAAGTAATCAAGCTCTTCGAGTGCTACAAGAGGAGATGAGATGAGGAACCTGATTCCTGTGGTTCCTCTTGCATCTATGCCTCAACTCGTTCCTCAACCGCCTGCTGCCAAGAAGGTTTGCCGTATGTATGTCCTAAGCTCTCTCAGCAGGTAAGTTTGTCCTTCCTTTGTTTATTATTTTACTCGAATTTTGAATCTCACTCTGATCATCACCTCTTTTTTCTTCTCTGATTTTACTTCAGTAATCTCTTCAAGGCCCCAACTCCTCTAAGCGCTCCAACTCCTCCTCTAGTTGCTACTCCTTCTCCTCAGAGGGGGCTAGTTTGAATGCTGCTTCAGTCCCTTCTACCCAGGCAAGAAGCAATTCGGGTGTTACTGCTGATGTTCAGGCTATGGCTGCTTCGAGTCCTTCTCAGAGCACTCGGGACAAAGGACTCGTGCAGGAGGATGTTCGGGAATGCGTATCCGTCCCTGAAGCTCACTTGACGCCCTCAGGTCCAGGAGCTTGGACCATTAACCTGACTGATATAGATACCTTGGCTTCTAAGTTTCAGGTTAGGGACTACGTGACTCTATTTACTTTTATTTTACTCTTCCGCGATCTTCATTCATTCGATCAGGTGCGCGAATAGTGCTCCCGATGGGAGTAGCCCCCGAGTCTGCGTTTGGTTCCTTGCAGGAGAGCGCAGACTCAAGCCGGTATCTTGATTTCTGATCCTAATATTTTTGTATCCCTTTCTAGATAACCTGAAAGATCTGAGCACTCGTTTCATTGGTATCGGGAGGCAAAGGGACATTGCCCTAGCTAAACTTATTAAGGCAAAGGTAACTCCTGTTCTAGTGGACTATTGTTGCTTATTCTATTTCAACTCCGTGTTTTTTATTGGTTTTCTTGTCTCAGAGCTGCTGATCTCGACTGCTGCTAAGAAAGATTCCGCTCTTACTCGAGTGAGAGAACTTGAGGCGCAGAATGCGGCTCTTTGACTAAAAGCAATGACTACCAAAAAAAGGACTGAGGCTGCCATTCGAAAGGTCGAGGAGTCCATGGAGAAGGAAAAGGAAGCTCTCAAGCAATTCTCTGATTTAGAAGGGAACCTTGTTCCTCGATTCGACTCCCAAACGGATAGTCTAACAGGTACTCGCCTCTTCCCTGTTTCCCTATATTTTCTCCCCGTATTTCCTCTATTGTTGTTGATGATTTTCTTGTGTTGCTACAGTTACTCGAGGTAGTCATCCTTCATTATCTCGTCAACTGCGCGAGGGACCACTCCTTGATGTTGTTACTTCCTCTGAGGAGCAGGTGAGCAAGGCTAAGGGTTCACTTGAGAAGCTCCGGGGGGGTACTCGTGTCTTTCCACAAGTGCCTATTCCCCAAGGAAAATTGTCGGATATATGCCAAATAGGGGTATGTCCGGCATTGGCCAAAGGCCGGATTGCCAGGGTGGCCCGTCGGCAATGGAGTGAGGTCCATTGGGCGGCCCAGAAAATTGACGTGCGGGAAGCCTGATTCTAGAAGAACCCGGACCACGGCCTACTACGTGGTTTGGCTTGGAGAAGAAGCCGGATGCCTTACTTTCCAAGTATAGGATTACTTTATGTAGTCTTCTAGGTCTCCTTTCCTATAAGACCTAGCCCGACTATCTATATAAAGCCGGACGGGAGCAGGAGAAGCCAACTCGCCGAGAAGTTCATCCTCGCCGAGTTAGCGAAACCATACTCACAATTGTACTTTGTATACTTCAGGCTTCAACCCTGATTTAGTGAGATTGCAGAAGTAGGAACGCCGCCATAGTTGCGTCGTACCGAACCTGCGTAAATCGTGTCCTCGTTTACAGTACCTCCACGTCCCCCCCCCACGATTCTACCAATATGCTTATGGCACCCCTGTCCATGATCCTAACTACGAAGTCTCGACAGTTGGCGCCCACCGTGGGGCCAGCGGCGTCGGGGGTTGCGTTTTGAGCGGGGATACTCGGCGGAATCGGCAGCATGATCACTGTCGGAAGCCTGGAATTCGACGGAAATGTCGGACTCTTCCTCAACAACGGATCCTACATGCCGGCACAAAATCATCTGGTAAGTGTTTGCGTCTTACCAATTGGATCTGCTAGCGTCTTTATCAGTTTGACAACAGAAGCAATGGGATTTCGTGATTGAAGCAACTTTATCCCACCCGCCCTATGCCCAATAGACGAAGGCTTCAAAGCCGGAATCTTCTCAGATTTTCCCTATTCATACATAGGGGTAGATCAAGCCTTACTAACTGCATATCGCCAAAGCATGACTGGATTTGCCGCCTCTCAAGAGATGCATGCAGCCAAATCGCACTTCATTGGAATGGTGCAGTCAGAGATCGCCGAAAACACGAAAGACGAAAATCCCGTGGAAAAGGCAGAAAACTTTGATCCCACAGAAAAAGTGGAAGATCCGACATCCGCCGATCGGGAGACAAACTCGGAAGTCGGGTCTATATTAGCAGCCATAGAAGCAAAGCTGGACTCGAAAACCGGATCTGCAGATACAGATTCCGAAGAAGAAGATGAATATGCTTTCAAAAGAAAGGTCAAATCCATGCAGGGAAGCTTCCACGAAGTACTCATGGCAAAACCAACATCAAAGTCAGACGGCGAAGAAGAGGAAGATCCCACAACCCCTCCGCCAGCCAAAAAAGAAGGAGATGAAGAAGGTGGGGAAAAAAGCCCCTCTTATCCTGATGTACAGGAGTTAACGGAAGATGAACCACCCAAAAAGCCTCCATCTTCCAAAAAGAAGAAAAAAGTCCGCCAAGAAGCCGTTTACCAAAACTCAGAAGAAAAAGGTATACAACCAAAACCTGGAAATTGGAGGCGGTAGTGGCGAAAATACAGTGGAGAAGAAAAAGGCTAAAATCCCTGTTCCCCAAATGTCGGAACATGAGGAAATTGATCTAATCCAAACCCCGGTCGCACGTAATGAAGCACCGGAAGTGCTGGAAGAGAGGAGACAAGCAATAATGCGGCAGCAACAACATCTGTTCCGAACTCGGGAAAACCTCCTTAAAACCCAAGCTGGCATCAAAATACATCATGAAGAAATCGAGGAATACGAACGCCAGAATAGATTTGGAATTAAACACACAAGGTTGCCCTGAATTTCAAAGCCGGAAAAACTGCCAGCAAGAAAGAGTTTTGAAAACCCAACTTGGCAAACGCATGTTAACAACATAAATGCTAAGGGCGAACGCATCTACAAAACTGCAGCCGAAAATGCAGAAACCGCTATTGCCATCCTTAACGATGATCTGTACTCCAATAATGAAAAGCTGCAGGGGGTGTATGCTTTCTTAGGAAAAGCATTACAAAAACAACAACAAGGACAAGCACCTTCAGGCAAGTTACATGATGATTCAACCTTGTGCAAAACTGCCACGTGCGCCGCTAGAGCACCTGACCCAGGCAAACACGGAGATTCAGGTGATTCAAAGGAAAAGAAGGGAGATCCCAAGAAGGACAAGAAAATCCCGGATAACAAGGATGCATCATCCAGGACATGATCTCATCCGCCAAAAGGTTGAAGTAATGCAAAACCCCGTGATGACAAAGAACAAGAAGATAAAAACCGGAATGACGGAAAAACAATGCCGCCTCTGAGACACCCAGTTGATAAAGCCGGAAGATACGACAATCCTCACAGGCGTGAGAGATCTCGAACCCCTCCAAGGAACAAAGAACGGGCAAGGAGTAGAAATCCATCTTATTCTAAAGGACGAGATGCTGGAAGAAATAGAGATGATCCCAGAAGAGCGTATTCGCACAACAATGGACCAGAGTGGAGCTGTCCCCCCTCTGTCCATTCAGCCGGAAGGTGTTCCGGACACGTCGTTAAGGCGGAAAGAGACAATTTGTATTTCGGACCAGAGTGTTTCACTGACAGGATCCGGAAAATCAGTCTACATTCTGGCTTTGCCAAAGTTGGGCCAACATATCAAAAGTATAGCGGAAGTACAAACCCGGATACATGGCTCTCTGATTACTATACTGCCGTCCAAATCAACAAAGGGACAGATCTAGAAGCTGTGAAGTTCTTTCCCCTAATGTTGTTGGATGTAGCCAGAGACTGGATTAACGACCTTCCGTCAAGAATGGTAGACAACTGGGAGGATATGGCTAGAGTTTTCACTTAGCACTTCTGGGGTATGTATAAACGCCCCAAGAGCATCAACCAGCTGAACCGTTGCGTCCAATATGAAGACGAGTCGTATGTTGACGTTATCTCAAGATGGACTGCAATGAAGAATAGTTGTTTTGGATTAAGTGACGTGCAAGCAATGCATGCGTTTGTCAATGTCCTTAAACCCGGCCTCGTACCGTTCATGGTTGGTTCGAAAGAGCACAAGGACTTAGGTTCTATGCTCACAACCGCCAATGAGCATGCAGCGGCCGAAGACAATATTAGAGTGAGAGGCAGAAATATTGATGCATTGGCTCGAGCCAAAAAAAGCGTCTCGTTCTGAAAAGAAGGCTACTCCAGAAGCACGACCAAAATCCAAAGAAGTAAACATAGCCTTTGGAAAGGATAATGGCAGTAAATGGAAGGGAAAAAGCACAGAAAATAGGGAGCGTGGGAGAGTGGGAAAAGCACAGTAGATGAAAGGATAATGACTCCAAGGAAGAGTGGGAAAAAATCAAGTCGGAATCCTGCATTCACCATTCACAATTTGGGAAACCTACCCATACAAATGCACAATGCCGGCTCAACAAGCATATGAAGGGCAACACTGGATCTGGGAATAAGGGAAAGAATTCCAAAAGGAAATTCAACAAGCAAAAGCCGGAGGCTGATAAACACGAAAGTGAGTCTAATACTAACGATAAAATCTAGGAACAGCAACGGAAAGGAGAACCCAAGTTCCCGAGAGTCGAAGGAGAATGTAACCTAACTTTCCTTGTGACCCCATTTGCCAAACCGGCGAAGGAACGTTGTAAGAAATCAATGCCGCCATTCCATCAACTCTAAAGTATCTAAAGTATTCAAAGACGCAAATTACCTGGGATCAGTCTGATCATCCCGGTAATATCCCAGGACCCGGCACACATGCCTTGATAGTAAGCCCTATTGTGCAAAACACTAGGTTAAAAAGGGTGCTGATGGATGGAGGATCCAGTATCAATATCATGTACCTAAGCACTCCGAAGAAATTGCATCTCTCAGAGACCCAGCTCAAGCACAGCAATGTACGTTTTCACGGTATTGTTCCTGACAGGCAAGCACATTCACTAGGAAACATTTACCTAGAAGTAACCTTCGGAAAGGCGGAACACTTCCGCCGGGAGATGATTTCGTTTGAGGTGGTGTCGCTCGAAAGCGTCTACCTCGCAATACTCGGACGTCCAGCATTCGCCAAGTTCATGGCTAGGTCGTGCTGCATCTATAACAAGCTGAAGATGCCAGGGCCAAAAGGTGGAGTAATCACCATTGAAGGAAACTTCAAACTGGCAAACGAGCCAGAGCAAAGGAAGATTTGAAGGAGCTGGCTAAAGAAGTATCGTTGATAGAAATGCCGGTAGGAAAAGAAAGCCAGTAGCCGACAGACAGTTTCAAAGCGTCCGAGAATACGAAGCAGATTATCCTGGAGCGCAAAGACCCAACAAAATACGTCATCGTGGGAGCAGGAATGACCGGCAAATAGGAAAGTGCGCTCATCAAGTTTCTCCGTGAGAACTGGGACATTTTCGCCTGGTGTCCAGCTGATATGCCAGGCGTACCCAGGGAACTTGATGAGCACCAATTGAAGGTTATTCCAGGATCAAAACCCGTCAAACAAGATCTCCGTCGCTTTAATGAAAGAAGGCGGAAGGATATTGGCAAGGAAATTATCTGGCTTTTAGCAGCTGATTTTATCCAGGAAGTCATACATACTGAATGGTTTGTGAAACTAGTATTAGTCCCAAAGAAGGATGATATTTTTCTTAGGATGTGTATAGATTATACAGGCCTGGACAAGTTGTGCCCAAAAGATAGGTTCGCGTTACCGCGAATCGATCAAATAATAGATTCCACTGCCGGCTCTGAGATTTTTTGATTTTTGGACGCTTATTTCGGGTATCATCAAATACGCATGAACGAAGAAGACCAGATAAAAAACCTCTTTCATAACACCCTATAGAACATACTATTACATAACCATGCATTTTGGCCTGAAGAATGCTAGAGCCATATACCAGCGTTGCATGCAAAGATGCTTGCATGATCAAATAGGTAAAAACGTCCATGTTTACGTGGATGATATTGCCATTGTTTCCAAGGAAAAGCATGCGCTCCTTGAAGATCTACGAGAAAACTTCGACAATCTCCGCACTTACAAATTGAAGTTAAATCCATTAAAGTATGTATTTGGGGTTCCCTCAGGAAAACTTCTAGGTTTTATCATTTCTCACAGAGGAATTGAAGTAAACCCGGAAAATATCAAAGCAATCTTGAACATCAAAAGACCTACGTATCTAAAAGACGTTCAAATATTGACGGGTTCTGCAACTGCTGTAAGCAGGTTCATATGCCGACTTGGTGACAAGGCTCTACCATTATACAAATTATTGAAGAAATCCGACAAATTTGAGTGGACAGAAGAGGCGGACAAAGCATTAACCCAGTTAAAAAAAACTTTGATGAAAGCTCCGATTTTGGCATCCCCAAAAGACGAAGAACCCATGTTACTGTATCTCATAGCAACAAACAGGGTTATTAGTGCGGTGATAATTGTGGAAAGACGGTAATACGAGCAAAGTATTCCAGATCAACACCCGGTGTACTACGTCAACGAGGTATTCTCGGAGTCAAAACAAAGGTATGCACACTATCAAAAGCTAGCATATGACATATTTTTCGCATCTCGAAAACTCCATCATTGTTTCCAAGGACATTCCATAACAGTGGTAAGCAAAGTACCACTAGGAGATATTATAAACAATGCGCATGCAACATGCAGAGTATACAAATGGGGCAGTGAGCTCGCTGCGTTCGACATAAAGTACCAACCCCGGACGACGATTAAACCCAGGTGTTAGTAGATTTTGTAGCTGATTGGACAGAAGCAATGGAAAGCACGCCAATGCCAGAGTTGGAATATTGGATAATGCATTTCGATGGATCCAAAATGAAAGAAGGCGCTGATGCAGGGGTGGTGCTAAAATCCCCAAAAGGCGACACAATGGAATATGTATTAGAAATACACTTCAATGCCAACAACAATGTGGAAGAATACGAAGCATTGCTTCACGGCTTGCACATCGCAAAAGAAATAGACGTTAAACACATACTTTTCAATGGATACTCGGATCTAGTACAACACCAACTTAACGAGACATGGGATGCTAAATGGCCCATAATGGCCGAATATGGGAGAACGATCGACGAGTTTTCCATTTGCTTCCTAGGATTTGAGGTCAATCATGTCAAAAGGGAAGAAAAATGGAACGCGGATGCTCTAGCCCGAATGGGCTCGGAAAGGGTGAAAACATTGCCACCTGGGGTATTCATCCAGCATCTGCACAAACCCTCAATAAAAGGAAGAGATGTTGATTATCCCCTAGTTTCTGAGTCAATAGAAGTTCTGCTTGTTAACCCGGATTGGAAAGTTCCATACCTAAACTTCTTAGTTGATCAGAAGTTCCTGGACGGAGCAGACGAAGTATTGCAAAGGCAGATAAAACGTTGATGCAAAGGATACACGGTAATCAATGGTTGCTTGTATAAACACAACACTATCGGAATTTTTCAGCGATGTATTTCATCAGAAGAAGGACGGCAAATTCTGCAAGAAATTCATGCTGGAGATTGCGGACATCATGCTCAATCAAAAATCATAGTTAAGAAAGCATTCCATGTAGAGTTTTTCTAGCTTACAGCCAAGATAGATGCATAGCACGTAGTTAACACATGTGCCGGATGTCAGTATTACGCCAAGCAGACAAATATGTCGGCTCAAGCACTCAAAACTATCCCCATAACATGGTCGTTCGTGGTATGGGGGCTAGATATGATGGGGCCATTCAAAACTGCAAGAGGAGGACTCACACATCTACTCGTTGCAGTAGATAAGTATACCAAGTGGGTGGAGGCTAAACCCATCAAAAAACTTGACGGTGTGACTGCTAGAAATTTCATCATTGGCATTGTCATGAGATATGGCGTCCCACATAGTATAATTACGGATAACAGGACAGACTTTGCAATTGGAGAGTTGGCAAAATATTGCCGGAAAACGGAAATTCGCCTAGATCTTGCATCTTTAGCGTACCCACAATCCAATGGCCAGGTTGAACAAATGAATAGTTCAATCTTGCAAGGAATACGCCCAAGAATCAAAACTCCTCTTCATAGAGCAGCTAGAGTATAGGTAGAAGAATTGCCTTCCGTGCTTTGGAGTATTCGAACAACGCCAAAGAGATCAACAGGGCAGACACCTTTTTTCTTGGTCTATGGTGCAGAAGCAGTGTTTCCAACGGACATGATCCATGATAGCCCAAGAGTGCAGGCATACGATGAGTCGCATGCCGAAAGTGCACGTCAGGATGCCGTCGATCTTTTAGAAGAAGAGCAAGTACTTGTGCTGCAACGATCCGTCATTTATCAGCAGGGTTTACGGCGATATCATAGTCAGAAAATCAAACACCAATATTTTAAAGAAGGTGATTTGGTGCTAAGATTGGTACATGATAGAAAGCACAAGCTAGCCCCAATCTGTAAAGGACCGTTCATCATCAGCAAAGCTATGAAAAAATGTGTCATGTTACCTTGTAGATATTCGGGATACAGAAGATGACTCGAAAAATTCGAATCGCAAGAGGAAAAGAGGCATAGATGTAGAACTAGGAGAGACAAACAGACCTTGGAGCATCCAGCGGTTACGTCCCTTCTATACTTAGTTCAATTCTATGTAAACATCATTGAGATCATGAAATAAAGTTGTCGGAAATGCATGCAAGTTGCTTTTCTGTCTTTTATTGTTAAAAGCATGTTCCGTCTTTTCTATTTCCCAATGATCTTTCAATTTGCTTCAATGTTAACCCGAATTGTGCCTGCGAGCTTGGAGTTATAAAACTAAATGCTTTTGGCCTAAGTAGGCTACAGAACACCAGATTGTGCTTGCGTGCTTGGAGTTCATATTTTCAAACTCCTTATTATTCCTAAGTATAATTTGATTGTTTTTTTTTGTTGGGTCACTTGATCTAGTAAGTAAAGTGCCAAAGTATAATCCATGATTCCGAGTTTTGACTAATTGGTTACTTAACCCGGCCACTTGGCGTGAAGGTTGCATACTTTTGGAATCACTTAAACACTAAGGAAAGTTAAGGCATACAAACTAGAGAACTTGGAAGAAAAGGAGTTAAAATTTAAAAACTTGCAAAGTTGAATCATTACTGCAAAAGGATAACATTGTTTATACAAAATACAGAGTGCATTATAGATGAATATTACATCATAAGAGTAAGTAATGCATTCTACTGGTTTCTAGATTCGCAGGGCTTAGGCGGCATCGAGGAAGTCTTCATCATTGTCTTCATCAACATCGCTCTCACTCGGATTCTTCGGAGTGGAAGGGATTTCTTCCTCCAGGTAGAAAGTTGAGGTAGAGACCATCCGAGCTATTTTTGAAGCATGCCCCTTGGTGGAGTTGAAGATTTCCGCCCTCTGCGCCTTGGTGTATCCCTGAGGAATGCCGGTGGCAATGCGCGAGGACTTGGCGGTGGTGTAGTGCATTTTCATAAGCCCTAAGGCCATGCGCACTCCACCGCGGGCGGCAGATTTCAGCCAACTTTTGCATTGGTTGATAACCTGATGGAGGGATGATAACCCGGTAGGCTAACGCCAAGGAGTAACTCGGCGCAAAGGACGCTGTGCAAGACCCGACTTAGAATAAAGGAGCT
Organism: Alopecurus myosuroides; assembly: GCA_028641055.1. Lineage (NCBI taxonomy): Eukaryota > Viridiplantae > Streptophyta > Magnoliopsida > Poales > Poaceae > Alopecurus > Alopecurus myosuroides. The sequence continues at coordinate 147,468,393 of CM054060.1, forward strand.
TCTAGAAGGCCCAAGAACATAGGACCCGTAACCCGGATTGTGGGTTCCGGTAAGGAAGTTTAGGGTTTGTAAGCAGTGTCCGGGTAGGATTCAGAGTATGCCTTGGGGAGTAAGCCAGGGGGTCCGGATGTTATATAAGCCGGTCCCTAGGTTAGGGTTAGACAAGTTGTAGCATAGGCGAGAGTACAATCGCCGGATTGCGAGGTATCGAGTATCCATTGTAGCCCGAGGGTTGAGATCATATATTTAGATCGGAGACTTGGCGACTTGATTGCCGGCTGCCAGATCGCATATCACCATGGTTTCCTTTGAGCTAAACCCTCTCCCAAACACTTGAGTCGATTCGCCCCAAGACAAGTTACCCCCGGTAACGTCTGCCGTGATTATCCCACGACAGTTGGCGCCCACCGTGGGGCCTACGTCCAAGGGTGTTTACATCACGGGAGAAGCTCGGGAGAACATGAAGAACCTCGTCGTCGGCGAGATCTACACCAACCCCGAAGGAGAGAAGATGGTGGACGATTTTGGCTGGGGGCCAGAGTCGGATCTGCTCGAATCCGGATCTGTCGTGACAATCGGCCGGATCAACGTCTTCATTGGCATGGTACGTACGTCCGGTTCAGTCCCTGACGATTTTGGGTTTGATTCTGTGCCAGGGGAGGCCACCTGCGTTCAGTCCGATGGGGAGGAATCGGTCGGGACGATAGATCCGGCAGAAGAGCCCACCACGAAGAGGGAACAGCCGGAGGAGCCGGCATGGACCCCGCGTGGCCGTGTTATGAGAGAAGATGACACCGAGTCTATCCTGCACCTGCTGGAGGACCGGTACGAGGAAGAAAGCGATGATGAAGAAGAATACGAATCTGCGCCAAGCATTGTGTGCCAGGTCGCGGTTTACACGGCCCCCGCAACCAATCTTAATCAGGGGAACGTGACCGCGGCCGCTGTCGGAACAGCACAAGCATTGGCCCAGCAGCAAAATCCGGTTGGCGGAAACCCGGTTCTGACCCGGGTCGACGGAGAATCGGCATCAGTTACCAGCCATGCGGCGGATAGCGAGTTGCAGGCAAACATGTTCGGATATCTGGCAAACCGGACACCAGGGGCGGGTCCTTCAAATCCGCAACACCCGTCCCTGTTCAACAACAACCTGATCCTGGATCCCACCGTTCTAGCCACAGTCATAACCCCGGAAAACGCGGCGGAACGTGTTAGGGATCTGGATGTAGCCCGTCGTGCATTGGAACAACAGAGAAGGCAAGTGGAAGCAGAAAAACAAGGGGTAGCTGCGCGCCAGCGCGATCTAGATGCATTGGAGAACCGGCTCCGAGAAGAGACAACCAGGGTGCATCAAAGGCACCAGACTAGATTACCGGCAACGGGTGGAGTTATAAACCCGGCCACACTATTCATCACACCTCAGGATCAGCCGATTCCAGCGGAGAACCAAGGAACTGTACATCAACCCGCAACTGGAGGAGCACAACCGGTAAACACGCAGGCCGGGTTACCCATATTACAGACTGGAGTTACTACCGGCAACACATTACCACCACCACCACCATCACGGTTTCGCACGCCAGCAGGTCATTACAACAACCCCATGGATAATGTGTATGCTGCAATGTTAGCATTGAATCAGATCCCTGTAAGAGAGTCACCCCATGCGGAGCAGACCCGACGGGCGATCGATTTATTGCATACGGCAGTGGCACAGCAAGTTAATTACCCGGACAACAGAAGTGGAATGCATGGGACACCGTATATCAGCCAGCAACGAGCCAATACCGGCAATATTCAGACAAGCTCAGCGCGACGGAGGGCAGAGCAGCAACAAATGCCGCCTCCTCCACGCGTTCAAGCAGTACCAGCGGCATCAGCAGCGCAAACTATTGTGGATAGTTCCAGAGCGAGGAGAGCTGCGGCCGGGTCTGCGGTGCATGGACCAGCAGTAGTGCCGCGTCCAGCCGTGCCCCCCGCAGGATCACACGTTTCCCGAGTGAGGCTAGTTCCGACTAATCTCGCTGGGCCCAAGTGTCTGTCGGATAACATCAGGGCTGAGCCTTACCCGGATAAATTCAAGGAACCGGGTAAAGTAGTGTATTACGAGCCGACTATGGATCCGGAAACATGGTTGAGCAGCTATGAGATGGCTATGTCGATTCGCAACGCAACTGAAAATCTTCAAGCCAAGTTCATGTATTTGATGATGTCAGAAGGAGCAACAAAGCTATGGTTCAATAACCTACCGGAAGGATCTATCAAGTCATGGGAGGATTTGAAAACTGCGTTTATCAAACACTTTCATGGGACGTGCAGAAAGCTATTTACTATTGATGACCTAGAGCGGTGTGTCCAGAAGAAGGGAGAATCGGCGCGCAGTTGGGTGCGCCGAGTCATGGAGATACTTCACTCATCTATAGATATTCAGCCCAAGGATGTGTTACAAGCTATGGCAAAGACGTGCAAGTACATACCTTTAGTGCAAAAGTTAACTCGCATGAAATCTAGTCGAAATGCTTCAGAGGTTACGATGGGAGAACTAATGGACGCATGCAACAAGCACGCTGCAACAGATACTACAGAAGAGGACGTCGATGACAAGAAAGCAAAAGCAAACACAAGTAACAACGGAAGAACCGGCAATGGATCAACGCCGGGTAACAATGGAGGTAACAATGGGAATAATCAAAACAAGCGCCCGTTTGAGGGAAGCTCCGAGTTTGTCGCTAGCACAGAAGCCGGGTCTTCGAGACCTAGGGCGGAAGGAAACTTCAATGGAGGAAACCAGAACGGAGGAAATTATCAAGGACCGTCAAGGCCGGGTAACAATTGGGATATCTTCAGAATGACGTGCCCAAAGAACAGCAGGAACGGTAGGCCGGCTAACCACTCACTGGAGCAATGTGCGGACCTACAGAGATGGAAGAACGAGGAAATAAACAAGGCTATGCGAGGTGCAGGTCGGGGAGGAGGACCAGGTCCAGGTGGAAACCCGGGCCACGGCCCACCCCCAGCCGGCAACCGGGCAGGCGGAAATCTGGGTAATAACCAGGGGGGAGCTGGAGGCTTCCAAGCCAACCCCAAGCAGTTAGGACAATATCACGTGCATACTACAGGAATTTCCAACAAGCATAAGAAGGTACTGAAAAAGGCGGTAAACTCAGTTGCCTCGGCCGTCCCGAGATACCTGAGATGGTCGGAGCAGGACGTAACATGGAGCAGAAGGGATCACCCGGAAAGGATAGAACACCCGGGAGTCTTAGCATTGGTGGTTGCGCCGCAGGTTAATGGTTATGAGCTGAAAAAGGTCTTAATGGACGGCGGTAGTAGCATCAACATCTTATATTGGGAAACCTTCCTACGCATGGGTCTCAAGGAGTCCCAGCTACAGAAGAGTTCAACAGTTTTTCATGGGATAGTACCGGGTCACTCTGCGTGCCCCGAGGGAAAAATCACACTGGAGGTAGCTTTTGGAGAATCGAAGGACAATTTCCGGGTTGAGTGGCTCACTTTCGAGGTGGTCAAGTTGCGCAACCCTTATCACGCGCTATTCGGGAGGCCGGCTTATGCTAAGTTTATGGCCAGGCCATGTTATGTGTATCTACAGCTAAAAATCCCGGGTCCCAAGCAGACCATCACCATACACGGAAGCCGGGATATAGCGGCTGAGTGCGACGAAGGAGATGCGGCAATGGCTGAACAAGCTTGTAGAAAGGAGGAGCTCAAGTATTACCGGTCTCAGGTAGATCCGGATGACAGAACATCGTTAAAAGGACGAATACTGGAGATGAGAGAGCGAAGTTCAAGGCAGCGCAGGACACTAAGATGGTGGCTTTTGCCGAGGGTGATCCCTCTAAGCAATTTGCTATAGGATCTAACTTGGACAGCGAACAGGAAAAGGCACTTGTGGAGTCCATTCGTTCGAATCAGGATGTGTTTGCCTGGACGCCCAGCGATATGCCGGGTATCCCTACAGAGCTGGCAGAGCATAGTTTGCACGTTGATCCCAAGTCCAGGCCTGTGAAACAGGGCCTGAAAAAAATGAATGAAGAAAGAAGGAAGGCTATAGGAGAAGAAATCGCACGGCTGCTTACAGCCGGCTTTATCATGGAAGTATTTCACCCGGAGTGGCTAGCAAACCCGGTTCTCGTGATGAAAAATACCAATGAGTGGAGAATGTGCATCGATTATACAAGTCTCAACAAGCATTGCCCAAAGGATCCGTTTGCACTACCAAGGATAGATCAGATCATAGACGCAGTAGCTGGAAGTGACCTATTATGTTTCCTGGACGCATATTCCGGGTATCATCAGATCAAGCTCAAGAAGGAAGATTGGGAGAAAACATCGTTCATAACCCCTTTTGGGGCCTTTTGTTACAAGACCATGACATTTGGATTGAAGAACGCTGGCGCAACCTATCAACGGTGTATTCAGAAGTGCTTTGAGGACCAAATCGGACGCAATGTTCACGCATACGTGGATGATTTGGTGATCAAGACCAGGAAAGCGGAGACATTTATTGATGATCTAAAAGAAACGTTCAAGAACCTGAGAAGGTACCAGATGAAACTTAACCCGACAAAGTGTGTCTTTGGAGTCCCAGCCGGGAAATTACTCGGCTTTATCGTTTCTGAGAGAGGAATTGAGGCAAATCCGGATAAAATCAAAGCTATCCAAAGTCTGAAAAAGCCGGAAAATTTGAAGCATGTTCAGAAGCTCACAGGGTGCGTAGCAGCGCTCAGCCGGTTTATATCCAAACTCGGAGAAAAGGCAATACCCTTGTACCGGCTCTTGAAGAAATCTGATAAATTCATATGGGATCAAGAGGCGGACGAGGCGTTCGAGGCTCTAAAAAAGAAACTATCTGAGGCACCAGTCCTAGCAGCTCCGGGTCCTAAAGAGCCTATGTTACTATACGTTGCAGCAGGGCCCCGGGCGGTTAGCGCAGTGGTTGTCGTCGAGCGCAAGGAGGATGGAAAAGATCACCCGGTCCAGAGGCCGGTTTATTACGTCAGCGAGGTATTATCAGAGGCAAAACAGCGTTACCCACATTGGCAAAAGATGGTTTTCGGGGTCTTCATGGCCAGTCGGAAACTGAAGCCGTATTTCCAGGAACACCCCATAACAGTGGTTAGTTCCATACCAATGTCGGATATCATCAGAAACTCGGACGCAACAGGCAGAATAGCCAAATGGGCGATCGAGATGGGAGATTATCACATCAACTACGAGCCCAGGTCAGCAATCAAATCTCAAGCTCTAGTTGATTTCATTAACGATTGGACTCACACAGGCATGCCCACCATGGCTCCAAACTCCGAGTCTTGGATAATGCACTTTGACGGTTCCAAGCAATACGAGGGATCAGGAGCTGGGGTAGTGCTAACATCACCCAAAGGAGACAAGTTAAGTTACGTGTTGCAGATTCACTTTGATTGTTCCAATAACGTGGCCGAGTATGAGGCCTTATTGCATGGCTTAAAGGTAGCCAAGGAGATGAACATTAAGAGGATACGATGCTTTGGAGATTCGGACCTTGTGGTACAGCAGGTCTCAGGAACTTGGGATAGAAAAGATGCAACTATGGCAGCATACCGCAGAGAGGTGGACAGGGTTGCCGGATGTTTTTCCGAATATGAGGTGGAGCACATAGACAGAAGAAAAAACGAGGCAGCAGACGCACTCGCCAGACTCGGCTCGCGCAGAGAGCCGGTTCCACCTAATGTTTTCCTGGATGAGCTATGGCGACCATCAGTTAAAACCGAGTCTGAGGACGAACTGGCAAATCAAGACCCGAATTTGGAGCTCGTGGCCACAGTACGCGCTGTTCCCGAGTGGACAGAGCCGTTCCTGGCCTACGTATCACGGGGCGAGTTACCACAGCAGGAGGTATTGGCAAGACAAATTCTGAGGCGAGCAAAAGGATATTCTATCATTAATGGGGAGTTGTACAAAAGAAGTGCAGCAGGAGTCTTTTTGCGCTGTGTAGCACCAGAAGAAGGCCGACAGATCCTCAAGGAGATCCATGAAGGTGATTGTGGGCATCATGCATCCACAAGATCCCTTGTGGCCAAAGCTTATCGACATGGTTTCTTCTGGCTCACGGCCCTAGCAGACGCGGAGCGCTTGGTGGCAAGGTGTGACGGATGTCAAAGGTACGCTCGCCAAACCCATGTGCCGGCTATGGAATTACGGACTATCCCGTTAACTTGGCCGTTCGCTGTTTGGGGTATGGATATGGTTGGCCCCTTCCACATGTCACCTTGCAAAAAGACACACCTCTTGGTGGCTGTTGATAAGTTTACCAAGTGGGTTGAGGTCATGCCAGTTACCAATTGTGAAGCAATTACAGCAGTCAAGTTCCTGAAAAGGATCTATCGGTTCGGGTATCCCCACAGCATAATCACCGACAATGGAACCAACATGTCCCTTGGCGAGATGGAGAAGTTCTGTGGAAACAATGGCATCCGCTTGGACATAGCCTCAGTGGCCCACCCACAGGCTAATGGACAAGTGGAGAGAGCAAATCAGGAGTTGCTTCGTGGATTAAAACCACGGTTGCGAGTCTCGTGTATCAGAGCTGCTGGTGCATGGGTAGAGAAGTTACCTTCAGTAGTTTGGGGTATCAATACCACACCTAACAGATCTACCCAGATGACACCGTTCTTCATGGTTTATGGCGCAGAAGCAGTATTGCCGAGTGATATTATTCATGACTCGCCCCGAGTATCGGCTTATGTCGAGGTGGAGAACGAGAAGACCCGGCAAGACGCTGTGGATATGTTAGAGGAAGAAAGGGAACAAGCTCTGGAGAGATCAGCCATATATCAGCAGGATCTGCGAAGATATCATAGCCGGCGCGTGAAAACCCGGGTCTTCCAGGAAGGAGATCTGGTTCTGCGCCTGGTGCAATCAAAGGAAGGAAAACACAAGTTATCACCGCCATGGGAAGGACCATTCATCATAAGCCGGAATCTGCACAATGGATCATATTACTTGATAGATGCAAGGGAAGAGTCGACTACGGTTAATGACACCGCTCTTACCACTTCATCTATGCAAGAGAAAGAAAGACCATGGAACGTGGCTCAGCTACGTCCCTACTATACTTAGTATAGCCTAGATTCACAAAGTGGAATTACACGATGTAACAGGCAGCAGGTTTCAGACGCACTCTTTTCCTATCCAGGGTACCTAAGGGGACTGGAGGGTTTTTAATGAGGCGGCTTGCTGACCTAACTTTTCTCATATCAATAAAGAGATGGTTGAACAATATATTATTTCCCTTTCATGTGTTTTTATCGACTTTTTATCTCTGTTATGTTTTTTATCCTTCTTCCAGGTAAGTACTATTTACTGTTGTTTTTAGTACATTAGCTTCTTTAGCAGTTTGCATATATTTAGGTCTTGGGGGCTGATTGCTTGAATGGCACAGCTACGAACTCAAAGTCCCGACCACGATGCCTATGAGTTATAAGGGCCGATTACTCGCAAACGAGTACGGCTGCAAGCTTATAACCGGACAAAGGAGCCAAACTTTCTTGACTTTTCTTACTTAAGCTCGATGTGACTCGCACCAAAGTGGCATGATTTGCTCGCATATGATCACAATCAGTCATGATGCCCAATGGGACTTGCCTGACCCTGTCTTCGTATAGATGTAGCAACATGATTATCCACGCGAAAGCCGGCTTACAGTACAAGAGAGTCAAAAGGGTCATCTAAACCACAAGTTATGCAGAGTACAGGGTTAATAACCGGAAACTCACAGTTTATTCAGCATAACTTCAAAACCTATGTGAAACGGCTCTAGGTTTTGGGCTTAGCAAAAATGATTTGTTCTCTTTGAAAGACCTAACACCCTAGACTCGGAAGTTCGGGCCTTGGGGACTGGGGAATTTGAAAAAAGAAACAAATTATTTAGCTATAAGCTCAAAAACCCAAAAATCCGAGTCTTGGGGACTTGATGACTTAGAGAAAGGTCCACCTGTCAAAAACCCACGAGACCCGGAAACCGAGTCTCACAAAAGGAACCATAAATAAAGTCGGAATATCAAGGGTAAATATTCTCAAAAGCAGATAAATATCAAAATCATCCAAAGGCCAGAAAAGCCACGAGATATATTAAGGCATTAAAGTGCATTACAAGCCACGATGGTAGTTTCATAAAGCGCACAGGCGCGCCATCAAAAGAATAATTGTTTTAAAAAGGCCCATCGGCCGGATAATGTGTCTCAGACGGTTGCCGATAAAATTTTTCACTCAGCATCTCAGGCCGAGTCGTCCATCTTGCCCTTGCCCTTGGCAGCCGGGTCTTGCTCCTCGCCTTGGTCCTCAGCATTCTTGGCGGCGGCAGCACCCGGATCAGCAGTAGTGCCGGCCCGTGCGGGAGGACGGACGACTGGTTTGGAGGTAGCAGGCGCAGAATCGGCCTCAGCCTTCTTCTTCGCGGCCTCCTCTCTCAACTGGGCAGCCTCCACCTTCCATCGGGCCAGCATATCGTATGGCTTGGGAAGATCCGACTTGATAGCCTTGTCATCAGAATCATATGCTGGAATAATGACACTAAGGTCCAAACCATCGACAATTATGCTGGCTGGGTGACGGATTTCCTTCTGGATGGCCTTGAAATTCTTCACTGAGAACTTGGACCCGTCATGGTTAAACTCAGGAAACCCGCCTATAAGCTTTGCCGGTTCGAGTTTGGGAAAATACGCCTTAGCCAGCGCAAGCCCCCGGGTTACTCCAACCCGGCAGGACGAGCGTTTCGAGTGCCCAATCCACTCGGGGATAGTGGAGCAAGCGTCCAGCAGCATCTTCAGGTTGCCATGCCCGGAACCCGGCCACCTCAGCTCCTGAAGGATCCATTTGGTTCCGGTGCACAGCTGCCGGATAGTACTCTTGATGGTTTTCAGCTTGGTGATATCATCTTCGTCCGGGATTACCTCATCCGGACTTGCAGAAAATAGGAAAAAGCAGCAAGTAAGGAAAATTCGACTATTTATCAGAATGAGAATCCGGGTTATAATTATCAAGTTAGGAATCGTACCAGTCAAAGCACGATATGTATCGGCAATTTGAACGGAAAGCTTGGTCAGTTCATCTTCTGCTGCATGAGCCCTCCTCCTATATTTCCTTGTGATCTTCCCGCTCCTTCTAGCTTCAGCTTCAGCCGACTCACGCAGAGCCGCCTCCTTCTCAGCTAGCTTGGTGGCCTTTGCTAATACTTTCTCAGACTGGGTCACGAAGGCCTGCGTGGAGACACAAGGAAGGATTAGTCGGATATACTACGAAGTTCCAAGCAAATTATCAATAAGTTCACTTGGAACTTGGGGACTGGACAAGGATACAGATAATGTTACTCGGATTTACCTCATGTTTGGCTATCAAAGCCTACAGGATATTTTCTTCATCGGCCCTCAAGGTGTGCAGGGCATCAAGCATCTGGGAGAAAGTCATGTCTTCTGGCCTGACACCGAAAGAGCCGGCAGCTTGATCACTCGGCGGGCGAACCTTCTCCGACTTTGGGGTCGAGACCCGGACCGTCTGAGTGTCCGGATTGGGAGAGCCCATCTTCGTGTCCAGGATCTCGACCTCGTCATCCTCAGCCTCTTCAGAGGGTTTGGGAGACCCGGCTTCCTGCCGAGCCGGGTCAGCCAAGGGGTCTTGCTCCTGGTTGTTTTCAGCATCACCGCCAGTCGCGGCGTCTATGTCGTCAGTCGGCTCCTCCGTCTCCCGGTTGTCCGTATCCATAATATCCGGGTCACTAAGCGTGACCTGGGCCCTAAGGAAAGGAAAGAAAAGAAATCAGCAATGAAAATTAAAGGTTATCAAAAGGATTAGAGTATTACTTAGCCAAGAGTATGACTTACCCGACATTCACCACGAAATCCGCTGGAAGCGAGCTGCTGGACGTGGATGAAGCAGTCACAGGACCCGATAGAGGGACCCGGAACTGTCCGGCTAACGGATGGTTGGGGGAAGGGTAACGTAGAGGTGAGTTGGAAGGCTGAGGTGGAGGGGTACCGGCACGGCGAACTGGGGATCTGGAGATGCCCGGATTGAGGGGATCGTCACCCGGGGAACTCCGGGTCACCCTGCGCTTGGCCGGAAGAGGGTCCTTCAAGTGTGATGAGTTGGATAGTTGTTGGTTAAGTTTACACATGTTAGGAAAAGAATAAGGTTCGGAGGACATGAAGGAGTAGGGAACCTTGGATACTACCCCTCTGGTTTTCCTCTTGGCCCCAACTGTTACTTCTTGTTCAGCTTCGCTTTGATCGGACTCGGTGGCCTCCGGGTCCTCCTCGTCTTTATCATCCTTACCCTCCAACCCTGAAAGCCGGCAATGTACAGTCGGATAAAGTGAGATATGTGAAAGAGGAATGGTATAAGTGAAGTCGATCGAAGATCCGGATAATACCTTCATCGTTATCGGCCGGCTCTTCATCTTCTTCTGGGTCTCCGGAGGAAGGGGAGGTCTCAACATTCCAAAAGACGTTATCAGCCTAAGACAAAGGTGTGAAAGTAAGGGTTAATAATTGGATCAAGTGAAAGCATGAAAATGAAGGTATATGTGCCGGATCTTACCGCAGGAGCCGGATTCTCGCGAGTGAAAGGCTCCAGTCCGGCTATATTCCGGATGACGTCCAATTTTTTCCGTCAAGAAGCTCTTGATGGTCTTGTTGGTATCACCGGCCGGGTAATTCTTCGAAGAATATCAGAGAGAATCCGTAGAGTGCCCCGAGTACTCGCACATCAGTTTCGAGCGAGTGGAGTTGGGTTGGATCCGGAAGTTGACCCATGTCTTAACCAGATTGAGCCCAAGGAGACCTTGGGAAGAGAGAACGGCTATTTTTGAGAGGAGGGGCTGGATTGCTTCCCTATCCGACTCAGGGGGGAAAGCATTGAAGGTGTCGGAGAGATCTAAGAGACCCTCCGAGTAACCCGGCAATTTCCTCTCGCTGGGTGGGGAGGTGTCTCGGCAGTAGAAAAAAGAAAGTTGCCAATGCTTGACATGAGAATTGAGAGTAAGAGTCGGCATGGGAGAGTTCTTGCGGCGCTGGATAGAAACCCCGCCGCAAGCTAAGAGCGCCCCGTCACCGCTTTCGCGGCACGGTTTGCATTGGAAGAGTTCTATGAAAAGAGCCAAATTTGGCGGAATGCACAAATAAGACTCACAGAGGACAATGAAATGGGTTATGTTCAACATAGAGTTAGGCCCTATGTCGAACACCCGAAGGCCATAATGGCGGAGGACTTCACGAAAGAAAGAGTGACCCGGGGGGCGAAACCCCCGGATCACATGCTCGACGAAGCATATTACCTCGTCCGGGTTAGGGGAAGGCCGGGTCTCGTCACCCGGCACCCTCCAGTGGATCTCCTCCTGAGGAGGGAGGACGCCTAACTCGGCCAGCTCCTCCAGCTTGGCCTTGGTTACCGTGGATCGCGCCCAGTTGGCGGATATTGATTGGGTCATCCTTGGCTTAGCCGACTGTTTCCCTTTGGTCTTGGGAGCCATTGGTTCGGTCTGCAAAAGTACAAGACAAAAGATATTAAGCATGAGACTCGGAAGTTATGGATATTCCGAGTATTGACAAACAGTATGAGAATCATGAATTTTCCGGGTATCGAGTAGCAGTACATAAACTATGGGATATCTACGTATCAGGAAGCATTTGTGGAAGAAGGTTGATTGCCTATGTATCTAGCGCAAGTAAAAGAACCGGAAGAAGTGGATTTTCTGGGTGTCAATAGCAGCCGCGGAAAATTTGGGCGGACTGAATCTAGATTGGGAATTTCACTATCGATTTCGTGGAGAAATTGATGACTATGAGCAATAGGGGAGTGATGTGTGGTCGTCTATTGCGCATTTGGACAGGCTAGCATGGGTACATACGACCTAAACCGGCGGGGAGCAAGAAATGGCCCGCGGAGGACCAGGATCCAATCTAGGTCCAAATAGAGAGATTACAAGGTTGAATCAAGGGGAACATGGATCTTACCGGCGTGGATTGGAGAAGGACGCGACGGCGGCAAATGGCGCAGTCGTGGTGCCCCCGTGCGATTCCCGACGGGCAGCTTGGAGGCGCGGCGGCGGAGTTTGGCGGCGGCGCGGGGTGAGCCGTGGATGAACGCGGACGGCGGCGGCTTTGCTCCGGCGACGCGCGCGAGATCTCCGTGGTGGTGCTCTGTGTGCTCGAACGGGGATGCGCTGGTGAGGAGGAAGAAAATGGAAGCAATGGACCGTTGGGGTTAGGTCACCCCTAGGTGCCTATATATAGGTACGGGTGGGGAAACCTAGGCCAACGGGCGGGAAGCAAAATTTTCGGGATAAGGGATACCCGTCCGAGATTTTGGGGATATGAGTTAAGTGCCCAAGAGCGATATCCGGACAAGATAAGAAGGGAATCTCTTTCGTGATATTCGGATCAATTAATGAGCAAAGTGAGCCGGGTCTTCTGCATCCTCCTTGGAACGTTGACCCGGAAAATTAAAAATGGATTTAGAGAAAGCCGGGTTGTTATATGGACCACCAATGGAGTTAGGCCTAGCTGTTTATTAAAGCAACCTAACCCGGCCTCTATGAATTTGTATGTTTATTATTTTTGCAGGGAATAGCGTACGCTTCAAGGAGGATCCCGTGAAGCCCAAGCTATTCTGGGGACTACTGATGGAGGGATGATAACCCGGTAGGCTAACGCCAAGGAGTAACTCGGCGCAAAGGACGCTGTGCAAGACCTGGCTTAGGATAAAGGAGCTTCTAGAAGGCCCAAGAACATAGGCCCCGTAACCCGGATTGTGGGTTCTGGTAAGGAAGTTTAGGGTTTGTAAGCAGTGTCCGGGTAGGATTCAGAGTATGCCTTGGGGAGTAAGCCAGGAGGTCCGGATGTTATATAAGCCGGTCCCTAGGTTAGGGTTAGACAAGTTGTAGCATAGGCGAGAGTACAATCGCCGGATTGCGAGGTATCGAGTATCCATTGTAGCCCGAGGGTTGCGATAATATATTTAGATCAGAGACTCGGCGACTTGATTGCCGGCTGCCAGATCGCATATCACCATGGTTTCCTTTGAGCTAAACCCTCTCCCAAACACTCGAGTCGATTCGCCCCAAGACAAGTTACCCCCGGTAACGTCTGCCGTGATTATCCCACGACATAACCTCTTCGAATGCTTCCAGGAGTTGGCTAGCTTCTGAGAACTCATCTTTTTTTTTGTCTGGAATGCACTTACTAATAAGTTGCATTCTGGCCCTCTTCAGCTCGGTGATGAAGATCCCGAAAGACCGGATGCGGTCAATCCGAGAGATTAAAGGATTCCCTTTTGTTGCAAAAACAGAAAAGAAAGGGTAAGATGGACACTCAGAAGTAGAAAGAATGCATTCGGTAAATTTTCAGAAAAACTTACCAAGAATTTTATCCATCTCAACGACTTCTTCAAGTCGGAGATGAAGAGCAGGTTCTAAGTCTTGGATGGTCCTTTTTCTTTCTCGGCTTGTGATGAAGCACGAGACTCGGACAAGCCCAAGGCCAGCTGGCTTGCTTCAAAATCTTTCTGTAGCTTCACATTGATCTTGTGAAGCTCCAGATTTTTGTTGAGAAGATTTTGGGCATTCCCAACATCCGCAGCAAGTTGTCGAGCTTCAACCAATAAGACTAAAAAGGAAAGAAGGCAAAAGTTTAAACGCGAAAAGTGCTTAGGGAAAAACTCGCAAGAACAAAATCAAAGATAAGGAACTTGTCGGCATTCTCCTTGTATTGGTTGTGAAGATCGATAAGTTTCAAGTCTTTCTCATTCAGAATACCAAGGAGGGATTTCACCTCCTGGTTCTTTATAGTAAGTTTCTCGAAAACTTCCACATTTATGCTCTCGGCAGTTTGCTGAAAGTATACAAAGGAAAAGGCTTGTTAGAAAAATAAGCAGGAAAAGTTGAAAAGTATTAAAACGAAAAGAATGCTTCCATCTTAATACTTGGGGGGCTAGAGGTATGTCTGGCTAATTCTTTTCAGCCCATCGAGCATCTTGGTGAACTCCTTGGAGTATTCCAAGAAAGAAATCCCCATATGGTTGATTTCGTCTTGGATAACCTGCCAAGGCAAGAAAGTGTAATTATTCCGCATAACTAATTCGCCTTTTGGCCAAGGACGAACCAAGGGGGCTCGGGAAAACTGCTTTTTCCCCACAGATGCATATAACCGTGTTAATCAAAGCAAGCTTCCTGCTTTACCTTAAATTCCTTGTTGAAACGAGGAATTTCCTCGATTGGCTGGACAAGGGAAGGCCCTCCTTCTTCATTTGCTGCCCTTTCCTGCACGACCGGAGTGGCCGTATCAGGTTGGCTGGGCTGGCTTTGGAGGGGAACTCGGACTCTTCTTGGGGAGCCGAATGTTCTTCACCACCTGCCACTGGTGTAACTGGGGCAGCATCAAGGGAAGGTCTTGGTCCCCTAAGGGCAACAACTTTGTGCTTCTTCTGGCCTCTTCCCATCAAAGGGACAGGAGAAAGGGTAGAAATAAAGAAAATCCGAGAATAAAAAACCAAGAAAAAAGCTGCTGCAAAAAATAGAAAAGTTCGATTTTTTACCTAAAAGTGGCGACGGCAATTCTGTCAAGATCAATTACCTCAGAGGACGTAGGAAATTTCTTCCTTTTGCATCCATCGACCGTAGAAAAGCGGGCTTTCAGCTCTGCTTCCTTCGTCGCAGAGACAAGCTGATCCTCTATGAGAGTATCAAGCTGCCAAAAAATAACTCGGATAAGTTGCAAAACATCCATAAAAGGCAAAATATGAAAAAGTTTTCCCAAAATTATACCTTTGGAGGAGGGTTATCAGCGTTAAACATTGGCAGGCTCTCCTCGTATTGGTCTCGAGTAGCCACCAAGTGATTGACGCAATTTTTTATTTCTTTCTGGGACAAAGCCGTCTTTGTCACCCTCATCGCGTCATCTGGCCCCGTATACTCGGAGAGAAGACAGCCGCCATGAAAAGCAAGGGGTTAAATCCTCCTTCCAAGCCAGCAAAGGACTGTGTCCATGCCGGTCAGAGGAGGAGAAGAGACGACGAGCTTCGAGATTCTCCTTTTGATCCACAGCAGGTCCGGAGGTAGAACCTAGACTGCGTCCAGCGCCCAGTTGTCCCTGGGAGTGGCGGCAGAATTCTCAAAAGGCGGAATTCTCGTATCCTTTCCAGGATACGGAACATCCGGGTGATAGAAGAACGAACCCGTCTAGAATTTGACGGATTCAGATGTTGTGATTTTTGGGAACCAAACTTCCCTAAACGTACGCAGCTTAAAGGAGATGGTCCCGCAGGTGGGGAGAACCCCATCAGAGGTGTTTCGCTTCACGTTGAAGCAATATTGGAGAAAATCAAGCCTGGGTTCTATGCCTAAGTAACCCTCAAAGAGAGCCTGAAACCCGACGATATAGAGGATGAAATTTGGAGGGAGATTATGGGGTTGAACCCCATAATGGTTCAGAACTTGGAGGAAAAACGCAAAAGGGGGAAACCCATACCTCTAAGGACATGAGAGGAAAGGATGACTCTTTCTCCGTCTTTTGGCGAGGGCTCCGTGTCTTCCTTGTCAATCCGCCATTTTTCCTTGGCGAGAAACCCTTCATTTTCCAAACTCCGCATCAAAGCCGGCGTAGTGTTACACGGGCTCCAATTTCCGGAGTCCCCACCTTCGTCTTCCTCGCCTCCGGCGGTGGCGATGGGTGCAGTGGTTTCGCCGCCGCGGGCAGAAGATTCTCAGTCTCCCTATTCGGAAACGGGAGGAGGAGGAGGAGCGGAGGATGGCGACGCCATAGTTCCGGCCGTGGAGCCAGGGTCTCCACTGGCCGACGCGCTCGCAGGGATCGCCAGCGCGCTCATAGAAGTACTCGGGAGAACTGGTGGAGCAGAAGAAGATAGATTTTTTGCTGTCGGCTTAGGGTCGATAGATTGAGTCGCGCGAGAAGGGCTCGCATATGCCATGTTTTGCCGGCGCAGCCGTGGAACGAAGTTCAGGCCATCGATGACTGGCAACTCCGGTGAGGTTTTTGCTCGGTTGTTTCTTTTTTCTCTCGGGATCGCTCGTGCGCTATGCTCTGGAGTCGTCGAGGGAAGAGTGAGGAAGAAGAAGAACCGGAGGGCTCGAGGCAGGCTATTTATATTCCTTTTCGCCGAGATTCGTCCCAACGGCTATTTTAGCCGTTGATGATTGACGCATGTCATGCCGAAAAACCCGGGATACAAGGAGACGGGGTGATAATGTCTATCTCCTCGTTTCTCGCGCAAAATCTGTCAAAGATACGTTTTCAGTCTTTTGATTGAAACCAAACATCGATGAAGTAAGCATGATTTTATCGCTCACGACATACTTTTCTTCTCTGCGAAGATTCATGAAAGAAATGCCAGATTCCGGAAATCCGAGTTTGGCATTAGAAGTTTAGTGAAAGAAGGTTCAAGACTAAAACGCCGACTTTACTGAGAAGAATACAAATCAACAAAGAATGGCAAGATGAAGTCTTAATTCTCCTTGGGGGTTACTGTCGGATATATGCCAAATAGGGGTATGTCCGGCATTGGCCAAAGGCCGGATTACCAGGGTGGCCCACCGGCAATGGAGTGAGGTCCATTGGGCGGCCTAGCAAATTGACGCGCGGGAAGCCAGATTCTAGAAGAACCCGGATCATGGCCCACTACATGGTTCGGCTTGGAGAAGAAGCCGAATGCCTTATTTTCCAAGTATAGGATTAATTTTCGTAGTCTTCTAGGTTTCCATTCCTGTAAGCCCTAACCCGACTATCTATATAAAGCCATACGGGAGCAAGAGAACAACAAGACAATAGCTAGAAGCCAACTCGTCGAGAAGTTCATCCTTGCCGAGTTAGCGAAACCATACTCACAATTGTACTCTGTATACTTCAGGCTTCAACCCTGATTTAGTGAGATTGCAAGAGTAGGAACGCCGCCATAGTTGCATCATACCAAACCTGGGTAAATCGTGTCCTCGTTTCCAGTACCTCCACGTTCCCCCACGGTTCTACCAATAGGCTTATGGCACCCCCGTCCATGATCCTAACTACGAAGTCTCGACAAAAATGTTCCCTCAAGTATAGATTCTTTGATGGGCGTGTTCCACGACACAAACGTCCTGGCTGATTTCAGTCGAGAGCAAACCCTTTCTAGGGCTGAAACAGTGATGACCCCTAGTCAAGCTCACGACATTGAAGGCGACTTCGAAGCTGTGCTTGGTGAAGCTCCGCTGGACTCGGACGGGCAATAGGTAGACCTCAACCCCTTCATCCTGGGGTCTGTTAGGTTAGCTGAGGGTCTCCTAAAGATGCTCGAAGCTCAAGCTAAAGCTGCTGAGGTTCATCCGCAACACGTACAATAATCTGTCCCCCCTGGGTGATGTGAGTATTACTCCTGCTCCTGCATCAGATGCTCTCTTGGAGCCATCGAAGTACATTGTCCAGCTATTCGACATATATGGCAGTTTAGGATGTTATAACTTGAGCCATTCTGATACGAAATATGTGAGTACTTGTGACTTGACTGCCTTCCGTATCTATAGGTTATATCTCGTGGTCCCAGCTCAATCCCCCACTTTGCTACGCGTCCAGTCGCATTATAATTGTTGAGTATGTTTGATAGTGGTGCACTTGATACCACGATGATCGAGTGCTCCTGGAAGTAAGGTCTCAACTTTTTTGCCGTCATGTATACTCCGGACGCCAATTTTTGATAGTGCGGGTACCAATGTTTGGATACCGATAGTACCTCGCTGAGGTAATACATGGGTCGTTATATCCTGTAGATGGACCCTTCCCGGGGTCGTTCGACTACTAGCACTGTGCTGACTACCTCTCTTGGTGCCGAAATGTATAGGTACATTGGTTCCTTTTCCTGAGGTGGTACCAAGACAGCTGGAGTCGACAAAGTTTTCTTGAGGGCACGGAAGGCTTCCTGGGCTTCGGGTGTCCACTCGAACCTGTCCGACTTCTTCAGTAGTTTGTAGAAGGGGAGTGTATTTTCTCCTAATTTTGATATAAATCTCCCGAGTGTTGCAATTCGCCCTGCGATTTGTTGTACTCTTTTGACGTTGACCGGTTCTTTCATTGATAAGATAGCTTTGATTTTTACTGGGTTAGCCTCGATGCCTCTAGAGGACAGAAGGTACCCGAGTAAAAATCCTTGTTGCACCCCAAACGAGCACTTCTTTGGGTTCAACTTGATCTGGTACTCGTCGAGTGCTGTGAACGTCTCTCGAAGGTCATCGATAAGGGTTTTTGCCTTATTCGACTTGACCACGATATCTTTTACATACACTTATGCGTTTCTACCAATGTGCGCTTTCATGCAATTCTGCATCATGCGTTGGTACGTGGCACCTGCGTTTTTATAACCTGAAAGGCATCATGGTGTAGCAGTATACATCGAACGGGGTAATAAACGTGGTTTTTTTCTTCATCTTCTCGCTTCATGATGATATGATTGTAGCCTGAGTATGCATCGAGAAAAGATAGTCTTTCACAACCCGTAGTCGAGTCGATGATCTGATCGATGTGTGGTAATGGAAACCAGTCTTGGGCAGTGTTTGTTCGGTGACGTGTAGCCTATGTACATCCTAAGGATTTCGGTGTTCTTCTTGGCTACTAGAACTGGGTTTGAGAGCCATGATGCTATCTTGATCTCTCGAATAAATTTTGCTACGAGTAACCTGTTTATCTCCTCTCCTATTTCTCGATGCTTCGGCTCCGAGAAGCGGCGAGTGGATTGTTGAATTGGATTTGCGTCCTTATAGATTTCTAACGAGTGCACGGCGAATTTCCTGGGTACTCCTAGCATGTCCGCTGGGGCCCATGCAAGGATTTACCAGTTCTCATGGAGAAATTCGACGATCGCGCTTACCTATGCTATAGGCAGCATTTTGGACACGAGTACTGTTTTGCTGGATCAGTCAGGTGAACTTGGTATTCTGGTGTGTCCTTTTTACATCGAATTCCATCTCCGGTGCCATTTTCTTTTTCAAGGGAAGGATCGAGTGATCCATTGTGGCTGCTATGTCTACAAGTTCCTGCTGCATTCCGAACACTGTGATATTTTGTTGAATTCCATGTCACAGCTGTCAGATTTTTTGTAGTTTCCCCGCACTGTGATTACCACATAGGTCCTGGCATTTTGATCATCAGGTACGGTAGTGGGGTACTGCCACGAATATCACAAATATTGTTCTTCCGAGTATTGCATTGTACTGTGACGGCCAGTCGACTACCTCGAAGTCGAGTTTTCCTTTCTGTAGTTGTCTCGCTCTCCAAAGAGCACCTCGAGTGGTATTGTGCATAAAGGTTTGACTGCCTTTCCCGGCATAATACTGTGTAATGAGTTCATCGATTGCTTCAAATTTCTTATTGGTATATTCATCCCCTTTAGTGTTTCTGTGTAGATAATGTTGATCCCACTCCCTCCATCCATGAACACTCTATTTAGATCATAGCCCCCGATTTGCGCTTCGAGTACCAACGCTGACTTTATTGGGAAGGGACTCAAAGTGGGTGATTGACTCTAGAAAAGGTGATGTTTGCATCTTACCAATCTAGGAACTTGTGCGTTGATGGGGGTGTTATTTCTGCCAGATTCACCTGACTGGTAATGAGCTTTTGGCTTCTTTTGGAGGGAGCGCCTTTCTGTACCATGTATACCTTTTCTTTTGACTCCGGGTATCTACTTCCAGGTAACCTACTCTATACTGTTGTTCGATCAATGCGGCTTGTTGGGATCTAGGTGGTCCTGTCGGTGCGGGTTGCTGCTGAGGCTGCGCGACTGCTGGTACCGGGGGAGGTGGTGGCGCACCTATCGCTAGTGCTCCTGGGACAACCGGGAATCTTGCCTGTTGCACTTCTCTTTGTTTTCTGAAAGAGGCCTCCATGAGTAGGTTAAATCTACGGCAGTCCTTTAGTTTGTGACTAGATCTGCATACTCCGTTGTCACCATTGTACATGTGGTTTGGGCACGTCCCTTCGAGTTGCTGCTCGATTGACATGGGCGGTAGTCCGTTGATACATCCATTTTGCATCACTATTTTATATCATAATTTTTTGTTATTCGTTGATATATTTCATGTTATGATGCATCCCTTATGTTATTTTATCTTATTTTGTATGTTTCATAATTTTTGGAGAATAAACACCGGGACCAGAAATCTGATGGAAAGAACATCGTCGAGATACCATATTTCAAAAGATTAGAAGAAGGGGGACACCGGGGGTGTCTTAGAAGTGCAGAGGAGGAGTCCAGCCGGAAGGGGAGCCAGAGGGGGGCCACTAGGGGCCCACACCATGGGGCGGCAGGTCTTTCGCGTACTTGACCCCCAGGGAACCCTAAGCCTCAGACCATCATCGAAGAATTATTCCGCCACCGCCTCGGGGCGGAAAACACCCGAGGGAGAAAAGCTCTCTCGCAGGGAGAAATCTGTCGTGGAAATTCTTCTCCGGAGAGGGGACATCATCGCCATCGTCACCGCCATCACTCCGGTCATCATCAAGATCGTCGTCATCATCATCATCACCACCAGCACCATCACCCTCATAATTTATCGTCATCCCGCTGTAACAATTAGGGGCCTCTATCGTTGTTTTACATTAGATCTCTCTCCCGGTGTGGATTACTTGTTAGTAGTTGATGCTTGTGAGATTTATCGGTGTTTGCACTTTATGACCAGATTTTTATGATCCATTATATCACCTCTGATTATGATCCATATGATGTCTTGTGAGTAGTTCGTGTTGCTATTGAGGACATGAGAGAGGTCAAGTTGTTAGTGGTGAAGTAATGTTGAGTAATATTTGATGGTTTGCAATTTAAGTTGTGGTGTTATTCTTCTAGTGGTGTCATGTGAACGTCGACTACATGATACTTCACCATTTATGGGCCTAGGGGAATGCATCTTGTAGGGTTAAATTAGTATTTGACTACTAATTGTAGGGTTGCCGGAGTGACAGACACCTAAACCCCCGTTAGGAAACCATTACACGAGGGAGCGTAGGATCCCGGAGATTAAGGCTCTGGTTAGATTTATTTCTTAATTACTTTCTTGTAGTTGCGGATGCTTGCAAGGGGTATAATCACAAGTATGTATTAGTCTTGGATGGGACAATACATTAGCATACGTTCACCCACACAACACTTATCAAAACACTAAGATTATTCAGCGGCATGAAACAAAAGCACTTGACAGAAACCTCCCGTGTGTCCTCGAGAACGCTTGTTAATCATAAGTAAACCCACCGGCTTGTCCTTTTCTAAAGAAAGGATTGGGACACTTGCTGCAATTATTATTACTGCATTTTATTTACTCGCACTTTATTTATCTGCAATATCAAAAAACCCTACAAATTTATCTTTCAGTATTTACAGTTATTCCTTCATCGAAACTGCTTGTCAACACCTTCGACCGCTCGTTGGGTTCGACACTCTTATTTATCGAAAGTACTATGATACACCCCCTATACTTGTGGGTCATCAAGACTATTGGGAAGTATTGGATGCTTCTTGTTCTGGATATTTACACCCCCTATATATAATTTCTGGCCTCATGACGGAGAGAGTATTGCCCAAGCACGGGGGAGACTGAAGTTACCAATGCTCAAATGCCCCATTCATGAGCTCCCCAGTAATATTCTTATTAATAGTTTCTATGCAAGGCTTTATCTTCATGATAAGGATTTATTGGATGCTTCTTGTTCTGGATCATTTACACGTATGAAAGATGAAGCTAAATGGGATCTTCGTGACCGTATTCAAGAAAACACTGAAGGATGGGACAATGACAAAGGTAGAAAGTCAGGTATAAACTATGATTATGAATGAATTAAAACTTTTATGTCATCCGATGATTTTCAAAATGTTAGTATTGTTTATGGTCTTGATTCTCAAGTTGCTGCAAACTTATATAAGGCTTTTGCTTCTTATATTGATATTCCTAAAAAGGAATGGGATAAGTACCATGCACCTTATAAAGATACTGTTAATTGTGTTCCTGCTAGAGATATAGAAGTTCATACTGTTGATTCTATTGTGCCTGAACCTTATATTGAGAAAATGCCTTTCCCTGCTAAGGTAGAAGAGCATTCTATGTTAGCTATTGTGGTTAATAAAAGTGCAAGAAAACCTGTAGAACCCGAGGAACAAATAACTGTAGAAACTACAGTAGCAATAGTAAAGGACCTTGTTTCGGAAAATATAGAAGAGGGACACATTATATTCCATGAAGATGCTTCTAATATTGTCTCTCATCCTAGTAAATCTAGGAAACCTAGTGTTCCTGTGCTATCGGTTAGGATAGGTGATCATTGTTATTATGGTTTGTGTGATATTGGTGCTAGTTCTAGTGCTATTCCTTATGAGGTTTATAGAGAAATCATGCATGAAATTGGTTCTTGTGAACTTGAAGACATTGATGTGATTATTCAACTTGCTAATAGGGAAACTATTTCTCCGATTGGTATTGTTAGAGATGTGGAGGTCTTATGTGGTAAAACTAAATATCCTGCTGATTTTCTAGTACTAGGCACTTCTGCTAGTGATACTTGCCCTATTATATTTGGTAGACCTTTCTTAAACACTTGTGGTGTCGTTATAGATTGTAAAAAGGAAAAATCCTTACAAAGTTTGATGGAGAGTCTTATGAATTTAATTTCTCCAAATTTGCTAAAGCACCTTATGAAGCCGAATTACCTAATGAGAATTATAGAGTTGAACAATTAGCTGCTATTGCTCTTGCTCCTAACAATCCTTTGCAGCAATACATGGAAGACCACAAAAGTGATGTCTTTATGGAAGAAAGAAATGAAATTGACGAGATCTTCCTACATCATCCAACGATGCTGAAACATAATTTACGGGTGGAAGACTTGGGTACCACATTACCACCCAAGGAGGATCTTGTTTTTGATTTAAAACCTTTGCCCGACAATCTTAAATATGCTCATATTGATGATAAGAAATTATATCCTGTTATTATTAGTTCTAAACTTTCTGGTAAAGAAGAGGAGAGATTATTGGGAATATTGAAGAAACACAGCGGTGCTATTGCTTATACTCTTGATGATTTGAAGGGGATTTCTCATGCTATATGTCAGCATGCTATTAATATTGAACCTAATGCAAAGCCAGTTGTTGAACATCAACGCCGTTTAAATCCTAAGATGCAGGATGTGGTAAGAAATGAGGTATTGAAACTCCTTGACGCTGGTATTATTTATCCTATTGCTGATAGTAGATGGGTTAGTCCTGTGCATTGTGTCCCTAAGAAAGGAGGGATGACTGTTGTGCCAAATGAAAATGATGAACTTATTCCTCAAAGAGTAGTGGTTGGTTATAGGATGTGCATTGATTTTAGGAAAGTTAATAAGGTTACTAAGAAAGATCATTATCCTTTGCCTTTTATTGATCAAATGTTAGAAAGTTTGTCTAAGAAAACTCAATTTTGCTTTCTTGATGGTTATTCTGGGTTCTCTCAAATTGCTGTTAGAAAGCCTGATCAAGGGAAAACAACTTTCACTTGTCCTTTTGGAACCTATGCTTATAGACATATGCCTTTTGGTTTATGTAATGCTCCTTCTACTTTTCAAAGATGCATGTCTGCTATCTTTCATGGTTTTTGTGAAGAAAATTGTGGAAGTCTTCATGGACGATTTCTCCGTCTATGGAACTTCTTTGGATAATTTTTTGCAGAATCTTGATAAAGTTTTGCAGAGATGTGAGGAGACCAATCTTGTTCTTAATTGGGAGAAATGTCATTTTACGGTTAATGAAGGAATTGTTCTTGGACATAAAATTTCTGAAAGAGGTATTGAAGTTGACAGAGCTAAAGTTGAAGCTATTGAGAAAATGCACTGTCCTAGGGATGTCAAAGGTATTTGTAGTATTCTTGGTCATGCTGGTTTCTATAGAAGGTTTATTAAAGATTGCTCTAAAATATCAAAGCCTCTTACTAATCTTCTTCAAAAGGATGTACCTTTTGTTTTTGATGAAGATTGTAAAGAAGCTTTTGAAATTTTAAAGAAGGCTTTAATATCTTCCCCTATTGTTCAACACCCTGATTGGAATTTACCATTTGAAATTATGTGTGATGCTAGTGATTATGTTGTAGGTGTTGTTCTTGGATATTGGGTAGATAAGAAGTTAAACGTTATTCATTATGCTAGTAAAACTCTTGATGCCACTGAGAAAGAGTTCCTAGCTGTAGTTTTTTCTTGTGATAAATTTAGGCATATATTGTTCATTCTAAAGTTACTATTCATACTGATCATGCTGCTATTAAGTACCTTATGGAAAAGAAAGATGCTAAGCCTAGACTTATTAGATGGGTGCTTCTCTTACAAGAGTCTGATTTACATATTGTGGATAGGAAGGGTGCTGAAAATCCTGTTGCTGATAATTTGTCTAGATTAGAAAATATCTCTGATGATCCTATTCCTGTTAATGATAGTTTTCCTAATGAACAGTTGGCTGCAATAAAAGTGATCTCTCAAGAGAGTCCTTGGTATGTTGATTATGCTAACTTTATTGTTTCCAAGTATTTTCCTCCTACCTTTACAGCTCAGCAAAGAAGAAAATTCTTCTATGATTTGAGGCATTATTTTTGGGATGACCCACACTTATATAAACAAGGTGTTGATGGTATTATGCGAATATGTGTTCCTGAAAATGAACAACGAGATATATTGAGAAAATGTTATAGTAGTGTTTATGGAGGACATCACGCTGGAGATAGAACTGCACATAAGGTTCTACAATCATGTTTTTATTGGCCTACTCTCTTTAAATATGCTAGAAAGTTTGTTTTATCTTGTGATCAATGTCAAAGGGTTGGAAATATTTCTAGACGTAATGAAATGCCTATGAATTATTATCTTGTTATTGAACCGTTTGACTGTTGGGATTTTGACTTTATTGGTCCTTTCCCTCCTTCACGAGGTTATACTCATATTCTTGTTGCTGTTGATTATGTTACTAAATGGGTAGAAGCTATACCTACTAAAAGTGTTGATGGTGAAACCTCATTAAAAATGCTTAAAGACATTATTTTCCCTAGGATTGGTGTGCCTAGATATCTTATGACTGATGGAGGTTCTCATTTTATTCATGGTGGTTTTAGAAATACTCTTGCTAAATATGATTTTAATCATAGAATTGCCTCACCCTATCATCCTCAAACTAGTGGGCAAGTAGAATTATCAAATAGAAAGATTAAATCCATCTTGCAAAAGACTATGAACAAATCTAGAAAAAATTGGGTTAAGAAATTTAATGATGCTCTGTGGGATTATAGAACTGCTTATAAAAATCCCATGGGCATGTCTCCTTATAAAATGGTTTATGGAAAAGCCTGTCACTTGCCCCTAGAATTACAACACAAAGCTTATTGGGCAGTGAGAGACCTAAATAGAGATTTTAAACTTGCTGGTGAGAAAAGGTTGCTTGACTTAAGTTCTTTAGATGAATGGAGGAGTGAAACATATGAAAATGCTAAGCTCTTTAAAGAGAAAGTTAAAAGGTGGCACGATAAGAGAATTATTAAAAGATAATTTCATGTTGGTGAGAAAGTGCTATTGTATAGGTCTCGTCTCAGATTTTTTGCAGGAAAATTACTCTCAAGATGGGAAGGACCTTTTGTTACCGAAGATGTATATCGTTTGGGGGCAATTAAATTTTTTTTCCTTGAAGACAACACTTCACAAGTGGTGAATGGCCAAAGACTCAAGCATTATATTTCTACAGATCCTTATAATGAAAATGTTGATTGTATTCGAGCCATGATCCCGGAGGAATTTATTAAGAAGCATATTTCAGAAACTGCAGAGTCAGTTTTCAAATAGTTATCAGTTTTGGTAAGAAAACATTCGCGAAACATCTTCCAACTTTTATTTTTACTGTTTTTTTGAAAATATGAAAAATTATGAGCCGAAAACGAGGCGGAGATGGAGCCCGGAGGCTCCACACCATACGGTGGCGCAAACCCATCCTTGGCCGCGCCAGCCCATGGTATGGGCGCCCCAGAGCCCCTCTCCGACTCGTTTTCGACCTGGACTTTCCTTTCGTTATGAAGTTTTTTGCTATATAATCCCCCGGACCCCCGAGGTCTGTATATCGTTTTCTCGTCCTGTTTATATTTCGAGCTGTTTTCCCATCAGGAGTTCAGAGTTTTTAGGTCAAGATGTCCTCCTTCGGCTCTAGCATTGAGGATTACGCTGCACGTCGTCTTCAACAAATCCAGCAAGACATCAACAAGGGTGCTTTCGCGGGATGGGCGACGGAAGAAGAGATAGATACAAGGAAGGAAGATGTGGTTAACAAATTGAGGGAAGAGATCCAAAGGGCTGCACCAGCGCCAAGGAGCAACCCCACCTTTGTGGGATCCATTAACCCTCAGTGTCACTACTCTCATAATGTGCAGGGGACCGTGCCTCAAGATCAAGACCCCAACATATTTCCTATGATAGCTGAAGCACACCGGGTCGCGGATCAATTCTGCGAACAATATCGTATTCTCAAGGCCGAGGTAGCAGTTCTGGAGGCGGAAAACATTGAGCTTTCGTATCATCAAAGGATTTCTGACTCCTCCCCGAATAAGTCCACCTTCATCACCACCGAAGAATTGATTCGTCATTGGTTTTGGCATCCCCTCGGCTTGTTCCAAGCTTGGGGGGGGGGTGCCGCGGTGTCACATCATTATCTTTCATATTTTTACCTTTTTAGTAAGTCATATCATGAGTAGAGAAGTTATCATATATGATGGTTGGTAGTATGGAAGTATCTCTCTTTAGTTGGTTATCGTTGTATCCCTTGATGTGAGTTGCCGGTTCGAAATATTAATGAGAAGTTTCATCATTTACTTCATGTACACCTTATTTTAGTTTTCAATTTCTATCATATGGTTGAGCTTGTTGTTAGTATTTGATGTCACTCTGCAGATCATTAAGTCAATCTAGTTGGTTTTGGCAAACTTAGCTTGGGTCGGTAGAAATAATATTTTGAGATGCTAGTATAAGAAAGAGGAATTTTCCCATTAGCTCATAAACTTAGTATTCACAAGTTAAGATCGTTTGTGCTTTCAATGAAGATTGCATGATTGGTTTCATCATATGTATATTTGTTTGTTTTCCCTCAACTCTTATGCTTGCTACCCAGCCTTGCTAGCCAAAAACCCTGTACTGAGAGGGAATGCTTCTCGTGCATCCAAAACTTGAGCCCCAAAACCTTGCCATTTGTGTCCACCATACCTTACTACACGTGGTATTTTACCGCCACTCCAAGTAAATTGCTCATGTGTTAAATTTAAAACCTTCAAAATTATTCCTGTTTTATGTTCCTGTTTTAGCTCATGAGGACGCAAATAGAGAATCTTTATCTCACTTGTTGATTGGAATCACACACCTGGACTATTGGCTTCATCCACTTATCCAAATGTTAGAAGAGCTGGCAGCGGGGTTCCCAACCCCAAATAATAATACAAATTCTCTTCACTCGTTTTGCCCCTGATTTATCAGTCAAAGCATAATTGTGTAAACAAAAGAGAAACATGGATGACCTTCTATACCAGTTGCGTCCTTCTATGGGAGCCGCTCTTCTGAAGTCTAGTTGATTTGTGATGTACTGTATTTTCTGTTTGCCATTCGTTGACATAAACATACACCTCTCTCAAAATTTAGACACTCCTCCACGGTTTGTGATTTTTGGCAGGCACCCGAGGATTCGGTTAGCCATGGTTTGTGTAACATGGATGGGAGGAGTGTCAAACTTTTATACCTCTATTTATTAAAATAAAAGCTCTAGCACATGAGTGATCCATGCTTCCCTCTGCGAAGGGCCTATCTTTTACTTTTATGTTGAGTCAGTAAACCTACTTCCTTCTGTCTCCAACAAGCATTTGAGTTGTTGTGATATCACCATCTATATGTTGATTTATTCAATCATGTTTTCTATCCTTCTTTGTTTAGCACATGCTTTATTATCTGAGTGAATATTACTTTGAAAGCTTTGAATCACTGTAAAAGGATTTTATAATTAAACATGTTAAGCTCTACGATATAAGCCTTGTTATAAAAACTTCACCTAAGATAAGTATGATATCATTAAATGTTCTCTGACCAAGAACGAAGTTTGCCATCAGCAATTTGAATTCTCTCTTTTGCATCTTTGTTTGTGACTCTCATTACTCGTTTCAAGTTAAGTTATATGAGAGGAAGTTGCTGTCTATAATGATTGGTGCATAGATAAATGTGATGCTTCTTGTCCGTATTTTATTTATCGACTCTTCACTCCATAAATCTGGGGTCATGTTTACTGAGTTCAGTTTTGCTTGGGGACAAGCAAGGTCTAAGATTGAGGGGAGTTGATACATCCATTTTGCATCACTATTTTATATCATAATTTTCTGTTATTCATCGATATATTTCATGTTATGATGCATCCCTTATGTTATTTTATCTTATTTTTCATGTTTCATAATTTTTGGAGAATAAACACCGGGACCAGAAATCTGATGGAAAAAGCACCATCGAGATACCATATTTCAGAAGATCAGAAGAAGAAGGGGGACACCCAGGGTGTCTTAGAAGTGCAGAGGAGGAGTCCAGCCAGAAGGGGAGCCAGAGGGGGGCCACCAGGGGCCCACACCATGGGGTGGCGCCCCCTAGCCGCGCCACCAGGTGGTGTGGCCACCCTGGTCCACCTCTGGTGGAGGTATTTCCCATACTTGACCCCCAGGGAACCCTAAGCCTTAGACCATCATCGAAGAATTATTCCGCCGCCGCCTCAGGGCGGAAAACACCCGAGAGAGAAAAGCTCTCTGGCATGGAGAAATATGCCGGGGAAATTCCTCTTCGGAGAGGGGAAATCATCGCCAACGTCACCGTCATCACTCCGGGCATCATCAAGATCATCATCATCATCATCATCATCATCATCACCACCACCACCATCACCCTCATCATCCACCGTCACCCATCTGTAACAATTAGGGGCTTCTATCGTTGTTTTACATTAGATCTCTCTCCCGGTGTGGATTACTTGTTAGTAGTTGATGCTTGTGAGATTTATCAGTGTTTGCACTTTATGACCAGATTGTTATCATCCATTATATCACCTCTGATTATGATCCATATGATGTCTTGTGAGTAGTTCGTGTTGTTCTTGAGGACATGGGAGAGGTCAAGTTGTTAGTAGTGAAGTAATGTTGAGTAATATTTGATGGTTTGATATTTAAGTTCTGGTGTTATTCTTCTAGAGGTGTCATGTGACCGTCGACTACATGATACTTCACCATTTATTGGCCTAGGGAATCCATCGTGTATTTGGGTACTAATTGTGGGGTTGCCGGAGTGACAGAAACCGAAACCCCCGTTAGGAAACCATTACACGAGGGAGCGTAGGATCCCGGAGTTTAAAGTTGTGGTTAGATTTATTTCTTAATTACTTTCTTCTAGTTGCGAATGCTTGCAAGGGGTATAATCACAAGTTTGATTTATTCTTGGATGGGATGGTACATTAGCATAGATTCACCCACACAACACTAATCAAAACACTAAGATTATTCAGCGGCATGAAACAAAAGCACTTGACAGAAACCTCCCGTGTGTCCTCGAGAACGTTTGTTAATCATAACTAAACCCATCAGCTTGTCCTTTGCTGAAGAAAGGATTGGGCCACTTGCTGCAATTATTATTACTGCATTTTATTTACTCGCACTTTATTTATCTGCAATATAAAAAAACCCTACAATTTTATCTTTCAGTATTTATAGTTATTCCTTCATCGAAACTGCTTGTTAACACGTTCTGCTCCTCGTTGGATTCAACACTCTTATTTATCGAAATTACTACGATACACCCCCTATACTTGTGGGTCACCACCCGTCTGCTCAAATCATTCGTGGCAGCCACTCGTTCTTCTGTTCCTACCCATGTTCACGTTCTTGTTCGCGCGGCTGCTCTCGCCCTTGTGTGCGATAGTTGTTACTACGACTACCCGGGAACTCGGCGGAAACTAGATCGGGTTTCACCTCATCGAACATCCGATTTTTGCACAGTCTTCTTCTGTTCTGATCATTGTTGTATCTTCACCTTCCGCCTAGTAGTTTGCTACTTCCATGAGTTTACTCACACTACTTACTCGAGTTCGGCCGATGTACTCCCTTAAGTCCATCCGACGGAGTCCGTATCTGAAGTTGTCGATTGCTGGTTCATCTGAAATTTCCTCTGCGCTGTTTTTCAATGCGGTCCATCTCTGTATGTACCAGCGAATGTTCTCGTTTGACCTTCGCCTGCATGCTTTCAGCTGCCCAACTTTTACTGGTCGTTTGCGGGTGGATATGAAGTTCTGGATGAAGTCGGACTCGAATTCCTCCCAACTAATGTACTTGTTCTTGGGCCGGCTCTTCAGCCAACTTCTCGCTGCACCCACTAGCTCAGTTGTATGTACTGCATCATTGTCACCTTACTCCCATTGTGGAACCTCATGGCTGTCAGGTAATCATCTAGCCATGCTTCGGGTTCCTGGTCGCCATCATATTTGGGTGTTCTGGGTGTTATTTTGAATCGTCTCGGCTTCCTAGCCTGGCGAATTTCCCGAGTGAAACAAGAAGGTCCACAAAGCTCCTCGTTATCCGAGTCATTCGAATCGTATCTTGGCTTCTCTTCTCGGGTTCTGGCTGTTCTCGACGGTGGTAGTTTTGCCGCTCTTTCCCTTTGCGACTTATCCACCTTGTTTTGCGTGAGCCGATTTCGCAGATCTTCCGGGTCCTCCTGCTGGCGTGTCACCTAAGCTGGTTTGGTTTTCTCCCTCAGCAGCTTTGCGGGTGCTGACACTCGCGGGGAGGGTTTCTGCCCTAGCTCCGCACTTGCCATACTGAAACCCCATAGCAACTCCTCGTGTACCTCTCCTCGGGGGTCATCCAGTGTTGGCTTGATGGACATTAGATATGTTTGGACCTACAGAAGCCTTTCCTGAGGCGTTCTAGGTTTTAGTTTCTCCGTTGGATGAGTTTCCTTCGGGTCTTGATCAAGATCCATCACCTTCTGGCTTTCCTTCATGTATTCAGTCGACATGTTGGTTTAATCACGACCGTCGCTTAGGGGCTCGTTGCTTTTGTAACCCGCTACCCGAAGTTTCTGTCAAGTGCATCTCTGGGAGACTCGTGTCATCTAGTTCCTTGTACATCTTGCTTAGCTTCTTCCTATGTTGTGCTAGCTTGCACTTGTATTCGGTCTGTTCTTCCGTAATAGCATCCGCTGGGGGAGGGAGACCTTGCTCAACCAGAGTGTTCACTAGTTCCAGTGTTTCCTTTGACACATAGATTTGGGGGCGTCCTGATTTTAGTCGCAGACCCAGAATTGGAGGGTGGGGGTAGCTCTCTGTGTTCACCGTCATCGTCCCTCGGGTCTTCGTCTGTTTCTTCTCCTCCATCCTCTTCTTCCGCAGTCACGTTTGTGTTAGTTGCGTGAGCCTCTTTGGGTGGTTCAGTCACCTCATCACCATCTTCGCTTTCTGAGGATGACGAGTGGGTGCACCTTGCCATTGCGACGAATTGCATGTGAGGATCAGCAGGATAGAAGTACTCAAAACTCGTTTCCTCCGGGGGACAACAAAAGTTCCTCTACGACTGTCTCTCCTAGTTGAACTCGAACAAGATCTTCTAGGTGCATCACCCCCGTGCGACCCACGCGGAAGTTTAGATCACCAATCTTTAGATCGATACTCGTGTCGAGGCAGTAGAATACCGGACGCGATGCCATCAAGTGCTTGGTGAAGTCGATTGACCCGAAGCGGATTGAGTCCGCCCAGATCGCCGAGTCGTGATTTGTCAGTGATGAAGTCGAAGGAGCCACGAGTCCAGCGCCCCAGATTCCCACAGACGACGCCAATGTCGGGGGGGGGGGGGGGTGACCTCAACAATCCCCATGGTTAGGGACCCAAGGTTTAGTAAGAGAGAAAAGACACTGGTGGACTACTCGACTTGACAGGTTACTGCCCGCCGGGATTTATTTAGGTGGGGTGACCAAGGTGTCAATTGCATAGGGTGTTATTTGCAGATTGAATCTGGCGCAACTCTGAATCTAGGGTTGTGTGTGTCCGTGACCCCCTCCCGTGCTTTATATAGATAGCCGGTCCTATGGCCGTACATGAATACGACTCGTTTCTGAGTCGGTTGCTATCTTTCCTAACCTTGCTGTCAAAATATTTCCTTGTTCCTCTTACACATGGGCTTCCGTTTTGGGCCTTCATGCAGTCACTCATGGGCCTTATGAAGGCACCCCTCAATGGGCTGCACCGGATAGGCCAACGGTGGAGGGTCTTTCGGGTACCCCCACATCATCGGTTGTAAGTGTTTCTATTTGGTAAAAGGAGTTCGTGTGTCTAAATTCCATGGTAAAACTATTGAGTGTACATTTGTTGGTTATGGTGCTGAATCCCACACTTATAGAGTCTTTGACAAGGCCTCACGGATTGTCATTGAATCTAGTAGTGTGGTGTTCGAAGAAAATGATGACTCCTAAGTGGCGCAATTTCGTGTTTCTGATGTAGATGTTGAAATTCCTCAAGAAGCCATAGGAAAAATGGACGTGGGATTTTTCCTCCCCATTGAGGGAGACCTTGTGATGGATCGAGAAGGACTATGCTCTACTCAAGTGGATCCCTCGTCTACATTAGAAGAATATGTCGATGGAGCAAGTGGCGCACCAACCCAAGAACAAGATCAAGACCCTCCTCTTGTTGACCAAGTTTCTATGCAAGAACCAATCACTCCTATCATTCAAGCTAGCCAAGGTCAAGGATAAGATCAACCTTCTTCATCTCGTGTTTAAACAATCCAAAATGGTGATCAAGACCAACAAACCGGTCAAGACGGGGACCCAAATGATCAAGTGATCCATCCTTGCAATAATGAGGCGATCGAAGCCCATCGTGCAAAAAGGATAGCAAAGGCTATGAAGGAAATTGATTTGTCGGATGACAAAGTGTTGGGAGACCTTAGAGGAAAAAGAACCACAAGAGCTCAACTAGCAAGATTTAGTGAGCATCAATCTCACATATCCAAGGTGGAACCAAAGAAAGTGTTTGAGGCTCTTGAGGATTCGGATTGGGCAGAAGCTATGCATGAAAAACTCAATAACTTTGAGCGCAAAAAAGTGTGGAAGCTAGTTGAGAAGCCCAAAGATTGCCGCAATGTTATTGGCACCAAGTGGATATTCAATAATAAGCAAGATGAGCATGGTATTGTTGTGAGGAACAAGGAAATATTGGTGGCTCAAGGGTTCTCTCAAGTGGAAGGCATTAACTTTGATGAAACCTATGCTCCTGTGGCTCGCCTTGAGTCCATCTGTATCCTTCTTGCAATGGATCTTCGCATAACTTTAAATTGACACAAATGGATGTCAAAAGTTATTTTTTTAAATGGTCCATTAAAATAGGAGGTATATGTTAAGCAACCTTGGGAGTTTGAGGACTTCAACTTCCCTAACCATGTCTACAAGCTTGATAAGGCTCTCTATGGACTTCAACAAGCACCACATGCGTCGTATGAGTATCTTAGAGATTTGTTGCAAGACCGTGGTTTTGAAGTTGGGCAAATCGATCTCACCTTTTTCACCAGGAGGGTTAATGGATAGCTTTTCATATGCAAAATCTACGTGGACGATATTATCTTTGGCTCAACTAACAAGGTTTCAATGATGAATTTTCAAAGCTTATGACTGACATGTTTGAAATGTATATGATGGGAGAGCTCAAATTCTTCCTTGGCTTTGAGATCAACCAATTGGCTCGTGGGACTTTCATTTCTCAAGCCAAGTATAACCAAGTGTCATCTCAAGTGCAATTCGGATGGTAAAGATGTGGACCAAAAGTTGTATCGTTATATGATTGGTTCTTTGCTTTATCTTTGTACTTCTAGACCCGATATTGTGTTGAGTGTAGGGGTGTGTGTTCAAGGTATCAAGCGGATCCTAAGGAAAGCCATTTGATGGCGGTCCATAGGATCTTTTGGTATTTGGTTCATACCCCAAGATTTGGATTGTGGTACCCAAAGGGGGCACATTTCTCTCTCGGTGGGTACATAGACTCAGATTGGGCTAGTGATTAAGATGATGGGAAATCGACCTGGGGGTCTTGCCAATTCCTTGGTAGGTGATACGTCTCAAACGTATCTACAATTTTTGATGGTCCATGCTTGTTTTCTATCCAATACCTTTATGTTTTCACATGTTTTTCTTTGTTTTCTGAATGTTTTCTGGACTAACCTATTGACAAGGTGCCACAGAGCCAGTTCCTGTTTTCTGTTGTTTTTTGTTTAAGAAAAGTTGTTATGGAAATATTCTCGGAATTGGACGAAACAAAATCCCAGAACCTTAGAATTCTGTAACGTACACTGAGTGCGGAGGAGGCCCGGAGGGGGCTCTCAGGTGCCCACACCACCTGGTGGCGCACTCCCCTCTGGCTGCGCCACCACATGGTGTGGGCCCCTCGGGCGCCCATAGACATCGCCCTTTCGTCTATTTATTGCCCCGAGGCATAAACCCTATATCATCAAGCCTCCGTCCACGAAAAGTTCCGTAGCTCCGCCGTCATCGCCGACAAGTTTCGGGGGACAGAAATCTCTGTTGCGGCACCCTGCCGGGACGGGGAAGTGCCCCCGGAGCCAACTCCATCGACTCCACTAGCATCTTCATTGTCGTTGCTGACTCCCATGATGAGGAGGGAGTAGTTCTCTCCAGGGCCGAGGGCTCTACCGGTATCTATGTGTTTCGTCTCTCTCTCCCATGGTGTGATCTTTATGTGATCATGACCTTTGTAATCTAGTTGTATAAGTAGATGTTACTCTTCATCTATTATGCTACTCAAGTGGTTTTGCTATGAGATCTCCGTAGACACTTTGATCGATGTGTAAAGGTGACATTGTGTGCACCGTGTGTATGATTTATATATTTTTTGTTGGATGACCCTATGAAATCGTGGTGTTTGTCTGGAACCATATAGGGATCATAGTGACAGTGTGAGGTTACCTAGATGGGGATCACAACTCTAAGGAGTGCTTTTTGTAGCCCTACGCAATGATTGGTGTTTGTTATCCGACCGGGGAGTGGTTCGGAGTAGCATAGTGAATTCAATTATGTTATTATTGTTGAGAGTGTCCACTAGTGAAAGTATGATCCCTAGGCCTTGTTTCTAAGGATTGAAACACCGTTTACAATCAGTTCTGCTACATGTTTGCTTGATGCCATTTTTATTTGAGATTACTATTATCACTTGTAACCATCCATATTACTTGTATTTCACTATCTCTTCACCGAACTAGTGCACCTATACAACTGAGAATTGTATTAGTTGTGTTGGGGACACAATAGACTTCTTGTATCGTAATTGCAGGGTTGCTTGAGAGGGATATCTTTGACCTCTACCTCCCCGAGTTCGATAAACCTTGGGTGATCCACTTAAGGGAAACTTGCTGATGTTCTACAAACCTCTGCACTTGGAGGCCCAACACTGTCTACAAGAATAGAAGTGTGCATAGACATCAGTAGGTCCTTGGTGAGTTGGTCTTGGAAGAAGAGAAATTGAATATCTCTTTCCACCTCCAAGGCCGAGTTGGTGAGGATAGATCAAGACAGCATCTGTACAAGCCACTGCCCCAATACATGAACCCATCCTAGCCACACCCCTGGTGCCCCCCTCTGGCCCCCCCTCCTGGCTAGCTCCGTCATCTGGCAACTTAAGAACTCTCCAATGTTTCCCTTCTTCTTCTGATCTTCAAAAATATGGTATCTTGACGGTGCTTTTTCCAGCAGATTTCTGGTCCCGGTGAATTATTCTCCAATAATTGTAAAACATGTAAAATAGATGAAATAACATATTGTACCATCTCTGAATATGAAATTTATCGATGAATAACAGTAAATTATGATATAAAATGGTGATTCAAAATGGACGTATCAGGTTCTCGTAAGCGTGTCAATTACCGTGAATCAAGTGATGAAGATATTGGTGCTTCTAGGCCTCCTAGGAAGACAACTATTAAGGAAAAGTCCGTAGATGTGAAGAAGTCTGCCCCCAAGAAGAAGGGCAAGGCTCCTAGACAGAACTACAAGAATGATTTAACTGTTGCTGAGCACACTCTTGTTCGTTAGAAAGATTGGTATGCTCATCCAAGGGATGTTGAGATCAAGGATGACAGATTCTGGTGCATGGAGCAATCCTACATATTCTCTGACATCTACTCTGACCATAAGTCTCCTACCCATCCCATGAACCCAACAAAGCCGCAACAACTCAAGGACAAGGAAGCATTTGCCAAACTGCTATAACTATTGAGAGTTTTGCTCTGGAATGACTCATGGAGGTCCAATGCCCATATAATGTATCTCTTGTGCTTCAGTTCATGTCCACCTTAGTGGTTGGGAATGATATGCATCGTTGTTTGAAGTGGATGACTGGCTCAACTTTCTGCGAGGCTCTGTTTCACAAGCTTGCTCGTGTTCTTGGGTATAGGTGGCGGGAGCATCCTCCTATTGGTCACCATATGTATGATGAGAAGCCCAACCAGGAGCAGCTGATGGTTGATATGTATCGCCCAAATGGTGTTATTGGCAAGGTGGAAGGGCTCCTTCCCTTCTACAACCAGCTTGTGCGCATCTTCAGGTCCTTCATTGCACCGAGTAGAGGTAACAATGATGCCCTCACTAGCCCTATTTGCAACATGTTGATTCTGGCTAAGCAATGCATTGAGGATCCCAATACTGAGAAGATGTATCATGTGGATGTCATGGACTTCATCTTGAATGAGCTATACAATTCCATGGTCGGTGGAAACACCATCCCCTATGCTCCATATATTATGTTGCTCATCAAGGGCACCTTGAAAACTTAGGATTTTAGTAGGCTGGCTATTGAGGGCCATCATTTCAAGAAGTTGTACATCACTAGGGAGAAACATCCAGTGGTTCCTGCTTCTGCTTCCGACAGTGGGTTCATGAGAGATGCCCGCACTAGTTCCATTGCTATCCCTTGTGTTGCTCCTATGGATACTTCCTTCGTGCCTCAAGTCAGGAAGCTCTCCTAGTTTCAGTGCAACATCTTGTACATGAAGGTGGACATCCACAAGGAGCAGTATCAAGCCTATCACAGAGATATTTTCATGTCTGGAACCCAGCAGCAGATCCTTCACTATGTGAGTGGTGCTATAGTCACTCCTCCCACAACTCCTGCTCCAGATAGCTATGCTCAGTGGTCCTCTCAAGATGTTATGCATTGGGCCAAGATAGAGTCTGCTATTCATATCATTGCTCCTTCCAGTGCTCGTGCTGATGATGATGAGGAGGAAGATGATGAGGATGGACAGGGCGAGGACTCGGCTGAGGAGTCTCCGGAGGAGTCTAATGACTAGTTCGTCATTGGACGCTAGCATCACTGCTTGTCTCCTTTTGGTGTCTTGATGCCAAAGGGGGAGAAGTAGTCTATTAGGTCTACAGGATTTGCATGGGTTTCGGGCACAAGCATGTTATTTTACCATTCTTTGAGAGCTTGTGTCCATTTATGTGTTATGTTGTGTTTGCTTTGAACTATTTGCTATTTCATGTGTGGAACTATGTTTTATTGTTATTGTGAGACTATGGTATCCTAGGATCATTATTGGTTATCTATGTTGAGGATGATCTTCTCGTGCGTTGTTTATTATCTTCACATCTATTATATGCACAAGGTATGGTTTCAACTCTATCTCTTGACATAGTTGTTACGTTGGTCTCAATTTTGTATCGTGGTGTTATCTTGTTGTAAATTGTTCCCCTCCTAAGTGTGTACTTGCATTTCAAAGGCAAAAAAATTTTTAGGCACACTTCTAGAGGGAGCAATCTCCATTTCCTTTACAAACATGATCATGGTACGATTTTATTTGCAAATCCTAGTATTGCAATCTAATACCAAAAAGGGGGAGACTGAAAGAGCATTTCTTTATCCTTTGTGTTTTATGTGTTAGTTAACAATACTAGCGATATATTTGATCAGGTGTTAAGTGGTGCAGGTCGTTGAATTCATCCTTTGCATCAAACAACAATTTGAGTGAAGATAGATCAGCTGTTGCAAGTTTCACAAGGTAGCCGGAAATTTCCAACCGGAAATTTCTGGGTAACCGGATTATCTAGTTTTGGAAAGCACGACAAAAACGACTAATGGAAGTTATCTCTCTCGCAAGGGAGGTAGCCAGAAATTTCCAACCGAAATTTCTCGCAAACCGGATTATCCGGTTACCTCTAGGGCATGGAGAAAACGGCTAAGTAGCAAGCATTTTCGGGACAAAAGTCAACCAGAAATTTCGAGGAAGCCGGATTATCCGGTTTGTGAAGATGGACTCGAAATTTGGCTAAGTCCCAAAAGCTATTTGGCACTGGACCCTACCAAATATTTGCTACAGGAAATTTCCTAGAACCGAAATTTCCGGTTTGGTCAATAGGACCCGGAATATCCGGTTCAAATTTGAACAAGAAATTCCAGCTATTTCCTGCACTCCAACCACCACATTTCGTGAATGGGTATTTATATCCCTCTTTCTTCCCCAAGAGCTCTAGTTCATCCAAGTCTTCAAGATCCATATTTAGAACTCACCAAAAGAAAGATTTCTCTCGACCCCTTTACCCAAACTTGTTGATCTTTGGAGGATCGAAGGAGAAGGCCCCAATCTACATCTTCACCAAGTTGTTCTTCATTTACCCCTTATTCACTTGAGGGATTTGAGTATAGGGTTTCTTTGTGGAACACCTAGACTCCATTGATGCATACTTGTTGATTGAAGCTAGATTGTTGGTGATTCTTGGGATCCCCCAATTCGGTTGTGGGTGTGTGCCTCAAGCTCATTGTAAATTCACCGATTTCCGCCTTGAATGGAATCAATAGTGGAAGGTGAACTAGGCCTTTGTGGCGAGGTTCATCGGAGAATAGGGTGAGGCCTTTCTGGCGAAACTCACACCCCTCCAACGAGACGTACTCCCCTCAAAAGGAGGAACTCGGGATTACATCCTTGTCTCCGCGTGCTTCCGTTACCAGTTACCTTGTTCCCTCTCCTTTAATTTGTGTTTGTATCTTGCTTAGTGTTGTTCTTGTCATATAGGTAAATTTACCATAGTAGCATATCTTGAGAATTTACCTTTATGTCAATCCTAAAATCGAAAAAGAGTCAAAGTTTGATTTGGGCGTTCTCCTTCGATACTCCGAAGATCAACGAGTTTGGTTGGAGGGATTAGGAGATCTAGCAAGGTGGGTCGGCTCAATTAATGGAGCAATGAATGCCGAGAGAGCTAGCAGGAGGAAGAAGAAGGGGAGTGGGTATTTATACTCACTCCCCAAAATCTAGTCGTTTGACACCTTCCTGGGTCTGTCACACAGTAGACTCCGGTCTAACAAAATCTCTAGTAAGTTTCCACGGGGCCGAAATCTTTGCCAAAACACCAGAGACTCCAGACACTCTGCTCTGGGAAAGTCTTGAGGGCGGAGATTCCGGCCTCCTCAGGCCGTAGACTCCGCAGAATCTCCGCACACTTTCCGTCTTGATTATAGTGGGTGACACCACTTTCTTCTTGTGTAGGGAAGTTCTCAGAGTCCGGAGACTCCGGGCCCTGCACACCGAAGATTCCGGCATGACCAGAAACTCCGCACAATCTCCAGACACAATCCAGAGTGGTGCTAGTGGGTGACACCACTTGGTAT
Source organism: Alopecurus myosuroides (assembly GCA_028641055.1). Classification (NCBI taxonomy): domain Eukaryota; kingdom Viridiplantae; phylum Streptophyta; class Magnoliopsida; order Poales; family Poaceae; genus Alopecurus; species Alopecurus myosuroides. The sequence goes on from CM054060.1 coordinate 147,508,140, forward strand.
TCTTGCTGGAAAATCCTAAGTCAGAGACTCCGGTCTGAAACCCTGGAGACTCCGGCCTGGAGAGAAATTCCAGCACTTCTAGCTCCTCTAGCTTTCTTTGTTCCTTTTTGGGAAATAAATCCACCTTCAATAAAATTATGAATAGCCCCTATAACATCAACACACATGTGAAAGTAATACTAGTGTTATTATCAAACACACAAAACAAGATTAGGCGACATATGCGCTTTTAGAGACCCAACAAGATGTCATCGACTTCTCCAATAAAGTTCAAAGTCAACACAATGTTCCCATATTGCCCATTAGGAGTGACAATGGCTCCGAGTTCAAGAACTACACCCTAAATGAGTTTCTTAGTTAAGAGGGAATTCATCATCAATATTCTGCTGCTTATACCCCTCAACAAAATGGTGTATCCGAGAGGAAGATTCAGACTCTTATGGTTATGGTTAGGTCCATGTTGGCAGAGTTTAAATCTCTTCCCTATCTATGGGCCGAAGCCATCTCTACGACATGTCATTCATAAAACCGGCTCTACCTCCGCAAAGTTTAAAGAATAATCCATCTGAAATCTTCACCGGCAACCAACCAAATATCTCCTACTTCCATGTATTCGGTTGTAAGTGTTTCTATTTGGTAATATGAGTTTGGTTTTCTAAATTCCAATCTAAAACCCTCGAGGGTACATTTTTTGGTTACGGTGCCGAATCCCACACTTTTAGAGCCTTTGAAAAGTCCTCACGGATTATCAGTGAATCTAGTAGTGTGGTGTTCGAAGAAAATGATGACTCCCAAGTGGTGCAATTTCATGTTTGTAATGTAGATGTTGAAATACCTTGAGATGCCATAAGAAGAATGAGTGTGGTATTTTTCCGCCCCATTGAGGGACACCTTTTGGTGGATCGAGAAGAACTATCCTCTAGTCAAGCGGAGCCCTCATCTACCCAAGAAATTCATGCTAATAGAGCAAGTGATACACCTACCGAATAACAAGTTCAAGACCCTCCTACTATTGATCAAGTTGCTATGCAAGAACCAAGATCTCCAATTATTCATGTTAGCCGAGATCAAGGCCAAGATTAATCTCCTTCTTCTCGTGATGAAGCAAGCCATAATGATGATCAAGGCCAACATTCCGGTCAAGACGGGGACACAAATGATCAAGTAATTCCTCCTTGCAACAACGAGGAGATCAAAGCTCGTCGTGAAGCTAGAGTTGCTAGAGATTTGAAGCACATTGACTTATCCGATGATAAAGTTCTAGGTGATCTAAGAACTAAAAGAACCACAAGGGCTCATATCCCCATGGTGGAACCAAATAAAGTATTTGAAACTCTTGAGGATCCGGATTGGTTGGAAGCAATGCATGATGAACTCAATAACATCAAGCACAACAAAGTATGGAAGCTAGTTGAGAAGCCCAAACATTGTCACAGTGTTATAGATACAAAGTGGATATTCAAGAACAAGCAATACAAGAATGGCATTGTGATAAGGAACAAGGCAAGATTGGTTGCTCAAGGGTAATATCAAGTGGAAGGCATTGACTTTGATAAAACCTATGCTCCTGTGGCTTGCCTTGAGTCCATCCATATCCTTCTGGCGTATGTATCTCATCACAACTTTAAATTGCAACAAATGGACGTGAAAAGTGCATTTATTAATGGTCCTTTGAAAGAGTTGGTATATGTTAAGCAATATCCAGGGTTTGAGGATCCCAAATTCCCTAACCATGTCTACAAGATCGATAAGGCACTCTATGGACTTAAACAAGAACCACATGCATGGTATGAACACCTTAGAGAGTTGTTGAGAGACTGTGGATTTGTAATTGGGAAAATCGATCCCACCCTTTTAACAAAGAGGGTTAAAGGGGATATTTTCGTATGCAAACTATATGTTGATGATATCATCTTTGGATCAAATAACCAACCTTTTAATGATTAATTTTGAAAGCTTATGACTGACAGGTTTGAGATGTCTATGATGGGAGAGTTGAAATTCTTCATTGGCCTTGACATCAAGCAATTAAGTAGAGGAAACTTCATCTCTCAAGCCAAGTATACCCAATAAATGCTCGAGAGGTTCAATTTCCAAGGTGCTAAAGAGAATACCACTCCAATGCAAACCAAGTGTCATCTCAAACGCAATCCGGACGGCAAAGATGTGGAGAAAAAGTTATACAACTCTATGATTAGTTCTTTGTTTTAACTTTGTGCATATAGACCCGATATTGTGTTTGAGTATAGGGGTGCGTGCAAGGTATCAAGCGGCTCCTAAGGAAAGACATTTGATGGCGGTCCATATAATTTTCCGATATTTGGTTCATAGCTCAAGGTTTGGTTTGTGGTACCCAGAGGGTGCAACTTTCACTCTTTGTGGGTACATGGATTCGGATTGTGCTCGTGATCAAGATGATAGGAAATCAACTTATGGGGCTTGCCAATTCCTTGGTAGGCGCTTGGTGAGTTGGTCTTCTAAGAAGCAAAACTGTATATCTCTCTCTACCGCTGAAGCCAAGTATGTGGTAGCTGCTAGTGGATGCACTCAATTGTTATGGATGAGGCAATATCTAAAGGAATATTATGTCCATTGTGACAAAGTGTATATTTTATGTGACAAGGAAGGTGCTATCAAGATTGATTACACCCGGTGCCACATACAAGAACAAAGCATATTGAGATTTGTTATCACTTCATTAGAGATCATGTTGCCCGAGGAGATATAGAGCTAGCATATGTCCCCACCAAGGATCAACTTGCCGATATATTCACGAAGCCCCTTGATGATAAAAGATTCATGTTTTTGAGGAATGATCTAAATATCATTGATTCAAGGAGCTTGACTTGAGTATGTTTCACACCTCTAATTAGAACGCTTCTAGTTGGTTTGAACTTCTGATTAGAGACCCTCTAATTGGTTTAGGGATTCTTCTAATTGGGAGATGATGGTCATCTCTCGATTGGAACTAGCTCTAGTCTGTCTCCCTCTCTCTCCGATGTGTTGGGATCTCTCCATCTCAGTGTAAACCCGTGGTTCCTAGTCTTGGACGGCGAAGCACTACAGAACTTTGATGGACGTATGTGTGTGAGCTCTCAGAGGGGTAACACGCGATTGATACATCTCAAACGTATCTATAATTTATGATGTTCCATGTTGTTTTCATGACATTTGCTACATGTTTTCTATACACTTTACATCAATTTTTATGGATTTCCTGGGACTAACCTATTAACAAGATGCCACAACGCCGGTTCATGTTTTCTTCTGTTTTTGGTTTCAGAAAAGTTGTTCTGAAAAATATTCTTGGAATTGGAGGAAACAAAATCCCAGTTTCCTATTTTTCTGTCACATACAAGGAGTCCGGAGGAGACCCTGAGGGAGACCACAGGGTGGCCACACCATAGGGCGGCGCGCCCCCTTGCTCGCGCCACCAGGTGGTGTGGGCCCCCTGGCCACCAACCGACATCGCCCTTTCGCCTATATATACTCCTCTCAGGAAAACCCTAAATACCTGAGCCTCCATCCACGAAAAGTTTTGTAGCTGATGTCATCGTCAACCCTAGTTCACGAGGGTTCTGAAGCTCTCCCCGGCACCCTGTCGGGAGGGGAAATCATCACCAGAGGGCTCTACACTACCATGCCTGCCTCCGGAGTGATGCGTGAGTAGTTAATCCTAGGACTACGGGTCCATAGCAGTAGCTAGATGGTTGTCTTCTCCTCTTTATGCCACCATGTTTAGATCTTATGAACTGCCAAACATGATCAAGATCATCTATCTGTAATGCTACATGTTGTGTTTGCTGGGATCCGATGAATATTGAATGCTATGTCAAGTTGATTATAGATCTATCATTTATATGTTATTTGTGATCTTTCATGCTCTCCGTTACTAGTAGATGTTCTCGCCAAGTTGATGCTTGTAACTCCAAGAGGGAGTATTTATGCTCTATAGTTGGTTCATGCCTCCCTTATATCTGTGCTCGATTGACAGAAACGTGACAGATGGGGGATGTGTTGTTCACATTAGGGAGAAAAAAACAATGCTGTGTCTAAGGATAATTCTATTGTTTACATTATGCACTTTAATTAATGCAATAATTCGTTGCTTGCAACTTAATACCCAAATTTTGCTTGGATTACGTTCTGAGGGTGGATTGTTAGTCACAGATACAGTTGGATTACGGTCTATGTGTCATGCTGTAATGCCCAAATAAATCTCATAGTAATCATCATGTCTTGCATATGCACTACGGTGCAGCCTTTATTTCTGTCAATTGCCGAGGTGCAATTTGTTTACCCAACATGTTATCTATCTGTTTTGGAGAGACACCACTAGTAAATTGTGGACCCCGGTCCATTCTTTTACACTGATAATACAACCTACCACAAGCACTGTTCATTTACTGCAATCATTGTTTTCCTTTCATCCACTGCAATCATACATCATTTTCCACACTATACATCTAATCCTTTGTGTTAGCGAAACCGGTGAGATTGACAACCTCACTGTTTCGCTGGAGCAAAGTATCTTGGTTGTGTTGTGTGCAGATTCCATGTTGCTGCTGAGCCTGGTAGTGCGCCCTACCAACATCAGCTGTCAACAACCTTCAGAAGTGATTTATTTCTCCTACTGGTCGATTAAACCTTGGTTTCTTTCAGAGGGAAACTTGATGCTGCACTCCTCATACCTTCCTCTTGGGGTCTCTGGACGAACGTGTGTCCACACGCCATCAAGCATTTTTATGGCGCCGTTGCTGGGGAGGAAGAGGATTTCTGCAAGGGGAGTCTCTCACTTCCAATCTGTTAACTTTGTTATGGTCTTGCTTTTTTCCTTGCTTTATCATGCGTTCTATCAATGGTTGATTTCTTTGAAACTATATCTTATTGGCAAGGTGGGTTCATGGAAGAACAACAAAAATATTATAAGGAATATCGCTTGTCACAAAAAGGGATACACTTATGGGAAAAAATTAAGAAATTGAATAACTATGCAAAAAACTTGTTCTCTACTTGTAATGTTACTTATTGCTTTGATAAATCTTGTTGCTCTAGGAGGTATAAACACCTCCCTTTTCAATGTGAGTATAATGATGATGTTACCATATCTTCTTATGTTAAGGAAAATTATGACTTTTATGATGTGGAACAAATTGACGAATTTATTGCTTGGAAGGGTGCATTCGAAATTGCATATTTGCTTGAAAATATTGATGAGACACCTTATAAATATGAGATTTATGATATACTTGAATTTTTCTTTGATAATTACAAGGAAAAAATTCTATATTCTTAAATATCTTTATAGATGTTCTCCACAAAAAGAAGAGACTAATGCCTTGCAGGAGCCTATGGAAGAGGAAATTGTTGAATCTGGAAGCTCATTGGATAAAAAAAGAGGAGGAGAGTGATGATCAAGAGGAGCAAGAATGGAGTATTGATACGTCTCAAACGTATGTATAATATTTGATACTCCATGCTTGTTTTCTATCCAATACCTTTATGCTTTCACATGTTTCCCTTTGTTTCTCGGATTTTTTCTGGACTAACCTATTAACAAGATGCCACAACGCCAGTTCCTGTTTTCTGCTATTTTTTATTTCAGAAAAGTTGTTCGGGAAATATTCTCGGAATTGGACGAAACAAAGTCCCAGGGTTCAATTTTCCCGGCACGTCAACGGAGTCCAAAGGAGACCTGGAGGGGGAAATGAGGTGGCCACACCACCTGGTGGCACGCCCCTGGCCGCGCCACCACATGGTGTGGGCCCCTCGGGCACCCACCAACATAGCCCTTTCGCCTATTTATTCCCCTCGATGCAGAAACCCTAAATCATCCAGCCTTCATCCACAAAAAGGTCCGTAGCTCCGCCGCCATCGTAGAGAAGTTTCAGGGGGACGGAAATCTCTGTTCCAGCGCCCTGCCAGGACGGGGAAGTGCCCCCGGAGCCATCCCCATCGACTCCACCGCCAACTTCATCATTGTTGCTAACTCCCATGATGAGGAGGGAGTAGTTCTCCCCACGAGGCTGTGAGCTCTACCGATAGCTATGTGTTTCGTCTCTCTCTCCCATGGTGTGATCTTTATGTGATCATGAGCTTTGTAATCTAGTTGAATAAGTAGATGCTACTCTTCATTCATTATGCTACTCAAGTGGTTTTGCTAATGAGATCTCCGTAGACACCTTGTCCCACGGTGTAAAGGTGACAGTGTGTGCACCTTTTGTGGCTTATCATGATTTATATATTTTGTGTTGGATGACCCTATGAAATTGTGGTGTTTGTCTGGAACCATCAAGGACTCAAGGTGACAGTGTGGGGTTAGCTAGTGGGGAATGCAACTTTAAGGTGTGCTTCCATAGCCCTACTTAATGAATTGGTGCTTGTTATCCAACCGAAGAGTGGTTTGGAGTAGCATAATGAAGATAAGATATTTATATATTCAATTACGTTATTATTGTTGAGAGTGTACACTAGTGAAAATATGATCCCTAGGTGTAACATCCCTGATTTTTGGGAAAGCTCAAAAATCACAAAAATTTAAAACTTTTGTTTTCCACTAATGCAAGTCACCAAAAACAAAGAAAACACAACACAATAGTAATATGTTTCCAAAGTATTGGAGATTGTTAATCCAATTTAGGAATGTATTTCACTAAACCCCAAAATTGTTTCTAAAATAAATATTTTGCCAAGTATTTTAAATTATAAAATGGTCTCATTTTGTTTTCAAATGTTTTCTTGGAATTATCACCCTTGATATTATTCTAGACCTCAAAATTATTTTAAGAGACCAAAAGTAAAGTATGTTTTCTAAAAATGACTTTAAAGATTATAAACATTTTCAAAAATATTTAGTAAGAAAACAATCCTGACATGTTCCAACACTTAATATTACAACATATAATATTTTGCACAATTTGAATTAAGCCTAAAAGAGTTCTATTAAACTCTATTTTTAATAGACATAAAGCACCCCATAATTTTCAAACCCCTTTTGAAAACTCAAAATATTAATATGTTAGAAATGACACAAGATAGTTTTATATGAAAGGGCTTTATTTTAATAAAACCATAGAAACAATTTTGAGTTCATTTGGAATTATAAAATAAAATCCATGTCATATTTAAGAAATCAGAAAAAGAAAAATAACTCAAAACAAAAAAAAGAAACAAAGCAGCTCAGCAGCAGCCCCACCAGGCCGGCCCGAGCGAGCCCATCCCCGATCTGCCGCACGTGCGCGCAGCAAAGCAGCCCAACAGTAACCCAGCCCGTCTCCCTCTCTCACTCACTATGCGCGCGAATGACAACTGGGTCCCATCTGACGTCACACTTGACGTCAGCCATCGTCAACCTCCCTCCAAAAAACTCGCACACGAACGGCCGAGCCACGATCTCCTGCCCCCGCGTGCTCCCTCACCTCCTCAACCCCCTCGATTTGTGCCCCTGACGCCCTCTTTGTTTCCCCTCGCTCTCCCCTCAAAACCGTACCCCCACGGTGGAGATATTGCTCGCTGGAGCTTCTCCGTCCCGCCGCCGTTCTTCGCAGCGTCCGCGACAGAAGGTCCCTGGCTCCACTCTCCCCCTCCTCCTACTCCCCTCTCTCGTGCCCGCCTCCTGAGGGTTTTGCCCAATTTCTTTCTACCGCAGACCGACCCCGCCATCCATGCCGAAGAGCGCCCGCGTATGACCCGCAGCTGCTCGCCACCATTGCTACGGACAACGTTGGGACTCGCCGAGACCACCCTCGTGCTCGTCGTGATGTTCCGCGCCCCGTCGACTTCTTCCCCGAGCCCGAGGCCCTCTCCAACGTCGCCGTTGTCGAGATTTCGCGAGCGCCGGCCACCGCACGCCATTTACTGGCGAAGTCCCCGCCGGTAATCTCTCCTCTCTCTCCTCTACCGTTGAATCGAGAATGAATGCGCCAGATTAGATCCTCACCCGAAGAGGTACGAGCGAATAGGGTTGCGCCATGTCGCATGGGCGCCGTGTAGCTATCCGCCGCCCGCGCAGTGCCCAACCTGGCCCAAGCCCACCCCCTAGCCGTCGCCCCGCGCGACAAATAGACAAATTGCATCCAGCCCGTCTATGGTTTATTTCCGAATAAAAATAGAAAAATAATTTTGCAGAAAAGCCCCTAGAACTTGCAACCATCATAACTTTTGATCCATAAGCTCAAATTTAGCAAACTTGGACTTTTTGAAATCATCACAGCATGTAGAAACTTTTGGCACTGTTCAAATTCAAATTTTACAAACAAAAATTGGTTCAAATTTAAATATGCTTGTTTGATAAATTTTGGCATAATTCAAATTCTACAAACCCAAAAATTGCAAATAAAATATTTTTGGAATCCTTAGGATGTTTAATTTCATACCCTCTATCCCAAAATAATAATTGAACCAATTAAAATAGAATTTAGAATTTAAATAGCCATTTGAGTATTTTTCACCTAGTTTTAATTCTATAAATAATTTTAATTAGTTTTCTTCTGGAAATTTGTTCCATTTAGTAACCCTAGACCAGAGAAACCAGTACCCAAACTATTTGTGACCAGAGAACTCATTACATGTAATATTTTTCCAGATAAAACATCCATAGTAGTTAGCCATTATGAATTAAATGTGGTATGGTGAAACCCTTGTTTAGGAAAATTGTGGCATGACCATTCTGATCAAAACCAACACCCATGTCATGTTAACCATGTGGAAAATAACTTTTGAACCAGAAATCCAAAGCCCAATACCTCTTATAAATTTACAAGCCATATTGTAAATTGCTACAAGCCTACTCAACCAAAGCCATGAAATGAATCATGTTGATCATAGATTTGTTTTCTACAACTCTAGACCATATCACATCCACTTATTTTGTATATTGAGTGAAGTGATATTCCTTGACAACCCTTAACCACCAATGGTAAACCCCATGACAAATAACTTGGATCTTTTGCACATTGAATTATGTGTTGAACCTAACTCAAACCACTATAATTCCTTTTCATAAATTGAATTTGTGGTAAACTTGAAATTGTCCATAAAAGACCAAACAATAACCATATGATCATAATTATTTTTGTATATTGAATTATGTGTCAAAACCTTGTCCATGTTAACACCAATCAAGTTGAATAACTTGTTATGCTTCTGCATTGTATTTTGTTGTATTTGTTTGTATGTTTGTGAATTGCTTGTTTACTGTTATTTATTTGTATTGTTTAGATTGTATAGAGAGCAACGTTCTATTTGTGAAGAGAGTGTTTCTATACCAACTTCCACAAGGCAAGTGATGCTCATGTCCCACTTTTTACATTGCATTAGAGTTTTCAGTAGTATGCATCATAGGTGATTTTATTTATTTTTCAAAGTATATGCTATGCTTAGAAAATACCTAGTAGTGTGTAGCCAACCTGAAACCTCTGCTAGATACTAGTTTAGCAATACTAGAATGCTATCACAACTATTGCTTCTACTTGTTGGGTTGTGATGATTTGAAAATTGAAAAGTAACAACCCAATGAAACACCTGGGTGGATTGGTATGAATGGATTATGTTGAGTGGCTACTCAGGGCCATGTTCATGGTGGATTTAGCCATGGATGTGGTGGTTATCACCTAAGGGTACACTTGTGGATTGCCACCCAGGATTAAAGAGATTTTTAGGTCTTCCCTGTTTAGTTAGCTTCCAGTGCAGCCTTGAGGTAATATGGGCTCTGCCAAGATTAAGTAAGTTGTGGGGGTTCATCCTGCTGTATGACATTGGGTGGTAGAATTTTAGGAGCGTCGAGTCATGCTGGTATGGTTGAATCCCTCTTCCCAAAGATCTTGTCTCATTTTTCTCTCGGGGAAAATGAGTCTCAAGGTGAAAGTGCACAAACTCTGGAGAGTTAAAAACTAAGATCTTAGCCGTGTCCCCGGTTATGGGCCAGTTCAGCAACTAAACAGAGTTGGTGCCGAAGGATCTCCTCATCTTTTCTGAATGATATAAAACATGGTAGAAACTCCTTTTAGGGCACATGGTGGATTTAGCCATGATGCCACAATCAAACCTCATGGTGGATTTAGCCATGATGATTTACCAAACTTCATGGTGGATTTAGCCATGACGATTTTCAAACTTCATGGTGGATTTAGCCATGATGATTTATCAAACTCCATGGTGGATTTAGCCATGATGAACTGTCAACCTTCATGGTGGATTTAGCCATGATGGTTGTACAGAAGTTTTCATTTTTATTAAAATTATTTATAAAATATAGGACAAAATTGGCTTTATGCAAATAGCCGAGACTCCACCAGCCAAATATCATGTAGCTAGTTATTCCACAAAATCGCCACCATACAAGTGTCACTTGCCAGTACATTATTTGTACTGACTTCCTCCGCCGTGGGGGATGCATATTCCAACGCGCAGATAAATTTGAAGACGAGTGAGGATTTCGTTTAGGATCTCGAGTCTATCGCCAACATGTTCTGCCTGTGGCGCATGAAGTGAAGAAGGCTCACTGAAGATTTGTTTCCGCTGTGTTTACTTTGAAACTCTGTTGTTAGGGCTAGTCCATGTTGAATATGCCAATTGCAAGGCTATTAATTTTCTTATCCACTGGATCAACGATGTAGAATGATGCTATTGCAATGAATATTTCATTTTGTCATGTGTATGCTATCAGAGATCCCGGGAATAGCAGGTTACACAAGTGTTCTATCTTTTTTAAAAGGTAGGGCGCTACACTAGGCCTTGTTTCTAAGCATCGAAACACCATTTACAACCAGTTCTGCTACATGTTTGCTTGCTGCCATGTTTATTTCAGATTGCTATTATCACTTATAATCATCCATATTACTTGTATTTCACTATCTCTTCGCCGAACTAGTGCACGTATACAACTGACAATTGTATTAGGTGTGTTGGGGATACAAGAGAATTCTTGTACTGTAATTGCAGGGTTTCTTGAGGGGGATATCTTTGAACCCTACCTCCCTGAGTGGATAAACCTTGGGTGATCCACTTAAGGGAAACTTGCTATTGTTCTACAAACCTCTGCACTTGGAGGCCCAACACTGTCTACAAAAATAGAAGCGTGCGTAGACATCAAGCTCTTTTCTGGCGCCGTTGCCGGGGAGTTAAGGTAAAAGGTACTCACGTCCTAGTAATGTTGCTGGTGTGTAAGTGCTCGAAGATATTTCCTTTAGATTCTGCAATTATATTTTTTTTGTTTCTTTTTTTCACTAGTTAGGCTTATTTTTACTTGTTCCTTGTTTTTTATCTTTAGGCTTAATTGAAAACAATGAAAATATGAGAGAGCTTTATAATATTTATATTGAATTAGGACATGATGCTTTAGAAGAGAAAATTAAAAAACCTATGGAAGTTTGTTTGCATAATAGCGATATCAATGTTATTAGCGTTAATTCTTTGAACACCATTATTTCTAATGCTATGGAAAAGTCTAAGCTTGGGGAAGGTAGTTTCTATGAAATTGATATTTTTAGTTCCCCAGCTTTAGAGGAGAAATTTTTCTCTGATGATACCTTATCTCCCGTATGTGATAATTCTAATGATGCTTGTGATATTTTAAATCCACCGATTAAAAGTATTCCTTTTAAAATACATATGAAAATTGTTGAACATGTTATGAATAACTGCTATTTTGCAGATGGAATTGTTCATCTTGGCGATCATTTACTCTTTATACATGAATTATGCGAGTTGTTCAAGTGTGTAGGTCTTTCTATGGACCAAGTTAAGAGGAAGCTATTCTCTTTGTCACTTAAGAAAAAACCAATGGAGTGGCATGGGCTACTAGATGATCCTCGTCATTTGGAGTGGAAGGAGCTTGAATCTCTATTTTACTCGGAATTTTATCCTCCTCATGAACTGAATTTAGATAGGAATTACATTTATAATTTTCTTCCTTGTGATGAAGAAAGCATTTCTCAAGCTTGGGGGAGAGTGAAAACATTAATACTCAAATGTCCTAATGATGCGTGTGAACACACGTTCGTTGGGAGACCCCAAGAGGAAGGTATGAAGAGTGGAGCAGCAAGTTTCCCTAAAAAAGAAACCAAGGTTGAATCGACCAGTAGGAGGGAGGAGTAACTTCAGAAGGTTGAAGGAGCTGAGATGGCATGGCGCACTACCGGTTCAGCAACAAAGTGGAACCTACACAACACAATCAAATCACTTTGCCCCAACGAAGCAGTGAGGTTGTCAATCTCACCGGTTTTGCTGAATACAAAGAGGTTAAACTTATGGTGTGGAAAATAGTAGGAAAACAATAGGAAAAGTATGAGACCAGTATGAAAGTAGTAAGTGTTTTATCGGTATGAGGAAAATGGACCGGGGTCCATAGTTCACTAGTGGTGTCTCTCCGTGAAAGATAAATAACATGTGTGGTGAATAAATTACAGCCGGGAAATTGACAGAATTTAAGGCTGCACCGTAGTGCATATGCAAGATATAAAGATTACTATGTGATTCATGCGGGCATTACAACAAAATACATAGACCGCTATCCAACTCCATCTATGACTAATAATCCACTCTCCGAATATCATCCAAACAAACGTTGGGTATTAAGTTGCAATCAACAGATTATCGTTGTAAGCAAAGTATGTAATGTAAACTAAGTAAACACCGTTGTTTTCTCCCTAATGGCAATAACACATCCTCCGTCCGTCACGTTTCTATCACTCGAGCACAGATGAAAAGGAGGCATGAACCCACTATCGAGCATAAATACTCCCTCTTGGAGTTACTAGCATCTACTTGGCCAGAGCATCTACTAATAACGGAGAGCATGCAAGATCATGAATAACATAAGCATGAAGCTAACATGATAGATTGATAATCAGAAGACATAGCATTTAACATTCATCAAATCCCAGCAAACACAACATGTAGCATTACATAAAGATGATCTTGATCATGATAGGCAGCTCACAAGATCTAAACATGAGGTACAAAGTGGAGAGAACAAGCATCTATCTACTTCTATGGACCCGTAGTTCAGGGATGAACTACTCACACATCACTTCGGAGGAGGGCATGGTGGTGTAGACCCCTCCGGGGATGATTTCCCCCTCCGGTAGGGTGCCGAGGAGAGCTCCAGAACCCTCCCGATCTCGAGATGGCGGTGACAGCGGCCTCGGGTGTTTCTCAGGGAAAAGTGGAATATATTTACGGTTTACGTCTCGGGGGGGGGGGGGGATTAAACAGGCGAAAGGGCAAAGGCGGTGGAGGCCTAGGGGCCCCACACCACCCCTCGGCGCGGCCAAGGGAGGCGCCGCCCTATGGTGTGGGCCCCCTGAGGCCCCCCTCCGGGTCTCTTCGGAACTCCGTGGAACCTTCGGGAATTCTAAGACTTCCGGGCTTCGAATTTTTCAATTTCGAGAATATTTCCAGAACAACTTTTTTTAAACTAAAAACATCAGAAAATAGGGAACTGGCTCTGTGGCATCTTGTCAATGGGTTAGTCCGGAAAATCGATAAAAATGACATAAAGTGTATAGCAAACATGTGGGAAACAATAATAAAACAACATGGAACATCAAAAATTAAGGATACGTTTATGACGTATCAACATTCCCAAGCTTAGTCCCTACTCGTCCTTGAGTAGGTAAACGATAAAAACACAATAATTTCTGAGGTGACATGCTTCCAACATAAACTTGATCATCAATAATGTAAAAGCATAAGTAAGCTGAGATTATAGAACTTTAACACAAGCATGATAAATAGAACTTTAATAATAAAGCATAGCAATCACCTTGCATCATGAGAAGTAACTCAAATAAAAGATCATGAATAACAATGCAAAGACAGATATACGTTTGTTTCAAGTATAGAGAGAACATGTCAAAGTGATATTTCGCTAGTCCTTAAGAGTGGGGAAAAACATAAATGCCAGGACACCTTCAAAGTTCATGAGTAAGACTAGAACAAATAATTAGAGAACAAGCAATAACACATCATGAATCAATTAATAATGTTTCTGCGACAAATGCACATAAAACTCAGAATGGCAAAAATGCTCTCTCAACTGTGCATAAAGTTAGAAGATGGATACTTAACATAAAAGTAAAAGAAAGGCCCTTTGCGGAGGGAAGCATGGATCACTCATGTGCTAGAGCTTTTATTTTATTAAACAGAGGTATGCAAAACATTTTTAAGAGATGTGTATGCTTATGTCAACGAATGGTAAACAGAAAAGATAGTACGTCACAAGCCAACTAGACTTCACAAGAGCGGCTCCCATAGAAGGACTCATATGGGTAGAAGGTCATACCTCTTTCTCTTTTGTTTACACAATTATGCTTTGATTGATAAATCAGGGGCAAAAATAGTGAAGAGAATTTGTGTTATTAATTTGGGGCTGGGAACCCCGCTGCCAGCTCTTCTATCATTGGATAAGCGGATGAAGCCACTAGTCTAGGGTGTGAAAGTCCAATCAACAAGTGAGATAAAGATTCTCTATTTACGTCCTCGTGAGCTAAAACAGGAGCACAAAACAGGAGTAATTTTGAAAGTTTTAAAGGTAACACATGCGTAATTTACTTTGGAGTGGCGGCTAAATACCACATGTAGCTAGGTATGGTGGACACAATGGGAAAACTTTGGTTTTGGGGAGTTGGATGGACGAGTAGAGCTCATACTCGGTACAGGTGGAGGCTAGCAAAAGACTGGGAGCAACAAATCAAGAGAGCATAAGAACCATAATCATGCATAGCGACATAAACATCATTAATCAAAGCATAAGTGGTACCACAAGTTCAAAAACTAAATGATCATGGAGGATATTCGTGACTGGTTCATAGTCATAAACATGGTATGAGCATGCGCCAAGTCAACCAAAAAAACATTCAAAGCAGAACACCACAAATTTATGCTTCAATATGACAAGAACAACTCATGATTCTTTCAATGGCAGATTAAACACTCTCAGCTATTTGAGGCTAATCATGCTAATCAATAACCACAAGGATTTAAAACTAAAATAACATCTAGCATGATATGAAAAAGTCTAGCCACAGTCTATACAGGCTTCTAGTTGCACCGTTAAAAATTCTACCTCAAGCAGCAGTTTCTTTTCCCAACAATCACCATACAGAACATGCTTTAATAAAAACTCTCTAAATTCTACAGCAAGAAAACATGAGAGGACTCACATAACACTACTAAAACTAACAACTCTGAATATAAGATGCAATGGAAACTAGAGCTAAACAGGAACTTTTGCAGCAACTCGAAGAAAAACTAAGAATACTAGCATAGCAAGTATTCAAACAAAAAAGTGGAGCGTGTATCTCACCCAAACAAACAATGCTAGGATCCAACTATATTATTGCAGAAAGTAAACAAAAGAAAACAAACAGACGCTCCAAGTAAACTTCATATGATGTGACCGAATAAAAATATAGTTTCACGAGAAGTGACCTGATAGATAGTTGATGAAGAAGGGGATGCCTTGGGAATCCCCAAGCTTAGATGCTTGAGTATTCTTAAAATATGCTTGGATGAACCACAGGGGAATCCCCAAGATTTGACCTTGCACTCTTCTTGATCACATATATCACCTCTTCTCTTCACCCTTGAAAACTTCCTTCACACCACACTCAAACAGTGATTCACATTAGAGGGTTAGTGCAACAATTAAAAATCCATTGGTTCTATATGGCACAAGTTCTATTGATACTTTTAAACATTATCTACAACCACCGATGTTTCGTTAACCAAAGAAATCCACTTGACATCTTAAAGGAGCAAATGCAAGAAAAATGGCAGAATCTGTCAAAACCAAAACTGTCTTTAAATACGAATTTTTTCGAGGCACTTTCGTTCCTCAGATCGGAAAACTTAAATAACGAAAAAGTTGAGGAATTAGCTGAGGAATAAGCACAAATAACTTCAGATTATTCTGATCTTCATGGATTTTATACGATTGTTTACGATGGACAGAAGAAATCTGTTTCCTGCGCAGAAATCCGAAAACCAACTCCAACTCTCATCAGAAACCTTACTTGGCACTACTAAAACATAAAAATAAATATACAAAGGAGTTGCTACAGAATTATACAACCCCTTGACTCAAACAAAATAGAGAAAAACAAAGAAAAAATAAAACCATGCGTTATCTTCCAAGAAGTGCTTTTCTTTCACGCCTTTTAGCTAGGCCCAGAAAAGTGGAATCAGATATTTTCAAATGGAGGGGAATTCAGATCAAGATTTGGCAATTCCTTAATAATGCATTATATTTTTATCTAAGTGAGTTTCATAGGTTCCTCTCTTAGAACTTTTAGGCTTACTATCTTCGTCAAATAAATTTTCAGGAACAATCCAATCAAAATTCTTTTCTTGGGCTTCATGCAGTCTACCAATTCAAAGGGGATTGGTAATTTATCCTCCTTTTCATTATTAGATTAAGTTTTTTCTAGAGCACCAACAATGTATACACATGAGACAAGCATATTGAAACGGTCAAAGAGTTTTCTAGCTTCTATAGCAACATCTCCAAATTCTTTAAGCATGGTTTCTAAGATAAAGTTCCATTTTTCAACATCTTCAATGTTATTCAGGTTGAGGAACATATTTTGTAATATGGGATGGAGGTTAACAAACCTAGCTTCTAACATGTGAACTAAAGAAGTTGCAGCAGTCTCATAATTGGGAGAAAGTTCTACTATGGATTTTTTCCTCAAAGTTATCATGCTTACTAACATGATCAAAGAATTATTTAATAGTGTCCTTTCCAAGTATAGAACCACTTCCTACGGGCAAATCTTTTGGGTAAACTTAGGGAACAACAAGATGAAAAATAATAATGAAGTGAAAAAAATAACAACTAGAATAATAACTTTATGACCTTGAGATCCCCGGCAACGGCGCCAGAAAACTTGCTTTGATGCGTGTGAACACACGTTCATTGGGAGACCCCAAGAGGAAGGTATGAAGAGTGCAGCAGCAAGTTTCCCTTAGAAAGAAACCAAGGTTGAATCGACCAGTAGGAGGAAGGAGTAACTTCAGATGGTTGAAGCAGCTGAGATGGCAGGGCGCACTACCGGTTCAGCAGCAACGTGGAACCTACACAACACAATCAAATCACTTTGCCCCAACAAAGCAGTGAGGTTGTCAATCTCACCGGTTTTGCTGAATACAAAGAGGTTAAACGTATGGTGTGGAAACAGTAGGAACAGTATGAGAGCAGTATGAAAGCAGTAGGTGTTTTATCAGTATGAGGAAAATGGACCGGAGTCCACAGTTCACTAGTGGTGTCTCTCCATGAAAGATAAATAACATGTGTGGTGAACAAATTACAGATGGCAATTGACAGAAATGAAGGCTGCACTGTGGTGCATATGCAAGATATTAAGATTATTATGTGATTCATGCGGGCATTACAACAAAATACATAGACCGTTATCCAACTTCATATATGATTAATAATCCACCCTCCGAATATCATCCGAACAAACGTTGGGTATTAAGTTGCAAGCAATAGATTATATCCGTAAGCAAAGTGTGTAATGTAAACTAAGTAAACACCGTTGTTTTCTCCCTAATGGCAATAACACATCCTCCATCCATCACGTTTTTGTCACTCGAGCACAGATGAAAAGGAGGCATGAACCCACTATCGAGCATAAATACTCCCTCTTGGAGTTACTAGCATCTACTTGGCCAGAGCATCTATTAATAACGGAGAGCATGCAAGATCATAAATAACATAAGCATGAAGATAACATGATAGATTGATAATCAGAAGACATAGCATTCAACATTCATCAGATCCTAGCAAACACAACATGTAGCATTACATAAAGATGATCTTGATCATGATAGGCAGCTAACAAGATCTAAACATGAGGTAGAAAGTGGAGAGAACAACCATCTAGCTACTTCTATGGACCCGTAGTCCAGGGATGAACTACTCACGCATCACTTCGGAGGAGGGCATGGTGGTGTAGACCCCTCCGGTGATGATTTCCCCCTCCGGTAGGGTGCCGGGGAGAGCTCCAGAACCCTCCCGATCTCGGGATGGCGGTGACAGTGGCCTCATGTGTTTCTCAGAAAAAGTGGGATATATTTAGGGTTTACGTCTCGTGGGGATTAAATGGCGGAAAGGCGGTGGAGGCCTGGGGGCCCCACACCACCCCCCGGTGCGGCCAAGGGGGGGCGCCGCCCTATGGTGTGGGGCCCCCTGAGGCCCCCCTCCGGGTCTCTTTTGGACTCCGTGGAACCTTCGGGAATTCTAAGACTTCCGGGCTTCAAATTTTCCAATTCCGAGAATATTTCTAGAACAACTTTTATGAAACTAAAAACAACAGAAAACAGGAAACTGGCTCTGTGGCATCTTGTCAATAGGTTAGTCTGGAAAATCGATAAAAATGATATAACATGTATAGAAAACATGTGGGAAACAATAAGAAAACAACACGGAACATCAGAAATTAAGGATACGTTTATGACGTATCACCTAACCATGAGCTTCCTGAGGAAATAATTGTTACTAATTTTTATGCAACGCTTTCAGGACATTGCAAGGATTATCTAGATACCTGGTCAGACAGTTCTTTCACAAGTAAGAAGGTTGAAGCTAAATGGGATCTTCTTGTAACAATTCAAATCAGTAATGAAGACTGGGATAACGACAAAGTTAAAGAATCAAGTATAAATTATTAGTATGATCGCATTAAGTCTTTCGCTAAAACTGCTGACTTTCAAGAGCTTAGTGCTAAATATGGTCTTGGTCCGCAAATTATTGTTGATTGGTGTAGATCCTTTGTTTCTCATATTAATGTTCCTAAAGAAAATTGGGACATATATCATGAACCTTTTAAAGACACTTGCATGAAAAATGAAATTGTTATTAATGAATGCAATATACATGCTCAAACTTCTGAAAGTACTATTTCTTATAAGCATGCTAATTTTTATGGAGCACTTAGACCTTGTGAAAATAATAAAATCGAAGAAGAATATTGTATCCATCACAGGAATTAAAAAACTTGAATGTGGGACGAGGATCTAAATGACATTGGTGAAATTTTTTGTTCCCTCTATCCTTTTATTTGTGAATTTTTCTACGAAGTGGGTCATTTCAATTTTCAATGCTTGGGCTATGATAATAGCCTTTCAAATCCAATGAGTACTTCAAATATGTATTGTGATGATATGATCACTCCTAATCAGCATGATGAACTTACATTATTTTTGGGGTGTGAAGAGTTATCAAGAAAAACTTCTTTGGTAGACATGAGTGCTTTTGATATGAACAACATCCTGCATGGTTGTCATCTTTATTGTGTTAATAATTGCCACGCAAATAATTACATATGAAATACTATAAAAGATGAGACTTTACCAAAATATGACAGGACTAATATGTGTTTTCTTCTTATTAATGAAGAAGAGGAATCCCCCAAAGTTTTTTCTATTGTTTCTGACAGTAAACCATGGTATGTGGAGAAGCTTCCTTTCAAGCCTCTCCCTCCTAAAGAGGGGAAGAAGAAGAAGAAAAAGAAGAGGAGTAAAAGGAGGGAGATAACGATATCTTCTCCTAAGCATGTTGCTCCTATTATAGTTTTTGCTGGTGAGTCTGAACTCGATGATGTTCCTATGCGTGTTACTTATGATAGTGATCATGATTGGGAGAAACACACTACTTTTGATATTGAAAATCTCTTTGGTACCAATTCTTGAAATGATGATGATAATAATCGATGTACTATTAGTACTATCCATGCTCCTCCCAATGATCATATAGAAAGCTCTAGGCTTGTGGATGATGTGTTTGAAAATCCTTTTGCTACTGAGGATTATATATTTGATACATCTCCTTCTAGTAACAATGATGATATGTTTACAAAAGAACACACTTTGGAAGATAACTATTCTATTGCTTATGATGATACTATGTCCCCAGTCTTTGATAACTATTATAAAGAATACTATGACATAGGATATAATTACAATCATTCTCATGAAACTTGTCATGTTATGGAGGGATTACCCAAAACCATCTCGCTAATATACAACATGTCTATCATGTTCGAGTTCTTTATGATGATTACAATGATAAACATGATATTTTCAGTCCACCTACTATTGAGGAGAAAATTAACTATGATTACAATATGCCTCCTATATTTGATGATTATGGTGATGAGAATAATAATGATAACTATTTTGTTGAATTTGCTCCCATTACTATTAATGAGAATGACTATGCTTGTAAGGTGAGTATTAATTCTTTTATGCATGTGGCTCATGATAAGAATGTTTTATGTGATATTTATATTGTTAATTTTATTCATGATGCTACTGAAAGTTATTATCAGAGCGGGAAACATAGTCTTATGTATCTCAACAATATCAAGTTTCCCCTCTTTATGTTGAAATTTTTGAAGGTGCACTTGTTTTGCTTTCCTATGTTTGTTGCTTTCTTCTTACATGGCTTGTTTCTTTACAAGATTCTTTTTCATAGGAAGTGGGTTAGACTTAAATTTGTTTTATGTTTTCTTCTTGAAGCTCTCTTTTTCTTCAATTCATATTTCTTATGTGAGCATCTTTTCAAATTATCATGCCTAGCTGAAAGGCGTTAAAGAAAATCACTTCTTGGGAGAAAACCCATGTTTTTATTTTTGTAATGTTTTCTTCTGTTTTCTTTGAGTCAAGGTGTTGTTTACTTCTTTAGAAACTCCTTTGTATCTTTACTTTCTTGTATTGTATAACCAAGTAAAGTCTCTAGTGAAAAGTTGAAGTTAAATTTAGATTTCTGCGCATGAACAGATTTTTGCTATCCACTGTTTAATTCGTATAAATTCATAGAAAAATAAAAACAACTTGAAAAAAATTGTGCATGATCCTCAGCTATTTCCGAAACTTTCTCTAGTTATGAGTTTTCTTATCTGAGCAACGTAAGTACCTCGAAACAATTCGTCTTTACAGACTCTTCTGGTTTTGATAGATTCTGCCTTTTTTACTTTGCGTTCTCTTTTTTACTATGTTGAGTGGATTTCTTTGCTCCACAAAACATAAATGGATGTATCTAATGATTATAAAGTATTGTTAATGCTTGTGTCCATGGAGAACATGTGAGATTTTGGTTATGCACTAACCCTCTAATGAGAATTACTTTGAGTTTGGTGTGAAGGAAGTTTTCAAGGGTCAAGAGAAGAGGATGATATAATGTGATCAATAAGAGTGAAAAGCCTAAGCTTGGGGATTCCCCCGTGGTTCATCCCAACAAATTCTAAGAAGACTCAAGCGTCTAAGCTTGGGGATGCCCAAGGCATCCCCTTCTTCATCGGCAACTTATCAGGTCACTTCTAGTGAAACTATATTTTTATTCGGTCACATCATATGCACTTTACTTGGAGCGTATGTTTGTTTTTGTTTTGTTTTATTTTATTTTCCTTGCTGTAATAAAACTTAGTTGTAACCCAACATTCTTGTGTGGGAGAGAGACACGCTCTGCTTTTTCATATGAACACTCGTATTCCTCATTTATCATACTTATATTCTTCGTTTTTCTTCTAGCTGCTCCGAATCCTTTTAGCTCCTGGTTTTCATGCATCTCTTATTCCGAGCTGTTAGTTCATGTAGAGTATTATTAGTACTCTCTTGTTTCATTGATAAATATTTTGGGTAGTTTTTTATATGGGGTGGCCCGATCTTCTCGTTGAGCTCTCTCTCTCTTTTTGTATTTTTCTGAAATGTGGATAACTAGTGCTACACTGAGACCTCTCACTCAGCTGACCCCTGTTGCCAATGCAAAAACAATCAAGCTCTTTGGATATTCTCAACTACACACTCTTGCACAAGTAATGAAAGATCACAAGTGGTCCTGTATCCCCCTATTCCCAGATGGAATAACAAGATATCACGCAACTTTGCAATTGGTAAACTTCAAGATGAATGCTTAATAAGCAATACAATCTAGAGGCTGGGGTTGTTGGTTTTTGGTTTAAACTGGTTCTCCCTCTTCCACACGCAGGTGGGGAGTATATATAGGTGGAGGGCTCCTTGCACAAGGACCTCTCCTACTAGGACTAGGACTCCTACTTGGAGTAGGAGGACTCTACTAGGACTCCTACTTGGACTAGGAAGGGATACAAACCGACCCAACTTTAGGGGGTTCGGCCATTATGGCATACAGGCCATGCCTAATTGAATTAGGACTTTCTATATGGCGCATTGATCTTCAACGGGGCGCCCTCCTCTTGTTTTCACCATTCCTTAGTGTGGAAGAACATTCCTGTAGTTGTTTTCCACACTTGCACATTTGTTTTCAACACTTGTAAGTTTGTTTTCCATCATCTCCATGTTGTTTTCCAGCAAGTCTTGAGGTCTTCCTCCATCCATGTTTGTGTTAACAATAACCCTGCTAATACATAATGCAATAGCTTAGGTAGTATAACATTCTTATAATCACAAACAATATTTATTAATAGGAAAGAATTCACCTTATAATAATCATCAGTGAGGCTCAATATTTCCTTCCAACTCAAGCATGTACATTTACCATGGACCCTTATTATGTCCCTATCATCCTCCCTTTCTTCAAGACAAGACGTCCTCGGCTTGTTGTATGCTGAAAGTGGAATAAACAAAAAGAACAACGTGTATGCACAATACATATATCTATAATGAGGTGCATTAGTTGTTATCATATCATAAAATTGTCCATATGACACGTGACCACGAAATTTGTATGTAAATATCACATAATTGTCATATCATCTCATAAAATAGCAATCATAATTGCAAATATAAGTGAAGCTCATAAAATCATGATCAAAAGGAGAGACATGTATGTAATTTTTTTTATTGTTTAGTATCAAATCAAGTGTTCTCACAGAAGATCTATGATCAAATTTATTTTTAGTAGTACACTCAAAGGTGTTAACAAGTTTATTATTCTCATTATAAAAGTTGTAACTCAATTTGCAAATATAAGTGAAAAACAATTTATTAGCACATGTACTTAACAAGTTTTGTGGCAAACCAAACATATGTGTAAAATCATGCTCACATGTTGAAAATTGTAAACCATCTAACCAAGGTAACACAATGTTCAATTTGGCCATTTTATCACAAGTAATACATATTTGATCCACCATAAAAATTTCATCCATGTTATAGTCACCAACCAAATTAAAAGTGAAACAAGTAGCATATGTGCTAGAATTGACATATGAAATTTCAGCAATCCTATTCATAGCACATTGCACATTAATTGGTTTGTTTAACATGATGGAATACACAATATTATTAGGTGGTATTTTATCAAGTACTTCCTTATGTGTAATCAATACCACATGCTCAAAATTCGAAATTATCAAATTATCACATGGTGGTGAACTATATATGCTTGTTAACTCACAAGAATCAACTAGCAAATTAGTAGACTCACAAAATTCAGCACTTGAAGTTTGTAGCTCGAAATCAGCACCAATATCAATGACATCCTCCTCAGATTTAGTAGGTACTAATTCATCTATCTCATGTGGTGATGCAGGTTGTAGTTGAGGTGGCTCCCTTTCTTCAAAAGTAACCTGCATATCACAAGAAACAACACTAGGAGTAGACATGATTACGTTAGTAGAAACAACCTCACATGTCTTCTCAACCTCGACAAATCCCATAACTAAACGCTCAATTCTTTGCACCTCAAGTTTTTCAAGTCTTTGATTTTCAAGCATTTGAGCAGAAATTAAGGGTTGATGTCTAATTCTTTGAAATTGTGTAAGCCGTGCATGTATTATCCAATTTTTCTTATTGTTCCAAAATAATTGTAAATCAGGATAATGGCTATCAAAATTAACTCTATATTTAGTGCACCATTGTTGTCCCAACAAAAGATGAGAACAAATAATATCTCTAGGCATCACATAACATAAAATTTTCTCCTTATGGCCATGAATGGTTAAAGTAACAAAGACTATGTGAGTAATAATAAGTTCATCATCATATGTAGGTAACCTGAATGGATCATATGTGCGTGGAACCAGCTGCAATTCTTCAACAACCTCAGGACTAACAAAATTATACCATGTACCTTTATCAAGGGTAATAGCAACCTTGCTTTCCTTGATGTCTGCTGTGAAATGAAATAGATATTTTGCTGGAATCCCACTAGCATCCTCCTTCCAAAACGTAGCACTGCAAGCATCAACACTAGGAAAACCCATTGATTAATTTGTTAGAACAAAATAACAATAGGTTGTGGTGCCTCTCACAACTCACTCAAAACCAAGCAAAGATGGCTTCACTTAATGTTCCAAGAGTGAAAAGGATCAACTTACCAACAAGGAGCAATGAATAATGTGCTTTAGTGTGAGAAGAGAATAATCCGAGCTATCAAGTATCACAATGCAAACAGGATTTCTGGTGGGGCTTGGTTGGGATTCCTAACAACACCAAAATAACAACTCCAATGCACTGTCTAATGTGATGAAAAATACTAAAGGAACACACTCACTCTGGGAGACAAATGTGGCTTAGCAATTATATGGAAGAGTTATTGCAAGCACTCGAAGGACACTAGCAAATACTCTATGAAAACAGGCACAGGATTGCTCAAATGTCCACACAAATATCCAAGATGATAGGCTTCCACTAGTGATAGTATGTCTCAGCCTCTTTTTGCTTTTTCTCTCTTTCTATTTTTTTTTTATACTTTTTCTCTTTTTCTCTATTTTTTTTTGTACTTTTCCAATGGCCTTTAAATCAACTAGGAGCAGAAAATATGGACAAGAATTGATCAAATTGAGCAGCCTGTAGAGCAATAAAACAGCTAGTCTTTTGGGTTTTGGGACCTAAAATTTGCTGTAGATTGGCTGTAGCTAGGGCTTATCAAAGATCAGCACATAAACCTAGGGATAAAACAGGGAATAAAAGGAAAACTAAAGAAATTTGTGCGCGATTGTGTGGACTTCCTGTGGTGTTTGCGGTGGAGCTTTTGATGTCCACGTAACAGTCCGAGTTGGACTTGGAAGCGTACGGAGCAGACGCGGTCTTCACGCGCGTTGACGCGGTTACGCGTCAGTCCGACACGGGACAGAAGTTTTAGCTCATGTGCTACCTTTAAACCTTCAAAATTATACTTGTTTTGTGTTCTTGTTTTAGCTCATGAGGACATAAGTAGACGATCTTTATCTCACTTGTTAATTGGATTTTACACACCTGGACTAGTGGCACATCTGCTTATCTAAATTGATAGAAGAGCTAGAAACAGGATGTCCAGCCCCAAACTTGGTTACTATAAATTCTCTTCAGTCTCTTGCCCCTGATTTATCAGTTAAAACATAATTTTGTAAACAGAAGAGAAGAGGGATGATCTACTGACCCCGGTAGAAAGAACGTACTTCAATAGGAGCCTATCTTGTAAAGTCTAGTTAACTTGTGACATATTGTATTGTCTGTTTGCCATTTGTTGACATAAACATACACCTCTCTAAAAAAATGTTTTCAATACCTCAGTTTATAAAATAAAAAAGCTCTAGCACATGAGTTAATCCTTGCTTCCGTCTGCGAAGGGCTTTTCTTTTACTTTTATGTTGAGTCTTCATCTTCTAACTTTATGCACAATTAAGAGAGCATAGTTGTCATCCTGAGTATAATGTGCATCAGTCCAAAAGATTATTATTGATTGATTCATGATAAGTTATTACTTGTTTCTAGTCACCACTTGAACTTTGAAGGTGTCCTGGCATTTATGTTTTGCTCTCACTTTTCAGGACAAGCGAAATACCACTTTGCTATGTTTTCTTTATGCTCGAAACAAACATATAACTTTCAAGTGCATTATTATTCATGATCTTTTGTTTGTGTTACTTTTAATGTTGCAACATGGTTGCTAAGTTTCATTGTTAGAATTATATCTATCATGCCTATGTTTAGAGTACTTTGATCTCAACTTACAAATGCTTTTACAAATACAATGATCAAGATTGTCTTGGCTGCATGTCACCTCAAAAATCATTTTGTTATCACTTACCTACTCAAGGACGAGCATGAGTTAAGCTTGGGGATGCTTGATACGTCTCAAACGTAACTATAATTTTTGATGCTCCATGCTTGTTTTCTATCCAATACCTTTATGTTTTCACATGTTTTCCTTCGTTTTCCATATGTTTTCTGGACTAACCTATCGACAAGATGCCACGGCGCAAGTTCTTGTTTTCTGCTGTTTTTTATTTCAGAAAATTGTTCTGGAAATATTCTCGGAATTGGACGAAACAAAATCCCAGGGTTCTATTTTTCCGGCATGTCAACGGAGTCCAAAGGAGACCTAGAGGGGGGACAATGAGGTGGCCACACCACTTGGTGGCGTGCCCCTGGCCGCGCTACCACATGGTGTGGGCCCC
The DNA here is from genome assembly GCA_028641055.1 of Alopecurus myosuroides. NCBI lineage: Eukaryota > Viridiplantae > Streptophyta > Magnoliopsida > Poales > Poaceae > Alopecurus > Alopecurus myosuroides. Next base: position 147,534,506 of record CM054060.1, read on the forward strand.
TCGGGCGCCCACCGACATCGCCATTTCGGCTATTTATTCCCCCCGATGCAGAAACCCTAAATCATCCAGCCTCAATCCACGAGAAGGTCCATAGCTCCTCCACCATCGCAGACAAGTTTCGGGGACATACATCTCTGTTCTGGCGCCCTGCCGGGACGGGGAAGTGCCCCTGGATCCATCTCCATCGACTCCACCGCCATCTTCATCGTTGTTGCTTACTTCCATGACGAGGAGGGATTAGTTCCCCCCCGAGGCTGAGGGCTCTACTGATAGCTATGTGTTTCATCTCTGTCTCCCATGGTGTGATCTTTATGTGATCATGAGAATTGTAATCTAGTTGAATAAGTGGATGATACTCTTCATCCATTATGCTACTCAAGTGGTTTTGTTAATGAGATCTCCGTAGACACCTTCACCCATGGTGTAAAGGTGACAGTGCGTGCACTATGTGTGGCTTATCATGATTTATATATTTTGTGTTGGATGACCTTATGAAATCGTGGTGTTTGTCTAGAACCATCTAGGACTCAAGGTGACAGTGTGGGGTGATACGTCTCAAACGTATCTATAATTTCTGACGTTTCATGTTGTTTTCATGTCATATGCTACATGTTTCCTATACACTTTATGTAATTTTTATGGATTTCCTGGGACTAACCTATTGACAAGATGCCATAGAGCCAGTTTCTGTTTTTTTTTGTAGTTTTTGGTTTCAGAAAAGTTGTTCTTGAAATATTCTCAGAATTGGACGAAAAAAAATCCTAGAGTCTTAGAATTCCCGGAGCATGAACGGAGTCCAAAAATACCCGGAGGGGGCCCATAGGGTGGCCACACCATGGGGGGCTGTGGGTCCGCCTGGCCGCGCCAGCTGGTGGTGTGAGCCCCCTGGGCGCCTACCAACATCGCCCTTTCGCCTATACATCCCCCCCGAGGCATAAACCCTAAAATACCAAGCCTCCTTCCACGAATAGTTCCATAGCCCCGTCGCCGCTGCCGACAAGTTTTGGGGGACATAATTCTCTATTCTGGCACCTTGCCGGGACAGGGAAGTGCCCCCTGGAGCCATCTCCATCGACTCCACCACCATCTTCATCGCCATTGCTGTCTCCCATGATGAGGAGGGAGTAGTTCTCCCCCAGGGCTGAGTGCTTTACCGGTAGCTATGTGTCTCATCTCTCTCTCCCATGGTGTGATCTTTATGTGATCATGAACTTTGTAATCTAGTTGAATAACTAGATGTTACTATTCATCTATTATGCTACTCAAGTGGGTTTGTTATGAGATCTCCGTAGACACACTAATCACGGTGTAAAGGTGACAGTGTGTGCATCGTGTGAATGATTTATATATTTGTGTTGGATGACCCTATGAAATTGTGGTGTTTGTTTGGAACCATCTAGGTCTCATGGTGATAGAGTGGGGGTTACCTAGATGGGGAAATGCGACTATAAGTAGTGCTTTCGTAGCCCTACGCAATGATTGGTGTTTGTTGTCCTACGGGAGAGTGGTTCGGAGTAGCATAGTGAAGAGATGATATTTATGCATTCAATTATTTTATTATTGTTGAGAGTGTCCACTAGTGAAATTATGATCGCTAGGCCTTGTTTCTAAGCATTGAAACACCGTTTCCAACCAGTTCTGCTACATGTTTGCTTGCTGCCATTTTTATTTCAGATTGCTATTGTCACTTATAATCATCCATATTACATGTATTTCACAATCTCTTCGCCGAACTAGTTCACCTATACAACTCACAATTGAATTAGGTGTGTTGGGGACACACGAGAATTCTTGTATCGTAATTGCAGGGTTGCTTGAGAGGGATACCTTTGACCTCTACCTCCCTGAGTTTGATAAACCTTGGGTGATCCACTTAACGGAAACTTGCTGCTGTTCTACAAACCTCTGCACTTGGAGGCCCAACACTGTCTACAAGAATAGAAGGGTGCATAGACATCAAGCTCTTTTCTGGCGCCATTGTCGGGGAGGTAAGGTAAAAGGTACTCACATCCTTTGTGAGTGCTCGAACTTATTTCCTTTAGATTCTGCAATTATATCTTTTTGTTTCTTGTTTTATTTTCACTAGTTAGGCTTATTTTCACGTGTTCCTTGTTTTTATTTTTACTAGTTAAGCTTAGTGGAAAACATAAAAAATATGAAGGAACTTTATAATCTTTATCTGGAGTTAGGACATGAAGTGTTTGAAGAGAAAATTAAAAAACCATGGAGCTTCATTTGCTTGCTAGTAGCAATGTTATTAGTATGAATTCTTTGAACACCAATATTGCTAATGCTATGGAAAAGTCTAAGGTTGGGGAAGCTAGTTTTGATGATGATGATATTTTTACTCCCCCAAGTTTTGAGGAGGAATTTTTCTTTGATGATACTTTGCCTCCAATATATGATGATTATAATGATTATGGTATTCTAGTTCCACCTACTAATGAGGATAAATTTTATTATGATTATGATATGCCTCTTATATACGATGTTTACAATGATGAAGATGCTATTTTCAGTCCATCTAATGTTGAGGATAAAGTTCATTATGATTATACTATTCCTCCAATTTATGATGATTGCAATGATGGATGTGATAGTTTTACTCCCACTATTATTAATGAGAAGGATTTTGCTCATGTGGAGGGTAATGATAATAATTTCATGCTTGATCATGATAAGAATGTTTTATGTGATAGCTATATTGTTGAGTCTATTCATGATGCTACTGAGAATTCTTTTGAGAGAGGAAAATATGGCTATGGAAATCTTCATGTTATTAAATTTCCTCTCTTTATGATGAAAGTTTTGAGCTTTCTCTTGTGTTGCTTCTATATGCTGGTTTCTTTAAGGCCCACTGTTCATCTTCTGTATCTAAATAGGAACACCCCACTACAAGGAATTCTCTTAACATGCAAGCTGTACACATCAACAAGTCTCTAATTGGTCCACTTCATCTAGCCGTAGCAAGTGTGCCACCTCAGCAAAAAAAACCTTAAAAAACTGCTAGACTAAAATTTGTCTGTCTTTATCTCCATCACAAGCCGGACAATCTTTCCGTCTTCATCTTCATTACTAGGCCTAGCAAATTAGCCTGTGCGTTCCTACGGGCGGACCGCGTAGAATTTAGTATTCTTTGTTATAGTTCAAGTTAGACCATTTAGCATATTTTGCCGGGCAAAGAATATAAAATAATAGAAATGCATTAATCACATGTATTATAGAGTAACGTGAGGTATATTTGGTAATCAAATAAGCTACTGAATTTTGGTCCATCGAGTTCAAAGCTCGAGTCTTTTTCCCCTTCCCCGAATGTTCGTTGAAATGTTGTTGATCTATGTTTGTGTTCTTATGTTTAGAAAGAACGATAGAACTCTACACACCTATTTAAGTGCGTAAAACTCAAACTTTATTCTTTTAATATGGCCTACAAATTTTATGCACAACTTTTAAACTTAATCACATAACTGAATTCAAGAATCTGCTTAATTTGGTAGTTGTGGCCACCAACCTCGCGGTAGATCTTGAACCAAGGTATGCCAAAATAAGTTCTAGAGACTTCACCATCGCCTACCGCATCACCAAGCTCAGTGCGGCGCCGCCGGATCCGATGGCGGCCTGCAGCCTGCGCGCAGTTGCGCCACCCTCCACTTGAGGGCCTTCAGGGCCTCTACCACTGCGTACACGGCGGGTCTTGACGTTGGAGTTCTTCTGAACCCCTCCCTCCCTCCCTCCCCCCTGCGGCAACCATAAAGGGGCGGAGTAGCTCCAAGCCAACGAAAGGAGATAGATCGTGCGACCTAATCGATCACCATTTAGTTCGACTTATTTTTCATCTCAAGAGTAACAGTAGGATTCGACAATAATACGTAATACTATTTTAAGTTAAATTCTTTTTGTTGAGAATAGAATACTATATTTTATTAATCAAACTCATTTGTTGGCAGAAAACTTTTTGAAAGATTGAATAAAAACCACAAAACAATGAAGGTGAATTTCCAACATGTATACATATATTTACAGCAAATATTTTATTTGTGCTTTGCTGTTGTAATATCCTATTCGAATATTACGATTTTTGGGTGATTTTCTTTAGATTATTTTCCGGTGGCTTGTTTCCCAGTATTTGCATCGAGGAAAAAATCTCGCAACTTTGCAATTACCTCAACAAATAAAAATGATAATGAAATTATAGAGCCCACACATCAGCCCTACCATGGTGCTTAATCTTCGGTGTTTTTTCCTCACGGATCACTCGTAAAAACAATCCCCAAATCTCTTCATCTTCAAAGCTCCGGTCCGGGGCCATGGTTCCAGCTCCAGCTATCACGCGCTCTGCCGTTCGTCCTTGTCGCCGTTCCTCTTTCGTTAGCGACTACCTTTGAAGGAAGCAGGGGCGCATGGCAGCGACATCGTGGGATTTTCCGGCCGGCCGCTGCGTACGCATCAGTGGTGGTACAGGAGTATACGGCATTACAATGCCTCTATGGGTCGAGCAGTTGAACTTGAAACGTGGCCGGGAGCGTTGCCATGGATGCAGACGCCGTGAAGGAACCATGTTACGGCGACGTGGGGTCTCAAGGTGGAGGCGGCAAGCTAATAACAAGGATTTTGAGTTCTTGGCTACTGAATTTTAGTCCATCGAGTTCAAAGCTCGAGTCTTTTTCCCCTTCCCCCGAATGTTCGTTGAAATGTTGTTGATCTATGTTTGTGTTCTTATGTTTAGAAAGCACGATAGAACTCTACACACCTATTTAAGTGTGTAAAACTCAAACTTTATTCTTTTAATTTGGCCTACAAATTTTATGCACAACTTTTAAACTTAATCACATAAGTGAATTCAAGAATCTGCTTAATTTGGTAGGTGTGGCCATCAACCTCGCGGTAGATCTTGAACCAAGGTATGCCAAAATAAGTTCTAGAGACTTCACCATCGCCTACCTCATCTCCAAGCTCAGTGCGGCGCCGCCGGATCCGATGGCGGCCCCTATCCTGCGCGCAGTTGCGCCACCCTCCACTTGAGGGCCTTCAGGGCCTCTACCACTGCGTACACGGCGGGTCTTGACGTTGGAGGGCTTCTCAACCCCTCCCTCCCTCCCCCCCGGCAACCATAAAGGGGCGGAGTAGCTCCAAGCCAACGAATGGAGATAGATCGTGCGGCCTAATCGATCACCATTTAGTTCGACTTATTTTTCATCTCAAGAGTAACCGTAGGATTCAACAATAATACGTAATACTATTTTAAGTTAAATTCTTTTTGTTGAGAATAGAATACTATATTTTATTAACCAAACTCATTTGTTGGAAGAAAACTTTTTGAAACATTGAATAAAAACCACAAAACAATGAAGGTGAATTTCCAACATGTATACATATATTTACAACTAATATTTTATTTGTGCTTTGTTGTTGTAATAGCCTATTCGAATATTACGATTTTCGGGTGATTTTCTTTAGATTATTTTCCGGTGACTTGTTTCCCAGTATTTGCATCGAGGAAAAAATCTCGCAACTTTGCAATTCCTCAACAAATAAAAATGATAATGAAATTATAGAGCCCACGCATCAGCCCCACCACGGTGCTTAATCTTCGGTGTTTTTTCCTCACGGATCACTCGTAGAAACAATCCCCAAATCTCTTCATCTTCAAAGCTCCAGTCCGGGGCCCATGGTTCCAGCTCCAGCTATCACGCGCTCTGCCGTTCGTCCTTGTCGCCGTTCCTCTTTTGTTGGCGACTACCTTTGAAGGAAGCAGGGGCGCATGGCAGCGACATCGTGGGATTTACCGGCCAGCCGCTGCGTACGCATCAGTGGTGGTACAGGAGTATACGGCATTACAATACCTATATGGCTTGAGCAGTTGAACTTGAAACGTGGCCGGGAGCGTCGCCATGGATGCAGACGCCATGAAGGAACCATGTTACGGCGGCGTGGGGTCTCAAGGTGGAGGCGGCAAGCTAATAACAACGATGTTGAGCTCTTGGCGGCGACCGCTACCGCCGGTTCAATTTGTGCGGCCGCGAGGTCTTGCGGCGGTTAGGTTCAAATTCGTGTTATCTACTCGTCGATTCAGTCGTCAGCGGTCTCGTTTCACCAGCGAATCGGGCGGAGGTGCGAGTCACTGCCGCCCCGCTAGCGCCGGCTCAATTTGGGAGCCATGAGGTCCTGCCGGCGGTTAGGGTCACAGAGGAGGAATAGAAACAAGAGATGCATACCGGTTCGGTTTATTCGGTCAGGTTTAGCGGTGGCAATTTGTGTGTAATATGTAATTCGGTGGAAGGACAAATAGGTAAAAAACACGAGAGACCATCAGGAACCATCACCTTAGGCCGCATTATATAATAGAGATACCGTATTGCTCTTGCACCTCCCCTACTATCTACTTCACGTAACAATTTACTAGAGAAATTGATGGATCTTCGGTAGTCCTAATATGGTGTATCTCTTCATCTCTCCACCAAGAAAATGTTATGGAAATGGATGGAAGAGTTGCAGCAGACTAAACGTGAGATGATCGTAGCAGACTAGAAGACATTTAATGTATTTTTTTTCTTATTCTCCATATTTAGGTTCCCATGGATCTAGGGACCACTCTTGTAACATCCCTGATTTTTAAAAAGTTCAAAAATCACAAAAAAAAAATAAAAAAATGTTTTCTTGTTAATGCAAGTCACCAAAAACAACTAAAATTAAAACACAAAAGAATTATAACAGGTTATTCCAATGTTATTGGAATTGAAAATCCAATATGCCTCTATTCCATAAACCCTATAGCCTTTTAGAACGTAAAGTAATTATTTCTCTTTAACAAACCATACTTCCTAAAATGTTTTCATTTCAGTTATTAATTTGGAAATGTTTTCATGGTATTTAGAACTTGAGGATTACAAAATCCCAAGAATATTTTTCATCATCATTAAATATTTTATGGAATAGAAAATAGCTATGTAACCACAAAATGAATTATCCAACCTTAAGAGCTTAAATTGGTTTTCTTATCAATATGTTTTCCAAAAGGTTGTTCTCAACTCCCATTTATCAATAATATTTCATTTTACAACCTATTTGGTTACTCGAAATATTTTCAAAACCAAAAATTAACTACATGACCACTCAACTACCATGTCAAGTATTAAACCATAAAATGTTTTCCAGTAATTTATTTCGATGAGTCACAAATTGGGAAACAATATTTTTAATAGTGGTAGCTCTCTGAAATTTTATTTAGCAACCATATTATTAATTTGATATTTTCTATTTTAAAATGGAATTAAGTTTCTACTCATATTTTAAAAATATATAAATATGAAGATAAGTTTAAATGTATTTCAAAATTAGTATTTGATTCATAAAATGCCTCTGAAATTTTATAAATCCCTAATTCTATTTTTTAAATGACCTTAAGTACTATTAGTGTTATATCGTAATTTTAATTTTGAAAAATTCAAATGTATTGGAAATATCATATAAATGTTACTATTTGAAAGGTATTAATATTACATGATTTTAGAAATTTAAATGAGGTCAATTGGAATAGTAAAACAGAAGTTATTAAAGAAAAGAGGAAAACAGGGAAAAAAATGATGATGTCATCAATGACATCACCTCGTCTTCAAGCTCTGGCAGAAACTGCCACTGCAGTTTCTCCTTTGATTGATTGCACGGATTTAAGGTCGCCATTTACTGCCATTGAGCCCTCTCCTTATAGCCACGGATCTCCTCCACCTTTACCCTCTCTCTCCCGTGCGAATCACGCCACCAAACCGCTCTGATTGCTCACCGGAGTTCGAAACCCTAGCCTTCACTGGTGAGTTTTGCCGCGTCGCTCGAGGTCATCCAAGCCGCAACCAAGCATACCATCGCATTCCCCTTGTCTCGCTGAACTTCCCTGACCGTTTCCCCGTACACAGGTGCACGGGAACAAGAATACAAAATCGCCGGAGTTGCTCGGCCACGACCGCCTCGGGATCTTCTTCGCGTCTCCTCCTGGAGCCCTCCCCGACAACGAAGGGATCACCATCAAGTTCTCTGTGACGCAAGGCCTCTCCTGGACCCCTTCCTGAGACCGGAGGTCCCACCTAGCCATGTTGCCATCCGCACACGAGGGAGCTGTGCTGCCATCGGCCATTTTCCGGCGAGACCTCGCCGTGTTGAGCCCTATTTCTACCCTCTTTTATTTGTGTCCGTCCGATCCAGATCTAGTGACTACGAACAGATCCACTTAGCGAAGAGGTATCAGCCAACCACATCACGCCACCTCAGCGCCCAGTCATCTGCACGCTAATTTCTTATCCTTCGCTCAGCGCAGAGCCTAGCCGGCCCAAGCTCACTCCCTATCCGTCACCCTACGCGAAAAATAGTTAATCTGAGCCCAGCCCATCTCTCGAATTAATTTTGAATGAAAATAGAATAACAATTTTGCAGAAAAGCCCCTGAAACTTTGAACCCTCATAACTTTTTAACCACTTGGCCAAATTTGGTAAACTTGGACTTTTGGAAATCCCCTGGATCTGTAGAATCTTATAGCACTGTTTAAATTCAAAATTGACAAACTTAAATTGGTTCCAATTTAAATATGCGTGTACAATGAATTTTGGCATAATTCAAATTCTACAAATCCAAAAAATGAAAATAAAATATATTTGGAAACCTTAGGATGTGTACTTTCATATCCTATGTCCCAAAATAATTTTTGAACAAATTAAATTTGAGTTTAGAATTAAGTTGTCTATTTGAGTATTTTTGACATAGATTTAATTCTATAAATAATTATAACATGTTCCCTTAAGAAAAATTGCTCCTTTTGGTAACCTTGAACCAGAGACATCAGTACCTAACCATTTTGGACACCCTTGGACCATTACCATGTGTTAGGACCCAAAAACCCAACATAGTGATTCATCCATTTTACCATGTCCTAGAGTTGTTTCTATCCTTTTTACCTTTGTTGTGGTGGATATTTTGGAGCCAAGACCAAGTACCTAGTATGTGTCAATCACATATAAGACCAACTAGTGAACCTTAAACACTAGTACCTTTATTTCTATCTACTCCTCCACTCCCCTATTCTCTCTTCAAGAATTCATCAATTTAGCAAATGGAAATCAAGACCCAAGCACAAGAAGGAACTTCATTTTCAACTTGGTGGCAACATGAAGATCTACAAGGAAGATCATTGAAGAAATTGAAAGAAGGATTTAGACTCCACAACAACTAGAAGCAACTCAAGGAAGTACAAGTGTATGAAGAAATCAAGAAGAAAACATCTCCCTCTCTCTATCTTCTTATTTCCTTTCTTTTCTATTGACTTAGTGGTATTTTGTGACCATCCCACATTGGACCAACTAGTGAGAGAGCAATGAAGAATCTATCAAGACCAAGAGAAGAATCCATCAAAGGAACAATACTACAATAGAAGCATAAAGATGATCTTCAAGAAGACAAGCATGTGAAGACTTGAAGCAATCCATACAATTTAAAGAATAACAAGTTGTTTTGTGCAAATAGTGACCCAAATGGAAGATCCCAAGACATTATCTTGTTATCTCTATGGTTATGAAGTTACTTGAACCTAGACCAACCTTAACCAAAAATGGAAAGACTAAAACATAGATCACTCAAATGTCTTGATGAAAATAACTAAGAGTTACACTTTGTTATGTGTACTTTAGTTGAGATAGTGAGATCACCTTGGTGAACTCTTGGAACTTCTTAGATAAATATGTTTTCAATAAAGTTTGATTTCTAAAAACTCAATAGAAACCATCCTTAGTGAACTCTTAACCCCTTAACAAGTATTGAACCAAGAGAGAATGAATCCTTCAAACTCAAACATTGACCTTGTCCTAGCCAACTTGGTTAAACCCCTTTTTGATATGTTAGTTCCTTTGTATGTTTTCTTCCCTTGTGTGTTTGATTGCTAGTATGCTTGCTTATTTTGTTATTGTGTTTTAAATGTATAGATTGTACGGACAACAATGATCTTTTGTGAAGAGAGTGTGAATTCTTCACCAACTTCAACAAGGCAAGTAACACACCATTCAACTACCCATTATTTTCTATATGCATTACTAGAGTTTTGAGTAGTATGCATGATAGGAATTTTTTCTAAATTATTATTATTATGCTATTCTATATCCTAGTAGTGTGTAGCCATCCTTATATCTTATTATTTTTGAGCCTTGGTACTTAGTAGATGCTTAGCATTGCTACAAAAATTGTTTTACTTGATGTTGTGGAAAAATACTAAGTATAAACCTCAATGAACCACCTGGGTGAATATGGTAGTGCATGGCTATTGATAGTTGAGTGTCCCCCGAAGAGTTGTTCACTTGAAGAAATGCCACCCAGGAACAAAGTGATTATGATGTTCCCTGATGACCCACAAGTATAGGGGATCTCAACAGACTTCGAGGGAAGTAAAACCCAAATTTATAAATTCGACACAAGGGGAGCCAAAGAATATTTGTGAGCCTTAACAAGTGAGTTGTCAATTCACCTGCACCTGAAAAACTTTTGTTTGCAGTGGTTTATGAGTAGTAACAGTTTTATAGTAGCAGCAGTAGTGAAATAATAGAAGCAATGAGATGAAAACAGCAGCAGCAGTGTTTGAAGTAGACAACGAGATGAAATAATGTAGGCATAGGGATGGATGAACGACCGTTGCATGGATAAGATAATTCATATAATAATAAATACATGGACATTGCAGATAAATAGGATAAAGCATCCAAGCACTAAGTAACCATAGGCATGTGTTCCGTAAATAGTCGTACGTGCTCGCAATGAGAACTTGCACAACATCTTTTGTCCTACCAGCTGATGACTCCCAAGTGCAGGAGATCAATTGTAGTACCTTTCGATAAGTATTTGAGTGTCGAACCCACGAGGAGCTGAAGGTAAGCTATCTATTCTCTAAAGCCCTATAACCCTCTTATATGGCTGTTTATGCAAAGCAATAAGTTTGACTAAAAGGAACTAACTAATTAAAAGCAAGTGACGTGGAGTGTGGTTTGTCTAGTGACTAGTGAAGCAAGTTTAAAATGCAAGTAATCCTAAAGAAAGTTTCTAAAGCAAGTTTCTAAGCAAGTTTCACAAGTAGCAAGCAGCAAATATCTCAAGTATCTCAAGGGAGCAAGTGTTCTAGCAATAGGTGTTTCGTTCGTGTGGTTGTCACAATTAGTGATGCACATGTTTTAGTCCTAGTTGTTTCTTCTAGGAAGGAGCCATGAATAGGTATAGTCAAGTAAATGATCTACAACCCCTTATGATGGATCATGTGGCCAAGTAAATGACTGCACAAGATTGATTAAGACATAAAGTCCCACCATATCCTTACGTTCTAAAGTCCCCTATATATATCCCCCAATAACTTAACTTTGTGGCTCGGTCTCAGGTTACTGTCACTCCCAAGTCACCACCACTCCATTATGCTACCGGTGATCACCTTACATGCATTCCCCAACATATGCGTGCACTCATATATTGTACATAAAGACAATCATAGAAGATAACAAACTTGTATGCAACCAATCAACGAACTATTTCACCATTGCCAAGAACAATTCACTACTCAAACATAGACGGGGAGACACAATACATCAAGGGAATATAGTATTGCATCATACATCGTGTTTGCCAAGAGATTACAGTGGATAGATGGAGCTGATCTTGCTGTAGATGTTGCTGATGAACACGCCGGAGGGGGATGGAGCCCTCCGGGGGTGATCCCGGCGGTGTTTCCCCCCTCCGATCTTCTCCGGCGGCAGCCTTCTGTCTCTCTGTTTCGTGGTTTCGTCTCTCGGTGCCGCCTCCCCCTCGAAAAGGCCAGGGGACCCTTTATATAGTTGTTTTAGGTCACGAGACACTCGGGAGAAGAAAGATCGACGGCATCGGAGCCACGGGGGCAAAAAGGGGGCCTCTCACGCGGCCAAGGAATCTGGCCGCGTGGAGGGTCCTCTTTGCCACCTGGTTGGCCTTTTGGCCATCTACTTTGGCCCATGGTCTTCGTCTCTAAAATTCTTAACCGTGCTCTTTGGCCTTGCCCTTTTTGGAGTCCCGAAGCTCCCTGAAAGTCTGAAACACTAAAAAGTACGTTTTCTGGAAAAATAGGTTTAGAACCAAAAGAAGGGGGATTGTTTAGAAAATCCCCCAAATCATTATAAAACATGAATATAAGTTGCTAATATGTAGGAAAAACAAGTAACAACATGCAAAGTTCATGTATGCATTTTACATGCATCACCAGCCCGTTTTTAGCGGGGCCTCAAGGGAACTACTGGTAATTAAGGTGTTCCTTTTAATAGAACCCCGGAGCAAAGCATTAACACTCCGCGAACACATGTGATCCTCACATCACAGCCATCCCCTCCGGTTGTCCCAATTTCTGTCACTTCGGGCCTCGGGTTCCGGACAACAATATGTGTAAACAACTTGCAGGTATGATCAAGAAACAATAATTATCATCGTGATTCAATAACATGTTCAGATATGAGATCATGGCACTCGGGCCCAAAGTGGCAATCATTAAGCATAACAAGTTGCAACAATGTCAATAGCACTAATAGAAGATACTGGGCACTATGACCTAACAATCACGGCATTATTACATGAACGATCTCATCCAATCCCTACCATCCCCTTCAGTCGGGGGAATTACTCACACATGGATGGGGAAACATGGATGGTTGATGGAGAGGCGTTGGTGATGACGATGGCGATGATATCCTCCAATTCCCCGTCCCGGCAGGGTGCCAGAACAGGAACTTCTGATCCCCGAATCGAGGTTCGGGGTGGCGGCGGAGCTACAGACTTATTTCTGAAAACTATCAAACCCCCTCGTGTTTTAGGGTTGAAGGCTATTTGTAGTCGAAAGGGCAATCCGAGGGGGCTCTGGGTGGCCCACACCCTATGCTGGCGCGGCCAGGGGGCATGCCAGGGGGGTGTGGCCACCCTGTGGCTCTTCTCCTGGCCCCCTTCTGGATCTCGGGGTCTTCCGGTGTGAAAACACCAATGGGATCTTTTCTGGGCAATTTCCCGAAAGTTGATTTTTATGCACAAAAACAAGACACCAAGGTAATCCTGCTGAAAACAACGTTAGTCCGTGTTAGTTGTATTCAAAACACACAAGTTTGGAGGAAAACAATAAGATAAGTGTTCGGAAAAGGAGATACGTTTTTGACGTATCAACTCCCCCCAAGCTTAGCTTATTGCTTCTCCTCAAGCAATTCAGTGACAACTGAGTGCGATAAAAGACTTCTACCAACACATTTGTTTCATATGATGTAAACATACTCACTATATGATCAAATACTTAATTATGCTCATGATAAGATGCATGCAAGATACTGTCACTTAATAGTTATGCAAACCATGAGGAGATAACAACATATTAATAATAAACAACATGAAGCATAACTATTTGCAAGATTGTAATATTCATAAAAGGGACTAATAAAGTGGTATCTCGCTTGCCCTTAAGTGTGGGGAAAAACATAAATGCCAGGGCACCTCTGAAGTTCAAAGGAAGACTAGAAGTAAAGATATCAAAGATACAAGTATCAAAGTTATACCATAATCAACCGTACTTTGGGACAAACACATCACACTAAGAATGACCATTGTGCTCTCAAGAAAGTGCTCAAAGAATATGGTGGAGACTCAACATAAAAGTAAAAGAAAGGCCCTTCGCAGAGGGAAACATGGATCACTCATGTGCTAGAGCTTTTTATTTTATTAAACAGAGGTATTGAAAACATTTTGAGAGAGGTGTATGCTTATGTCAACAAATAGTAAACAGACAATACAGTACGTCACAAGCCAACTGGACTCACAAGAGCGGCTCTCATGTGAAGGACGCATCTGGGTAGAAGGTCGTCCCTCTTTCTCTTTTGTTTACACAATTTTGCTTTGTCTGATAAATCAGGGGCAAAAAGAGTGAAGAGAATCTGTGTGTATTAATTTGGGGCTAGGCACCCCGCTTCCAGCTCTTCTATCATTTGGATAAGCGGATGAAGCCACTAGTCCAGGGTGTGAAATCCAATCAACGAGTGAGATAAAGATTCTCTATTTATGTCCTCAGGAGCTAAAATAGGGGCACAAAACAAGAATAATTTTTAGCAAGTTTTAAAGGTAGCACATGAGCAATTTACTTTGGAGTGGAAGTTAAATACCACATATAGCTAGGTATGGTGGACACATTTGGCAGACTTTGGTTCTAGGGAGTTGGATGCACGAGTAGAGCTCATACTCAGTACAGGTGAAGGCTAGCAAATAGACAGGGAGCAACAATCAAGAGAGCAACAACTATCATAATCATGTTTGCGTCAAAGTAAAATTAACCAAGGAATAAAATTGATACTAGAACTCTGAGGAAAAATAAATCATCGAGGCTTATTGACTTTTTGTTTTCAGTCTTAGCATGCGTGAGCATGTGCCAAGTCGATTCAAATGAAACAGTTAGAGGAGGCTACCACAATGTCATGTCCTTCTACGAATGGAACAATGCGACCAAATATTTATATGACATGTCATTTACCATTAATAAATTGGAACAAAACATGAGAGAGAACGAACTATTAAGCAGCCATTAAGTCACATATATCTTATAGGAACAAACTAAGCATTCTCACATAGATGGATATATGTACAAAAATGAAAGAAAATAGAGTTCATACCAGCCTCTCACCACAACTTGAATTGTCGTAGATCGTCATTATTGCTCTTCACTTGTGGCTCGAATAATATATAATGAAAACCAAGCTCCAACGGAGTCACGAACGACTGTTGAACTCTGCAACAAACTTTACAAAACCAAAGAAGAACAACAAATATTTTTGGGTTTTTTCAATTAAAGCACGAACAGAAAGAGAACAAGCAAACAAAGCAAAATATTTTTTGATTTTTGAATACTAAACCGAAATGAGAAAAGAAAGCAAACCAAATAAAGAAACAAATAGAGAAAAACAACAGAAATATTTTTGGTCCTTTTGTGTTTTGGAAAACAAAAACAAAACAATAAAACAAAGAGAAATGAAAGAAACGAAAGAAAACGAAAACAAATGAAAGAAATGAAAACATGGATATACAAAGAACCGACCGAACATGATATATAAATGAGTGTGATGTCGGTATACCTCCCCCAAGCTTAGGATTTTGGCCTAAGTGGAGATCAATCACCAAGGGGACCATGAGGCGGCGCCCCTGTAGTATGCTAAGGAGGAACCCTCCTCCTGATATGTGCTCGAGGATGCGCCGGTGTGCTGCGTTTTGTGGTCCTCGGGAGGCGCGGCTCACCTCTCATACTGCCGGTAAGACTCCATGGTGCTCAGATCCTCGTCTACCTTCTCCTTGGAGAGCGACCATGGCGACCTGTCAATCTTAAACAAAATAGGCTGCGGCAAAGTAACTTTTCGCTCCTCTTCATCCATATATAAAACTATATACACTAAACGTTCATTAGTAGAGTTAGCAGTGACAAATTGATGGGACTTCATGGCAGCAAGGTTAAGCCTACATGGAGCAATTATTTCATCACTGGGGTTAATGGAAACATTTAAAGCAGCCGCTACATGTGTAGCAATAATATCCCCAAAAATAGGTCCAGAAGAAGCAAGGCGGCGTGCAACAAGTGCACCAAGGTTATACTTCGTGCTATGGTTCAGTGCAGCATGAATAAAAGCAAGGTGGTAACTAGAAATGTTGCTAGTGTTCTCCCTACCAAGGATACTAGTAGTAAGATAAGAAGTAAAGTATCTAAGAGCAGGAAGTTGAATGTTCCTTATCTTGCCACGCTGGGATGAGCGACCATCATTGTTGGTGATCTCTCGGTAGAGCCCCTGGAGGTCTGCTGGTCTATCTTGAATCCTGCTCGCTGTCCCAGTGACGTTGATACCTATAATAGTACAAAAATCCACCAAGGACAAAGAAGTAGGACTACTCTATAACTTGAATGCAACAGTTGTACCATATTGAGTGTTCTGAAATTTAAAGCTCTTAACAAAAGCTTTTGTGAGCGTGGCATACTGAGGGCTTTCATCCTCCATAAAGTTGGTGAGACCAACTCTTTAAATAAGCATACTAAAGTCATCCAATAAACCTGCACTTCTTAAAAATGAATTGCAAGGAAAGCTAGATGGGTGATCGATACCATCATCTTCTTCATCGTTAATAGTCGATGCAATAACGTCCTCATTATATGATGGCCTCGCTGAAGTGGATGAGCGTGAGGGCCTCGTCCTTCTAGGAGCATCACTCCTAAATATCTCTCCAAAATTATAACTATCCATCTCTGAAAATTTTCAACAATCATCACAAAAATTAATTTCAAGCAACTATAAGGTGGAAACTACCATAGGGACTTATATGAGAGTTAAACATACATCAAAACTACATTATTTCTACTCAAATCAAGCATGAAAACCCACATAAGCTGTCACCTATAGTGCCAAAATACTCAAGAAATACTTCACTAAACAAAATTCTACTTAGATCATCGGAGGAGTCAAATACCGGAGATCAAACACACCAAATATCAGCACAAATGATAGGCTGAAGAAGGAGATCAAAAATCCAGAGGACAAACAGCAAGAACACGGGTTCCAGGAAATGTTTTCAGTTTGGGAGGTGAGAGAGAAGGCTTTGGCAGTGGAGAGAGTAAGTAAAGGGCCAGGGGGCCCCACACCATGAGTTGGCGCCACCAGAGGGCTGGTAGCGCCACCCTGTGGTGTGCCTGGCTGGTGGGTCCCCCTGGGGCCTCCCAAGTGGCTTTCTGCCTCATTTTGCACGCAAAAAAATATTATATTTTTTCTGGAATTTTTCGAGAAACTTTATTTTTGAGGTATTTCCAGAATTTTATTAATTAATAAAAACCAGGAAAGAAAGTGAAAAGGTGGAAAACAAAACAAAAACCAGCACTACAGAGGTTCTATGACACTCTAATGGAAAAATATCCAAAGAAAACAAAGGTGGTAGTGGTGAAAACAAAAGTATGGATGGTGAAAACATGCATAACCCCAGTAATCAAGGTGAAAACATCAGGAAAACATGCATAAGGATGGTGGAAAACATGATTGTACTCGAGTAGCAATGTGATAACAGAAGTAAACATGGTGAAAAAATAATGGGGAAGGTGGAAACATAGTGAAAACATTGCCCACTTCATTTAAAATCATTTTGTTAACAAGGGTGATCAAGTCTTGCTACCAATTTTTTTTATATGAAACAAAATTTTGTTTCTGACTAAATACTTATGTTACCTCAACCTTGATAGACATAGTCCCAATCATAATAATTTCATAATCTTTGGGTGGCTTTGGAATAGGACAATAAAATTCTCCAATCTTGATGGTCTCGATATTTTCAATGGAATTTAGACCATATTTTCTATCAATCTTCTTGGGAAAATAAATAGTGTGCTATTTATCATTAACATTAAAAGTAACTTTTCCTTGATTGCAATCAATAACAGCCCCTACAGTATTAAGAAAAGGTCTTACACGAATAATAGACATATTATCATCTTCAGGCATTTCCAACACAACAAAGTCAGTTAATATCAGACAATTATTAGAAACTTGAACAGGAACATCCTCATATATACCCACAGGAATAGCAGTAGAATTATCAGCCATTTGGAAAGATATATTAGTTGGTATCAAATTTTCTAGGAGGAGTCTTTTATAGAGAGTAAAAGGCATGACACTAACTCTAGCTCCTAAATCACACAAAGCAGTTCTAACATAATTGTTTTTAATAGAACGGGGAATAGTTGGTATACCAGGATCTCCAAGCTTCTCAATAACCTTGCCATTAAAAGAGTAATTAGCAAGCATAGTGGAGATTTCCTCATTTGGAATCTTCCTTTTGTCAGAGATAATATCTTTCATATAATTTGCATAAGGAGGCAATTTAATAGCATCAGTTAAAGGAATTTGCAATAACAAAGGTTTCATCCATTCACAAAACTTGTTATAATGTTCTTCTTCCTTAGATTTGTGTTTCTTATTAGGAAAAGGCATTGGTTTTTGTACCCAAGGTTCTCTCTCATTACCATGTTTATTGGCAATGAAATCTTCCTTAGTGTACTTTGTAGTTTTAGTTTGCTTTTCAGGTTTAGCTACAGGTTCTTCTTTATCAGAAGCATCATTATTTTCATTACCACTTTCAGTTTCAGCATCAGAGATAGATAGACTATTAGGATCTTTAGCAAGCTCAGAGGATTCTACAACAGTTTTATGTTTCTTCTTCTTTTTCTTCTTAGTATGAATAACATTATCATTAGTTTGCTGAGAATCTTGTTCAATTCTTTTAGGGTGTCCCTCAGAATATAAAGGATCTTGTGTAGCAATACCACTTCTAGTTCTTATTTCATAAGGATGTTTTTCTTTAGAAGCATTAACTAGCAAATCTTTTTGCGCTTTAGCAAGTTGATCAATTTGAGTTTGAACCATTGAAAATGTTTAACAAGCATTTTAACATCATTAGAGGTTCTTTCTATAATACCATGCAAATTATCAATAGCTCTAGAGTTTTCCATTAGGTGTTTTTGCACTCCCATATTAAAATTATCTTGCTTGATAACATAATTATCAAATTCATCTAAACATTGATCAGGAGGTTTATTATAGGGAATATCTATACTATCAAAATACTGGAGAGAGTGTACGTCAATAGTGGGTGAGTGAGGGATTGGCTTACATAATTCTTCTATATGTGGAAGATTCTTCACATCTTCAGATTTAATACCCCTCTCTTTAAGAGATTTCTTGGCTTCTCTCATCACTTCATCATTTAATTCAATCATTCCCTTCTTCTTGGGTGTTGGTGTTGGTGTTGGTGTTGATACTGGAGTAGGAGTCAGCTCAGGCTCAACCATAGTCCAATCATCATGATTTTGGCTTATTTTAGCCATTAATTCCTCAGCTTCTTCTGGAATTCTTTGCCTGAAAACACAACCAGCACAACTATCCAGGTATGTCCTAGATTCAACAGTTAGTCTATTATAGAATATATCAAGAAGTTTGTTATTTTCTAGCTTATTCCCATGTGTAGCCCTAACTAAAGAACAGAACCTTGCCCAAGATATAGGCAATTTCTCTCCTTCCAATTGCTTGAAATTAAATATATTTTGTAAAGCAGCATGTTGAGCACTAGTAGGAAAATATTTCTGAAAGAAAACATTAACCAAACCAATAGGACTATCAATAGATCCCGGAGACAAATTGTTAAACCAATTTTTAGCTCCATATTTTAATAAGAAAGGGAATATTTTAGCAACAAAGTAGCTACGTTTCTTAAGATCATCAGAGAATAAACTACTCAAAGAGGAGAGCTCATTCATATGTTTCATAACACTTTCATTTTCAGTACCACAAAAAGGTTCTTTCTCAACAATAGATATATAAGATAAATCAAGAGAGAAATCATAATCCTTATCCCTAATATTAATAGGAGACGTGGCAAACTTAGCATTAGGAGATAATTTATATTTAACAACACGACTTTCAATAAGACTCATAACATCATCTTTATCTTCCATAGCATGTATTTCATCAATGAGATCATCATTAAGATCAATATAGGAATCATCAAAATCATCACTAGGGATCTCTATAAGCTCGGGTGAAACAGTAGGAGTAACATGATTTTTATCAGGAGTTTCAGTGTTTGCAATATTTTTAGCTTTAGCAATAGTGGCATCTAAGAAAGGACCGAGAGAACCACTCTCATCAAGCAAAGTAGAAGCATCATCAAAGGTATCAGAAGTATTTTCAGATTCAGCAGAAGTAGCATGTGGTGGTGTAAGCATCTTACTCGTAACAGACGGTGAATCAAGAGCAACAGAGGTGTTCAGAGTTGTACCTCTTCTTGTAGTGGATGGTAGTACAAGAAACTTTCCATAACGAGTCTTACCCATGATGAATGATGGCAGTAGATAATAGTATTGTCCGGTGAGCTTGCAAATAAAGCTATGCTCCCCGGCAATGGCGCCACAAAATAGTCTTGATGACCCACAAGTATAGGGGATCGCAACAGTCTTCGAGGGAAGTAAAACCCAAATTTATTGATTCGACACAAGGGGAGCCAAAGAATATTTGTGAGCCTTAACAAGTGAGTTGTCAATTCACCTGCACCTGAAAGTACTTTTGTTTGTAGTGGTTTATCAGTAGTAATAGTTTTATAGTAGCAGCAATAGTGAAATAATGACATCAATGAGATGAAAACAACAACAGTAGTGTTTGAAGTACGGGATTAAATACTGCAGGCATAGGGATGGATGAACGAGCATTGCATGGATAAGATAATTCATATAATAATCAAGACATGGGCATTGCAGATAAATAAGATAAAACATCCAAGCACTAAGTAACCATAAGCATGTGTTCCGTAAATAGTCGTACGTGGTCGCAATGAGAACTTGCACAACATCTTTTGTCCTACCAGCCCGTTTTCAGCGGGGCCTCAAGGGAACTACCGGTAATTAAGGTGTTCCTTTTAATAGAACCCTGGAGCAAAGCATTAACACTCTATGAACACATGTGATCCTCACATCACAGCCATCCCCTCCCGTTGTCCCGATTTCTGTCACTTCGGGGCCTCGGGTTCCGCACAACAATACGTGTAAACAACTTGCAGGTATGATCAAGAAACAAAAATGATCATCGGGATTTAATAACATGTTCAGATCTGAGATCATGGCACTCAGGCCCAAAGTGGCAAGCATTAAGCATAACAAGTCCAATCCCTACCATCCCCTTCAGCCTACAACGGGAGAATTACTCACACATGGATGGGGGAAACATGGATGGTTGATGGAGAGGCGTTGGTGATGATGATGGAGATGATCTCCTCCAATTCCCCGTCCCGGCAGGGGGCCAGAACAGGAACTTATGATCCCCGAATCGAGGTTCGTGGTGGCGGTGGAGCTACGGACTTCTTTCTGTAAAACTATCGAACCCCCTTGCATTTTAGGGTTGAAGGCTATTTGTAGTCGAAAGGGGAGTCCGAGGGGGGCTCTGGGTGTCCCCACACCCTATGCTGGCGCGGCCAAGGGGGCGCTAGTGGGGGTGTGGGCACCCTGTGGCTCTTCTCCTGGCCCCCTTTTGGCTCCCGCGGTATTCCGGTGTGAAAACACCAATGGGGTGTTTGACGAATGGATGGATCCTAGGCCCGTCGGGTGAGCCTACCCGGTCTCAGGCCCAAGGCCCAAGCTCCAAAGGAGGCGCCGTGGATTGTTCTAGAAGGCCCAATCAAAGCCCACCCGCAAAGCCTTGCGGGGCAAGAAAGGAAACATGTGACCGACTTAGGGTTAGGGTTTGTATCCCCCCGGGCACGGTTTGAGACCTGGCTATCTGTATAAAGCCAGGAGAACCACCGGGGCGGGAGGACCAAGCAATACCGCACCACCAAAGCCTTGCGATCGAGACCATACTCTCGACTTGAGCACCCCCAACTGTAACCGATCTACACGTTAATACAGATCGATAGAGGCATGAGTCAGGGTTTTACCTCTACGAGGACCCCGAACCTAGGTAAATCGTGCCCCCTGTTTAGCCGATGATTGTCACCAGCGCCTACATGTTCTCCTACTCGAAACCCTATGGGTTCACCCGAGGGATTTGTTGAGATGCATATTCGACAATTGGCGCCGTCTGTGGGAACGGCGGGCGCTGGAACTCCGGCATCTTCGGCATCATCGACGACCAATTCACGCTGGAACCCCGGAACTTCGACTCCAACCAATCCGATCCGAATCGGATCTGTCATCGTCGCCCCTCACTCGCCGGAATCACGCCCAGTATTCGGCGACTTGGAGAAGAGCATCACCCTGACGTTCGGGAGCTTCCAGTTCTATGCCAACAAGGAAGGAATTCTTCTCTTCCCCGAGCAAACCAATCTCGAAGGATCGGGATCTGGGTCGATCTCTAGCCCAGGAGATGTCGATTCACGACCCTACTACGCGGATCGCGACTTGGCGAAAAGCGGAGAATCTATCCGCCTCAACGCCAGCAACTTCCATACCCTCTCCACAGAGGAACCTTCTCGGGTCAGGAAATCCTGCCTAACTATGCCCAGGACCCGCGAGCCATATCTAGCTCAGGTCTGCATGGAAGGATCAGGAGATCCACCCGAAGAAACTGAGAACAGTGAAAGGGAATGCGCTACCATCAGCGTCTCGCGAGCTGCTTGGGATCGGGCAAAAGAGGCCATCCGCACAAGCAAACCACTAGAAGTCGTAGCTCCTCATGAGGATATGACCGCCTACCACTATCATCTAGTGAGAGCGGCTACTTTAATCAAAGAAGATCGCATAGATCTAGCCGAGCGGAGGAGATTAGCAGACGAGTCGAGCCAGCGCCGAGCCGCGCTATCCAAAACACCTTCTGTCAGAAATTGTCCCGCAAGAAAAGGACACGTCTCAAGAACCGCGACCATGGATGCAGAGTCCCTGACCGGAATCAGCAAATCACTCGAAGCTTCCCTTATGCGCGTCGACGAGGATGGAAACGTCTATCCGCAAACTCCCGCCGCCGCAGTACTGGCTGCAGCCTCCTACATGCAGACAAATCAACCAGGGGAGAACGACCCCGCACAGAGCAGTACAGGCAAGTACAGAAAGGGTTGGGCATGGTAGCCGCCAGACTCGCCTCCTACGATCGCAAGAGAACAGCCGCGCAGAAGGATAAGGAAGCACCCCGCACGCATAGGACTACGTCAGCTAGCAAGGAAAAATTGCCTCGCTGCGCACGAGGAAAAGAAGCTCGACGACGCGGAGATAGTGTGGCAGTGACGACAACCCGAGAGATCGAGACCGTAGCCGGAACCCGCGAAGAGGTCGAGATCACAGCCCGCGAAGAGGTCGAGATCGCAGCCCGCGGAGAGATCGAGATCGCAGCCCACGGCGACAGAGCAGCCGCTCGCGACACCGCGGCAAGGAGCCGCGGAGAGACGTCAACCGCGACGAGCCCGGGTACAATGCGCGATCAGACATCGCTCAGCGCAAGGTTGACAAAGGTCGAGCGGCCAGGAATCGCGCACGTTCCCCATCTACCTCCTCCGACGAAGAGGTCTGCATAGCCTTATGTTTTGCTCGAAATATCCACGAGGCACCTCTACCCAAGAGGTTTAAGCTCTCCACGGAGGTGCAAAAATACGACGGTTCGCAAGAGCCACAAGCTTGGTTGTCAGATTACCTCACGGCAGTAAAATGCCAACGTGGGAACAAAAACACAGCTATGCAGTATCTTAACCTACATCTCGTAGGCGCTGCACGCAGCTGGCTCGAAGGAAGACCGAAGGCATGCTACAGATCATGGGACGATCTAAACCTCGATTTCTGTAAGAATTTTCAAGCAACATACAAAAGACCTGCGACCATCGAGGAGTTACGGGCTTGCAAGAAGAAAAGTGCCGAGTCTACTCGCAAATATATTCAGCGATGGACCACACTCAGGAACACAGCGGGAAACATATAAGAGGAGGTTGCGGTCGAAGCATTCGCCAAAGGATCTCGACGAACCTCCTTCTGGGAAGAACTGGGACGGGTTGCACCCAAAACCATGGGAGAACTAATGGCCATAGCCGACAGATGGGCCAAAGGCGAGGACGCGGTGCGCAATGAGAAAGCCTCATCACCAGCACCAGAAGACGATCGCCATGGTCGAAAGAAAAGGAGAAAGCATTACGACCGCGATGATCGGGAAGAACTGGTGGCAGCAGAGTTCACAAGAAATCGCGACAGCGGATACCGCGGAAATCGCGAGTGGAAGCCAAAGCCAGAGGACAAAACCCCCGAGGAGGACCTCGATGGTTACTGCACGCTACATCTATTTACATATAAGCGCACTGGCAAAACTAAGGCAACACACCTTCTCAAGGATTGCCGAAAGTTCCTTGACATCCACGAGGCCTTCTCGAAGAAAAACAGAGCAGCAGTCAATCAGGGCTACCCGCAGCTCCCTGGAGGAGGACCCAAGGATTCCACCCGCCTCAAGCCCTGCCCCCACCAGGAAACCAAAACACGGTGCTAGCCGCTCTACCGGCGCCACCCGCCCCAAACCAGGGAGCCAATGGATACCCGAATCCAGTAGGACTCCTGGGGATGATATAGAAAGTTTGTCCGTCCCGCAGGGCCTAGAAAACAAACACTCGACAGGTATTCATGGCTGTCCAGGCACCACCATCCCAACCAGAGTATCTGAAGATGGCCGATCAATCGATAATTTTCTCCAAGGAAGACCAACGCCCCAGAGTCTATCGACCAGGGCATGACGCACTCGTCATCCAGGCGTAAATAGGCAACTATGAACTCGCCCGAGTATTCATGGACGGAGGTAGTGGGATTAACATCATTTACGTGGACACACTCCGCAGGATGAACAGGAACCTGGACGGACTCGCGCAATTAGAGACATCCTTTCACGGGATAGTACCAAGGAAGGCAGTCCGCCCACTCGGAACAATAAACTTGGAGGTGGTGCTCGGCAACCGAAGCAATTACAGACGAGAATTCCTCGACTTCGAAGTAGTTGACTGGCCCTCACAGTACCATGCCATTCTTGGTCGAACAGCGTTCGCCAGATTCATGGCAGTACCACACTATGCATACCTGAAGCTCAAGCTGCCTAGGGAACATGGTACCATCACCATCGACGGTGATTTCCAAAAATCCAATAAATGCAACATCGAGTTCAACGAGATCGCCAAATCCTTCGGGATGCAGGAAGAGCTGGAAGAGATAGCAAAAACCACGGATCACTCCGTGATGCCTCTCACAAAGAAGAACGCCCCAGAGCTCGAGTTCAGCGCAAACAGCGGCACTCGAAAACATCAGATGCACCCGACCGAATCTACGAAAATAGCGATGGTGTCCACCACCCTCTCGCCAGCATAGGAAGGCGCGCTCGTCGAACTCCTCCGTGAGTACTGGGAAATTTTCGCCTGGCAGCCTTCAGATATGCCAGGGATACCGAGGGAGTTCGCCGAGCACTCACTCGAAGTTTATAAAGACGTCAATCCTATCAAGCAGACAACCCGACGGTTTTCAAAGCCAAAGCAAAAGGCACTTGGAGAAGAAGTGAACAGGTTACTTGCAGCAAAGTTCATCCGCGAGATAAAGATCTCCACGTAGTTAGCATACCCGGTGCTGGTCCCGAAAAAAAATATTGACATCCTTCGCGTGTGCATCGACTACACGTCGTTGAATAAGCATTGCCCCAAGGATAACTTTCCCTTACCACGGATCGACCAGATCGTGGACTCCACAGCAGGCTGCCAGCGCCTCTCCTTCTTGGATGCCTACTCGGGCTATAATCAGATCAGGATGAAAAAGGAGGACGAGGAGAAGACATCGTTTATCACACCCCACGTTGTTTACTGCTACACTACAATGCCTTTCGGGCTAAAGAACGCAGGCGCAACATATCAGCACTGCATGCAAAAATGCCTCGCCAAGTTCATTGGCAAGAATGTACAAGTGTACGTTGACGACATCGTCATCAAGACTCGAGTAGACGACACGCTCCTCGATGACATCAGAGAAACATTCGACGCGCTGAACACGTACCGAATCAAGCTCAATCCGACCAAATGCGTCTTTGGCGTCCCTGCAGGACAACTTCTCGGGTATCTGGTTTCTGCTCGAGGAATTGAAGCCAACCCGGAGAAAATCCAAGCGATCCTGACAATGAAGGAACCAACTAATCTCCGCGGTGTACAGCAGCTCGCAGGGCGACTAGCCGCTCTAAGCAGATTTGTTGCGAGGCTGGGCGAGAAAGCATTGCCTTTCTATAAGCTACTGAAGAAAACGGATAAGTTCGAATGGACACCCGAAGCGCAGAAAGCATCCGCGGACCTCAAGCGAGCATTGCAGAGTAGGCGTGCCCTGGCAACGCCACAAGAATGGGAGCCACTGTATCTGTACCTAGCCGCAACAAATCAAGTCATCAGCACAACAATTATGGTCGAGCGGCCGGAAGACGGCAAGGCTTATGGCGTCCAAAGGCCAATACATTATATCAGCGAGGTGCTTTCGCCCTGCAAACAGCGATACCCTCATTATCAGAAGCTTGCGTACGGCGTGGTGCTCATAGCTCGAAAACACAAGCACTACTTCCAGGAGCATACCGTCATGGTGCTAAACGACGCATCACTCGGTACCATCATGAATAACCCCATGGCATCCGGAAGAATTGCAAATTGGAGTATCGATCTCGGCGCCTGGGACATCATATATGCAGGGCGCAAATCTGTGAAATCACAAGTACTCGTGGAATTCCTGAGCGAGTGGATAGAACTACAAACGCCAGGCCCTCCAGAATATACGAGCAACTGGATAATGTACTTCGACGGGTCGAAGAGAAACGAAGGAGCTGGAGCCGGGGTTGTACTGATATCCCCCAGAGGTGACAAGTTGCAGTACGTCCTGCGATTGGATTTTCCACCCGACGACCCGACATCAAACAATGACGCAGAATACGAGGCTCTCCTTCACGGCATGAAGATGGCGATCGCCTGTGGAGCCACCCGACTGATGATCTATGGAGATTCAAACCTCATCGTACATCAGACGATGAAAGAGTGCGACGCCATTGCAGAAAACATGGTCGCCTATCGAGATATGTACCACCTACTCGAAGGAAGTTTCAAGGGGTGTGAACTAAAGCACATTGCGCGATCCAGCAACGAAGAAGCAGATAAATTGGCAAACATGGGTTCTACCAACACACCCATACCGCCTGGAATATACTTCGAGAGGATGATCAAGCGCTCAGTCAAGGTCAAAAAATCAGCAGAAGCACCCACATCATTGGAGACAGAGGTCAGCCCGCAAACTGCTATGATTGAGCTCAGCCACAACATTTCAAGGCAAGTTTTTCTGGTTGAACCAGTCTGGACGCAGAAATACCTCGACTACTTGTCCAACAAGCAGCTCCCAGCAGATATTCGCGAGGCTCGACAGATAGTACGACGCAGCAAAGCTTTTTGAGTGCTCAATGGAGAGCTATACAAACAGAGCATATCAGGAATATTGCAGAGATGCATAGCACCCGAGTATGGCACGGAACTACTGCGAGATATACACCAAGGAGATTGCGGGCACCATGCCAGCTGGAAGGCGATCGTGGGCAAAGCTTTTCGAGCAGGATTCTACTGGCTCATAACGGCCAGGGACGCAAAGGACCTAGTCGACAAGTCCAACGCTTGCCAAAGATTCGCGCCCAATCCGCACGCCCCTGCCACTGAACTTCACATGATCCCAATCCCCTGACCCTTTCCATAATGGGGGCTAGACATGGTGGGGCCACTGCGAAAGTCGACACCCGGAGGATACACACATTTGCTCGTTGCAGTCGAAAAATTTACGAAGTGGATCGAGGCTATGCCAGTCACCTCCGCCAGCGCCCAATGCGCCGTGAAATTCCTCAACTCCATTGTGTGCAGGTTTGGCATACCACACAATATCATCACCGACAACGGCAGCAACTTCACAGCGAAGGAAACACAAGAATTCTGCGAACAGAAGGGAATCACCCTCAGTTTCGCCTCAGTGGCTCACCCGCAAACTAATGGTCAAGTCGAGCGATCAAACGGATTAGTCTCAGCCGGCCTCAAGAAGCGGCTACTCGACCGCCTAAACCCAGCAGCAGGACACTGGGCACATGAATTACCATAAGTGTTTTGGAGCCTTCGCACAACACCAAATCGGTCAACAAACTACACGCCATTTTTCATGGTCTATGGAGCCGAGGCCGTCCTACCTGAAGATGTCAAATTCAGCACACCCCGAGTCGTCGCATACAGCGAAGAAACCTCGAATATGGCACTCGCAGAAGAGGTGGACGCACTCGATGAAATTCGCGACATCGCACTCGCAAGATCGGCGGTATACCAGCAATCACTGCGCAATTACCACAGTCGTTGCATACGCCACAGATCCTTTGTGGTAGGCGACCTGGTGTTGCGGCTCAAGCAAAAAGAAGGACACAAACTAGAGCCACCATGGGAAGGACCCTTCATCATACATGAAGTTATCCCAGGAGGCGTCTATCGACTGAAGAACCCCGAGACCGGTGGCATCTACTCCAACCCATGGAACGTTCCGCACCTCCGCAAATTCTATCCTTAGGATTATCTCATTCGCAAAATAAGGCTATACTAGCCATCTTGTAGCTCGAAGAAATACATGGCTTCTCAGTCATATCAATAAAAACACATGGTTTCTCAACCATAGCTATTCATATTTTTCATTTTACATGCTGAACAACAGGTATACACCCCAAACACACGGGGGCTACGCCTAATCAAGCATCACAAGAAAATTTACAAATACAAGGGTATAGACAAGGCTCACACCTTATAAATACATGCTATAAAGTTTCGAGTGAACTATACAAGACAAAAGGATATCTACATCCTACAATTACATATAGCAGCGAGCAGTTTCCTCGGCTAACACTCGATCAACCTCTTCAGAAGTCAGTCGAATAATCTCTTCTGCTGCAGGACGAACGACTGCATAATGAGGGGTCATATCAACTGGAGCATTAGGAAGTCTAGCCACAGAGATAAAATTGACCTCAGGATTCCATAACCGGACAAAAGCAAGTGCTACTAGGGATCCGCAGATCAGCTGTTGGCGGACGCACTCGCGAATTTCACCTACCCGACCAAAAATTCTGAGCAGATGGCTCAAATCTTCTGGACATCTCTCCCGCGGATAGAAAGAACGGTTCATAGCTATCAGAGCATCGTGACAAGAATCAACGAGTATCTTCGCCTGGCCTACACAATACTTCAAAGTAGCCAGAACGAAGCCGCGACTGCGGTCGAACCAGAAGTTGTTTGCATGTGGTTTAGAGCTACCGGCTTCATGAGCAATATGGTTATCTACCCAATGCGCTTCACATAGACCGTTAGGCTCAACAACTACAAAGAAAGGTACAACAGAGTTAAAGGGTGAAAAGGAAGTAATCAAACAAAGTGCTAGAGAGCTCGCATGCTTACAAAGCATATCTTTGACAACAGCTGCCAGCTCTTCCATCACGAATTGTTCACGCTCGGCTGCAAGTTTTTGTTTCGACTTGGCCACATCAGCCACTCCACGCAAAGCTTTCAACTTGCGTTCGCCATCCGCGACGCGATCACGAAGAGAGGCAAAGGTACTAGCGGCAACAACAAGGGGATCCAATCGCACAGCAGATCCACTTGAAGACTCCGCGCTAGCACCTACTACCTGGAAAGAGATGAAGAAAGTTAAGATATATTTCAAGATTCCCCACTCGAGAAAAACACCACCTACTTAACAGGTGCTCGGGGGCTACTCCCATCGGGAGGTACTGATAACGATCAATCACAAATAATCACATCCCAGGCATCAAAGAACACTTCGATTAAGGGCAAAATACGGGAATACATCCCAAGGTTCATTACATTGAGAGAGCAAACTAAAAGCAGTCTATCCTATGGAACTGCAGAGGTACTGCCACTCGCGACAGGATGTCCCTTGCGACTAGAACGAGCAATCAATTCAGATAGCTTCTTGGCAAGGGCTGCAGCCGGATCGCCGAAAGGACGAAGCGCTACCTTTTTGCCTGTGGCAGCGTCAAAGGGAAGGCTTGAGTACGCCTCATCCAAGCCTGTGACTCCATGCGCCAACGCAAACTGGATGGCAGTCTTCGCTCCGCATTCGGACTGGGCAACCGAGTAAGCCTGAAGAAGATCATCCTCCAGGAAAACTTTCAGAAGGCCATCCAACGTGGGTGGAACCGCAGCATCCGCCAGAAGACGCTCGTGGAATTGCGTCAGCACTCGAATGGCTCCGCCAACGAGGGAGCAGATCCCACTCGCGTGTTTCTGGAGCTGGGCACAACAATCCGTCAGGACGTCCACTCGTTGAATCCCAGGCAGCTCCAGCGCAACGCCAAGGACCTCTGCAAAAAAGCGTCATAAATTCCTAAGATAGCCAATTTGGTCGCAACACAGTGGAAATTAAGTGCAACCTACCCGTGAATTTCTGAGCCAGAGGGCGAATGAAGCCAACAAGATCATTGTCCTGTTTAGCGCCAGCCTCCTCCAGTTGCTTCAGCGTGCCCTGGGCCTCAGCGAGCTTCCCCTCAAAGTCAGCCGACCGCTTGCGAGAGAATTCAAGTCCTTCTCGAGCGGTCTCCAACTCGGCCTCAAGGGTTTTCACCCGAGTGACAGCATCAGCTTTCTCGGCCTTCAAGAAATCAACTTGAGCTACACAGCAGTGAACTTTAGCCTAAGGAAATTTATATGATAAAAAAGAACAAGCAAAAGGGAACAGATCAATTTACCTTGGAGAGCTTGGCCATCCGCAACGAGTCGATCACGATCCACCCGAAGGGATACGCAATCTGCCTCAGCCGAAAGTACGCGGTGACCAATCGCTGCGAGAGAATCAATAAGAGACTGCAAAAATACAAGACGAAGGTCAAGTCAGAAAAACAAAAAGGAAAGAAATTGAGCCTATTCATGACTGCAAACAGTCGAGTATAGCCTCGGGGGCTACTCCCATCGGGAGCACTGCCGTGCACCCGATCAAAGTCAAGAAAAGAAAGAAGCTTAAATATTGAGTCTGTAGCCAATCACAAGCGATTGACCACAGCCTCGGGGGCTACTCCCATCGGGAGCACTGTCGTGCACCCGATAAAAATAAACAAAGTGAAAGATGCAAGAAAGGTGGCAAGGTTTACCTGGTCTTCGGCGGTGCGCAGAGGGTCAGCCGAGCTACCCGACGCTTCTTTCGAAGCCGAGGCTCCACCCGCAAAGCTAGGCAATTTATAATCTGTAGCCACAGTTGCTGGAGCTAGGCTCGGAGAATTCTGGACAGCCTTATCTATGGGAGCTTCAATCGCAGCAGCATCCTTTTTCTTCACGGAAGGAATAGAGGAAGCGAACTGGCCAGGATCATGGATTGAAGCCTGTCATGAAAAAACAAAAACATAAGAAAAAGCGAGAAAAAACTTTCGACTAAAGGATGATAGGAAAGAAAGAACTCACTCATCGTCGTCGTCGTCATCCAGCATATCCGCGTTCCAGGCGGTGGAGATCTTCGACTTGGAGGCGGGAGGAGGAAACACGTTCAGGGGGGTCACAAAGAGAGGCTCGGCTGCCTTTTCAGGCCCTCCACCCAAAGAATTATCTTTGGAAGTAGCTTCATCATCCCCCTCCCTGCGGCGCTTGCGGTGGTGGAGGTCTCTACCTGACTCTTCCACGTCATCCGAAGAACCATGCTCAGAACTCGAGTCGGCTTCGGCGATGCTGGTGTCAAGGGGAGCCTCAAGGTTGCTCGCCAGCAAGTCTGAAGCATCTTCAGCAGAAGTTGGCGGGTAGCAGGTTGCTACCCCCATGCTCTACAAAAGGAAAGCAAGAAGAAGGATAAAAGAGAAAGCTCAGTCAAACAAACTCTCGAGTGACAAAAAAGTTAAAGCAGAGAAGAGAAGAACTCACATCAGATGGAGGAGACCTTGAAGCTTCGAATGCTGCGATGGGGCAGATGTCAAAGGACTCGCCCACCTTCAGCTTGGTGATGGCCACGATTTTCTTCTCGAATTCGGCATTCGAAAGTTCTTCTCGACTCACGCGTCTGGGGTCTTCGTTGCCCTGGTACTCCCACATGGTCGAAGGCCTCTCCTAGAGGGGCTAGATCCTATGCCTGAGGAACACACTCGCGAGATGCATGCCGTTCAGCGAGACCCCCGCGGTCTGGTCGCGAAGAGCTGCTACCTTGGCGAGTAGCAGGGCGATGACTCGACTCTCTTCGGCTGAGAGCCTGTGCGCCCAGGACTTCCGCCGCTTCAAGACAACGAACGGGTGGAATTAATGAGCTCCACCTGCGTTGTTATCAACAACATAGAACCACTTCCTCCTCCACCCTTGCGTGGAGTCGATGAAGTGCATCTCGAAGTAGGAGCTATCCGACTTTGCCTGGATTCCGAAGCCGCCAGTGCGCAGCGTCTCTCCAAGCTCGGTCTCTACCCGCGACTTCTCGCGGAAGGCTCGCACTTTGAATAGGGCTTTCCAAAGGCCCCAGTGCGGGCGGATGCCCAGGAAGCATTCGCAAAGTACGATGAAGCATGAGATGTGCTGCACCGCATTTGGAGGCAAATCATGGAGCTGTATGCCATAGACATACAACAAGCCAAGAAGAAAACGATGGAGGGGGAGCGAGAGCCCACGCGAGACGTGATCCGCAAAGATCACGCGCTCGTTCGCGTGAGGGTTTGGTACCTCTTCCTTTTTGCCGAGACGAACTCGCTTCTCGGTCTCGGGGGGCAGCAGCCCCTCCCTCTGCATCTCCTTGATGCTCTTGTTCGTCGTGTTGGCAGAGCGCCAGTCGCCTGACCGCGGGGCGGGTGTCACGAGCATCTTCGGGCGCCTTCCAAGCTGAGGCAGCGGCGCTGCGTTTCCTTCCTCCCGACATGGGAAATTGTACGTGCTTGCAGAGGATGAGATGGGCGCGAGGAAGAAGAAAGCAGGGAAGCAAATGACCGGGAGGTTTTCCACCTAAGGACAGTATACATATACAGGGCCACTCGATCTCAGCATTTCATCGAGCAACGCGGCACCCACCGCGGCTGCCACGCGTGAAGAGGAAACGAGGAGGCGGTGAAAGCTGTTTCGTGCCACGATCTTAACAGCAGATCATGCGCATTTACTGCACACGGCTCGCGGAAAAACCGGAAACGACGTCTCGTTTCCGGTCAAAAGCTGACAAGGTGGGCCAGCATGCCCTGCTTTCACTTCGTCACGTCCCATCGGGAGGAGTCAGAGCAAACAAAGTGCACAATGACGTCAATGTGTGTGTCATCAAACCCGGGAAGTTTCTCGGGTAGGATCCTAAACACGAAAATTCTTTCATATGGACACATCAAGACGCGAAAACTCTTTCGCATAAACTCCATAACACGAAATTTCTTTCGTTTGGATATCTCAAGACGCGAAAACTCTCTCGCATAAATTCCATAACACGAAATTTCTTTCGTTTGGATATCTCAAGACGCGAAAAAATCTTTCGCATAAACTCCAAACAAGGAAAAATTATTTACTCGCAAATTCGCGAGGAAATGTCCACGGGTGAGCGGTCCCAACCACTCTAGCATACGATGTATACGCATCTTTACCCTGGATCATTCAGCCGACTAGGCACATCCGGATGCCGTATCCTCTCGATACGAAGGTAAGACCCAAAAGATCTTTCTTGAGGGCCTGGAATCGCACTCAAGCTGCGTCCTCCGGTAAATTTCCGTGTCAACAACAGGAACAAAAATCCTACCGGATGCGCCGGGTACCCTATTAGGTTAAGTTCGACTCGGTAAGACCTCCATGGCCCAGTCGCAATGATCACCTCACCATATTCGAGTCTGTGTAGGCCAGAACTGTTTTTGCCCTTGATGCAATTAATTGGCCCTAAGCTTTCGGGAGAGCCAAGCAACTGAGCCACATCCTTCTGCGAAAACAGCCAACACACAGGAACTTTTATATTCTCGATACTCGAGTACAAGAAATGCATCGCATACAGGGTACACATCCTCTTCAAAACGATTGAAGCCACAAGTCGAAAAGAAATCAAGATAAACTTTGAGCGTCCACCCGACAGATTCTCAGCCGAGTAAACGCTCGGGGGCTACTGACGAAGGGATGGATCCTAGGCCTGTCGGGTGAGCCTACCCGGTCTCAGGCCCAAGGCCCAAGCTCCAAAGGAGGCTCCATGGATTGTTCTAGAAGGCCCAATCAAAGCCCACCCACGAAGCCTTGCGGGTTTAGAAAGGAAACCTGTAACCGACTTAGGGTTAGGGTTTGTATCCCCCCCGGGTACGGTTTGAGACCTGGCTATCTATATAAAGCCAGGAGAAGCACCGGGGGGAGGACCAAGCAATACCGCACCACCAAATCCTTGAGATCGAGACCATACTCTCGACTTGAGCACCCCCATTGTAACCGATCTACTCGTTAATACAGATCGACAGAGGTAGGAGTAAGGGTTTTACCTCTACGAGGGCCCCGAACCTGGGTAAATCGTGCCCCCTGTTTAGCCGACGATTGTCACAAACACCTACACGTTCTCCTACTCGAATCCCTATGGGTTCACCCGAGGTATTTGTTGAGATGCATATTCGACAGTTTTTTCTGGGCAATTTCTCGAAAGTTGATTTTTCTGCACAAAATAAAGACACCAAGGTAATTCTGCTGAAAACAACGTTAGTCCGTATTAGTTGTATTAAAAACACACAAGTTTAGAGGAAAACAATAAGAAAAGTGTTCGGAAAAGGAGATACATTTCGACGTATCATTCCCCAACTTTAGATTGCTTCTAGTGCAGCCTTTAGTCACATGGGCTCTGTCTTGATCAACTAAGTTGTGAGGGTTCATGCCGGGCTTGACAAGCACATGTAGCATAATTATAGGTGGAACGGGCCTTGCCATTGGGTTGAATTCTTTCTTCTAAAAGATCTCGTCTCAATTCTTATCCTTTCCTTAATACACCCAGGGTGTATAGGATGTTTGGGCTGATTTGAGTCTGAAGGTGAAAGTGCACAAACTATGCAGAGTCAACAAACTAAGTTCTTAGCCGTGTCCCCGGTTATGGACAACATCGAGCAGCTGGACAAGGATGGACGGAAGAATCACATTACCATTTTCAATAAGTAGAATTTTGACCAAGTGAACAGTAGTTCTGGTGCTTGGATTTCAGACCAATGATGCCACCTTTTGAAAAGAAAAGTTTGTTTCACAAAATATAGGAGAAATCTGGCTTTATGCACACTTAGCCAAAACTCCACTCAGCCAAATAAGCGTGTAGTATTAGTCTTGCCATTTATATCCACCATAGTGTTTACTTGCCAATACATTAAATTGTATTGACCCCCTTGTGGCTGCATATTCCATCATGTAGATGATTTTGAAGACGAGTGAGGATTTCGTTTAGGATCTCGAGTCTACTGCCAACATGTTTTACCTGTGGCACATGAAGAAGATGGGCTCAATGTTGTACTATGTTTTCTGATGTATTTCTTTGTTTTCTGCTAGTCTTCTAAGACTATGCAAGTTGTAATACTATTTTGTAAAGATTGGATCATGCGATGTAATAGAATTTGATGCAATTGATCCACGGACTAGCACACTAACACAGATGTTCTTACATTATATAAATGTGGGAACGCTACAGAATGGTATCAGAAAATTGTGTTGCATGTAGATGTCGAGACCCTAAGTTTGGAAAAGGCCCTAGGATTGAAAATTTACTATGTACAAAATTTCTATACACAAAACATCTCATATTAATCTTTCTCATATCCTCGCATCTATTATCCACCTTCAAATTTGTCTTCTCTTGTTCTAGATGACCTACCTCTTGAATACCATCAAGACATGATTGTTGATGACCATACCATGAAGTGCAAGAAATATTGTCACCACATGAAGACCTACACTCAAGATAATTGAAGAACTCGAAGAAAGACTTATACTTCATAACAATCGAGAACATCTCAAGAAATTGAGAGAAGAATGTGAAGAAACTCAAGAAGATATAAATGAGACCACCAATCTAGTTACTTTGTTAGAACAACATTAACATGTTATTGTATTGATCATACAAATTGAGTGTGGTATGTCAATACTAGGTTGGTTGCTATACCTTGTTGTTTTGTGTGATGAATGTTTGTTAGATGTTTATAAGATGAGTTTCCTTGAAATGTAGTGTTGGGTAGAAATTTCTTTAGCTATCTTTGTAATCTCTACTCATCCATGCTAAGCCAAACCAAATCCTATACCCAATCACCAACCATAGTGAGAGGCCATTTCTTGTGCAACAAACTATGAGAGCACCCCATAAATCCTACAACCAGTATCCTAACAAGACACAAGACATCCTGTTTAAGGAAGGTTAGCCTCAAATTGTTCTTTGGTGTGAAGGAACAATCACATCCATGATAAAGCCAACTGTATACCAAGGAGCAACAAGACAAATAAAAAAGTGAAGATGGACAAGTGGTCTCAAAGTTACATGAGCTATGAAGATTTTGAAGCTTTTCCCTACACCAAGAGAAGAAACAATGAAGAAAAACACAACTATCCAGTTTGTGTTGCATAAGAGTTTTACGCAACCCACTAGTTGGAGAAACGATAGTTTAGCTCAGGTTTGTCTTACAGATTGGAAACTTTCTGTTAGACAAGTGAGGTGACCTAGTGTTATTCTATGAGATTCACCGATCTGAGTACAAGGTATTGATTGAGGGCAACGTGGATTGGCCCCATGGTGACTACTCACATTATTCACTTTTGCTATGAGGAATGGTAAATCTGAGTGACATACCTATTAGAGAGACAACGATGTTAAACCTGAACCATAGAATGGTAGAATACAATAATCCTTATGTTAGTGTTGCTGAAAATGTACTATTTTCAGTGAGGATCAAGCCAACTTTGGAGGTATCAAACAATGAAGATGTTGACTACCATGAGAGTTTTGTTAGAAATAGCATGGTGTTTGCCTTCAAGGATGACAACAACAAGATGAAAGATTACCAAGGACATCAAACGAAAAAGTTGAGAGGGACCCAAACACTTTTGATTGACCCAAAGAGTGACACCTTAGTTTCAAAGGTATTTCAGCAAACTATGTTAGTTGGCAACTCTACCGTGAAGGAAAATTCTACTCAAGCCAAATCTGGAATCAAGAAACACTCCAAGCTGATGGATTTAGACTACCCACTAAAGTTTATTTTAAGGGTGGTATCCCACCCAGTTGTTTTGGAATCTAGTTACCCAAACCTATCTTTCTTTCTAGCCTTCCCAAATCTCGGGACAAGATTTCTTTAAGGGTGGTAGTCTATAACATCCCTGATTTTTGGAAAGTTCAAAAATTACAAAAAAAATCTTGTTAATGCAAGTCACCAAAAACAACTAAAATTAAAACACACAAGAATTATAACATGTTATTGAAACAATAAAGTTTGATTTCTACAAACTCAATCTAAACCATCCTTAGTGAACTCTTAACCCCTTAACATGTATTGAACCAAGAGAGAATGAATCCTTCAAACTCAAACCTTGACCTTGTCCTGGCCAACTTGGTTAAACCCCTTTTTGATATGTTAGTTGCTTTGTATGTTTTCTTACCTTGTGTGTTTGATTGCTAGTATGCTTGTTTATTTTTTATTGTGTTTTCAACGTATAGATTGTACGGAGAGCAACAATCTTTTTTGAAGAGAGTGTGAATTCTTCACCAACTTCAACAAGGAAAGTAACACACCATTCAACTACCCATTATTTTCTATATGCATTACTAGAGTTTTGAGTAGTATGCATGATAGGAAATTTTCTAGATTATTATTATGCTATGCTATATCCTAGTAGTGTGTAGCCATCCTTATATCTTATCATTCTGAAGCCTTGGTACTTACTAGATGCTTAGACTTGCTACAAAAATTGTTTTACTTGATGTTGGAAAAAATACTAAGTATAAACCTCAATGAACCACCTAGGTGGATTTGGTAGTGCATGGTTGTTGATAGTTGAGTGTCACTTGAAGGAATGCCACCTAGGAACAAAGTTATTATGATGTTCCCCAAGTTTAGATTGCTTCTAGTGCATCCTTTAGTCATATGGGATCTGTCTTGATCAACTAAGTTGTGAGGGTTCAGCCTGGGCTTGACAAGAAGATGTAGCATAATTATAGGTGGAATGGGTCTTGCCATTGGGTTGAATTCTTACTTCTGAAAGATCTCGTCTCAATTCTACTCATTTCCTTAATGCACCTAGGGTGTATAGGATGTTTGGGCTGATTTGAGTCTGAAGGTGAAAGTGCACAAACTCTGCAGAGTCAACAAACTAAGATCTTAGCCGTGTCCCCGGTTATGGACAACATCGAGCAACTGAACAAGGATGGACGGAAGAATCACATCACCATTTTCAATAAGTAAATTTTTGACCAAGTGAACAGTAGTTGTGGTTCTTGGATTTCAGTCCAATGATGCCACCTTTTGAAAAGAAAAGTTTGTTTCACAAAAGATAGGACAAAAAGGCTTTATGCAAACTTAGCCAAAACTCCACTCAGCCAAATAAGCATGTAGTATTAGTCTTGCCATTTATATCCACCATAGTGTTTACTTGCCAATACATTAAATTGTATTGACCCCCTTGTGGTTGCATATTCCATCTTGTAGATGATTTTAAAGACGAGTGAGGATTTTGTTTAGGATCTCGAGTCTACCGCCAACATGTTTTGCCTGTGTCACATGAAGAAGATGGGCTCAATGTTGTACTAAGTTTTCCGCTATATTTCTTTGTTTTCTGCTAGTCTTCTAAGACTATGCAAGTTGTAATACTATTTTGTAAAGACTGGATCATGCGATGTAATAGAATTTGATGCATTTGCATGATATTTCATTTTGTACTGTGGTGCTAGCAATTGATCCAGAGACTAGCACACTAACATAGATGTTATTACATTATATAAATGTGGGAACACTACAACTCCCGTGAGCAGCGACACAAGATGGGAGCAAAGAACTATCTTACATTATTTTTAGCTTCTTTATCCATCGTTTCATAGGAGGACAATCCGGGAAAGCTGTACCTCATCCGTTCAACATGTGAGCAGTTGTTATATTCCAAGAATCAAGACACGATTGGGAAGGAGAGGGCGCTGGCACAACTTTGCAGCGTGCCTACCGAAAGAAACACTAATCCCCATGTTCGTATCCTTTTCTCTTCCTCTCAATGAATCGTTTATCATTTACACTGCACTACATGTGTTTTGGTGATTTGTTCCTCACAATTATATGTTTCTTTTTTGTTTTTTAGATGACACGCAGATCTGTTGACTTGATTGTGCAAGCAAGGATAAATTTTCCTGATTTGAAATATTATCATGAACGAGGAAGAATACAATATCTCGGGGCGAGATGGTACTGTTGGTTTCCCCAAAGTTATTAACCTGAATGGTCATTGCATTCTATCAGTCTATCAGACACGAAAGAACATGGATTGGTATGGCTCTTCCATACACTATTATCTATATCATTCTTTCAGACACAAAAGAACAACCATTGGTATGGCTCTTCCATACACTATTTTCCATATTTCAGGTTCCTCGGTCAGGCTCTGAGATATTATTTTATTCCTTCTTTTCAATTCGTAAACCAAATAAGCGTAAGGATCTTTCATTCTTCTACTGGAATTATGTTTGCAGTACCAAGATGCATGATCAGAAACATGAAGTATCTCATATTGTATCTTCATTAATTATTTTTAAGCTATTTACACACATGTTGCACATTTTTCGAGCTTCACTGTAATGAAGTATTATGTGATTTCTTTTAGTCATGGAGAAATCAAGTTAAATCATACTCCTTAAGAGGCTATCAAGTTGGTTTCTCTGATTTCCCTGAAACTGATATGCTCGGTTTGTACTTTGATGAAAAATTTGACAACTGTAAGACACACTCTACCTTATCTCAACTATTTCGAAGATGTTATCAGGTTGGTTTCTCTGATTTTGTCATTGCAATTAATGAAGGTGTCTTATATCTAAAAATGAAGTTTATTATAGTCTAGGCTCTGTATATTTAAGAATGCCTTATTTAGTCATGTTCTGCCCAGAAAAGTTATGTAATATTTTAGGATTTAATCAAATATTATTTCTTTAAATTGGTTAAATTTCTCATATTCTTAACTAAAATTCCGCCGCAACGCGCGGGGCATCTTCTAGTATCTAAATGAGAGCAACCCACTAAGACTAGTCACAATGGGGAGTATCATATACTAGTATCATGTATATGATACTAGTCCATGTTACCACCTCCACAATGCATAGTAACATATTTGCGGTATCATATACTAGTCTATTTATTAGGCTATAGACTCATCTTGTCTTGGAATACGTTATGTTACAGTATCTACCTATGATACCACTAGCATCTCTCTCCTCATTAAATGAGTGTCACATCATTTTTTTTGCCTACGTGGCACTTATGATACCACTTATGTTACTCCCATTGTGACTAGTCTAAGTGTATTTCTTTCAACATGCAAGGCATACAGATCAGCAATCACATGATTGGTCCATGTCATCCTTGGTCAGCTCATCAAACATGCCGCATGAGCAATTTCCGTTCCTGTACGCGTGTGTCCTCTCCTATCCCACCATTCATAATTAGTTCACATGTTCCTTTAAGAGACTTCTCATTTCTTCTTCCCATCATGTATCGAGTCCCATAGCCCGACCGCAGTCTGAAAATTGACATTGCTTGATGCGGTGGCATCCTTCTTCAATCTTCTTATGGCACCGTCCCTCCTCCACCCAATATTCTATATCTCCACCAGATTTCAACAGACGTGATTGCGTTACATGGCTGCTACTTCCTACAAAATAGTCGGCGCATCCTCTCATATACATCTTGATGAGTGGATGGCCATGTAAAGCATGAACAACTTCTTACCACTGTTTGGATTTCCTCTGTTTCTTTTGGCTTTTGCATAACCTGCCAGTGATTTTATTTATGGCCATGTTACTATTGTTCTCTCTGTCGTTTTTACCGTATTTTTATTGTTTACGTTCTACTTGGTGCATCTATCAAAGGATCTCTTTTGTCTGTCCTTGATTCCTGCCCGTTCTTTTGCTCCAGTTGATTATTTCTTATAATTATTTACTAATGCCGATCTCTAGCAATAGTCTGAAAAGAGAACATCTCGCAGGAAGCCAGGAAGGAACAAGTTCCCACAACCGTGGATAACCATACTTGAAGAAAAATGACACTGGCAACGAATAATGGATTTTCACTCCTGAAATTGCAATTCATATGACGGTTCGAGTTTAGACCGTTCCAATTGGCTAGGTCAGTCTATTGTCAAATATTACTAACCATTATTATCTCACCTAAATTGTTATATGATGGGAGACTTCTTTCTCTCGTTGGTAAACCCCAAGAGGAAGGTTGTGAAGAGTGCAGCAACAAGTTTTCCCTTAGAAAAAAAACCAAGGTTTAATCGACCAGTAAGAGGACAAGCAATCTCTGAAGGTTGATGCAGCTGAGGTGGCAGGGCGCACTACCGGTTCAGCAACAACGTGGAACCTACACAACACAATCAAATCACTTTGCCCCAACGAAGCAGTGAGGTTGTCAATCTCACCGGTTTTGCTGAACACAAATAGGTTAAACGTACGGTGTGGAAAACAGTATGAAAGCGGTAGTAACAGATTGAAAGCAGTAGGAAAGAAGTAGGTGTTTTATCAGTATGAGGAAAAAGGACCGGGGTCCACAGTTCACTAGTGATGTCTCTCCGTGAAATATAAATAACATGTGTGGTGAACAAATTACAGCTGGGCAATTGACAGAAATGAAGGTTGCACCGTTGTGCATATGCAAGACATAAATATTACTATGTGATTCATGCGGGCATTACAACAAAATACATAGACCATCGTCCAACTGCATCTATGTCTAATAATCCACCCTCCGAATATCATCCGAACAAACATTGGCTATTAAG
Organism: Alopecurus myosuroides; assembly: GCA_028641055.1. Lineage (NCBI taxonomy): Eukaryota > Viridiplantae > Streptophyta > Magnoliopsida > Poales > Poaceae > Alopecurus > Alopecurus myosuroides. Next base: position 147,576,023 of record CM054060.1, read on the forward strand.
TTGTAAGCAAGAGATTATCGCAGTAAGCAAAGTGTGTAATATAAACAATGTAAACTAGGTAAATACCGTTATTTTCTCCCTAATGGCAACAACACATACTCCATCCGTCACGTTTCTGTCACTAGAGCACAGATGCAAAGGAGGCATGAACCCTTTATCGAGCATAAATACTCCCTCTTGGAGTTACTAGCATCTAATTGGCCAGAGCATCTACTAATAATGGAGAGCATGCAAGATCATAAATAACATAAACATGATGATAACGTGATAGATTGATAATCAGAAGACATAATTCAACATTCATCATATCCCAGCAAACACAACATGTAGCATTACATAAAGATGATCTCGATCATGTGAGGCAGCTCACAAGATCTAAACATGAGGTACAAAGTGGAGAGAACAACCATCTAGCTACTGCTATGGACCCGTAGTCCAGGGATGAACTACTTACGCATCACTTTGGAGGAGGGCATGGTGGTGTAGACCCCTCTGGTGATGAATTCACCTTCCGGCAGGGTGCCGGGAAGAGCTCCAGAACCCTCCCGATCTCGGGATGATGATGACGGCGGCCTCTGGTGTTTTTCGGGACGAATTGGTATATCTTTAGGGTTTACGTCTCGGGTGGTATAAATAGGCGAAAGGGCAAAGGCGGTGGAGGCCTGGGGGCCCCACACCACCCCATGGCGCGGCTAAGGGTCGCGCCGCCCTTTGGTGTGGGCCCCCTATGGACCCCCTCCGGGTCTCTTTGGGACTCCGTGGAACCTTCGGGAATTCTAGGACCTCCGGATTTCAAATTTTCCAATTCCGAGAATATTTCCAGAACAACTTTTCTGAAACTAAAAACAGCAGAAAACAGGGAACTAGCTTTGTGGCATCTTGTCAATAGGTTAGTCCGGAAAATCGATAAAAATGACATAAATTGTATAGCAAACTTGTAGGAAACAACATCAAAACAACATGGAACATCAGAAATTAAGGATATGTTTATGATGTATCATTAGATGAGAAAGATTTGTTTCCACGCTAGAGATGACTGAGCATTGGCTTCTTATTATGGGTTATTCTTGCACTGCACACGCAATATTCACTATAGTCACGTGCTTCTGCAGAAGCAATGCCAACGATGCATTCTCTGGTTTTGAGTAATTCTAACCTACGTGTCCAAGTACACGGTTTATTCATGTAATTAATTCTCTTTATTTTTGGTGTTTCTTTTAGTCACAGTGTCACATGATAAGCAGTTCATACCAACCTAAGTGTTTTATTTACTATGTAGACGTGCTTCTCCCAGATGTGAAATATGCTTCGAGTTACCTACTCTCTAGGAAATATTTCTGATAGTGTAGCTGCTCATTAGGCAGGATAGGTTCACTATATATACATCTAATAATATTATATGATGAAGCAAAAATACAAAACTTATTTGGGGGTTTATTTTCATACATTTATTGTGATTGTTGTATTATCATTTGCATGAAGGTTGGTCGTTATGCCAATTTAGGCCGTCATATTTCAATGATCAATGAGTAGCTAATCTTTTTTTTGATAAAAGGCTTTTATTACTTAAAAGAGTTTAAGTATTACATCCGGCCTCTGCATAATAAAAATGCACATAGCCGCAAACAAACAAAATAGACAGAAACAAATCATAAAGACATAGACTGTCGTCACCTATGATGCTGCTATCCGGAGATAAAAAAAGCATAACTTATTGTAAAGGTACTATCTGATTGTAACACCTGGGGTGTTACCCTAATAGAGAGTTGTTTGTTTTCTTTTTTGCTTGTATCATATGCATCACATTGCATTGCACCATGTTTGCATCACAACTGAAAAATTCAAAACAATTTAAAACTTCACACATGTCTAAAAATTTCAATTGAAACTTGTAACTCAAATTGTTTTCAATAAGTTGAAGTTGAATTTATTTCAAATTGCCTGCTAAGTAAAGTTTTCCCTGTTATTAAAACCCTAATGGCAAATTCAAAACTTCAAATCAAATCAATCTTAATTATCATATTTCAATATGGGTTTAAAAATAAAAATTTGGCAAACAAACTAATTTCAATAATGTTTGTATAATTGATTGAATTTATTAAATAAACTTTGTTATTTCCAAAACTCCAACCCAAACACTATTTGAGAATCACCTAACAATTTAATCTCACATTAATAATTCAAGTTGTTGAAATTAAATTTAAACTACCTTGTTGTTGTTGTGTTGCAAATTAATAAACTTTAACTATCAAATAAAACCCCAAACTCTATTTGGAAAATTCAACTAACTATTTTAAATAAAATTCAAACTTTCAAACTTGTGAAATAATGCTAACCTTTGCTTGACATTGCTGTTTTGAACACTAACAAAAATAGTCCTAAAAACATAACCCTAACCCTTATCTTTTTCTCTCCCTATCTCTCTTACAAAAAAAAGGGAAAAGAAAAAGGAAAAGAAAATAGCAAAGGAGAGAGGGCAGCCCCCCCATCCTTCTTTTTCCCAAAGCCCATTCCCTTTTTTTCTCTCTTTCTGGCCCACCAACTCATTTCTGTCGTCTTCCTCCCCTCCTGTACGAACAGCCACCGAACCACCCGATCGATCTCCCCTCCACCCAATGCTCGCCGTACGACCACCTCACCACCATAAAACTACCCCGCACCCCTCTGCCCTAGCCTCGCCACCCTAGTTCCCTTCCTCCTGCGCCGCCAAGTCCTTCTTCCTCCCCCCCGAGCTCCCTTCGATTCTGAACCCTGCACCACCGCCTCCCCTCACCTCCACCTTCCCATCTCCACAGCCACCTCGAGGAGCCACCGTTCCCGGGACTGGAACCAGCGTTCCCCCAGCTCCAAGATCGCTGAAGACGCGGAGACGGGAGGAAGCCCGAGGCGGCGACGCCGTCAAGGTTCCCTCCGCCGGCGACACCCCACCGACGCCACCATCCCCGCCTCCTGCTTCCGCGACCAGCGCAGGTGCGCCCGTCTTTTTCCCCTCCGGTCTTTCCCTCTCGCGCGCACTGCACCCACGCACACACCCGCGCAACCCCGCACCACAGCCGTCCTGCCGCCGGCCGGCGATCGCCGTTTCACTGCCCCGCGTCGTCAGGTTCAGAGAAGCTGCTGTCGAAACTTTCAGTTAAACCTGGCATGTAACCTCTTCCTCCGTGCGTATCTGTTCCTATCACCAACGTTTCCTAGCCCAGCTGGTACTGCCTCCGCGCGCACACCCGAGCCATCGTGGGTTCGATTCCCAGCTAGGGGAATTAAACCCCAGCTTTTTTCCCTCGCGCGCGCATGGGCGGACCCCGCTGGTCAGTGACCGCGGTGGCTGCGTGGCGGACACCCGAGCCTCGTCAGCGCCCGCGTGGCGCTTGGGCCCGCAGGTCAGCCGCTGTGGCTGGCTCTGCCCGCGGTGAATCCTGTCCCAGATCCAGATCTGGATCTGGAAATTGCACCGAGGCCCCTGTCCTTCCTCTGTTTAGCACAAAGCCCCTCTCTACTGTTTTTCCCTCACAACCACATCCCTGCCTTTTACTATTTAAACCCTAAAAATCAAATAACTATAACTTTTAATCTACAAATCCAAATAATACAAATTTTATATGTATCCCCATCAAAATTTCATGAACTTTTCAAATATCACATTTGTTTCCTGTTTTGAAATTTCAAAATGCAATTTAAATTTGAATTCAAATAATTCAATTGTAATTTGCAACAATTCATAAATAATTCATACTAATTCCAAATAAGGCAAATAAAATATGTTTTCCATACCATTTTGAATAACCTTTTCAAATATAAATTTTGTTTCATGGTTTGAATAATTTAAATTGCCTAAATAATTTAATACTTGTTTAATTCATTTAAATTTGATAAAATCATAACTTGCTCAAAATAAAATAATTTTGAACATGCAAAATATGTTTTCAAACCATCAAAGTGTGAACTTTTCAAATGTGAGTTTGAATTTATGTTTTGAACAAATAAAACTTCAATTAGATTCAAACTTGTTTCAAATCCATTTAAAACTTGTTTAATATTGTTTAATTCATAATTAAATTATCCTAATTCCAATTTCAATATTTGAAACATGTAATCCAACTAAAATTTGATGTTCTCTCCAAATACAAATTTTGTTAATTGTTTTGAACACTTTAACTTGATGAAAACAACAATTGCTTGTGTGACATGTTTAAGTAACCAAACTTTCCACACTTAACCAATAATTTCCAAACTTGTTAAACCTTATTTCAATTGGTTCTATTGTTGTTATTTTGCTGTTTTCCTCATCCATGCATCATGCTAATCCACCTTCACCTGTTGATTAGTTGGAAAACAAATCATCCAACCATAATTCATGGGCTGTTCATATGCAACTCAAATTGCATATGGGTCCATTTAAATCTGTTTATCTTGTCAACTAGTTTACCTTGATGCATCTTTAAAATTGTCATGCATCCATATCTTGATCATGCTGGATCTTTTGTCGTAGTAGTAATTGTTGCATCCGCCGTTTGTTCGAGCGTTGCTTCTTCCCGGATAGGACGTTGAGATGATGTGAGCAACGACAAGTTCTGCTACCTTGCGGGATCTCAGGCAAGTATACTCACTTGCTGCCAAATGGCTGCCTTTCATCACTTGTTACCGATACTTTCCGTTGTTCTTTTCTGCTAGCCTTAGTAGTAGTTGTTTCTGTTACGAACCTATCACATGAATCCTTTAACCCTGATATTGCCTCACCTCCACACCTATAACCATTGCTTGTGCCCGTGTATTACTAGCATGCTTAGGTTGTTTTGCTCGAGTCTGTTACCCGTTACTTTCTGTTATTACTTCATTATGTTCTGGGGGCTCGATGTTAATCAATCAATCCTGTTAATGCTAATGGTAATAATAATTTGATGATAAGGCACCGGCAGGAGGCCCTTTGTGGTTTTGAGGCCTGCTAGTGTCGACCCTAATAGGAAAAGGGTCTTGTCTACTGATCCATGATGAGCGCACTACCCGCATGTGGGAAGCGAGTATGGGCGCCCCCCTCAATTTGATTCGATTCGCATCTCGTCCAAATCGCCTCATTTAGTTCGGGTTTTCCATTTGCTGCATGCATGATCTTGCGAGCCCTTGGATCCCGGGTGGAACTATCGTAGTCGGCATATAGGGGGACACGGTCTTAGAGTGCTATGAGGGTCCATTTTCTTCTGGGCTCGATTAGCCGTGCGCCCAAGGTGCTTTGGGCTTGATGCGAAGAAGAGTTGAGTTGTGTAGAGTACCTCGCTTGGTGGGTTTGATTCCCGTCTGGCGGGATATTCTTGCGTGTACGGCTAAATTGGTGCAACCCTGCAGGGATAATCTTCTCGAGAAGCCGTGTTTTCCGCGGTTATGGATTACTTGGTGAAAGTACTGGCTAACAAGTACTCATGACAACTTAAACCTAATGATTAACAATCTTACACCCAATGATTAACAACTTGACTAGTAATAGGCTTATTGACACAATAATCTGAACCATCATTAATCCAACTGTGTGAGTTATCCTCGGATTGCTTCTTCGGATAAGGGGCGAGATCCAGGATGGGTTTGTTTGAAGTTATCTTTCAGTTGGTTACAATACTCGATCTTATCTTCTTTCTGTTAGCCGGAAGTTGTAGTATCTCTCTGTAGTTGGTTAGTGCAGCCTGCTGTCGCTTATTTGCAATAACCCCTTCCTTTCCGTTGATCCTAAAGTATTTGTATCTTGTGATGACTGGCTACGCCGGTATCTTGTGAGTATGGGTTTTATCCCCCTTGCCAGTACTTAACCGTACTGACCCACGAATCTCTTTCGTGGCTGCATATTCAACATTGCAGTCAACAGGTTTGAAGTCTGACGACGTTAGCTTGGGAATCCCTCCGGCTTGGCCTGGGCAGGAATTGGACGCTCTCGGTTATCTTCAGGACTCTTAGTCCAACTTGTATCTTGTCCGTAGCCGGACGATATGTTGTTTCTTCCGCTGTTATTTGGATCTTTGTATTGTATCAGTTGTATCCCTGGCTCGTTTGAGTCATCTTGTATCTATCTGTTTCTGTTGTAAATGTGGAATATTCGTGAACTGTTGTAATGTTATCATAAGTGGCAACCTGGAATCGGTTATTATGCGGATTTGGCGGGAATGCTGAAATCTGCATAGTGCCCGATCTATAGGGCGTCACACTGATTTGCAATGTTGGTGGCACTATCATTTTCATAATAAGAAGTCGTCTCATATTCCCGCTGCAACGCGCGGGGTATCATCTAGTTACGAAAGAGGAAGACACAGTTTCATATATCTCAACAATATTAAGTTTCCCCTCTCTATGTTGAAATTTTTGAAGATGCACTTATTTTTTCTTCCTATGCTAGCCACTTTGTGCTTTATTGACTTGTTTTTCTACAAGATTCTTTTTCATAGGAAGTGGGTTAGACATAAAAGTGTTTCGTATTTGCTTCTTGATGCTCTCTTTTTCTTTCTTATGTGAGCATCTGATGACCCACAAGTATAGGGGGATGTATCGTAGTACTTTCGATAAATAAGAGTGTCGAACCCAACGAGGAGCATAAGGTGTTGACAAGTAGGTTGGATAGAGGATTCACTGTAAACACTAGCAAACAAGTTTTTGGACGTTTTGGATATAGCAGATAAATAAAGTGCGAGTAAATAAATAACAGTAAATAATATTGCAGCGAGTGGCCCAATCCTTTTTAGAGCAAAGGACAAGCCAGTTTTTCTACTTATGATTACCAAACGTTCTCGGGGACACAAGCGAATTTCATCAAGTGCTTTCGCTTCATTACGGTTGATTAATATTTATTTGTTTGTGAAGTGTTGTGTGGGTGAATCCTCTGCTAATGCACCGCCCAACTAGGACTAATACATACTTGTGATTATACCCCTCGTAAGCATCCGCAAATACAAGAAAGTAATTAAGATAAATCTAACCACAACCTTAAAACTCCGGGATCCTACACTCCCTCGTGCATTGTTTTCCTAACGGGGGTTTAGGTTTCTGCCACTCCGGCAACCCCACAGTTAGTAGCCAAATACACAATGCATCCTCCTAGGCCCATAAAGGTGAAGTATCATGTAGTCGACATTCACATGACACCACTAGAAGAATAGCACCACAACTTAAATACCGAACCACGAGATATTACTTCAACATAACTTCACTACTAACATCATGACTTATCCCATGTCCTCAAGAACTAAACGAACTACTCATGAGACATCATATGGATCATAATCAGTGGTGATATAATGGATAATAAAAATCTGGTCATAAAGTGCTAACACCGATAAATCTCACAAGCATCAACTACTAACAAGTAATCCACACCGGGAGAGAGATCTAGTGGTAAACAACGATAAAGACCCCTAATCGTTACATTGGGATGAAGGTGGACGGTGAAGGTGCTGGTGATGAGGATGATGATGATGATGATCTCGATGAAGCCCGAAGTGATGATGGTGACGATGGCGACCATTTCCCCTCTCCGGGGAGGAATTTCCCCGGCAGATTTCTCCCTGCCGGAGAGCTTTTCTCTTTCTGGTGTTTTCCGTCCTGAGGCCGCAGCGGAATAATTCTTCGATCATGTTCTGGGGCTTAGGGTTCCCTAGTGGTCAAGTACGCGAAAGGGGGCGCCCAGGAGTGGGCCAGGGGGCCACACCACCCCCAAGCGCGTCCAGGGGGAGGGGCGTGCCGCCTGGTGGTGTGGGCCCCAGGTGGCCCCCTCCGGGTGTTCTTCTGGCTCAGTTCCTCCTCGGAACTTCTAAGACTCCTCCGGTATCCCCCTCTTCTTCTCATCTTCTGAAATAGGGTATCTTGACGGTGCTTTTTCCATCAGATTTCTGGTTCCGGTTTTTATTCTCCAAAAAATTTGAGACATGCAAAATAAGATAAAATAACATAAGTGATGCATTATAACATGAAATATAACGATGAATAACAGAAAATAATAATATAAAACAGTGATTCAAAATGGACGTATCAGCATCTTCTCAAATTATCATGCCTAGCTAAAAGGCTTTCAAAGGAAAGCACTTTTTGGGAGAAAACTCATGTTTTTATTTTTGCAATGTTTTCTTCTGTTTTCTTTGAGTCAAGGTGTTGTTTACTTCTGTAGAAACTCCTTTATATATATATTTTATCGTATTTGTTGTGTCAAGTAAAGTCTCTAGTGAAAGTTGAAGTTAGATTTGGATTTCTGCGCAGGAAACAGATTTGTGTAAATTCACAGAAAGATCAAAATGACCTGCAATTTTTTTCTTAATCATCATCGATTTCCGAAACTTTTTCTAGCTTTTTGTTTTTCGATTTGAGCAACGTAAGTGCCACAAAAAATTCGTCTTTATAGAATGTTCTTGTTTCGACAAATTCTGCCTTTTTTACTTGCATTCTCTCTTTTACTATGTAGAGTGGATTTCTTTGCTCCAAAAAACATCAGTGGATGTAGCTAATGTTTAAAAAGTATTAATAATGCTTGTGTTTAAGCAGAACATGAGAAATTATGCACTAACCCTCTAATGAGAATTACTTTGAGTTTGGTGTGAAGGAAGTTTTCAAGTGTCAAGAGAAGAGGGTGATATAATGTGATCAAGAATAATGAAAAGCCAAAGCTCGGGGATGCCCCCGTGGTTCATCCCAGAAAATTCCAAGAAGACTCAAGCGTCTAAGATTGGGGATGCCCAAGGCATCCCCTTCTTCATCAACAATTTATCAGGTCACTTCTAATGAAACTATATTTTTATTCGGTCACATCATATGCACTTTACTTGGAGCGTCTGTTTTTTTTGTTTTTTTTATTTTCCTTGCTGCAATAAACATAGTTGGAACCCAGCATTTTTGTGTGGGAGAGAGACACGCTCCGCTTTTTCATATGAATACTCGTTTTGTATCATGCTCGTATTCTTAGTTTTTCTTCTAGCTGCTGCAAATTCTTTTAGCTCTTGTTTTTCATGCATCTCTTATTTAGAGTTGTTAGTTCTTGTAGAGTAGTATTAGCACTCTCTTGTTTCATTGCTATATCTCTTGGAGATTTTTTTTAGTATAAATTATTGGTGTTGGAAAGCAGTAGTACAATTTTCGTACTTATAACGGTGCAAAAAGAATCTTGTATAGACCGTGGCTAGATTTTTTCATGTCATGTTGGATGTTATTTTAATTCTATGCTTAGTAGTTATTATCGTAGCATGAATTGTCTCAAATAGCTGAGAGTGCTTAATGTGTCATTGAAAGAATCATGAGTTGTTTTTATCACATTGAAACATAAATTTGTGGTGTTCTCCTTTGAATGCTTTATTTGGTTGACTTGGCGCATGATTACACCATGTTTATGACTACAAACCAGTCACTTATAGCCTCTATGATCATTTAGTTTTTTACTTTTAATACCATTTATGCTTTGATTAATAATGTTTTTGTCGCTATGCATGATTATGGCCATTATTGCTCTCTTAATTTGTCGCTCCTAGTCTTTTGCTAGCCTCCACCTATACTGAGTATGAGCTCTACTCGTGCATCCAACTCCCAAAAACCAAGGTTTGCCAAATGTGTCTACCATACCTACCTACATGTGGTATTTAACCGCCACTCCAATTAAATTTCTCGTGTGCTACCTTTAAACCTTCAAAATTATACCTGTTTTGTGTTCTTGTTTTAGCTCATGAGGAAGTAGTAGTTGGGTTTGTTGTCTTGCATACTATTTAAGTATCCGGAATTTCATACTTCATCTGCTCGTCATTAATTTTGCAAAGAGATAAGTAGACCATTATAACATCAAAAAGCTAAACGAATAAAAAGGCACTCCTCCATGGTATGAGATTGTTGGCAGGCACCCGAGGATTCGGTTAGCCATGGTTTGAGAAAGCAAGGTGGGGAGGAGTGTCATACTTTCGTGGTGAGGTAAAGACAGATGACATAGGATGGCTTGAGTTGGGGGTCGATGGACACTATGGGTATCCGGGGAGAGATTGCACGCCTAGCCGGTGTGCTCACTACACTGCAAACACAAGAATCTACCCAGGTTCGGGGCCCTCGTGTGGAGGTAACACCCTACTCCTGCATGTCTGTCAATATCAGTGGGTAACCAAGTACAATGTGGTTCCTCAAGCTCACGGAGCTAGAGGAAGAAGAAGCTCTCTTCTGCTCTCTCTCTCTAAGGAAACAACTAGCAATTCTCTCTCTGGTTCATTGACCCTCTCGCAGGAGGGGTGTGGCCACCTTATATACTGGTGGCCACTGACGGACAGTGCACGGTTAGGCGAAATACATTGTGCCGTAGCGCACGCTCCCTGTCATGCGCGGAAAGTCGTCTCCGTCGTAGTCGTTTCCCTGTACTGTCCCCCTTGTCAAAGACAGGACGTGGCCTCGCCCATACCCTACACTGCTCCGTTGACCTCCTTCCGGTATGGATAGATCTTTGTCTACCCGGTTTCTCCAAGTGCATCTCGAACAACCCGGGGGACACTCGTTTCTTCATCATTGCTTCTTGCTCTTCTTACCGAGATAGATCCATCTTGGTACCATCCAACTCGGTACCATATGGATCTCGGACGACACCATCTCGGTAAACAATATCTCGGTATCCACTCCTTGGATACCATTTCTTGCCAACCTTACCCCTACTCGGGGGTAGCCCCTGACATTAGTCCCCAAAGCTGGTATGATTCGGCGAACTCGGACGCTGGGCCGTGCCAGCTTAAACCAATAACCTCAGAATAGTTGACCGAGATACTTTCATCTCGGTCCAAGTTCCATCTCGAACTCAAATTCAATCTGCAAGCACCATTATGGATTTGCCTCCAAAATCCGAGATGCTTATGCTGCATTTGATCTTTACCGAGATCCCAACACTTAGCCATTTTCCACAAGTTCACCTGTGCGAGGCGTGGTCTCCTCGTTTTCTTCGCGTTGTGGGCGCACCACATGGAGCAGAACTGCTACCCACGTCGCCTCGATTCTCGCGCGGAGCAGCGTGCGCGCCACGCCCACACCCTCTCCTATGCGGGGCCCACCCCCGTCGCATCCGTTATAGTGCACTTAAGTGCATGCCGTGGGGATCATGGGATTTATTGTGCCGGTTACGTGCAGTAAACCCGCTTTGTGCTTTTCTTCGCGCGAGGTAAATGCCATGACCCCACGTTTCTAGCCACGATTGATCCAGGGTAGTTATTACGCTACGGGAGTATAAATACCCGCGCCTGCCCCTCCGCTTCGTCTCATTCGCCATTCTCCCCCAAAATTTCTTCCTCTCCATCGCTCGCGCGCGCAGAGCTCCACTGCTCCACTGCACACAGACGAACTCCGCGGCGCTCCCGAGGACACCGCCGTGCTCCCACGCGACGCACCGGAGCGCCACCGTGTTGAATCTTCTCGCCGTGCCCCGCAGATCTACGCGTCACCGCGCCTCTGCGTCTTCCTCGCGCACTTCACCGAGTTTTTTGCCACGGCCGTCGCGCCACGTCGTTCTTCTTCCGCGCCGCCTCCGCTCTCCTTCGCCATCTGCGCCCGAGCACCTTCTCGCCCCCGCAAGCATCTTGGAGGCGCCGAGATCTTCAAGGCCCAAGATGGATCTCGAAACCTTTGAGGAGATCGAGCTCGAGGGACCCGCATCCACGCGTGGTGCGTGGGCCGGATCCAAGATTGAAGAGGACGACATCACTTGGCTGATGGACACCCGCCGCATCCCGGCAGGTGTGGTCTGCTGAGTTCCCAGTGACGAGATCGAGCCCACATCCCTTGAAGTCGAATACGTGGTCTTCCTCGGCCACTACAAGCGCGGTTTGGTCTTCCTCTCGCTCCTTTCATGCATAAGTTTGTTCTCCATTTCGGTCTTCAACCGCACCACCTTCCCGCGAACGCGATCACAACCCTTTCTTTGTTTGTCACCTTCTCGGAGGCCAATCTCGACCTCCTTCCCGTTGTAGATATTTGGAGTAAGTATTTCCATTTCCGCAAGCAAGTTCTCCCCAACCCGACCAATCCAAATGCTCCGAGATGCATGACATAGTGCGGAACCTCGATGGTGGTTCCGCGCCCGGGATCCAAGTTTCCTTGGATCCCGGGTTTAGAATCCTGCCGAAAGTGGCACCGGGGATTCTTCTATGTGAAGAATACCCCCAAGATGGATCTCATCGCTCTTCTTGCATATAACTCGACCCTCCCACCGAGATGGTCAACTGGGATTACAATCCGAAGAAGAGCGTCCCCAAGGTGAACATCGTCCACGGCCGACTTCAACAACTTGTATGAGCTGGACTACGAGGAGATAATCTGCTCGCCACCTGGGTTAGTCGCCGGGTTCTGCCACTCCAGCGCAGAACCCGCAAAATGTGTTTCATGAGCGGACACTGAGACCCCACCCGAACTACCACCCTCGAGCTCAGCAAGAAGGAGGTGGTTACTCGGATCAAGTCCATCGCCAAGACCAGTCTCGGCGAGGACTGGACGTGGGGGCTCGAGCCCTACAGAAGAGCGAAGCGAGCGCCCAATGTAAGTACCTCATACTCGACCAAGTTACTTTCATCTCGGTATTATCCGAGATCACCTAACTTTGAAACTTATGCTTTGCGTTCGCATGTGCAGCTCTTTCCCCACCAGATAGAAGAGGACGACAAGACCCCCTCGGACTACAGGGGTGAGGACCGGACCGAGAACGACACAAAGGAGTTCGATGACGAGGACAATCTCCCCATCCCGGACGCCCTGCTCGCCGCCCAAGATGTTAAGTTTCAAGTTCCATCCTCCATCCGAGACTGGTCCAAGGACGACGAAGATGATGATGATGATGATTGCATTCTTGTAGAGGTACAAGATCCCTCCTCGGTCTTATTTGCGTATCCTCTACCCTCGCTCTCAGTTTATTCAGGAGAGCAGGTGATAGATGCACGACCCGTAGCCATGGCCGCCCGCGTGGAAGCGAGGAAGAGGGTCGGGAATGGTGCAGTTGCTCCTCCGTCCAAGAAGCTCAAGAAGAAGCCCGGGATCAAGGCCACGACCAGCCGAAAACCCAGGCGGCCCATGTCGGAGAGGTAAGTCAGTTCCGTGATGCTTTATGTTTGCATTTTCCTTACTTCTTTGCTTTTCTTCCCGTGATGCTTTATGTTTGAATTTTCTTTACTCCTCTGCTTTTCTTCTTCTCTTGTAGTAATCCGATTGGCATTGAGATCACCTAGATGCCCGCGTTCACCATGACTCTGAGGCGCTCTGCCTCGGCGAGACCCAGTACTAGGCCTTCTACGGTGATCCTGGTTCCAGATGCGAGTGGCTATGTCGACCTCAACGCCGAGGACACGGAAGCCAACGCCATGGATATTCCCGAGATGGAGATCCCGGAGAGGGAAGAGAAAGACCTCGGTGCCAGCAACATGGGAATCGAGATGGAAAACAATGAGGCTTCAGAACGCCTGGACCCGGCCACAGAGCAACAACAAGCGCAACAATAGTAAGAAGAGCCAGTGCAGCAACAAGCCCCACCAGCAGCAACAACAACAACACCAACACAACCGAGAGCACCAGCACCACCGACAACACCTTATGCCACCTCGGCAGCAACAACAAAAACAACACCAGAAGCAACACTAGCAACTCCTCCAGCAGCAATAGCGACACCAGCACCACCAATAGTCCCGATAGCAACATCAACAGCAACACCACCAACAGGCCCGACAACAACTCCTCCTCCCACTCGGCAGCAACCTGCAGTCCAGTTTGCGCCCTTGCAGGTCTCCGCAGCTGGAGAGGGTAGCTCAAAGAGGAGCTCCAAGGGGAAGGAGCCTTCCCTCGTGAAGCTTCCAATGGTCACTCGGTCAAAGAAGGCCTATGTGCCCTACAAGAAAACCATGTTGGGGCAGCCGAAACCCGACACTCTGGCGATCAGCTCGGATACTCAGATAGAGCAGCATCAAGGACTTGGAATGCTCAAGCAGGACCTGGAGGCGAGTCTTGACTGCGTTGGGTACATCGATGAGGTCCATGCCGGGAAGAGATTGGGTCTGCTGGACCACTACCGACAAGACTCGAACCAGGCCAATGTCGGTCCGGTGTCAATGGAAGTTGCAGCCTCCAGCAGAACACTCGCGCACAAAATGTACTCCTTGCGTCGTGCCTCTTAAGACGCCGAGGTCACTTCCCGGGTAAGTGATTTCTTTCCTTTCCGATATTTTCCGAGATCGCAAATTCTAAATCCGATATCAATACATATATCCAGCCCCCGAGATTTGGGCCGAGCAGACATCACTTAAGCGAGTTAAAGTTTACTCGGGTCGAATCATCCAACTAACTCTTCCTTTGCTTCCTCTCAGGTTTGCACCGAAACCTGCACCAAGCTATACCAGAAGCTTCTTTGGACCCACCGGGACCTCACCGAGCACAACCTTTGCATCCAGGAGCATTTGGGAGGCAAAGGTAACATTTACAACACCGAGATATCGAGTATGCTTTTTACTGCACTGATTTTCTAATTATGGTTCTGTTTTATTTTCAACAGCCGTCTTGGAGCAACAGTTGATGGATTCCATAACCAAGATCTCTTCTCTGGAAAGTAAGTGCTTCCATCTCTGTCTCGCGTTTCGTTTTTACGCTCTTTTTTCGCTGGCTAACTATGCTGTCCGATGGAGATGAGCATAAGATCTTTGCCAAGAAGCATCAGGACTACACTACACTCGCTGAATCTGCACAGAGCAAGATCTTGGCCCTTGAGAGTAATCTTCTTTGATTTATTCCTTATTTTTTTCCATGGTACTTATTGCTTGTTAACTGGGCTGTTTTTTTGTGTGCAGCTGCACACAAACGCTTTGCTGAAAAGCATCAAGACTGTCTCACTCTGGCTGAGACGCAGATGCAGCTCACTAAATGTGAGGCCAAGTACAAGGATGAGCTCCGAGCCGAGAAGGCCGAGGTGACTCGGCTGCAACTAGAACTGGTCGAGATGCAGAAGCAGAAGGAGGACGCCGAGAAGGCCAAGTCCGAGCTAGAGTAGGATGTTGCTGCCGAGAAGGCCCGCCAAGATGTGGAAATAAAGGACCTAAAGGACCGGAACTCCGAGCTCGAGTCCAGGGCGAGCTTTTCACAAACCCTACTGGACAAGTACAACTCGGATGCCGATAGGTGTGTCGGACCCCGGACCCAGAGATATACAAACTGTCATGTGCTCCTAGCAATGGACCCACAAGGGCTTCAGGGTTACCAGCCCCGGCCGCAACAAACAATGGCAGGCAGACCGGATTCATCGACACGTAGTCCGGATCCCCGGTCTACTACTTCTTGTGTCCATGCTAGTCATAACCAGATATGTATACCCAAGCGTCCACGAGTCGGATGAAACTGAAGGAACAGGACCAAAGTTATACAGAGCTGCTATGTGTCTAGAAAGTGCAAGAACAATCGAGGGTTACTGGGGTTACCTCGCCCCAGGCCGGATATCTCCGGCAGGCAGGCTCGGACATGGATCATCGGCTCCACAACCCCTCGACTGCGACAACTATGCAGGCATAGCCAAAACTGTATAACAACGGGCTCGAGACCAACAATCGATCAAAGCAGCACTCTAGACATGAAAGTTGTATTAAACAAGGCATACTAGAGTAGCTTACACGCACAGGTTACACGACCAACATAGGTCAAGCAACCCAACATTACAACAAGGAGCGAAAGCAAATATGTTGCTATACAACAAGACATCAAAAGGACTAAGAGTCCGAAACATAAGCAACATAGTCAAACCCATACTACAGATACCAGGCTGCCACCTGGGAACCCCTAACTATTCATCAACGTCGAGGTAGAACCCTTCTTCAGCTGCATCGCCGAAGTCTGAAACAAAACAACAACGAGGCAAGGTTGAGTACAAAAGGTACTCAGCAAGACTTGGCTGTTAAGGTCTTTTGCATAAAGCCATCTTTGTTTTCCGAAGTTGAGGAAGAAGAAGCACGTGTAATAGAGCATTTCTAAAACAGAGGAGGAATCTACTCAACTACTGAGATCATCATGTTCTTTAGTCCACCAAGTACTTTCTCATCCCCAGACTACCTTATGCTACAAGAATCACCCCTCTCGACGTAGTCGAGGAGGCATCCTTCATCCGTTGTCAACAAGTTTTAGTCATTCCGTTAGAGTTATCTATGACCCTGTGACTTTCACCAAGTCGTCCATAACCGTGGACACGGCTTTCCGAAAGATTTATCCCTGCATGGGTGGTACACTTTATCCACACGTATCGACCGACTCTTAGTGCCACGCGGTAACACTCCTCTCTAAGAGCGCGGCAGAGTGTGGTCGACCACGGCCTTTACCTTACTCAACCCTATCCTTGAGTCAACCCAAACAGGGCCTCCCCGTCAACAGGGAGTTGGCCACCTCCTGACGGCACCTGCTCTGTGAGTTGGGACAAGATCCGTGTACGTCCATCAGTGGTCCCGGTCACGCCCTAGTTTTCTCCAAAACCTTTTATGACACACCCGCAAATGGAAAACTCAAACTATGTGACCCATGGAAGTGATCAAACAAGTTAGTCAGCCGAGCGTGGTCAGTTAGGCCCCGCGTGTGGTTGCACGCTCAGTCTTGGCTTCCGCGGCGAGACCTTAAATCCTAGGGTTGGCGAGTACGGAACGAATAACCACTACCCAAGTGGCCTCCCGTGCAAGCCTTAGTTAGTTTCACATGCTCAGTACTCACAAATATAACAACATACAAGGTTATCGAAGTGATTCAAATCATCAACCGGATGAAGTAGATCAGAACACTAAGCATGGCTAAGCATAACACACAAGTCTCTACAATACTCAAACAACCGTAGTCAAACTAGGAGGGTAAAAAGGTATGAAGTTGACATGTATGGGGGTCATGCAGTGGATAGGTTAACTCTAATAGACTCAAAACTAAGGTGAACCGCATGTATGAGTAAGAGGTTGAAAAGACTCAAAACATGGGGTAGCCATGAGGTGGTGCTTGCCTTGCTCGTCGAAGGTGTAGCTGGGGTTGTCGTAGAAGGTCGGATCAACCTACGGATCTCGGTCTACCGATAGCGAGCAACACCGGAAAGAAGGCAAACAATCAATACTTGGTGACCGTGCAATGCACAATATGTATGCATGAGTAAAACAATGCAATTTATTTGAAGCTTAAAGGATAGAACAGGAGGCTAGGGTTTTACGCGGTGAACGACGAACACCGGAGGGGGAGAAAACCCTATTCTAGAGGTGTGACCAAGATTAGTTGCTCAAAAGACTTTGGAAACCTCATAGATGGATTGCATTTGTTTCACTGATCATTTTGGTATATTACACTTAATTTTCTAATTTTATTGAATAAAAACTTTATTTTCAATATTTAAATGAATTAAATATAAACTACAAATGTGGCCTCATTTTAAACTTGGTTAAACATGGATGAAAATGGTATAAACAAATAGCTCACATTTTTCTGAACATATTGCATATTTTTCCATAATTTTTGGAGTTATAAAATGAGAGTTATTTAATTTCCAGATTTTACTTAAATTCTGTTTTCTATTTAAAAGTGGGGCCCACTGTTAAAATTAAACAGAACGAAAAAAGCCACCTGGCGCGCCACGTGGGCAGGTGACGTCACCGTGACCTCACGCGGTGGCCGGCCGGGGCCGGGAGTGGTCGCCGGCGGCGTTTCCGGCGGCCCCCGGATGCGTGGTTGGTATCAAACGAAGCGTCTCGACGAGACGGACACAGAGGAGGCGGCGCCGCTGGCTAAAGGTAAACAGCGGCGATGTTTCGATGGCGAGCGGCGGCGGAGGTCGTCGGGTTCCGGCGTTTCCGATGATTTTGGTCGGGAGAAGAGAAACGGAGGGGGTGGGGAGGAGCAGAGGCTCACCACGATCACGTAGAGGAGCTCAGAGGGACCGTAGGAGGGCGGGAATGGCGGCGCAGTGGAGAAATCCGGCGACCGGCCGCGGGGAAGAAGACCACGATTGGCGGCCCCTAGGCCATCCCGGAAGCTCTGCGTGCTCGAGGAGCTAGAGGGGACGACGGCGAATCCAACGAGATGCTCGGGGAGGTCGGGGAAGCGGTGAATCGCCGGCAGCGACGGATCGACGGCGGCGGTGTGTTCGGTGGCGGTAGAAGAAACAGAGGAGGGGAGAGGAGGAAACTGTGAGGGGGGGGGGTTATGTGCTTGCTCGATTCGGACGTCTCCTTGAGGTCCTACAGGCCTCCACGTCGATAGGGGCAAGCAGGAGGTGGAGGGAGGCGGCGGTTTTCCCTCCTGGCCGGAGACAAAGAAGAAGACGATAAAAAACGATTTCGCGGATAACCCCCGGATAGAAACTGAGGATTTGCATAGAGGTCCTTTTGGACCTAAAACAGAACCAAAAACAGATTTTGAGGGCCTTTTTGTAAAGCAAAAATTGCACAAAAATACTTGTTGGAAAGCTCTTCAAATTTTCCACCTTTCTATCACATAGTTGGTTCACTTTGAAAAACTTGGTAAAACAAATTTGTGTGAAGCCAGATTAAGTGACTTTCTGTTAATTCACTGATTAAATTTTAAAAGCAAAATTTTGGTCCACTTTTCATGCATGCATGCCATGTACTCAACAACTCTCTTTATTATACAAAAGTAGGGATGTTACAAGTCTACCCCCCTTACAAGAATCTCGTCCCGAGATTCCTAGGTTTTAGAAAAGAAATCGGGGTACTTAGATCGCAAACGATCTTCTCGTTCCCAGGTTGCTTCGTTCTCGAAATGATGCGACCATTGAACTTTGAGGAAATTGATGGTCTGACTGCGAGTTTTTCGTTCGGCCTCATCGAGAATACGGATAGGAACCTCTTTGTAGGAGAGATCATCCTTGAGCTTGATGGTTTCGTGGTCCACACCATGGACAGGATCTTTGAAGCAACGTTTGAGTTGCGAGACATGTAATACATCATGGACATTCGGAAATCCTGGAGGCAACTGCAGCTAGTATGAAACTTGACCTTGTTTTCCAATGATAGGGAAAGGACCGATATAATGAGGAGCTAGTTTGCCTTTGATTCCGAACCTTTTTCCATCTTTTAGAGGTGTGACTCGAAGATAAGCTTTCTCGCCAATTTCATATTGAACATCTTGATGATGACGATCATAATAACTTTTTTGGCGAGATTGAGTTGTTTTCAGTCGTTCACAAATGATGCGAACGATTTCTTCCGCTTCTTTGATTACATCCGGACTGAAGAATGATCTTTCACCGGTTTCAGACCAATTCAGTGGAGTTCGGCATTTACGGCCGTAAAGAACTTCAAAAGGAGCCTTGCCAATGCTAGATTGATAGCTGTTGTTATAAGTGAACTCGGCAAATGGAAGAAACTTCTCCCAATCCTTACCGAACGATATAACACAAGCTCGGAGCATGTCCTCAAGAATCTGATTAACTCTCTCAGTTTGACCACCGGTTTGTGGATGGTAGGCGGTGCTGAAGGATAGACGAGTTCCCATGGCCTTTTGAAGACTTCCCCAGAATCTGGAGACAAACAGACTGCCTCTGTCTGAGACAATCCTTTTTGGGATTCCATGAAGACTGACTATTCGTGAGATGTATAGATCTGCCAGATCAGAGACTCGGATAGTCTCACGAACAGGAAGGAAATGGGAAACCTTTGACAGACAATCAATCACTACCCATATAGCATTGTGCCCCTTTTTGGTATTGGGAAGGCCGGTAATGAAATCCATACCAATCTCATCCCACTTCCATTCAGGAATAGGTAGGGGTTGAAGAACACCGGCTGGTCTTTGATGTTCCGCCTTCACACGACGATAGACGTCGCGTTCAGCAACATACTGAGCGATTTCTCGCTTCATCCGGGTCCACCAGAATTTCGGACGAAGATCCTGATACATTTTGGTGCTACCAGGATGAATAGAAAGAGGTGTGTCATGAGCCTCTTGGAGTATTAGATTTCTCAGATTTCGGTTCTTGGGTACAACCAGACGGTTTTTGAAGTAGACAATGCCTTGATCATCGACAGAGAAACACTTAGCAGCACCGCTAGCAATGTTCTTCTTAATCTTAGCAATGCCTAAGTTGTTCTTCTGAACATCTTTTATTTGATCTTCGAGAGAAGGTTTTATTTCCAGATTGGCCAGATATCCAGAAGGAACAACTTCAAGGTTCAGCTTGGAGAACTCCTCATGAAGAGAAGGCTCAGCTTGCTGTATCATCAAATTGTTACAATAAGACTTCCAACTTAGCGCGTCAGCGACGACATTTTCTTTGTCGGGTTGATAGTTGAGACCCAAGTCAAAGTCCTTGATTACTTCCAACCATCTTCTCTGTCTGAGATTCAGATCCGGTTGGGTGAACAGATATTTCAGACTCTGATGATCTGAGTATAACTCACATCGGTTGCTAAGAAGATAATGACGCCATTGCTTAAGAGCATGGACCACGGCTGCTAGCTCAAGATCATGGGTTGGATAATTGTGCTCATGTGGTTTCAGTTGACGAGAACCATAGGCCACCACATGACCTTCTTGCATTAACACACAACCGAGTCCTTGTTGAGAGGCATCACAGAATATGACAAAATCCTTGCTCGTATCAGGAAGAACAAGCACAGGAGCGGTAGTCAGTTTGGTTTTCAGAGTTTGGAAACTTTCCTCTGCTTTTCTGACCACTCGAACGTTTTGCCTTTCTTAAGAAGTTCAGTCATAGGTTTGGCAATTTTGGAGAAGTTCTCGATGAAACGGCGGTAATAACCTGCCAGTCCGAGAAAACTCCGAACATCCTTGACTGACTTAGGTGTTTCCCAGCCCATAATGGTTTGGACCTTGTCTGGAATGACGGAAACACCTTCAGCAGACACTACGTGTCCGAGATAGACGAGTTCTTTCAACCAGAACTCACACTTGGAGAATTTGGCGTACAGCTTGTGCTCCCGGAGTTTGGACAACACCCAACGCAGGTGTTCATAATGTTCATCTTCGGTTTTGGAATAGACCAAGATGTCGTCGATGTAGACCACGACGAACTTATCAAGATACTCCATGAATACCGAGTTCATAAGCCTCATAAAGGTAGCTGGAGCATTGGTAAGACCGAAAGACATGACGGTGTACTCGTAAAGACCATAACGAGTAGTAAACGCCGTTTTGGGAATGTCCTCCTTTCTGATCTTTATTTGATGGTATCCTGATCGCAGGCCATCTTGGAAAAGACAGTTGCACCAGCTAACTAATCAAAGAGGTCGTTGATTCTTGGAAGAGGGTACTTGTTTTTTATAGTCACTGCATTCAGCGGCCGATAATCAACAACCAGACGTGGAACATTGGTATCCCGCTTCTTGACAAAGATAGTGGGACAACCCCAAGAAGATGTGCTAGGTTGGATGAAACCTTTTTATTCTAACTCCTCTATTTGGCGTTTCAATTCAACCAGCTCCTCTCGGGCCATACGATAAGGTCTTTTAGACATAGGAGCGGTACGAGGGACTAACTCAATGACAAATTCCACACTTCGGTCAGGTGGCATACCAGGTAACTCTTCAGGAAACACATCAGGGAAATCACTGACTACTGGTAACTCATGAATTTCAGGAGGGTAATCACATTGCATGAAGTATAACTGCAGTTCAGGAGAAAGTTGTGTGCGTGCTGATGCAGGAATGGTGAACTCAAACCAATAGTCGATGATGGCACCGGAAGGATGTTTCAAGGTGAGGCATTTTGTTGCACAATCCAATATAGCTCCATATTTAGCAAGCCAATCCATGCCCAGTATGACATCAAGGTCAGTGGATTTTAGGGCAATGAAGGTTGCAGGGAATTTTAAGGATCCCACCTCAACCATGAGCTCTGGCGTACCATGGTGGTTTGCCAGTTGCAACCAGGAGAGTTTACCACCAACGGTTTTGAAAATTTCTCAAAAGGTATCCCATGCATTTTAGCAAACCCTTCTGACATGAATGTATGCGATGCTCCAGAATCAAATAAGGCTAAAGCCAAAATTGAGTTGACACGAATCGTACCCAGTAAGACGCTTGGATCGTCCTGAGCATCTTCAGCAGTCACATAGTTAATACGACCACGTCCAGCACCAGCAGGCTTTGCCGTTTTCTTAGGAGGAGGAGCTGCACGTCCAGCATGATTCTGAGGGCACCTCCTTGAGGAGTGACCAGGCCGGCCACAGCGATAGCAAACATTGCTGGAAGGAGCGGCAACTGGAGGACGAGAACCTTGTCCACCACCATAGGTTGATGTAGCAGGTGGGGCAGGTGGACGAGGAACATATCCAGGTGGCCTTGGCTGAAACGGAACCCTGGGGACAGCGCTGTATGGAATGAACACATGGCGCTTCCTCTAATGACCATAGGGTGATGCACGGGAATCTCCAGCACTCTTTGTCATAGCAGCATCCATCTCCTTTTTGCCACGTTCAAGAGTGATGGCCTGATTGTAAAGTTCCTGGAAGCTCTGGAACTTGAAGGGCAGCATCTCATAACGAACAGTTGGGTTCAGGCGCTTACGGAACAGATCCTGCTTGTCCTCGTCATTAGTGACATCACGAGGAGCATAGCGAGCCAGACGAGTGAAAACACGACCATAGGCCTCAATACCCATACTGCCCTGAGTAAGATCAAGGAACTCCTTTCTTTTTTTGTCCATAACTGCCTTCGGGATATAAGCCTCACGGAAAGCAGTGCGGAACTCTGCCCAGGTGACCTCATGATCTGGCGCCTGCAACGCCAGAAAGCCTTCCCACCAAGCACCAGCAGCACCTTCAAGCTTATAGGTGGAGAAGTTCACACGGTCACAATCCTGGACACGGAGAGCAATGAACTTACGCTCCATTGTGCGAAGCTAGTCAACGGCATCGACAGGCTCAGTGGAATCAGCAAAGTATGGTGGCTGAGCCTTGAGGAAGTCCACAAGGGTAACGCCGGCAGCACGGCGTTCAGTATTCTGGGCCACACGCTCCAGAAGATGTTCGTTCCTCAGACGGTTGGTCTCGATGCTCTGCAGCACCTGCGCCATTGTGGGTGGCGGCGGAGGTGTTGGCTCAGGAGGAGGATTGTTACGGCCACGAGTACCACTCGACATCCTGAGTAAAAGGAAGAAGAATCATGAATAACACATCCATGGAAAAAAGATGCAATGGATCGACATTTGATAGTTTCAACAAAAATCAAGATACATGCCGAAATGTAGTAGAACAGAACGAATGAACATGAAGTGTATCGTTTCATCAACATGGAGGCAACATCTTACAACATTTATTGAAACCAGTCGAAGTACAAACCATACATAGTGTCGGTACAAGCTCACAAGCTTAAGTACATACAACACTGAAAGGAAGTACGGTAGATACACATCACCGAAGTTCTGCTCCTATACATTAATTTTCTACAACTTCAGGTTTCGAGTGCATGAAAGCAAATATTACTCTAGCTGGAACCGACAACGGTCTCAGTATCCTCCGAAGTCGAAAGGAAGTGGCACCGGAGCACCATAGTAGCGACGAACAGACTCGTCCCGCGGTCCGTGGAGAGACTGTGGTACACCACGCACCATCCTAGGCCTCCTGATGCGTCCACGAGGGGGAACATCACCTCCAACATCTGGAGACGCAACCGAGGAAGGCACAAGTACAGATGGAAGCTCTATCTCAGAGGTCTGAACAAGACCACTCTCAACGAATGGCCTCACTCTGTCTGTCACAGTCCTGAAACTAGCTGCAAGGGTGTTGACTAGTGCACTAAGCTCACGCTCACGACGAGCATAAGCAACAAGAAGATCAGCGGTGCACCTAAGTCTAAGATCTTCCTCCTGGGAAGAATCAACAAAGGTGTGAGTGTGACACCCCTCAAGAGTAGGCTCAGAACCAGGACAATATCGGAAAGAGTTATGCTCGTGGTCTGGGTTGTGGTAACGAAGCTCATTAAGACAGTGTCGTGCAGCATCTTGCACAGCCATCTCAACAGTGAAACCAAGACCCTCAGCATAGTGCTCAGCAGGAATGATGGTACCATCTAGCTGTGGGAGATGGACACCACATAAGTACTGGGACTGGTTGAAGTCACGGTACTGCTCGTACACAGTGTACACAGGGTACCAAGGGGCTCCTAGGTTTTCACAGGCTGAGGCTAAAAGATGGGGAAAACCTGGAACTCCAAGGCAAAGAGTGTGTCGAACAACCTGACCAGAGGGCATCTGAAACAAAGACATTTTCAAGATGTCAAAATACATGAAGAAATGATTTGAATGTAGAACTATAACAACCTGAGACATAGTACTCGGAAGAAAAACACCCAACGGTTTTACTCCTAAGTTTTGAGACAACACCAAGGAAACAGCACACAATAAAACAAATGAGATACGGTGACTCAGAGTTAGAGCAATACCAGGTAAGGAGTAAAAAGAATCCTAAGAGTGTTTTCACAAGTCATTTTGTCTTTTCAAAATAGTTTTCACAAGTTCTAGACTCAATATCGACCAACGGCAAGGGTTTCCTACAGGTGATACCGAGACCTGTCGGACCCCGGACCCAGAGATATACAAACTGTCATGTTCTCCTAGCAATGGACCCACAAGGGCTTCAGGGTTACCAGCCCCGGCCGCAACAAACAACGGCAGGCAGACCGGATTCATCGGCACGTAGTCCGGATCCCCGGTCTACTACTCCTTGTGTCCATGCTAGTCATAACAAGATATGTATACCCAAGCGTCCACGAGTCGGATGAAACTGAAGGAACGGGACCAAAGTTATACAGAGCTGCTATGTGTACAGAAGGTGCAACAAAAATCGAGGGTTACTGGGGTTACCTCCCCCCAAGCCGGATATCTCCGGCAGGCGGGCTCGGACATGGATCATCGGCTCCACAACCCCTCGACTGCGACAACTATGCAGGCATAGCCAAAACTGTATAACAACGGGCTCGAGACCAACAATCGATCAAAGAAGCACTCTAGACATGAAAGTTCTATTAAACAAGGCATACTAGAGTAGCTTACACGCAGAGATTACACGACCAACATAGGTCAAGCAACCCAACATTACAACAAGCAGCGAAAGCAAATATGTCGCTATACAACAAGACAGCAAAAGGACTAAGAGTCCGAAACATAAGAAACTAGTCAAACCCATACTACAGATACCAGTATGCCACCTGGGAACCCCTAACTATTCATCGACGTCGAGGTAGAACCCTTCTTCAGCTGCATCGCCGAAGTCTGAAACAAACCAACAACGAGGCAAGGTTGAGTACAAAAGGTAGTCAGCAAGACTTGGCTGTTAAGGTCTTTTGCATAAAGCCATCTTTGTTTTCCGAAGTTGAGGAAGAAGAAGCACGTGTAGTAGAGCATTTCTAAAACAGAGGAGGAATCTACTCAACTACTGAGATCATCATGTTCTTTAGTCCACCAAGTACTTTCTCATCCCCAGATTACCTTATGCTACAAGAATCACCCCTCTCGACGTAGTCGAGGAGGCATCATTCATCCGTTGTCAACAAGTTTTAGTCATCCCGTTAGAGTTATCTATGACCCCGTGACTTTCACCAAGTCGTCCATAACCGTGGACACGGCTTTCCGAAAGATTTATCCCTGTAGGGTGGTACACTTTACCCACACGTATCGACCGACTCTTAGTGCCACGCGGTAACGCTCCTCTCTAAGAGCGCGACAGAGTGTGGTCGACCATGGCCTTTACCTTACTCAACCCTATCCATGAGTCAACCCAAACAGGGCCACCCCGTCAACAGGGAGTTGGCCACCTCCTGACGGCACCTGTTCTGTGAGTCGGGAGAAGATCCGTGTACGTCCATCACTGGTCCCGGTCACGCCCTAGTTTTCTGCAAAACCTTTTATGACACACCCGCAAATGGAAAACTCAAACTATGTGACCCATGGAAGTGATCAAACAAGTTAGTCAGCCGAGCGCGGTCAGTTAGGCCCCGCGTGTGGTTGCACGCTCAGTCTTGGCTTCCGCGGCGAGACCTTAAATCCTAGGGTTGGCGAGTACGGAACGAATAATCACTACCCAAGTGGCCTCCCGTGCAAGCCTTAGTCAGTTTCACATGCTCAGTACTCACAAATATAACAACATACAAGGTTATCGAAGTGATCCAAATCATCAACCGGATGAAGTAGATCAGAACACTAAGCATGGCTAAGCATAACACACAAGGCTCTACGATACTCAAACAACCCTAGTCATACTAGGAGGGTAAAAAGGTATGAAGTTGACATGTATGGGGGTCATGCAGTGGATAGGTTAACTCTAATAGACTCAAAACTAAGGTGAACCGCATGTATGAGTAAGAGGTTGAAAAGACTCAAAACATGGGGTAGCCATGAGGTGGTGCTTGCCTTGCTCGTCGAAGGTGTAGCTGGGGTTGTCGTAGAAGGTCGGATCAACCTCCGGATCTCGGTCTACCGATAGCGAGCAACACCGGAAAGAAGGCAAACAATCAATACTTGGTGACCGTGCAATGCACAATATGTATGCATGAGTAAAACAATGCAGTTGATTTGAAGCTTAAAGGATAGAACAGGAGGCTAGGGTTTTACGTGGTGAACGACGAACACCGGAGCGGGAGAGAACCCTATTCTAGAGGTGTGACCAAGCTTAGTTGCTCAAAAGACTTTGGAAACCTCATAGATGTATTGCATTTGTTTCACTGATCATTTTGGTATATTACACTTAATTTTCTAATTTTATTGAATAAAAACTTTATTTTCAATATTTAAATGAATTAAATATAAACTACAAATGTGGCCTCATTTTAAACTTGGTTAAACATGGATGAAAATGGTATAAACAAATAGCTCACATTTTTCTGAACATATAAAATGGGAGTTATTTAATTTCCAGATTTTACTTAAATTCTGTTTTCTATTTAAAAGTGGGGCCCACTGTTCAAATTAAACAAAACGGAAAAAGCCACCTGGCGCGCCACGTGGGCAGGTGACGTCACCGTGACCTCACGCAGTGGCCGGCCGGGGCCGGGAGTGGTCGCCGGCGGCGTTTCCGGCGGCCCCCGGATGTGTGGTTGGTATCAAACGAAGCGTCTCGACGAGACGGACACAGAGGAGGCGGCATCGCTGGCTAAAGGTAAACGGCAGCGAGGTTTCGACGATGAGCGGCGGCGGAGGTCGTCGGGTGCCGGCGTTTCCGATGATTATGGTCGGGAGAAGAGAAACGGAGGGGGTGGGGAGGAGCAGAGGATCACCACGATCGCGTAGAGGAGCTCAGAGGGACCGGAGGAGGGCGGGAACGGCGGCGCGGTGAAGAAATCCGGCGACCGGTCGCGGGGAAGAAGACCACGATTGGCGGCCCCTGGGCCATCCCGGAAGCTCTGCGTGCTCGAGGAGGTAGAGGGGACGACGGCGAAGCCAACGAGATGCTCATGGAGGTCGGGGAGGCAGTGAATCACCGACGGCGACAGATCGACGGCGATGGTGTGTTCGATGGCCGGAGAAGAAACAGAGGAGGGGAGAGGAGGAAACTGTGAGGGGGGGTTATGTGCTTGCTCTATTCGGACGTCTCCTTGAGGTCCTACAGGCCTCCACGTCGACAGGGGCAAGCAGGAGGTGGAGGGAGGCAGCGGTTTTCCCTCCTGGCCGGAGACAAAGAAGAAGACGATAAAAACAATTTCGAGGATAACCCCCTGATAGAAACTGAGGATTTGCAAAGAGGTCCTTTTGGACCTAAAACAGAACCAAAAACAGATTTTGAGGGCCTTTTTGTAAAGCAAAAATTGCACAAAAATACTTGTTGGAAAGATCTTCAAATTTGCCACCTTTCTATCACATAGTTGGTTCACTTTGAAAAAATTGGTAAAGCAAATTTGTGTGAAGCCAGATTAAGTGACTTTCTTTTAATTCAGTGATTAAATTTTAAAAGAAAAATTTTGGTCCACTTTTCATGCATGCATGCCATGTACTCAACAACTCTCTTTATTACACAAAAGTAGGGATGTTACAAGGTGGCCGACCAGGCTCTCTGCACTCAACTTGGAGCTGAAAAGTAAGCTTTATCCTTTCTCTGTTTCTTCTAGCTCTTGATTTGACGTTCCGTACTGATGTTGGCTTAACTCGGGCAGCCTATCTCACAGGAGCATTCCCCGAGATGGAAGCTAGGAGAGGGTTGGCATCGAGGATCTCGTCGAGGCCATCAGAGCCCGATTTCTGCCCCTCGGGTCTGTCGGAGCCAACCTCCTTTCAATTGCACTCCGGGTTTACCGGAACTTCTGGCCGGGTAAAGAGCACCCTAAGACAATTGACGAGCTGGCCAAGACCCTAGACCAGAACAAGGATCCCCTCAAGGAGTGGCGCGCTTCTGCAGCTCCGGCTGGCGCAGATGAGACTCTGCAATTCGTCATGTCCTGTTACGAGTCCTAATGGAGGGATGATAACCCGGTAGGCTAACGCCAAGGAGTAACTCGGCCCAAAGGGAGCTGTGCAAGACCAGACTTAGGGAAAAGGAGTTTCTGGAAGGCCCAAGAGTGTAGGCCTCGTAACCCGGATTGTGGGATTCGATAAGGAAACTTAGGGTTTGTAAGCGGAGCCCAGGTAGGACTCCGAGTGTACCTTGGACAGGAAGCCAAGGGGTCCGGATATTATATAAGCCGGCTCCTAGGGTTAGATTAGACACGAGTTTTGTTAGCTATTCGAGTATCCCTTGTAACATCAGAGCTGAGATAATAAGACCTAGATCGGAGACTCAGCGACTTGATTGCCCGCTACCAGATCGATTCATCACCATGATTTCCCCTGAGCAAAACCCTCTCCCAAACACCAGAGTCGATTTACCCCAAGATAAGTTACCCCTGGTAACGTCTGCCGTGATTATCCCACGACAGTTGCCTATGTCCAAGGGTGTTTACATCACGGGAGAAGCTCGGGAGAACATGAAGAACCTCGTCGTCGGCGAGATCTACACCAACCCCAAAGGAGAGAAGATGGTGGACGATTTTGGCTGGGGGCCAGAGCCGGATCTGCTCGAATCCGGATCTGTCGTCACGATCGGCCGGGTCAACGTCTTCATCGGCATGGTACGTACGTCCGGTTCAATCCCTGATGATTTCAATTATGATTCTGTGTCAGGAGAAGCAACCTGCGTACAGTCGGATGGAGAAGAATCGGTCGGAACGGTGGATCCAATAGAGGAGCCCACCACGAAGAGGGAACAGCCGGAGGAGCCGGCACGGACCCCGCGTGGCCGGGTCATGAGAGAAGATGATACCGAGTCTATCCTGCACTTTCTGGAGGACCGATACGAGGAGGATATCTGTGATGAGGAGGAATACGAGTCTTCACCAGGCATCGCGCTCCAGGTCGCGGTTTACACGGCCCCTGCAACCAATCTCAATCAGGGGGACGTGACTACGGCCGCGGTTGGAGCGGCGCGAGCGCTGGCCCAGCAGCAAAATCCGGTTGACGGAAATCCGGTTCTGACCCGGGTCGACAGAGAATCGGCCTCGGTCACTAGCCGGGCGGCGGATAGCGAGTTGCAAGCGAATATGTTTGGATTCATGGCGAACAGGACGCCAGGGGCAGGTCCCTCAAACCCACAACACTCGGCTCTGTTCAGTAACAACTTAATCCTGGATCCCACGGTGCTAGCCACGGTGATAACCCCAGAGAACGCAGCGGCACGTGCTAGGGATCTGGATGTAGCCCGCCGTGCATTAGAGCAACAAAGGAGAGACGTGGAAGCAGAAAAGCAAGGGATAGCCACACGCCAACGTGAGCTGGATGCATTGGAGAACCGGCTCCGGGTTGAGACATCTAGGGCGCATCAAAGATACCAGACGAGATTACCAGCAACGGGTGGAGTGCTAAACCCGGCCACGCTGTTCATCACACCCCAAGATCAACCAATTCCGGCTGTGAATCAGGAAACTGTACCGCGACCGGTGGGGGACAGCCGGCAAATGTGCAAACCGGGTTACCCACGTTGCAGATAGGGGTTGCCGTTGGCAATACAGCACCACCACCACCACCATCACGATTTCATACGCCACCAGGTCACTTCAACAACCCTATGGATAATGTGTATGCAGCAACATTGGCATTGGATCGAATCCCCGTAAGAGAGTCACCCCATGCGGAGGAGACCCGGCGGGCGATAGATTTACTGCGCACGGCAGTAGCTCAGCAAGTCAATTACCCGGATAATAGGAGTGGAATGCATGGAACACCATATATAAGCCGGCATAATGGAAACACCGGTAATATTCAGACAAGCTCAGCGCGGCGGAGGGCAGAGCAGCAGCAAATGCCGCCTCCTCCCCGTAGACCGGCAACACCTGCAGTATCAGCCGCGCAAGCTATCATGGACAGTTCTCGAGCCAGGCGCGCAGCAGCCGGGTCTGCGGTGCGAGGGCCGGTAGCAGTTGCACCCCCCGCTGCACCCGTCGCCGGGTCGCACGCTTCCCGGGTGAGGCCAGCACCGGCAATTTTAGCCAGGCCTAAGTGTTTATCGGACGCCATCAGAGCTGAGCCTTACCCGGATAAGTTCAAGGAACCGGGTAAAGTGGTGAATTACGAGCCGACTATGGATCCAAAAACCTGGTTGAGCAGCTATGAGATGGCTATGTCGATTCGCAACGCATCTGAAAATCTTCAAGCCAAGTTCATGTACTTAGTGATGTCAGAGGGAGCAGCAAAGCTGTGGTTCAATAATCTACCCGAAGGATCTATCAAGTCATGGAGCGAATTGAAGGTTGCATTTATCAAGCACTTCCATGGGACGTGCAGGAAATCATTCACGATCGATGATCTAGAACGATGTGTCCAAAAGAAGGGATAATCGGCGCGCAGCTGGGTGCGCCGGGTTATGGAGATACTTCACTCGTCCACGGATATTCAACCAAAGGATGCGTTACAAGCTATGGCAAAGACATGCAAATACACACCCCTAGTGCAAAAGCTAACACGCATGAAATCTAGTCGGAATGCTTCAGAGGTTACTATGGGAGAGTTTATGGACGCATGCAACAAGCACGCTGCTACGGATACCACAGAAGAGGACGTTGATGATAAGAAAGCAAAAGCAAACACAGGCAATAATGGAAGAACCGGCAATGGGTCTGCGCCGGGTAATAACGGAGGAAACAATGGAAACAACCAGAATAAGCGCCCGTACGAGGGAAATTCCGAGTTTGTCGGGAACACAGAAGCCGGGTTTGCAAGACCCAGGGCAGAAGGAAATTTCAATGGAGGAAACTTTAATGGAGGAAATTACCAAGGGCCGCCAAGGCCGGCTAATCACATAGAGGCCTTCAGGATGCCCTGTCCTCGTTATAGTAGGAACGGTAGGCCGGCCAATCATTCGCTAGAACAATGCGTGGATTTACAGAGATGGAAAAATGAGGAAATACAGAAACCAATGCGAGGCGCAGGCCTGGGAGCAGGACCGGGTCCGGGTGGTAACCCGGGCAACGGCCCACCCCCAGCAGGCAACCCGGGAGGCGGTAATCCGGGTAACAATCAGGGAGGAGCTGGAGGTTTCCAAACCAACCCCAAGCAATTGGGCCAGTACCATGTTCACACCACGAGAACTTCAAACAAGGATAGAAAGATATTTAAAAAGGAAGTAAACTCGGTTTCCTCGGCCGTCCCGAGGTACCTGAGGTGGTCGGAGCAAGATGTAACATGGAGCAGAAGAGATCACCCGGAAAGGATAGAACACCCGGGAGTCTTAGCATTGGTAGTTGTGCCACAGGTTAATGGTTATGAGCTGAAAAAGGTCTTAATGGACGGTGGAAGCAGCATCAACATATTATATTGGGAAACTTTCTTGCGCATGGGCCTCAAGGAGTGTCAGTTACAGAAAAGTTCAACAGTTTTTCACGGGATTGTGCCAGGTCACTCGGCGTGCCCTGAGGGAAAGATTACCTTGGAGGTTGCTTTTGGAGAGTCAAAGGATAATTTCCGGGTGGAGTGGCTAACATTCGAAGTGGTAAAGTTGTGTAGCCCCTATCACGCGTTGTTTGGAAGGCCGGCTTACGCCAAGTTCATGGCCAGGCCGTGTTACGTATACCTACAGCTAAAAATTCCGGGTCCCAAGCAGACCATCACCATACATGGGAGCCGGGATATAGCAGCTGAGTGTGACGAAGGAGACGCGGCAATGGCGGAACAAGCTTATAGAAAGGAGGAGCTCAAGTATTATCGGTCTCAAGTAGACCCGGATGACACGACAGCGTTAAAAAGGCCAAATACGGAGGATGAGAGAGCGAAATTCAAGGCAACACAGGATACCAAGATGGTGGCCTTTGTCGAAGGTGATCCCTCCAAGCAATTTGCTATAGGATCTAACCTGGACAATGAGCAGGAAAAAGCACTCGTGGAGTTTATTTGTTCAAATCAAGATGTTTTTGCTTGGACGCCCAGCGATATCCCGGGTATCCCTACAGAGTTAGCGGAACATAGCTTGCACGTTGATCCCAAGTCTAGGCCTGTGAAGCAGGGCCTGAGAAAAATGAATGAGGAAAGAAGAAGGGCTATAGGGGAAGAAATTGCTCGGCTATTGACAGCCGGCTTTATCATGGAGGTATTTCATCCGGACTGGTTGGAAAATCCGGTTCTAGTGATGAAAAAGAGCAACGAGTGGAGGATGTGCATAGATTATACGAGTCTCAACAAGCACTGTCCAAAGGATCCGTTTGCCCTCCCAAGGATTGATCAGATCATAGATGCAGTGGCTGGAAATGACCTGTTATGTTTCCTGGATGCGTATTCCGGTATCATCAGATCAAGCTCAAGAAGGAAGACTAGGAGAAAACATCGTTCATAACCCCTTTTGGGGCCTTCTGTTACTCAACCATGACTTTTGGGCTAAAGAATGCTGGCGCAACTTACCAGAGATGCATACAGAAGTGCTTTGAGGACCAGATTGGGCGCAACGTTCACGCCTATGTGGATGATGTGGTGATCAAGACCAGGAAAGCGGAAACGTTCATTGATGATCTAAAGGAAACATTCAAGAATTTGAGAAGGTATCAGATGAAAGTTAACCCTACAAAGTGCGTGTTTGGAGTTCCAGCAGGAAAATTACTCGGGTTCATTGTTGCCGAGAGAGGAATCGAGGCAAACCCGGACAAAATCAAAGCTATCCAGAGTCTGAAAAAGCTGGAAAACCTGAAGCATGTTCAGAAGCTCACAGGGTGCATGGCAGCGTTGAGCCGGTTCATATCCAGACTCGGAGAAAAGGCAATACCCCTGTACCGGCTCTTGAGGAAATCGGATAAGTTTGTTTGGGACCAAGAGGCGGATGAGGCGTTCGAGACACTAAAGAAGCAGTTATCTGAGGCACCAGTTTTAGCAGCCCTGGGTCCCAAAGAGCCCATGCTACTATACATTGCGGCCGGGCCCCGGGCGGTTAGCGCAGTGGTTGTCGTCGAGCGCAAAGAGGATGGGAAAGATCACCCGGTCCAAAGGCCGGTTTATTACGTCAGCGAGGTATTATCAGAGGCAAAGCAATGCTACCCTGTCGCACCCGGACTTCTAAAGGATACTCACAGTCCGCTAAACAGTAGAACAAATAGCTTACGGGGCATACCGGCACCCGCATCTCAATATGAGCAGGCCAACACGTAAACGTGTGTGTCAGACCCCGGACCCAGAGATATACATACTGTTATGTGCTCCTAGCCATGGACTCACAAGGGCTTCAGGGTTACCAGCCCTGGCCGCAACAAACAACGGCAGGCAGACCGGATTCATCGGCACGTAGTCCGGATCCCCGGTCTACTACTCCTTGTATCCATGCTAGTCATAACCAACTATGCATATCAAAGCGTCCACGAGTCGGATGAAACTGAAGGAAACGGGACCAAAGCTATACAGAGCTGCTATGTGTCCAGAAAGTGCAACAACAATCGAGGGTTACTGGGGTTACCTCGCCCCAGGCCGATCAAATCGACAGGCGGGCTTGGACATGGATCATCGGCTCCACAACCCCTCGACTGCGACAACTATGCAGGCATAGACAAAACTGTATAACAACGGGCTCGAAACCAACAACCGATCAAAGCAGTACTCTAAACATGAAGTTTTATTAAGCAAGTAATACTAGAGTATAGCTTACAACCAGAGGTCACACGACCCAACATTACATCAGACAACGGAAAGCAAAATATGTTGCTATTCAACAAGAACCAAAAAGGCCTAAGAGGCCGCAACATAAGGCGACGTCCCAGCCCAGAGATTCCAGGCTGCTACCTGGGAAACCCCAAACTATCCGTCGATGTCACGTTGAAACACCACCGAAGGTATGGAACTCCACCTGAACCAAATTGAAGCAAACATGAGTACGGGAGGTACTCAACAAGACTTAACTAACCTATTATATATCTGCTTGTTCATAAAGGGTTTATGAAGGTTGTTTTGCGTAAAGCCAACTTTGTTTCGAATAGAGGGAGATAGAGAAGTTTTCACAAATCTTTTAAAAGAATACCCTTGCCTCGGGTATTGCCTTCGAAACCTTCGAAGCATCATCTTCAGCACATGATAACCAGGACCACCTCTTGAAACTAAACATTCATTGCCAACCTCTTTTACGTCATGTTCAAGTTATCTATGATCTCAGGATCCGTCACCAAGTTGTCCTTAACCGCGGACACGGCTTTTCGAAAAGATTAAACCCTGCAGGGGTGTACAACTTTACCCACACGCATCAACCGACTCTTAATGCCAAGCTATTGGCACAATTCCGACGATGTGCCGGCAGAGGGTGGCTGACCATGATCTTTCCCTTGCTTCGCCTATTCCATGAGTCGCTCCGAGTAGAGATGGACCGCCAATAGGGAGTGGCCATCTCCTGCCGGGTCTCTATCGTTGTGAGCGGTGCTTCAACTACTGTCTCGCCACAGGCTGTTACACCGCCACGTCCTAGTTTTGTAAACGTTTTGATATCCCCAGCAAATCCAAATGGAACGCCCGAACTAGGCAACTCATGGAACAAACAAGACAAGTTGAAACCGAGGGGAATCCAATCCCCGTGTGGTTGCACGATCAGTCTTGGCTTCAAAGGCGAGAACTCTCTCCTAGGGGCATGAACGAGGAAAATCACCACATTCCATGTGGCAACTCATCCAAGCCTTTAAACATATTAAGCACATATCTCGAATCTTACCACGTCATCCTGTCACACTAGATTCATTTCGTAACTCTGATTCATCAACCGGATGGAGCAGAGATAAACAGACATGTATGACTAAGCATGGCATATTTGAGGTTTTGGCGATACACACAAACAAATCCTATGTCAGCTAGGAGCATGGAATCATGATATCTGGTTTATGCAACTAAATAGGATAACTCTATCTATCGACTCAAAATACTTTATAAAGCATGCATCGTACGAGAAGGAAAACACTTCGAAAACATATATGGGCAGATAAGAGGTTATGCTTGCCTTGCTTCAAGAAAACCAGAGAAAGCTTCAAGGAATAAGTGCTTGACTTGGTTGTTTAGACCAAGTATTCGGCAACAGGGGTGTCGAACTTCACTCCGGATTCGCGTTCTACCGATAAGAGCAAACACCGGAAAGAAAGAAAACAACACTCAAAACAGGCATCGATGCAATGCTCAGTATGTATGAATGAACATTTGAATGCATTAAAGAGAAGCCCTAAACATGGTTCATGGGTTGCTAGGGTTCATATGTTAAGAAAACAGCTTCAGTGGATTTAGTCCCGAAGTGGACCTCGGAGGCCGATTCGGGTAAAACCTAGAGGTGCGACAAGTTAAAGTGCTCAACTAAGGTTGAGAACACCATAACTAGGTTGCATTTGAAATTCTAAGCATTTTGACATATAACTTGTAATTTTCTAATTTTCTTGAATAAAAACTTATTTTCTTTATTTTAAATGATTTAAATAATGCTCAAAATTGAACTTTGTCAAAAATGTGTGCAAATGATATAAACATGTAGATTACATTTTTCTGAGCATTTTCGTATATTGAACATATTTTTCTGAGTTATGAATCAAAAGTTATTGCATTTTTAGATTTAATTCTTTTTCTGGAATTAAACCTAGGTGGGGTCCACGTGTCATGCTTCAATTTCAGTTAACAGAAAAAAACAGAAAAAGGCCTTATGACACAAGCATGATGTCACAGTGACATCACCTGTGGCCAAAACACACGGATGCTATGAAATTCAACGGATTTCGCGCGGGAATTTCGAATCGAACTGCCCCAGGGGGTAGAGCACAACGAGAGGGAGCTGGGGATGGTCTCGGCTCGCCGGAAGATCGCCGGAGAGCTCACCGGCGAGCTCAGGCGGCGGCGGCGGACCGCGGCACCGGCGGCGACGGGCTACAGAGGGGGAGGGGGAAAGGGAAGGGCACCAGGGGGTGCGGCAGCTCACTGTGGACGCGATGAAGTGGTCGGGGAGGCGAGGCGGGGAGGCACTCGCCGGCGGCGAGCGAATTCCGGCGGCGGCCGTGCGCTTCCTCCGGCGCAAAATTGGGGCCGCACGGGGTTCCTCGGGGGCTCCACGAGCTCGAGGAGAAGTAGGGCGACGAGGCGGAGCCGGTAGAGCACTCGGAGGGGCGCGGGGTCGGGCGTATCGCCGGCGGCGAGCGACGGTTACCGGCGGGCGGTAGGGTTCGGTTGGGTTTCTGTTTGTTCCCGGTACAGAGAAGTGGAGAAGAAGGCTTGTGAGGAGAAGCAGCGATGCAGACGTCTCCTGGAACCTATCCGTGCGGGAAACAACAGGAGGTGGCAGGGGAAGGCTACGTGGAGAGCTTGCTCATCTACTGTCATGAGGAAGAAGACAAAGGCACAATTATGGAAACCCCCTGAGATTTCCAAAAACTGCGAAGAGGTCCTTGCTGCTTTTAAAACAACAACTAAAAACAGATTTGAGGGCTTTTCTGCAATTAGTAAAAATTGGCAAAAATCATTTTTGAGATCCTTGCAACATGAGCAACCTCAACACATTTTTGGTTTGCAAAAATTGCACCATTTTAAACCATCATTTTAGTGTGCACTTTTAAGTGTTTTTTAACAAACGCCGGTAGTAAATTTTAATGCACTTGTTTTAAAACCAAACATGGGTTCGAAAATGCATGCATGACATGACATGATCATAAGAACAAACACACAAACACTTTATTACAAAAAGGTGGATGTTACAAGTCTCCCCCCCCCCCCCCTTACAAGAATCTCGTCCCGAGATTCCTAGGTTTTAGCAAAGAAGGACGGGTACTCAGATCGTAAACGATCTTCTCGTTCCCAGGTTGCTTCAGCTTCAGAATGATGAGACCACTGAACTTTGAGGCACTTGATGCTTCGGCATCGAATCTTTCGTTCAGCTGCCTCGAGGATACGGACAGGACATTCTCGGTAGGTCAGATCATCCTTAAGATCAATGGTTTCATAAACAACAACACGGTTGGAATCTTTGAAGCGATGATGGAGTTGTGAGACATGGAATGTAGCTTGAACCCGCGGGAACGTTGAAGGTAGGTGGAGATGATAAGCAAAATTCCCACTTTTTGCAAGAACAGGGAAAGGACCAACATAGCGAGGCGGTAATTTTCCTTTCATGACCTCACGATGAACACCCTTCAAAGGTGTGACTCGAAGATAGGCTTGTCCACCGATATCGTAACGAATATCTTGTTGACGGTCACCATAACTCTTCTGACGAGACTGAGCAGCTTTTAGATGTTCACGGATGATACGAACTGTTTCTTCAGTCTCATTGATCAGATTCTTCGGTCCAAAGAAGTGTCTTTCACCGGTTTCTGACCAATTTAACGGAATTGAACAGCTTCTGTTGTAAAGAACTTCAAACGGAGCTTTGGCTAAGATAACTTGGAAACAGTTGTTATAAACGAACTCGGCAGATGGAAGACACTTCTCCCAATCATTACCGAAGGATACAACACAAGCTCGAAGCATGTCTTCAAGCGTTTGATTCAGACTCCCGAGGTGATCATTACGGGATGATTGATAGATGATGGTGAAGTGTAGACGACTTCCCATAGCTTGATTGAAACTTGCCCGGCCCTTGGAAGTAAACAGATTTCCATGATCAAAAAGGATCTTCTTAGGAACACCATGAAGAGGTATTATCTGAGAGACATACAAATCTGCCAGTTGTTTAGCATTGATGCCCTGATGGATAGGAACAAAATGAGCAACCTTTGACAGACGATCAATCACTACCCAGATAGCGGTGTCTCCCTGATCATTTCTTGGAAGACCAACAATGAAATTCATCTCAACTTCATCCCACTTCCAAACAGGAATAGGTGTGGGATAGAGAGTAGCAACTGGTCTTTGGTGTTCAGCTTTAGCACGACGACAAACGTCGCATTCAGCCACAAATTGAGCGATGTCTCGCTTCATCTTGGTCCACCAGAACCTTTGACGTAGATCACGGTACATTTTGGTGCTACCAGGATGAGCAGAGAGAAGTGACTCATGAGCTTCACGGAGGATCAGTTGTTTCAGACTCCGTTTCTTCGGCACAACAAGACGTTCACCAAGATAAACGGTACCTTGCTCATCAACAGAGAAACATGTAGGAATTCCACGAGAAATCTTTCTCTTGACCAAGGTAATGCTTAGATCCCGCTTTTGGGCATCTTTGATTTGATGTTCAAAGGATGGTTTCACCTCCGGATTAGCCAGATAACCAGAGGGAACAACCTCAAGATGGAGCTTGGAGAACTCTTTGTGGAGAGAAGGTTGATCTTGCTGTATCATCAAGTTGTTACAGTAAGACTTCTGGATGGTCGTGTCAGCCACGGCTTTACCTTTATCAGTTTGACATTTGACCTCCTCATTGGGTTCTTTGACTAGTTCCAACCATCTCTTTTGTCTGAGACTAAGATCTGGTTGGGTGAAAAGATATCTGAAACTCTGCTGGTGGAAGTAGAACTCACATTGATTTCCTAGCAGATGATGACGCCATTGTTTCAAGGCATACACAACAGCTGCTAACTCAAGAGCATGAATTGGATATTTGAGTTCATGTGGTTTCAGTTGTCGAGAAGCATAAGAAACCACACGTCCATCTTACAAAAGACCGCAATCGATACCTTGACGAGAGGCATCACAGAAGATGACGAAGTTCTTGCGCGTGTCCGGAAGGACAAGCATAGGAGCATTAGCCAGCTTGGTTTTCAACAACCGGAAACTCTCTTCTGCCATTCTTGACCATACAAACTGTTTATCTTTCTTAAGAAGATCAGTCATTGGCTTGGCAGCTTTGGAGAAACCTTCAATAGAGCGGTGATAACAACCGAGAAGTTCGAGGAAGTTTCGAACCTCTTTGATGGACTTAGGTGACTCCCAGTCCAATATGGCTTGAACTTTAATAGGGAGAACTGCAACTCCTTCAGCAGATAGGACATAGCCTAGAAAGATGAGATCTTTCAACCAGAACTCACATCTAGAGAATTTGGCATAGAGACGATGCTCACGAAGCTTTGTCAAAGCTAGCCGAAGATGTTCAACATGTTCTTCTTCGGACTTGGAGTAGATTATAACATCGTCGAGGTAAACCACAACGAACTTGTCAATATGCTCCATGAAAATTGATTTCATAAGCCCCATCAGCATGGTTGGAGCATTGGAGAGTTCGGGAAACATAACAGTGTACTCGTAAAGACCATAACGAGTTTTGACAACTGTTTCAGAAACATTCCCGGACCTGGTCTGAAGTTGATGATAACCCAGACTTAAGTGTATCTTGGAGAAAACAACAGCACCAATCAGACGGTCAAACAGATCATTTGTCCGAGGAAGAGAACACTTGTGCTTTATTGCCACATCACTGAACGGACAATATTCACTGACCAGCTGGGGAACTGTGGTATCCTTTTTCATGACGAAGAGTGTAGGACACCCACAAGAAGATGTGTTGGCATGAGGGAAACCTTTCCCTTCTGACTCCTCTATTTTCTTATTCAACTCAACCAGCTCTTCTAGAGACATATGGTATGGTCTTTCAGAAGTAGGAGCCACTCCAGGAATTAGTTCAACAACAAACTCCACTGAATAATCATGATGCATACCAGGAAGCTCTTCCGGGAAGACATCCGGAAACTTACACACTACTGGTACCTCATGAATCTCAAGAGACGGTCGAACTTCGATTGCGTTAAGCTGAGGACATGGTTGTGGTTGAACTGTCCCACAAGGAAACAACAACCGAGTTGTCTGACCATATGGATGAATCAGGGTAACAGACTTGGCTGCACAGTCAATCTTAGCATGATGTGTTGACAACCAGTCCATGCCCAGTATGACATTGATATTAGTTTGGTCCAGGATGGCAAGTGTACTGAGAAACACCAAACCTCCAATTTCAATTGGCACACCAGGGCAACAATGATTGATCTGACGGATAGACCCTGGGGTGGAGATTACTAACGGAGGGACCACTTTCACAAAGGGTATGTCTAACAACCCCGCGAAAGCTCTTGATACACATGAATGTGATGCTCCGGAATCAAACAGAACTGATGCTGGAGCTAGATTGACACGAAGCATTCCCAACACGACATCAGGTGCTTTCTGAGCTTCTTCAATAATAACATGGTTCAAACGACCACGGTTAACAACACGTGTAAGAGCATGCTGAAGTGGAGGAAGTCTCCTCTGAGGACATTTGTTGGAGTAGTGTCCAAGTTCACCACACACGTCACATGTCACCAGTCGTTTCTTATTACCAGCAACACTAGAACGCCCACCGAAGTGGCCTTGTTGAAAAACTGGTGGATATGGAATAGCACTGTATGGAACAAACACACGACGCTTCTTGGAACCGGAAGAAGACGCACGTGACTCTTCAGAAATCTGCTTCAAAGAAATTTCCATTTCCTTCTTGCCACGCTCCAAGGTAAGAGCATGATTATAAAGGTCCTGGAAGGTTGGAAACTGGAAAGAGAGTAGCTCATAGCGAACTCCGGAATCCAGACCTTTGCGGAACATCTCTTGTTTATCCGCATCATCTGCAACATCTCGGGGTGCATAATGAGCCAAACGGGTGAATTCACGCCCGTAAGTTTCAACATCCATCTGTCCCTGGGTCAGATCTAGGAACTCTTTTCTTTTGGAGTCCATAACTGCCTCGGGAACATGGGCAACACGGAACTCTTTACGGAACTCCTCCCAAGTAACCTTATGTCTCGGCGATTGCAACGCCAAGAAACCTTCCCACCATGAACCAGCTTCACCCTCTAGCTGATAGGCGGCGAAGTTCACACGGTCACTTT
Source organism: Alopecurus myosuroides (assembly GCA_028641055.1). Classification (NCBI taxonomy): domain Eukaryota; kingdom Viridiplantae; phylum Streptophyta; class Magnoliopsida; order Poales; family Poaceae; genus Alopecurus; species Alopecurus myosuroides. The sequence continues at coordinate 147,617,236 of CM054060.1, forward strand.
CTGGAACATGGAGAGCATTAAATTTGCGCTCGATGGCACGAAGCCAATCATCAGCATCGATGGGTTCCTTGAGACTGCTGAAAGATGGAAGCTTAGCATGAACTAAATCCCCAAATGTAACGCATTCGTCGTGATGACGTTCAGTGTTTTGCGCCACACGCTCAAGGAGATGTTCATTTCTCAGGCGGTTGGTCTCGATATCCTGAAGAACTTGCGTCATTAAGGAAGATGAAGACTCTCCCTCGATATGACCACTTTCAACGGGATCTTGAATACTCCCGGGCATCCTGAGTACAAAGAAACAGAACCATGAGAAACACTCCCATGGAAAGAATGCAACAGAAAGATTCATGACTTGATAGGGATCAATTGAAGTCAAAAGGAAACAACGATTTAGAGCAAAGGAGGTAACTTGGAAACTCTGAGAACATTAGCAACCTGACACGGAGTACTAGGAAAAACACCCAACGATTTTGCTCCTAATTTTGAAGTTAACAGGTGAGAGGTAAAACATTTGAAATCAAATGAGATACGGTGACTCGGAGTTAGAACGATACCAGGTAAGGAGTAAAAAGAACCCTAAGAAGGTTTTCACAACTTATTTGTCATTTCGAAAATAGTTTTCACAAATTCTAGACTCAACATCGACCAATAGCAAGGGTTTTCCTACATGCAGTCCTGCTCTGATACCAAGACTTGTCAGACCCCGGACCCAGAGATATACATACTGTTATGTGCTCCTAGCCATGGACTCACAAGGGCTTCAGGGTTACCAGCCCCGGCCGCAACAAACAACGGCAGGCAGACCGGATTCATCGGCACATAGTCCAGATCCCCGGTCTACTACTCCTTGTATCCATGCTAGTCGTAACCAACTATGCATATCAAAGCGTCCACGAGTCGGATGAAACTGAAGGAAACGGGACCAAAGCTATACAGAGCTGCTATGTGTCCAGAAAGTGCAACAACAATCGAGGGTTACTGGGGTTACCTCGCCCCAGGCCGATCAAATCGACAGGCGGGCTCGGACATGGATCATCGGCTCCACAACCCCTCGACTGCGACAACTATGTAGGCATAGCCAAAACTGTATAACAATGAGCTCGGAACCAACAACCGATCAAAGCAGTACTCTAGACATGAACCTTTATTGAGCAAATAATACTAGAGTAAGCTTACAAACAGAGGTCACACGACCCAACATTACATCAGACAACGGAAAGCAAATTATGTTGCTATTCAACAAGAACCAAAAAGGCCTAAGAGGCCGCAACATAAGGCGACGTCCCAGCCCATAGATTCCAGGCTGCTACCTGGGAAACCCCAAACTATCCGTCGATGTCCACGTTGAAACACCACCGAAGGTATGGAACTCCACCTGAACCAAATTGAAGCAAACATGAGTACGGGAGGTACTCAACAAGACTTAACTAACCTATTATATATCTGCTTGTTCATAAAGAGTTTATGAAGGTTGTTTTGCGTAAAGCCAACTTTGTTTCGAATAGAGGGAGACTGAGAAGTTTTTCACAAATCTTTTAAAAGAATACCCTGCCCTCGGGTATTGCCTTCAGAACTTTCGAAGCATCATCTTCAGCACCGATAACTGGAACCACCTCTTAAAACTAAACATTCATTGCCAACATATTTTACGTCATGTTCAAGTTATCTATGATCTCAGGATCCGTCACCAAGTTGTCCTTAACCGCGGACACGGCTTTTCGAAAAGATTAAACCCTGTAGGGGTGTACAACTTTACCCACACGTATCAACCGACTCTTAATGCCAAGCTATTGGCACAATTCCGACGATGTGCCGGCAGAGGGTGGCTGACCACGATCTTTCCCTTGCTTCTCCTATTCCATGAGTCGCTTCGAGTAGAGATGGACCGCCAATAGGGAGTGGCCATCTCCTGCCGGGTCTCTATCGTTGTGAGCGGTGCTTCAACTACTGTCTCGCCACAGGCTGTTACACCGCCACATCCTAGTTTTGAAAACGTTTTAATATCCCCAGCAAATCCAAATGGAACTCCCGAACTATGCAACTCATGGAACAAACTAGACAAGTTGAAACCGAGGGGAATCCAATCCCCGTGTGGTTGCACGATCAGTCTTGGCTTCAAAGGCGAGAACTCGCTCCTAGGGCATGAACGAGGCAAATCACCACATTCCATGTGGCAACTCATCCAAGCCTTTAACATATTAATCACACATCTCAAACCTTACCACGTCATCCTGTCATACTAGATTCATTTCGTAACTCTGATTCATCAACCGGATGGAGCAGAGATAAACAGACATGTATGACTAAGCATGGCATATTTGAGGCTTTAGCGATACACACAAACAAATCCTATGTCAGCTAGGAGCATGGAATCATGATATCTCGTTTATGCAACTAAATAGGATAACTCTATCTATTGACTCAAAATACTTTGTAAAGCATGCATTGTACGAGAAGGAAGACATTTCGAAAACATATATGGGCAGATAAGAGGTTATGTTTGCCTTGCTTCAAGAAAACCAGAGAAATCTTCGGGAAATAAGTGCTTGACTTGGTTGTTTAGACCAAGTATTCGGCAACAGGGGTGTCGAACTTCACCCCGGATTCGAGGTCTACCGATGAGAGCAAACACCGGAAAGAAAGAGAACAACACTCAACACAGGCATCGATGCAATGCTCAATATGTATGAATGAACATTTGAATGCATTAAAGAGAAGCCCTAAACATGGTTCATGGGTTGCTAGGGTTCATATGTTAAGAAAACAGTTCCGGTGAATTTAGTCCCGAAATGGACCTCGGAGGCCGATTCGGGCAAAACCTAGAGGTGCGACAAGTTGAAGTGCTCAAATAGGATTGAGAACACCATAGCTAGGTTGTATTTGAAATTCTAAGCATTTTGACATATAACTTGTAATTTTCTAATTTCTTGAATAAAAACTTATTTTCTTTATTTTAAATGATTTAAATAATACTCAAAATTCAACTTTGTCAAAAATGTGTGAAAATGATATAAACATGTAGAGTACATTTTTCTGAGCATTTTGGTATATTGAACATATTTTTCTGAGTTATGAATCAAAAGTTATTGCATTTTTAGATTTAATTCTTTTTCTGGAATTAAACCTAGGTGGGGTCCACGTGTCATGCTTCAATTTCAGTTAACAGAAAAAAACAGAAAAAGGCCTTATGACACAAGCATGATGTCACAGTGACATCACCTGTGGCCAAAACACACGGATGCTATGAAATTCAACGGATTTCGCGCGGGAATTTCGAATCGAACTGCCCCAGGGGGTAGAGCACAACGAGAGGGAGCTGGGGATGGTCTCGGCTCGCCGGAAGATCGCCGGAGAGCTCACCGGCGAGCTCAGGCGGCGGCGGCGGACCGCGGCACCGGCGGCGACGGGCTACAGAGGGGGAGGGGGAAAGGGAAGGGCACCAGGGGGTGCGGCAGCTCACTGTGGACGCGATGAAGTGGTCGGGGAGGCGAGGCGGGGAGGCACTCGCCGGCGGCGAGCGAATTCCGGCGGCGGCCGTGCGCTTCCTCCGGCGCAAAATTGGGGCCGCACGGGGTTCCTCGGGGGCTCCACGAGCTCGAGGAGAAGTAGGGCGACGAGGCGGAGCCGGTAGAGCACTCGGAGGGGCGCGGGGTCGGGCGTATCGCCGGCGGCGAGCGACGGTTACCTGCGGGCGGTAGGGTTTGGTTGGGTTTCTGTTTGTTCCCGATACAAAGAAGTGGAGAAGAAGGCTTGTGAGGAGAAGCAGCGATGCAGACGTCTCCAGGAACCTATCCGTGCGGGAAACAACAGGAGGTGGCAGGGGAAGGCTACGTGGAGAGCTTGCTCATCTACTGTCATGAGGAAGAAGACAAAGGCACAATTATGGAAACCCCCTGAGATTTCCAAAAACTGTGAAGAGGTCCTTGCTGCTTTTAAAACAACAACTAAAAACAGATTTGAGGGCTTTTATGCAATTAGTAAAAATTGGCAAAAATCATTTTTGAGATCCTTGCAACATGAGCAACCTCAACACATTTTTGGTTTGCAAAAATTGCACCATTTTAAACCATCATTTTAGTGTGCACTTTTAAGTGATTTTTAACAAACGCCGGTAGTAAATTTTAATGCACTTGTTTTAAAACCAAACATGGGTTCGAAAATGCATGCATGACATGACATGATCATAAGCACAAACACACAAACACTTTATTACAAAAAGGAGGATGTTACAGTGTGACAACCATTCTCTACTATCCATCGTCTGCGTAAACCATCCATAGAAATCAGACTACTTCCATTGATGTACTTCATAACATACACACATGGTACGTCAACGGCATTTGAACAAGTGATATCACAACATATCTCTAAGACACAAAAGATTGAAATAAGTTGCAAATAGCTCTCACTAGAGCAGAGATAGCAAATACAATCATCTAGAGGACACATGTCCCAACAATTCATCATTACATCACAGCGGAAGCATCCAAAGTGTCTGAGTACAGACAAGATCCAAATAGGCCTAAGAGGCCGGAAACGAAAAGACGGAGCCCATCCACGATGTCTCGGATCCTGCCCGGGTCCGCTATCTACTCGTCAACAGCCTCGTCATACTCCACGTAGTAGCCTCCATGGGGATCCTCGGAAACGTAGTCTGCGGAAACCACAGCCCCAAAGGGGTCAGTACAGACAAGTACTGGCAAGCAAGAGTCACAAGATACCAAAGTGTACCCGGCAACACCAAGTACAGATGCTTTGGGTTCAACGGAAGAATAGGTGATACAAAAGTGCGGCAGCGGGCTGCCTAACCAACTACAGAGACACGCTACAACTTCCGGCTAAAAGAAGGGGATAAGATAGCGTATCGGAACCAACTATTACTAACCTCAAACAAACCCATCCTGGATCTCGCCACTTATCCAAAGAAGCAATCCGAGGATAACTCACACAGTTGGATTAATGATGGTTCAAGTTATTGTGTCAATAAGACTATTACTAGTCAAGTTATCATTAGTTAGATGTAAGTTGTCTAATCCTTGTTAGCCAGCCCTATCACCAAGTCATCCATAACCGCGGACAACACAGCTTCTCGAGAAGATTTAACCCTGCAGGGATGCACCAATTTGGCCGTACACGTAAGAATACCCCGCCAGATTGGAAATGCACTTCCACCAAGCGAGGCACTAAACACAACCCAACTCTTCTTCGCATCAAGCCCAAAGAACCCCGTGCAATTGAGCGCACGGCTAATCAAGCCCCACGAAGAAAAGGGGACCCTCATAGCACTCTAAGAACGTGTCTCCCTAAATGCCGACTACAAAAGTTCCACCCTGGCCTCGGGTTCGCACCTGCATATGCATGCGGAAAATGGAAAACCCGAACTAAATGAGGCGATTTGGACGAGATGCGAATCGAATCAAATTGAGGGGGGCGCCCATACACGCTTCCCACATGCGGTTAGCACGCTCATCATGGATCTAGAGGACAAAGACTTTTCCTGAGTTCGACACTAGCAGGCCTCAAAACCATACCCGGCCTCCTGCCGGTGCCTTATCATCAAATTAGCATTACCTCAAACATTAACAGGTTGTTGTTTAAACACCGAGCCCCAGACCATAATAAATATGGTAACAGAAATAACGGACAACAGACTCGAGCACAAACAACCCTAAGCATGCTAGTAAGACACAGGCAACAAGCAATGGGGTTATAGGTGTGGAGGTGAGGCTATATCAGGGTTACAGGATAACATGTGATAGGATCGAACACAAGCAACGAATCTTAAGGCTATCAGAATAGACAACGGAAAGTATCGATATCCAGTGTGGAAAGGACACAATGGTTCATGTGAGTGAATACTTGCCTGCAAATGTCACATCCCTGTTTTTAAGCACTTGTATTATATTAATTTAGCAAGTCTCTTAAGACTTTTGTAATGCAATTAAGTGGACAACATGTTTGTGTAGTAAGGTTTATCTATGCAATATTAGTGGTGTGTTTCTTTTCACTCACTTGAGGAGTTTTTCTCCTAAGAAACACATTGTTTTATATTTGTTTTCCTATGTTTTCCACTAAGGTTCTTAAGAGATTATTTTTCAAGACTTGAGGTGACCATTTGTTTCAACTTGAAAATGTGTTATTAATGATTAGGAATCAACTTGAACTTGAAATAAGATTAATTGGAAAAGATTTCATTAGATTTTCCAATATAATTTTTGCCCTGAAAAACAGCCAAGTAGCTGTTTTCAACCCTTGTTTTCCATCACAAGGATTATCCAATTATGGATTTTCTTTGATCAAAACTACTCTCTGTAATGAGTACAACAAAACTACACTCTTGGAAAAACCTACAAAGATTTTTAGCACACAATGCCATGATGGTTTTTGAGCCATCTTGTTAAGACAGAAAGTTAGACATTTTAAAAACAGAGAATGTACTTACTTTGCCATTTATTTTCAGAGCCATAAACCTATCCTTTTTCAAATCAAATGGTTGGTTATGAAACTTGGATAGTTGCTCTCTGATTAGCATTTTAAATCACTCATTTTAGAGCTTGTTTGCTTGGTGAAAACAAGCCCAACTTTTGCTATCTCTGTCTGCTTTTCCAGCACTTTGAAAAATTCAGAAAACTGCCTAACTGAATTTTTCTGACAGAACAGTGAATACACTTTTGGACTTGATGTTTTAGATTGTGGGTACTGATCCAAGCTTAGCCACTTTGCCAATTCGAAAACCAGGATACTAGGCTTCTAGAAGGTGGCATTGGATCCTCCTTTGGCTGACCAGGGAGGGAGAATTGTGAGGTGGTTTTTGACTAAAGAGTGATGTCACAAATAGTGGTTGTAATAGTGTTAAATTTTGCTTTTACCCATCACTTGGCCCTTGCTGTGGCTTTGCTCACACTTATGTACTGGAGTGACCCCTAGGCACCAATTGGAGGCCTTGCCACCCGTGGAAAACCCCCAAAGGGCAAGGGCATGCACATGCCATTGCCACCCGAGCACCCCCACCTTGGCCTCGTGCCTACAAAGCATTCGAGACCAAGCCCTCTCGCCTGGACACACCCTACCATTCCACTACCCCACCCCCGAGACGCCAAGCCGTGCCTCGCCGTGTGCGAGGAGCACGGGCATTTTTCCCTCGCCGGCCACCGTGAGATCCACCTCGTCGATTCAACTGATCCCGTGCGTGTGAGCTCGCCCTTTTCGCATGCGCGCACTCCCCGTAACCCTAGCCGTCTCCCTGACACCCTCTGGCCATCGCTCGCTTGCAGGTTCCTCGCCGCCGTCCTCGGAGCAGCCGCAGAGCGACATCGAGCCGCCGCCGTGTCCCTGCCTTCTCGCCACCCGTGCCCGCGCCAAGGAGTCGCACAGGCCACCCTCTCCCACACCTGCACCGTCCCACTGCTTCTCGCGAGCCCGAGGTGAGCGAATCCCCGTGCCTGCTAGGTGTTCGTCCACGGCCGAGAGAGAGAGAGAGGAGAGAGGCGCGCGGGGAGGAAGAAGGCACAGGAGCCGTCGATCTGAGAATCGACGGTCCCCTTTGAACGTACCGCTTCGCGCGCGCGCGCGTGCTGGCGGGCTGTGCCGCGTGTTTGTTGGGCCAGGCGCGCCAGATCTAGCCCATCTAGCATTTTTCTGTTAGATTCCTTAATAGAATTTTTCTGGCAGAAAATATAGGTGTTAGCTTTAGGCTCGAAAAAGGTAGCAAACCTTTTTATCTTACCTTGCTAATTTTTGTGCTACTAGCCATCCAAAATTACAACCATATCCCACTGGCAGAAACTTGTTTTGAGTTTCTATTATTTTTCTATAAATCATATGCCAGACAGTACCCTATAAATTGAAATGGATAGAACTTCAAAAATACAAAAAAAAATTGAGCAAACTCACCTGTTTTGGAAAGCCCATTCCAATACCTACCAGTAGAATTTTAGTTTGCACCAAGGTGAGTTACCATTTGGAAATGCCATCCATTTTGGTAAAACATCAGTGGGCTATTCCATGATTTTTAGAGAGAGTTTGGAACATTATTTTTGAGTAAGGCAAGTTGGAGAGGCTTTGTAGTGATAAGGACTATCACATCCTAGAAGGATTTACTTTTTGGAGCCACGGAAAAATTTAGAGAGACAGAACAAGTTTTGGTTACTTTCTGTCTAAATTTTAATTCTAGATCTTGCTTTTTATGTTAATATTGTGAGGTGCAAATGATGTGTTCTTGCTTGTGATGTTTTTTTCCATTGTGGTTATGATTCTTACAAGTTATATGAACATGTTAGAATAAATGGTTTGGATGATAGCATTTTAGAACTATTTTTCCATGCATAGGTCTTGCTAATAGCTAGATTTTTATGTATGTTTTGAGTAGATCTTTAAATGATTTTTAGGCTTGTTGCTAGATTAATTCTCATGAAACCAGTACCATTTAGGTACTGTTATTTTGGTCATAGCACCTCTGGATGCTTGGTGCTTGTGTTTGAAATAGGTTTAAAATAGAAATGCTTAAGGACTAGATTTCACACTAGGATATTCATGTATGCTTTTTGTCTTATTTTCCCTTAGGGAAAAATATGGATCTTTGGTGTTGAAACCAGAGGATGGAATGTCCTTGTGGCATTATTACCTTAGGGTTTTCACCTCTGATAGATTTCCTTTTAAGTAGCACAAAAGCATGAGTAGCACTAGGGTGACTAGGAATTAATCTCCTCACTTGTGTAGCATTTTAAGCATAGTTTTCCCTTGTTTCCTAGCTATGTTTTTATGATATTTTTGTGAGATCCAGTAGCATTTATGGTACTAGTTAGAGGGGTATTTTGCCTCTGATAGCTTGCACACTTGTGCATAAAAGTAACTAGTATAGCCTAGGCTAGTCTAGTAGTTTTCCTAAATTTTCTACTAGTATGAGTAGGAGTTTTTGGGTGCTTGTTTGTTTGTTTTGAGCACTTTTATAAAAGTGACCAGAGGCTTATTAACCTCTTGGTGAGCATATTTGCTAGTGGAACACCCACTGGTATGTTTTCCTCATGGTGGAAAATAGGTTTGACTTGTTGTCATGAGCTTATTTCACCACTTGACTAATTTAGAAAATTATGGGTGCTAGCCATAGAGATTGTTGTGGGAATTTTTAGACATCAAAATGTGTTGTATGTGACACCTTACTGTCTAGTAACATGTGCTTTACCCCACTGGTCCATAGTGTTCTTAACTAAGAACCATTGTTTTGGCCACACATAAGCACTAGGAAAAAGCAGATTTTTCCAAACTATAGTTTTTATGCCAATTTTTCTTAAGGGAAAAATTGAGAAGTTTGGGTGGTACTTCTTGATTGCTTGCTGTATGTATTACTTGTAGCATTGTTTGTCTTGTTTGGTTCTGAAAGTGTGTCTTTATTTCTTTTTACGACGTTAGAAAACGAGGAGGAAGGATTTGCTGAAGAAGGGTATTGCAACTCCTGTTACTTTCAGGATCAGGACCATCACTTGTACCAAGGCAAGCCATCCTAATGCTTGCTGTATAAATACTTATCATTATCTATCATGCATGCTTTTCACTTCTGAAGTTTTTACAAAACTATACCTTCAAAACTACTTTTGTGTGAATCCTACTACCACTATTAATATCACTAGTATAAAGAATCATAATAACAGTCTGTCGCACCCTGATTTCTAGGGGATACTCACCGTACGAACTGGATAGCAGATGCTTGGATTATGGGGCATAACTGCTCCCACGTCCCAGCTTCCTGGTAGGCCTGCGCTTATGCGCGACAACACAAGCCCAGCTATTCCATCGTCGATGTAAACTATCCACTAGAGATCAAAGGCACTTCCGTCGACGTACTTCAAACCATACACACATGGTACGTCAACGGCGTTTAACAAGTGATATCACAACAGATCTCTACGACACAAAAGATTGAAATAAGTTGCAAATGGCTCTCATTAGAGCAGAGATAGCAAATACAGTCATTCAGAGGGCACATGCCCCAACAATTCATCATTACATCACAGCGGAAGCATTCAACATGTCTGAGTACAGACAAGAACCAAATAGGCCAAAGAGGCCGGAAACGAAAAGACGGAGCCCATCCACGAAGTCTCGGATCCTGCCCGGGTCCGCTATCTACTCGTCAGCAGTCTCGTCGTCATACTCCACGTATTAGCCACCATGTAGATCCTCGGAAACGTCGTCTGCGTAAACCACAGCCCCAAAGGGGTCAGTACATAAACGTACTGGCAAGCAAGACTCACAGTTCACCAAAGTGTAACCCGTCAACACCAAGCACAGATGCCTTGGGTTCAACGGAAGAGAGGGGATATAAAAGATGCTGCAACTGGCTGCACTAACCAACTACAGAGATTCTACCACTTCCGGCTAACAGAAAGGAGATAAGATCGAGGATTGTAACCAACTGAAAGATAACTTCAAGCAAACCCATCCTGGATCTCGCCCCTTATCCAAAGAAGCAATCCGAGGATAACTCACACAGTTAAGTTAATGATGGTTCATATTATTGTGTCAATAAGCCTATTACTAGTCAAGTTATTAATCATTGGGTGTAACATGTTTGATCATTATGTTTAAGTTGTCCTGAGTACTTGTTAGCCAGTACTTTCACCAAGTAATCCATAACCGCGGAAAACACGGCTTCTCGAGAAGATTATCCCTGCAGGGTTGCACCAATTTGGCCGTACACGCATGAATGGCCCGCCAGATGGGAGATCACCCCACCAAGCGGGGCACTCAACACAACCAACCATTCTTCGCATCAAGCCCAAAGCACCTTGGGCGCACGGCTAATCGAGCCCAGAAGAAAATGGACCCTCATAGCACTCTAAGAACGTGTCCCCCTATATGCCGACTACGAAAGTTCCACCCTGGCCTGGGCTCGCAAAAACATGATGCGGCAAATGGAAAACACGAACTAAATGAGGCGATTTGGACGAGATGCGAGTCAGGTCAAGTTGAGGGGGGCGCCCATACTCGCTTCCCACATGCGGTTAGTGCGCTCATCATGGATCAGTAGACAATACCCTTTTCCTATTAGGGTCGACACTAGCAGGCTTCAAAACCTCTCATGGCCTCCTGCCGGTGCCTTATCATCAAATTTATTATTAATAGCAACATTAGCATGATTGATTGATTAAACATCGAGCCCCCACAACGTAATAGATATAGTAACAGAAAGTAACGGATAACAGACTCGAGCAAAACAACCTAAGCATGCTAGTAAGGCACTGGCTCAAACAATGGGTTGTAGGAAGGGAGATGAGGCAATATCAGGTTTAAGGGATTCATGTGATAGGTTCGTAACGGAAACAACTACTACTAAGGCTAGCAGGAAAGGACAACGGAAAGTATCGGTAATCAATGTTGAAAGGAACACAGTGGTTCATGTGAGTGATAACTTGCCTGCAAAACCCAGTAGCCTGGTACTGAGCTAACTCCTTAGAAGGGGTGTCGTAAGTATCGTCGGTCTCAACGTCGTCGTATACCCGGGAAGAAGCAAACAAACATTGCAGAAAGATAAACAATCAATATCATGGCATAGGTGCACAAACATGGGATGATGCATGTCATGTTAATAGATGCATCAAAATAAACTACTTGACAAGATAGAAACAGGATTAAATGGACCCATATGCAATTGGATTGCATATGAAAAGCCCATGAATTATGGTTGAATTAATTGTTTTACAACTAAGCAACATGTGAAAGTGGATTAGCATGATGCATGGATGAGGAAAACAGCAAAATAACAACAATAGAACTAAATGGAAATAAGGCTTAACAAATTTAGAAATTCATTTATTAAGTTATGGAATTTTGGTTTCTTAAAGGTGTCACACAAGCATTTGTTGTTTTCACCACCTTTAATTGTTCAAAATAGATAACAAAGTTCATATTTGATAAGAACACACAATTTTAGGTGGATTGCATGTTTCACTTGTTGAAAAAGGATTTCAAATAAATTATTTATGAATTACACAAGTTTAAGCAAGAATTAAATGAATTTAATTCAAACATGAACTTAAATGAATTTTTATTTGTTCAAAACATTAAGTGAGATTCATATTTGAAATGTTTATACTTTTGTGGTTTGAAAACATATTTTATATGCCCCAAAAGGATTTGTTTTGATCAAGTTATAAATTTAACAATATTAAATGATTTAAACAAGGTTTAAATCATTTAACCAATTTTAATTATTCAAAACATGAAACAAAATTTATATTTTGAAAGGTGGTTTAATTTTGCATGGAAAACATATTTCATTTGTGGAAATTGGATTTAAAATGAGCAAGTTATTATTTTGGCAATTTTAAATGCAATAAACAAGAAACAGTTGTTTTCAGCAATTTAAATTATTCAAAACAGCAAGCAAAATTTATATTTGGAAAGTACATGAAAAATTGATTGTAAAACATATTTGGTTTGTGAAATTTGGAATTTTTATGCCCAAGTTATGAATTTTGCAAGTTTAAGTGAATTTGACAAGTTTTCAAATATTGCACCAATTTAAAATATTCAAAACAGTAAACAAATTTTATATTTGGATAGAACATTTAATTTGGTATTGAAAACATATCAAAAATGTTGAATTTGGAGTTAGGATGATTTATTTATGCAATTTCCAAAATGTAGTGCAAATCTGCCATTTTTTACTGCACTAGGGGCTTAGAAAATATTTTCCAGGGGCTAGATTTTAAGTGCCAGGGGCCTATTGGTGATTTCTGGTAAAGTTCTGTACCAAAACATTGCAAAGAAAAATAAAAGATTTATTGGTGGGAGGTGGGATTCGAACCCACCCCCTCTGGCTTGCGCTGGGGAACCAAACCAGTGGGCTGGTGCTCTAGTTGTGTTAGGAAGGGGGGCCTCGGTGGGGTTAAGCTGTGATTGCGGGATAGTTTCTGAAACTCAACTGAACCGAACACGAACAGGTACAGGCAGCGAACAGAACCAGCGAACAGAACCATGGCCAGCCATGGCAGGGCGAACGCCGGTGGGGGAAGTGCGCCGTGGCGAGGTGGTGTGCGTGTGGCCGGGGGCGGATGCGGTGGCCGTGCGTGCGATCGGAGAGGGGAAGGAGGAGAGGACGGACAGGGCTCACCGCGGCTCGCTGTAGACGTTCAGGTCGCCGGGCAGAAACGGAGGAATTGCCGGCGACGGCGCGGCCTCCACGGGCAGCCACGGCCGGTGGTGCCTGCAGCAAACTTGGGGAGGACGATCTCCTCGTTCCATTCCCGGGGATAGCGGTTCCTCGAGGTGGCCAGAGATGGGAAAGGGGCGGTGGTCTGACGGCGGACGGGGGGTGTCGAGGTTCAGACAACGAAGAAATAGCAACTTGGAGATGAGATCGAGGGGGAGAGAGGGATGGCGGCGCAGGCGGAGAAGAACTAGGGCTAGGTTAGCAGCAGGTAGGTTAGATATAGGGGATGAGGAGGTGTACGGCATGGCATCGAGCGAGGGGAAGAAGATCGGGTGGTTCTGCTTCAGTTCGTACAGCTGCTGACGACAGAGAGGAAGGAGAAAGCGACATCAGGGGGGTATCGGGCCAGAAAAAAATTGGTGGGCTGGGCTGGTTGCGCTCCCTCTCTCTCTAACAGCTTTCTTTTTATTCTTTCTGTTTGTTTTTTTTTTTTGCTGCAAAAGAGATAGGAAGGAATAGAAGGGGGTTTGGGGTAGAAATTTTTTAGGGAATCTTTATTTTGTAACAACTCCTTATTGGAATGCAACATGCACAAGTTTGGGGTTTCCAAAAGTTTAATTTTTTAATTACTGTTTTGTAATTTAAAACAACATTTGAAAGAATTGCTTATTATTTGATTTTGAGTAAAATCAACATGTTTATTAGGGTGAATCCTAATGATTAAAGAGATCAAATGGTTTGGTTTGTTTGGTAATTTTTATAATTTGAAATTGGGTGCTGATTGGAAGATTTGATTTGAATTTGAAATGATTTGGAATTAATGGATTGAATTAATTGTTTGATTAAAACCAACAATTTAATAAGTGATCATTATGGGATTATTTGGAAACAAATAAGGTTTTTTATTTGGAAACAACTATTTGGATGTTGGTTTGGAACTTCAAATGGAAAACAAATTGAATTTGAAAAGGGTTTGATTATTGGATGCATTTTTATAGAAACAAAACAATAGTTTGGAATCATACTTTAATGGAAACAAATAATTGTTTTATTTTGAAATATCTTTTTAGAAATTGTAACATCACAAGGATGAAACAGAAGGTTTGAAATTTAAGTTGAAATTCAAATAGAAAACAAAGGAAAACAGTTGGAAAACAAAAGTAAAACAAGCAAAACAATTGCAATCAACATGATGTCATGATGCAAAACATAAAATAACAGAGAGCAAACATTCTAAAGGCTATTTTTCAGACTTGGGATGTTACAAAACGCCCCCCCTTGAAGGAATCGCGCCCCGAGATTCCTACTGAGAAAAGAAAAAGTCCGGAAACTTCTTGGGAAGATCCTCTTGAGTTGTGACACGTGAAACACATCGTGCACATTGGATAGACGTCAGGGAATTTGGAAACCACCGGAACATTTCAAGTAAAGGGAGAGGTATAGGTTTTGTATGGAGGGTGTATAGCTGGATAGAATTTGATGCATTTGGTTAATAGACTATCTGTAATAAGGTTGGAACAGAGTTATTGACATCAATCCAACACCGAGAATGAGATCAATGTCAGAATCAGCAACATGAGAGTAACGAGGAATATGTGGCCTCCCATTAGAATTGGATTGTTCTTACTTATGTTGGAAGTCAACAGTTGAGATTCCGGAGAGTGAACGGTGATTTGATTGCTTAGTGGAACCAGAATTAGGTGGTATGTTGTGGAAAAGATTGTTGACACAAAGGAATGTGATGCTCCGGTATGAAACAACACTTTAGCTGGATTAGAGTTTAGCAGATGAACGAGGAAACTTTTGATTAGACGCTGGTAGAAGAATTGAAGTTGAAACAACAACAAGATCTCAACGGATGAAAGGTTCTTTAAAAGAACAGGATATCAACATCGGGAAAAAGGAGAACAAAACTCCTGAGGTACTACGGAAAACCCAAAACACGTGAAATCCTAACTTGAAAGTTTAGATGAGAAGGGAGAAATCAACGTTGCACTTCCTTACCAGAAAAGGGAGGGTGGGTGGGGAAAGAAGAAAAATGGCAGAATTCCTACTCTCACGTTTCATTTTTCCTATATAGCTACAAAATAGTTTCTAGACTCAACTGCGACCAGTAAAAAGGGATCCTACAGGCAGACAGGCTCTGATACCATTTGTCGCACCCTGATTTCTAGGGGATACTCACCGTACGAACTGGATAGCAGATGCTTGGATTATGGGGCATAACTGCTCCCACGTCCCAGCTTCCTGGTAGGCCTGCGCTTATGCGCGACAACACAAGCCCAGCTATTCCATCGTCGATGTAAACTATCCACTAGAGATCAAAGGCACTTCCGTCGACGTACTTCAAACCATACACACATGGTACGTCAACGGCGTTTAACAAGTGATATCACAACAGATCTCTACGACACAAAAGATTGAAATAAGTTGCAAATGGCTCTCATTAGAGCAGAGATAGCAAATACAGTCATTCAGAGGGCACATGCCCCAACAATTCATCATTACATCACAGCGGAAGCATTCAACATGTCTGAGTACAGACAAGAACCAAATAGGCCAAAGAGGCCGGAAACGAAAAGACGGAGCCCATCCACGAAGTCTCGGATCCTGCCCGGGTCCGCTATCTACTCGTCAGCAGTCTCGTCGTCATACTCCACGTATTAGCCACCATGTAGATCCTCGGAAACGTCGTCTGCGTAAACCACAGCCCCAAAGGGGTCAGTACATAAACGTACTGGCAAGCAAGACTCACAGTTCACCAAAGTGTAACCCGTCAACACCAAGCACAGATGCCTTGGGTTCAACGGAAGAGAGGGGATATAAAAGATGCTGCAACTGGCTGCACTAACCAACTACAGAGATTCTACCACTTCCGGCTAACAGAAAGGAGATAAGATCGAGGATTGTAACCAACTGAAAGATAACTTCAAGCAAACCCATCCTGGATCTCGCCCCTTATCCAAAGAAGCAATCCGAGGATAACTCACACAGTTAAGTTAATGATGGTTCATATTATTGTGTCAATAAGCCTATTACTAGTCAAGTTATTAATCATTGGGTGTAACATGTTTGATCATTATGTTTAAGTTGTCCTGAGTACTTGTTAGCCAGTACTTTCACCAAGTAATCCATAACCGCGGAAAACACGGCTTCTCGAGAAGATTATCCCTGCAGGGTTGCACCAATTTGGCCGTACACGCATGAATGGCCCGCCAGATGGGAGATCACCCCACCAAGCGGGGCACTCAACACAACCAACCATTCTTCGCATCAAGCCCAAAGCACCTTGGGCGCACGGCTAATCGAGCCCAGAAGAAAATGGACCCTCATAGCACTCTAAGAACGTGTCCCCCTATATGCCGACTACGAAAGTTCCACCCTGGCCTGGGCTCGCAAAAACATGATGCGGCAAATGGAAAACACGAACTAAATGAGGCGATTTGGACGAGATGCGAGTCAGGTCAAGTTGAGGGGGGCGCCCATACTCGCTTCCCACATGCGGTTAGTGCGCTCATCATGGATCAGTAGACAAGACCCTTTTCCTATTAGGGTCGACACTAGCAGGCTTCAAAACCTCTCATGGCCTCCTGCCGGTGCCTTATCATCAAATTTATTATTAATAGCAACATTAGCATGATTGATTGATTAAACATCGAGCCCCCACAACGTAATAGATATAGTAACAGAAAGTAACGGATAACAGACTCGAGCAAAACAACCTAAGCATGCTAGTAAGGCACTGGCTCAAACAATGGGTTGTAGGAAGGGAGATGAGGCAATATCAGGTTTAAGGGATTCATGTGATAGGTTCGTAACGGAAACAACTACTACTAAGGCTAGCAGGAAAGGACAACGGAAAGTATCGGTAATCAATGTTGAAAGGAACACAGTGGTTCATGTGAGTGATAACTTGCCTGCAAAACCCAGTAGCCTGGTACTGAGCTAACTCCTTAGAAGGGGTGTCGTAAGTATCGTCGGTCTCAACGTCGTCGTATACCCGGGAAGAAGCAAACAAACATTGCAGAAAGATAAACAATCAATATCATGGCATAGGTGCACAAACATGGGATGATGCATGTCATGTTAATAGATGCATCAAAATAAACTACTTGACAAGATAGAAACAGGATTAAATGGACCCATATGCAATTGGATTGCATATGAAAAGCCCATGAATTATGGTTGAATTAATTGTTTTACAACTAAGCAACATGTGAAAGTGGATTAGCATGATGCATGGATGAGGAAAACAGCAAAATAACAACAATAGAACTAAATGGAAATAAGGCTTAACAAATTTAGAAATTCACTTATTAAGTTATGGAATTTTGGTTTCTTAAAGGTGTCACACAAGAATTTGTTGTTTTCACCACCTTTAATTGTTCAAAATAGATAACAAAGTTCATATTTGATAAGAACACACAATTTTAGGTGGATTGCATGTTTCACTTGTTGAAAAAGGATTTCAAATAAATTATTTATGAATTACACAAGTTTAAGCAAGAATTAAATGAATTTAATTCAAACATGAACTTAAATGAATTTTTATTTGTTCAAAACATTAAGTGAGATTCATATTTGAAATGTTTATACTTTTGTGGTTTGAAAACATATTTTATATGCCCCAAAAGGATTTGTTTTGATCAAGTTATAAATTTAACAATATTAAATGATTTAAACAAGGTTTAAATCATTTAACCAATTTTAATTATTCAAAACATGAAACAAAATTTATATTTGGAAAGGTGGTTTAATTTTGCATGGAAAACATATTTCATTTGTGGAAATTGGATTTAAAATGAGCAAGTTATTATTTTGGCAATTTTAAATGCAATAAACAAGAAACAGTTGTTTTCAGCAATTTAAATTATTCAAAACAGCAAACAAAATTTATATTTGGAAATTACATGAAAAATTTATTGTAAAACATATTTGGTTTGTGAAATTTGGAATTTTTATGCCCAAGTTATGAATTTTGCAAGTTTAAGTGAATTTGACAAGTTTTCAAATATTGCACCAATTTAAAATATTCAAAACAGTAAACAAATTTTATATTTGGATAGAACATTTAATTTGGTATTGAAAACATATCAAAAATGTTGAATTTGGAGTTAGGATGATTTATTTATGCAATTTCCAAAATGTAGTGCAAATCTGCCATTTTTTACTGCACTAGGGGCTTAGAAAATATTTTCCAGGGGCTAGATTTTAAGTGCCAGGGGCCTATTGGTGATTTCTGGTAAAGTTCTGTACCAAAACATTGCAAAGAAAAATAAAAGATTTATTGGTGGGAGGTGGGATTCGAACCCACCCCCTCTGGCTTGCGCTGGGGAACCAAACCAGTGGGCTGGTGCTCTAGTTGTGTTAGGAAGGGGGGCCTCGGTGGGGTTAAGCTGTGATTGCGGAATAGTTTCTGAAACTCAACTGAACCGAACACGAACAGGTACAGGCAGCGAACAGAACCAGCGAATAGAACCATGGCCAGCCATGGCAGGGCGAACGCCGGTGGGGGAAGTGCGCCGTGGCGAGGTGGTGTGCGTGTGGCCGAGGGCGGATGCGGTGGCCGTGCGTGCGATCGGAGAGGGGAAGGAGGAGAGGACGGACAGGGCTCACCGCGGCTCGCTGTAGACGTTCAGGTCGCCGGGCAGAAACGGAGGAATTGCCGGCGACGGCGCGGCCTCCACGGGCAGCCACGGCCGGTGGTGCCTGCAGCAAACTTGGGGAGGACGATCTCCTCGTTCCATTCCCGGGGATAGCGGTTCCTCGAGGTGGCCAGAGATGGGAAAGGGGCGGTGGTCTGACGACGTACGGGGGGTGTCGAGGTTCAGACAACGAAGAAATAGCAACTTGGAGATGAGATCGAGGGGGAGAGAGGGATGGCGGCGCAGGCGGAGAAGAACTAGGGCTAGGTTAGCAGCAGGTAGGTTAGATATAGGGGATGAGGAGGTGTACGGCATGGCATCGAGCGAGGGGGAGAAGATCGGGTGGTTCTGCTTCAGTTCGTACAGCTGCTGACGACAGAGAGGAAGGAGAAAGCGACATCAGGGGGGTATCGGGCCAGAAAAAAATTGGTGGGCTGGGCTGGTTGCGCTCCCTCTCTCTCTAACAGCTTTCTTTTTATTCTTTCTGTTTGTTTTATTTTTTTTTTGCTGCAAAAGAGATAGGAAGGAATAGAAGGGGGTTTGAAGTAGAAATTTTTTAGGGAATCTTTATTTTGTAACAACTCCTTATTGGAATGCAACATGCACAAGTTTGGGGTTTCCAAAAGTTTAATTTTTTAATTACTGTTTTGTAATTTAAAACAACATTTGAAAGAATTGCTTATTATTTGATTTTGAGTAAAATCAACATGTTTATTAGGGTGAATCCTAATGATTAAAGAGATCAAATGGTTTGGTTTGTTTGGTAATTTTTATAATTTGAAATTGGGTGCTGATTGGAAGATTTGATTTGAATTTGAAATGATTTGGAATTAATGGATTGAATTAATTGTTTGATTAAAACCAACAATTTAATAAGTGATCATTATGGGATTATTTGGAAACAAATAAGGTTTTTTATTTGGAAACAACTATTTGGATGTTGGTTTGGAACTTCAAATGGAAAACAAATTGAATTTGAAAAGGGTTTGATTATTGGATGCATTTTTATAGAAACAAAACAATAGTTTGGAATCATACTTTAATGGAAACAAATAATTGTTTTATTTTGAAATATCTTTTTAGAAATTGTAACATCACAAGGATGAAACAAAAGGTTTGAAATTTAAGTTGAAATTCAAATAGAAAACAAAGGAAAACAAAGGAAAACAGTTGGAAAACAAAAGTAAAACAAGCAAAACAATTGCAATCAACATGATGTCATGATGCAAAACATAAAATAACAGAGAGCAAACATTCTAAAGGCTATTTTTCAGACTTGGGATGTTACACAGTCAACTTGGTATTACCAAGCCCTTAGACACTAAATGGTATATAAATACCATACACCCACTTAAAACTTGAGTTCTTAAATGAACTAAATAAAATGTGTTTTTGTAAAAAATTACCTTATGGAAGGAAAACCCCGGATGAAGGGTGAGACCCTGTCTACCAGAAGAGTTGTTATGTTGGGAAATTTTATGAGAAATGTTTACAAAAGACACATAACCTAGTCTTCGCTGGACAACCATTATCGTACTGCCACTTTACCCCAATATGGGTAGGGGCTTGATTAAAAACTTGTTATGGTTAGTATATGTGCTATCTCAAATGCTATAGGGGATTGGATCCTCCGAACCGAAGTGTCGCTAGGAGTGAGTATACGGGACATCTAAAGTGTGGGATTAATTTTCCCTCCGGATGCAGCAGTTGGGTCTCCTGTTTGGGCGGTGTGGGACATGGCTTGCCAGGGAGGGAAACCCCAATTGAAGAGATAGTCATGTACTAGCTTGTACAGAGTGGATAGTCAAGACCAGTTATCTGATGTTCTCATAGGTTGGGAACAGTCCATGGTTGTTTCATGGCGGACTCTGGATCTAGTGGAAATGTGTACCCCTCTGCAGAGTAAAACTATTTCGAGATAGCCGCGTCCTCGGATATGGACGGTTGAATGGCCATGTAGCTAGTATTGTGTCAACTTTTCAAAAGAGGTTTTGAAGGAAGGCTTTTGTACCTGAGAGGTACTATGGAGGAATGACTAGGTATCTGTGAGATACCGATGAAAAAGAAACTATTACTAAAAGTTTCCGAAAAGAAAAACTTTCTTTTCCAAAAGAATTATAAAACCTCCAAGATATGTGATATCTACGAGAGCAAAACTACATTATTTTAAATGATTTTGTTTACAAAGAGGTAAACTTGAAGAATCAACCATGGCAAATCTTTTATCTGTCATGGGTAGCTGAACCATATGTATGGCCTACCCACTCCACCAAATAAGCATGTATGCATCATTGTAAGCTAATAAAGGATGTCTTGTTGAGTACATTCAAATGTACTCATTTGGTTTCGCCCCTGGTATCTACTTATCAGACTACGAGGAGCCACCTCAGGAGGAGTACTATGAGGAGGAGTTATACGCTGATGGCCCTGCGAGTTAGGATCGTCTCCCAGTCAGCAGCCTGTAGGATGAGGCGTGACTCGGGTTCTACTACGCTATGCTTATCGTCTTCCGCTGTGTTTACTTTGAATGTCTGTCCTGCGTGACAGTTATCAAGAACTTGGTCATGTGACCATTTATGTAAGACTCTATATTCGTGTAATGGATGATGTATTCTGTATGCCAACTACGTATGTTGTTCACGACTGGTTCTTCTGGGATCGTGAATGAATGCATATGAGCGGTTCTGGACCTACCGGTCTGGGGCCTCTACAAAGTTGGTATCCGAGCCATCCTGACTCTAGGAGACCTTAGTTAGCATGGACGTTAGTGTATACTCCGATAATCTAAGTTACTAATACAACAACAAAAAAATTGGATATATGACTAAGTATAAAACTATTCCCTATATCCCACCACCTCTCTGGGTTAGACTCTACTTGCATTAAAGTTATTTCTTGCATGAACCTAAAATCTTGCACACTTGGATCTAACTTAAACTATACTTAAAATTTTGTGTAGATGGACGTGGACATCACC
This sequence comes from Alopecurus myosuroides, assembly GCA_028641055.1. NCBI lineage: Eukaryota > Viridiplantae > Streptophyta > Magnoliopsida > Poales > Poaceae > Alopecurus > Alopecurus myosuroides. The sequence continues at coordinate 147,639,011 of CM054060.1, forward strand.
GTGGCTTTTCAGTTGGGACGTCCACGTGGCGAGTCTTTCCTTTTCGCGGAGAGGCTAGTATCTATGGCTACTGTGTTGGGACGCCCACTTCCGGAGCTGCGAGGAGGACTAGTTGTCGGGGCACCTCTGGAGGGAGACTGGTACGCGGAGGTCACTATCCGCGCACCTCTGGCTAGCCCGGCAGTGGAGGCCTACGTTTACCGTGCTGTTGATCGTTCTTGGAACGAGGCTGCGGTGCGCGTGATTCAGGAGTCAGTAGCACGTCTGGCACACATCGGGGAGTACATGTTCATCGGTTCCCGGTTCGAGCTGATTGGGAGGCGTGATGAGGATGGCATACCACTTCCTGTCGAGCCAGACTTTACCACTGTTGGTCCCCACCTGGACGAGATGGAGATTCTGCTACACCGCACTTAGCTCAGGTTGGACGACCAGCGTCTTGACACCCTCCACGGCATATTGGTGCACCAAACACTGATAGCCGAGACTGACGAGCTGAGGGCTGAGCTTCACGACAGCCAGGAGGAGAGTGGAGCTCTGGCTCAGCAGTTGTCCCAGTTGAGGGAGCAGTTGGAGGCTACTACCGCGAGGCACCGTGCCTTACGGAGGCAGCTGAGGGCCACCCGCCTTGGCCGTGCACGCCTCACCACTAGACTGGCGGCCCTGGAGGGGGCTAACGCCGTTCTGCGCGGCAGGCTTCAGATAGCTCGTGACGACATAGCCACGAGAGACGCTGCCGTGGAGGAGCTTGAGGAGGAGGCCGCAGAGCTCCACAGGGAGATTGAGGATCTTCTGCCTATTGAGGACGTTCCCTCCGACTTAGAGGGGATGGATATGAGCGAGGCTAGCGAGCAGGATGATGATGACCTGCTTGACGAGGAGGAGGAGGACCCTGAGGAGCGTATCTTCGACGTTGGGGACAGCGACGACTCTGTGTAGTCGCTGCCTTCTCACCCTTAGCACATGGTGCTGGTCTAGATACTAGTTAGGTATGCTAGATCGTTTTGCTAGATGGTTTGCTAGTAGTAGCCTTGCGATGACCCCACCAATCGCACCCCCTGTAGCTCGATGAAGCCTTCCTTGTATGATATGGCTTGTGATGTGTGTGTGTATTGTAAGAAACTCTGTTTAATTATGGTGATGAATGAAATGTTTGGCTTGGTTTTCTGTTGATTGTCACTACCTTGAGTTCATTTCATTCAAGTTTGCGACTGCCCCGCTCTTGTTTTTGAAACATATCACTAGTATTCCTTTTGTTTAAATATTAAGGTACTGGGTTTTCAAAAACAAGAATTTATTTCTCAGACTTACACACTTTTCACTTCAACATGGCACCCCGTCGCGAACCCCCACCGCCACCACCACCCACAGTGGAGGCGCTGTTGGCCCTGCTGATGGAAGATCGCCAGGCCAGCCGAGATGAGAGTGCAGCTACCATTACCGCTCTGGAACAACTAGCTGCTGCCGCCAACAATAATGGCAATGGCAATGGCAATGGTGCTCGCTCGAGACTGAGAGACTTTCAGCACACCAACCCCCCAGTTTTCACAAGGATTGTGGAGCCTCTCGATGCTGACGACTGGCTCCGCACCATTGCAAACAAACTGGAGGTCGCTTCAGTTGAGGAGAATGATAAGGTCCTGTTGGCCTCCCATTTTCTCGCTGGTCCTGCCAGGACTTGGTGGGAAACTACACGTGAGACTGTTGCTGCTGGTCACGTGTTCACCTGGGAGGAATTCTCTGCAAGGTTCCTCAAGTATCACATTCCCCAGGGAATGATGGCACTTATGCGGGAGAAGTTTCTGAATCTGAAACAGGGAAGCATGCCGGTGTCTGAATACTGGGAGAATTTCACTACTCTGTCCCGGTATGCACAGGATGATATTAATACTGATGCTAAGAAGAAGGAGAGGTTCTTAAATGGGCTGGATGATGAGCTCCAGTGCTCTCTAGTAGTGGTTCCATTCCAGGATATGGAGACCCTTGCTAATGCCGCTATGGTGCTGGAGCACAAGCGGAAATCTGCTGATGATAACCGCAAGAGGAAGATGACTGCTCATGGAGGACCTAGTGCTCAGAGGACTCGCAACGCTCCGTATGCGAGGCCACCAACCCACAAGGCGCCTGCTTATGCACCCCGCCCCAGCCACAACTATGCACCAAGGCCCAACAACTACAATCACCCTGCACCGTATGCACCAAGGTACGGAGGAAACAGCTATGGTGGTAACCATGGAAATCACTCTGGGAATAATCATGGAACCCGCTATGGAAACACCAATGGAGGAAATGGGAACCACACCAACAATGCTCCCAAGCCAACCCGAGCTCAAAGCCTTCTGGAGGTTGCTTTGCCTGTGGAAAGGAGGGCCACTTCGCTCGTGAGTGCCCCAACAAAGCTACTGCTCCAGCCCAGCCTGCTGCAACCAAGATGAACCATGGTCCTTCCACTGGACGACAGAATAGGATGAAGGGACACCTGAACCATATCAATGCTGCAGAAGCTCAGGAGGCACCAGACATGGTGATGGGTATGTTTCCTGTCAACTCGGTACCAGCCGCAGTACTGTTTGATTCTGGTGCATCACATTCCTTTGTCACTAAACCGTTTGCTGAGAAGAGTGGTATGAAGCATTCTCGTATGCACAACCCTATGTTAGTACAAATACCTGGGGATAGTACTAAAGCCAACCTAATTTGCAATGAGGTACCAGTAGAAATTCAAGGGAAAACTTTTCATGCTGATCTTATAGTGCTGGGATCCAAAGGGATAGAAGTGGTACTCGGTATGAACTGGATGGCCAAGTATAAGGGAGTTATCGATTGCACTAAGAAATCTATTGAAATCATCTCTGAGGATGGGGAAAAGGTTGCGTACACTGCAACTCGACCCTCGTCACAAGTTCACTGCCACACCGGAATAGTCCACCCTGTCCTTGAGGAAGTCCCGGTAGTTTGCGAATACCCGGATGTTTTTCCTGAAGAATTACCCGGTATGCCCCCTGATCGGGATATCGAGTTTGTGATCGAGTTAGTGCCCGGAACTGGACCCATAGCACAGAAGCCGTATCGGATGAACCCGAAGGAATTAGATGAGTTGAAGACTCAGCTGGAGGACATGTTAAGGAAGGGATTGATTCGCCCTAGTGCATCGCCATGGGGATCTCCGATCATTTTTGTGGGAAAGCGGGACGGTACCACTCGTTTATGTGTGGACTACCGCAAGCTTAATGATGTTACCATCAAGAACAAATACCCGTTGCCCAAAATTGAAGACCTGTTTGACCAGCTGAATGGGGCTGTAATCTTCTCTAAGATTGACCTTCGGACTGGTTATCACCAATTGAAAGTCCGTGATACTGATATTCCAAAGACTGCTTTCACCACTCGTTACGGGCTGTATGAATACACCGTAATGTCCTTTGGTCTAACCAATGCCCCTGCCTATTTCATGAATCTCATGAATAAGGTATTCATGGATTTTCTGGACAAGTTTGTCGTGGTCTTTATTGACGACATTCTCATTTATTCGAGGAGTGAGGAAGAACACGAAGAATATCTGAGACTTGTGCTCGGAACACTTCGTGAGTATCAGTTGTATGCTAAGTTTAGTAAATGTCAATTCTGGTTGACAGAAGTCGGATTTCTTGGACATGTAGTATCTGCGGGAGGAATATCTGTTGACCCTGCTCTAGTTCAGTCTGTGGAGAAGCGTGCTGCTCCGACCAACCAGACTGAAGTCAGATCCTTTCTGGGTTTGGCAGGATATTACCGCAAGTTTGTTCAGGGATTCTCGAGTATAGCCAGACCCCTCACCCAGTTGCTCAAGAAGGATAGCAAGTTCCTATGGACGGACAAGTGTGAAAAAAGTTTCAATGAGTTGAAGCACCGACTGGTGTCTGCCCCTATCCTTATAATGCCAGATGTCACCAAGAATTTCGACGTATATTGTGACGCTTCTAAACTTGGTCTTGGAAGCGTGCTTATGCAAGAAGGGAAGGTGATATCTTTCATATCCCGCCAGTTGAGACCCCACGAATTGAATTATCCCACTCATGACTTAGAGCTTGATGCCGTTGTTCATGCTCTCAAGACATGGCGGCACTTTCTTATGGGAAGGCGAGTGGAAATTTACACGGATCATAAGAGTTTAAAGTATATCTTTACTCAACGTGAGCTCAACATGAGGCAGCGCCGCTGGATTGAGCTCATTAAAGATTATGATCTGAGTATTCATTATCACCCGGGAAAGGCAAATGTGGTTGCAGATGCTCTTAGTCGAGAGCCGGCCTCTCTAAATGCTATGATCCTAGTAAGGCAACCCGAGTTGTGGAAAGAGCTGGACCAGCTTGGCATTGAAGTGGTCAGCTATGGCATGTTAGACGCCATAGAACTTAAACCAACCCTGGTTGACCAAATCAAAGAAGCGCAGAAAGGCCAGAAAAGTATTGATGGGATTAAGGCCCGCATGGAGAAGGAAAAGGTTGCTGGGTTTACCATCGATACTGATGGGGGATTATGGTATGAAGGCCGTATTTGTGTTCCCTCTGAATCTGATCTCAAGCAGACCATCATGGTCGAAGCTCATGAGACCATGTATTCTATCCATCCTGGAGGAACAAAGATGTATCAAGACCTGAAAGAGAGATTCTGGTGGCATGGAATGAAGCGAGAGATTGCTTCATTTGTAGCCAAGTGCCATGTCTGCCAGCAAGTAAAAGCCGGGCACCAGCGTCCCGCTGGATTGCTCCAACCATTGCAAGTGCCTGTTTGGAAATGGGATGAAGTGGGAATGGACTTCATCACTGGACTTCCTAGGTCCAGCCGAGGAAATGATTCTATATGGGTTGTTGTGGACAGGCTCACGAAAGTTGCTCACTTTATCCCTGTCCGGACCACATATCGTGGAGATCAGCTCGCTAATCTTTATATTTCTCGGATTGTCAGCCTACACGGAGTCCCAAGCAGGATTGTATCTGATCGAGGTACACAGTTCACATCTAGTTTTTGGAAGAAGTTGCACGAGAGTTTGGGAACCAAACTAGCTTTTAGCACAGCATATCACCCGCAGACTGATGGACAAACAGAGCGTGTGAACCAAATTCTGGAGGACATGCTCCGTGCTTGTGTGTTGTCCTATGGAATTAAATGGGAAGACTGTCTGCCCTTCGCAGAGTTTTCTTACAACAACAGTTATCAGTCTAGCTTGCAAATGGCCCCTTTTGAAGCTCTGTATGGGCGTAAATGCCGTACACCTTTAAATTGGACTGAGACTGGAGACAGTCAGTTTTTTGGTGTGGACACTTTGAAGGCTGCAGAGGAACAAGTCCAACTTATTCGGGAACGTTTAAAGACAGCTCAATCTCGTCAGAAGAGTTATGCTGATACGAAGCGTCGTGATGTCGCTTTCAGCATTGGAGATTTCGTGTACCTTCGTGTTACGCCACTCAAAGGGATGCAGCGTTTCCATGTCAAAGGAAAGATGGCCCCCAGGTATATTGGCCCTTTTAAGATCTTGGCACGTCGTGGCGAAGTTTCTTATCAGTTAGAATTACCTGAGGAGCTATCTGCGTTTCACAATGTTTTCCATGTGTCATTGCTCCGGAAATGTCTGCAAGTACCGGAGAAGGATCTCTCGTATCAAGACGTGGATTTCAGGACCATTGACATAAATGATGATTTGACTTATCGTGATAGACCCCTGCGGGTTCTCGAGGAAATTGTGCGTGCTACCAGGAGGCGTTCTATAAAATTCCTTAAGATTCAGTGGACCAATCACTCTGAGGAAGAAGCTACCTGGGAGCGTGAGGATGATATCAGGAAGGAGTTCCCTGATTTTCTTAAAGCCTAGACCCGCGAATCTCGGGACGAGATTCTTTTAAGGGGGGGAGATTTGTCACATCCCTGTTTTTAAGCACTTGTATTATATTAATTTAGCAAGTCTCTTAAGACTTTTGTAATGCAATTAAGTGGACAACATGTTTGTGTAGTAAGGTTTATCTATGCAATATTAGTGGTGTGTTTCTTTTCACTCACTTGAGGAGTTTTTCTCCTAAGAAACACATTGTTTTATATTTGT